>CM066036.1:406266745-407485495 GCA_033557465.1 Ichthyophis bannanicus | reverse complement strand
GGTTCGCACTAAGTCATAAAAAGCGTTTGCTAGATAAGTGGAGGCCAAATCCAACTTTGTTGTCTCCGCCAGCGGCTGTTGGGACCCTGTATCCAACACCGGCAATGCTTGGGCCCAGAAAATACACACTCATGTCACATATGCTGTATAAACAGAGGCCTGTAGCATCAGGGCAGTGGTCTCAAATGCTTGTTTCAGCAGGATCTTAAGCCTGTGGTCTTACATATCTTTAAAGGCCAATCCTCCTTCATCCAGAATGGTTGTCTTCATTACTGCAAACACCAGGGCATCGACCTTAGTGAGCTTTTCTGTTTGCAGTATGGGGTAGAGCACAGCAAAGGCATGACACCCTCCCCTCTCAAGCCAGCTTTGGGTACCTCCCATTCCACCTCAGTCAGTTGTTTGATGGCCTGATGTACCAGAAAAGCTCTTTAGAACGTTTTAAGGCTCATCTGCAGCAAGGGAAAGCTGTTTAATATTCAATGCCGCCAGGGAGTGGACGATAAGTGCTGCTAATTCCTTCCAGGGGGAATTTCCCCTTCTTCTAATTCAGGATTGATGTGCTCCACCCACAAATCAGAAGGGTCTCAGCAGGATCCTCAAAAGCATCCGACTGAACCGAGCCTCTGTCCTCCTAGAGTTCCAGGTCCAGACACTGCCATTTAGGCGTAGGCTTCACAATCTGAAACTTGCTTGCCAGAAACCCTGGGCAAAGCTTCTTTGGTAGCCCCCCCAGAGCCCAGAGGCATTAAGGGAGGACCCCATTTGAGACAATAAGCTTAATGCAAGTCCAGGGGAGCCCGAGAAGGGCAAATTCAGATCGACATTCCCCCCACCGATGAAATCAAAATGGCTGACAAGCACTCCCCTGGCCGCACAGGAGAAACGGAGAGCGCTGACAAAAGGGCTGCAGTTCCCGCCAAAGCCATGGGAACCTACTGCCCTCCTGAAAGCTGTCCTTCTGCTCCAAACACGCCGTTCCTTATCCCCCCCCCCCCCCCCGAGGTCACCTGTACTCCTGAAGCTGCCTCATTGGTGGTCTGGCCATCCCTTTTGCATGTTCTGCAGAGGACAGCTGCAGACAAAGAACCCCAGCAGCTGCCACAGGCCACACATGTGCTCTTCTACGATGGCATGGCTGTCTGAACGTGAACGCATCCAGTCACTTGCAAGGGGGGAAAAAGAGACCTAACTTACCACACACACTGCCATACCCGAACTCTCCTTTCCGATCCAGAGTCCTCTTTCCAATAAGTCTGTTTTCCAGCCAGAGCATGCCTCCATGCTGGCAGACAGCTCACCAACAATTTAAGCTCCTCTGGGTTCTTTTTTTTTTTTTTTTTTTTTTTTTAACTGGCTCAGATAAAGGAACTATCCTCTCCAGACTCTTACTTGGGTTACAAACTTCACCATACCTCGAACTGGGGGGACAAGGAGGGCAGAGAAGGGGACCTGGACCACCAGGTGTGCACCCATATCAGACCAAGTCAATTTAACAATTCCGATATGCAGAGCAGAGGCAGCCAGTCACTTTCAGACTGTGAACCTGCACAGAACACCTGCACAGAACAAGCTCTGAAATAAGGTGAAATTAGGCCTTATCTGCTAATTGATGTTCCTTGAATTGCTCCAGTCCAGTCCTGGTACCTGTGGGTATTCATGCCCCACCAGCAGCTTGGAGACTGAGCACGTCATGACTTTCATGACATCGCCCTCGATTGAGATACTGGAGGCTGGTGGGTAATGCCAGCTACCTGTCTCCAAGCAGCTGGAAAGGCATGATTCCCTTGCTAGGACTCACTGAAGGAACAATTTGTGTGATTTTGGGGTTCCATTGGGTCTGAAGGGTCTTTATTTTAACTTGCCCATCGCCCTTTTATCAGGGCCCTTGCCGGTAAAGTTATTGAGAAAAAAAAAAAAGTAACAGGACAGTGACTGCTTTACACTGCGCACCTCTGGTCAGGAGCTGTGAAGAGGGCAGAGTCCTTGTGGCAGGTGGGAGGACAGAGCATGGAAAGAACTTGCCTGCAGCGGTAAATTAGGTGTGTGGTGACTCTGAATCCGGGTGTAGAGTGAGTCGTCGACACACAGGAGGCCTGTCACTCATTCTGCCTGATGCCGAAGCCGTAGGAGATGACTGAGTGTCGGCAAGGCAGCTTGATTCACTGAAAGCAGTGCTTAAAGAAGTCTTTCATCTGGTAAACTCAACAGGGTCTTGTAGTGTAGTGCAGGCCGTTAGGGATCGCAGGTCCGGTACAGACCGCTTGGTGAAGAGCGGCCGTTTCCTGCTGAGTGCAGGAACCGCCGACATTTGCTAGGGCCACGGGGTGTTTATTTCGGGGGTGGGGGGGGGTCTTCCCTCGCATTTTATTGTTTTGGTTGGTGCGTTTCCAAGAGTGACAGTATTAGCGTATCAGCCTGGGGCTTTGGAGGGATCCAGCATGATTGCCAAACCAACATGCTTGGCATGTGAGTCTTGGAGGGGTTCCGTGTCCACAGCCGGATTCTGCCATGGATGTGAGGCTGAGCTTCTGGAAGAGAGACATTCTAGACCACAAGGGTTTTGGGAGCTATGGAGAGCTCTTCTCCATCCTTTGGATGTTGCAATATGCCTTTTCTTGGGGCAGGAGCCACAGCTAGTGGGGAAGGTGGTGAAATTGCAGCTCCTCCCACAAAGTCTCAAGTGCAAATGAAAGAAGGCAATTAAAGCTTTTTATTTATTTATTTAGTATACATTTGTATACCGCTACTTCCAGCGATCAGCAGCGGTTTGATTACAGATTGGAAATTGTCAAATCATGACAGGAAATTTTTTTTGAGGTATAAACACATTGATTAGACCGGAAAGCACAGCACACAGAGAACTATTTTTCCTTCAAAGGGGGCTGGTGGAGATCCTCCCAGGGTTTTTCCCCCCCAGAATTCATCATCCTCATGCATATAACTTTTTGTATGAAACAGCAGGCTGGAGAGGAGCAGCCAGCAGCTCAGGAAAGAGCACAGGAGCATACTTCTCCTCCATCCATTCCTATGGACTGAGCAGACAGCAAACCAGGGCCGAGCAGGTGGCATGAGGAGGAAGACCTCTAGGAGGAGATGGGGTCTGGACACTCAGAAGATGCAGAGGACCCAGAGGCAGAGCAGGAGGCAGAGTCGGATCTGGAAGAGGGTGAGATTCCCCAAGGGGTTGATTCTCGCATTATCCGGGTTTTCTGTAGGGAGTAATTGGTGGCTCTGTTAGTGCATTCCTCGCATGGAGATCCCGTCAAAGGAACCACTGCTGGAGGATCCTCTTTTTCAGGCTGTTAGGTCATCACAGAGAGTTTTTCCTCTTCACCGGGTCATCCAGCACATAAGTCTCTTTCTTTTTATTTATTTTTTTCTGAGGCCTTCAGTAGCATCTAGATTGTCCAGGAGCTCCTCACCAGCTGACAGAGACTGAGATATTGCCCATGGAAGGAGGTGCAGGGGCTCTTCTACTGTAACATCACAGAGCTTTTGACATGCTCAGTTTCCAGCTGCTGCTAGGGGCTGACAACCCACCCACCTGGACTGGACTGGAGGGATGATAAGGAATTACACTTCTAGGCTTCTAATCAGATGGCAAAGATGTCTCAACTATAAACTGAAAAGTAAAGCAGAAAATGCTGAGTCTGTTTTAAACTTGCTGCATAGTTATGATACATATGATTTAAATCAATTAAAAACAGTTAATCCTATCCGATAACTCTCCAATCTTTAAATTAGGATTGAATGCTCTACAATAATAAAAGCAGAAACTATGCCAAGAAAAACATTAAAATCCTTCTGTTAACCAGGACTCTAATGTTGACAACCCTCTAACAAGGACTGAGATCATACCCAAAATCCACTGGCTTATTTATTCCATTTGATTGCACTGTGTACCATCTGGCTGAAAGCTTTACAGAACCATGCCTTAGCATGCGTACAAAATGAAATGATCCTTTTCTAACCAAAATCTCAGACGTACAAAATTCCACAATTCAGGGACCATGCAAATGCCTACAAGTGGATCTGATCTGGAACTTCCAGTAACAATCACTGTGAAAAGCAAAGCCACTATACTGTAATGGAAGGGGAGATCATGCACAACAAATATTTGTTCCCCCATGACAGTGTGTTTTCCAGACCAAACACACTACCATCAGAGAAGAGTAGGTATCACAAGACACTGAAAATCTTGTAGAAAACGTTTTTTATTAAAGTGCCTATAAGGTCTGTCCCTACATGTGTTTCAGCTCTAGACCTTCATCAGGGGCTCAAGACATACAGGGTAAAAACACTCTTAAGAAGCAAGTAGCCTCTCCACTAGCTATGTGCCTTTTAAGATTATCTTTACCCTGTATGTCTTGAACCCCTGAAGGAGGGCTAGAGCCGAAATATATGTAGGAACAGACCTTATAAGACGTTTTCTACATGATTTCCAAGGTGTCTTGCTCTTCTCTGGTTCTACTTTTCTGCAAGTTGCTGTGCTTCTTGTGGTTGTTTATTCAAACACGCTACTATTACATGACAACACATAAATTAATGCATACTGCCATGTGATGATTACTACACTGTACATGTTAAACTCTGTTCTCTATAGGAAGCCAATACAATGACTTTTGTAGCAGTGCTGCATTTTCAAACACTTTTATCCAAAAGATAAGCTGTGCTTTGATATTTTAATTCCTCATCCGTACCTCTCTTGCTCCTTTCCTTTTCTGAAGACAGCACAAGGAACAGATTTTTGTGCAGGAAGTGCTGCCTCTCCACATGGCCTACCTTCTCCCCTGACCCTAGCATTTTATTTTCGGTGGTAGATGAAGATCACGGGATCTCTGACCATGTGCAATCAATGTTGCCTCTCACCACAGTATGACTGATCAGGAAATAACAGGATCAAGGGAGAAGGCAAGCTGTGGGGAGAGGCAGTGCTGCTTATATATGGTCAGAGATCCCACAGCTTACCTCTGAAGAAAAAGAACCAGGATTGAGAGAGGAAGTGGCCACAAGGAGAGGCAGCACTGCCTACACATGGTTAGAGACCCTGCGGCCCACCTCTGAAGAGAAAGCCGGGATTGAGGGAGGAAACAGCCACAAAAGAGGCAGAGAGCCACGAGACTGAGGGAGAAAATGGCCGAGGGGAGAGGCATCGCATCCTGCACATGGTAAGAAACCCCCATGGCCTGCTTTGAAGAACAAAAGCCAGGATCGAGGGAGCAAATAGCCCCAAAAAGTGAGAATCGAGGGCAGAACCAACTATGAGGAGAGCCTGCATTGCACATATTCAGACTATGACCATGCTACTCACACTAGTCCAAAGCACCATAAAACAGAGCAGTGCTCAGCTACTTCAAGACCCATGCCTCTGCAGCAACCCCACCCCCTTGATATAACTTCCTAAGATTTCAATTGGTGAGCTGGGGAATTGGTGGCCGTTGAAAGCAGGCAGCCTGCAGGACCTTTGTTATGCGAGGCAGGATGGGGGGGGGGGGGGAGGCAAAGTGAGAGAGATTAAGTGATGGCTGTAGAAAAACCAGCTTTTCCATTGCAACTTTTAAGGGTCTGCCAGTGGCAGGCCTGGCCAAGCTGAATGAAAACCAGCTAGGTGGCCACCCTACTTCCCACTAACTAGACCATGTCTCTGGTGCTAGTTAAGCGGTAATCAGGCAAACCAGGCTCACAAACATGGGGGGAGGATTTGAAAATGGAAGATAGAGGTTTTAAACTCTGAAAAATGTCCAGACACATTAGTCATTCTTCTACCTTATACACATTAAAGTAACTTTTGGTTAAATTCTGAAATTTTGAGGTACAAGAATGCAGTTCATGGGAAGTTGTGTGTGCAGTGCGGGAGTGAGGTGCATGTGTGCGTGAAGTGTGGGGTGGCATGCGTGTGTAGTGTGGGGTGGGGTGGCATGCGTGTGTAGTGTGGGGTGGGGTGCATGCGTGTGTAGTGTGGGGTGGCGCGCATGCGTGTGTAGTGTGGGGTGGCGCATGCGTGTGTAGTGGGTGGCGCATGCGTGTGTAGTGTGGGGTGGCGCATGCGTGTGTAGTGTGGGGTGGTGCATGCATGTGTAATGTGGGGTGGCGCATGCGTGTAGTGTGGGGGTGGGGAGTGTTTGCACGTGGTGTGGGGTGTGTTTACATATGTGGTGTTTTCACGTGGAAATAGGGTAGGGTTGGGTGCATGTGCGAAGAGTGGGGGTGGGGTGATTGCGGGCAGGTGTAGTGTGGGGTGAGGTGATTGCGGGCTGTGTAGTGGGAGGGCTGGGGTGGTATACATGCATGTGTAGTGTGGGGGTGGTGTACGTGTGTAGTGTGGGGGTAGGGGTGGCGTGTGTGTGTAGTGTGGGGTAAGGGTGGCGTGTGTGTGTAGTGTAGGGGTTAAGTGAGTGCATATATGTGTATGGTGGGGGTGGGTTGTGCTCACAAATGGACTGGAGTGGGCTCGCATATGCAGTGCATTTGCATGTGGGGGTTAGTGTAGGGTGGGATGTGTGCATGTAGTGTGGGGTGAGGTACTTGCGTGCGTGCATGTGTAGTTTGGGGGTGGGGTGCAAAGGGCAGGGGAGGGGTGCATGCAGAGGTGCATAGGGTGGGGTGAGTGCGGGGTTGCGTATTGTGGTGGTGGGGTGCATGCGTAGTGCAGGGGTGGGGTGCATATATGTGTAGTGTGCGGGTGAGCTGCGTACCTGTGTAGGGTTGGAGTGAGTTGCATGAGCAGCGTGAGGGTGTGAGGGTGTGAGGTGAAGCATTAGCGGGCAGTGTGGGGGGGTGAGGCATTTGCGTGCACGCAGTGTGGGGGGTGAGGAGCGTGCATGCAGTCTGGGGGTGGGGCACGCACGCGCATGTATAGTGTGGGTGTGGGGCACACACTCGCATGTATAGGGTGGGGTGGGGTACAGGGGTGCATACACACATGTAATGGGAGAGTGAGGTACGCGCGTGTAGTGGGAGGGTAAGGTGAACACGTGCATTTAGGGTAGGGTGGAATTTGTGTGTAGTGTGGGGGTGAGGCGCATGTGAAGTGTGGGGAGAGGCGTGCGGGCGTAAGTGCTTGCATGCACAGTGTGGGAGTGAAGTTCATGCTTGCTTAGTGTGGGGATGGCGTGTGTGCATGTGTGTGTAGTGTGGGGCGGGTGTGCGCTGTCCCCAGGCGCCCCCTACTGGCGTAGTAAATAAGGGCGTCCGGTGACATTTAATTTATTTTAAGGAGTGGTTGAGCTGAAGGACCAGGAGGATTCTGGTCCTTGTAGTGCAGAACTCCTTATAAAGAACAATCTACGCCAAAGTGTAGGGTAATAAGGCTTTATTTCCCCAGTCAACGCTTAGGTTCAATAAGACACAAAAGAAAATGAAGGTAATTCTTTCCTCTAACAAAAAGGTTCCACCGTTATATAAACAGTTAGGGGTTGTAGGCTTCACAATTAACTGTTTATCTGGGTTAAGGCTTCTTTTAAATCAATAGAAATTAACATCAGGAAACAAATGGTTATCAACTTCACCATATGCAGAGTTCTCTTTTCTCTATACATCTAGCAAGGCAATCAAGCTAGTTCTTGAACAAAAGTTACATTCCATTGGTTCACTCTGAGGAATGGGAACACTGGTTTCACAATCAAAGTCCATTGATTCTGGGTCACTACCTTCTTCAATGCTATGACTGTCTTCAGTATCTGTTAACTCCTCACAGGGGTTCTTCAGTTTCTCATACAACTTCCTTAGCACACTGTTGGGAAGTACTTTTAAGAGGTTAGCTTTACTTCTTCTAACTTTCTGAGGCTTATGTATTTGCATAAGGTTTTCATCACTTAAACTTTCCCTTATAATGAAAGGCTTTTCATACCTTGGCTTCTATAGAGTGCCACACCCAGGACTCAGCTTGCGACGTAGCTTCTCAGGCTGACAAGCTGTTCTGTGCACTGCTCTATAATCAGAGTTACCAGGAAAACCTGACATGGGTTTCCACTCTCTGTGTTTCTTGGCAAAAGTGTCACTGTAAAAGGAATCTTCTTTCCTTGTGCCTTTCTGGTTTAGCATAGGAGACTTACTTGGGGGCTAGGAGAATTGTTTTCATCAGGCAAGTTGCTTCTTTGGTTTGCTTGGCTTTGGACTCCATTCCAATACCTTTGGCCTCTCTGGACTTTATCCCTTCGAGTATACCTCTTTTGGATTCTGTCTCCTGGAGTTGGCTGCACCTGGAAGCCTTCCTGTTCCAGGCTTCTCTCACTGGTCCTGCTGCCGGTCCTTCTGACCTCGCTCTTGCCACTTCCCCAGCACTTGCTCTTGCCTCCGCCTCTGTCGGGTTCTCTCCCCGTTCCTCCTCCACTGATCATCTGGTTTCCTTTATAAAGGGATTTCTGGTTTGCACGTTCTGAGTTTGAGGACAGGTGAAACTGCTTGTTACTAATGTGATCATTGCTAGAGCACGTTGCTTCAGGTACTATGTAATTGTTCATGTGCCCTCTGGCTGAGCTGCGCTGGAACTGCGCTCTCTGCCTTTTCTGAGTTCCATGAAAATCAGGAGTTTTTTTCAACACTGTTTCTTCTCTAGCTCCAGCCTCATGACAGCGCGCATGTATAGTGCGGGGGCGGGGGGGGGGTGAATTACGTGCGTAGTGCAGGGGGGTGAGGTGAGGTGCATATCTGCGTGTCTAGTGTGTGGTGAGGTGCGTTCGGGTGTAGTGTGGAGGTGAGCTGCGTACCTCTGTAGGGTGGAGGTGAGGTACATGTGTAGTGTGAGATGTGTGCGTAGTGTGAGGGTGTGAGGTGCATGCATAGCATGGGGTGAGCTATGTATGCGTGCATAAGTGCTTGCATGCATAGTGTGGGAGTGAGATTCGTGCTTGTGAAGTGTGGGGTGACGGCATGCGTGCACGAGTGTGAGGTGCAGGGGGTGAGGTGAGGTGCGTGCATGTGTGTGTGGTGCGGGGGTGAGCTGCGTACCTGTGTAGGGTGGGAGTGAGATGCGTGCACAGTGTAGGGTGGGGGCGAGGTGCACACTGCATATTAGTGTGGTGGTGGGGTGCGCGCATAGTGCAGGGGTGGGATGCGTACATGCATAGTGTGGGGGTGAGCTGTGTACCTGTGTAGGGTGGGAATGAGTTGAATGTGAAGTTTGAGGGTGGGGGGGTGAGGCGGGTGCATGCATAGTGTAGGGGTTGGGTGAAGTGGGTGTGTATGTAATGTGGGGGTGAGGCACGCGAGTGTGGTGGGGGTGAAACACGCACATAGGGTGGGGGTGAGCTGTGCATACGTATGTGCGTGCATGCATAGTGTGTGAATGAGGTTTGCGCATGTGTAGTTTGGGGGTGGGGTGGTGTCTATGTGTAGTATGCAGTGTGGGGGTGGCATGTGTATGTAGTGTGTAGTGGGGTGGCATGCCTGTGGGGGTGGGATGGTGTGTGTGTAGTAGTGTGTGGGGTGGGGGCATATATGTGTAGTGTGGGGGTGGGGCACACACTCGCATGTATAGTGTGGAGGTGGGGTACAGGGGTGCATGCGTGCGTGTAGGGTAGGATGGCATGTGTGTGTAGTGTGGGAGTGAGGCGCATGCATAGTGTGGGGAGAGGCGTGTACATGCAGTGTAGGATGAGATATGCGTGCCTAAGTGCTTGCATGCATAGTGTGGGAATGAGGTTCGTGCTTGCGTAGTGTGGGGGTAGCGTGAGTGCATGTGTGTGTAGTGTGGGGTAAGGGGCATGTGTGTGTGTGTGCGTGCGTGCGTAGTGCAGAGGGGTGAGGTACATGCATAGTGCAGGGGGTGGGGTGAAGTGCAAACGTGTGTAGTTTGGGGTCAGGTAGGTGCATCTGTAGTGTGAGGGTGAGCTGCGAATCTGTGTAGAGTGGGGGTAAGGTGTGCGTGCGCAGTGTGGGGCGAGGTGGGCATGTGTATGTGTAGTGTGGGGGTGGGGTGCATAGGGTGGGGGTGCGTACATGCGTAGTGTGGGGGTGAGCTGGATGAGCTGCATAGGGTGGAAGTGACTTACATGTACAGTGTGAGGATGTGGGGTGAGGCACATGCATGTAGTGTGGGGGTGAGGTGCATGTGTGCGCAGTATAGGGGTGAGATTAAAACGTAGTTCCTCACCTGTAATAGGTGTTCTCCAGGGACAGCAGGAATCAGGCCTCACATATGGGTGACGCTGACACCGATGGAGTCCGCACAGAGCATTTCCCCAACTTTCAAAGAAAGCCTTTGGGACATGTTACCACACACGCATGGTCCCCTTCCCACCCAAGGGTGCCATCTTGCTCAGTCAGATGACATAGCTAGGACAGTAGTAAAAAATAAAACAAGATAGGGAGGCAACTCCCAGGGAAGGAGGGAGGGTTGTGAGGACTGACTCCTGCTGTCCCTACAAAACATCTGTTACAGGTGAGCAACTACGCTTTCTCCAGGAACAAGCAGGAAGTTAGTCCTCACATATGGGATTCCCTAGCTCCAGGCTGCCGAGAACCAAACCACAACAGCACCAGTGGCGACCTTCCGGGTAGCCATGAGTTGCAGAAAGTGAGTCCCCACTGTGAGAGACTCTGCAAGACCCTAGCGTCCAACAACACTATCACTCCAATAGCCTGAACACAGAAGGGTTGAAGGGCAGGAGTTGCCTATACCCAGAGAATATTACAGAGTACTGCCTGGCCAAAGGCAGTGTCCCTGGAGGACTCGGTCTCCAGGCAGTAGTGATCTGCGAACGTATGAATTGAAGACCATGTGGCGGCCTTACATATCTCACCGAGCACCGGCACCGAGCGGAGGTTGACTACTGACGTGGCCATCACACGATGTGCTGTGATCTGGTGTTCAAGGGAGAGGCCCACTCACTCATAGGTGAGGGCAATACAGTCTGCCACCCAAGGGACAGTTTGCTTAATCACAGGAAGCCCCACTCTGCTGGGGTCATAGGAGAAGAAAAGCTGAGGAGCTTTGCGGTGGGCCTGGATCCGCAGTAGGTAGGACAGGGTCCGTTTGCAATCCAATGTATGAAGCACTAGTTCCTCCCTGCCAGTGTGAGGCCGTGGGAAGAAGGTGGGGAGGACCACCGCTTGGTTGAGGTGAAAAGGAGATACCACCTTCAGGAGGAATTTGGGGTGCATGTGGAGCACTACCCTGTTCTTGTAGAACCTTTATACGGTGGATCTACCACCAGGGCCTGGAGTTTGCTCACTCTTCAAGCAGATGTGAGGGCCACCAGAAAGGCCACTTTCCACAACAGGAACCACAAGTTGTAAGTGGTTAGGGGCTCGAATGGCGGTTTGGTAAGCTGGGAGAGCACTACTTTGAAGTCCCACTCTGCCGCCGGAGGATGGAGAGGGGGCTTAGATAACAGGAGGCCCCAGAGGAACCTGGAGACCAGAGGCTGGCCCGAGAGGCGTTTCCCCTCGATAGGGTGATGATGAGCGGCTATGGCGCTCAGATGCACCTTCACAGAATTAGACTTCAGCCTGGTGTGGAACAGGTGCAGTAGGTATTTGAGTACTACTTGTACAAGGCAGGAGAAGGGGTTTTTCCCTTCTTTCCGCACACCAGGCAGAGAACCTCCTCCACTTAAAGGCGTAGTGTCGTCTAGTGGAAGGCTTCCGGGAGGTCAGCAGGATCTCCTTGACTTCTCTCGGAAGATTGAAAGGGGCTAGTGCTACCCTTTCAGCAGCCATGCTGTTAGCATTAGAGATCTTAGGTTGGGGTGCAAGAGTGAGCCCCCCTCCTGGGACAGGAGGTCTGGCGCTCGACCCAGCGGGACTGGAAGTGCCACTGATAGGGAGAGCAGCAGTGGGAACCAGGGCTGTCTCAGCCAACTGGGGGCAATTAGGATGAGAAACGCCCTCTCGCTCTGGACCTTGAAGAGGGGGTCCTGGCGATCTCGCACCACGAGATCAGGAAGATGTCTGCCACCATTCTCTCCGGATGTGGTTGGTGTGAGCAGAAGCGAGGCAGCTGTGCATTGTCCGGAGAGACAAATAGATCCATCATGGGTCTGCCCCATAGGTGGAAGAGTCTCTTGGCCACCCTGGGGTTCAAACTACGCAGTTATCCTGGCCCGGGAGATAGACTGCTCGCAGGATCATGCTATTGTGAGTTGTAAAGAAGAGGAGGGCCACTGCCTCCTGGCAGAGGGAGTACAAACCTGTGCCCCCTTGCTTGTTGATATAGAACATGGGGACTTGGTTGCCCATCTGGATCAGCATGGACTGGTGTTGCAGGCGGTGGCGGAATGCTCAAAGGGCTAGGAAGATCGCCCTGAGCTCTAGGAGATTGATCTGTAAGAGTGACTCCTCCTAGGATCAGCTGCCCTGTATGCAACAGTCCCCACAATGCACCTCCCCCAACCTAGGAGGAAGGCATCTGTGGTCGGGGTCCTCTGAGGTGCGGGTGCCCGGAAGGGCATTACTGCCTGAAGGTGGCGAAAAACCTGCCACCCGAGGGACAACACTAGCTGGTGGGTAACCCTGACTTTGTCCCGTAGCTTGCCTGTGGCTTGAGTCCATTGTGAGAGGAGGCACCACTGGACTGTCCGTATGTGCAAGCAGGCTGAGGGTGTGATGTGGACAGTTGAGGCCATGTGACCCATGTCATGAGGCTGGTGCCAAAAAAGATGCAGAGTTGAAAAGAAACTCTGTTTTTCACAGAGCTCTAGGTGTGCAATTACCTCAAAGCACAGCTAGAGGGGGCAGGATTGACTCTACAGAAGCTAATGAGGCTAGGAGAGCTAACCTGTTGCACCTGGAAATGAGCCCGGGAGATTCAAAGGGAAGATCCCTTTATAAACGGAAGCTTAATGCTAGCAAAGCAGACGCAGAGACAGACGCAGACACAGAAGCAGGAGGAGAAGGAACAAGGAGTACGGCTGAATTAGGAAGGAGAGACCTGAAGGAAGGAATCCTCCTTGAGCAAGCCCAAAAGGACAGAATTCACAGAGGTAGAGTTCAGAGGGGCCAAGCTACGAGAGCTGCTGTTCAGAGGAAGTCTGCCAAAGAAAGCAGTCAGGCTGGAGGGTATGCCACTCCCTGCTTAAGCAACATTCCTGAGTCCAAAGCTGAGAGACGTACACAGAGAGCCAGGCATTGGAGTATGCTGAACAAGCTTTACCAGGTACCCGAAGGGAAGGGGTTTCTAACAAAGCTACTGTGTCACTGAAGCATAGAGCTGGAGAATCCGCACCAGGTTTTACTAAGCTTTCAGGAAGTCTAGCCCTGCCCAGAAGCTACCGACAGAAAACCTGTTGTCACAGAGACGTGCATGAGAGAGAAGGCTCCAGAGCTTCAAGCTACAGAAACTCAAGGTATGAAAGTTTTATTCCTGCTAAAGAGAGCTTAACTCCTAAAAGCACTGCTAAAGCTAAAACTCAGTTTGTGAGAAGAGGAAAGAAACTAGTTTGAAGAACTACCAAAAGACTTTAAAGCACAGTCTTAGTGGAGGCAAGATACCAGAGACAGTCCATATAAACCTGTAACTGCCAGGGACAGCGTGTGCTCTGAGGGGGAAAGTAGTGATGCAGAATTTATGGAAATAGAAGAAGCAAATACTATTCCCATTCCTCAGGAAGAAGCTATGGATTGTAGTTTGTGTATGGCTTCTAGCCTAGAATCCATAGCGACCTTGTAAATAAGAAGAAGTCTTGTTTAAATTGCTTTGCCCTGGAATGAACTGAATTCCTCCCTTTAACCCTTACAACTAATTGTGAAGATATTAACAATTGGTTTTACTTGCTTATTACTGGAACCTTTATGAACAAAGGACATTCTTTGATTTCTAGTGTCTTAATGAACCCTTGCACAGAGGGGAAATAAAAGCCTTGTTTCCCTACAATCGTGGCTTAATTATTGAGTTCTCACAAGGAGCTAAAATACCTAAGACCAATCTCCATTTTGGCCTTAAAATACCCCACGCTCCTTGAAAATAAATATGTTGTACAGCATGCCCTTACCGCCATTGGCCACTAGGGGATGCCGGCACGACACCCAGCAGGCGGAGGAGACGACAGACCGGGACTGACCGGCAGCATTGTACATCTCCTGACAGTTGTTTGAGGCATTCTGCCCTTTCTCTTGGGAGTACAGCCTTGACCAGCAATGTATCTAACTGAGCACCTATAAACTGCAGCCTTTGGGCTGGGGAGAGATGAGATTTGCGGTAGTTGATGACAAACCCCAGATGCTGCAGGAGGAGGGTTGCATGCTGCATGGCCTTACTTAACCTCTGAGGCCGTACCTCCCCCTGATTAGCTAGTCGTCTAAGTAAGGGAAGATGAAAGCCCCTTGTAGGCGCAGATGAGCAGCTACCACTGCCAAGCATTTGGTGAAGACCTTTGGTGAGGAGCTTGGAGCAGTCCTTGATTCCAGAGATCAGGGATGGGAACCGTTGGAGGGGTTCCTTGGCAAGCCCCACTGAAAACCCAAACTACTCCTGGGTTAAAGCTTTCAGATGTATAGCTCATAGGCTTGGTTCTGACACCCCAGCATCAAGCCCTGGTAATACTTGCATCTACAGGTGTCAAGGGCTCTAGGCATCCCTTCCAGGGGGGACAGAAGAGTCTTTTGGTTCTTAAGCTTTTGCATAGTTGACTCGACAACCATGGAGTTTATGTGGGAGCTGGGACTTGTGGAACCCCGGGCCTTTCTGGACGCAGTACAAGGCTTCGAGGATCCGGCTGACCACCAGCACCAACGCTGGAGTCTCACACATTCTAAGCAGCAGCCACTCGAGGATCAGCTGCACTGGCACTATGATAGTTCCCTTGGGTGGAGACTCGTATTGGAGAATCTCCAGTTCTTTGGTGCGTGGGTCTTCCTCCACCTTGATTTGCACTGAGAGGGCTAAGGCCATATCCTTGACAAGTCGCGGAAGGCCACGTTCTCCAGGGGAGAATGGCACCAGGGGAGATGGGTCTGAGGGGATGTCTTGGTGCAGTCTTGTTTCTGGGGATGCCTTGTTGTTGGTCTCCCATTCTGAGTCGAGGGATGACAAGTCTGAGGCCCTGCGACTCCTTGCCTCAAGGCCCGTACCGAGGTGCCGGGGGCCTCCGGAAGACCTGGGGTCTGAGTCGCAGAAACTGGCTGGGGAAGATCAGATGGATGCCTGAGGAACAGGACTGAGACCTCGACTGGCACCAAGGGCTTCCCCAGAGACCGGTAGCACTTGGAGCTCGGCTCGACAACCGAGGACTCCCCCATAGTCAGAGGCCCGGAAATCAGGGCAGATGAGGATGATGTAGCCATCATTGCCTGCTGCAGGGACAGGATAGCAGTGATGTTCTGCTCCAAGGCCACCATTCTGGTTTCCAAGCCAGAAAGAGCTACAGCTTTCGGCGCGGGCACAGACGACCTCTGGCCCAACACTTGCACTCTCACGCGTGCATTCTTGATGAGGACAACGGTCTCAAGGAATCTCACACGGTCTCCATCAGCCGAGGAATCCTTTTTGAGGACCTTGTTAGGGCACTTCTTGGAGCCACCCAAGTCCCTTCAAGTGGTTTTACTGGGCTTCTCCGGTAGTACCTTGACAGACTTCAAGGATTTTTTTCTTCTTTCTCTTGGGATCTGGGGTCTTCTCTGAGGAGTCACACCACGGGACTCAGAAGGCGCTTGGGCCTCACGGGAAGCACTGGGTTTGGAACTCTGCATCGGGGAGGCCAGTGCCAAGTGGGACTTTGGGAACAGTTTTTCCTGCAACTCCGACCTCTTTTTATTGGTTTTAGGCGTCATGGCTTGGCACTGGTCTCAGGAGGTGCTGCTATGGTCCGGTCCCAAGCAGCGTAGACAGCAGTCATGGGTGACTGTGAATGACACTGTGACTGCTGCAGTCAAACATTTTTAAACCCACCGAGGGACATGGTGGGAAGCACTCTGTCAGGGTCCATGACCCCTGGGCGAAAAAAGGCAGAAATTCCGGTCAAGGCCAATCTCGACTAAAAAAAGGGAAAAGGAGCAGAGAACAGTGCCGGATTCGGCACCAGTTCGAGGTGGGAAGAGGAACCGGTACGCAAACCAGGAAAAGCTAAGTTTTAAGGATATTAGCAAGGAATTTTTCCAGGTAAACAGGACAGAGGTCTGTTGGGCTCCGCAGAAAAAAAGGAGACTGCGCAAGATGGCACCCTTGGGCAGGAAGGGGACCACGTATGCATGGTAGCATGTCCCAAAGGCTTTCTTTGAAAGCTGGGGAAGTGCTCCAAGTGGGATCACCCATATGTCACCCATATGTGAGGACTGACTTCGTGCTTGTTCCTAGAGAAAAGCGCATGCGTAGAGTGTGGGGTGGGATGAGGTGCATACGTAGTGCGAGGGTGAGGTGCGTACCTGTGTGTGGTGTGTACCTGTGTGGGGTAAGGGAGAGGCACGAGCATGCATGGTGTGGGAGTGAGGTTCACGCATGCATAGTATGGGGTCATGTGTGTGCATATGTGTGTGTTGAGGGGCATACGTGCGTAGTGTGGGGGTGCATGTATAGTGCGGAGGTGAGGTGGGGTGCGTGCATGTATGCAGTGTGAGGGTGTGTGCTTAGTGCAGAGGGTGAGGTGGATGCGTGTGGGGTGTAATGTGGGGTGAGGTGCGTGTGTGGTGTAGTGTGGGGTGAGGTGCATGCGTGGTGTAGTGTGGGGTGAGGTGCATGCGTGTGTGTAGTGAGGTGTGAGCATGTGTGTAGTATGTAGTGAAGTGCGCGTGTGTAGTATGTAGTGAAGTGCGCGTGTGTAGTGTGGGGTGATGTGCGCTTGTGTAGTGTGGGGTGATGTGCGTCCGTGCGTGCATGTGTAGTGTAAGGGTGAGCTGTGTACTCTGTGTAGGGTGTGAGTGAGGTACGTATGCAGTGTGGGGGTGAGCTGCGTACCTGTGTAGGGTGGTAGTGAGGTGCATATGTAGGGTGGGAGTGAGGTGCGTGCTTAGGGTGAGGGTGTGAGCCATGCGTAGGGTGAGGGTGTGAGCCATGCATGTGTAGAATGGAGGTGGGATGCGTAGTGCGGGGCTGGGGGTGAGCTGGGTACCTGTGTAGGGTGGGAGTGAGTTGCGTGTGCAGTGTGAGGATGTGGTGTGAGGCACATGCATGCACAATCTAGGGGTGGGGTTAGGCGCTTGCGTGTGTAGGGTGGGGCGAGCTGTGTACCTGTGTGGGGTGAGCTGGGTGAGTTATATGTGTAGTGGGGGGTGGCGTGATCACATAGTGTGGGGGGGGTGAGGCAGACGTGTAACATGGGGGTGAAGGGGTGTGGGTGTGGGGTGAGGTAAGTGCGTGTGCGTTTGTGCGTAGTGTGGGGGAGAAGAGGGTGCGTGCTTGGTGTGGGGTGGAAGGGGGGTTTAAGGGTGTGTGTGCTTGGTGTGGGGGTTGTTTGTAGTGTGGGAGTGAGGTGCATGCGCAGTATGAGGTGGATGTTTGTAGTATGGGAGTGAATGACTGAGGATCTGGGATGAGGTCCGTGCGTGCATGCATGCATGTAGTGCAAGGGTGAAGTTCGTGCAAAGTTTGGGGTAGTGTGCACAGGGTGGGGCGGAGTGCATGCATGCATGGTGTGAAGGTGACGTGTGTGGGTGGGGGGTGACGTGTGTGTGTGTATCTGGTGGGGAGAGGTGCATGCATGCATCGTGTGAGGGCGAGTGCATTAGATGTGTGTGTGAGCGAGGTGTGTTTGTGCGTGTCTGGTGTGGGGGTGAGGGGTGTTATGTGATGTGGTGTAGTGTGGGGGTGAGGTGAGGTGCTTGTTTGTATGTTCCGGGGGGGGGGGGTTAATGCACCCTTTGGCATATACAGATTGTAATTCTCCAACTTCAGTCCCTCCCCACTCTGTTTCCTTTCCTGACTCTCTCCTCCGTCCTCCAAGCACTCCCTCCCCCTGCCCTCCATCCTCCTCACTTCCCCCCCCCAAAGGTACTGCCACTTTAAATTTTTGCTTCTTCTCTTACTTTTTTTTCTGAAGGCTCTAATCCCCAACTGAAGGGATCTTTGCGGCTATTGGGACTTAGATACAGCAGACAGCCCATGGAGATCGATCTCTGTGGGCTGTCTGCTGCATCTAAACCACAATAGCAGCAAATCTGCCCTCAGGTATTCGATCTCTCACTAGTAAAACAGGAGGGGTTTCCTGCCTGTGATCGGGGATGGGGGGAAGCAAATCCCAGGGGCCAGGTATACATTTCTGGGCACCATGACGACCTGGCAGCTGGGCTTTGTCGAGCCCTGTTATAGTCGACCTTGTTGTTTTCTTCCTAGTTCAGCAATGGGCCAAGTTTTTTTTCTAGTGGGCCACATTAGTGGCTCTTACCTAGACATTGGAGGGGGGGGAATGCAGGAGAGGGAGAGATATTGGTCTTTCCTGCTCATTTTCTTTCACCCTACTAGACCTGTCCAAATATATGATTTATACCTCTCTGTCAGTAGAGGAAGACAAAGAACTAATGCTTGTGAGTTCTACCCTATAATGGGCACCATGCAGCTTGCCACTCTCCAGTATTTCTTTAGCAAAACAAAAAAGGAGACCCCCCCCCTAATAACTTCTGTGGATAAATGGGAAAGGCTGGACCTTTGCCAAGGAACTGTCCATAGAACCTGGAAACAAAAGAACCATTTAATTAAAAAACACAAAACGGGACTTCCGGTGACGTCACGGAGCAGATGGCCGCGAGGTAACCAAGCTCCGTCTGATTCCCGACTAAAGTAAGCAATGAGCGAGATCCCGGGTGTGAAAATTGTGGAGAAGGATACCCCAGGGTGTGCTATGGCAGCCCGAAAGAAATTGGAGGGGTTCAAGTCCACGTACGCGTGGCGCGAGGAGAAAGGCCTGTGGAGTCGTGAGGCGGGAGAAGAGAGTGGTGGCGGTGCGAGTTCGGGAGACGATAGCAGTGGGCCCGAAGTGCGCTCTGCAGGCCTGGAGCTGAAAGGATGGTTGTTGGAGTTTAAGAGAGACATCCGGGGCGATATTTTATTTATTTATTTATTTATTTACAGTTTCTTTTATACCGCGCTATTCGTCATCAGTGCGGTTTACAATGAACATAAAAACTACACGTCTCAAATAATTGATCTGTGCTTACAATGAACAGGACAATAAACTTGGTATACATTAAACAGGTTTCATGAACAGTGAAACAGAGAACGTGAGAACTATGTACAAAGCAACTAAATGCAGCTATATGTAGAGCTACATGAATCTAGGTGAAATTTTCTTAGTGAGAGGAGGTGCAAAGTGAGATTGCGGTTCTACGGATTAAGACTGTGGAGTGCATGGGTTTAATGTGTTGGCCTGGGGTGAGGAGGTGGGTTGGTATGGGAGAGTGTCCGAAACATCGTAGTGCTGCAGGAACAGGTGATGCTTCAGTGCCTTCCTGAACTGGGAGAGGTCACTGATGGTTCTGATGCCTGATGGTAGGGCGTTCCAACATGATGGTGCAAAGTAAGAGAAGGCTCTGGATCTAGTGACTTGAGAGCATTTCGTGATTGCCTTGGGTAGTACAAGAGAGTTGGAGGCAGTCGATCTCCTTGCTCGATTAGGGGGTGTAATTGATATCAGGTCAGTGATAGTAGATGCGGAGTAGTTATTGATCGCCTTGTGAGTCATAGTTAGGATCTTGAAAGAGATCCTAGATTGTATAGGCAGCCAATGTAACTGTTTCAGTATTGGAGTGATGTGGGTTCTCTTGGAGGCTCCATAAAGGATTCTTGCAGCTGAGTTCATTGCCAATTGTAAGGGGTTGATCGTGATATTAAGGAGTTGAGAAAGGACTTGGAGGAATTGCACTCGCTCCACCAGGAACTGAATAATGTGGGGCAACGTGTGGAGGAGGTGGCGGAACAAGTGGAGACAGTGGAAGGAGCATTGCGGGAAGTGGAAGTGGAGCAGCGCCGATTGCGAGACCGGCAAGAAGAGATGCAAGAAAAGATGGAGGACAGGGCACGAAGGAATAACCTGAGATTTAAAGGGATTCCTGAAACGGACAGTTACAAAGATTGTGTTAAAACGGTGCAACAGCTATGTCGGCATGTCCTGAGACTGGAGGAAAATGGAGAGGAGCACGTGGAAGTGGTGGGAGTGGAGAGAGCGCATCGCAGCCTCGGCCCTCGGCGGGAGAAGCAAGTAAGGGATGTGATTGCCTGTTTGAGCAGTTTCCCTCTTAAAGAACGGGTCCTGAGCTTGGCAAGGAAGTATGGCCGAATTGCGTGGGACTCCTGTGAGGTGGAGATATTTAACGACCTGTCTACAGGAACGCTGGAGAGGAGGCGTGGTTTGAAGGAAGTTACAGCGTTCTTACGGGGGAAAGGACTGAGATATCATTAGTTGTTCCCCTTCGGCCTGCTGCTGACTGTTAATGGAGTCTCTCAGAGAGTCAAAGGAGCAGAGGAGGCATGGAGGGTATTGACAGAGTTGGGGTGCAAACATCTTCCCAAGTCTGGGGATGGCGGGCCCCCAGGGAGGAGCGCGGCAAAGAGCAGAGAACGTCGCAGTGGAGAAGAGTCTGTGAGAAGGGGAAACGGCTTAAAAGACTATCCCAGGAGGCATCTGGAGGAGACCTCGTAGCGACTACATGAACATTGAGAGAGGGTTGTTGTTGACATATGTGTTGTGGGATGTTAAATTGAGTATGATGGGAAGGGGAGGTGGTGGGCATGGGGGAGTGGGATGGTAGAGTATAGGGTGATGCTTGTTGCATGTTGAGGGGTGCATATAGGGGGGTGCGGGCTGCCTGCGGTAAGGGAAAGATTGTGGTGTTGGTGGGGTGCGATGGAAGGGATAGGGATGGACCTAAGGGAGGGGGTCGGGATAGGACATGACTCACACGGAAGTTTGGCAGGGATGGGGGGGGCAGGGGAGGGGGTGAGAGGGCGGGGGAGAGGGCGGGGGAGGGGGGGTGGGAGGGTAAGGAGGTGATGCCACTTCTTGGAGGGATGGGAGGGGCGGGGCAGGGAGTGACTTAGGATAATGTTGAGGATTGGATCTCTAAATGTGAAGGGGTTGAACTCTCCACAGAAGAGGCGGCAACTCTTTCGAGAAATTAAGGATAATAGGTGGGAGGTGATCTTGGTGCAAGAAACACACCTAAGGGGAGGCAAGGTAACAAGATTAAAACACACAGGGTACCCTGAGCAATTTTTCTCATGTGCTAAGGGGGGAGAACGGAAGCGGGGGGTTGCAATTTTGGTGAAAGGGGGGGTAGGGATACAGGGGTGGGATTGGTTTAAGGATGAGGAGGGGAGAGTGGTGGGGATTAAAGGGAGGTGGGGGACGGAGGAGATAACTTGTCTCAGTGTACGCCCCTAATGGAGCCCAGGGGACTTTTTGGGAATCTACCAGGAGGTTGTTGGATCGGGAGACAAAGGGAAAGGTGGTGTTGGGGGGGGATTTTAATAGCACATTGCAAGATGGGTGGGATAGGAACCCCAGAGGGTGGGCTGGGAGGGGGTCTAATAGGAAAGGGCTTAAAAAGTTAATGGAGCAGCATAACTTAGTAGATGTGTGGCGAAAGAGATACCCCACGGGCAGAGAATATACTTTTTTCTCAGCACCACATAATTGCTGGAGTAGGATAGATATGATTTTGATGAGTGAGGAAAGGCTGGTGGAAGTGATAGAGGCAGAGATTGTCCCGATTGTGTGGTCGGATCATAGTGCGGTAGTAGTGGGGGTGCAAAGTAAGCGGCAGCTGGGAACCAGGTTCTGGCGTTTGAATGAGAGCCTTTTGAAAAATAAGGCAGTGTTGGCGGATATTAGGGGGGCGATACGGGAATATTTAGCTAGGAATGATAATGGGCAGGTGCAAGATGTCATGGTGTGGGGGGGTTGAAGGCCTATATCCGAGGGAGGTTTATTAAATGGGGGGCGAGGTTGAAGAAGGAAAGAGGGCGGCAGGAGGAGGGGTTAAAGGCTGAAGTGAGGGAGGCCGAAAGAGTGTTCCAAGAAGTGGGATCGGGGAGGGCCAGGAAAAACTTGGAGCGTATTAGGGGGGAACTGCAGGCCTTACAGGTGGACAAGATAGCGTTTGACCTGCAACGGGTGCAACAGCTATATTATGAATTTGGCGATAAAGCGGGGCGCTTGCTGGCTCGCAAGCTTAGGAAGAGGATGGGGGCCTCTATGATATATCAAATTATTTATTTTATTTTATTTTATTTAGCTGTATTTATATCCCGCTTTTCACCGGGTCAAAGCGGTCAATTGGGGGATACATTTAACACAAGGGGATATGAGACACATACGCTAATACTTACAGGGAACATGGGCAATGGAGGTTAAGTGGCTTGCCCAAGACCACAAGGAGTGCTTATAGGACTAGAAATCCCAGTCCCTCCGGCCTGAGATTGCTGTCCCCAGGTGGGACTTGAACCCCCGGCCCTCCGGCCTGAAGTACCTTGTCCTAACCACTAGACCACTCCTCCCGGGATGGGGAGGTGCTGAGGGAGGAACAGGCGGTTAGGGAGAGATTTGAGCAATTTTATCAGGAGTTGTATCGGAGACAGGAGGGGGTGGGGGTCGAGCAAATCCGTATGTATTTGGCGGGAGTGGAGCTGCCTATCCTGGGGGAAGAAGCGCGGGAAGGGTTGGAGGGGGAATTGACTGCGGAGGAGGTGGGTAAGGTGGTGAGGGGGTTAATGGGGGGCAAATCACCGGGATTAGACGGGCTGCCAGGGTCATTCTATAAGCAGTTTTGGGGGGAACTGGGAGAGATCGTGTTGAGAGTGTTCAATGGGATGTTAAGGGAAGAGGGGGAGTTGCTCCCTGAAATGTTGACGGCAGGGTTCTCGATCTTGCCGAAGCCAGGGAAGGACCCTATGGAGTGTGGATCCTACCGGCCGATATCCCTGTTTAATGTGGATGTAAAAATATTAGCTAAGGCTCTTGCGGATCGGCTGGCTCCGTGGATGCCTGGGTTGGTGCGGGAAGACCAAACGGGGTTTATAATGGGGTGGCAAACGGGGGATAACATTAAGAGGGCAATTGAGGTGATTGAGATAGCGAGGGTGGGGGGGGGGGGCAGAGTGTATTCTGATTTCAATTGATGCCGAGAAGGCATTTGATTGGGTGCACTGGGATTTTGTATGGCAAGTGTTAGGGAAGATAGGCTGCGGGCCGAATTTTGTAAAGTGGGTGGAGGGGTTATATAAGGGGCCCCGGGCTAGGGTGAAGGTGAATGGCAGTTATACGGCGGACTTTGAATTGGAAAGAGGGACGAGGTAGGGGTGCCCTCTCTCGCCGTTGCTGTTCGCCCTAGTGGTCGAACCGTTGGCGCAACGGATCAGGGCCAATGGGAAGATTCAGGGGGTTTCAGCAGGAGGTGTGGAGCATAAGATTTCCTTATACGCGGATGATATCCTATTGTATATTCGTAATCCGGCGGGAGGCTTGGCAAGCATTATGGAGGAGGTGGAGGGGTTTGGGGGGGTGGCAGGATTTAAGATGAATCTGGAGAAGACGGAGGTATTAAATATCTCGGTCCCAAGAGGGGAGGAACAGCGGTTGAAGAAAGAGTTCCCGTTTCGCTGGGTCTCGAAATCGTTAGCGTATCTGGGGGTACAGATTCCAGGGAGATATGACGATTTATACCGGGTGAATTATCCCAAGGTGTTAGGGGAGCTGTATAGGGACCTGGATTGCTGGATGAATGCGGAGGTCTCCTGGCTTGGTAGGATCGCTGGGGTGAAGATGAATATTTTACCCCGAATATTATATTTTTTTCAGGTGCTACCTGTGAAGGTGCCGGATAGAGTTCTGAGGGTTTTACAGCGGAAAGTGTTTCAATACATTTGGAAAAGAAAGCCCCCGAGAATAGCGAGGGAGGTCTTGTATGCTGGTAAACGAGAGGGGGGGTTGGGGGTTCCCAATTTCCGGGATTATTATAGAGCGGCGCAGCTTCGGCATGTTATGGATTGGAGGGAAAGGGGACCGGTCAAAATGGGTGTCAGGGCAGAGAAGGAATATGTGAAGGGGGGGAGGTTAGTTGCATGGTTATGGGTGAAGGGGAAAGATAGGAGGGAATTAGGGGTAGGGTCCCAAGCTATGCGGCAGGTGGTAGCAGTGTGGGATGAGGTACGAGCACAGGGCCTTATAGGAGGGGGGAAGGGGTTTTCTCTGGCAACTCCATGGAGGGGGGATAAGGCCTTTCTTCCGGGGTGGGAAGGAGGGGCCTTTGATGGCTGGACGCATAATGGGATGGAATGTTTTTTCCAGCTGATGGATGGGGACGAGATGATGAAGTTCGAGGAGGTGCAGGAGAGCTATGGACTTCAGGAGGCAGATTGTTATGCTCATGTTCAGGCTCAGTCCTACATTAGGGGGCGGCGGGGTAAGGGGGAATTAGAGGTGGACTTAACGGGGGTAGAAGCTGTTTGGGTAGGGATGGGGAATACTAGGGGGATGATTTCTGCTCTGTATAGAGGGGTGAGCAAGGTCGGGGGTCCAAAGTTTAAATACATGCTGGAGTGGGAGAAGGACCTAGGGGTGCAGCTAGAGGCAGTTGATTGGAAGGGGATATGGGATCAGCTTAAAAAGACCCCTATTTCAAGCCATATCCGGGAAAACAGTTACAAAATTCTGATGCGGTGGTATTATACTCCAGAGAGACTGCATAGGATGTATCCAAGAGTCTCATCTGCATGTTGGCGGGAATGCGGGGGGGAGGGGTCTTTTTGGCATATTTGGTGGGGGTGTGCTAAAATTCAGATATTCTGGATTCAAATACGCGATTGGATAAGGGATAGACTTGGGGAGGAAGTTGAGATGTCCCCGGGCTTGTTCCTGCTGTCTTGGGGGGGGCGAGGTGCAGGGGAGGGGGACGAGGGGTAGTGGCCTGTCTATGTGCGGCACGATGTGCTGTGGCAGCGGCCTGGAAGCGTAAAGAAGCGCCGGGGACTGGAGAGTTCGAAGGACGTATTCAACATATTTTAATGGAGAGATTAACAGCAGCGAGGAAGGAGAAGGGGGGTCAATTTGAAGCTCGGTGGGGGAAGTTGTGGCGGGGGATTTATCCAGAGGGTGGGGAGGTGGGGGGGAGTTAGGGGTAGAGGGGGTATGGGTGGCGGGGGGGGATGAGGTGGCGGGGGGGAGCGGGACGGGATGATGGAGGCGGGTGGGGGGAAGGGAATTGTATTGGATATGATTTAGGGGTTCAGGGTTTTTGATATGTATATTGGGGGAATTGTGTTTGTTGGACCTGTTTTGTTTGACAGTTGAAAGTCTAATAAAAAGATTAAAATTAAAAAAAAAAAAACCAAACACAAAACGGGGAAATTTTATCACAAAACAGAGCAGGGTGGGTCTCTGCACTGGTCTGATAGGACTCAAGGTTAAAAAAAAAAAAAAGTTAGCAGGTAGACCAAATTTCTCCTTCCTTATCGTCCACCAGATGAGACTAGACTTATGGGATGTAACAAAGCACTCCTTAAGAGAGGCCTTAAGCATGCCTTCCCCAAAGACGGAGTCCTCCATGGCGAAAACATCCAGGACCCGATATTCAGCAGTGGCTGCTAATGCAGCTAGCCACTGCCACTGAACTTTAGACCTGGATATTCAATGCCTGGGCCATATCCAGGCTCCTGCATGGAGTATGCAGGTTGCCCAGATTATAATGAAGCTAACTGGGCAGCAGTGATATTCAGCTGCTGACTGGTTAGCTTCTGCAGTCAAAGTTAGGCCAGCCTTTACTACACTTGACTTTCACTGTGCTCCGATAACCAGGCAGCTACTCAATATCACTGTTACTTGGCTAAAGCCGGGTGCCACCCTCAGAACACTGTGAAGCTAGCCAGCTAGCATCAGGGCATGTAGCAGCGGCACCCACAGATATTCAGTGTCACTAACCCTGTTAGTACTGCTGAATATCCTGGTCAAGGGGATTAACACGGTTAGCAAGTTTTATAACCGCGTTAATCCCTTTAAATATCGAGTTCCCAGTTAATATCTAGAAAAAAAATGCAGTGACAAACAAAGTGCTTAAGCATTTTGGAACCCTTAAGATATAGGTCAACAAAACTGCCTCTCAGCCATTGAGCTATAGCTACCTTCAAAGCTGCTTCTCTCTTCTTCAGGCCCCTGAAGAGAACAAACAACCTGTCCAATCTCTGAAACTCACTGGTAACCTCCAAAACAATAACTTCCTTCATACTACCAGGAAATGGCAAGGTGTGAATTTCCACACCTTGTTCCTACTTTCAAAAAAAATCAGAAGGTAGACTATTTGACTGAAATGAAAAGCCAACAGTACACTTTGGACAGAAAGGAAGATACTGTCTGAATGGACACACCTGCCTTGGTGAAACTTAAGAGAATCTACAACTCCAATATCCTCCTCAACAAATGGCCAACAGGAACACTACCTTTAATGTAAGATCTTTTCAGAGCATCCTCCATAGCAGCTCAATCGGCGAAGCAATAAGAACCCACAGAAACAAGTTAAGATTCCAGGAGGGAAGAACTGAAAGCATTTGAGGTAGGCAATGCGCCTTGGAAACAACCACCAAACACATCAGAGCTGCCATCTACACCTTCAACAGCTAGCCAAGCTCTTCTTCAGGCCTTCCTGCAAAAAGGCTAAAATGTTAGGGTAATGAGGCCTGAAAAGGAGCGAGTCCCTACCCCCTACACCATACTTCAAACAACCTTCAAATCCTGGTATGGGCTTGTGGAAGTCTCTTTCTTACCAGCATGCAGAAGTGTTGCAATCACCTCCAGCGAGTAACCCTTATGGCCTTAGGATGAGACCTCTCAGAAGTCCATACACTACCGCTAGGGATCTGGAGAAGGCAGAACATCACAGTACCATGGGTCCACCAGGGACAAAAGGGACCAGTCTACCACCCTCGCATGAAAGTTAGCTCAGACATTTACGGAGCCTCCACAAGGTCCTCTAAAGTCTAAATAGGGCATGGCAGAAGAAGCATGGATCTTGCAGGGATCCCACATGGCTTGTGGGGGAACCACCATCCCATCCTCCTCAGAATTACCTTGCCATAATGGCACTCAAGACCTTCAGGCAACCCCTGCAAGGGAAGGGTGGGCTTGCAGAGAAATGGAGGCGTGCAAGGGTGAAGCAGGGGCCATGACCTCTCTAGCTGCCCAAGAGAAAAGAGCTCAGGGGCTCAAGGTCCCTGAAGGGTACATGTGAGTCCCAAGTACCTCTGCAGGGGTCTAAAAAGCAGCTAGCCAACTGAAAAAAAGACGAAAAGATGATTCAGGAGCTGCACCAGTCATCGAGCGAAGACCTTGGCACTTGGCTAGTGCCAACCTGTCATCCTCTACTCTCGAAAAAAAAAGAAAGGAATGGTAAGGGCCATAGGCACAGCATCAGGCCTTGGCCTCCTGCAGGGGAACAATAGGATGCCAGCAAAAAGGTGCCCTGTGCATTGGAGCCAAACTAGGGGCAAAAACTGCAGCCACGGTGAAAAACAGCTAGGTGGCGCAACTGCATCAGGCTGAGTAAAACAGCAGCAGCAAAAGACAAAATAAAAACACAAAAAATAGACTGCGAAAAAGAGATACCCAGAGCCATGGCAAACAGGAGTCACAAAAAGGGAATCCTAAGGCCTGTTGGGCCAGCTGGAGAAATCCTATTAAGGAAGTCCCAGATGTCCACACAAGCCTGAGGAGGCCCGGCTTGGGAAGATCTTTTTTTCCCCCTCCAATTGAAGCTGCTTTATTAAAAGGCAGTTGAGAGCTAATTGCACTCCCATTGAAATCAATGGGGAAACTTCCCCAATAAAATCAATGACCCAAAAAGATTTAGAAAAAAAAGAGGGAAGAGGGCTGCGCCCAAATTACTGATACCCCCCCCCCCCCCAAGGGCCCTGTAGAGTCCTCTTACTCTTCTTTTGGCCCACCAGCACTAGTAACATGAAGGAAACAATGTGGACAATGACCAGCTGGTCTGCTCCAGGAAACACGGGCGTACCTGCGTTCTGAGCTGTTGGGCCTTTCAGAACTCAATCTAAAGCCTCAGCACTGAAATATGGGCCAGGAAAGTCAAGCATATTGTCACAGCTGTACCAATCCACATGCCTTGACACCTTTTGGGGGCAGACAATACTGGCTTCTCTCAGGGCAGTACCAGAGAATATAGGTGATGACATTACTGAAATCTGCTCAAGTCTGCCTCCACCTGCTGGCAGGAGGCCTTCCTAACAGGATCTCCATTGCAAGCAAGGTAATACTGCGTGAGAGCTCATAAAGAGATTTTGGTCTTCATTTTTAGTAGCTAATTCTTTTTCTGGTGCTGTATTGCAAAAGGGGAATTTTTTGTGGTGTTGGCTAAAGCTCTGCTGTTAGAGTTAACTGTTTTTTTTTTTTTAGCCTTCCACTGAAAGCAAGCTCTTTAAACTCACTGACCTCATCGGGTGTTAGATCCCTCCCTTCCCCTTCCCAGCTCCCACTCCCTCCATGTGAAAATTCTGCTAGATAGGGTAATTAGTTTGTTGATAAACAATTTGCCATTCTTCAAGGAGCTTTGATTAGGTAATTTTACAAAGGGACCACATTAATCTGTACTCTTCAGACACAATATCAAAATTCACTAATGTAAAGTAATAACTTTCTTGAAAGGAAGTGGGGCTACACACAGGAACATACAATAGCGCTGTTAGAACATACATAAAAGAGGTTAATTGCTTTTTCTCTTAAAGGACAGCTGAGGAAAAGTTAGGGACTTTGGTAGGTCTCTCTGGTATACTTCAACAGGTACCAAAGCTCCACCAACTGACTGATGCTGGGAAAAACGCATTGCCAAAGCTGCTGCTCCTGTTACAGCTTCAGCCTCTGTCCAGACAGAGAGCCCGATGCCAATTGAAGGGCCAGTTCCATGTGCAGTATGTCTGCAAGATGAAAGCCCTCATGAAACAAATGGAGAAGCTCAGAGAAGAGGTGGCGATGCCGAGAAGCATTCGAGACATTGAGAAGTACATCTATGAGATCTTCTTGAAACATCCAAGCTCTCGGACTGAGGTGAAGATGGCAGGCTACAGAATGAAGAGAGTTGGACATGAGTCACCAGAGCCTGCATAATTAACAAACCAACTCCTCCAGCCCTTGAACTGAAGAGCCAGTATGAAGCGCTGGAAGTGGAGGAGGTAAAAGCATCACAGGAAAGGAAAGAACCAGAGCTCGAGCACCCCAAAGTTGCAGAATCAGTAACCACAAGGAAGTGAAGGGTAGCGGTAGTTAGTGACTCTCTTCTGAGGTGTACTGAGGCATCCACCTGCAGACCAGACTTGATGTCCAGAGAGGTGTGCTGTCTGCCAGCTGCCAAAATCTGAGATGTTACAGAGAGTTTGCCGAGACTCAGCAAGCTTACTATTATCCAATATTGCTCATCCATGTCGGCACAAATCATACTGCTAGGCATCCGTCTGAACGTATCAAAAGTGATGTCATAGCTCTGGGATAAAGCATGAAGCAGATAGGTGTGCAGGTGGTGTTCTCTTCAATCCTCCCTTTTGAGGATAAAGGCCGAGACAGAGAAGCTCGAATCCTAGAGATGAATGCATGGCTGTGTGGATGGTGTTTCCTGGATCATGGGATGATGTTTCAAAGGCTGCAGAACAGAGATGGCGTCCATCTGTCCAAGAAGGGTCAAAATGCCTTCCACAGCAGACTGGCTAACCTACTGAAGAGAGCTTTAAACTAGATTCGTTGGGGATGGGTGAAGAAAGCCCCCAGGTAACATTAAATATCTCTGTAGAAATAGGAAATATGGACATCATCTGGAAAGTGGTGTGTATAAATGCCCGTAAAATGGGAAATAAAATCTCAGATGTTGAGGCTTTAATGGAAGATGCTGACTTGGATTTAGTGATGGCTACAAAGATATGGATCATCAACAACCATGACTGGGATGTAATTATACCAGGCAATACTTTATTCAGGAAGGACAGGGTAGGAAGAAGGGGAGGAGTGGCACTATATATAAAAATAATATTAAATGTATAAAATTACAGAACTTAAAAGAGCAATGGAGATTTAATAGAAGACATTTGCAGCATTACCATGAAAGGAGAATTGCTACTAATAGGTGATTTCAATATACTGAATGTTGATTGGCACATTCCTGCTGTGGTGTCATTTAGAAATAAGGAGATCCTAGACTCTGTACAGGGAGAACTATTCCGGCAACTTGTAACAGAACCCACATGTGAAGGGGCCATAATGGACTTGGCACTTACCAATGGGGAAAGTGTTTGATGTTACAATGGAAGATCATCTCACATCCAGTGATCACCAGATAGTATGGTTCAGTACTGGGCCTAGGGCTGATAAACCCCATTTAAAAGCAAGGGTCTTAGACTAAAGGAAAAGTAAGTTTGCCGCAATGGGACAATACCTCAAGGAGTCATTAGCGGGATGAGAACAGCTGCGGCAATGGGCAAAACTGAAAGGGGATATTTTAAGGGCAACCAACCTTTTTGTTGGAAAGGTAAATAAATGTAAAAGGAAAAGGAGGCCGCTATGGTTCTAAAAAAAAAGTAGCTGAAAAGGTGAAGAAAAAGAGGGTGGCCTTCATAAAATACAAGAGATCACAGAGAGAGAAAGACAAGCTTCAATATTTGGAAAAACTTAGAGAAGCTAGGAAAGTAGTCAGGAAAGAAAAGATAAAAAAAGAAGAAATAGACAATTCAATAAAATGGGTGGATAAGACATTTTTCAGATAGGTGAGAGGAGGAAGGGCAAAGGTGGTATTGTCACACTCAAGGGTTAAGGGGAAGAATATGTAGAAGCTGATGAGAATAAAGCAGAATTGCTGAAACCTTTTTGTTCTGTGTTCACAGATGAAGGGCCAGAAGCAATACCTCAGAAAACATCCACAAATAGGAACAGAAATGATGGGGGATCTTGAATGATTTTCAGAAGACTACGTTCGTGAGGAACTAGCTAAACTAAAAGTAGACAAAGTGATGGGACCGGATGGGATACATCCAAGAATATTGAAGGACCATCATAAAGAATAAAATTACTCAGCATGTAGATAGTCACAACCTAATGGGAGACAGCTAACATGGCTTTAGACAAGGAAGATCTTGTCTTACTAATCTGTTATGTTTTTTTGAAGGAGTGAATAAACAGGTGGACAAAGGTGAGTCGGTTGATATTGTGTATCTGGACTTTCAGAAAGCCTTTGACAAGGTCCCTCATCAGAGGCTTTTGGCAAAACTAAAGAGTCATGGGATAGGAGGCAGTGTACTATTGTGGATCAGGAACTAGTTAAAAGATAGAAAGCAGAGGGTAGGGCTAAATGGCCAATTTTCCCAATAGAGAAAGGTGAATAGTGGTGTACCCCAGGGATCTGTGCTGGGTCCGCTGCTTTTTGACATATTCATAAATGACCTGGAAAAGGGAATAACGAGTGAGGTTATCAAATTTGCAGATGACACAAAACTATTTAAAGTTGTTAAAACCCAAGAGGATTGTGAAAAATTGCAAGAGGATCTTGATAAATTGGAAGACACGGCATCAAAATGGCAGATGAAATTTAATGTGGACAAGCGCAAGGTTATGCACCTAGGGAAGAACAACCCAAACTATGGTTACACGATGCAAGGTTCCACATTAGGAACCACCACCCAGGAAAAAGATTTAGGCGTCATTGTGGAGACCATGTTAAAACCCTCGGCCCAGTGTGCAGCGGCGGCCAAGAGAGCAAATAGAATGCTAGGTATGATAAGGAAAGGAATGGAAAATAAAACAAAAGATATTATAATGCCTCTATATCGTTCCATGGTGAGACCGCACCTTGAATATTGTGTGCAATTCTGGTCGCCGTATCTTAAAAAGGATATAGCGATTTTAGAAAAGATACAGAGAAGAGCCACCAAAATGGTAAAGGGGATGGAAGGATACTCCTATGAAGAAAGGCTAAAAAGGTTAGGGCTCTTTAACCTGGAAAAGAGACGGCTGAGGGGACATATGATAGAAGTCTATAAATTAATGAATGGAGTGGAACAGGTAAACGTAGATCGATTGTTTACCTTATCAGAATATAGAAAGACTAGGGGACATGCAATGAAGCTACAGGGTAAACTATTTAAGACTAATAAAAGAAAATTTTTTTTACTCAACGTGTAATCAAACTCTGGAATTTGTTACCGGAGGATGTAGTAAAGGCTGTTAGTGTAGCTGGGTTTAAAAAAGGTTTGGACAAGTTCCTGGAGAAAGGTCCATAAACCGTTATTAAGAAGTGACCGAAGATATCAATGCTTGACCCAGTACAAGCATTGTGGAACTTGTGTCTCTTGGGGAAACTGCTAGGTACATATGACCTAGATTGGCCACTGCTGGAAACAGAATACTGGGCTTGATGGACCTTGGTCTGACCCAGTATGGCATATCTTATGTTCTTACCTTTGGGGCGTTCTAGTGGCTCCATTAACTGACCTTTTTAACGCTTCTTTAGAGTCTGGAGTGGTTCCAGAGGACTGGAGAAAGATACAAGTGGTCCCTTTATACAAAAGCAGAAGCAAGGATTAGGCTGGTTAGTCTAACCACTGTGGTGAGTAAAATATTGGAAATGCTGCTAAAACAGAGAATAGTGAGGTTTCTGGAGTCCAATGGATTGACGGATCCGAGGCAGCATGGGTTTAGTAGAGGCAAGTCTTGTCAGACAAATCTGATGGATTTCTTTGACTGTGTGACCAGGAAGTTGGACAGAGGGAGAGCACTAGATGTGGTGTACTCAGATTTCAATAAAGCCTTTGACATCGTTCCACACAAGTGACTTATAAACAAAATTCATCACCCAATGGGTGGATCCTAAAGTGACTGACTGGGTTAGAAATTAGTTGAGTAGGAGGTGACAAAGGGTTCAGGTAAATGAAGCTCACTCTGAGGAGAAGGATGTTACCAGTGGTGTGCCACAGGGATCTGTCCTTGGTCTTTTCAACATCTTTAGTAGTGATATTGTGAAAAGGTTTTCAGGTAAGGTTTACCTCTTTGCAGATGATACCAAAATCTGCAATAGAATAGACACCCAGGAAGGAGTAGATAACATATCTAGGTAAGCTTGAAGAACGGTCAAGAATTTGGCAGCTGAGATTTAATGCTAAAAAATTCAGGGTTATGCATTTGGGCTGCTAAAATCCAAGGGAGCGATACAGTGTAGGGGCAAAGTACTTCTGTCCACAAAAGAACGGGACCTGGGCATGAATGTTTCTGATGATCTTAAAGTGATTAAACAGGTAAGAAATGTGATGACGAAAGCCAGAAAGATGTTTGGAAGTATAGGGAGTGGAATGTCCAACAGAAAAAAAAGGAGGTGCCTTTGTATAAGTCTCTGGTGCAACCTCATTTGGAGTACCGAGTGCAATTGTGGAGACCACACCTTCAAAAGGATATACACAGGATGGAGTTGGTGCAGAGGATAGCTACTAAAATGGCTAGTGGTCTTCGATATGAAGCATATGGGAACAGACTTAGAGATCTTAATATGTATACATTAGAGGAAAGGCAGGATAGTGGAGATATGATAGAGTCATTTAAATACCTCCATGGCATAAATGCACAAGAGGAGAGCCTCGTTCAATTGAAAGCAAACTCTGCTACCAAGGAACATAGGATGAGGGCGAAAGGGGATAGATTCAGGAGTAATATGCAAAAATATTTCTTTACGGAAATAGTGGTAGATGCATGGAATAGCTTCCCAGTGGAGGTAGTAGAGACAAGGACAGTATCTTTATTCAAGAAAGCATGGGACAAACATAGATCTCTAAAGGAAAAAAATGGACTATTGTAGTTGATCTGGAAGGGCAGACTAGATAGGCCATGTGGTCTTTTTCTGCTGTCATATTTCTGTGTTTCTATAGTAACACAGCATATGACGGCAGATAAAGCCAGTATGGTAGATCTATTCTGCCCAGTAACATGGCTAGAGTAGTTGAACCCGCTGCTCCGTGCAGGTCACCCCCTCCCCTTCTATGCCTTTGTTTAGGATTGTACCTGCCATTTTGTGCAGGTCACCCCCCCCCCCCCTCTATTTGTTGCAGTACAAAAGATATTTAAGTTTCTTTTGATTTTATCCTGTTGCTATAAAAGGGATTTACTGTGTCTGTCCCATGCCATTTTGAATTCTGTCACTGTATTTGCCCCACTACCTCATCAGGAGGGCATTCTAAGCATCTACTAGCCTTTCAGTAAAAAAGTATTTCCTGACATCACTTTTAAATTTACTTCCTTGCAGCTTCATTTTATGCCTTCTAGTTTTCCAGCTTCTCCTTTGAAAAATGTTTGTTCATTAATACTCTAAGGGCCCAACTCCAGTGCGGACACAGAAGCCCTCTGTGCGCCTGGCTGAAACTGGACACACAGAGGGCGTCGCAATTCTGATCTCCTGGGGCACGTCTAGTCCTGCGGGATCAGAATCGCAAACAGGCCTGTATATGCAGGCCCAGACCCCGATTCCGTCCGGCTTGCACATACAGGCCTTCCCCAACTAACTCAGTCAGGGCTTTTAAATGAAACCGCGGTGCCATGGCATCCGGTTGCCATGGCACCATGGCGCCACCGGCCTCTAAATTGCTTTCCCCGCAGCCCGACCCCCAATCTGGCCTCTCAGGGCCAGGGTCGGGCTGAAGGGAATGCTCTCCGCCCCTTCCCGCCACTGCCATGCCCCGGGCCCACCGATCCTGCCGCATCGGGGAAGTTATTCCACCTCGGAGGTGGAATAACTTCACCATTCAAGTCATTCAATAGAATCAGCCTTGTACATCCGGGGCCGGCAGCCGCCCACTACCCGCCCTAACACTGCCCCAGATCCTCCCCTTTCCCGCCTAACCTCCCTATACAATGTGTGAAGAAGGAGAACGGGGCCGGGAAAGGCCATGAATAGTGGGAACGGATGTCCCATTGACTCGGAATGACCCCCCAAAGTATTTAAAGGTCTATAATCATATCTCCTCAGTTCTTCCTCTCCTCTGGGGTATACATTAGTGGTTCCAAAACTTGGGGTCAGGACCCCAAATGGGATCACAGAAACATGGCCATTTCCCCTTCTCTCTGGGCTTTCACTGTGACCTATACCAACTAGTAGCAATCACTAGTCAGCATGTGGCCTGTGAGCCAGTGAGCATTCATGTACCATTGCCTCTTGCTGGATGAGCTTCTTGCTAAGCTAGAAATGCATGCTGAGTACTGGGGTCTGTAAGAACACACTGCGCAATGACACAAGGGACCCTGTGCTGACGGCTGCTGTTGTTGCCACTGCTGTTGCTGCTGCCTTCCTGCTTTAGATACATGGGAGGGGAAGGAGACTAGAGACCTGCTGTTTTTATTTCATTATCAGCTGGGGTCATGTGAATTTTCATTTGTTAAAATGGGGTCATACAGGATAAAAGTTTCAAAAGCACTAGTATATGTATATATATTTAGGTTTTCAAATCTCTTCTTATACATCTTCTGCTGCAGGCTCTAAATCATTGGTAACCTTCCTCTAAACCGTTTCAAGTCGTTTTATATCCTTTGTGAGATATGGTCTCCAAAACTGAACACAATACTCCAAGTGAAGCCTCACGAACTAATTGTACAGGGGCATTAATACCACCTCCTTTCTGCTGGTTATTTCTCTCTGTATGCAACCCAGCATCCTGTCTTAGCTACCACCTTATTGCATTATTTTGAAATCCTCAGACACTATCACTCAGAGGTTCTTCTCCTGGTCCATGCACACCAACCTCTCGCCCTTTATAGCATACAATTCCTTTGGATTTCTGCATCCTAAGCGCTGAACTCTGCACTTCTTTGAATTAAATCATAACCATTCTTCCAGTTTTTGAAGATCTTTCCTCATGTTGTCCACTCCCTCAGAAGAGTCCACTCAATTGCAATGTTTTATGTCATCTGCAAAGAGGCAGACTTTTTCCTTCAATCATTCAGCAATACCACTGACCCCCAGGACAGATCCCTGGGTTATGCCATTATGCACCTTTTTTTCTGCCGAGTGAGTTCTGTTTACTAGCACCTTATGTCGACTGTCAGCCAACCAATTTCTGATCCAGTCCATCACTTTGGGACCCATCCCCAGGCTGTTCAGTTTATTGATAAGCCTCCTATAAGGAACAGTATCAAAGGCTTTGCTGAAATCTAAGCAGATCACATCCATTGCATGCCCTTAATCTAGTTCTTTGGTCACCCCAGTCAAAGAATTCAATCAAATTTGTTTGGCATGATCGTCCTTTGGTAAAACCATCTTGCCTCTGATCATGCAACCCATTGGTTTCTAAGAAGTCCATTATTCTTTCTTTCAGGAGCTCCTCCATTACTTTTCCATGCCACCAAGGTAAGGCTTACCAGCCTATAGTTTGCCACCTCTTCCCTATTGCCGCTTTTTTTTGAAGAAGTACCACACAACCTAATCATCTGGACTAGTTTAGCAGGATAAAGGATCCACAGTTCAGTTTTAGCTACATTCAGCTGTAATTCCTGGGAGTGTAACCAATTAATGATCTCATTAATATCCTGTCCCAATTGCCTGAGAGCAATTTTGTTATAATGGGGAAAAAAATCATATAATCTGCATAGAGTCAATACTCAAAACACAAGGATTATAATAAATCACAAAGGGGGCAGATAATATATATTACATGGGATCTGGATTGGCTATTCTTGTTAACAGGATACTAGGTTTGATGGACCTTAAGTATGACTCAGTATGACAGTTTGAACTACAGTAGGTTGGGAAAAATGAAACTGCAGAGTGTCTGAGGAAGTGCAACAGCAGGGCAGTTTTGGCTCGAGTCATAATTTGCCTGGCCTAGTTAGTAATGCAATTTAGAGTAGTTACTCACCTGTAACAGGTGTTCTCCAGGAGCAGCAGGAATCAGTCCTCACATATGGGTGATGTCGGCGCCAACGGAGCCCCCATGCGGAGCATTTCCCAAGCTTTCAAAGAAAGCCTTTGGGAATGCAGCGCGCATATGCGGTCCCCTTCCCGCCCAAGGGTGCCACCTTGCTCAGTCTGATGACATAGCTAAAAGACAGCAAAAACCAAAATGAAGTATATGACTGCAACTCCAGGGGAGGAGGGAGGGTCGTGAGGACTGATTCCTGCTGCTCCTGGAGAACACCTGTTACAGGTGAGTAACTACTCTTTCTCCAGGACCAAGCAGGAAGTCAGTCCTCACATATGGGACTCCCCAGCTCTAGGCTACCAGGAACCCTAAGCTAAAAAAATGGCTCCCTCTCAAGAGCCTCAGCATCCATGATAAGAATATCCTCTGAGAAGGCCCCTGTACGGTAGCCCAACACAAGGGAAGGAGGGTAGGAGTTTCCTAAACCTCAAAGAGATTACGGAGTACCGCCTGTCCGAAAGCACTGTTCCTTCGGAACTGTCTCTCTAGGCAGTAGTGGACTGCAAAAGTCTGGCTTGAAGACCAAGTAGCAGCCCAGCAGATGTCTGCCAACGAAACAGAGCGGAGATGAGCTACTGACGCGACTTTCGCCCTGACACGGTGGGCCGTGACTCGACCCTGCAAGGAGAGGTCGGCTGCCTTGTACGCCCAGGCGATACAATCTGCTACCCAAGTGGACAATGTACGCTTGGAGACAGATAACCCCAGCTTATTAGGGTCAAAGGATACGAAGAGCTGAGTAGCCCTTCGATGCCCCCACGTACGTTCTATGTAAAAAGACAACACCCTCTTACAGTCCAGGGTATGCAAGACTGTTTCAGCCCAGCTAGTATGCGGCCTGGGAAAGAAGGTCGGAAGAACCACCTCCTGGTTGAGGTGGAAAGAGGAGACGACTTTTGGAAGGAACTTCAGGTGGGTCCATAGGACTACCCTGTTCCTAAAGAACCGTGTGTACAGTCTATCAGAAACCAGAGCTTGTAGTTCACTCACACGTCTGGCCGAGGTAAGAGCTACCAGGAAGAGCGCTTTCCAAGAAAGGAAGCGCAAATGGCAAGTAGCCATCGGCTCAAACGGTGGGCGAGTAAGTTGCTGCAAGACCACGTTCAAATCCCACTCAGTTGCCGGTGGACAAACCGGAGGCTTGAGAAGCAGCAGACCTCTGAGGAAGCGGTACACCAAGGGGTGAACCGACAGACTGTCCCTCCACTGGCGAGTGGTGCGCTGATAGAGCACTGAGGTGGACCCGAACAGAGTTAGACTTAAGGGCTAGGTCTGACAGGTGAAGTAGATACTGCAGTACTACTGGCACAAGGCAAGAGAAAGGATCTTCATTGCGCTGAGCACACCATATTGTGAACCTATGCCACTTGAGGGCATAGGACTTTCTGGTGGACTGCCTCCTAGAGGCCAAAACCACCTCTTCAACCTCCTTAGGTAGAAGCAAGGGAACTAGTACTATCCTTTCAGCAGCCAGGCCATCAGATTGAGGGATCTGAGATTGGGGTGCAGAAGGGAACCCTGATCTTGAGACAGGAGATCATGATGCAACCCCAGAGGGAAAGGAGTTTCCACCGCCAACTGTAGCAGAAGTGGAAATCACGGTTGCCTCGGCCATCTGGGGGCTACCAGAATCACCGAGGCCTTGTCCTGGAGAATCTTGAACAGAGTTCAGGCCACCAGGGGCGTGGGAGGAAACGCATACAGGAGGCCCGTAGACCAAGAGATCAGAAAAGCATCTGCTGCCATTCTCAGGGGATGCAGCTGTCTAGAGCAAAACCTGGGCAGCTGACGGTTCAGTGGACTTGCAAAGAGATTGATGGATGCAAGTCCCCATCGTAGAAAGATCTGCTGGACCACCAATGGATTCAACTGCCATTCATGGGGCTGGAGAAACCTGCTTAGCTTGTCTGCTAAGAAGTTCTCCTGACCAGGTAGATAAACTGCTTTGAGAAACATGCCTTGTTTGACTGCAAAGCAAAGGGCCTGCGCCTTCTGACATAGCAGCCTGGACCCTGTGCCCCCTTGCTTGTTCACACAGAACATTGCTACCTGATTGTCTGTCTGAACTAAGACAGACTGGTGAGAGAGAGCATGAGAAAAAGTCTTTAGAGCCAAGCGGATTGCTCGCAGCTCCAAAAGATTGATCTGCTGTGTGGCCTCCCGAGGAGACCAGAGGCCTTGATTGCACGTGCCCTGGCAATGTGCACCCCCCAGCCCTTTAAGGATGCATCGGTCGTCAGCACGCTTGTGTGTGCTGGGGCCTGAAAAGGTACCCCCCTGAGAAGGTTTGGGAGATGTAGCCACCACTGTAAGGAGTCCAAAAGTGGTTTGGACAACTTTACTCTGTCATGGAGGTCACCTGTGGCCTGCGCCCACTGAGCTCTGAGGCACCACTGAGCAGCCCGCATGTGCAGATGGGCATTCAGCGTCACATGTACCGTGGATGCCATGTGGCCCAGGAGCCGCAGGTAGTGCCTTGCAGAGACCTGAGAATTGCTGTGGAACTGGTTGGCCAAGTCCATCAGTCTGTGGGCCAAGTCCATCAGTCTGTCGGCCCTGTCCTCGGGCAAGTAAGCTGTTGCCTGCAGGGTGTCTAATCTTGTCCCTATAAACTCTAGGTTCTGTGAGGGGAGCAAAGTGGATTTTGCGTAGTTTATGACAAAGCCCAGATGCTGAAGAAGAGAGACAGTGCCTGGCCTCCTGGAGAGACTGGCCCCTGATGAGCCAGTTGTCCAGGTATGGGAAGACAAAAATTCCCTGATTCCTGAGATAGGCCGCCACCACCGCCAGGCATTTGGTGAAAACCCTGGGGGCGGAGGTTAGGCCAAAGGGAAGTACTCTGTACTGAAAATGGTTTCCTCCCACCACAAATCTGAGATATTGTCGGTGGTCTGAATGAATGAGGATGAGAATATAAGCATCCTTTAGGTCTAAGGAGCATAGCCAGTCTCCCTGCTGGAGGTAGGGCAGCAGTATCCCAAGGGTAAGCATCTTGAAGTTTTCCCTCTCCAGAAACTTGTTTAGGTTTCGCAAGTCTAGGATAGGCCGGAGGCCTCCTGTCCTTTTTGGTACCAGAAAGTACCTGGAGTAGAAGCCTTGCCCTTCCAGGTGGTGAGGCACCGGTTACACCACCTGTTCCTTTAGAAGACTTGCCAACTCCTGAAGGAGGAGGTTTCTGTGCAGAGGGAGTCTTGGAGGCTCCCCTGGTAAGTAGGAGGGGGTAGCTGGTGGAAGTGGAGCATGTAGCCCTTCTGGACTATGCTGAGGACCCAGGTATCCCCCCTGTGATGGCTGGCCATCTGTAGGCGTACAGGGTCAGCCGACCTCCTATGCTGAGTGGAGCCAGCTGTGGAGAAGAGGCTATTCTGTGGGAGTCAAAACCCTGCTCCCTGCTGTGCAGGAGCCGGAGCTGGCGGCTTGGGGGTCTTCTGCCTACGAGGCCCGTGTCCCTGCCCCTTGGCCTGCTGGCCCTGTTGGGGAGCTGGAGAGGCCCGATATTGAGGGTAGGATTTGTAGGCAGCACCCTTCCTCTGGAAAAAAGGCTTCTTTCCCGAGCCCTTCTTTTCTAAGAAGGGGCAGAAGTCTTCCTGGACAGCCTTGTCCTGATGAGAATCTCAGTCTCAATTTCCGCAGCCTTTTCAGTCATGAGCTTACCGAAAAGGTTTTCACCTTGGCAGGGGACATCGACTAACTTGTCCTGCACCCATGACTCCAGGTCTGATGACTGCAGGTCTGATGACTGCAGCCAGGCCTGACTGCGTGCACCGATGCCGGCCGTGGCTACCTGGGCCGAAGCCTCGAAGCCATCATAGGCTGCTCGAGAGATAAACTTCGAGCACTCTCGGATCCCTGTTTACAAAGCCTTGAACCTCTGCAAAGGTTCCTCGGAGAGGCCAGCTCAGAACCCGGCAATCTCCTTTGCCAGGTCTCGTAGGTACATGCCCATGTACAGGTGGTAGGTCTGGACACGGCAAGAAAGCATAGAGCCCTGGATGCACTTTTTACCAAGGGCATCCAGGTTCCGGGCCTCCCGACCGGGGGGGCACCGAGGAGTGCATCTTCTGACTCTTCAGGCGGTGCATGACCGATTCCACAACCATGGAGTTGTGCGGTAGCTGCGCCTTTTGGAACCCAGGGCTCTTACAGACTCGATAAATGGAATCGACCCGTTTTCTAAGAACCGGTGCCAAGGCTGGTGCCTCCCACATACGGAAGAGCAGCCGTTCCAGCATCAGAGGAACCGGTACAGTAAAGGCATCCTTCGGAGGAAAGTCATACTGGAGGGCATCGAGCTCTATGGCGCGAGGCTCCTCCTCGGCATCTGCAGGGAAGGCCAAGGCTTTGGGCATGTACCTCATGAAGTCCAAGAACCGGTTATCCACCGGTGGGGGGACCGTCTCCAAGGCTCAGACTCCGGTGTGTCCGAAGGGACGCGCTGGGTCCAGAAGGTATCTGGGGACTCCTCGTCCTCCATCTCCCACGCCGACTCCTCTGAGGAGGAATCGAGCGGCTCTGGCCGTGTGGGCCTTGGTGCCACCTGCCCAGACGCTGAGGGTATCAGCGTCAATGACCTTGGCCCCGCACGGGAGGTCAAGGGGGACCTTGACCGAGGATTGACTCGAGACGTCATTGACTCGATGATCGGCTTGGTCTCCGGGGTCAACTTGGACGTCGAGGTCCCGGTGGTCGGGGCAGATGCACCAGTCAGACCGGCGATCAGCACCCGCTGCTGTTCCATTAAGACAGCCAAGCTGCTCTCCAAGGCCATCAACCTGAGTCCAAGCTCAGGAGACTCAGCAGCCCCCGACTCGGGCCTCGACGTCGGCTCCCCCGGAGGAGAGTCCACGAGGACAACTGCACTTACATGACTCGGGGACTCTGGCTCCACACGAGGTAACTTGGACGGCCTCTCCGACTCCAACAGCCCGAGGTGGCGGTCAGGGCTACGCGACCTGGCCCTCGAGGATCCAGGAGCCTCCACCGACGCCACCATCGCGAGCTTCTTCTTCCTTCTGTGCTCCCGAGTGGGAGACTCCCTCTCAGAGGAACCCCGACGGTGCTCAGGGTCAGACTCCCGAGATGTTGAGGCCTCTGACAAAGTCCGGGCCCGGCCGGACGCGGAGTCAGAGAAAATTCTCTCACGTTGATGCTGACGGCTCTGAAGCACCTTCGACGACATTTTGCCACACGGGCCACGGGCCACAGGCCAGCGGGTCATGTCGGGCCCGAGGCAACGGAGGCAGCAGTCATGTGTGTCGGTGAGAGACATAAGTTTCTTGCACTGATCACACTTTTTGAACCCGCTGGCAGCCATCGGGGGAAAAAGGGCCCCTGCAAGGTCAAATGACTGGGCTGCCAGTGAAAACCCACAAAGAGCGCGAACGCTAGTCACGAAGGACAAAAAACGAAAATCAAAACTCCGGACTCGATACCGGTGTACCGAGCCCAGGTAGGAAAGGGAACCGGCGTCGAACCAGAACAGAAAAAGCCAAAATAGCCGAAAAAAATCTACTTTTCCCGGGTAACCCAAACTCACGTCCGTTGGGCTCCGCAGAAAAAGAAAGAATGAGCAAGATTGCACCCTTGGGTGGGAAGGGGACCGCGCATGCGCACTGCATTCCCAAAGGCTTTCTTTGAAAGCTCGGGAAATTCTCCGCACGGGGGCTCCGTCGGCGCCGACTTCACCCATATGTGAGTACTGACTTCCTGCTTGGTCCTGAAGAATGAAAAAAATATATATTGAAATATGGATTATAAATATAAATGAATAATTTCACTGCTCTGTTCTCTCTAGCTGGTTACTAATCTATTCTGTCAAATATCCTTATCATCCTAGCTTGGTAGGCCTTCCTTGCTTTTGTAAACTCTGGCAGACAGATTGAGTCCACTGCTATTACCTCTGATCATTGAGACCTCGGTACTTTTCTCTGTCTGCGCTGTTCACCTTCAACAGCGGCTGTAGGTGCTCATGATGCGTTTTCACATTTTGGTTATCTACGTACACATCATAAAGATCCCTCTTGTCTTCGAAGATCTTCTCTGTAGTACCTGCCAAACCAAGAAAATTGGACACCAGTGATAAATGAAGCTATGCAAAGAGACTACCATTTGTCAAGGCTAGGTTTTGAACAGAGCAGCAAGTTCTGCTAACAGAGTTCAACAAGCAGATGCTATTCTCCTGAATCCTGCGGCTGATTAGCTTCAATCTGCTCCAAACAATTTAAATGGCTTTCATACTTCCACAAAAAGAGGTGGGAATAACCTGCATGAGGCAGCTGGTTTAACTACTCCCCTTACTGAGCAGACTACTTGGGCCATGTTGGTCTTTATCTGCCATCATTTACTATGTTATTTTGTAATCTGAAGCACTATGGTATAGCAGAAGAGGTAAAGATTTAGAGCATTTGCTAAGGATTCTTGAAACAGATTTAACAAAGTAATGGTTAGTTATCCTGTAATTTGCATTCTCATTTTAAAGTAGATAGTAAGATGTCTGAAGTGGCAACAGACACCTTTATGAACCTTGTGGATTAGGAAGTTAAAACCTTTTACAACATTCATTCATTCATCTGAAACGTCTGGTACATGTACTGGTCAATCACGTCGTCTACTACAATTCTCCATATCCAGGATTACTGTAGAAACCTGTAGAACATCTCCAGCTCTTACAAAGTACAGCAGCAAACATTCTAGTTGGGCTCAAACAATTGATCATACTACACATCTTTTGAGATTTACACTTGCTACTAATTTCTTGGGAAATTAGTTTAAGGTATGGCTTTTATTATTGGGCTACACCTTCATACTCATTTGAGTTTCTGACAAATTGTGTTCTATCACAAATTACGCTCTTCCCAATAGGATTTGTTACTCCACCGGACAGTAACAAGGCTCTCTTATGCAAAACGCTGCTTACAATTGTTATGTACCTATGCTATGGAGTGTCAAAAGCAGAGCGAACACCCTCGCAAGAAACAAGAGAGCACACAAAAAGCGAGTAGGGTGAAAGGTCGCAGGTGCTTTATTTAAATACTACGTGTTTTGGCCAGTTTTATTTATAGTCTCATTCAGGCTTTTTAGTGGTTTTATTTCCTATTTATGCTTTCAGGATGACGTGCCCTGATTTTATGATTTTGATGGCTCTTAGAAACCAATTTTATTTTTGAGCTTTTTAATCTATTACTACTGTTTTTGTGTTTATCTTTTTAGTATCTATTTATTAATCCCCTTTTTATTCTTGAACATGTTCATCACGTTTTAGGCACTGTCAGTTTTTATTTGTTTCTCAGTTTTATTTTGTTTTATTGTTTTCTATTGGTGACTATAGGTGCATGAACTCCTCTATTGGAGGGATTTATACACAAAGATAAATTTAGTTTATTTGGACTTTGTTATTGTAGCTGGAGCTCTTTGGCTTTTCTCTTGACGTTGGGCTGCCTCAAACAACAAATGCGTATTGCTATTCCCATGCAATTTCTCTTGGAGCTCCCCATACGCACAGAAGGGTTTTCAATCTGTTTTTTGACATTGTCCCTTTGGCCATCACTCTCTTATTTTAGCTGGAGTGCCCGTGGTCCCCTTTTTGGTTTTGAGCCCTTTTAATACAAGTGGGTCATTTTAATTCAAAGTGATATCAGCACATTATGAACTTACGGTGATATTTTATTATTATCCTTGCTTTTCTTTTTAACCTTGGTACTCCAATCTATATAGTGGGATTGAAATATTCCCTCTGTCCCGCTGCTCTAATGGTAGATTGTAAGTAATTTAATTCTTTACTTTAATTTTCACAAATTGAAAACAAAATTGTGGCAAATAAGATGTTCCATACAGCATGATATATTTTCGGTATTTCTTTTTAATTTTACATCTGGTCTGCTCTCCTTTGACCTTGTCAGTTTGGCGGGAAACTGAGTCCCCTACATGGAGAAATTTCACTTACCGTTAATTTCCTTTCCTGGAATACTGCTAGACCAGTCCAGACAAACGGGTTGTGTCCCTCTGCCAGCAGATCTTGGAGACAGAGAATTCTACCAGAGCTCTGATAGGCTGGACTCTGGTGATATGGTCCTACCCCTAGGGGTCTCCCTCAGTATTGTCTGTAAAGCGAACCCAAACATGTAACGCAACTAAACCATAAGACCACACATAGTGGACGTTTAATTCAACTATGTACAAGGGAGCTGAAAGTATCCCCAGAACTGAAGGCTGCTAAGACCGATAACGCAGCCATCGGGCCCCCATGTTGAGGCATACTGACAAGGAAGGAACAGAGGCCAGCGACTTCACCGCACTAGCAGCACCGTAACTGACAGCAGGGTGGGTCCTGGACTGGTCTAGCAGTATTCCAGGAAAGGAAATTAACGGTAAGTGAAATTTCTCCTTCCAGGTCATACTGCTAGACCAGTCCAGACAAATGGACAGTACCCAAGCTACCTGCTTTCAAGGGGGGGTTAATGCCAACGACAGCACTGCAGCTCCAAACTGCCCCTCCTGCCGAGCGTGAACGTCCAATCTATACTGACGGACAAACGTGGACAACGATGACCAAGTCACCGCCCGGCAAATGTCGAGAGGGGCTACTTGAGACCGCTCAGCCCAAGACGAAGCCTGAGCCCGAGTGGCGTGAGCTCGGAGCCCTGCTGGAACCTGCTTGCCTTGCAGTATATAAGCTGCCTCAATAGCTCCTAGCAACCATCTAGAAATGGTGGATTTGGAGGCTGCGGACCCCCGTCGAGGGCCCGCAAACAGGACAAAAAGATGATCGGTCTTACGGAAGGCGTTCGTGATCTTAAGATACAGATAAAGCACTCTCTTCAGGTCCACAGCACGCGATTGACGAAGGTGACCGGAACACTGCTCTCTTTCAAAGGTAGGCAAGAAAAGAGGCTGGTTGACATGAAACGGGATAAGCACTTTAGGTAAAAAGGATGGAACAGTTCGAAGAGAAACTCCCACCGAAGAAAACGAGAGATAGGGGTCTCGACAAGAGAGAGCCTGAAGTTCGGAAATCCGACGTGCCGAGGTTATGGCCACTAGGAAAACCGTCTTTAGCGTTAAATCCTTAAGGGAACATGCCTTCAGGGGCTCAAAGGGAGGAGCAACAAGGGCACGGAGAATGAGAGCGAGATCCCAAGAAGGAACTAAAGGACGTATCGGGGGCCGTCTGAACCCCTTTAAGAAAACGCGAAACGTCCACATGCGAGGCAAGAGAACGCCCTGCTATCAGCCCTCGAAAACAAGTTAGCGCGGCAACCTGCACGCGCAAGGTCCCGAGCGCCAGACCCTTATCCAGACCGGCCTGCAGAAAGGAAAGAATATCCGGGATGTTGCAACGCCAGGGCGAGATGTGACGTAGCGAACACCAAGTGTCAAAGAGATGCCACACACGAGCGTAAGCCAGCGATGTCTAAGACCGCCGTGCCTTAAGCATTGTCGCCACCACACTCAACGAATATCCCTTCTGAACTAACCTACGGCGTTCAAGAACCAGGCCGTAAGCGAGTAAGGAGCCGGGTTTCCCATTTCCACCGGCCCTTGGAGCAGGAGCCCTGGGAACGCCCCCAGGTGTAGAGGAGACGCCCGAGACAGCCGGACGAGATGCGCATACCACGGTCTGCGAGGCCAATCCGGTGCCACCAGGCTCACCGGGCCGCGAAGCTCCCTGACTCTTTGGAGAATCTTGCCGATCATGGACCAGGAAGGAAAGACATACAGAAGGAGATGGGTTGGCCGCGCTTGAGACAGAGCATCTGTCCCGTGCGACCCATTGTCTCTCCAACGGCTGAAGTAGATCGGTGCCTTGGTATTCTGCGCCGTAGCCATGAGATCCATTGCCGGTAGACCCCATCATCGAACAATGGACTGAAAGGACTCTGGCACCAGAGCCCACTGCCCCGGATCCAGAGCATGTCGGCTGAGGAAATCGGCTTTTACATTGTCTACCCCCACGATGTGTTGCACCGAGATCGCATGCAGATGCCTCTCTGCCCACAGAAGGAGAAGACCCATTTCCTTCAATACACCTGGACATTTTGTGCCCCCTTGGCGGTTGAGGTATGCCACTGTTGTAGCATTGTCGGACAGAATTCGAACCGCCTGACCCCGCAGAAGAGGCTGAAACTTTTGCAAGGCTAAGCACACCGCTTGCGTCTCAAGGCGATTGATGGACCACCGAGCCTCCCGAGGAAACCAAATCCCCTGCACTGAGTGCGAGCCGCAATGCGCTCCCCAACCGGAGAGACTGGCGTCTGTCGTTACCAACACCCAGTGCGGAGTCCCCAAGGGAACCCCTCGAAGGAGACGAGACTGCGGGGCCGGAGCCACCAACGGAGGCAAAGTCGCACCGCCGGTAGTAGAGGCAACCGAACTTGATAATCCTTTGGACACCATGCTCGAGGCGAGACCTGTGCTAGGAGACTGCGAACTTGAGAAGTTAACTTGAGGAATCGAGGCATTGACAAATAGACCCGACCTAAGGCTGTATCAAATCAAGCCCCCAACAAATTCGGTCTCCTGGGACGGCTGAAGACAACTCTTGTCGCGGTTGATTACCCAGCCGAGGCTTTCGAGAAAGGCAACAACCACCGAGACTGTGCTGCAAGACTCGGGGAGAGAGTCTGTGCGAATGAGCCAGACATCCAGATAAGGATGAACTCTGATGCCGCGGCTGCGTAAGGCCGCAGCTACTACCACCATTACCTTGGAGAAGGTTCGAGGCGCCAAAGCTAGACCGAAGGGCATCGCACGAAATTGGAAATGTTGACCGAGTACCGCTAACCGAACGAGTCGCTGATGCCCCTCTCGAATGGGAATGTGAAGAATGCTTCTGTGAGATTGAGGGAAGCTAGAATTCCCCCTTGCGTACCCGCTTGAATAATGGATCGCAGAGTCTCCATTCAAAAGTGTGGTACCCGCAGACTGCGATTGACACCTTTGAGATCCAAGATAGGATGAAAGGAGCCGTCTTTTTTTTTTTTTTTGGGCACCACGAAATAGACAGCGTAACAGCCTAGTCCTCTTTCCAACGGTGGAACTGGACGAATGGCAGCTAAACGCTGGAGTCTTTGAACGAATCAACATCCACTGCCCATTGACACAGCCAGAGCCATCTCCGAGCTACTGTCACCGGTGCTACGGAGCGAGCTGACAGCCGCAAGAGATCAGAGAAGGCCTCTGCCAGGAATGCAGCGATGGATTCTAAACGAGCCAACTCGGGATCACCTGGAAGCTGCAGAATCCATCGAAGGGAGGCCTGTGCTGCTAGACCTGCGCACACCCCTGCTTGAAGGGAAAGAGCGGACAACGAAAAACCTGTCTTTAGCAGACTCAACTTTTTTTTTTTTTTTGGTCTTGCTGGTCGCGGAGTGCCGCTCCGCCCTCAACTGGAATTGTGGTATGCTTGGTGACCCCGGTTACTAACGTATCAACTTTCGGGTATGTCAGCCAACGGTCCAAGTCAGAAGGAGACCAAGGGTATAACTGACCAATACCGCGTGCCGTACGTAGAGAGGACTCTGGAGAGTCCCACTCTCGAGATACCATATGCTGTAACTCGGCTTGAAAGGAAAAAGCTTTGGAAGGCTTATGAATGCCCAGTAAAATGGGATCCGGCTGCAACAGGGTTTGAGAACTCTGAGAATCAGGCGTGTCGACTAGGCGTAGCGACTCCATCACCTGTGTGATTAGGGCCGGCAACTCCTCTTTCCGAAAAAGTCATATCTTGAGAGCCCTCGTGAACTGTCAGCGAAGAATCAGACGGAGAATATTCCCCATCTTCTTTCTCCAATGAGTCAGGGCTCACCTCCGATGATTTAAAGTCTTCTGGAATATCCGTAGTGTCCCGCAAGCCACATGCAACGTTCCTGGAAGGACGTACTGCTTTAAGGTCTGAGGACTTTCGGGACCGCTTGCGAGACCCCACCATATCCTTGTGTGCTACCGGGCGGGTGCTGAAGGTATACCAACAGACTCAGAACGCCACAGGTGCCATGCCTGGCGTTAGAGCGTCAGGAACTCCCTGTCAGCCAAGGCTGTCGTGGCTTCCAGCGGCTGTGGAAGCAAAATGGGAGCTGACAATCTTTTCTGCAGGAAGATCCTGCTGCAGGGGCTCTAAGGAGGGAGGAGTTAAGGCGCTGATGTCCCCAGGTGGCAGCGCAGAGGGAATGGAGGAAGAAGATTCTCCTGGATGCAGCATGCAGGTGGAACACAAGCAATCTATTAACTCCTTTTTCTTATTATTACATATAATACAGCAGTGCAGAGAAACAGGCATTGCAGAGGCATAAACCCTTTTTTTGTAAACAAAAATCAAGGTAGGCTTAGGGAAACAGAAGACTCTTCAAAGAAAAGGGATTTTGAAACTCCCTGTGCCTTCACAGCATGTTTAAATGTTTTGAAATGGCTGCCCAGAGCTGTTCCCTCCAAAAAACAACACTGAAGAGAAATCCCTCCTGATTTTCAAAATGGCCGCTGGCACAGAAAAACTGCAAAATAAAAGTTCCCTAAGCTCTAAAAACCTTAAAAATGCAGCGAAATCGCTGGGGAAGAAGCAAGGAGTGCTGCTAGCAACTTAAAAATTCAAATCCTGACGAACCCTGAATCACCCTGAGGGGAGAAGGAAACTGTCAGTTATTCACTGTGCTGGTACAGAGGAGCTGAGCTCCCATGGAGGAGAAGAGAAACTTTCAAAGTCAGTGTAAGGTAATTACAGCGACTGAAAGGTAGGGAAATTAGAGTTTGATCCCTCTGCAGCCACTTAGACCCTCATGGCAGGGGCTGGAAGGTGTTTCTGGAGAAAAGGGGAGCTGCACAGACAGTGAAATCAGAAGCTCAAACCCTGTTGTATTGCTGATTACAGAAAATACAGCTGTTAAGGAGGGAAGCCTGGGAAACCCAGAGAAACACCTCTTGTGTGCTCTGGGTGCATCCAGGAAATTAAAATGAAGAAAATAGGAACTTCAAACCCAGTTGAACAGACCCTGATGAAACCGGAAGTGAAGGAATCAGGTCAGAGACAGCCGGTCCCAATGCAGTTGAAATAAAGCCAGGGCAGCTGAGGCAAGTAAGAAAAACAGTTTACTTACAGTTTCTCTCAGAAACTGATACCTGATCCTCCTGCTGTCTAAGCTCTCGTGGCAAAGACTCAGCGCTGCTTAAAGAAAATCAGGAGCTCTACTGAAGCCAGGCCCAAGAGCTCCACAAGTTTATCTGGGGAATCAAGTTGCTGGGAAACCCAGAGTAACACCTCTTGTGAAATCTGGGTGCATCCAGGAGCCTCAAGATACAGAGAAACCTGATTTTAGGGAGGCCTTCGTCCAGCTAACAAGCCCTCATGGCCAGATGCTGGGGATTCTTCCTGTCAGCGAGCTCTACTGTGTCAGAAACAGGAGCTCAGCTGCTAACACCCTGGTGCACAGTGAAACTATACTGGCAGCAACAGGCAAGTGGAAATATCAATCCCCAAAGGGATTCTAAATAATTTTAAAGATTTTGAGGGAAAAACAACAAAAGCAACCAGATCTGCTGGAGACAGAGAAATACTGAGGGAGACCCCTAGGGGTAGGACCATATCACCAGAGTCCAGCCTATCAGAGCTCTGGTAGAATTCTCTGTCTCCAAGATCTGCTGGCAGGGGGACACAACCCGTTTGTCTGGACTGGTCTAGCAGTATGACCTGGAAAAGAACGTTCTTAGTCTTGATATCGCAACGCTAGGGCGATTTGGAAGGCTGTTACAATGGGGTGAGTTCATTTTTTTAAATTATTTCATGATTACCAGTGTCTATAATTGTCAGTTCTGAAAATGTATACAATGCTGTTTGATCTGACAGTGTTTTTTGGTATATGCTGAAGTTTAAAAGAGGCACTGCATGCTGGTTTGTTCTGACTGTGAAAATAATAATTAAGCTGTTCTCTCTCTTGGGCAAGCTTGGGCTATATTATGATCAACTTCAGGTTTGGAACAGCCTCCCATCTGACCTTTGAGGCTGTTCTGACCACTCAGATTTCCGAAAAAAGCCAAAACTTTCCTCTTCCATGAATACCTTAACACATCCCCTCCACGCCACCAGCAATTTAGTGTAACCTAGACCTCACAATCATTAACCGGCGTCAGATGCCTCTGTTCCACACCATACAATTTAACCTAAATTCCCCCCATGAGTGATTCTCTGTCCTCCCCCTCCAACAAGTTCACTCTTAGCCCTCGCACCTCCCCCTTTTGTACATAGTTGCCAATCCTGGCATTGCTCTTAAATTGTTGGTTGTTGAATTGTTGATTGTTGAATGTTATTAATACACCAAGTTCTTGTTCTCAATACAATAGCTGTATCATAACACTGTTACACGTTTTGTTTCATGTAAATCTTGAATTGTAGAAAGACAGTATATAAAAAAAGTTTAAATAAATAAATAAAAAATAAAGTACAATATATAGGACAGTCAGTATTACAATTAAATGCTCTTTATGTTTAAATCTTTTTATTAGTTTTAAATAGCATACATATTGAAACATTGTAATCAGCTTACATATTGAAACATTGTAAATTAGCTTACATAATGAAACATTATAAATTGCAAACATATTGAAACATTATAAGCAGCATACATATTGAAACAGCATACATATGAAAAGATATTGAACAACAATATTCTATCCCACTATGGGGAATATTTCTTACTTTTTCTTCTCTCCCCCCTTTGTCCACCACCATCATCCCTCCACCTCCCCAATCATCACCTCTACTCCCCCCTCTAGCCCCCACCCTTTCCATCAACCCCCCTTTCCCTTTTGAGCTCTAGTCCTAATTATGCCAACTTAAAAAATTACAAACAGCAGTATTTCATTCCACAAAAGGATATTGGGGGAGGGGGGGGAATACAATTAAATGCTCTTTATAGCATGAAATTGGCCCTTTCCCATTATCAGCACTTAGTAATATTATAGCACTATGGCGTTTCAAAAGAGCTTTCATAGAGATACATTGAGTCCTTGGATTGTTTTAAAAGTAACAAGTCCTCTAGATTGATCTGACGTTTAGACTCTCTCAAAGGTGCCGTTTTGCCTTACAAAAGCATTGTCCATAACATAATATGGGACTATGCATTACTGTTGAAAGTGGACATCTTCTGGATCTGTAGCATTATGGCTCCTTGGTGACATTACATATTTTCTGGCTTTACGAATGCAGCCTGCTTCAGAATTAGTTTACCATAACCAGCCTAACACAATTCAGGAAAAAACTCAAGCACTACCTATTCACAAGTTATTTTCCAGTATAAATTTCCCAAAGAGAAATAGTCACACCATGTTCAGATCTAAAGAATTTCAACTGTGAATAATGTATATAGTTTACTGTTTATAGTTTATGTAGTTTACCCTGTTCTTCCAAGTTCTCAAACCCCTGTTAATTGTAAAATGCACTAGTTACCCTGTATGTATATGCTCTGTTCCATGTAAACCGCGCTGATGGTAATAGTGCGGTATATAAGAAATGTTAAATAAATAAATAAACATGGACTGATTTCATTTATAAAGTTCACAAATTTGTACATCCTTAACACGTCTAAAAAAACAGTCAAGATAAAACTAGGGAAAGCATGATGCTTCATGAGTGTGCTTTCTATTCCTTACACATACAAATTCTTATCAAGTTATAAACAGTGTGTTCTTGTGAGTATGTCATTTTCCCAATTGGGATGTTATAATATCTGTGTCGTCCTCATCTCTCTCCATTCTATACAGTGTATGCCGGTTATACAAGTATTTTTATTTAGTCCTCACATACTATAGAGGCTCGTGAAATGGTGTCCTTACTTGGTCTTACTTTTAATTTGTTTGTGGTTTTGTTTTTAATTATTATACTTTTGGTTTTAATTATTGTCATTATTTTATCTGGTATTGTTTGTTTTGTTTGACTTTTTCCCTCCCCTGAAGGAGGCAACATTGCCGAAACGCGTAGGGGTTTAAATAAAGCACCTGTGACCTTTCACACTATTCGCTTTTTGTGTGCTCTCCTATGTTATGGAGCTCCCTACTGATAAACATAAAAGGAAGACTGAACTCCTCAGAGCCAATATTCAAAAAGGCCGATACTGAAATGCCACAGCGGCCAGCTATGGTGCTTAAACATTGGCAGGATTTTCAGCAGCAGTATCCAGATAAGAGCTGTCACTGAATATCAGGGCTGAGCAGCAATATCCAAATAAGAACAAAAATGTATCTGGTCAGTGGGATTTTCAATCGGCATTTACTGAACTACAACTTAGGCCTGCTTTACATGTGTTCTCAAAATAGCTCTATGACGTTCAGTAAAACATACAAAGAATTATTCCCATGAATTAATACTCATTCTTTTCCGTGTTCAACAGTGTCACAATTTACTCGAAATCTACCGGGAGGTCTCAGACTTACAATGGCACCAATTCCATAGACTTAAACGTCTGTTTAGAAATGTTTGTGCTTGATCGCATCAACGACCTCCTGGAGCTGAAGCACAGCAACTGGGCATTGCTGGAGCTGGAGAAAAGAATCACCGAAGGAGAGCCCACAGACAAAAGATGCTGCTGGCAGCCTGCAGGTTCAGTCACCATTCATGCAGTTGAAGGACCCTGCTGAGCCGGTCTGCCAGGAGATTGTCCTGACCGGGAAGATACATTGCTCGGAGGAGCATCTCATTCTCACTCGCGAAGGTGCAGAGGCGAACAGCTTCCCAGGTGGACTGCATCTCCTTTGCCTATGAGCAGGCTGGTCTCTCTCGAGTGCCATGTTACCCCAGTACCCCCTTGTTTGTTGACAGAAAATATCACCATTTGGTTGTCTGTATGGACCACAACAACCTGGTTCTCCAAGTGGTGTCAGAACACCCGCAAGGCATTTGCAACTGTTGAAGTTTGAGGAAGTTAATTTGGTGGAGACTCTCCCCCATTAACCAGCAGCCCTGGGTCCACAGGCCATCGCAGTGAGCCCCCCAGCCCAGTTTGGAAGAGTCTGTGGTGAGGATTTTCTCAGGCGTCGGGGCCTGAAAAGGCATTCCCATCATGAGGAGCAGTGGCTGCTGCCACCAGATGAGAGATTCAGAGAGAGGCATGGTTACACAGAACCTGTCCTTCAGGTGCCCCATCGCTTGAGTCCGCTGAGTGCAGAGAGGCCACTGGGCCTGACGCATGTGGAGGTGAGCGTTGGGCATCACATGCACTGTCAAGGCCATGTGCCCCAAGAGGCACAACAGGATGTGGGCCGAGACCGAATGACCCTGCACCTCCATGGCAAGAGCTGCCAGGTGCAGAGCCTTATCCAGAAGGGCCCAATGAACTCCAGACGCTGCATTGGCTGCAGATGAGACTGGGAGTAGTTGATGACAAAAGCCCAAGTGCTCAAGAAGGAGAATGGTGCGACATGCTGCCTGATAAACCTCATTAGCGAAGCCACCCTTGACGAGCCAGTCACCAGGTAGGGGAAGACAAACACTCCCTGCAGCCAGAGGTAGGCAGCAACTACTGCCAAGCACTTTGTGAACACTCTTGGGGCGGAAGCCAGTCTGAAAGGTAGGACCTTGTACTGGTAATCTCAGCCTCTGACGGCAAAGGGGAGGTACTGCCGGTGGATAGATCAGGATGTGGGGTATAAGCATCTTTTAGATCCATGGAGAAAAGTCAAACTTCCCTCTGGAGGTAGGACAGCAACATTCCAAGGGAGAGCATTTTGAACTTTTTTCCCCACCAAGAACCAATTGAGATCCCACAGTTCCTGGATGGACTTAAAGCCGGCTGTCTTTTTGGCAATCAGAAGAAATCATGGAGTTGAAACACTTTTGATAGCGCTAATGAACAACCTCCTCACAGGGCTAGAAGACAGAAAGAAGATGTTTATACTCATTTTCATTGACATCTCCGCCGCCTTCGACACTGTACATCATGAGATCCTCCTTAACAAACTGGAATCCATAGGAGTTGTGGGAACCCCCCTCAAATGGTTCTCCTCCTACATATCGAACAGAAGGCCGCAAGTACAATTCAATGGCGAACAAGCTGAACCGTTCTCTCAAACACAGGGCATACCCCAGGGATCAGCTCTCTCGGCTCTACTGTTCAACATTTACATGCAACCCCTCTGCGACATTTTTAAAAGACATGACATCAACTACCACATCTATGCGGATGATATTATGCTATACACGCAACTGGACGCCGCTGACCCCAATTATACACGGCTCGAACGCTGCCTGGATGAAATGTTGCTATGGCTACAGAAAAATAACATTTATTTATTTTTATTTATTTAACATCTTTTATATACCGCGCTATTTGTTTTCAGTGCGGTTTACAAGTAACAGAAATGCACAATCAGAAAACACTGGTGTGCTTACATTATAACAGGTAACTTAAACTTGGAAAACGGGTAATAAAATATAACTATGTATACACAGTGAAACTATATACAAAAACAGTGTAAAAACTGAGCTATGTATGACGACTAACCACAAAAAACAGAGGTCATGTATATATCCAGCAAACCGAACTTCAAGCCCCCTGATACAATCACCCTGTGCAACAACACGTACAAAGCGAAGGATGAAATCAAATACCTAGGAGTCACACTCGACTGCAATCTAAAAATGGAGACTCACCTACGTAAAACAAACAAAGCCATCTTCCATAAACTTAGAGTGATACAACCTCTAAGGAAAATAATAGAACCAAGTGACTTCCGGTCCGTGGCTCAAGCTCTCATTATGCCGCATCTAGACTACTGTAATGCCATCCTACAAGGTCTGCCCAAGAAATCACTAAATATCCTTCAGTTGGCCCAAAACGTGACTGCCAGGATCATAATGGGAACAAGCATTTCAGAACACATCACCCCCATATTAATCGACCTACACTGGCTTCCAATTGCAGCTAGGATACAGTACAAGATGCTAGTAACCACATTCAAACTTATCAACAGCATAGCCCCCTCGTTCCTGACCACAATTATCAGCACACAACCTGCAAATAGAGACAGAAGAACTACCAACTTGGGCACCCTACAGGTCCCCACCACCATCAGAACGGTGAAAACAAGTACAGCTCGAAGAGCCTTCTCATTCTCTGCACCAACTATATGGAACCAACTCCCTTTTGCACTGCGTTTAATCACGGACATTACAATCTTCAGGAAAGAGATAAAAACCCACCTTTTCAAATGCTACTACAATCAGCCATGACGCGCAGGTGCCATGGACTCGTAGCAAAGCAAGCAGATAACTATATGCGTTGGAATCCACTTTATGTAGAAATATCCAAAAATGTGTAACCCAAAAATGTGTAATCCAAAAATGCGTAATCCAAATATGTAAATATGAAAAGGTGTAAGTACAAAAATGTGGAAATGTACGAATTGTAACCCAGAATTGTGTAAATACGTATGTATAAATGTAAATATGTATAGTTCATTCCCCCATGACACTAACCCTGTGTGCTGTGACCTCCCCTCAGACCCATGTATTTACTCTCCCCTCCCAGTCCTGATTTGACACCACCAAAAGAAGAATCGAACCGCTGCTGATCGCTGGAAGCAGCGGTATATAAGTGTGTATTAAATAAAATAAATAACATAAATAATCAGGAAGTAGCGGGAGTAGAACCCCTCACCCCTTAGAGGTGGCAGGGATAGGTTTGACTACTTGGTTGCGAGGTGGTCTTTGAGCTCTTGCTGCAGAAGGTGAAGAGAAGTCATGGGAAGTTCTCCGGGAAAGAAAGGAGATGGCATCTGCTTGAAATGGAGGAGGTAACCGTTCTTCACCTCCTGGAGGGCCCAAGCATCAGTGGTTATGATGAGCCACCAATTGGCGAAGAATGTCAAATGCTCCCCTGTATGCTGTGGCCCTTGATCCTGCAGGGAAGAGAGGCCATGCTCAAAGAGTCAAAACACTTCCCCCCCCCCCCCCAAGGTTGCAGCTGCTATGAGGGTCGTGTCCCTGGCCCTTGGCCTGCTGACCCTGCTGGGGAGCCAGGTAGGCCGAATACTGGAGTAAAGTTCCGAAAGCCTTCCTCTTCTTCAGGTAGAAGAGTCCGCAGTTTTCAGGGAGCCTGGTTCTGGTCATATACTCTGACTCCAGCTCTGCAGCCTTGTCCATCAAAGGCTTGTCCTGAATCCATTGCACTGATGACTGTAGCCATGCCAGGTGGCATGCACCAATGCCCACCATAGCTACTTTAGCCATGGACTCAAAGCCATCATACGCTATGCAAGTGACATATTTGGAGCACTCCTTAACTGCCGACACCAGGGTCCAGAACCGCTGAAAAGGTTCCTCGAACAGACCAGCTGAGAACCCGGCCAGTTCCTTGGCCAGATCTCTCAGGTACATGGTCCAGGTACAGCTGGTATACCTAGACATGGGCCACAAGCATCAAGCCCTGGTAACACTTTTTACCAAAGCCATCCATGGTGCGGGCCTCCCTGCCAGGGTGCACCAAGGAGTGCGTCTTCTGGCTCTTGATCCTATGCATGGCCGACTCCACCACCATGGCACTGTGTGGTAGCTGTGTCTTTTGAAATCCAGGGCCCTTGTGGACTCGATATAGGGAATTGAGCCGCTTGCTCACAATGGATACCATAACACTCCTTGTGGTCTTGGGCAAGCCGCTTAAACCTCCATAGCCCATGCTCCCTGTAAAACAGTTATCTCCAAGTTATAATGCCCTGTTCAAAGTAATTTCAGTTTGTTCAATGTAAATCGCACTGATGCAGAATAGCGCGGTATATAAGAGAATGTAAATAAATAAATAAACAAGTGACCCCCACATCCTGAACACAAGCATTCCAAGAAAGTGGGAACAGGCACTGTGAGCGCTTCCTAGGAAGAGCCACTGTACTGTAGGATCTTGAGATCCTCAGTCCGAGGTTCTTCCTCTGACGCCGTTGTGAAGGCCAGAGCCTTGGCCATGCCCCGGACAAAGTCCAGGAAGGAGAGGTCCTTGGGCAGGGACCACAGATGCTCCTGCAGCAGAGAAGGGTCTTAGGGGACATCCTGTTGTCACCGGGTGGCCAGGGACTCGTCATTGGTCTCCCACTTTGAGCTGGAATTAGACAACAGCTTGAGAACCTGACGGGCCTCATGCGCACGCCCAGCCTGGGCCATCAACAGGGTCCCGGTGCTCCGAACCAGAGGCACTCATGGGTGAGGCGCAAGGCCTCGAGTGGGACCAGGACCAATGCCGGGCCCAGCTCCGGTTGGATCTCCTCGGGCAATGCCCTTGCGAAGGAGGGGCCAGTCACCGGGCCCGAGGACCCAGAGGAACTGGGCACAGGGCCCTGCTGCTTGGTCAGGAAGGCAGTGAGGCTGCGTTCCAAGGCTGCCATCCTGACCAGAAGACTCTGCAGCCAACTGAGTGTGTACAGAGGGTATCGGTCCCGATGCTGGCTCCATTGATGGGGTTTCCTCAATCACAATAGCCTTGGAAAACTAGTGAATGGAATCTCCTCCCACTGGCGCAGCTTCGAAGGCCAATCCCACCCATCGCACTGAGGACTCCTATGTCGGGGGCCAAGGGTCTTACCCCCGGTGCCAGCATTGGCCTTCGAAACCGCCACAGGCCAAGTGCGATCCTTCCAGGGATGGTTCACCGAGGATGATTTCTGGTCCAATACCCGGCAACTTTGAGTGGGTGCAGCCACTAGGAGTCCAAGGCTGCCACAGTGGCCCCTGAGAGTGTTGATTCTGCACGCAAAGCCAGGGCTGAAGAAGAGGTTTTGTGGCCAAACAGCATCTCCCAATGCCTTTCACGATTCCAGCGACCCTTACTCGTCATCTGAATACAGAGCGAGCAAGCAGAGGCATCGTGATTGGCTCCAAGGCACGACAGGCTGCAGTCATGTAGATCCACGCGGGACATGGTGTGCCTGCATTGGTCACACTGCTTAAGTCCATTAACTGAGGACATAGCGGGGAAAATGGTACCCACAAGATCCAACACCAAGGTCCTGGTTAAGGAGGGCACAAGAGAAAATCACCCGCATCCAAGAATGAGAAAAATGAAAAAAAGGGAACCTGAAAAAAAACTTGATGCTGAGGCAGCAGCAGTTCCAGGAACAGGGAGGAGTGGCTCAGTGGTTGGGACAGGTTACCTCAGGCTGGAAGGCTGGGGGTTCAATTCCCGCATGGGGACAAGCAACTTCAGGACGGAGGGACTTGGGTCTCTAGTCCCATGGCCATTCCTTGTGGCCTTGGGCAAGCTACCTAACCTTCCATTGCCTCAGGTACACTTAGATTGTGAGCCCTTGGGGACAAGGGAATAAAAAGTACCTGTTAGTATACATGTAAACCGCACTGATTCTAAAGAGCGCGGTATAAAAAAAATAATAAATAAAATAAATAAATAAAAACAAAGAAGGTGACACTATGCGATCAGATGAAAGAAAAGAAAAAAAAACAGATGGCAAAACACGGCAACCTTTTCCAGAGTGCAAACGAAAATATCCGATAGTTGCTGTGGAAAAAAGACACTGAGGTAAGATGGCACCCTTGGGTGGAAAGGTGACCTTGGATGTGTGATTTAACTCCCAAAGGTTTTCTGTGAAAGTTGGGGCGTGTTCACCACGCAAGCTCCGTCGTTGCAGACATCACACATATGTGAGGATCGACTTCCTGCTTGTTCCCGAAGAATGAACTTTATTACTTGCATAAAGAAGTAATTTATAAGCAATTGTTTATGTGTACTTAAGCTTACCTTATTTATTATATATGCGGATGACATAACAGAATTACTCACCTGTAGCAGGTATTTTCCATGGACAGCATAAGTTCTCATGGATGGGTGATGTCATCGACAAAGCCCAGAGAGTAAGGGAACTGCTTCCCAACTCTTTCTGGAACCTTTTGGAATAGTCCCAGCAAGCATGCATGCAAGTTCCAGCCTACTGCCATATGTGATCTCGTCAGTCTATCCACTAGCTGATAGCAGAATACAATTCCAAGGGGAGGAGGATAGGTTGTGAAGACAGCCTGCTGTCCACACAGAACATCTGCTACTGGTAAGTAACTGGTTTCTCCATGGACAAGTAGGATAAATGTCTTCACGTATGAGAATACAGCTACAGGCTGCCCCAAAAGAATCCAAGTTGAATTTCCTGTTATGTGTAGTTTTACGGTTAACCCACCGTAAAACATAACTGTTCCATGTGAACCGCACTGATGTTGAAGAGCGCGGTATATTAAGAGAAATAAATAAATAAATAAATAAAATAAAAGGAAAGGAAAAACAATTAGTGCTGCAACCAGCTGACACCAACTGCAATACTATTTGTCGTCAAGAGGCCTCACTTTATAAATTGACCCTCGCCAACAGCCCCCCCCCCCCCCATATATATGAGGAAGCCTGGAATGAAAAAGAACTGGGATTATGAGGGATTCAGTATACAGATTCTGCATAACAGATTGACTGAAATTACTGTCATGTTAGGAGTCCCTTTCCAAACAGTAATAAGATGTGATTGTGCGGCAGAAGTCCATGTCATAGCCTTACAAATCTCCATGGTGGTCAACCTCAAGTGGGCCACTGACACAGTCATGGCTCAAACATTACGAACTGTGCCATCACCCTCAAGTCAAGCCAGCCTGGGCATAAGCAAAGGCGATGCAATCCGCTAGTCAATTTTGAGCATACATTTGTTGCCAGTAGCTCCCAGTTTGCTCAGATCAAAAGAAACAAAAAGATAAGTGGACTTTCTACGGGCTTTGGTCCATGCCAGATAGAAGGTTAAGGTTCTCTTGTAGTCAAACATGTGCCATGCACTTTCCCCTTTGTGAGCATGAGGTCTGGGGGGAAAAAAAAAAATGTTAGCAGGACTATTGCCGGATTAAGGTGGAAACCAGACACCACCTCAGGAAGGAACTAGGAGTGGTGCATAGAACCATTCTATTGTTGTAAAACTTGGTAAAGGATGGATCAGTTACCAGGGCCTGGAGCTCGCCAACTCTGCATGCTGAAGTGAGTGCCGCCAAAACAAGACCTTCTAGGTCAGGTATTTCAGAACACGGGAATCTAGCAGCTCAGAAGGAGCTTTCATCAGCTGAGTCAATACCATGTTGAGATCCCATGACACTGCAGGCAGCTTGAAGGAAGACTAAGAAGCATGTCATGTATGAATTGAAGTAAAGGCCAAAAGGCTTCAGAAAATATTTATTTATTTAGCGGGTTTTTTATACCACTTTATCATTTTAGTGAAAGCAGTTTACATTGTAACTTAAACTTGATGACGTACATTAAACAGGGACATCGATAACTTGGATTCTTCTGAAACAATGGAGGGTTAAGTGACTTGCCCAAGGCCACAAGGCGTGCAAGTGGGAACTGAACCCTGGTCTCGGTTCCTAAGCCAGTGCTCTAACCATTAGGCTACTTCCCCACTCCACGATAAAAGGAGGACAAGAAAATCCCAGTCACCAGCTGGAAATTTCTGGTCTACATGGTGACCTGCCACCTAGGATTTGTTGAGCTCTCTTCTACATGATGGCGATAAGCACCAATCAAACCAAGGTGTATTCTTGCTGAGTTAATCTTCAGACCAGACTCTGACAAATGTAAAAGACATTCCAGCAATTTTTGTGTGGGACAAGTGAAAGTTTAGGATCTATTGCACCACATAGCAAACCTCTTCCATTTGAAATGGAATCTCTCCTGAAAGTCATAAGAACATTGGCCATAATAACCAGCAGATTAAGAGGACAAAGCTAAGTCCCCAACATCCAAGTTAAGGGGGCCACAGAGTTGATGTTGGGATGCAACAATGTCCCTGGCAAAGTGCATGACTGAAAAGGCTCCCTGACAGAGATCCAACACAAGGGGGAACCATGGATATCTTGGTCAGTAAAGAGTTATGAAGATCATAGTGCCTTACCTCTGTGGTTCCTGAGTTTCAGGAGAGTTTGCGCTTTGGCTTACTGGAGAATATGCATACAGATGAACCCCCCCCCAGTGCAGAGGAAGGCATCAAAAGCCCAGTTTGCCATGCATCTCCACCCAGGAGCAGAACTGAGGTGCCTGTCTGTTCCGAGGAGTGGTGAAGACATCTATCAAGGGGGTGCTCCACTCCCAAAAGATGCTCAGGTCCATTTGTGAAGTTGAAGGACATGGCTCAGTTTGTTCACCAGGGGACTGTCTTCACCAATCAGGTTAGGTGGCCCTGAGGATCATCCCATGAGAAATGGCCCAATTGCACATCCCGTTTCCCAGTGCAAGAAGTACAGTCTGTTCCTCCCTGCTTGATGACCTAATAGCTAGACACTTAGTAGTCCATTTGAATAATTACAGTTTGGGTTGGACATCTGATCTCTGAAAGATTTAGAATATTCAAAATTGCTCTCAGTTCCAGGAAATTGATCTGAACACTTTCCTGGAAGGACAACAGACCCAAAGTGTGAAAGCCATGTACATGGGCTCACCAGCCCAATTTGGCTGCATCAGTCATGAGTAGTTTTGGTAGGGCAGAATTTGGAAGGGAATTTCTTGGACCAGATTCTAACAAACCACCGATCAGGACAGAATCTCAGAGTAAATCTGTGACAAATATGATGTCCTGGAGCCTTGAAAAGCCAGTGTCCACTATGTGCTCAAGATCCACTCATGATGATGTATCTTTGTGAAATGTGCCAAGGATATGTGCACTGTGGAGGCCATGTGGCCCAATATCTTTAACATGCATCTCACCGACTGTTTTATATCTTCCATGATAGTGACCAGCCTGGTGAGTCCGGTATTCAAAATCTTGGCTAAACTGAAGTGCCTTGTTCATTGTGTCAGATGACTGTGGAAGTAAAGTAAGACTTAAATCTAATCTCATTGAGTACAGACTGATCCAAGCTAGGTATAGCCACTTGATTGTGGGTCAAGAAGAAAAAAATTACATAAATGAAAAAGATTTTCATTCAGGGAATTTTTCTGTCAACTGTTTCATATGGTCCATAAAACTATGCTACTACTAAGCATTTGTATAGTGCAACAAAACGTATGCAGCACTGCAGACACATGTAAAAGATGGTCCCTGCTCATCAGAGCATATAATCTAGTCAAGACAGACAACACAGTAGCTGTAGACACGGGATACACCAAGGAGCCAGATGAGTCAGGATCCAAAAGCGGCAGCAAAGCGGTGAGTTTTCAACCTGGATTTGAAAAGGGTAAGAGAAGGTGCCCAATGTACAGAATCAGATAGTTGGTTCCAGGCATAAAATGCAGCAAAGTGAAAGAAGCAAAGTCTGGAGTTAGCAATAGAAGAGAAGGGCACAGATAGAAGCGATTTGCCAGAAGAGCGGGAGGGGTGTAGAGAGAGATGAGGAAAGACAGTGAGGAGCTACAGAGTGAATGCACTTATAGGTCAGCAGGAAAAGTTTGAACTGGATGCAGAAATGGATAGGGAGCCAACGAAGTGACTTGAGATGAGGGGTAATACGATCATGTCAAGGCTGGCAGAAGATTAGCCGCGCAGCAGAGTGATGAATAGGTTGAAGGGGAGAGATGATTCAGAGAGAGACCAACAAGGAATAGGTTACAATAGTCTAGACAGGAGGTGACTAAAGATTGGATAAGTGTCTGAGTAACATGTTCAGAAAGGAATGGGGGGATTTTGTTGTTACAGAGAAAGAAATGGCAGGTTTTAGTTACCAGCTGGATGCATGTGGAGAAGGAGAGAGAGGTGTCAAAGACGACCCCAAAGTTGCGAGCTGAGAAAACAGGGAGGAGGAGTAGAGTTATCCACAGAGACTGAAAAAGGAGGAAGGGGAGAAGAGGGTTTAGGGAAAAAAAATAAGCAGCTCAGTTTTGACCATGTTTAATTTCAAGTGGCGGTGAGACATCCAAGCAGAAAAGTCAGAAAGGCAGGCAGAGAGCTGGGCCTGGATTGCCAGAGATATTTTAGGTGTAGATAGGCATAAAGATGGTACTGAAAACTATGGAAAGAGATGAGTAAACCAAGGGAGTAGGTATAGAGAGAGAAAAGGTGTTGACCCAAGACAGATCCTTGGGGTACACCAATTGAGAGAGGGATAGCAGCAGAGGAGGATCCACCAGAACAAACACTAAAGGAGCGATGGGAGAGATAAGAAGAGAACCAGGATAGCATAGAGCCCTTAAAAACAAGCGAGGACAAGGTATCAAGGAGAAAGTTGTGGTCAACAATGTCAAAAGCAGCAGAAAGATCAAGAAGGATGAGGACTGAGTAAAGGCCCTTGGATTTTGCCAGGAACAAGTCTCTGGAGACTTCAGCAAAAGCCGTTTCAATAGAATGTAAAGGACAAAAGCCAAATTGTAAAGGATCCAGGAGTACTTGAGAGGAGAGAAAGTAGAGGCAATGGCAGTGAACCACACATTCAAGTATTTTAGAAACAAAGGGGAGGAGGGAGATGATCTCCCCTCTGGCTCTAGAACTAGAAGTTATCTGACGTTTACACCAGACCAATTCATGGCCTTACTTGACAAAATTCATTCTACCCATTACTCCACTGGGTCATGAACTACAGCAGATCTTTCATCAAGTCTAACCTCCAGTCATTCCTCCAGCTACCATTTCTTTTTCCTCTAGCCGCAGCAAATTTTCATTTCTGAATAGTGGAAGTCTAGAGAAAATTATTTCCTCTATGAATCCCACTTAATCTACAACTAATGTCATTCCTACTTCATTATGGAAGAATTCTTTGTTTTTTCTCGCCCCTGCATTGGTTAAACTGATCAATTCCTGCCTCTCTCTCATGGCAAGACTGCCTTAGTCTGGAAGCAGTTTGTCATCCCTTTGCTTATAAAGAAACCATTATGTCATGTCAAGTCAAATTTTAGGCCTATATCCAATTTGCACTTTGCCTTAAGAAAATGAAAAAAACCAAACAAACCCTGTAGCTCTTCAATTGATGAAATACTACGATTCCATCAATATCTTCCACCCCAGATAACCTGCTCATGCGCTAAATCATATTTGTCGCTCTTCTTAAATACAGTTCAGTATAGAGACTAATGCATGTGTTTTATTATAACCTCTGGATCCTACAAGCCTATTAGTATCCCCTGATGAAGGCTTAGTCTAAACGCAGCCGTGTTGGGTTATAAAATAAAAGGACCAATTTTACTTCTTGCCCTTTGTTAACCTTTCCTTCATCAAGATAGTAGTGTGTTTTCTTGTGGACACGAATTTCAAAGGACAGGATGTTGAGCAGTTCAAAGGGAGCTTTCGTGAGATGCGCAAAAACCACATTGAGGTCCTAAGACACTGCGAGAGGCCTTTAGGGAGGCTTCAAGAGAAGCAACCCCCACATAAAACAAACTATACAGAGATGGACTTTCCTTCCACACCTCTATGGTAAACTCCAATTGCACTGAGGTGGACCCGGACTGAGTTGGATCCGCCCAGACTCAGATAGGTATAGAAAATATTCAAGCAGTTTTTGTTTGGAACAGATGAAATTATCTAGGGCCTGGCCCTCACGCCAGACAGCAATCCTCTCATTTGCAGAACAGGACCTTCTCTTCCAGAGGCCCTCCTGGAGGCCAAAAGAACTTTGGTTACACTGTCTGGCAGGTTTAGTTCAGACAACATTAGCTTCTCAACATTCATGCTGTGAGGGCCAAGGACCAGATGATGGGGTACATCATCAACCTGCCATCTTGCGATATCAGATCTGGTGCATGGCGGAGCCAGAGCAGCTCCTGACTGGAGAGCTGCAGTAGGAAGGGAAACCAAGGCTGTCTGGGCCAGTAGAGAGCAATGAGAATCATTGTGCCACTGTCTGTTTTGAGTTTCAGGAGGGTCTTTGCAATGAGAGATTTTGGAGGATATGCATACAGAAAACCCTCCCCCCAATGCAAGAGGAAAGCATCTGCTATTCTGCTGTGTGATCCTACTCTGGAGCAAAACTGATCTACTTGGGCATTCTAAGTCATCGAACAGACCTATCGAAGGAGTGGCCCCACTCCCGAAAGATGCGAGATGCAACTTCCCTTTCCAGCGTTCACTCACGTGGCTGGAGGACTTCACTCAGTCTATCTGCCTGAGTGTTTCCCTCACCTGGTATGGGGCTCTAAAGTCCATCCCATGTGCAATGGTGAACTTCCACAACCTGACTGCTTCCCAACATAGGAGGTATGAGCCCGTTCCTCCCTGCTTGTTGACCTGGCAACCTGACTGTCAGTCTGGATCAGAACAATTTGGTTGGCCTCAGAAAGTCTTTAGAGCTTTTGCTACTGTGCTTAGTTTCAAGAAGTTGATTTGATGGAGAATTTCTTGGATGGACCAATCATCCAGGGTGTGTGACCCATTCAGATGAGCACCCCACCCCAGCTTGGATGCATCTGTCGTCAGAACTTTTTTAGGGTGGAGAAATTTGCAAAGGAAGACCTTTGAGCAAATTATGGGGGACTGTCCAGTAGTGCAATGACTTGACAAGAGGGGTGGCGACATACAGACAGACAATCTCTAAATCGACCCATGGCCTACGTCCACTGAGCCTCCCTCATCTTGAGGTGTGCCAAGGGTGTGACATGTACTGTAGAGGCAGTGTGGCCCAGTACAGTCAACATCTTGAGAGCAGTCACCTGCTGACTCAGTTGAGTCTCCTGCACAGTACTGTCAGCCTGTTCAGATAGTCGTGCGGAAGAATAGCTCTCGCCTGAGTTGTGTCAAGCAGGGCTCCTATGAATTCTAACTGCTGGGTGGGTTGAAGGTGGGACTAGGTAATGTATAATGAATTCTAGTAGTTCCAACACCAGAATGGTAAAGTAGTGGTATTCTTGATCGGCCAATCGTCCAGATAGGGTAAGACAAACATTCCAAATGTCCGGAGTAAGCAGCTACTACTGTGAGGCATTTTCTGAAGACATAAGGTGCTAAGGCCAGGCAAAACGGCAACACTTGGTACTGGAAATGTTGTCCCTCCCAAGGACAAATCTGAGAAACGTCTTGTGAGTGGGATGTATCTGTAAGTGGTATACACACATCCTTCAGATCTAGGGAGCATAGCCAATCTCCTTTTTGAAGGTAAGGGAAGAAGGGTGCCTAGAGAAATCGTTCTGAACTTTTCTCTTACCAAATACACATTCATATCTCTTGGGTCTAGGATGGTATGGTATCCCCCCTCCCCCCACTCAGGATCAATTTGGTAGCAGTTCCAATAAATGAAGTTGTAATCACTTTGGATGATCTGTAGAACCCATGAATCAGAGGTTATGAGGAGACGCCTTTGTGCAAAAAGTGTGAGCCTTCCCCCGACCGAGGGTTTCCTACTACGGTCATTGAAAGTGACTATGCTCTGAAGAAACCCCAACTCCAGGATTTGGCTGAGGAGCCGGCTGGGCCTTCTGAGGCTTCTCTCAACACTGCTGTTGGCATTTAGCCTGTTTGGGCTGAGAGATCTGGGGCCCAGGCAAGTGCCTACAAGGGTAGTAGGTCTTTTTCTGGCTGCCATCTTGGTACCTCCTACGATAGAAGGCCAGCTCAGATATGCGTCTCGAGAGTAGTGAAAGTGACATGTTGCTTCTCAAAACAGCCAGCCTTCTCTTCAACCTGTTCACCAAAGAGATTCTCTCCATAGCACGGGACGTCTACTAGCTTGTTCTGCATGGATTATTCCAGGTCTGACGACTGGAGTCAGACGAGTCTCCAGGCACCAGTACCTATGGAAGTATTTCTTGAAGAAAGTTTTGAAGGTGTCAAAGGATGCCCAGACCATGAACTTCAAGCAGTCCTTGCCGTGGGCCACCAAGGAAAAATACTGATCCAATTTCTCTGGGAGGAAGAAACTGGGCCAGATCAGCCAGGTCACACATGATGTTCTTCAAGAGCATGCCCATGTAGAGCTGGTAAGAGGCCATATGGGCTACAAAAGCATGGAACTCTTAAAACATCTTCTTCCTAAAAAGTCCAGAGTCTGAGCCTCCCTTCATGGGGGCCCTGAAGAATGAGTCTTTGTACTCTCAATTCTCTTTAGGGCTGAGTTGACCACTAAGGAATGGTGCAGAAGCTGGGGCTTCTCAAACCCAGGAGCCTTACTACTACTACTAGTCATTTGTATAGCGCTACAAGGTATACACAGCGCTGTACATATAGATGTAAGACACAATCCCTACTCATTAGAGCTTACCATCTAATCAAGATGAAAGAACATTGCAAAACTGGGGACTAGAGTATGCCAAGATACATATAAATAATGGGTCTTCTGAACTCTGTACAATGAGTCAAATCTTCTACTAACCGGAAGCACAGTTAGAGGTTTCTCCTACATTCCCATCTGTACTCTCTGAAGAATGCAGTGTACAGGCACCATCACTGCCTCCTTAGGGGCCAGGGAGTACTGTAGATCTCCAACTCTTCTGCCCTGGGCTCATCCTCAGTCTTCAAAGAAAATGGTATGGCCTTGGCCATGTCCCTTAAAAAAACTCCTGAAAGGTCATGTCCTCAGGAGGGGATTTATGCTGCTTATGAGGGGGAGAAGGATCCGATGAGAGCTCATGGGACCTGCCTTCCGACAAGTCCAATTCCACGTCGGCATGACCCAGCTTTCTGAATCAGACTCAGAGTCTTCCGAGTCTCTGCCTCTCTCTTCTATCTCAAGGGGATCGGGAGCGCCGTCAGGAGCAATGATGCACCGATACCCATCTAGAATTTAAGGATGCACTGGACCTCAAAACACTAGAGAGGGATATCAGCCAGGCAGATACTGGTGTCAGGGTCCTTTGATGCCCTGATGTCGATGCCTCTCGAGGATTGGCTGTACGGTGGCCTAAGTTGATTTAGCAGACATCGAGGCACCAGCATGCTGCACCGCCAACAGCACTGTGATGTGCTCCTTGAGAACTTGCAGAAGTCGGTTCTCCCTGGCTGCCAGTTCCAAAGGCTGCAGGGCCTTAGCAACATCAAATGATGTACCCGGTATCTAAACAGGAATATCAGCGGTTGGGTCTCTGCTGTCGGTAGGTTGTTGGTGCCCCTCTAATATCCTGGATGATGAGCTTTTCTCTTTGGGGCACTCACGAGGACCCCCTCGCTTTTGACGCAAGTCTCGATGGGTTCAGACATCAATACACCAGAGCCTTCACTTGGTGCAATCACACTTCGACATCGGACGACGAGACTGAATCCTTCCTCATCTTCTAGTGGAGCTCAATCAATGGCCGGGGCACTAAAGGTGTTGGCTCCCATTGAGCTTGAGAGCTCCTTAATGTTGATGCACCGCCAGCATCCGATGCAGCGTTGGAAGCCACAGAGACCGGTGTCATCAATGCCAAAGGCGGTGGATTGGATCTCTGAATGCCAGAGAGCGATTCACACTGCTTCTCCCAACCTTTAAGTCCTCTTTTTGTCATCTGCAAACAGAAATTACAAGAAAAGAGCTAATGATCGGCTCACAGGCACTGGAAGCACCAGCTGTGCGTATCCATGGCAGATATGGTCCTAGTACACTGGGAGGATTTTCTGAACCCACCAGCAGATTTCTTAGACATGCTGTCATGAAAAATAGTGGTGAAGTCAAACAGCTCAGTGTTGGAGGGTAAGCCCGGCTGGAGCACTGGCACTGGCAAGGTAGAGGTGCTGTGGCAAAGAAGGCATGATTATTCACCTGTAGTAGGTGTTCTCCGTGATCAGTAGGAATAAGTCCTCACATATGGGTGATGTCCTGAACAGAGCTCCGTACAGGAATGCTCCCCAGCTTCCACTGGAAGTTTTCTGAAGCTCCATTGCGCATGCATGCCTGCCTCCCCGCCTGCTGCGCTCCATCTTCTTCAGTATAACAATAGCCATAGCCAAAAAACAACTCCTTGAGGAGGTGAGAGGGTTATGAGGACTTAATCCTGCTGTCCACAGAGAACACTTGCTACAGGTGAGTAACTGTTTTCTCCATGGACAAACAGGAAGTAAGTTCTCACATATGGGACTCCCAAGCTACAGGCTACCAAAAATCGAGGAGGCCAAAAGCCCACTGGAGAAACAATGAACAGTGTGGATAACCCTCTAGGGCAGGGATCTCCAACTCCAGTCCTAGAGGGTCACAAACCAGACAGATTTTCAGGACATCACTAATGAATATGCATGAGATAAATTTGAATACAATGAAGGCAGTGCATGCAAATATCTTTCATGCATATTCATTAGGGACATCCTGAAAACCTGATGGCCCTCCAGGACTGGAGTTGGATATCTTGCTCTAGGGGACTCAACTGATTCAGCATCATTAGCATACATCCTCACTGAGAGGTCTCTTTTTGGTAGCCTGGACAGACAGAAGGGCCAGTGGAAGGAGTTGAAACTAAGTCCCTAAGAGATGCTGGCGTACGGCTTGGCTGAAGTTGCTGTCACATTGGGAATCCACAGCCAGACAGTAATGAGCTGTGAATGTTGTAGACAAGGGCTAACTCGGCTAGGCCCCAAATGTAAATTGGATATAATCAGTGAAGTGGATGAAACAGCTACTGACAAACAAATTTATACACCTATGATTCACCCAGGATATGCAGATCTGGAGTTGTCAGATTCAGAGACAGACAGCGGATCACGATCAATAATATCCATAGGGATAAAAGACAGGGCCTCTATACATGAAACCGAAATGTAGAACCTAACTTAGCTATAGGACCAAGAAAGTACAGGTCTGAATTGCATTAAAAACTATCTCTTTAAAAGTCATTTCTGCTTCTTCTAGGACATTGAATTTGGTAACTAGAGCTTGCAAATAGATTAGCAAATAGAGTCTGTGTAGAAATAGATATTAGGTCAGAGTGAACTTCTCTAAATAAATAGAACATAGGGTACAGTTGCTCATCCTGCAATCTGATAGGCTAAAGAGGTTGCTGGGTCAGGATGCGCTGTTCTTGTGAAACTGGCTTTGATTCAATTAGCAAATATAACGGATATAGCTTGAATAAATAGAAAATCAGCAAATATAATAAGTAACTAATTAGCTTCTGCTGAAAAGTAAAATCACAGCGACACCTACTGAATTTAGTGAACATAGTCATGAGACATAACTTCTGCTTTCTATATGATAATGTTGCCTATGTTAGCAAAATTTATGTACACATGGAATTTGGAAAGTACCAGATGTTAAAGATTAACTGAATCAGCTGATATTTTCTAATAAAAACGGGAGCCCTATGAAGCCATCTTTGAAGAAGCTCGATGGATATGTCTGAATTAGATTCCATGTGTATCTTCCCTATAGAGCTCCATAGTGATTGATTAATTAATTAATTGTGTCTTGTCTTTTCTTCCTGTTGAGGGGTACAGGAATACAGATAAAGAATCCAGGTATTGTGTGTAAGATTCCAGGCCCCAGGAGGGTGAGAGTCTACAGTTTTGTGCCGTGACTCGGATTCCTCTGCCTTTCAACAGGAATGATAAACACTGAAGGGCATAATCTGTGAGGCATTGGTGTGAGTATACAGCTGTTTGACAGATATCTGTGTGAAGTGTATAGTGTATTATAATGGGTAATAAAACAGCTAAAGTGAAGCAGAGGTCTCAGTTAGAAGACTGAGATGAGAAAGCTCATGCTATAGCAATAGATAAAAAAGGGAGTCCCAATTATGTGATGAAGAGAAAATTTGGGGACGGCTCTTTAAATTATGTAGCTAAGTGGCATTCAGTGACTGCTGCTAATCCCAAGTTGCAGTTTCCCCTTGGGGGGACGTTTCATGAGGATAAATTGAACTGGTTGCGGTCTGTGTTAGCATTAGATGTACATAACTCTTGTAGTAATCATGAATGGATTACATATAACCTTTGGTATTCACAAGCTGCTGAAAAGAGCAAATATGTGTTTTAACTAAAAGAAATAGTGGTAAAAGTGAAAATGTAAACAGCTGTGAACCTTGTGCCGTGGCATCTGTGCCCCCAGCGTATGAAGATGAGGTCACTGCACTAGCTATTTCCCTGTCTAGGAATAATGCTCCAGCTGTGGCTGCCAGCCAGGATCGGGAGGCGCCCTTGATCCACCTGGATGCCATGCCTGGTGTCTCTACCCCTGTTAAATCTGACACATCCAGTGTAGTATTATACTCTTTTGATTCCCCACTTGCTGCAGGGGAGGGGGCTGCTGCCTCTTCAAGCGGCTTTCTAGCCTCTACTCCTGTGGATTTTGCACATATCCCTCGTACCACTAGAGCTCAGCAGTTAACTAAGGATATTGTAGAACTTGAGCAGTTAATAGGAGTGGAAGCTAGTCAGCTGGTAGGATTAACTACTGTAGAGCAGTTAAAGCAGTATCATGTCTTTCTAATAAATAAAGCTCGTACGTTGGTTGAAGTAATTACAGCTATGTTCAAGGCATTAGATTTCCAAATAAAACAGCATACTGTAAGTTTGTTGCCTCACAGTAAAAGTAGAGAAATTGTAGCTGAAGCAATTTCTGCTGTTTCCAAGGGAATTGGGCATTGGACCAAGGCTCCATTGATTTCTAATTGGCAGAGTCTACAGTGTTTAACTTTGGAATTGGGTGAATCATTAGCTCTAGATAAACAGAGTAGGGAGCAAAGTAAAATCGATCTGCTTGCTCCATTCCGAGCTTTTCCCAGAGGAGACGGGGGTTGGGTTACCTTAGCGACACACTGGTCTCCAGCTGAAATTTTCAGCTTGGCTAGATCCTGCCCTGATTCAAGAGAAAAACCTGGTCAATTTATAGATTATTGGCGGCAGCTAATAACTACTTATGATCCTTCATGGGTAGATTTACAAAATTTATTGAAAGCAGTTTTTCTGAATCCCATAGAGTTAAGGGCAGTCACCCACCCTCAACTGCCTGATAATGTAGCATGGGTGTGGTCCTGTGCTGATCCTGTTATTAATGCTTCTGATGCTGCTCAAATGACTGCGTTTAGGGATCATAGGAATAATTTGTTGAAAGCAATTGAGAAAAAAATGTACCCCTGTCAGGGATTTGTGGCGCGGCTATATGGGAGGGCAGCAAAGAGATCGTGCCTGTTATGGTTGTGGGCAAGTGGGGCATATGATCAGAGATTGTACTAAGCCAAGGGGCACTTTTCCCCAACCTGGGGTGCGACAGGATGCTGCTAATTATCCACCTGCTTCATACCCTGTGTCTACCCCTAACCAGCCTTCAGTGATGACCCAATACTATGCAGAGACTGATGTGGACTATAGTGAGGACTGACTAGGCATGGTTGTGTGTCCCAACACACAGGGGGAAATACGTGCTACTATTATGGGGTATGAATTGCTTTTCCTGTTAGATACAGGTGCCTCTACATCTGCCATAGCGCTATCCCAGTTACCTCCTCCTCTGTTTGAGGCACTACCTGCAGCTCCTAAAGTACCTTGTGAAGGAATTGAAGAAAAGACTATAATGCATCAAAAGTTATCTGATGTGCCCATTATAGTGGAGGGCAAATTATATCATACAGATTTTCTAGTTGGCCCTACTTTGCCTGTCAACTTGCTTGGTCAAGATTTTCTATCCAGAAATAAGATTGTTATAAGCTGGGAAACTGGCACCTTGACTTGTACCTTGTGTCCCCTGCAAGTACAACAGCCTATAGCTGTGACACCGGCTGTTGTGGTTACTCCACCATTGGACACCCTTCCTTCAACCTTGTGGGCAGTACCAGGTGATGATATTGGGCATCTCAACATTCCTCCTGTCAGGATTGAAGTACAACCAGGAGCTCCACTACCATATGTGCGTCAATATCCATTGCCTGCAGCGTCGGTGGCTGGAATACGGTCAGTAATTGAAAATCTGCTGTCTCAGGGTGTGTTGGTACCCACTTCTTCTCCTTGCAATACTCCTATCTTACCTGTGTTAAAGGCTGATGGTAAGTCCTACAGATATGTGCAAGATTTGAGAGCAATTAATCGTATTGTCCTGCCAATTTTCCCTCTTGTGCCCAATCCTCATAATATTTGGACTCGCATACCATGTGACTCCACCCACTTCTCAGTTATAGATTTAAGCTCCGCCTACTACTCCATAGCAGTGGGGGAGGAGTCAAGGTACTTACTGGCATTTACGTTTGAAGGGCGCCAGTATACCTGGACTACGCTGTCTCAAGGCTACACTGAAAGTCCTGCTTACTTTTCGCAGGCCCTTAAAGCTGCTTTACAGGACTTGGCGTTGGACAAATCTGTGCTGATCCAGTATGTAGATGATTTACTTATTTGTTCTCCTTGTTATGATGCTTGCATTGCTGATACTATGTTAGCTCTTGTACATATCTCTCATTTGGGATTGAAAGTGAATCAATCAAAATTGCAATTTGCTGTACCACAAGTAATATTTCTGGGTGTATGCCTTTCTTCTGCTGGGTGCTCTATTACTGCTCAGAGAATTGGGCCTATTATGTCAATGCCTTTCCCTGCTACTGTACCTTTAATATGCCGCTTTCTAGGCCTTCTAGTGTTCTGTCGTCAGTGGATACCAGATTTTGCTGAACTTGCTGCTCCACTGTATGCCCTGCTTGGCCGTGAAGCTCCAGAGGGTATTATAGTTCCTACTGACGCTCAGCACAATGCTTTCCACTCTCTGCGGCAAGCGCTACTGAAGTCACCTTGTCTTTCATTTCCAGACTATAACTTGCCTTTCCGCCTTTATGTAGCGACATCTACTAATGCTGCTGTGTGTGTTTTGGCACAACGCTTTCCTTCTGGACTCAAGCCTTTAGGCTATTTCTCTCAAGCCTTTGATCCTGCTGTTTCTGGCATGCCGCCATGTTTTCAATCCTTAGCTGCTGTAGTATTTGCAATACAGACTACTGACTTCCTTGTCCTCCAACATGAACTACATGTATATACATCTCACTCAGTAGCTAGGATACTGCATTTGGCAAAGACTCAACCTCTATCCAGTTCTCGTTTATTGTTATTTGATCGGGCTATTTCCCAAGCACATGTAACTTACATGAAGTTTCTTTGTTACAACCAGCTCAAATTTTGGCTTCTCTAGAGCCATTGTTACACTCGTCTGACCCTGATGGAACTCATGATTGTCTTTCCTCTGTAACAGCCTATTCAAAGGCTAGGCCTGATTTGTCTGCTGTACCTTTGTCAAACCCTGACTGGGTTCTATTTACTGATGGTTCTGCTTTCCGTGACGAACACGGGCAATTACTTGTGGGGTATGCTGTAACTACTGTCAATTCTGTAATAGAAGCAGGAGCGTTGCCGTTTGCAAGTGCCCAGTTGGCAGAAGTGTTCGCTCTTATTCGGGCCTTGGAAATGTCTACGCATTTGGTTGTTAATATCCATAGTAACAGTAGTTACGCAATCGGGGTTCTATGGGACTTCGGAAATATTTGGGCTCAGCGGGGGTTCTTGACTGCTGCACATAAACCCATCAAACATGCCCGCTATATTGAACGTTTGCTTGCTGCAGTGCTTAAGCCAGCTCAAGTAGCTGTCTTGAAGTGCAAAGGACATGATCTTAATGGTAATGTGGTGTCACAAGGCAATCAGTTTGTAGACCAAGCTGCTAAAGCTGCAGCAGCAGGTCCTGCGGTTCCATCACACCTTTTATTAACTCTTCGTTCACCTGCAGCTTCTACTTCAGGCTCATTATCTCTGGATTTGATGCGTTCTCATCAGGACTCCGCTGACTTCACCGAGAAACAGGATTGGCTCACTTGGGGAGCATCACCTGATGGTACTGGACTTTGGATGAAGGACAATTTGATTATCTGTCCTAAATCATTGTTATATCCTGTTGCCTTGTTCTTGCATCATAAGTTACACTTAAGTGTTTTGGCTATGACAAAAGCTTTTGCTCAATTGTGGCATAATCCTACATTTGCTTCTGCTGCTCATGCTGTGTGTGTTTCTTGTCTCCCGTGTCTACAAGCAGGAAAGTCTGGATGCACTCTGTGTCTCGCCTTCTCCATCCTTGCCTAGGCCTCGAGAACCCTTCCTCTTCTTGCAAATGGACTTTACTGATCTGCCTTGTGCCAAGGGGGGAAGGAAACATCTTTTGGTTTTTACTTGCTTATATTCTGGATGGCCTGAGGCCTATCCAACAAACTCACTGTCTGCAACTAGTTTTAAAATGCTTGCTTACTCAGTTTATTCCTTTGTGGGGTGTGCCCTTGGTTTTGTCTTCTGATCAAGGTCCAGCATTCACGGCAGAAGTCTGGAAAGGCACAACTGCATTTTTTGGCCTTCATCAGCAACTTCATCCTCCGTATCATCCGCAAAGCTCTGGCCAAGTGGAACGGATGAATCGGACGCTGAAGGCGCTTCTCCGGTCTCTGACTCATGATTGGAGTCGGGATTGGGTGGAAGCTTTGCCGTTTGCTTTGTTCTCAGTCCGTAATTCTCCTCAGAGAACTCGACAAGATCTTACCCCTTATGAAATTGTGACAGGACGTCCAGCAACCACTCCAGCACATGTGATAATTCCACCAGATCAATTGCCAGATCCCCAATTACTGCGCAGCGACTTATTATCCTATTGTAAATATTTGTACCAAAAGCTGGTATCTGGAAGTACAATAAATAGGGGATTATATACAGGGTTAACAGGATAAGAACATAAGATATGCCATACTGGGTGAGACCAAGGTCCATCAAGCCGAGTATCCTGTTTCCAACAGTGGCCAATCTAGGTCATACGTACCTAGCACTTTCCCCAAAAGACACAGGTTCCGCAATGCTTGTACTGGGTCAAGCATTGATATCCTGGGTCCCTTCTTAATAATGGTTTATGGACCTTTCCTCCAGAAATTTGTCCATACCTTTTTTAAACCCAGCTACACTAACAGCCTTTACTACATCCTCCGGTAACAAATTCCAGAGTATGATTACACGTTGAGTGAAAAAATATTTTCTTTTATTAGTCTTAAATAGTTTACCCTGTAGCTTCATTGCATGTCCCCTAGTCTTTCTATATTCTGAAAACGTAAACAATCGATCTACGTTTACCCGTTGCACTCCGTTCATTAATTTATAGACTTCTATCATATCTCCCCTCAGCCATCTCTTTTCCAGGTTAAAGAGCCCTAACCTTTTTAGCCTTTCTTCATAGGAGTATCCTTCCATCCCCTTTACCATTTTGGTGGCTCTTCTCTGAACCTTTTCTAATAACTCTATATCCTTTTTAAGATACGGCGACCAGAACTGCACACAATATTCAAGGTGCGGTCTCACCATGGAACGATATAGAGGCATTATAATATCTTTTGTTTTATTTTCCATTACTTTCCTTATGATACCTAGCATTCTATTTGCTCTCTTGGCTGCCGCTGCACACGGGGCCGAGGGTTTTAACATGTTATCCACAATGACGCCTAAATCCTTTTCCTGGGTGGTGGTTCCTAATGTGGAACCTTGCATTGTGTAACCATAGTTTGGGTTGTTCTTCCCTAGGTGCATAACTTTGCACTTGTCCACATTAAATTTCATCTGCCATTTTGATGCCCAGTCTTCTAATTTATCAAGATCCTCTTGCAATTTTCCACAATCCTCTTGGGTTTTAACAACTTTAAATAGCTTTGTGTCATCTGCAAATTTGATAACCTCACTCGTTATTCCACTTTCCAGGTCATTTATGAATATGTCAAAAAGCAGCGGACCCAGCACAGATCCCTGGGGTATACCACTATTCACCTTTCTCAATTGGGAAAATTGGCCATTTAGCCCAACCCTCTGCTTTCTATCTTTTAACCAGTTCTTGATCCACAATAGTACACTGCCTCCTATCCCATGACTCTTTAGTTTTGCCAAAAGTCTCTGATGAGGGACCTTGTCAAAGGCTTTCTGAAAGTCCAAATACACTATATCAACCGACTCACCTTTGTCCACCTGTTTATTCACACTTTCAAAAAAAACATAACAGATTAGTAAAACAAGATCTTCCTTGTCTAAAGCCATGTTGGCTGTCTCCCATTAGGCCATGACTATCTACATGCTGAGTAATTTTATTCTTTATGATGGTTTCTACCATTTTTCCCGGTACTGACGTGAGGCTCACCGGTCTGTAGTTTCCCGGATCACCCCTGGAACCCTTTTTAAAAATTGGTGTTAGATTGGCGATCCTCCAATCTTCAGGTATTAGAAATGATTTTAATGATAGTTCACAGATTACTAATAGCAGGTCTGCAATCTCATATTTCAGTTCTTTCAACACCCTTGGATGTATACCATCCGGCCCAGGTGATTTGCTACTCTTCAGTTTATCTAATAGTTGTAATACATCTTCCCGATGTATCGATATTTCCTTCAATTCTTCCGCACCTTTAAATACCACTTCAGTCATGGGTAACATCCCTACATCTTCCTCAGTAAAGACCGAAGCAAAGAATTCATTCAGTCTCTCCGCTATCGCCTTGTCGCCTCTTAGTGCCCCTTTAACTCCTCTATCATCTAATGGACCAACTGACTCTCTCACATGTTTTTTGCTACAAATGTACTTGAAAAAATCTTTATTTCGCGTTTTTGCTTCCACAGCATGCTTCTTCTCAAATTCTCCCTTTGCCTGCTTTATCAATGCCTTGCATTTGACTTGCCAGTGCTTGTGCTGTTTCCAGGTTTCGTCGTTAGGCTCTTTTTTCCATTTCCTGAAAGATGCTTTTTTGGCAACAGCCTCTCTGACCTCACCTTTAAACCATGCTGGCAATTTTTTGGACTTCCTTCCACTTTTCTTAAAGCGTGGAATACAGCTGGTCTGGGCTGCCAAGATAGTATTTTTCAACAACACCCAAGCTTGATGTAAGTCTTTAACCTTTGCAACTGCTCCTTTTAGTTTTTCCTTAACTATTTTCCTTATTTTATCATAGTCTCCCTTTCGAAAGTTAAACTATGGTACTGTGGATTTCCATACTATCCCTCCTCCACTAATTAAATCAAAGGCGATCATGCTATGATCACTATTGCCAAGTGGCCCCAACACCCTTATCTCTTGCACTAGATCTGGTGTTCTACTAAGGACTAGGTCTAATATGGCTTCCCCTCTGGTCGGTTCATGAACCAGCTGCTCCAAGAAGCAGTCATTTATGTCATCTAGGAACTTTATCTCCCTAGCATGTCCTGCCGTGACACTGACCCAGTCGATACTGGGGTAATTGAAATCACCCATTATTATTACTGCGCTATAACTTTTGTTAGCTTCCTTGATTTGTTTGAGCATTTCATCATCCACTTGTTCATTCTGGCTCAGTGGTCGATAGTACACCCCCACTGCCATCGCCTTCACCTTTTTACATCGAATTTCAATCCATAGAGATTCTGCAGCAAATTTTGTTTCCTGCAAAACTTTAATCCTTTGTGACTCAATGTCTTCTTTAACAGAGCGCAACTCCTCCACCAATTTCATCAGCTCTATCATTACAATATAGTTTGTACCCAGGTATCACAGTGTCCCACTGGTTGTCCTCCTTCCACCATGTCTCTGATATTCCAATCATATCTAACCTCTCATTTAGTGCTATATATTCTAACTCTCCCATCTTATATTTTAGACTTCTAGCATTTGCTTACAAGCATTTTAGAGACTGTATTTTATTCATATTAATTTGGCTTTTGGTAGACATGGGTAATTTGGGATCTTTAAGCTCTGTCTGCTCCATACTCGAGGGCATTTGGGCTACTTTACTCTTTTCTGGAACCTCTATGCTTTTGGTAGTATCCTTCAAGGATACATTCTTCCGAACCATGCGCTCTTGGGCGACTGTCGGCTTTCCCCTATTATCTAGTTTAAAAGCTGCTCTATCGCCTTTTTAAAGGTTAATGCCAGCAGCCTGGTTCCATCCCGGTTAAGGTGTTGCCCATCCCTTCGGAAGAGCCCCTCCTTTCCCCAGAATGTTCCCCAGTTCCTAACAAATCCAAAACCCTCATCTCTGCACCATTGTCTCATCCACGCATTGAGACTCCGGAGCTCTGCCTGCCTTTTGGGTCCTGCACGTGGAACGGGAAGCATTTCGTAGAACGCTACCCTGGAAGGTCTGGATTTCAACTTCCTACCTAAAAGCCTAAATTTAGCCTCCAGAACCTCCCTACCACATTTTCCTATGTCATTGGTACTGACATGTACCAAGACAGCAGAATCCTCCCCAGCACTATCTAAGACTTTATCTAGGTGGCGCGTGAGGTCCACTACCTTCGCACCAGGCAGGCATGTTATCAGGCGATCCTCACGTCCACCAGCCACCCAGCTATCTACATGCCTAATGATCGAATCACCAACTATAACGGCTGTCCTAACCCTTCCCTCATGGGCACATGGCCCTGGAGAAACTTCCTCGGTGCGAGAGGGTTTTACATCACCTAAAAGACAGGTCCTAGTTACAGGATCACTTCCTGCCACACCAGGGTGATGCTCTCCTGTCACGTGACCTCTCTCTTCCATGGCAACAGGGATGCTGCCAGACTGGAGGTGGGACTTCAGGACTATATCGCTGTAGGTCTCGTCTATGTACCTCTGTCTGTCTGTCTTATGTTTTCCATGTCTGCTACTCTAGCCTCTAGAGAACGGACTCGTTCCCTGAGGGCAAAGAGCTCCTTGCACCTAGTGCACACGTAAGACCTCTCACCAACTGGGAGAAAATCATACATGTGACACTCAATGCAAAAGACTGGAAAGCCCCATCTCGCTGCTGGACTGCTGTCTGCATCTTAGTTTTAAGTTTTTGTTTAGATCTTTAAGTTCTTTACTTACTAAGGGTTGCCAATAAAACTGTACCTAATACGTTTAATATACCTTGTTCACCTGAAGCTTAATTAATCTCAGGTCCTTAGTGTATGACTGATTTGGGTAACGAGCTTCACCTGAGAGCACCTCCTGTCTGTTAAAATGTGTAAGTACCTATAAAGCTACGATTATCCCAGGGGTGGGTAGGTGTGGGGAGGGAGGGAGGGAAGTAACACTTATTAAAAGAGGGCTGCTACACAGTACCCTGTCCTGTGCTGCTGAGGTAAGCTATATTCTTATTTGATTTAAATTATAGCTCTTTGCTGCTGCTAGGCTCTAACTTATTATGAAATTTAAACTACAAGCTCTGATGGGTTCTAAATTTAACCAGAAAGCTCTTTTCTTTGTTTTAAATTTAAACTAAAAGTACTTTGCTGATGCTAGTCCCTGAGTGACTATTAAATTTAAAGTACAAGCTCTCTGCTGGGTATGAAATTTAACCAGAAAGCTCTCTTCTGTGTTTTAAATGTAAACTTAAACTGCTGCTACTAGGCCCTGACTGATTTAACAAAAAATAGTGGGTTCACAGATTTATTAGCTTTAATAAAAAGAATTCCTTTCAGAAAATTCCCAGAAGTATATACTCACAATTGCAGATCTCTCTCCAGAAGTAACAGTGCCCTTTTCTAGTCTTTCAAGGATAACTATGTACAAGATAACTTGCTGTCATAAGTTGTGATGACAGCTCAACACTATTACACATTGGCTCAGCTATATAGATGCTGTCATATGTCATGAGGACAGCTTGAATATTACACATTGTCTCAGCTATTGTCACAGCCCCTCCTGGTGGCAGCGTGCTGAAGGGTCAGAGCGGACATTTATTGTTTGTTGAAGCCGGAAACTTTAACCTAGATCAGGTGCATTATGGTCCTTGTAGTTCCCTTCTTTATAAAGAATAGTTGTCTGAGCCTTGTGCTGGGTTAAATATAAGGTTTTATTCCCTTGATGTGCTAAGGTTCTCCAAGAAGACCACAGAATTCACCTTGATTCAGGGTTTCTACCAAAGTATTTACAAAGTCCAAAACTGTTATAAGAGCTTCACAGTCTTTTCCATTCAAGCAGGATTTTTCAATATCAACAGGTTAAATAAACACAAAAAGCTTCTTCTTTTCAGCTCAACAAAGTAATGACATTTTTTAAAGCATGTCTTATGCTATGACTCTGTGAGAGATTCTATACTCTAAGCTACACAGAGAGTACAGTCCATAGGATATTCAGGTAGCAATGATTCTGATTCTACAAGGTCTGTTTGCATATCCTCTTGCTCAGATATGGTGTCTGCTAAGCCTAAGCTTTCCCTAGGCAAAACTGGTTGTACTTCAGTAGTTCTCTCCAAGAGTTTCCAGCCTGGCTGGACCTGGTCTGGCAAACAATTAATATGGCTTTTATCTAGGACCTTCTGCACAGGTTTCCAAAGCTTTCCCCAGCTTTGTTTCTCATAGCTATGGCTCTCGGGTTTACAAGCCTTTCTAGGACCTGGCACACATTCAGGAAAGGAAGTGTGAATGTACCTTTGTTCTCTGAGACGTGCGTTGCTGGTATTCCTTCTACCAGGCACTCTCCTGCTTACCCTGTCTTCCCTGGAGACTTCTTTCTGGAGCTTTTCAGCATGGTCTTGTCCTTCCTGGAAGTTGTCCCTTCCTTGTAAGGACTGCAAGCTTAACTGCCTTTCCTTCCGTAGATGGAGCTTTCCCCTTTCTCTCTCCTTAGTAGCAGGGGTTTCTGTTGCTCTCTGTATTTGTGGTCTTCTCTGTGTTTGTGGTCCTCTCTGCTCCTGTGGTCATCTCTCTATTCGTGGTCCTCTCTGTATTGGTGGTCCTCTCTCTATTTGTGGTCCTCTCTCTATTCTCCTGACCGAGCACTGCTTATAAAGCCGTTTCTTTAGTGAGCTTTCTGGCCCTCTACTCAGGTGTGTTTGATTAGCTATTGCATCATTACAATCTGGGTGTGTCAGCCTACCTTCTGCAGCCTCATGCCTACTCCCTCTAGCTGCACTTCTTGGTAAGTGCATTCTCTGTAAATCAGTTTCCTTAAAAGAAACAGAGTTTTCCTCTAACTCCATAGCTTCAGTAGTGTCAGCTTCATCACACTATATACATGGTGACAGGGCAGGGGAGTATACCTCTACCCTTCGAGGGGATCAGGGGTCTAGTGGGCTGGCCTGCAGACTCGTGAAGGGTCTGCGTTGGGGCGTGAACTGGGTCCTGAGTGTGGCTGAGTGTGGGTTGTCATCAGGTTCGGTGTAGTGCTGGAGGAACAGATAGTGCTTCAATGCCTTCCTAAACTGGGTGAGGTCACTGATAGCCCGGATGGCAGGTGGCAGGGCGTTCCAGCATGTGGGTGCATTTAACGCGAAAGCTCTGTTTCTAGTTGCCTGTAAGCATTTTGTGATCGCTCTCGGGAGTTTCAGAGTATTGAGGGCGGCAGATCTCCTTACTCTGTTGGGGGGGGGGGGTCTGTATGAGGTCTGTCAGTGAGGTGGAGGAGCATTTGTTGATGGCTTTGTAGGTTATCATTAGAATCTTAAAGGAGATCCTGCAGTGGACCGGGAGCCAATGCAGGTGTTTCATGATTGGGGTTATATGTTCCCTCCTGGAGGCCGCATTCATTGCCAGTTGCAGAGGATTCAGCGTGTTTTTCGGGAGACCGTGTAGTATGGCGTTAGCATAGTCGAAATGTGGAATTACTAGTGCTTGGTAGACTGTCTGAAAGTGTTCTGGCTCTAGCAGTTGTCGCAGGTGGCGAAGCGTCTGAATTTTGTTATAGATCGCCTTGACCATGTTGCTTATTTGGGCCTTCATATTGAGCTGTTGATCCAGAGTGACCCCTAGGTACCGAACCATGGGCTTGCTGAGGAGCTCTGCGTCCCGTACCTTCAGTGAGGTGGGCGGAGTGAATGTTGTGTTCCTGGTAATAAAGAGGACCTCTGTTTTTTTTAAATTTATTCTCAATTTCTGCATGTGTAGCCAATCTGTGACAGCATCGAAGCAGGCGGATAGGGGTGAGAAATCTGAATGATCTGTCGAGAAAGGCATGTATAGTAACACGTCGTCGGCGTAGATTAGGCAATTAATGATGTATGGTGGGTGAGCCACCAAGGCCTCGAGCTCACTGAGATGGCATGCCAAAGTAACTGCCAACCAGGAATAGAACCACAATGAGATCCCAAGCCACCACAGGGGGTTTGAAAGGAGGCTTGGAGAGTAGCAAGCCCAGCAGCAGCGAACTACCAAGGGCTGAGTGGAGATGGCTTCCGCTCTGAGCCACGACGGTAGGCCCCAATCACACTCAGATGGACTCTGATGGAATTGGACTTGAAATCAGAGTCCAAGAGGTGCAGGAGGTACTCAAGCAAATTGTCTACGGCACAGGAGAAGGGATCCAGAGTCCTGTCAGCGCACCAGCAGAACCTTCGCCATTTAAAAATGCATAGGATCTGCACATGGAATCCTTGCAGGAGGCCTGCAGGACTTCTATGACATTCTTGGGCAAGTTGAGCTCTGAGAGGACTACCCATTCAACATCTAGGCTGTGAGGGGCCAGGGACCAGATGCTGGGATGTAGCAAGGTTCTGACATCCTGAGAGATGAAGTCTGGGACAGAGCACAGATGCAGAGGCTCTCACCGAGAGAGTTGGAGCAACAGAAGAAATCATGGATGCCTGGGCCAATATGGAGAAAGCGTAGTTACTCACCTGTAACAGGTGATCTCCGGGAACAGCAGGAATTAAGTCTTCACATATGGGTATCGTCGGTACCGATGGAACCTGCGTGGGAACGCTCCCCAGCGTCCAAAAGGAAAGCTTCTGGGAGCATCCCACAACGCATGCGTGCTACCTTCCTGCCTCACTTGAGCTTAAAGCTGAGCCAAGGGAGACAGAGAGAGAGAGAGAGTCAACTCCTAGGGGAGGTGGGTGGGTTGTGAAGACTTAATTCCTGCTGTTCCCGGAGATCACCTGTTACAGGTGAGTAACTACGCTATCTCCAGGAACAAGCAGGAATGTAGTCTTCACATATGGAGAATCTCCAGCTGAAAGATGCCAGAGGAATAACCCCAGCGAGCTGTGAATCCGTGTGAACAGGGTCATAACTTCCTCCCATGGATCCCTGGCATCCTACCGGGATGGAGGGTAGGAGTTGTATTAAGTCTGAAAAAGATGCTATAGGACAGCCTGGCCAAACGAGGCATCCCAATGGGAGTCCTTGTCCAGACAATAGTGGGCTGTGAAGGTATGTACCGAAGCCCAAGTAGCCGCTCTACAGATATCATCTATAGACACAGAGAGGAGATTAGCAACCGAGGCTGCCATTGCTCTGACATTATGAGCTGTAACATGGCCCCCAAGGGAAAGACCTTTACTATCGTAAGTGAAGGATATGCAGTTTGCAATCCATTTAGATAGAGTTCGTTTGGAAACTGGAAGTCCCAAATGACTAGAATCAAAAGCAACAAAGAGTTGAGAAGACTTCCTATGTTGTTCAGTTCTTTGAAGGTAAAAGGCTAAAGCTATTTTACAATCTAAGGTATGAAGGTTCCTTTCTGCACTGGAGGCATGAGGCCTAGGGAAGAATACAGAAAGGTAAACCGACTGGTTTAAATGAAAAGACAAAACCAACTTTGGCATAAAATGTGGATGAGTCCCGAGGACTATTTTATCATGGTGGAACCTTGTATAAGGAGGGTCAGCCACTAAAGCTTGCAGTTCACTAATGCACCTAGCAGAAGTTATTGCAATTAGGAAAATGACCTTCCAGGAAAGGAATTTTAAAGTTGTAGTGGCAAAAGGTTCAAAAGGCGGCTTCATAAGCTGCCCAAGAACAAGATTCAGGTCCCATGCCACCGGTGGCAGCTTTATGGGGGGCTTTGTCAAAAGTAGACCTCTCATGAATCTTGACACAACTGCATGAGAAGAGATTGGTTGTCCATCTTGGAGCTTGTGAAAAGCTGCAATAGCACTGAGATGGACTCGCACTGAATTTGTCTTAAGACCAGAATTTGAAAGATGGAGGAGATACTCCAAAAGCGACTCCATGGGCACGAAAAGGGGGTTAAGCCCCCTTTTTGAACACCATATACAAAAACATTTCCATTTGAAAGCGAAGGAATGTCTTGTGGAAGGCTTTCTCAAAGCCTGAAGGATATCCTTCACTGGCTGAGATAGGTGGATATCTAAAAGTTCTATGCCTTCAGCAGCCAGGCCCAGAGGTGCAGGGACTGAGGATTGGGATGCAGAAGCTTCCCATTCTCCTGAGAAAGGAGATCTGGAGCATATCCCAACTCTAGAGGAGTTGCTTGAGAGAGATGCAGAAGCAGAGGGTACATGGGGCTATGAGAATCATATAACCCCTGTCTCTCTGAAGCTTGAAAAGAGTTTTGGGAATTAGGGGAAAGGGTGGGAAGGCATAGAGGAAGTCCTGACCCCAATGGAGCTGGAAAGCATCGTTTGCTAGACAGTATTGAGCCGGAATTCTGGAACAGAACTGGGGAAGTTTGGCATTCAGTGGACTTGCAAAGAGGTCTAATATCTGGTGTTCCCCAGGTTTGGAACACTCGAGCCAGTTGGTCTGACTGGAGAGACCACTCGTGTGGCAGCAGTATTCGACTGAGCTTGTCTGCCCACAAATTTTGAATGCCTGGAAGGTATACCGCTCGAAGGTGAATTTGGAGCTCTCTGGCAAGGGCCCATAGTCACAAAGCTTCGTTGCATAGCGACAGAGAGCCCATTCCGCCTTGTTTGTTTATGTAAAACATGGCAACCTGATTGTCTGTTGGACCAGAACTGTCTTTTGACTGAGCTGGGCCTGAAATGCTATTATAGCATTGTAAATGGCTCTTAGCTCTAAGAGGTTTATTTGAAGAGAGGCCTCTTGTGAGGTCCAGAGACCCTGAGTGGAAAGATCGTTGCAAGTGGGCTCCCCAACCCAGCTTGGACACATCTGTCGTCAGGGTGATTTGGGGCAGTGGTTGCTGGAAGGGGGAACCTACCAGGAGGTTTTCGAGGGACTGCCACCACTGCAGGGACAAAATGAGACGCGTCAAATTCTTAATTTTGTCTGTTAAGCGACCTGTGGCTTGTGTCCACTGCGAAGAGAGGGTCCACTGAGCCGCTCGCATGTGTAGGTGGGCATAAGGGACCACATGTACAGTGAATGCCATATGCCCCAGCAGTTGAAGCATTTCCCAAGCAGTTAGGAGGGTTTTCTTTACTGCTTGGGAAGCCAAATCTATTATTCGTAGACAGTGCGGCTGTGGCAGGAATGCCTATGATTGCTGCATGTCTAAGCGAGCCCCTATGAACTCTAGGGATTGAGAAGGGGTGAGGTGAGACTGGGTGGTTGATTACCAGACCCAAATATTGGAGAATTCTCATGGCACGAGAAACTGCTCATTCTGTTTCTGGAGCTGCTACTGCTCTGAAGAGCCAGTCGTCTAAGTAGGGGAAGACGAATATCCCCAGAGTTCTCAGGAATGCTGCTACTACAGCCATGCATTTTGTGAAGACTCTTGGGGAAGAGGCCAGCCCGAACGGAAGGACTCTGTATTGGAAGTGGTTTCCTTGAAAGAGAAATCAAAGGTACTTCCTGTGATTTACATGGATGAGGGAGATCATCCTGAACTTTTCTCGGAACAGATATTTGTTCAATTCCCTCATGTCCAGGATAGGTCTGTATCCCCCTGTCTGCTCTGGGATAATTAAATAGGGGGAGTAGAACCCCCTCCCCTATTGGGATATGGGTACCTCTTCTATTGCTCTTTGAGCAAGAAGTGAAGAGACCTCCTGACACAGACTGTCAGTGACAGGGCCTTGAGAATTGAATTGCTTTATGACTGTAGGCGGGGGCATGCTGAGAAAGTGAAGTTTGTACCCCTGTCCTACAATGGACAGAGTCCAGTTTTCTGATGTTATTTGTTGCCATCTTTTGGCAAAATGGCATAAATTGCCTGGAATGGTCAAGGGCTCTGGACCCTTCAGAGGCAAAATTGTTAAGTTAAGGGTTAAAGTAGAAGTCAAAGCCCCTTGCGGAGGCTGTACTTGCTGAGCCGGTTCAGCTCCGAGTTTGCAGCTTTCTTTGTTGTCTAGATTGCTGCCCTTTCTGGGGAGCATGAACTGGACAGTGAATAGGATGGGAATAAGAATGGTAAGATTTTTTTCTTTTTGTTAAAGAAAAACTTCTTGCCTGTTTTTTTCTTTGATGGGTTGGCCGTAGACTTTGATAGTCTATTCAAGGTAGTATTGTCAGATTCAATCTGATTAGCCTTGGTCTGCCAATCCTTCCCAAATAAGTTTTCACCTGTGCAAGGAATGTTTCCTAACTTCTCTTGCACCCACTCCTCTAGATCTGATGCTTGGAGCCAGGCAATGTGCCGTGCTCCGATAGCAATAGCAGAGGTTCTGCTAATAGCTTCAAAGCAATCAAAAGCTGCACGGTTCAAAAATTTGGAGACATTTTGAGCGTGCTTGAGCAGAGTGAGGTACTGAACCCGTTTATCTTTGGGAAGAAGAAGGTTCATGCGTTCTAGATCCACTGTAACCTCCTCTAGAAAAATTCCCATGTAAAGGGAATATGAGCTAATCCTAGCTGCTAGCATGGAGGATTGAAAGTATCGACGCCCAAAGGCATCGAGTGTCCTCGATTCACAGCCTGGCGGGTTGGAAGAATGTGTTTTGGCACTCTTTCTTCAACGTATGGCTGATTCCACTACCATGGAATGGTGTGGTAACTGAGTCTTCTGAAACCCTGGAGAAGGTGGGACTCGATTCATGGTATCGAGGCATCGAGAATGCGGTGACACCGTTAAAGGAGTTTCCCCACATTCTGAACATAAGATCTTGAAGGATCTGATGAATGGGCAGCATCGCTGCCTCTTTAGGAGCCAAAGGGTATTGCAGAATTATTAGTTCTGCCCTAGGTCCCTTCTCAGGAGTAACTGTGATTTAAAGCCCTTTAGCTACATCATGTATGAAATCCTGAAAAGACATGTCTTCTGGAGGAGACATTCTGCGCTCAGGAGAAGGTACCGATGGTGGTTGCCACTGGAGCCGGTACCGGTGTCGGTACTGAGCTTATTTGTACCATCTGTAGCGATCTTAGCTGTACCTAGGCAGCTAAGAGGGACGCTAGACTGCGTTCAACAGCAAGGATCCTCTTATCCATTGCTAATGCCGATGCCTGGTCAGTACCAGTGGAAGCGGCTACGACCCCAGAACATGGCAACAGAGGTTCTGCAGAGGTGGAGGCCTCTGGAACATTCTGAGTCCCCGTTTGTGCTTTGGAGACCGAAGACTCCCGCCGGGGCAATTTTGCCAGTGTACTTTCCTCGAGGGTAGTGCCAGTGGCATCTCGATGCTTTGCAGGAGATTTACCCTTCAAGGACCGGTTAGTCTTTACAGACTTTTGTTTAGTTACCTGAGATCCATGAGAGGAAGATGAAGCCCTGGAGGACGTTGATGCAACTGACATCGTATAGACAGTGAAAAGAGAACCGGCCTTTGCAGCTCTGTTCTGCAGGCCCCTTTTGGTCATCTTTCTACAGGAGAGGCACTCCACTGAACAATGTTCAGGACCTAAACATTTGAGACACCATTTGTGTCGGTGACGGAAATAGTACTGCCACAGTTTGAACATTTTTTTTCAAAACCACTAGTTGGCTTCTCCATGTCTGGAGATTTTTTGGGCCTAGTGCCCAAAATGGCGCCTAACCCCAGGAGGGGTGAGGCACCAAAGAAAAGAAGAAAGTTTCTTTAATTTTTTTTTTTTTTTAAAGAAAATAAGAAAAGAGAACCGGCGGTAGCGGTAGGCGTCAAATGAAGGCAGATGCGACCACAAAAAAACAAGAAAGAAGAAAAGGTTTTCTGCGGTGACAGGAGAGATGTCCTGTCGGTTCCGCAGAAAACGAAGAACTGAAGTGAGAGAGGCGGGAAGGCAGCATGCATGCGCTGTGGGATGCTCCCAAAAGCTTTCCTTTTGGACGCTGGGTAGCGTTCCCACGCAGCCTCCGTCAGTATCGACGATACCCATATGTGAAGACTACATTCCTGCTTCTTCCTGGAGATATGACGATTATCGTGCCTCTGTTGACCTGAAGGCTTCAGCAGGATTTTCACCACTAGCGGAATAAGAGAATATACATAAAGCAGGCCCACTCACCCTGGAGCAGAACTGGTCCACCTGGGCGATGCACGGAGTACCCCACCCCTGAAAGATCCAACCCACAACCTCCCTGTTGAGGGTTCAGTCGTGGGGCTTGAGGACACAACTTAACTGGTCCACCAGGGAATTGAGCTCCCCAGGCAAATAAATTGCCCTCAGTTCCATACCATGGGCAATGGCAAACTTCCACAAGTGGACCATTCCCAGCACAGGAGGTATGATCCCATGCCGCCTTGCTTGTTAATGTAGTATATAGCCACCTGGTTGTCCATCTGGATCAGCACCACTTGGTTCACCAACTATATCTGTAATGCCCAGAGGGCATTTGCGATTGTCCACAGTTCTAAGAAATTAATTTCGTGAAGATTCTCCTGCATGCACAGGCCATCCAGATGAGCCCCCCAGCCCAGCTTGGATGCATCCATCGTCAGCATTCTGAGGGGTGGTGATGCCTAAAATGAAAGACCCTTGAGTAGATTCTGTGGTTCCACCTACCAACAAAGGAACTGAGCGAGAGGTGCAGTGACCACCACCCGGTTCTGTAGGCGGCCACTGGCTTGTTTCAACTGCATACTCAAAGTCTATTGAGCTTTTCTCATAAATAGGTGAGCCAGGGAAGTGAAATTCACCATCGAGGCCATGTGGCCAAGGACTTTCAGAATCCACCAGGTTGTTGTGTGGCGCTTCTGCTGGATGACACCAACTATCGCCATTAGCCTTTGCAGGCGATCCACTGAAAGAAAAGCCTGAGCCTGAGTGGTGTCAAGAGGGGCCCCTATTAATTCCAGCTGCTGTGAGGGCTGGAGGTGAGACTTGGAGTAGTCTATCACGAACCCCAACCGCTCAAGTACCTGGATGGTCAGGTGAGCAGACTACTGAATGACATCTGGAGTGGAGATCTTTATGAGCCAGTCGTTCAAGTAGGGGAAGACGAAGACCCCCAGAGTCTAAAGATAGGTGGCTACCTCAGCGAGGCATTTCATTAAGACTCAGGGTGCTGATGCCAGTCTGAAAGGAAGTAATCTGTACTGGAAGTGACAAAAACCCAGAACAAACTGGAGGTATTTTTTGTGAGCAGGACAATCGGTATGTGCATATACGTATTGTTGATATCTAGGAAGCATAACCAATAGTCCTTAAATAGGTAAGGGAGCATGATCCCCAGAGAGACCACCTTAAATTTCTCTTGCACCAGGTGGGTGTTGAGATTTCAGAGGTTCAGCCGTCTCTTTTCCAGGATGAAGAGCCCTAACCTTTTTGGCTTCTCTTCATAGGGGTATCCTTCCATCCCCTTTACCATTTTGGTGGCTGTTCCCTCTCTGACCTGAACCGGGTGCACCAGCTCAATGGCGAGCTCGGTGTGGAAAGTGGAGACCTCTTCCTGTAGCAAGTTGTGATGCAGTGGGTCCATGGGATACTCTTGGGCAAAAGGGGTAGCAGCTCGGTGAAGTGAAGCATGTATCCATTTTGGATTATCTGCAGCACCCACATGTCCAAGGTGACGAGAGCCCATCTGTGGGTGAAATGGACAAGCCACCCTCCCCCCCCACCCCCCACCCACACCAGAGGGTGTACCCCTTCGGGCACAGGCACACTGGCTATGCTCTGAAAGAATTAGTCAAAATCCTGCCCCAGGCTTGGGCTGTAGGGAAGGTTAGGCCTTCTGAGGCTTTTTTAGTCTCTGCTGGCGAGGAATCTGCACCTTTGGCTAAAAACTGAGGTAGTACCAGCATTTGCACTGGTAACAGGTCTTTTTGCCCTAGTACCTTTTCCCCGAGAGGAATCAGTGATCTTCCTAGAGAGCCTGAAGAAAGTGATGTGCATCTTTTCAATCTCACGAAACAGGGAGAGGAACCCCCTCTGCAAACCACAGAAACAAAAGAGAGCAGGTGGAAACCACCACTGGAGGACAAGAGCTTTATTGATATGTCACCAGGTCTGCCCTACACGTTTCAGCCTTGCAGCCTTCTTCAGGGGACTTTGACCTCATGTATATGCACAAATGAAAAACAATAAATAATGATAATATAAATACATAAGCAACAATAAAATAACAATATTCGTCTAAAATATGAATACTTCATAGGGTACATGCCAAAAAATAGTCCAATTATATAAACAGTTGGCAAAACTGAAAAGGGATATTTTAAGGGCAACCAACCTTTTTGTTAAAATGGTAAATAAAGGTAAAAGGAAAAGGAGACCGCTATGGCTTTTGAAAGAAGTAGCTGAAAAGGTGAAGAAAAAGAGGGAGGCCTTCATGAAATACAAGAGATCACAGAGAGAGGAAGATAGGCATCTATATTTGGAAAAACTCAGTGAAGCTAGCAAAGTAGTCAGGAAAGCAAAGATTCAAAAAGAGGAGGAAATAGTCCCCCATTTTAATGCATTAGCTACGACATTTTTCAGATATGTTAGTGAGAAGAGGAAGGGCAAAAGTGGTATTCTCAGACTCAAGGCTGAAGGGGAGGAATATGTAGAAGCTGATGAGGATAAAGCGGAATTGCTTAACAAATATTTCTGTTCTGTGTTCATAGATGAACAACCAGGAGCAGGACCTCAGAAAAAGCACAGTTACTTACCTGTAACAGGTGATCTCTGGGAACAGCAGGAATTAGTCCTCACATATGGGTACGTCGGTACCGACGGAGCCTGCGCGGGAAAGCTCCCCAGCTTCCCAGAAGGAAAGCTTTTGGGGCCTCCCACTGCGCATGCATACTGCCTTCCCGCCTTCCTGACCAACTCTCCTCAGTTCGAGTTTAAAGCTGAGACAATAGAGAGAGGAAAGAAAAGAGAGATAGATACAACTCCTAGGGGAGGCGGGTTGGTTGTGAGGACTAATTCCTGCTGTTCCCAGAGATCACCTGTTACAGGTAAATAACTGTGCTATCTCCAGGAACAAGCAGGAATAAGTCCTCACATATGGGGACTCCCTAGCTAAGATGCCTGGGAGATCCCCTGAAGGGTATGAGACCCTGAAAGGTTCCTCACCTTCCTATGGATCTCAGGCATCCATTCAGGGAAGGTGGGCTGGAGTTGTTCAAGAATGGAACAGGTGTCTGAGGACAGCCTGACCAAACAAGGCATCCCGGCGGGAGTCCTTGTCCAAACAGTAATGGGCTGTAAAGGTATGAACCGAGGCCCAGGTGACTGCTCGACAGATCTGGTCAATGGACACAGAGTTTAAATGAGCCATAGAGGTGGCCATGGCCCTCACGTTGTGAGCGGTGACATGGCCCTCCAGAGAAAGCACAGTTACTTACCTGTAACAGGTGATCTCTGGGAACAGCAGGAATTAGTCCTCACATATGGGTACGTCGGAACCGACGGAGCCTGCGCGGGAAAGCTCCCCAGCTTCCTAGAATGGAAGCTTTTGGGACCTCCCACTGCACATGCGCGCTGCCTTCCCGCCTTCCTGAACAGCTCTCCTCAGTTTCGAGTTTATAGCTGAGACAATAGAGAGAGGACAGGAAGACAGATAGATAGAAGATACAACTCCTAGGGGAGGTGGGTGGGTTGTGAGGACTAATTCCTGCTGTTCCCAGAGATCACCTGTTACAGGTAAGTAACTGTGCTATCTCCAGGAACAAGCAGGAATAAGTCCTCACATATGGGGACTCCCTAGCTGAGATGCCTGGGAGATCCCCCTCCAAGGGTTCGCCATCTTCGTATGGATCTCAGGCATCCATCCTGGGAAGGTGGGCAGGAGTTGTCTAAGAATGGAACAGGTGTTTGAGGACAGCCTGGCCAAACAAGGCATCCCGGCGGGAGTCCTTGTCCAAACAGTAATGGGCTGTAAAGGTATGAACCGAGGCCCAGGTAGCGGCTCGACAGATCTGATCAATGGAAACAGAGTGCAGATGAGCCATAGAAGTTGCCATGGCTCTCACATTGTGAGCTGTGACATGGCCTTCCAGAGAAATGTTTTTACTCTGGTAAGCAAAGGAAATACACTGAGCAATCCAATTGGAAAGTGTACGCTTGGAGACTGGAAGTCCCAAATGTGAAGGATCAAAAGCCACGAAAAGTTGAGAAGACTTTCGATGTGGCTGAGTCCTATTAAGGTAAAAGGCTAGAGCTCTTTTACAATCCAGAGTATGAAGGTTCCTCTCTGCACTGGAGGCATGAGGAGCCGGAAAAAAAACCGGTAGATATACCTCTTGATTAAGATGAAAAGGCGAGACCACTTTGGGCATAAAGTGGGGATTCGTCCTAAGGACCACCTTGTCATGATGAAATCTTGTATAAGGTGGATTAGCCACTAGAGCCTGCAGTTCGCTGATGCGGCGAGCGGAAGTGACTGCAATTAGGAATAGTACCTTCCAGGAAAGAAATTTCAAGGAGGTAGAAAATAACGGCTCAAAAGGTGGCTTCATAAGCTGACCAAGCACTAGATTCAAATCCCATGCGACCGGGGGGGGTCTGATGGGAGGTTTAGTGAGAGTCAGGCCTCTCATGAATCTTGCAACAAGAGGATGAGAGGAGATAGGTTGTCCATTTATAGGTTTCAGGGATGCTGAAATAGCACTTAAATGGACTCTTACAGAATTCGTCTTAAGGCCTGCATTGGAAAGATGCAGGAGATAGTCTAAGAGGGAATTCAAAGGAAGTGCCAGAGGGTCAAGGCCCTGCTGAGCACACCAAATGGAAAAACGTTTCCATTTGAAAGCATAAGACCGCCTCGTGGAAGGTTTCCTAGAGGCATGAAGGATATCTTTCACAGGTTGAGAAAGATTAAAGTCTTGAAGACTTAAGCCTTCAGTAACCAAGCTCGGAGATGTAGGGATTTGGGGTTTGGGTGCCACAAAGTCCCCTCCTCCTGAGACAGAAGGTCTGGTGCAGCTCCTAAGTCCAGGGAGGATCCCTGGGAGAGCTGTAGAAGCAGAGGGAACCACACTTGGCGTGGCCAGCGTGGAGCTATGAGGATCATAGAACCGTGATCTCTCTGGAGTTTGAACAGAGTCTTGGGAATCAGCGGAATGGGTGGAAAGGCATATAGGAACGCCTGACCCCAATGGAGGAGAAAGGCGTCCGTGGCCTGAGCTTCCTGACACGGAGTCCTGGAACAGAACCGGGGAAGTTTGGCATTCCACGGACTTGCAAAGAGGTCTATGTCCGGGGTCCCCCATTCCTGAAAGATTCTGCTTATCTGGTCCACGTGTAGGGACCACTCGTGTGGCAGCAGAACTCGACTGAGCCTGTCTGCTCGAGAGTTTTGAACTCCTGGAAGATACACTGCTAGCAGATGAATTTGGTGCTCTCTGGCGAAGGCCCATAATCTGAGAGCTTCGTTGCAAAGCGACAGAGAGCCCGTCCCTCCTTGTTTGTTTATGTAAAACATGGCCACCTGATTGTCTGTCTGAACCAGGACAGTCAGGTTGGCAAGGAGGGTATAGAAGACCTTGAGGGCAAGGTAAATTGCTCGCAGTTCCAGGAGGTTGATATGAAGGGTGGCCTCCTGTGGAGACCAAGTGCCCTGAGTGGAGAGAGTTAGCAGATGGGCTCCCCACCCCAATTGGGAGGCATCTGTTGTGAGGGTTGCTTGGGGTAGCAAGGGCTGAAAGGGAGCCCCCAACAACAGATTCTTGGTGGATATCCACCAATGGAGGGACCAAGACAGACGGTTTGAGGTTTGTATTTGGTCTGAGAGTGCTCCCGACGCCTGAGTCCACTGGGTGGCCAGGGTCCATTGAGCTGCTCTCATATGAAGACGAGCATAGGGCACCACATGTACTGTGGAGGCCATATGGCCCAGGAGGCGTAGCATTTCCCTGGCTGTCAAGTGAGTACTGGACTGGGCTTGGGAGGCCAAGCTCAGCAGACGCTGACCCCGAACCAGTGGAAGGTAGGCTCTTGCAGTGGTGGTGTCCAACTGGGCCCCTATGAATTCTAGAGACTGAGTAGGGCTGAGTTGAGACTTGGGAAGGTTTACCACCAGTCCCAGATACTGCAGAAGGCTCCTTGTGCGGTCCAGGGAAATCTGGGCTTGCGACTGAGTTGGAGCTCGAATGAGCCAGTCGTCCAGATATGGGAATACGAAAATCCCCATGTCTGAATCCCCCTGTCTTCTTTGGAATGAGAAAATAGGGGGAGTAGAAACCTGACCCTTGTTGATGAAGAGGAACCTCTTCTATGGCCCCTTGGGCAAGCAGAGAAGAGATCTCCCGACCCAACAGGGCTAGGAGAGGAGATGGAGAATTGAAGGGTCTCACCATGTGATGAGGAGGAAGGTTGGAGAAATGAAGTTTGTAACCCTCTCGGATGATAGAGAGGGTCCATTGCTCTGTTGTGATTTGTTCCCATCTGGGAGCAAAGTGAGCTAACCTTCCAGGTATGGTGAGAGGTTCTGGTTGGTCCAGAACCAGGAATGGCAAGTTCTCTAGGGGCAAGTCAAAACCCCTGAGGGGGTGGAGCCTGTTGAGCTGCAGTAGCTGCTGCAGGCTTTGCTCTTGCTTGTTTCGTTTGCTGACGTTTAGCCGCAAAACGAGTTTGAGAAGATTGCTGGCCAGTATTGGAAGCATATCTGGCCTTCTTATAATAAGGCCTCTTGAAAGACTTCTTCTTAGTGGGAGTAGAAGTGGACTTAGAAAGTCTCTCTAAGGTGGCATTTTCAGCGTCCATTTGAGTGGCTTTAACTTGCCACTCTGCACCGAATAAGTTCTCACCTGTACAGGGCAGATTCCGTAAGCCATCTAGAACCCAGGGTTCCAGATCAGAAGCCTGGAGCCAAGCCAGACGTCTGGCTGCAATAGCAATGCCAGAAGCTCTGCTGGCTCCCTCGAAGGAATCAAAGGCAGCTCTGTTGGAGAACTTAGAAACATCTGAAAGTTGTTTCACAACAGAAAGGAAGTCCTCCTGTTTATCCTCAGGGATAAAGGGGGCAAAATGCCGCACTTTCTTGGCAAGTTCCCCTAGGAACATGCCCATATAGAGGCTGTAGGAATTAATCCTGGCTATAAGCATACTAGCCTGGAAGATTTTCCTACCAAAGGAGTCCAGTGTCTTACATTCCCTTCCTGGAGGTGTAGAAGAGTGCCTTTTAGTACTCTTGATCTTTTTCATTGCAGACTTTACCACAATGGAGTGGTGAGGCAATTGAGTTTTCTGAAAACCAGGAGAAGGAGGGACCCGATACATGGTGTCCAACCTACGGGAATAAGGAGACAGAGTTAAAGGGTTCTCCCAGAAATCCATCAATTGTTCCTGAAGGATTTCATGGATAGGCAGGGTAACTGCTTCTTTAGGAGACTTAGAGTATCCTAAAATATCCAATCTTTTTGACCTTGGTTCCCTTTCAGAGGAGGTAGTGATAGAAAGGCCTTTAGCCATTTCTAAAATAAAGTCCTGAAAGGACAAATCCTCTGGAGGAGACATTCTCCTTTTTGGAGAAGAAGGTTCCTCAGGAAGGTCAAGGGAGAGCTCTGCAGACTCATCAGAGGAGCCAAAATCCTCAGAGGAATCGGTGTATTCTCTAGTTTCCTCCAACGCACGATACGCATACCGATCGGTATCGACATCGGGCGTACCGGGTATGGAAGCGGTATGGAGCGAAAGCCCATACGGTACCGATTTGCGTTTAGAAGAGGAAGGCCTGGGTTCCGGCATGGCGGACGATACCGGAACCGGGCCCGGAACCGCTGGAAGCGGTACCGATGGCGTTGCAGCTTTAATGAAAGCCATGACGGCCTGCTGCATGGATTGGACAGTATTGCCCATAGACGCCACGGCTGCCTGGATGTAGGTACCGGTATGGGCCGGTACCCCAGAGCAGTCCAACAGGTGATCTGTCGAGGCCGTGCCATCGATGTCAACCTGTAGCCCCTGAATTGGCGTTTTGGAAGGCAGAGCTTCCCGCCGGGGCTGTTTGGCTGGGGCAGGGTCCTCAAAACTAAGAGCCTCTCGATGCTTTGAAGGAGATTTGCCCTTTGAGGACTTGCCCACAGAAGGTTTGGTTACCTGAGATCCATCCGGAGATGATGACCTGGATGACTGTGATGTTGGATTCTCTGAAGCAAACAGCACATGGAATTTGTTGGCCCGGTTCTGCAGCCCACGCTTAGACATTTGGGAGCAGGAAGGGCAGTCCGGAATGGAGTGGTCAGGCCCCAAACATTTAAGACACCATTCATGGGTGTCTGTGACTGATATTACAGCAGTACACTTGGTACACTTCTTAAATCCAGGGGCTGGCTTCTCCATGTGGAGAATTCAAGTAGGCCTGAAGGCCTAACTGAAGTGACCAAGTGCTGAAAAATAATAAAAGAAAAAGAAAATAATTTTTCAAGAAAGAAAAAGGAAGACCGGCGATACCGGTATCGGTATGGGAAGGCAGGTACGCGGTCTAAAGAAACAAAACAAAAAACTACAATTTCTTCAGCGGTGACAGGATACACGACCTGCTGGCTCCGCGGAAAAAGAGAAACTGAGGAGAGCTGTTCAGGAAGGCGGGAAGGCAGCGCGCATGTGCAGTGGGAGGTCCCAAAAGCTTCCATTCTAGGAAGCTGGGGAGCTTTCCCGCGCAGGCTCCGTCGGTTCCGACGTACCCATATGTGAGGACTTATTCCTGCTTGTTCCTGGAGATAGGTTCTTACTCTGGTAAGCAAAAGAGATACACTGAGCAATCCAATTGGAGAGTGTTCTTTTGGAGACTGGAAGTCCGAAATGAGAAGGATCAAAAGCAACAAAAAGCTGAGAAGACTTTTGATGTTGCTGTGTCCTGTGGAGGTAAAAGGCAAGAGCTCTTTTACAGTCTAGAGTATGAAGGTTCCTCTCTGCACTGGATGCATGAGGAGCTGGAAAAAAGACAGGTAAATATACCTCTTGATTAAGATGAAAAGGGGAGACCACTTTAGGCATAAAGTGGGGATTGGTCCTAAGGACCACCTTATCATGATGGAACCTTGTATAAGGTGGATTAGCCACTAGAGCTTGCAGTTCACTGATACTGCGAGCTGAAGTGACTGCAATAAGAAAAATAACCTTCCAGGAAACAAATTTCAAGGAGGTAGTGGCTAAGGGTTCAAAATGTGGCTTCATAAGCTGACCAAGAACCAAGTTTAAGTCCCATGCCACCAGAGGAGGTCGAATGGGAGGTTTAGTTAAGGTTATTTATTTATTTTATTTATTTATTTAACATCTCTTATATACCGCGCTATTAAAATCAGCGCGGTGTACATCGAACAAAATATACTGCAATGTGTACAGGTAACATCGAGTTTACAGAGAACAAGGGAATATAAAACATGGAATAACAGGGATAACTATGTACAATAAACGATATACTATTTATATGCTTTAATTATGTACCTTATTTAAACTCGAGTGAATATTGAACATGTATTCATGGGTAGGATGAGTCTATAGTAGTAAGGTAGATTTTCGTGGGGACTAACCGTTTTCTGGTTGGATTAAAGTGCTAGGGTGTTTGGTGTGAGTGGGAGGCCTGTTGGCTGTGTGAGTGTCCATGGACACTTTTGGGTAGTATTTTGTGAATAAGTGATGCTTTACGGCTTTGCGGAATTGTAATAGACTTTTGATGCCGCGGATTTCGTGGGGAAGTTTATTCCAATTCCTGGGTGCGAACAATGAAAAAGCTCTGTTTGATGTGGCTTTAGTACATGAAGTCATCATCTTAGGAACTATTAAAGTGTTCATAGTTGTAGTCCTTCTGTTTCTATTTTCAGGGGTGTTATGGATTAGTTTTCTGATTGGTGTTGGTGGGTAGATATTCATGGCTTTGAAGGTCAAAACTAGTGACTTGTATGAGAGTCTGGCTTGTAGTGGTAGCCAGTGTAGGTCTTTCATGATAGGCGTTATATGAGCAGACCTTGGTGACCCAGAGAGGACTCTAGCAGCTGTATTCATAGCCAGACGTAGTGGATTTAAGGTTGATTGAGGGAGCCCGTGGAGGATGATGTTTGCAAAATCTAGATGTGGCAGGACTAGTGCCTGGAAGGTTGACCGGTAATCAGTATAGTCTAGTAGTGGACGGAGGTGGCGTAGTGTTCTGATCTTATGGTATATATTCTTTGTCACATTCTTCACGTGCATTGTCATGTCCAGGTGTTGATCTAATGTTATGCCGAGGTATCTGATCGTGGGTTTGGACGTCAGTTCTGTGTTGTTGACCAGCAGTGACGGCGGAGGTACAAACTTAAGATTCCTTGTAACAAATAGGACATCAGTTTTGCTATGATTTATTCTTAGGTTTTGAGTCAGCAACCATTCAGCTACTGCTCCGAAACAGTTGGTTATTGGAGTAAACACTGGTTGGTCAGTTTTGAACGGCATGTATATGAGGATGTCATCAGCGTATGCCAAGCATTGCACGTTAAAGGATCTGATCAATTCACAAATCGGCTGCATATAAATATTGAACATTAACGCCGATAGTGAAGATCCTTGTGGTACGCCTTGAGACTGTAGGAACGGCTCTGAGGATTTCTGGCCTGTTTTAACTTGTTGCCACCTGTTGGAAAGGTAGGATCTACACCATTCCAGTGCTGTGCTTCGAATCCCCTTCTCTCTCAGACGTTGAATTAGTATATCGTGGTTTACAGAATCGAAGGCAGCAGAAATGTCTAAAAAGATGAGAACAAATCCTTGTTTGATGTTGTTTATTCCTGTGATCAGATCGTTGAATAGGGTTGTAAGGATTGTGTCGACTCCATGTGCTTCTCTGAATCCATGTTGCGATTTGTCTAGGGGTGCTTCTGTGTCGATGTGATGTTGGAGTTGTTGTTGGGCAGCTTTCTCAATGATTTTTGCAAGCTGGGGGATGCTTGAGATTGGCCTAAATGATTCAACTTTGGATGGATCAAGCTTACTGTTTTTTAGTAGGGGCTTGATAGAGGTGTGTTTAAGACTCTGAGGGAATGAGCCTGTTAGGAAGGATTGGTTCAGAATTTTGCATAGGATTTGGCTTAGATCATGTCGCAGATCTTTGATCCAGTTAGCTGGGCATGGGTCGTTAGGTGCCGTGCTAGGATTGATGGAGGCAATAATTCTCTCAATTTCACTAGATGATATAGTATTGAAGTTGCAAAATGGAGTTATATGAGATTCCTTAGGTGATATAATGGGGTTGATGGTATTTATGCATGTGCTGGACTTAATCATTTTTGATTGCAGGTAGTTTGCGTAGTCCTGTGGCCGAGGTGTTGCAGGTTGGTCTGAAACTGGCTCTCTTGTTATGGATCTTACTAAGTTGAATAGAGCATGAGGTTTATTGATGGAGCGCTTCAGTAGGTTTGTGTGGTATAGTTTCCTGCTCAATGTTACCTTTTCACGGTGGGTAGCTAGGTGTGAGTTATATGTTTCAAGTGCTTCTGGTGAGTGGGTTTGGCGCCACTGTCTTTCAAGTTTGCGTAGATGAGTGAGGGATGTACGAAGGTCAGCAGAGAACCATGGTGCGTGTTCTCGTTTTCTTATTTTCTTATCCATGTGCACTGGACATGAGGCGGCTCTGAGGTTCTCGTCCCATTTGGATACCAGGTCATCTAAGTTGAGGGTAGTGTTGGTCAAGAGTGGATGGAGGTTATCTAGGACTTTGTCGCGGTTGAGAGGTTGAAAACGGACTGCATGGGTTCCGGGTGAGTTAGATGGTATTTGACTCACATGTGAGGTAAAGGTGGGTATATTGAATTGAATAAGATTGTGATCAGACCAAGGTACTGGTATAACCGATAGTTGAAGGGCTTGGTGTGTTAAGGTTTTGGAATGAGGTGCGAAGATGAGGTCTAGTTTGCCTCCTTTAGTGTGGGTGGGAGAGTCGACATATTGTTTGTAACCTAGATCCTCTAGTGCGTCTAGAAATGCTTCTGAATGGCTGTCATGAAGAGAAGGGAGGTTGAAGTCGCCAACTAACCAATTTGGAGAGCGTGATGTGGATGTTGCGCATGCAAGCTCAATTATTGTTGGAAGGTCATCCGGTAATGGGGATGGTGCTCGATAAAGCAGGTTGATTGAGCAGAGATCATTGGATATAGTGAGGGAGTCAAGGTGGGTTGAGCTGGAGGAGTTGCATAGCTTGAAGTTAGGCCTCTCATGAATCTTGCAATAAGAGGATGAGAGGAAACAGGTTGTCCATTGATGGGCTTAAGTGATGCCGCAATAGCACTCAAATGGACTCTTACTGAATTTGTTTTGAGTCCTGCATTGGAGAGATGCAGGAGATATTCCAAAAGAGAATTCAATGGGAGTGCTAGAGGGTTAAGACCCTTTTGAGCACACCAAATGGAAAATCTTTTCCATTTAAAAGCGTAAGAACGCCTAGTGGAAGGTTTCCTAGAGGCATGTAGGATATCCTTCACTTGCTGCGAAAGATTGAAGTGGTGAAGGTCTAGGCCTTCAGCAACCAAGCTCTGAGGTGAAGGGACTTGGGGTTTGGGTGCCACAAAGTCCCCTCCTCCTGAGACAGAAGGTCTGGAGCTACTCCCAAGTCCAGGGAGGGGGTTTGGGAGAGATGCAGAAGTAGAGGGTACCACACTTGGCGTGGCCAGCGTGGAGCTATGAGGATCATGGACCCTTGATCCCTTTGAAGTTTGAACAGAGTCTTGGGAATCAAAGGAATGGGAGGAAAGGCATACAGGAAGCCCTGACCCCAATGCAGGGGGAAGGCATCCTTGGCCTGAACTCCCTGACACGGAATTCTGGAACAGAACCGGGGAAGTTTGGCATTCCACGGACTTGCAAAGAGGTCTATGTCCGGGGTTCCCCATTTCTGGAAGATTCTGAGTACCTGATCCATGTGCAGGGACCATTCGTGTGGAAGCAGAACTCGACTGAGTCTGTCTGCCCAAGAGTTTTGGATTCCTGGAAGATATACTGCCAGGAGATGGATTTGATGCTCTCTGGCGAAGGCCCATAATCTTAGAGCTTCGTTGCAAAGCGACAGAGAGCCAGTCCCTCCTTGTTTGTTTATGTAAAACATGGCTACTTGATTGTCCGTGTGAATAAGGACTGTCATGTTGCTGAGGAGGGTATGAAAAACTTTTGAGAGCCAGAAAGATTGCTCGAAGTTCCAAGTGGTTGATATGAAGGGTGGTCTCCTGTGGAGACCAAGTGCCCTGAGTGGAGAGATCTTGGAGATGAGCCCCCCAACCTGTTTCGGAGGCATCTGTTGTGAGGGTTGCTTGGGGCAACAATGGTTGAAAGGGGGCCCCCAACCACAGATTTTGAGTGGATATCCACCATTGGAGAGACCAAAAGAGACGATTGGAGTTTGCTATTTGGTCTGAGGGAACTCCTGATGCTTGAGTCTACTGGGTGGATAAAGTCCATTGAGCTGCTCTCATATGTAGGCGAGCATAAGGCACCACATGCACTGTGGAGGCCATGTGGCCTAATAGTTGTAGCTTCTCTCTGGCAGTCAAGTGGCTTCTGGACTGAGTCTGAGAGGCTAAGTGCACTAGACGTTGGCAACGGGCCTGAGGTAGATAGGCCTTTGCAGGGGTGGTATCCAACCAGGCCCCTATGAACTCCAGGGATTGCGTAGGGGTGAGTTGAGACTTTGGCAGATTGATCACAAGTCCCAGATACTGCAGGATGCGTCTGGTGCGATCCAGGGAAGTCTGAGCCTCGGACTGAGATGGAGCTCGGATGAGCCAGTCGTCCAGGTATGGGAAGACAAAAATTCCCAGGGTGCGTAGAAATGCAGCTACTATTGCCATGCATTTGGTAAATACCCTTGGAGCAGAGGCTAGACCGAAGGGAAGTACTCTGTACTGGAAATGTTTTCCCTGGAACAGAAACCGTAGGAATTTTCTGTGGGATGGATGGATGAGTATATGTGTGTACGCATCCTTGAGATCTAGAGAACAAAGCCAATCCTGACTCTGTAGGTATGGAAGGAGAGTACCTAGAGAAAGCATCTTGAATTTCTCCTTGTATAGAAATTTGTTCAATTCTCTGAGATCCAGAATGGGTCTGTACCCCCCTGTTTTCTTGGGAATGAGAAAATAAGGGGAGTAAAAACCTGATCCCTGTTGAGGAAGAGGAACCTCTTCTATTGCCTTTTGGGCGAGAAGAGTGGTCACCTCCTGACTCAACAGGTTTAGGAGAGATGGGGGAGAATTGAAACTTCTCACCATGGTATGGGGAGGAAGGTTGGAGAAATGTAGTTTGTAGCCCTCTCTGATGATAGAGAGGGTCCATTGTTCTGATGTGATTTGCTCCCATCTGGGAGCAAAATGAGTTAACCTTCCTGGAATGGTGAGAGGTTCTGGTTTTAGAGCCAGAAAGGTTAAGTTCTCTAGATTTAAGTCAAAAACCCTTAGGGGGTTGGGACTGTTGGGCTGTAGCAGCCCCTGCAGGTTTTGCCCTGGCCTGTTTAGGCTGCTGACGCTTAGGAGCAAAGCGAGCTGCAGAAGATTGTTGGCCAGTATTTGTGGCAAATCTGGCCTTCTTGTAGAAAGGCTTTTTGAAAGATTTTTTCTTGACAGGGGTAGAGGTAGACTTAGAAAGTCTATCTAATGCAGCATTTTCTGCATCCATTTGAGTGGCTTTGATTTGCCACTCCTTACCAAATAGATTCTCACCTGTACAGGGCAAATTTCCCAACCCATCTTGGACCCAGGGTTCTAGGCCAGAGGCCTGGAGCCAAGCAATTCTGCGAGCCGCAATGGCAATACCTGAGGCTCTGCTAGCTCCCTCAAAGGAGTCAAAGGCTGCTCTGTTGGAGAACTTTTAAATATCTTGGGTATGCTTTAGCAAAAGAAGGAACTCCTCCTTTCTATCCTCTGGGATAAAGGGGAGAAAATGGCGTATCTTGAATGCAATCTCCTTCAGAAACATGCCCATATAAAGGCTGTATGAGTTGATTCTGCCAATAAGCATACTTGCTTGGAAGATTTTTCTTCCAAAAGCATCCAGAGTCCTACATTCTCTTCCTGGGGGAGTAGAAGAGTGTCTTTTAGTACTCTTTATCCTTTTCATAGCTGACTGCACCACGATGGAGTGGTGAGGGAGCTGAGTTTTTTGAAACCCAGTAGAAGGGGGGACACGATACATGGTGTCCAGACGACGAGAATGTGGAGATAGGGTGAGAGGAGTCTCCCATAAGTCCATCATGTGTTCTTGAAGAATTTCATGGATGGGCAAGGTGACTGTCTCTTTGGGAACCTTAGAGTATCCTAAAATGTCTAACTTTTTTGCTCTAGGTTCTTTTTCAGAGGATACAGAAATAGAAAGACCTTTAGCTACTTCAATGATGAAGTCTTGAAAGGATAAATCCTCTGGAGGAGACATTCTCCTCTTTGGAGAAGAGGGCTCCTCAGGTAGAGTAAGGGATACTTCAGCAGAGTCATCTGATGAATCAGAATCATCAGAAGACTCAAAGTATCGTCTGTTTGCTTCCAGGGATCGATAAGCGTATCGACCGGTATCGACATCGGGGGTACCCGGAACCGGATCGGTATCGGGAAAAACCCCGGAACCGGGAACCGGAATCGGTATCCTGGTCGATGTGGATGGCCTGGGTACCGGTATCGGTTGTGGTACCGGAACCGGAGTCGGTACCGCAGGGTGCGGTAACGAGGGCGTCGCAGCCTTTATGAAAGCGAAAATGGCCTGCTGCTTGGATTGAACTGTTTGATCCATGGACGCCACGACTGTCTGGATGTCGATACCGGATGAATGAGCCGGTACCCCAGAACAGTCTAACAGGTGATCGGTCGAGGCCATGCCATCGTTGTCAACCTGTAACCCCATAGGAGGACCTTTGGAAGCCGGAGCTTCCCGCCGGGGTTGTTTGGCTGGGGCAGGGTCCTCAGGGTCAAGCCCAGGGGTATCTCGATACTTAGAGGGAGATTTGCCCTTTGAGGACCTGCCAGAGGAATGTTTGGTTACCTGAGGAGGAGAGGAAGACCTGTAAGATGTCGATGCTGGAGTATCTGTAGAAAACAGCATGTGAAACTTGGCTGCCCGGTTCTGTAAGCCACGTTTAGACATCAAAGAACAGGATGGGCAATCCGGAATGGAATGGTCAGGCCCCAAACATTTAAGACACCATTCATGGGTGTCAGTGACTGAAATAGTACCGCTGCACTTGGTGCATTTTTTAAACCCAGAGGCTTGTTTCTCCATGAGGGAGAATTTGTGAAGGCCTAAAGGCCTCACAGAACAAACACACCAAGTGAGGAAAAAAGAAGATTTTTTTTTATTTTTTTTATTGAAAGGCTTCCAAAAGATACATATAAACAAGAACCACATAGAACTACAAAAAAAATTGCAACAGTAACAGCATAACTTCAGGTCACAATAATATTCTGCAATATGCCTTCATTTTTATAGTTTTAGAATAAGGAATCGGGGAGCAACCACCCCCCCAACCTCCCTTCCCCCCCCCCTCCCCAGAACCTCCCTAGCCCCGGACCCCCCCCCCAACCTCCCAGTATCCCCGACTATGGCTTAGCATTCGTTAAGCACGGAAAGACGGTGAGCAAAAATAAATAGGGGAAAATACACACAAGGGGCAGACTCCCAGTAAAGTACGCATATTCCCCCCCTTTTGTCCAAAGCATTCATGCACCATAACGAGAGACAAAAGGTGCCCACACCAACTCAAAGCGCGCCAAGCGCATCCTGCTGTCAGCCACCCCCCGCTCCATGGTATACATATCCCACATCCGTTCCAACCAAGTCCGAAAGGAGGGGGCCAGAGCACGCCTCCAAGCTGCCGCAAGAGATAAGCGTGCCGCATTCAGGCCATGGCGTAGTAGAGCAAGTTGCAGAGTCCGTGCACCCGGCACCGAGGCCCCAAAGAGTAAGATCCCCGGGTCCCAAGGTATGCTCACTCCCAGAAGCAATTGTAGCCGGAATTGCACACCCCTCCAAAAAGCACGAATGCGGGGGCAGGTCCACCAAATGTGCCCCAGGGTACCTTGCTGCCCGCAATTACGCCAACAAAGGTCCACAGCCCCAGGATATATACGTGCGATCCGCGCCGGGGTCATGTACCAACGGTACAGTATTTTATAATTAGTTTCACGGGCATTAATCGCTACCGAGCTCTTCCACAAGAGCGTTTCCGTCGTCTCCCACTGTTGCTCGGTATAGGAAAGATTCAAATCAGAGTTCCAAAGCTCCCTATGCCTCGCAGAGCGCGATTGAGAGCCCTGCAGGTGGGCATAGAGGGTGGCCACAAGTCCCCTAGTAGTAGTACACCCCTCACAATAGCGTTCCAAATCGGTCAGGTCCCGAGCAACCTGGGGGCGTATCAGCCTAGATCGAACCCAATTTATTTATTTAACAGTATTTCTAAACCGCCTTATCATAATAATCAAGGTGGTATCACAGCAAACAATCTGGTAGTGTGAGTGTGTTATACATGCAGTGAGAGTGAAAATTTAGTTGAGTGCGTGTTGAATTGTGTGCTAACATAAGAACATAAGATATGCCATACTGGGTCAGACCAAGGTCCATCAAGCCCAGTATTCTGTTTCCAACAGTGGCCAATCTAGGTCATACGTACCTAGCAGTTTCCCCAAGGGACACAGGTTCCACAATGCTTGTATTGGTTCAAGCATTCATATCCTGGGTCCCTTCTTAATAATGGTTTATGGACCTTTCCTCCAGGAACTTGTCCAAACCTTTTTTAAACCCAGCTACACTAACAGCCTTTACTACATCCTCCGGTAACAAATTCCAGAGTTTGATTACACGTTGAGTGAAAAAATATTTTCTTTTATTAGTCTTAAATAGTTTACCCTGTAGCTTTATTGCATGTCCCCTAGTCTTTCTATAGTCTGATAAGGTAAACAATCGATCTACGTTTACCCGTTCCACTCCGTTCATTAATTTATAGACTTCTATCATATCTCCCCTCAGCCGTCTCTTTTCCAGGTTAAAGAGCCCCAACCTTTTTAGGCTTTCTTCATAGGAGTAGCCTTCCATCCCCTTTACAATTTTGGTGGCTCTTCTCTGAACCTTTTCTAAAATCGCTATATCCTTTTTAAGATACGGTGACCAGAATTGCACACAATATTCAAGGTGCGGTCTCATCATGGAACGATATAGAGGCATTATAATATCTTTTGTTTTATTTTCCATTCCTTTCCTTATCATACCTAGCATTCTATTTGCTCGCTTGGCCGCCGCTGCACACTGGGCCGAGGGTTTTAACATGGTATCCACAATGACGCCTAAATCTTTTTCCTGGGTGGTGGTTCCTAATGTGGAACCTTGCATCGTGTAACCATAGTTTGGGTTGTTCTTCCCTAGGTGCATAACCTTGCACTTCTCCACATTAAATTTCATCTGCCATTTTGATGCCCAGTCTTCCAATTTATCAAGATCCTCTTGCAATTTTCCACAATCCTCCTGGGTTTTAACAACTTTAAATAGTTTTGTGTCATCTGCAAATTTGATAACCTAGATTTGTTTGAGCTATGTACAATGTGGGCTATATACAGTGGTGCTAAAAACTTTTATATACATGCAGTGTTAGGCGGTAACATGTGCTGCTATACAGTCACTTAGGTTATGATTGTGGTTATGTGTCACTTACATGTATTGATAGAGATGCCTAGCCGGAATGTCAAATTCATCTTGTAACGCGCGGAAAGACCGTATCCGGCCGTCCTCAAAGAAGTGTCCGACTTGGCTAAGGCCTAAGTGTCCCCACTGCCGAAAGACTGTGTCACTTTGCCCCGGCGGGAAAGAAGCATTACCCACTATAGGGGTCAACGGAGTTAAATCCGCATCTCGGGACCGAAAGTGCTGGTCCCAGCATCGGACATAGGGATTATTGGTGCATTTACCACACCGAAGTTTGGGACCAAGCCACAGCCAGTCTCCCAGTCCCGCTCCCCCCGCCAAGCTCATTTCCAGTTGCACCCATCGCTTGGTGCTATCCGCAATCATCCACTCCACCCCCGCCCGACACTGGGCCGCCGCATAATACCAGAGCAAATTGGGCATGCCCATACCTCCAGAGCGCGTACGAGCATAAAGAACAGGTCGCGCCAAGCGCGGACGACGGTAATGCCATATGAACTTCATAAGCAGCCGCTGCCAGGTCGCCAAAGTGGCCCGTGTAATGGGAATCGGTAGAACTTGAAAAAGATAAAGAAAGCGGGGGACAACCACCATCTTAACTACGGCTATACGCCCGAACCAGGAAAGGAGCAGACCATTCCAAATCTCTAAGTCCCGCCGAACCTGACGAAGCAAGGGATCATAGTTGGCTTTAAAGAGGTCCGCCCGCTCCACAGTCAAGTGCACCCCTAAATAACGCAGGGCTCCGGAGACCCAGCGAAGAGGATAAGCCCCTTGGGAGTTCCGCACAGATTGCCCCAGGAACCCCAACGTTCAAGATCGCCGATTTAGCATAATTAATTTTGAAACCAGATACCCGAGAGTAATCCTCAAACAGCTGCATCGCAATTGGAAAGGAAGCAGACGGATCCACCAGGGACAGTATGATGTCATCCGCAAAGAGCGCAATCCGATAGTCCGCAAGACCGATATGGACCCCCTGCAAGCCTGGATGTACGCGAAAGCTCTAAGCCAGGGGTTCCATCGCGAGTGCGAAAAGCAGAGGCGAAAGGGGGCAACCCTGCCGCGTGCCCCTCCCCAGAGAGAAATGTCTCGAGTGTCCCCCATTAATCCGAACGCACGCCTGGGGCAACTGATAAAGGCTACGAACCCAACGGATATAGTTAGAGCCAAAGCCCATGGTCTCCAGAACGCTCCAAAGATATTCCCAGTCAACCCGATCGAAGGCCTTCTCTGCGTCAATCCCCACCAGCAAAGTCGGTTGCGGTTCCCGCTGTGCCACGTGTATGATCTGCAACATACGCCTAATGTTATCCGCAGCCTGGCGACCCGGCACAAAGCCAACCTGGTCCGGATGAACCAAGCCCGGAAGGACTCGGTTAAGACGCGCAGCCAGCACAGTAGCAAATATTTTAACATCGACATTTAACAGGGAAATGGGGCGATAGGACGCCGCATCATGCAATGGTTTGCCAGGTTTGGGTATCATCACTATCACGGCCTCACGTTGGGACGGAGGAAGAGAAGCCCCCCCAAGACCTCGTTGAACAGGATAGTCAAGGTAGGCGCTAAGTGTGCCCGAAACTTCTTATAATATTCCGCTGGGAAACCATCACTACCCGGCGCACTGCCAGTTTTCAGTCGCCGGATCGCACTCTCCACTTCGTCAACCGTTAATTCAGAATCTAACTGAGCTCGATCAGAATCCGAGAGACGCGGCAGTGCGGTCCTCTGCAAATAGTCCTGCACACGTTCCCGGTCAAAGGGCTCTGCCGTGTAGAGCCGCTCCAGGTAGTCAGCAAAGAGATCGCGTATCTCCCAGGAAATAACCCTCTTCCGACCCCCAGAGTCACGTAGTTCACGAACCACTCACACGGACTGCTGCTGTCGAAGACGCAAAGCCAGAAAGCGGCCGGTTTTATTCCCATGCTCATAAAAAGTTTGCCGTAATTTCCGGCGTTTATTATCTAATTCTTTCTTCAGACACGCATCCAAATTGACTCGAACAGTCCGCCAATGATGCAAAACCTGCCACGAGCCAGTTCGGGCGTGTTCCAAACCTAACCGGGAAGACTCCTGCACCAACCGATCACGGTCATGCGTCCACATTTTGCGCGTGCAGGCCGCCTCAGCCATAAGTTGGCCTCGAGCCGTCGCCTTGTAAGCATCCCACACCATGGGGAGGGGAACATCCCCAGAGCCATTAAGCTCAAAAAATTCAGCGATAAAGCGGACGTGATCCTGCACGGCACCCTGCCGCCGTAGGAACCTCACATCTAAGCGCCAAAGACGTTGATGCTCGCTATACAATCTGGCTGGAAGGGCAAGCCAGCACGGGGCATGATCCGACCAAGTCAACGCTCCATGTCCAGCCGTCACTCTCCCGTCCATCAGGCGCTGATCCAATAGAAAATAGTCAATGCGGGTATGAACCTGATGGACCGGAGAGTAGTACGTATAACCCCTCTCTCCCTCATGGACGTCCCGCCAAACATCCCGTAAACCCAAATCTAGCATGAAACGTTGAAGGGCTCTTGCTGACCCCCCCCACTCCCCCCCCCCCCGCATGGCCTGTGGAATCCAAGTGGGGCACCAGAGGGGTGTTACAATCCCCGCCCAAAACAATGGGACCCCGTGCAAAATCCGCCAGTAAAGCCTTCAATCGCATAAAAAAGGACCCCTGACCCGTGTTGGGCGCATAAACATTAGCCAAGGTTAGCAAGCGCCCCTCCAGACGAATATTCAAAAAAAGCCACCTCCCCAGGGGATCCCGTTGTACCTCCTCAATCTTTAGAGAGAGGCTCTGATGAAATAGTAAGGCTACTCCCCGCTTCTTCCGGCCCTGCGTATCTGAGGCCACCCGCACCTCAGTATATGGGGTCCTCTTTAGCCAACCCTGCTTGCAAGTCTGTAAATGGGTTTCCTGTAGATAAACAACGTCCCCCTGCAACGTGCGCAATTCCGAGAACAGTAGCGACCGCTTCCTTGGGGAGTTAAGTCCCTTAACATTTAAAGAGCTAAAGCGCACCATGGGTAATTACAGTCTAAACCCTCTTATCCTCCAGCTACCCGGGGCATCCCAGGGACATCCTCCCGCCAGCAAGCCCAGGGAGTTAGTTATCCAGGCCCACCCCTTCCACCCTCCAGAAGCACAAGCCATAGACCCTCCCCCCAAGCCCAAACATGCCCTCCAGTTCCAGATGAAACCCCCCCCCAACCCAGAGCCCCCCCCCTTCCCGTCAATACCACCTGCCTGTCAAGGTTCCCCCCAGTTACTTCCAAGTTGATCTCCTGTTTATTGTAAATACAACTCAGGGTTCCTGTGTTGTATGGTTGATGTTGAATGTAAACCGCTCTGATCTAAAATAGAGCGGTATAGAAGAACTGTTAAATAAATAAATAAATAAATAAGGTTAACACAGGACACGGTAAATTGACCACAGACCCCGTTTCCCCCAATACCCCATGAGGCAGAAAGTCAACCTAAACATATATAAAACATTCCCCACACTACTCCCCCACCCACCCCGAGTCAGCATTTTCCCCATGCCTCCCCATCAAAACACTTGCAGAGCATCCGCCGCCCCCTACATGTAGGGTAGTGTGGGCCCAGATCAAACCTTATCAGTGGCCAATAACACAATGATAAATATTACTTCCATCAGTTATCCAAAGTTCAGGAGACCCACCCAGTAAGACTCCCTAAGGGGTAAGGAAAGCTCCTCAAGTGTACACAAAGGTCAAAAATCAAGCGGACTTGCCCACCCGAGTCCACTTGGAATGTTGGGACTTAGGGGGCGGCGGATGAGGCTGAGCATTATCATCAACTAGTCCAGCCTGGCGCAGGGCTCGCCAAGCTTCAGTATGGTCCTTTGCTGAGATCTTTTTGTTGCCCAAAAGGAAGTTCATCCGAAATGAAAAGGACCAGGAGTAACGAATCCCCTTGCTGTTCAGGACCGTTGTCACTGGTTTCATCTCTCTTCGATGCGCCAAAGTGAACGTCGAGAGGTCTTGGTAGATGGACACTGTCGCATCCTGGAAGCGGACCGCTTTTTTCTCCCGGCCTCGCCATATGAGAAGCTCAGCATCAGAATATCGTAGAAATCTCGCAATGACATCACGAGGTTGATTGTTGGGAGGTTTTCCCAGGGCCCGATGGACTCGTTCTATTTCCATCCCGGGGGCCCGCGCAGCCAGCTCGTCCACCAGGAGCAACTCTGCTATCAGCAGCTTAAGCACAGTTGGCAAATCTTCTCCGCCCCTACCGCTTCTGGTATTCCATGAAAATGCACGTTATTGCGGCGGGAGCAGTTTTCAATGTCATCAATTTTGTAAGTCAGTTCCATAGCTTGCGCTTGCTGCCGATCCAATGCACATTGTAAATCCATCAGGGTCCCGTCATGATCAACCAGTTTGGTCTCCACATCCTCTACTCGGGCTCCCAGCTCTTTCATATCAGTCCGTAGGTCTGCAACATCTTTCAGCAACTCCTCACGTAGCGAACGAAACTCATTGGCTAGCTCCGCAAAACCTCTACGGAGTTCTTGCTTGATTTGAGCAGAGGAGAGTTGCCTATGGGAGTCCAATTCCTCTTCACTTACAGTCTCATCATCTGTACCTGACGGAGGAGATTGTCCACGCGGGCTACTCGGGGCCCCAGACTTATGCTGCAGTCGCTGAGAGGAACGCACCCCCTCCCGAGTTTCAGAGCTTTTAGCTGTAGCTGCCATCCCCTAGGGCCACTTGTGTCGCACAGTATTAGGAGAGGGTTACAGTCAATGTCAGCAAAAGCAGAGATAGCAGGGAGAGAGCGGTGCGCGAATCCTCGCAGTCCCGCAAAGCAATCACCTCCACACAGTGTTAGAAGATAGATAGAATCAATGTCCGCAAGACCCAGGGGATCAGAGAGAGAGCAGGGCCCTGAAACAGAAGCTGCCTCTGGCCTTCTTGAAATAATAAGCTGTTAAAGGCAGTGCTCAAGGTGGTCTGTAGTGCTATGGGAGGGTAGAGCACACAAAATCCACAGCCTCCTGAAATTAGGCTCCAATAAGGGACCTGAAGCCAGATGAAGCGCTGGAGCACGCTGACAGGGCGCCCAAAATCCACATCGCGGAGCCAAGGCCTCAGCAAGGCACCAATAAGTTAATAAGTGCTACAGACTCCAGCACTGTTCAGCCGACCAGAGGCATGAAGGCATAACGAGAGAGAGTTTAGCCTCTATACTTACCCCCCTCGGGGGGAGTCACTCTGTCGAGAGGAGGGATCAGGCACCAGCGAGAGCCACGAGGATTCCAGGCCCTCCTCCCAGTCCCAGAAGCAGAACTCCGGCTTCTTGCACCGCCGCTCCAGCCCTGGGGACAATGCTCCACTCGTCAGCGGGCCGCTGCGCAGCCTCCGGTCCAGCAGCAGGGGCCCAACAGCGCAGCCCAAGGGGAATCCCCACAAGTGTCGCCCGGACTGCGCGGGCCACCGAAGGCAGCGAGGGGGTCAGTCGGGCCCAGAGCAGTCAGCGAGGAGAGACACGTGGCAGCAGGCCGGACTTCGCGAATGAGCTCCGCGGCGCCCCGGCTTGTAAGAAAGCCGTCCAGCCCGACTCCGGAAGGCACCGCTCGCTTTGGTAGACCCAGGGCAGGTAGGGGAGATGAAATGTGCAGCTGTTATCTCATATTTGCTGATGTTTCAGGGTAGCGGGGACGGAGCTCACTCACAATGCGGCCCTCAGCGGGCTCACGAGCGCCCCCCTTTTTTTTTTTTTTTTTTTAGAAATAAAAGAAAAAAGACCGGCGGTACCGGTCTGGAATCGGGGAAGGCAGACACGCGGCCAAAGAAATAAATTAAAATAACTTCTTCAGCGGTGACAGGAACACGACCTGCTGTCTCCGCGGAAAAAGCAGAACTGAGGAGAGTTGGTCAGGAAGGCGGGAAGGCATCGCGCATGCACAGTGGGAGGCCCCAAAAGCTTTCCTTCTGGGAAGCTGGGGAGCTTTCCCGCGCAGGCTCCGTCGGTACCGACGTACCCATATGCGAGGACTTATTCCTGCTTGTTCCTGGAGATCATCCACAAACAGGAACAGAAGCGAGGGACATCTTGAACAATTTTCAAAAGACTGTTCGTGAGAAATTAGCTCAACTTAGAGCGATGGGACCGGATGGGATACACCCTAGAATACTGAGGGAACTTCGGGATGATCTAGCAGCTCCACTGACTGACCTTTTCAATGCCTCAGAGTCTGGAGTGGTGCCAAAGGACTGGAGAGAAGCTCATGTGCTGCCTTTACACAAAAGCGGAAGTAAGGATGTGGTTGAAAACGACAGGCCGGTTAGTTTAACTTTGGTGGTGAGTAAATTATTGGAAATGCTGCTGAAAGAGAAAATAGTGAGGTTTCTGGAGTCCAGCGGATTACAGGATCCGAGGCAGCATGGATTCACCAGAGGCAGGTCTTGTCAGACAAATCTGATTGATTTCTTTGACTGGGTGACCAGGGAGTTGGACCGAGGGAGAGCCCTAGATGTGGTGTATTTAGATTTCAGTAAAGCACAGTTACTTACCTGTAACAGGTGATCTCTGGGAACAGCAGGAATAAGTCTTCACATATGGGTACGTCGGTACCGACGGAGTCTGCACGGGAACACTTCCCAGCGTCCAATCAAAGAGCTTTTGGAAGCATCCCACCACGCCTGCATGCTGCCTTCCCGCCTTTCCCAACTGCCTCTCCTCAGTTAAGTTTTAAAGCTGAGACAAAGAGAGAGAGAGAGAGGAAAGGAAAGATAGATAGAGATACAACTCCTGGGGAGGTGGGTGGGTTGTGAAGACTTATTCCTGCTGTTCCCAGAGATCACCTGTTACAGGTAAGTAACTGTGCTATCTCCAGGAACAAGCAGGAATGAGTCTTCACATATGGGGACTCCCAAGCTGAGATGCCTGGAGTCCCAGCATGTCATAGGTTGGAACATGCTATCCCCCACAACACCAGGCATCCTGAGGATGGAGGATAGGAGTTGAAGAGAGAAAGGTGCTGTGGAACAGTTAACCTAGCATAGGATTGCAGACAAGGAGTCCATGTGTGGATGATAATTGTCATCAATGATATTGCAAAGAAAAAATATTGCAATATGGACCTCCCCTAACAGCACTTCAGAGAAGTATGGAGGTTCATGGGATCTACTGGGGAACCCAGTAGAGGAACCTCGAGAAGGACCTCACTGTAAGTGGAGGTAGTAACCCTGTAGGAAAAGCAATGGAGATCAGAATCCTGAAAGGTAAAAGATAACCCGAGTAGGGAAAACTGGGGTAGTACAAAAACGGTGGGCCTTCAGCGGAAGGCTTTATGATAAAAGCCAAACTCTTTTGCAGCAGAGTGGCTCACTCTTAGGAACAAAAGAGAGAGGCTAACCGATTTGGACAAACAGGCCCAGTCCTTGTGGGGAGAAAGGGTATGGGAACCCCTTGTATCCCAAAAGAAAGGACAACGCCGGAGGCGTTAGAGCCTGTGATTAGCTGAAGATCCGCAATGTCTCTCCTGAGGTCAGCTGGGAGAGATATTGAAACATGGAGAGCTTCAGGGGTATCTAACCTTAAGGTTATGGTAGGTGTTAACTACCACGAAGTGGTTGTGAGTGTAGGACCCTAAAACATGCTGGATAGCATAAGTATGGGTAAAGCCCATCTGTCAGAATCATATAGCTATATGAGCCTCGACAGTCAGGTAGATAAGTAGAATACATATCTACCGATAGTAAAATATCTCGACAGATACATATAGATATATAGATATATATAACCTATAGATATATGAGAATATATCTATAGTGAGATATGAAGGACATAAAATACACACAAATGATAGACAGACATCTGTAAGATGTGTGCTATAGGTATGAATATATAGGCCTCTATATGGAAGTCTGCAAAGAAGCAGACAGAGATATGGCTACAAAAAAGTATTCACATAAGAAAATGTGGAGAGGAAAGATTCATCTAATAACAAGGTGGAACCTACTTGAGAAGATATATAGAGAATCAATTCCCAGTGGTTATGGCTACAGGGATGCTAGGTAGTAGAATAACCAGGATAGGTACATGAAAAGCAGAGGATGATATCAGTCTGCAGCCAGCAAGTCCCGAATATTCTAGAACTCTAGCATGGTAAGTGAACAGAAGACGCATAGGAATGAGATACCATGCTGACCTGCTTAAGGGCAAAAAGGTATCATGCGCTCTTACCATGAGGACGAGCTGGAAGGAGAAAACATATTCCCTATTGGCAAATACTATGGACCAAAGCAGGGAATTAGCAACTCCTTAAGCTTTCACGTAAAAAGAGGCCTATGTCCTTTACATTAAAAGGAGAATTTTTCTAGTCATGGGAGACATGACTGAAAAAGCCTTTTTCAACCATCTAGTATAGCTGTTGGAGAAAAAGCCCCCCATGCTCTCTAGCAAGGGCCCATAGTAGAGAGCTTCTCTGTAGAATTGCAGAGAGCATGATGCAGGAGAATGAGAAGATAGAACTGGCTGCAGGAGAGCCAGTACCTATGTCAACTATGCTGCCAAACCCAGGGAAATGGAGATGGCAGAAAGAGAAGACAATCCAACAAGCTTGTAGTGAAACATTTCCAAGACAGATGACAGCACTGACTTGGAGCCACTACTAAGACCAGACAGAATGTTAGTGGAGGACAAATCTGGTTGCTGGTGAACAAGAACCAGTGGTCCAAACATTAAGGCATTGGCAGCTGCTTGCCAGACAGCAGAAGAATGGTACTGTTTAAAAACAGAAAGAACAGACAAAACAAGAGTAGAAAACTCTGGATGTGTCTGATGAACTGCTTCAAAGGAAGATTGAAAAAGAGGAGTCAACTCAGAGAGGAGAACTCCGCACTGGAAAGGTAAGAAAACTAGAGAGGCTGAAGAAAAGCCCTCCAGTGAAGCAATACCGCTCTTACAGAGGAAAACCTGGTAAGAGGGTAAAGAGAATAGAGCTGAAGAAAACTTACAAAGTAGTAAGTTTATAGAAAGGAAAAAAGACATGCTGGCATAGGAAACTAACATTTGATAGTGGATAGACCTCTTTCCCTAACAGGAAGAGTGGAGAACCCTGTGACCTAGAAGCATGAACATTCTGACAGCTCATAGAAGATAGAAAGAATGGATGTCATTCGGGAAGAGATCCATGTTTAGGATGTAGAATGACAGCAGTGGATTGCCTCTATTGAGAAGAAGCAACTGCAGATTATAATCCCAAGAGTCACAAGCATCTGATGGATTGATCAAAAACCCTGTGGTTGCTGGGTTTGCTGAGCCTGGTGAGAGACTGAACTCTGCAGACCAGGACGATGCTTCCCCTGTTTGGGAACATCTGTATGATGGGCAGATGATGCATAAAACCTTCTTCTCCTATGGGAAGAAAGTTTGGCAGGATATTTCCTACCTACTGGGACAGAAGAAGGTGCAGAACAGCCCCTAGGAACAGGTAAGTCAGTGGAGAACTGAGTAACCTGACGTAAAGACTCCTTGTTGAAAAGATTGTCTCCAGTGCAAGGAGTATGTCCCAGTCTGTGCTGTGCCCATTTGCCCAAGTCTGAAGCTTGGAGCCAGGCTCTACGTCGTGCCCCTATAGTTATAGCAGGAGTCCTGCTAACAGACTCAAAAGAGTCTAGGGAAGCACGAGTAAGAAACCAAGAAATATTCTGGAGATGCTTGAGCAGTGAAGAATAGTCTGCACTCCTGCACTCTGGAAGGGAAGGAGTCAAAGATGTAATTGCTTTGTGACCTCCTCAAGAGATAGACTCATATAGAAAATATATGAGAGAATTCTTGCAGAAATCATAGATGTCTGGAAGATTTGACGTCTAAAGGCATCAAGTGTCCTAGACGCACGACCTGGCAGATAAGAAGAGTGCTTTTTCTTGCTCTTTACCCGCCTCATTGTTGATTCCACAACTATGGAATGATGAGGAAGTTGAGTCTTTTGAAACCCTGGAGAGGGGGGCACCTGATATAAGAGATCAGTTGCTGTGGAAGGTGGGGGTACCCTTAAAAGGTGCTTCCCACATTCCTAGAAGGAGATCCTGCAAGGAATGATGCAAAGGAAGCATTATGTTCTCCTTTGTTTTGGTAGAAAGAGATCCCTGTGCAGGATCATGTCCTGGGATAGGAATGGCAAGAGATCTTGCTATATCTAGAAGGAAACTCTGAAAGGAGAGTTCCCCAACAGGAATTTCCCTTGGACAGGTTAGATCTGAAGAACTAGCCTGAGCACTGAAAGAGCTATCCAGATATATAGGAATAGAAGATCCTGCACAGTGCAGTGTGGAATGCTTAAAGGATGGTCGCCAGTACTGGCTGTCAGGAGGAGCGACCGTCATTACCACATTGTCCATGCCAGGTATCGACTCCAAGCTTGGCATAGAAGGGAGCGATCCTGTTGAAAAAAGCATGGTAGGAATTGGCCATGATGCTACTGTGGATACCGGTACCGATGCCAATACCGGTATTGATGTCGGAGACGAGCCTGACAAAGACATCGGAGCAGTCATCGGTGAAAGTTCAATCGGTACCGAGGTAACCGAAAACCTCCGGGTGCTGTCCTCAGTACCGAGCCACCGGTATCGATCGGTGTCAGTACCAAAGTGTATTGGTACAGAGTCTTCCAGACTAGAGAGCGATTCTAAACTCGGCATTGACAAGCAAAGCATGGAAGGCACCGACCGTAAAGGTAATGAAGACATCGGTACCGTCTTCGGTACCGTGTCTGATACCGGTGAATGAAGGTCAACCAGTGGCAACTCAATGGGCCTCGAGGGAACCGAGAGTTGTGGATCCGAATCATCGGAACCGAGCCTTCGGTACCGCCGAGAGCCGGTACCAAGGCGAGTCGGTACCCAGTCCTCCAGACTGGAGATCGATTCCAGACTCGGCATCGAAGGAAGCGAGGCTATCGATGCACATCTGCAGGGTACCGACGTCGGTGGTAGTATCGGTGCTGGTACCGATAATGGAAGGTCAGTCTGGAGTGTATCCACCGGTCCCGAAGGCACCGAGGATGCCAGATGACGATCCCTGGTGAGGAGTGTTTCATCCAACACCAGTGCCTATGTCGGGGTATCGGTACCGCTCGAAGCGGATGCCACCACCGGACACGGCTCAGGTATGTTCTGTGAGGGGTGAACCCCAGGAACAACCTGAAACCCCTTATACGCTTTGGAGACCGAAGACTCCCGCCGGGGTTTTGAAGCCAGTTGGCCCTCGAGGGCAAGGCCGGAGCCGTCTACATGCTGTGCATGAGACCTACCACGCGAGGGCTGGCTAGTCTTAACAGACTGTTTGTGGGTTACCTGATCCTGTGTAGAAGAAGAAGGGGACGGTGCCCCGAAGCTGGAGGGAAACCGTGTATCGAGGGAACCTCGATATTGAAGACCTCTTCTCACCAAACTGTTGCCAGGACCCAAGCAGGTTAGACACCGACTTCGAGGGTCTAAAAATAAAGTTGTACCGCCACAGTTTGAACATTTCTTGGAGAAAGTGGCTGGCGGTTTCATGAAGGAAAAAGAAAAGGCCTAAAAGGCCTAAGACACTATGAAGAAAAAATATTCCTTGAACAAGGAAGATTTTACAAGAAAGATAAGAAAACACCGGCGGTACCGGTGGTGTCGGGAGACAGCCGCGACCACAAGAAAACTAAAGAAATAAAACAAGAATTTTCTGCGGTGACAGGAGGACGTCCTGCCGGCTCCGCAGAAAAACGGAAACTGAGGAGAGGCAGTTGGGAAAGGCGGGAAGCCAGCACGCAGGCGTGGTGGGATGCTTCCAAAAGCTCTTTGATTGGACGCTGGGAAGCGTTCCCACGCAGACTCCGTCGGTACCAACGTACCCATATGTGAAGACTCATTCCTGCTTGTTCCTGGAGATAGTCTTTGACACTGTTCCTCACAGGTGACTTATAAACAAACTGAGCACCCTAGGGATGGACCCTAAAGGTACTGCTTGGGTTAGAAATTGGTTGGGTGGGAGGCGACGAAGAGTACAAGTAAATGGAGCTCACTCTGAGGAGAAGGATGTTACCAGTGGTGTGCCCCAGGGATCTGTCCTTGGTCCGATTCTTTTTAACATCTTTATTAGTGATATAGAGGAAGGTCTGTCGTGTAGGGTTTGCCTCTTTGCGGATGATACCAAAATCTACAATAGAGTAGACACCCAGGAAGGTGTAGATAACATGAGGAGGGATCTAGCTAAGCTTGAAGAATGGTCTAGAATTTGGCAGCTGGGATTTAATGTTAAAAAATGTAAGGTCATGCATTTGGGCTGCAGCAATCCAAGGGAGCAATATAGTATAGGGGGTGAAGTACATTTGTCTACTAAAGAAGAGCGGGACCTAGGCGTGGTTGTGTCTGATGATCTTAAAGTAGCTAAACAGGTAGAAAAGGCGACGGCAAAAGCTTGAAGGATGCTTGGGTGCATACGGAGAGGAATGGCTAGCAGAAACAAAGAGGTGATAGTGCCTCTGTATAAGTCTTTGGTGCAACCTTATTTGGAGTATAGTTTGCAATTCTGGAGACCGCACCTTCAAAAGGATGTGAACAGGATGGAGTCGGTGCAGAGGGTGTCTACTAAAATGGTTAGTGGTCTTCATTATAAAGCATATGAGGACAGACTTAAGGATTTTAATATGTACACCTTAGAGGAAAGGCGGGATAGAGGTGATATGATTGAGATGTTTAAATACCTCCATGGCATAAATGTTCAGGGGGAGAGCCTCTTTCAATTAAAAGCAAGTTCTGCTATGAGGGGACATGGGATGAGGGTGAAGGGGGATAGATTCAGGAGTGATATGCGGAAATATTTCTTTACGGAAAGAGTGGTGGATCTGTGGAATAGTCTCCCAGTGGAGGTGGTAGAGATGAGGACAGTAACTGAATTCAAAAAAGCATGGGACAAACAGAGGATCTCTAAAGGAAAAAAGGGGACTGTTGTAGTTGTTGATATGGAAGGACAGACTAGATAGGCCATGTGGTCTTTTTCTGTCGTCATATTTCTATGTTCCTATATATAAATAGTATCAAATTAAAATGCATATATATTATAGTACATAAAAGATACATAAAAAAGTGCACATAAATATATAACGGTCACTGAATAAATAACAAACATCTCAAATAATAAATACTGTATATGACGTACATAGGGATGTATGATTGTTAAAAGTTACTTCAATTGACAAAAAGAATTGTGGTAAACTATTGATTGAACTGAATCGAAGGAATTGTACATTATATATCTAGTAGTAGATAAACAGTAAACGTACCACTATAGTGGGTTTTATATTATCTATTTAATGACCTTTATATATTTATATGCACTTTTTTAGGTATTTTTTATGTACTATAATATATATGCATCTTAATTTGATACCATTTATATATGCTTATAATGATTATATAATTGGGCTCTTTTTTGGTATGTATCCTATGAAGTATTCATATTTTAGACGAAGATTCGTGTTTTACTGTTGCTTATGTATTTATATTTATTATTTAACATTATTTATTGTTTTCGTATATGCATGTACATAAGGTCGAAGTCCCCTGAAGAAGGCTGCAAGGCCGAAATACATTTAGGGCAGACATGGTGAGATCAATAAAGCTCTTGTCTTTCAGTGGTGTTTCTTCCTGCTCTCTTTTGCTTCTTTTCAATCTCTGCAGCCATGTCTTCTACCAGCTTCCAAAAGAGGTTCTCCCCCCTGCAAGGCACATCTGCCAGCTTATCCTGGACCCACTGTTCCAGGTCCAATGACTGGAGCCAGGTGAGCCGGCGCGCCTGATGCCCACAGCCGCAACCCTGCTGGCCAATTCAAAGGCATTGTAGGTCACCCTGACCATGTACTTGGAGCAGTTCTTGCCATAGCCCAAGAGGGTACGAAGAGAATCTAGATGCTCAGAGTGGATGTGTGAACTGAAGTTGACCAGGTCCAGCATAATGTCTTTGAGGAACATACTCATGTACAGCTGGTATGAGAGGACCCTGGCCATCAGCATGAAGCCTTGGAAGCATTGCCTACCAAAGCAGTCCAAGTTTCTTGTGTCCCTACCCAGGGGCAAAGAGGAATGGGTCTTATTGCTCTTGATCCTCATGGCCAATTCTACTATTAGAGGGCAGCAATTCTACTACTAGAGGACAGCAACCTTGGGCCGGAAGGACTGGGGTTTCTAGTCCCACGGGTACTCCTTCTTGTGGTCTTGGGCAAGCCACTTAGCCCTCCATTGCCCATGTTCCCTGTAAAATAGTTATCTCCAAGTTATAATGCCCTGTTCAATGTAATTTCAGTTTGTTCAATGTAAACCGCCTTGATATCATGAAAGGTGGTATATAAGAAATGTTAAATTAAATAAAATAAAATAAATACTATGGAGTTGTGTAGGAGCTGAGGTTTCTCGAGTCCCAGGGCCTTCTGACCTGGTACATCGAGTCCAGCCATCGGCTGATCACTGGCACTGGGAGGGGGGATTTCTCCCACAACCTCAGGAGCAGCCTTTGCAGGATGCAGTGCATGGATACCATCATGGCCTCCTTGGGGGCGGAGGGGTACTGGAGGATCTCCAGCTCCTCCGCCCTAGGCTCATCCTCGGACTCCAGGGAGAAGGATATGGCCTTAGCCATATCCGTCACAAAGTCCTGGAAGGACATGTCTTCCAAGGGCGACTTCAGCTGCACATACGGAGGTGAGAGGTCCATGGATCCCTGGTCGGACACCACAGATTCTTCTTCAATCTCCCAGCCAGAGTCTGACTTTAAGAGGACGTCAAAATAGCGTCTAATCTCCTCTCGGCTCTGTCGCCGGCCATGCGGCAAGGCATGGCATCAGTGGGATCAATGGTGCGCAGAATTCTTCTGCATTTGCATTGGGGCATCGAACCCCAATACGCTGAAAAGGGAGATGCCGGGAAACCGGTGTTGATTCCAATCTTCGGCCCGATGTGTCTGCCTCTGCAGGCAGCACATGGGTCTCGAGTATTGGCTGGATGGATTGCGGTAGCGATGCCTGAGGCATCAAAGGGCCAGCCTGCTGCTTGGCAATTACCACTGCCATGTGGGCCTCGAGGGCCCGAAGGCGTTCCTTCAGTACTGCTATATCCGAAGGCATCGGGGTTGGGATTATTTATTTATTTTATTTATTTAGCTGTATTTATATCCCGCTTTTCACCGGATTATGACTTCGGTCACTGACTCCAACACCCTTATAGGAGACTCCACAATGAAAAGGACAATGGGAGATACCCAGTGGCCCTCCAGAATCCTGGGAGCAGACTCCTCCCGCTTGGGCATCTTTGTGTGCTGTTCTCAGCATTGTATCGGGAAGGGCTCTGGTAACTATGCAGATGGGTCAAGGCCCGGTGCTCAGATGCCCCCTTTGACAAAGGAGTCTGTCCTCTGTTCCAGGAGAGCCTCTGTTCCAGACCACCACAGCCCCGAGTGTGCTTGAGCACTCCTTAATGATAATGTCTCTGTGGAACCTCACGAGGACGTCGATGCTGATGCTGGTGCCAATGCAGAATCTGACAGCCCGAAGAGGGACTCTGTTTCTCCCAGCCCTTCAGGCCCTGTCTTGTCATCTACAAGCACAGATTACAAGACATGGGCTGGTGGTCGGGGCCAAGGCACTGAAGGCACCATTTGTGCAGGTTGGTGACAGAGATGGTCCGACCACACTTGATGCACTTCTGAAACTAGCTGGCTGGTTTGGACATGTCCGGGAACACGGCCACGGCTAAGTCAAAGGGCTCGATGGTACCAGCAGTGGGAAAACGCAAAAAGGTGAAAAACAAAAAAGAAAGTAAAAACAAGTGTCGGCCCTGAAGCAGACACTATCAACGACAGGCGGTAAGACAAGAAACAAGCTAATGATTTTTTTTTTGAAAGACAAAACCTGCAATGGGGTAGAAAAGCAAGATTTTTTCCAGAAAATAGCAGGAATACGTCCTAGGGGCTCCACGAAAAAAAGACTGGAGAAGATGGTGCTGTGGCAGGCAGGAAGGCAGGTGCATATGCACAGTGGAGCCTCCCAAAAGCTTCCAATGGATGCTGGAGAACTTTCCCCACGCAAGGCTCCATCGGGGACGTCACCCATACACATGAGGACTTACTTCCTGCTTGTCCACGGAGAATAAAACAATTGAAGGAGAAAACTCAAGGAAAAGAGAACTGCAATGACAGGCAACTAGGTGAAAAACCCAAAGGCAAAAACACCCTGCAGGGGAGAAAAATATCAACCAAGCGGAAGATGACTGGAATGTGTCCATGGGGCTCCGTGGAAAACAAAAGACAAATTCAAGATGGCACTGTGGCAGCAGAGAGGAAGGAGGCGCGCAGGCCAATAGAAACTGGGGAGCATTCTCGAGCAGGGGCTCTGTTGGGGATATCACCCATATGTGAGGACTCATTCCTGCTTGTCCACGGAAAACCTTTTAATCCTTCCACCCCTTTTACCATTTTGGTGACTGTTCTCTGCACCTCTTCTAATTCCACTATATTCTTTTTTAAGATTTGGTGACCAGAAATGTACACAATATTCAAGGTGGGGTCACACCAAGGAGCAATACAGAGGCATTATTTTACCATTGGTTTTATTCTCCATTCCTTTCCTTATGATTCTTAGCATTCAATTTGTTTTCTTGGCTGCCGCTGCACACTGGGTAGAGGGTTTCAGCGTATTCTCCACAATGACGCCTAGATCCTTCTCCTGGGTGGTGGTTCCTAATGAGGAACCTCACATCATGTAACTTTAGTTTGGGTTGTCCTTCTTAAGTGCATAACTTGGCACTTGTCCACATTAAATTTCATCTGCCACTTGGATGCCCAGTCTCCCAATTTATCAAGGTCCTCTTGTAATTTTTCATAAACATTTTATGTTTTAACAACTTGGAATAATTTTGTGTCATCTGCAAATCTGATCAGCTCACTTCTTATTCCCATTTCCAGGTCATTTATGAATATGTTAAAAAGCAGTAGGCCCAACACACATCCCTGAGGTACTTGACTATTCTCCTTTCTCCATTGAGAAAATTGGCCATTTAGCCCTACTCTCTCTCTTCTCTATGTTTTACCAGTTTCTAATCCACAACAGTACACTGCCTCCTACTGTGAAATGTGTAAAGCAGATTGGGCCTTTAACAGGACTCCCCATATTTCCCTCCATTTTACTTTACTCTCTTTCCTCTTTTTCCTTTCTCTCTTAAGTTTGTTTTACTAATACGTACTAGGACACACAGAGAGTTGTCATTTAGAATAGTAGTTTTAATAGTCTGCTTCTAGAAATTTCAACATGGATATATTAGTGTAGGAAAAATTCTGCTCTTAGACCTTAGGAAATAATTATGCTGCGAGAACATTCCTGATGCAGCTTTAGGCTTGTTAGTGTTTATAAAACACTGTATTGTTTATACGAGGGTTATTTTTAAAGTAAGGTCCGATTGGCTGTAGCTTGGTAAATTTTTTCCTCCTGTAGAAACAAGCATGCGTGCCGGCTCCCAGCATGCCTTGTGCAAAAGCAGATGCCATTTGCAGTCGTAGCGTCACTTTGTACGGTTTATACTGAGACGTTAAAATGTTTAAGACAATTGAGCGGCCCTCCGACTGTGAAATACGGTCTGCAATTCGGTTTTTGAAAGCAAGGACCGTGTCATCAGCGGACATTCATCGCCAGATATGTGAGGTGTACGGCCCCAATGCGATGAGTGACAGCAAAGTGCGTAAATGGGTGAGATTGTTCAAGGACGGGCGGGACAATGTCCATGATGAACACGATACAGTCGACCTTCAGTAATCACAGAAGATTTGGTACGCACAGTTGATGCAAAAATTCACGAAGAATGGCGATTCATGGTTTCCACTTTGTCACTGAAATTTCCACAAGTTTCAAGGTCAGTGCTATACAAAATCATTTCTGAAAAATTGCAGTTCAGAAAACTGTGCTCGCGATGGGTTCCCAGGCTGCTTTCCGAGGAACACAGTTGCCATAATCTTGCGTGTTGATTTTGTCTGTTTGGCTTTTACTTTGACTAGAGATGACATGTGTCTCCATTCCATCGACTGCTGTTTTGATTCTGGAGTCATGTGAGAAACCCATGTCTCGTCCCCTGTGACAATGTGGTCCAAAAGTTTATCTCCTTCCTCATTGTATCGGATCAAAAATGTCAAAGCACTAGCCATTCTCCTTTTTTGGTGTTCCTCGGAAAGCAGCCTGGGAACCCATCGTGAGCACAGTTTGTCCCGCCCATCCTTGAACAATCTCACCCCTTTACACACTTTGCTGTCACTCATTGCATTGGGGCCGTACACCTCACATATCTGGTGACCTTCACAAACCAAGACAATTATGTTGAAACTACCAATAGTCAACCCTATCTTAAAGAGCCCCAGCTGCTCCTGAGAACAAAGCCCCTTTGAAGAACAAATCCCTTGCATAAACCTCTCTCCCACTACCACCTTCAGAGAAATTGCCTGTCAGCAATAGACCAAATTGTGACCATGGGAAAACTTTGGGATGTTTTCCCTCCCCTTTCACTCCTTTACTCCTTCTGTATGTTCCTGACTTAGAAAAGGTATAAAAAGTTTGAACTTCCTCTAGGAGGGGGTCACTTGCTTGTATTCCATTACAGAGTGACCCCTGTTATGAGAACAAAATATTATAAAAAAAACCTTTACCTTTGCAAGGCAGATTGTTCTTTTTTATTGTTTGTCCTACCTCGCTGTAGCAACGAACCTGTAAGGGTCCAATCGGGACCTCTTACGTCACTATCCCATGACTTTTTAATTTTCCCAAGGGAATCATGAGGGATCTTGTCAAAGGCTTTCTGAAAGTCCAGATAACTATCAACTGGCTCATCTTTATCTGTTTATTCATACTTTCAAAAAGAATTTAACAGATTAGTGAGACGGGATTTCCCTTGGTTAAATCCATGTTGGCTTTCTCCCATTAAATGATAACTATCTACATGCTCAGTAATTTCATATACATGCAGCCTATCTGCAATATCATCAGATCATTCAATGTTGAATGTATGATATACGCAGATGACATCCTACTTTATTTACCTTTTTCCACAATACAAATGGATTTACTGCCCATAATAAAGTGCTTTGATGCAGTCTCAGAGTGGCTTCTCTCACAAAACCTCCGCATCCAGCACAAGAAAACTGAGGTTCTCTTTGTTACAAGAGACCCCAACTTCATTCCACCATCACATATAAGTGTTAAGGGAGCTGATCTATCCACCAAAGAAACAATAAGATATCTCCGAGTCACGCTGGACCACCGACTAGATATGAAATCACACGTAGACAATATAGTAAGAGCTGTATACTTCAAGATACGCACACTTAGGCATTTACGCTCTTTACTGGACCCAGAGGATTTCAGAACCATCTTCCAAGCACTCATCTTGCCGCATTTTGATTTCGCCAATTCAATTCTACAAGGTCTCCCACAATCCACCCTAAGTTCTCTACAACTTGCTATGAATTCTGCTGCAAGGGTTCTACATGGAGCATCCAGAAATGATCATGTGACACCAATCCTCAAGCAGCTTCACTGGCTCCCAATACAAGCCAGGCTCATATTCAAAACGCTGATTCTCACGTACAAGGCCATCCATGGCTTGTCAGCCAATTCACTAACTGACCTCATACAAACTGTACCACCAATAAGATCCAGAAGACAATCATCACTAAACACTCTAACAATGCCAAAGGCCATAACAACTTGCAGCCGATCAACAGCGAGTAGAGCCTTCATGTTTTGTGCCCCAAAACTCTGGAACTCCCTACCACCTGACATACGTGCTTTAACCGATTTAACCCAGTTCAGAAGAGCCCTAAAATTTAACCTATTTATCAAATTTTACCCTACATAAATTTCAAAAGAATAGTCTTACCATAAACTTAACCACAATCTCCTCCTGACCCTTGCACTACTGCTATTTTATGTAAATAGTTTTTTTCATGCTATCGAACTAATTGAATATTTATTCTATGTATATAGTTCTCCCATGTTATCCAAGTTTATACTCCTGTTATATGTAATACCGAACAGCCTGTTGTTCTGGTCTTTGTGTTCATCTGTAAACCGCGCTGATTATAAATAGTGCGGTATATAAAAAACTGAAATAAATAAAAAATAAATAAATGGTTTATAATGGCTTCTACCATTTTGCCCGGTCTGTAATTTCCTGGGTCACCCCTCAAACTCTTTCTTTAAAAACTTCTGTTACATTGGCCTGCCTCTCATCTTCATGTACTGCAGATGACTTTAATGATAGCTCACATAATACTAGGTCTGGAATCTCATTTCAGTTCTGTTAGCAATCTGGGATATTTATTTATTTATTTTACTTCTCTTATATACCGCACTATTACATATTAGTGCGGTTTACAATAAACAGAACAATTTACTGTGCGGACGGGCCACAGAGTATTTACATCGAACAGGGATTAGAACTTGGATTCAACTGGGGTAACATATCTACACATTATTTACAGTAAAGCCTATGTTTTCGGGTTGTGGCCTTAACCTATTCAATATAGGCCAGCTTGGACCGGCTATCCTTTGTCTTGTCGGGTATGTTGGGATGTTCTGAGTGTTTGGTGTGATTGTTCGTTGATTGGATTCTATAGCTAGGTTCAGGGTAGTGTCTTATGAACAAATAAGGCTTGAGAGCCTTCCGGAATTGAGACAGGCTAGTAATGACTCGCATGTCTGCGGGGAGGGCATTCCAAGCTATGTGTGCATAGATCGTGAAAGCCCTGTTGGAGGTTGCTTTTGTGCACATAGTCATTTCTTTTGGGATCGTCAGTGTGCTCACTGTTGAGGATCTTCTGGTTCTGTTTGGGTGTATACTGTGGATCATCTTGTTAATGGATGTGGGGGGGTGATTGTTTAGGGCTTTGAAGGTCAAGACTAGGATCTTGTAGAGAAGTCTGGCCTGAATGGGTAGCCAGTGTAGATTCTTCAAAATTGGAGTGATGTGGTTCGTTCGTGATACCCCAACTAGCACTCTTGCTGCTGTGTTCATTGCAAGCTGTAGTGGGTGTACAGTTGCCTGCGGGAGTCCATATAATATGACATTGGCGTAATCAAAGTGTGGGAGTACCACGGCCTGGTAGATTGTTCGGAAATCACTAGGGTCCAGTAATGTTCGTAGATGGCGAAGTGTCCGCATTTTATAGTATATTGTTTTTACTGTGTTTTTTTATGTGTATTTTCATGTCCAGTCTCCGGTCCAGTGTGATCTCGAGGTAACGAATTGAGGATTTAGTTATCAGCTCTGCATTCTTGACTTTGAGCGATGGTGGGGGGGGGGTGAATTCTTGGTTCTTCGTGACGAAAAGGACATCTGTCTTGTTGTGGTTGATCCGAAGGTTTTGCGTGTGTAGCCAGTCTGCGACTGCGTCGAAACATCTTATTATCGGAGAGAAGTCTGGCTGGTCAGTTGTAAATGGCATATGGATATATACCATCTGGTCCAGGAGATTTGCCATGCTTTAGTTTATCACATTACCTGTGAGTACTCAGGTTCGTGATGTAGGGGTCATGTTAGACATTCAACTCACTATATAGACTCACATACAAAAAGTTATTAAGGCTGCTTTCTATAAATTGAATATGATTCATAGGCTTGAGCCTTTTTTGCCTACTGAGAATCTTTGTGCTGTTGTTCAGGCATTAGTTCTATCATCTCTGGACTACTTCAATAGTTTAATTTCTTTGGCTTCCATCGTATGCCACTCAAGCTCTACAAGTAAAACAAAATGCGGCAGCACATTTGATTATGAATATTGGGAGATTCAATCACATTTCTGCACATTTATATGAGCTATATTGGTTGCCAGTCATATCGCCAGGTCTTGTATAGAATAATTATGTTAGTATTCAAGTCTTTGAATCTTAAATCCCAAGATGCTTTGCTGCTGGATGTTCCTTTATTTCATCGCATGCATTTTCAGACATTTCGAAATTGAAATCATTTTATGGCAACTTCTGAATTATGGAATGCTTTACCAGCAGATTTACGAAACGTCTGACATTATGTTCTGAAAAAAACTGAAAGCATATTTGTTTCAGCAGGCTCTCTCAGCCTTTTCTACATGTTAAACAAAAAAAATCTGAGTATGTAACTGTTAGACATTTAGTTTAAGGTAGCAGCAGCCATTTGAATTGAGTTTTGTTTTTATGTTAATTTTGTGCCAATTGATTTGATTGTTATTTGCGTATTTTTATTTTTTTATGTGCCATCAAATCAATGCAGACTCCTGACTATCCAGCAGCCCTTGGGTTTTCTTGGCAAAGTATGACCAGAAGTAGATCGCCAGGCCTTTTCTTCCAAAGCAATGGAAGGTAAAGTGACTTGCCCAAGGTCACAAGGAGTGCAAGTGGAAATAGAACCCAGATCTCTTGGGTGCTAGGCTATTGCTCTAACCACTAGGCTACTTCTCCACTAATTGTATGTATATTTTTATTATAATCAACCTAGTAGATAAAATAATTTATATTCCATGCTAAGTAAATAAAATAAAAATTATGAGTGGGAAGGAGAGCATTAAAGACAGATTTCCAAATAGTGGCAAATAGTTCAGTAACTTAACTCTTATTTCAGCACTTTGGCTTTAACTGTGACAGAAGACAAATCTGAAGTGCCGATTTCCACAGTGGTAAAGACATGTTGTGGATAGTTGAATAAGGGTGCATTTGGCACACCATATTCATCTCCAAAAAATGTTTATAGTGGTGATGCAGGCAATAAGTATATTGAGACTATACTATTTCAACTCTGTATATATGGCTTTTCTTCAATGGTTGCAATTAGCTCAAATTATGACAATCAGGATTCAAGGTGAGCTGCACTATAAGGACCAGGTCTCACCCAAACTGAAAAGCCTCCACTGGCTTACAGTTGAAGCCTGGTGTAAATTCAAGATAGAGATGCTGATATTTAAAGCCTCCATAGCTCTTCATCAGAGATTCTTCTCCTAATAAAAGCTGCCTAATTGCAAAGGACAGAGGGTAGGCTTATTACCATGCTTCACTTCAGTTGCACAGCTGGGCTTTCTAAGGCTTTGTATACTAATATATCAACAGTCTCCCACTAGAAGCCCAAGTTTAAACAGTTTGGACAGAAAGACAATCAATACAGAGCAGCCATGAATATTATAGAAACACAGAAATATGATGACAGAAAGACCACATGGCCTATCTAGTCTGTCCTTCCATATCAACACTACAACAGTCCCCTTTTTCCCTTTAGAGATCTTCTGTGTTTGTCCCATGTTTTTTTTAATTCAGTTACTGTCCTCATCTCTACCACCTCCACTGGGAGACTATTCCACAGATCCTCCACTCTTTCCATAAAGAAATATTTCTGCCTATCACTCCTGAATCTATCCCCCTTCATCCTCATCCCATGTCCCCTCGTAGCAGAACTTGCTTTCAATTGAAAGAGGCTCTCCCCCTGAACATTTATGCCACGGAGGTAAACAACTCAATCATATCACCTCTATCCCGCCTTTCCTCTAAGGTGTACATATTAAGATCCTTAAGTCTTTCCTCATATGCTTTATAATGAAGACCACTAACCATTTTAGTAGCTACCCTCTGCACCAACTCCATCCTGTTCACATCCTTTTGAAGGTGCGGTCTCCAGAATTGCAGCAGCGGCTAGCACTGGTAAAGCAGTTACTTACCTGTAACAGGTGATCTCTGGGAACAGCAGGAATAAGTCTTCACATATGGGTACGTCGGTACCAACGGAGCCTGTGTGGGAACGCTCCCCAGCGTCCAATCAGAAAGCTTTGGGGAGCATCCCTCAGCGCCTGCGTGCTGCCTTCCCGCCTTTCCAACTGTCTCTCCTCAGTTGAGTTTCATAGCTGAGACAAAGGGAGAGAAAGAGGAAAGGAAGATAGATAGAGAGATACAACTCCTAGGGGAGGTGGGTGGGTTGTGAAGACTTATTCCTGCTGTTCCCAGAGATCACCTGTTACAGGTAAATAACTGTGCTATCTCCAGGAACAAGCAGGAATGAGTCTTCACATATGGGGACTCCCTAGCTGTAGATGCCAGGGGGAGATCCCATAAAATGCGTGTCCATGGGACGGGACTGCACTTTCCACACATGGATCTCTGGCATCCCATGAGGGATGGTGGGTAGGAGTTGAAAAGAGAGGAGCTGTAGGAAAAAAAACAGCTAACCTAAGGACTACAGGAGAGGAGTCCTTGGTATGTATGATAATTACTATTAAAAATATTGAATGAGTAATCACAATATGGACCTTACCTACTGGATTGCAGGAAGTAGAGAGGCTGATGGAGTCTACTGGAGATTCAGTAGAGGAATCCTCAAGGTGACCTCACGTTAGTGAAGGTGAAGGTCCAAATCTGGAATTGGCAGGTGACCCAGGTGTCAACTGGAGTAGTATAAAAACGGCAGGTCTTCAGTGGAAAGCTTAATGGGAAAAAGCTGAAAACTCTTTAGCTACAGAGTCATTAACATGTAGGAGCAAAAGAGGAAGACTGACTGATTTGGACAACTAGCCCAGTCCTGTAGGGAAGAAGGGGTATGGGAAAAAGCCCGTATTCCCAAGGAGGACAGATGTGTGAAGGGCTGAAACCTTAGAGCTAGTAAAGATCTACCCTGTCTTTCCTAGCTGGTGAGAGATAGGAAAGATATTGAAAATGGTACTTCAGGGATAGCGAGATCTAGAGGTAAAGTGGTAGCTGTTAGTACCACAGTAGTGGTTGTGTGCATAATACCCTCCACATACTGAGGGACAGTAAGAACATATGCAAGCCCACTGTCTGGAACCTCTAGGAAGGTAAAAACCTTTATAGCATAGACAGTTAGGGAAATAAGTATATAAATACATATCTACTTATAAGGAAGCATCTCGACAGATACACATATATAAGAATATAGATATATATATATGTGTATATATATATATAGGGGTATAATATATGTACACACAGCTTACAGACATATGTATCTATAGAAGTATATAGAGATATATACATACATGAATATGTATGTCTAAAGATACATGTCTGCAAGTAGCAGATAGAGATATGCTCATAAGAACATTCACTTGAGAGATGTGAAGGAGAAAGATTCATCTAATAACAAGAAGGTGGAACCTACTTGAGAAGATCTATAGAGAATCTATTCCTCCTGGCTAAGATGGTGCAGGAATGCTATCTAGTGAAATAACCAGAATGGTTGAGGGAAAAAACAGAAGATAATATCAGTCTGTAAACCGCAAGTCCTGAGTCTTGTAGAACTCTGACATGGTAAATGGACAGGAAACGCATAGGTTGAGATACCAGGCTGACCCATTGGAGGGACACAAGGGGTATCATGCGTTACTAGTAGAATATGTGCTGTCCATAAAGGAGTAGGATACCATGAGGACAAGCTGCAAGGAAAAAAGAGCATATTCCTGCAGAATTGGAAAACTCTTTGGACATTCACGCAGAAAAAGCTTATATCCTGTATTATAACAGGAGATAACAGGGTGTGGAGAACCCTCACAGCCATGGAAAATGACTGAGTTGCCTTTCCCAACCATAGAGAATAGTCAGACAAAAACTCCATGCTCTCTAGCAAGGGCCCACAGTAGAAAGCTTCTTTGAAGATTGCAGAGAGCAGTATGCAGGAGAATTAGGAAATAAAACTGGCTGTAGGTCAACTCTGCTGCCAAATCCATGAAAGTGGAGATGGCAAGAAAAGAAGATAGTGTGATAAGCCTGAAGTGATTAGGATCATCCAAGATAGATGAAAGCACTATCTTGGAATCACAACTACGGCCAGACAGAAAGTAGTGGAAGACAGACTGGAAACTTGTGGAAAAGTACCAGTAGTCCAATCACTGGAACTCCTGCATGGGCAGCTGCTGAAAGAGAGAGCAGAGAAAATCTTCCTGTGTAAAACAGAGAGAACAGACAAAAGGAGAGGAGAAATTCCTGTCCCTGTCTGATGGGCTGCCCAGAGAAAAGAAGGGAATTTATTCAAAGGAAAAAACTCTACACTGGAATGAAAGGCTAGAGAAGCCCTGCAGTGACATGGTACCACTCATTCAGGGGGAACCCTGGATGAAAGGGTAGAGAAACAGGAGCTGAAGGGTGACTTACCATATGGTATGTCTGCAGAAGGAAAAAATTCATGTTGGAACAGAAAAAACTATCATGGGATAGTCGTTAACTTCTCTTCTTGGTAGGAAGAAGAGGAGAAACCTGTGACCCATAGACATGAATATCCTGACAGCTCAGCATATCTAGGAGGAAAAGGATGTCCTGAAGAAAGGAATCCATGTGTAGAGTTTTGAAGGAAAAAAACAGTGAAAAAACTTCTGCTAAAAAGAAGTTAACTGTAGGTAGTAACCTTCAGAAACCTATGGTTGCTGGGTTTGTTCAGCCTGGCTAGAGTTTGGATTTTTCAGACCAGGGCGAGGTTTCCCCTGCTTGGGAACATCTGTATAATGGACAGGAGAAGAGTGAAACCTTCTTTTCCTAGGGAAAGAAGGTTTGGTAGGGCATTTCCTACCTACTGGGGAAAGAGAAGGTTTAGGATAGCCCCCAGAAACAGGGAAGTCAGTGGAGCAATGAGCAACCTGTTGTAAAGACTCCCTATTGAAGAGATTTTCTCCAGTACAAGGAGTATTACCCAGTCTTTGTTGTGCCCATCTGTTCAAGTCTGAAGTCAGGCTCTACGTCATGCTCCTATGGCTATAGCAGAGGTTCTGCTAACAGACTCAAAAGAGTCTAGAGAAGCACGAGAGAGAAACTAAGAGATATTTTGGCTATGACTAAGAAGTAAGGAATAGTCTGCAGCCTTGGGCTCTGATAGAAAAGGAGTCAAAAGAGATAATTTCCTTGTGACCTCCTGGAGAGATAGACTCATATAAAAAATATAATAGATAATCCTTGTTGACAGCATAGATGTTTGGAAGGTTTGACGTCCAAAGGCATCAAGTGTTCTAGATTCACGACCTGGCAGATAAGAAGAATGCTTCTTCTTGCTTTTTACCTTCCTCATTGCTGATTCCACTACAATGGAATGATGGGGAAGTTGAGTCTTTTGAAACCCTGGAGAGGGGGGCACCTGATACAGATCATCAGTTGCTGCCGAAGGTGAGGAAACCCTTAAAGGTGTCTCCCATATTCTCAGAAGAAGATCCTGCAAAGAATGATGTAAAGGAAGCATTATATTTTCCTTTTCCGCAGAAGAGCCTTGAGTAGGATCACAGCCAGGGATAGGAATAGCAAGGAATGTTGCCATGTCAAGGAGAAATTTCTGAAAAGAAGGATCTCCAATGGGAACCATCCCTGGATAGGCTAAAGTTGAAGTAGCAGCCTGGGCACCGGAGGATGTAGTGGTCCGGTGCAGAAAAAGAGCCCCACTAGATGGATACTGGTACTGGCAGTTACGACTTGAGACAGTCAGTACTGCATCGTCCATGCCAGGTATCGACTCCAAACTAGGTATAGAAAGGAGCGATCCTGGTGAAAAAGGCATGGAAGTGGCTGGTCCCGATGTTACTGCAGGAACCGGCATCGATACCGATACCGGTAGCTGTGCCGGAATCAGAGGCGATACCGCCATTGAAGCAGTCATCGGAGGCTGCTCAAGCGGTACCGAGGTAACCAAAAAGCCTTGGTGAGTATCCTCGGTACCGCGCATCCGGAATCGATAAGCATCGGTACCGAGACGCGTCGGTACCCAGTCTTCCAGACTAGAGATCGATTCCAGACTCGGCATCGAAGGAAGCGAGTCTATCGAATCATGTCTAGAGGGTACCGACGTCGGTGGTCGTATCGGCGATGCTGCCGATACTGTAAAGTCAATCTGGGACGTATCGATCGGTCCCGAAGGCACCGAGAACGCCAGATGACGATCCCTGGCGAAGAGCGGATTACTCAACACCAGTGCCGATGCCGGGGTATCGGTACTGCTCGAAGCGGATGCCACCACCGAACATGGCTCAGGTATGTTCTGTGAGGGGTGAGCCCCAGGAACAACCTGAAACAACTGAAAGGCTTTGGAGACCGAAGACTCCCGCCGGGGTTTTGAAGCCAATAGGGTCTTGAGGGCAAGGCCGGAGCCATCATCATGCTTGGCATGAGACCTACCACCCAAGTATTGGCTAGTCTTAACAGACTGTTTTTGGGTTACCTGATCCTGTAGAGAAGAAATGGTCGGTGCCCTGACACTGGAAGGGAACGCAGTATCGAGGGAAACTCGAAATGGAAAATCTCTTCTCATAAAATTGTAGCCTAATGGCTCCGGAGGAAAAGGGTCAGGACCCAAACAGGTTAGACGCCAGTTGTTGGAGTCTAAAAAGAAAATGGAAATTACACTAACCTGGTAATTGTAGTTCCTGGAGGGTCCAGTTTAGTCCTCCAACATCGGGTAGTGCCCCTCCTCCTGCAGCCGGGAGACTGGACCAATCAAATCTTCTGTAGTATATATACAGCCGGAGCTCCCAGAAGTCCCCAGTGTACTATTAACAAAGCATACTTAACGAAGCAACACATTAGATTAATATACAAAATGACCTAATTAAAGAACAATTTGTTCCCCCCCAAGGAATATCCAACCCCCTCCCCAAACGAGGAAGTCAGAACACTGCATTGCGCCGGCACCGACGCCTCAGGAATCAAAACACCGCTCCCCACCAGAGGTTCAGGAGCTGCCTGAACCCCCGAGACAGGGAAGAGCCTCTGCAAAAAACGCGGCTGCCACAGAGGGACCGAACGGCAAGAGGAACCGTCTTAATATCAACCGTTCGGAAAGGCGCGCCGCACCACATTAGCAGATAGTCGGGAGGGAAGGAGGACTAAACTGGACCCTCCAGGAACTACAATTACCAGGTTAGTGTAATTTCCATTTCCTGTTCGGTAATCCAGTTTAGTCCTCCAACATCGGGATGTAACAGAGCAGTTAAGACCAGGCGGGACCTTGCCATCCGGCGCGCAGAACCGCCGAACCAAAACAGGAATCCCGAGCCGCTGACACATCTAAGCGATAGTGTCTACTGAAAGCATGCAGAGACGACCAAGTGGCCGCCCTACAGATATCTGCCGGCGGAACCAGGCTATACTCCGCCCAAGAGGTCGCCTGAGCCCTAGTGAAATGAGCCCTCAGACCCTCCGGAACAGACCGCTGTTGCAACAGATACGCGGACGCGATCGCCTCCTTGAGCCATCCAGCAATGGAGACTTTAGCTGCCGCTTCCCCTTTACGCGCACCCCCGAAGAGCACGAAAAGCCGGTCAGATTTCCGAAAAGACTCGGTAACCTTTAAATAACGATGGAGCGTACGACCCACATCGAGCCGGAGAAGACCTTTGTCCGTTGACCCGACAGATTGCGAAGAAAGCACTGGAAGAAACACTGCCTGATTCATGTGAAAGGGAGACACCACCTTTGACAGAAAGGAAGGAACCGGACGGAGAACGATCCGATCCGCGGAAAAAGACAAGAAAGGCTCTCGACAGGACAATGCATGCAGATCTGAAATGCGCCGTGCCGAACAGATGGCTACAAGAAAAACCGCCTTCAGCGTGAGATCTTTCAGAGACGCCCTGCGCAGGGGCTCAAAAGGTTCACGAACCAGGGCCCTCAGAACCAAATTCAAGTCCCAAGGAGGAACGAAAACTCTGCGGGAGGGCCGCAAATGAAAAACAGCCGTAAGGAATCGGCGTACATCCGGATGAGCCCCGAGCAGACGACCCAAAACCTTGCCGCGTTAACACGAGATAGCCGCCAGCTGGACTTTTAGGGAACTAGCCGCAAGGCCCTTATCGAAACCATCCTGAAGAAAACTTAAAACGACGGGCACGGAAACCGTCGCCGCCCGGACTCCCCGCCGGGAGCACCAGTCTTCAAAAATCCTCCAAATCCGAACGTAAGTAAGAGAAGTGGACGTTTTCCTCGCCCGCAGAAGGGTAGAAATCACCGCGGGGGAGTAGCCCTTCCTTTTCAGCCGAGCCCTCTCAATGGCCAAACCGTAAGCGAGAATCGATCCACTTGGGGCATCCGCAAGGGACCCTGAAGAAGAAGATCCGGTAGAGCGGGCAGGAGCCAAGGAACGCCGTCGCTCAACCGGACCATATCGGCATACCAGGGCCTCCGGGGCCAATCCGGGGCCACCAGTAACACGCGACCCCGGTGGCTCTCGATACGTTGTACGACCCGGCCGATCAGAGCCCACGGAGGAAAGACATAAAGAAGACCGGACGTGGGCCACGGCTGAATGAGAGCGTCGAGCCCCTCGGACATGCGCTCCCTTCGCCTGCTGAAGAAGCGCCCTGTCTTGGCTGATTGAAAGGTCGCCATGAGATCCATGATGGGTGGACCCCACCGCCGGACGATTTGTGCGTAAACCTGTGGGTTTAGCTCCCATTCTCCGGGGTCCACCCGCACTCTGCTGAGAAAATCGGCCTGGACATTGTCTACGCCCGCAATGTGAGCCGCCGAGATCGCTGGAAGGCGAGTTTGCACCCAGTTGAACAAGGCCGCCGCTTCTGCCTCCAGGGCCACGCTGCCGGTACCCCCTTGGCGATTGATGTAAGCTACAGTGGACGCATTGTCCGACAGGACTCTCACCGGCCGTCCGAGAACCAGGGTCTCCAGGTCCACCAGGGCTAGCCGGACTGTCCGCAATTCGAGACGGTTGATCGACCAAGAGGCCTCCAGGGGAGACCATTCCCCCTGAGCAAAGCGGAACTCGCAGTGAGCCCCCCAGCCGGTTAAGCTCGCATCCGTCGTGAACGGAACCCACAGAGGAGGCTCCAAGGGAATCCCTCGCGACAGGTTCTCGGCGGAGAGCCACCACCGGAGGGATCGGCGAACCGTCTTTGGGCAAGGCAATCTCTTGTTCAACGAGTCGAACTGGTTGGACCAACGTTGCAGAAGAGCACTCTGCAGCGGACGCATGTGGAAGCGCGCCCAAGGCACCACCTCCAAGGTCGCCGCCATCGTGCCGAGGAGCCGCAGGTACCACCACGCCGACGGAGCTGGCATCCCCCGGAAGAGACGGACCAGAGCCCGCAACGCCAGCACGCGTCGCTCCGGAAGGCACACCAAGTCCCTTGCTGTGTCGAAGCGGACTCCCAGATACTCGAGATCCTGTGTCGGAGACAGACAACTCTTGCATTCATTCACCACCCATCCGAGGGACCGAAGGAGATCCACCACCCTGCTCGTGACTTGCACACACTCCCGACTGGACTTCGCTCGAATCAACCAGTCGTCGAGATATGGATGGACCAGGATGCCCTCCTTGCGCAACGCCGCCGCGACTACAACCATTACCTTTGTGAAGGTGCGGGGAGCCGTGGCGAGTCCGAACGGCATGGCCCGGAATAGAAAGTGGCCCCACGGGAGCGCAAAGCGGAGAAACCGTTGATGGGAGGGCCGGATGGGAATGTGTAAATAGGCCTCTGTAAGATCGAGGGATGTCAAAAATTCCCCTTGACGCACCGCTACGATGACTGACCGCAGGGTCTCCATGCGAAAGTGCGGTACTCTGAGAGCGCGATTCATGCCTTTGAGATCCAAGATCGGACGAAGGGAACCGCCCTTTTTGGGAACCACAAAATAGATGGAGTAGCGACCTGCGCCTCTTTCCAAAGGCGGGACCGGAACCACGGCCCCCAGAGAGAGAAGCCGATCCAGGGTCACGCGGATGTCCCGCGCCTTTTGAGCTCCCTTGCTGGGAGACAGAACAAACGAATCCGGAAGTGGGTGCGCAAACTCTAGGGCATAACCTTCCTCTATAATCTGCAGCACCCACCGATCTGACGTAATTTGGGCCCAAGAAGGAAGAAAGTCGCGCAAATGACCCCCGATGACCGGGTCTTCCTCTAGAGCCCGCCTCGTTTCATTGTGGCTTGCGATTAAAGGAAGAGGCCGAGGAAGAGGCGGCTCCGGAGAAGCCCCTTCCCGCTCCTCTGAAACCACGAAACCCTTGATGACGGGTTCCAAAACGGCCGCGCTGCGAAGTCCACAGCCGGGAAGAACGAAATCTGCGCGCATCCCGAAACTGGCCGCGCGCTGAGGTGGACGACCTATTAAGCTTAGGCTTATCCTCTGGAAGCCGACCACCCTTCGACTCACCGAGATCCTTCACCAACTTATCCAGAGCCTCACCAAATAACAACCTGCCCTTAAAGGGTAGTTTACTGAGGCGAGACTTGGAAGAACCGTCGGCCGCCCAATTGCGCAACCAGATGGCCCGTCGTGCCGCTACCATGGAGGCCATGCTATTAGCTAGGGAGCGTATTAAATCATAACACAGATCCGCCAAGTAGGCCGATCCCGACTCCACGCGGGTAACGTCCAACAGCCCCTGTTGGTCCATACCGGACCCCGAGCGCAGGTGCTGCGACTATCGCAAACAAGCTCGAGCTACCCACGCCCCACATATAGAAGCTTGTAACGATGAGGCGTTGGTCTCGAAGGCTTGCTTCAACAAATTATCAACCTTTTTGTCCTGAACATCCCTCAGGGCCGCGGCCCCTTCAACCGGGATGGTGGTTTTCTTAGTCACTGCCGAAACGGCAGCATCCACCCGTGGAGACTTAAACAAGTCCCTGTCCTTGTCGGCAAGGGGGTAAAGACGATTCATGGTCCGAATCCCTTTCAAAGCGGATTCCGGTTGCTCCCATTCCGCATGGATCATCTGCTCAACTACTCGGTGCACAGGAAAAACTACCTGGGCATCCCTGACCGCCTGAATGAGGGGATCCTCGAGACCCTCCTCCTCCAGCGGCCGCACCGCAGAGAGGTTAAGTGCTTGGAGAGACTCCGTGACCAAAGGTACCAGCTCGCCCTTTCGAACACCCGAATGATGCGAGCCTGATCTTCCGGTTCTGGAAGCTCTCCGTCTTCTAATTCCTCCGCCTCAATATCCGGATCCCCCTCAGCCTCGGAATCCGGGAGGCAAAGGGCGTCCTGATCCTGGTCCCCCAACCTGGGCCGCTTGACAGCGGGTTGGGAAGACCGCTGAACCCCCCCTGCGGAAGCTGGGGGAAGAGAGGCGGGCCAAGCCTCCGGCAAATGACCAGACCGGCTTAAGCGGAAGGCCTGATGCATGAGAAGAACAAAATCCGGGGAAAAGTCTATAGGCGACGCCACCATAGCCGCCTGCTGGAGCTCAGGGACCGACGTATTAGACGCCGGGCCCAGACCAGCAGGAAGGATGCTCGGTGAAGGGACCCTGTCCCCCGAAAGAGAAGGGTCCCCGGGCACATGCTGTTCCTTAATTTCAATAGGCAGCTCCAGTTCTGAAGAAACTGCAGCACAGCTCTTACAGATTCCAGAGTCAGTCATTGTACCTCTGCGGGAGCCACAAATTACACACTGAGGTTTGGCAGCCATGCCAAGGCCACCTGCCCTCAGGGAAAAATAAGGCAACAGGAACAGGGAAGCCCACACCAAGGGGACTAACCTTATTCAATTCAGCACAGTATTAAATTTAAAACCCTTTTTTTTTTTTTTTTTTTTTTTTTTACAGTAAACAAAATACTCCCCAGAATCCTAGGGGTGCCCTGAGCAAAATCGCCAGCAAAAGAAACCCCAAAAACACCAGGGGAACCCGTGCGCAAGTGTTAAAAAGTGCCCTTAAAAAGCACACTTTAGAAATCCAAAATGGCTGCCGCACTTTTTCACCCGCGGTAAAAACCGGCGCGAAAATACAAAGGTACCCAAATAATATGGAAAAGAAAGAAAACGACCCTCTAATAAAGGGCAAGCGAAAAAAGGCAGGAAAAAGTGCAATTTGGAAGCCAGGGGAGCCGACAGAGCCTCTGCCCAAGCAAAGAACAGAGAGCTGAAAGCTTAAAACAAGGAAAATTCCTACCAGCTCTGGGAACAGCAAGGAACTCAGCCCACTTCTCCAAGTGACAGGCAATGTTGCAGCCGGTATGGCTCTTCCCCGAACAGCCTTGGGGAGAGCTCAACCCAGGCTTCAGAGATTCCCAGGCAGGAAGGCAGGAGCCTAAGGCAGGTCTGGCTTTCCCCAGAAAGTCCCCTGTCTTTTTTTTTTTTTTTTTTTAAAGATACAGCTACCTAGCAAAGGAAATAGAACATAAAGGACCAGAAATAAACCCCAAAAGAACTAACTAACTAGTGTTGCTCCTTCAAGTGTCACTTAGCGTGCCCAGCAGGGGCACAGAAGTCCTCCAGCTGCAGGGAGACTGGACACACTGGGGACTTCTGGGAGCTCCGGCTGTATATATACTACAGAAGATTTGATTGGTCCAGTCTCCCGGCTGCAGGAGGAGGGGCACTACCCGATGTTGGAGGACTAAACTGGATTACCGAACAGGAAACTATATTTCCACAGTTAAGGCACTTCTTAGGAGAAGGCGGCTCCATGTTGGAGAGGCCTTACAGGCCCAAAAATTTAAGACAGAAACTGAGGGAAAAACTCTCCCTGAGTTTGAGAAAAAAGAAAAGAAAAAACCCACCAGCGGTACCGGTGGAGGCGGGAAAAACAGCCGCGACCACAAGAAAAAAGAATTAAAGAAAACATTTTCTGCGGTGACAGGACGACGTCCTGCCGGCTCCGCGGAAAAACGAAAACTGAGGAGAGACAGTTGGAAAGGCGGGAAGGCAGCATGCAGGTGCTGAGGGATGCTCCCAAAAGCTTTCTCATTGGACGCTGGGGAGCGTTCCCGCGCAGGCTCCGTCGGTACCGATGTACCCATATGTGAAGACTCATTCCTGCTTGTTCATGGAGATAGCAGCTAGCCAACTCCGCTGAACGTTAGACCCGGATATTAAATGCCAGGGCCACATACTGCCACTGGCATTGAATATCCAGGTTGGCCACATAGCAATGAAGCTTTCCAGGTAGCAACAATATTAAGCCGCTGTCCAGTTAGTTTCTGTGACTGAAATTAGGCAAACCTTTGAAGTTCCTAACTTTTGTCTCTTAGCGTTAACAGGGCAGCAGCTCGATATCACCACTGTCCGGTTATTGTCTGATGCCACCCCCCTGCTTTGCCCCTGGAAAGCCCCAATGCTAGTCAGCTAGCATCAGGGAGTGCAGCGACAGCACTCGTGGATATTCAGCAGCACTATGATGGTGCCGCTGAATATCCCAGTGACCATGATTAATGCAGTTAGCAGATATGCTAACCCGTTAATCGCTTTGAATATTCCCCTATAATCATTGTTTGAAAAAACAACAACTTGCGATTTATATCTCTCATCTGATATTTAAGAGTTTGTCTCTATGTTTGAGATAGTAGGATTGGCAATATTGACTGTGCTAGGCTTAAGTTTTCACCCACCTGGTCACTTCAGGTCCAAAGATGTGGGCAACTGCTCCTCTTGAACCACTAAACCCACATGCCCTGGTCAAAACAGCAGCTTAGAGACCACCCTTTTTCTGCATGTGGCCTCTCCTGGTTAGCAGGGTTGGTGTAAGGATTGGAGGCACCTTAGGTGGGCAACTCCATCCTGCCGTGCTCCCCACCCCTATTGCCACTGCCGCCTCTCCTTCTCTGGAGCCAGCAGCGGTGGCAATGGCAAAAGAACCATGATCTAACACTTACGAAAGGCTCCAGAACTGGGTCACAGTTCCTCTCTGCAATCTTCGGGCGCTTCCGCCTCCCCCAGCTGATGCAGAAGTTAGCATCAGAAGGTCGGAAGGAGGGCACAAGCTTCTTAAAATAAAAGGCAGGAACCATGATGCAGCACCGGAGACTTTGGTAAGTGCTGTGGCGCAGTTCCTTTGCCACTGCTGCCGTTGCTGGCCCTGGGAGGAGTAGGGAGCTCCCAAAGGATTGGCATTCTAGGCAGTCACTTAGTTCACCTAGAGATAGCAACGGCCCTGCCAATTAAGGCCCCAGTCACAAAGGTGAAGTCCTTTGAGCTAATGTGACAACACGGGTAGCAATGGCCCTGTCCCTGGTAATAGCACAGAAACCAGCACTAAGAAATCAAAGCTACTGGTTGCTGCATATGACCACCATACCTGTATGACTGTAATGGCGTGAAAAGAGGATGTCAAATATACAGTATAGCTTTAGCAAGGGGAAGTGAAAGGACATGAATATCTAGGACAATTCAGGGCAGAAAAGATGAATACTCACAAGCCACATACGAGACCTCCGTGTCTAGAGTTTCTATATCTGCCACATTAACATAGAAGAAAGGCTTAGACTCCGGAACTGATCCTCCAATTCCAGGCAATGAGACGTTAGCCAGACAGCAACAGCAATACACTGCAATCAGAAAAGAGAATAAGAAAGAAGGAGGAAAAAAAACATGAGCAAACATAAGAACATAAGATATACCATACTGGGTCAGATCAAGGTCCATCAAGCCCAGTATCCTGTTTCCAACAGTGGACAATCTAGGTCACAAGTACCTAGCAGTTTCCCCAAGAGATACAGGTTCCACAATGCTTGTACTGGGTCAAGCATTGATATCCTGGATCCCTTCTTAATAATGGTTTATGGACCTTTCCTCCAGGAACTTGTCCAAACTTTTTTTTTAAACCCAGCTACACTAGCAGCTTTTACTACATCCACCAATAAATTCCAGAGTTTGATTACACGCTGAATGAAAAAATATTTTCTTTTATTAGTCTTAAATAGTTTACCCTGTAGCTTCATTGCATGTCCCCTAGTCTTTCTATATTCTGATAACGTAAACAATCGATCTACGTTTACCTGTTCCACTCCATTCATTAATTTATAGATAAAGCACAGTTACTTACCTGTAACAGGTGATCTCTGGGAACAGCAGGAATAAGTCTTCACATATGGGTACGTCGGTACCGACGGAGCCTGCGCGGGAACGCTCCCCAGTGTCCAATCAGAAAGCTTTTGGGAGCATCCCACGGCGCCTGCGTGCTGCCTTCCCGCCTTTCCAACTGTCTCTCCTCAGTTGAGTTTTATAGCTGAGACAAAGAGGGAGAGAGAGAGGGAAAGGAAGAGAGATAGAGGGAGAGAGAGAGGGAAAGGAAGAGAGATAGAGGGAGAGAGACAACTCCTAGGGGAGGTGGGTGGGTTGTGAAGACTTATTCCTGCTGTTCCCAGAGATCACCTGTTACAGGTAAGTAACTGTGCTATCTCCAGGAACAAGCAGGAATGATTCTTCACATATGGGGACTCCCTAGCTTTTGATGCCAGGGAGAGAGCCCAGAAGTTGTGTGTCCCTGGAACAGGGCTGCACTTCCCCACCTGGATCTCTGGCATCCCATGAGGGATGGTGGGTAGGAGTTGATTAAGCATGGAACAGTTGTTTGAGAACAGCCTGACCAAACAAGGCATCCCGGTGGGAGTCCTTGTCTAAGCAGTAATGGGCTGTGAAGGTATGAACTGAGGCCCAAGTGGCTGCTCAACAAATGTCATCGATAGACACAGAGTTCAGATGAGCCATTGAGGCTGCCATGGCTCTCACATTGTGAGCTGTGACATGGCCCTCCAGAGAAATGTTTTTGCTCTGATAGGCAAAAGATATACATTGGGCAATCCAGTTGGAAAGAGTTCTCTTGGAGACTGGTTGTCCCAAATGAGAAGGATCAAAAGCAACAAAGAGTTGGGAAGACTTTCTATTTTGCTGTGTCCTCTGTAAGTAAAAAGCCAGAGCTCTTTTACAGTCCAGGGTATGAAGATTCCTCTCTGCACTTGATGCATGAGGCCCTGGAAAAAAGACAGGTAGGTAGACATCTTGGTTGAGGTGAAAAGGCGAGACCACCTTAGGCATAAAATGTGGATTAGTCCTAAGGACCACCTTGTCATGATGGAACCTTGTATAAGGTGGATTAGCTACTAGTGCTTGCAATTCACTGATGCGGTGTGCTGATGTGATTGCAATGAGAAAGATAACCTTCCGAGAAAGGTATTTCAAAGAGGTAGTAGCTAAAGGTTCAAAAGGCGGCTTCATAAGCTGACCAAGAACCAAATTTAAGTCCCATGCCACCGGTGGTGGTCTAATGGGAGGCTTTGTTAAAAGGAGGCCTCTCATGAACCTTGCTACAAGGGGATGAGAGGAAACAGGTTGTCCACTGAGAGGCTTGAGTGAAGCTGCAATAGCACTCAGATGGACTCTTACTGAATTTGTCTTAAGGCCTGCATTAAACAGATGCAGGAGATACTCCAGTAACGATTCTAAAAGGTATTGACCGGGGGTTAAGACACCTTCCAGAACACCAGATGGTAAACCTTTTCCACTTGAAGGTGTAAGGACGTCTAGTGGAAGGTTTTCTGGAAGCATGAAGAACATCTTTCCCTTATTGAGAAAGAGGAAGATCCTGGAGATCTAGGCCTTCAGCAACCAAGCCCTGAGATGCAGACTGGGGATTGGGATGCCACAATTTTCCGTCCTCCTGAGAGAGGAGGTCTGGAGCAGACCCTAACTCTAGGGAGGGAGCTTGAGAGAGATGTAGAAGCAGAGGGTACCACACTTGCCGTGGCCAATGTGGAGCTATGAGAATCATGTGGCCTCTGTCTCTCTGAAGCTTGAATAGGGTTTTGGGAATTAGGGGAATGGGTGGAAAGGCATACAGGAAGTCCTGACCCCAGTGAAGGAGGAAAGCATCCCTTGCCTGAGCCCCCTGAGCTGGAGTTCTGGAACAGAACCGGGGAAGTTTGGCATTCTACGGACTTGCAAAGAGGTCTATGTCCGGGGTTCCCCAAATCTGAAAATTTTTTGACACCTGGTCCATATGTAGGGACCACTCGTGTGGAAGCAGAACTCGACTGAGTCTGTCTGCCCAAGAGTTTTGAACCCCTGGAAGATAGACTGCCAGAAGTTGAATGTGATGCTCTCTGGCCAGGGCCCATAGTCGCAGAGCTTCGTTGCAAAGCGACAGAGAGCCAGTTCCCCCCTGCTTGTTTGGGTAGAACATGGCTACCTGATTGTCCGTGTGGACAAGGACTGTCTTGTGGCTGAGCAGGGTGTGGAAAACTCATAGAGCAAGGAAGATTGCTCTGAGTTCCAAAAGATTGATGTGGAGACAAGTCTCCTGTGGGGACCAGACGCCCTGGGTGGAGAGGTCCTGAAGATGAGCTCCCCAGCCCATTAGAGAAGCATCTGTTGTAAGAGTTGCCTGGGGTAGAGGCGGTTGAAAAGGACACCCCAGCAAGTGGTTTTGAGGGGACTTCCACCATTGGAGGGACAAAATGAGGCGACTTTTGTTTGCTATTTTGTCTGACAGGCAGCCTAATGCCTGGGTCCATTGGGTGGATAAAGTCCACTGAGCTGCTCTCATGTGAAGGCGAGCATATGGTACCACATGAACGGTGGAAGCCATATGGCCTAGCAACTGTAACATTTCTCGAGCAGTTAGTAGGGGTTTCAACTCTGCTTGAGAAGCTAACTGCATCAAGCGAAGGCAGCGGACCTGGGGAAGAAAGGCCCTTGCCTTTGTGGTATTCAGCAATGCCCCTATAAACTCCAGGGACTGAGTAGGGATCAAATTGGATTTTGGGATGTTTATTACCAGCCCTAACTATTGAAGGATACGCATTGTGCAGGTTAGAGCAGTCTTGGCCTCTGATTGAGTGGGAGCTCGAATGAGCCAGGCGTCCAGATAGGGGAAGACAAATATTCCCAGGGTGCGCAGAAAAGCAGCAACCACTGCCATGCATTTCGTGAACACCCTTGGTGCAGAGGCCAGGCCAAAGGGGAGCACTCTGTATTGATAGTGCTTCTCCTGGAAAAGGAACCGAAGGAACCTTCTGTGAGTTGGATGGATGAGAACATGAGTGTACGCATCCTTGAGATCTAGAGAACAAAGCCAATCCTGACTCTGAAGGTATGGCAGCAGAGTTCCTAGAGAAACCATCTTGAATTTTTCCTTGACTAGGAATCTGTTCAACTCTGAGATCTAAAATGGGTCTGAAGCCCCCTGTTTTCTTTGGGATAAGAAAATAGGGGGAGTAGAACCCTGTGCCTTGTTGTTGAGAAGGCACTTCCTCTATTGCCCCCTGGGCTAGAAGAGTGGCAACCTCCTGCTCTAATAGGCCGAGGAGGGAGGTTGGAGAATTGAACTGGTGCACTCTTGTGAGAGGGGGCAAGCTGGAAAAATGAAGTTTGTACCCCTCTCTTATGATGGAGAGTGTCCAATGCTCTGCTGTGATTTGCCCCCATCTGGGAGCAAAGTGACATAACCTTCCTGGAATGGTGGAGGGCTCTGGTCCTTCTAGAGCCAGGAAGGCTAAGTTCTCTAGCGGAAAGTCAAAGGCCCTGTGGGGGCTGAGACTGCTGGGCTGGAGCAGGTCTCGCAGCCTTGGCCTTGGTCTGTTTGGAGGATTGCTGACGTTTAGAAGGGAACAGAGCTGCAGAAGATGCTCTCTGACTATAAGCAGGATAGGATCTTCCCTTTTTAGAAAAAGGTGTTTTCTTGAACAACCTTTTCTTAGCAGGAGCAGCTGTAGATTTGGATAGTCTATCCAAAGCAGAATTTTCAGCAGCCATTTGATTGGCTTTTGCTTGCCAATCCTTACCAACAGATTTTCCCCTGTACAAGGAATATTTCCCAATTCATCTTGGACCCAGGTCTCCAAATCAGATGCTTGAAGCCAAGCAATCCTACGTGCACCTATAGCTATAGCTGAGGCTCTGCTTACGCATTCAAAGGAGTCGAAACCTGCACGGTTGGAGAATTTGGAGATATCCTGGGCATGTTTGAGCCCAGAGAGAAATTCTTGCCTTTTATGGTCAGACATAAAAGGACTCAAAGTCAGCAAATGGTCAGTGACATCTTTTAAGAACATTCCCATGTAGAGACTATAAGAATTAATTCTCGCAGCAAGCATGGAAGCTTGGAAGACTCTTCTACCAAAAGCATCCAGGGTTCTACATTCACGTCCTGGAGGATTAGAGGCATGTCTCTTGGCACTTCTAATCTTTCTCATTGCAGACTCAACCACAATAGAGTGGTGAGGAAGCTGAGTTTTGTGGAAACCAGGACAAGGAGGGACACGATACATGGTGTCCAACCTGCGAGAGTGAGGAGAGGTGGTTAGAGGTGCTTCCCACATCCTTAACATGAGATCATACAGAATCTCATGAATAGGCAAGGTAGCTGCCTCTTTAGGAGTTTTAGGATATTGTAGAATATCTAACTCCTTAGCTCTAGGCTCTGACTCTGGGGCTACTGTAATAGAGAGACCCCGAGCCACCTCTCTGATAAAGTCTTGAAAAGACAAGTCCTCTGGAGGAGGCATCCTTCGTTTAGGAGAGGACTCCTCCTGTGGAAGAAGCATCGCTGCATTGACAGACTCTTCAGAATCCTCAGAGTCAGAGGAATCGAAGTATCGTCTTTCGGGATGCTCTTGCAAAGCCTGATACCCGTACCGACCGGGGTTGGTATCGGGAATCATTGGTACCGGGGTATCGGTACCGGAGGGCTGCAGAGGGCAGGGTACCGGTATGGCCGACACCGATTCCGATGCCACCGATACCGGAATCAGTACCGATGGCGATACCGGAGTCAGTACCTGCAGAGTAGTCTGCTGCGGTACCACGGGCGTCAATGCCACAAGGAAAGCCGCCAGACTGGGTTCCAAGGACAGAATCCTCTGATCCATCGACGCTGCCAATGCCTGGAAGTCGGTACCGGTGGAGGCCACCGGTAGCCCAGAGCATGGCACCAGGGTATCTGTTGAGGCCACGCCATCTAGATCGTCCTGGAACCCCGATGATGATGCTTTAGAAGCCGAAGCCTCCCGCCGGGGTAATTTTGCCGGTGCAGAATCCTCGAGGGCAAGGCCAGAGGCATCTCGATGCTTAGAAGGAGATTTGCCCTTCGAGGACCGGCTGGATTTATGTTTAGCTACCTGAGATCCATGTGAGGAAGAAGCAGCCCTGGAAGATGTCGATGCCACCGAAGCCGCATCAGAGGGAAACAGGGTACCGAGCTTGGCAGCTCGGTTCTGTCGACCTCTCTTAGACATCATGGAACAGGACACACAATCTTTAATGGAATGGTCAGGGCCTAAACATTTGAGACACCAGTCATGGGTGTCGGTGACAGATATAGTACCGCCACATTTTGTGCACTTCTTAAAACCTGAGGCAGGTTTTTCCATATTTAAGGAAGAGGGTTTTGGGCCTAAGGCCCAAAACTGAAGTACACCTGAAGAAAAAAATAGGTCTTTTTTTTTTTTTAAGAAAAGAATAAGAACCGGCAGTACCGGTACAGCGTCGAGGAAGGCAGACGCGTACAGAAAAGAAATAAAGAAAAAATAAGGAAATTCTTCTGCGGTGACAGGAACACGACCTGCTGGCTCCGCGGAAAAAGAACAACTGAGGAGAGACAGTTGGAAAGGCGGGAAGGCAGCACGCAGGCGCTGTGGGATGCTCCCAAAAGCTTTCTGATTGGAAGCTGGGGAGCGTTCCCGCGCAGGCTCCGTCGGTACCGACGTACCCATATGTGAAGACTCATTCCTGCTTGTTCCTGGAGATTAAGAGGACAGTGATACAAGGAGAATAAAATAGAAACACACAGAGGAAGAAGATGTCAGAAGGGCTGCCTTTCAGGCCTTTTTTATATGGCCAATTAACTTTCTCTCTTTCAATGGCAGCTGCACACATCACCTGTCTTAGCTTCATAGACCCGGGTGATTCCCAACCCCAAGGCCTTTCTTGCCCGTCTAACATGGTAGACAGTAGGCCCCAGGAGATTCAGATGTGACAGGCTTTCAGTCTGCCTTTCAACAGAAAAATAGGTTCAGAATACTTTGTTTTAACACACCTCCCTCTCTGGCAGAGACCACTGTCCCCACTTACCTCGGTAGCAGACAACTCCAACAGGAGGTGGAGAGAAAATCAAAATGCGTTTGCGCAGAAGTGCAAATTTCCAGAGAACCAGGATCTGTTCCCCAAAGAATTTAATGAACTGAGACATGCAACCAGCAGGATGTGTAATCTAAGGGAAGAGAGATCATTACACACACCTAATATATGTACATGGGCACAAATCAGAACAAATGCCAATAAATAAAAAAAACCACACCGTGGGAACTAATCAAACAAGTCCAAAACAACCCCCGGCCCAAAATTTCTATTAGGAAGTAAAAATTGCAATCAACTCTTTGTATCTCAACAAAAGCTAGACTCACTATGTCCCTACAAAATTCACAGTTCCATCTGAAGAGCAATAAAATGACTCTAAATAATTTTACCAATACAAGCAAATTATTAGTGGGAGAAAAAGGCCTTAGTAGTAATTTATTCATTTACTGCAGATAAAGTTGTTTTTTGTGCATACTCAAGGTTGCTCTGAGCCATCTCTAGTTCGCCTGATGTCTGCACGGATACCCCCGGGTCCATTAGACCCTGCAATAGCAACATTTAAGAATTTTTTATTGAAGGACATTGATGCATTGGAATCTTCACGGCATATGCTTTACTCTGATTTGTCAAAAATTGAAAGGAAAGCCCTTAAAGAACTTCAGGGTAATTCTTCCTCGGTTATTAAATGGGTGGACAAGGGAGGAGTGATAGTGGTGACTGATGCCTCGGTATATGATCTTAAGGCTCAACGCCAATTGACCAATGGGTCACACTATAAATTGCTTGTCCTACTCCCTCTCTACAGGGCATTAATACTGCTATTTCCAATACTGCTCGAGCATGTGGATATTTGACTGAGAAAAAATTTTTGTTCTTGAACCCTAGATATCCGAAGATTGCAGTCTTTTATCTTTTACTGAAGATACACAAGACATTGGTAAATCCTCCTGGTAGAACAATACTTTCTAGAAATGAGTCCCTGTTGGAATTTGTTGGCAGATATCTAGATAATGTTTTGAAGTACCTAAGATTCGCTCATATATCAAGGATACATCCCATTTCCTGCAGATCTTACAACAGGTGCAGGATGTTTCTTCAGTGTGATGGCTAGTGATCATGGATGTGGCATCGCTGTACACTTCAATACCACAGGATGAATTGTTGACTCTTGAGAGATGTGTGGGAGGGCAGGCTTCGCCCCCATAAGGTGCCTAATGATTTTTTTGGTTCAACTGGCTGAAACAGCCTTGAAACACAACTATATTTTGTATAAGGAACAGTTTTTCCAGCAAATATCAGGCACATAAATTAGTGCTGCGTTTGCTCCCTCTTTGGCTGATTTATATACGCAGGGATTTGAGATGCAATAGGTTTACTTCTCTGCCTATATGGTGGATGTGACAGAATGGAGACGCTACATTGATATTTTTATTTTATGGAAAGGGACAAAGGATGATCTGTCTGCTTTTTTTCTTATTTTCTAAATGTGTGTAATCCTGCAATTCACTTTGAAATGATGTTTCATGAATTTTACATACATTTTTTGGATGTTATGATTTTCTAAGACATTAAATACTTTTGAGATGACTTTATTTTCAAAGCCTACTGACAGGAATACATTGTTGAAGTATGCAAGTTTTCATCCAGCCCCGTTGAGGAATAGTTTGCCCTTTTCTCAGCTGTTATGTTGTAGGATGATATGCTCTACTAATGCGGAGTATTAAAAACAAGCCACTGTAATGGTGGGCAAGTTTGCAGACAAAGGATATCCACGAGAGGTATTTCAGAAGACTTGTAAAAGAGCTTTCAATAATCATCATGAGTGGCTATTGGGTTGATCTAAGCCCTCTGGCACAGCCATGCTGTCAGATCATCTTACTTATGTGTTTCAATATTCCTTTTTATTGTCAGGAATAGCAACAGCTATAAGGAAGAATTGGCCTGTGTTATCTGTGCATCCTCTTTTTTCCACACTTAGACGAAGAATTGCCTAAAGTCGGGGCAAGAATTTACAAGATATTTATTTATTTATTTGGTTTCATTTATATACCGCTACTTCCAGCGATCAGAAGCGGTTTACTCTACATATCAAACATTGGTTACATATGATAGGAATCAACAATTTACATTTTCATTGGGGTGTACTTGCCTGTGCATTTATACATATTTACATTTTATATTGTTTTGCTTGCTTTTATACAGATTGAATATTGAAATTTTGTTTTCATTTATACAGTGTAAGCTATCTAAATAGTATTTAAATAGTATAAGCCATGTACAGTTTTGTTTCAGTGGTTGCAATATAAACATTTTGGTTACAAAGAAATCAATTCTTAATACTTTTGTTTTCATTTATACAGTGTAAGCCATCTAAATAGCATTTAAATAGTATGAGCCATGTATAGTTTTGTTTCAGTGGTTGCAATATATACGTTTTGGTTACGAAGAAATTGATTCTTCATACTTTTGTTCAGTTGGGTTGCGAGGTATGTTCATTCTGGATTGGTTATGTTAAGTTGTAATGATCCTGAAAGAGGTGGGTCTTTAGTTTTCTTCTAAAGTCCCGTAGGTCACTGTTCGATCTTAGTTCGTTCGGTAGCTGATTCCATAATGTGGGTGCTGTATAGGTGAATGCTCTGTTGCTTGTGCAGACTTTTACAGTTCGGATGTTAGTTGAGACGTGAAGGGTGTTTAAGTTGTGTGTTCTTCTGCTTCTGTTAGGGGGTTGTGTGGTGATGAGGTTGGAGAGGTGGGATGGTGCTATGTTATGTATCAGCTTGAATACAGTTACTAATAGTTTGTATTTTATGCGGGCTGTAATGGGAAGCCAGTGTAGCTCAATTAGTATAGGTGTAATATGTTCGGTGAGTTTTCTCTTGAGGATAATCCTGGCTGTGACGTTTTGCGCCAATTGCAGTATGTTAAGGGTTTTTTTAGGCAACCCTTAGAGAATGGCGTTACAGTAGTCTAGGTGGGGTGTCATGAGTGCTTGTGCTACTGTTCTGAAATCAGAGTGTTCGATGATGTTGCGTAAAGGTTGGAGGATCCTTAGTTTATGGAATATTGCCAGGTTAAGCATCCGAAGATGCTTTTCCATCCTTAGGTTTTTGTTGAGTATTACTCCTAGGTATTTTATTTCATTCTTTATGTTGTAGGTGTTGTTGTTCATGGTGATTGTTGATGGAGGGTTGAAATCTGTTTTTTTGGAGATGTACATTACTTCTGTTTTCTTGTGGTTTATGGACATATTGTTTTGGTGTAGCCAGGTTTGCATTTCATTAAGGCATTCCTCTGTTGTTGTTGTTAAGTGCTGTCGAGTCTGAGTCGACTCATGGCGACCCTCTGGATAGCTATCCTAAATTGTGTTCGGTCTTCAGTCAGGCGGCTCATTGTTGACAGACTGGTACCCGTAGCTGCTGTTATTGTATCGATCCATCTCATTGCTGGTCTTCCTCTTTTGCGTTGACCTTCTATCTTGCCAAGCATGATGTCTTTCTCTAATGATCTCTCTCTTCGCATGATGTGTCCAAAGTATGAAAGTCGAAGTCTTGTCATCTGAGCTTCTAAAGAAAGCTTAGGTTTGATCTCCTCTAGTACCGACTGGTTTGTTCTTCGGGCAGTCCATGGTATACACAGTATTCGCCGCCAGCACCATAATTCAAAGGCATCAATTTTCTTCCTGTCTGGCTTTTTCACTGTCCAGCTTTCACATCCATATGATGTTATTGAAAATACCATGGCTTGAACAAGTCGAATCTTTGTATGGAGAGACATATCTCTGCTCTTGAGAATCTTATCTAGGTCTTTCATAGCCATTCTGCCAAGAGCAATGCGTCGTCTGATTTCTTGACTGCTTGTTGCTTCTTTATTGATAGTTGATCCAAGTAGGTTAAAGTTGTTCACAATTTCAATTTCTTCTCCTTCAACGATGAACCTGTTGATTATGCCAGTTGTCATGATCTTTGTCTTCTTTACATTAAGGTGCAGGCCCATTTTGAGACTATGTTCTTTGATTGTGAGAAGCAAATGTTTCAGATCATCTTCACTTTCAGCCAGTAATGTAGTATCATCAGCATAGCGAAGGTTGTTGATGAGTCTTCCACCAATCTTCACACCTCTGTTGTCTTCATACAATTCTGCTTCTCTGATGATTTGTTCTGCATATAAATTAAACAGGTAGGGGGAAAGTATGCAGCCTTGTCTTACACCTTTGCTTATTTTAAACCATTCTGTTTCTCCTTGTTCCGTTCGAACTGTTGCTTCTTGATCAATGTACAGATTGCGCAAGAGAACGATCAGGTGTTCTGGTATACCCATGCTTCTTGATGTGGCCCAGAGTTTCTCATGGTTTACACAGTCAAAAGCCTTGCTATAGTCGATAAAGCACAAATAGATATCCTTTTGGTATTCTTTAGTCTTTTCAAGGATCCATCTCACATCCGCAATGATGTCTCTTGTTCCTCGCCCTTTCCTGAACCCTGCTTGCACTTCAGGTAGTTCTTGTTCCAGGTATGGTTGTAGTCTCTTTTGAATAATCTTCAGTAGAATCTTGCTGGCATGTGGGATCAGAGCGATTGTTCGATAATTTCCACAGTCAGTTGGATCACCTTTCTTTAGTATTGGTATAAACACATCACATTGGTATAAACGCATTCCTCTAGATGGTTGTAATTTGGATTGGTCAAGTCCAATTGGGTGTAAATCATAATTTCGTCTGCATAAATGTGGTAAGTGACGTTGTGCTTCTGAAAGATTGTGCAGACCGTTTTATGTATAGGTTGAACAGTAAGGAGGACAATGCTGAGCCTTGCGGTATTCCCTGGCTTTGGGGGAACGGCTTTGCTTTCTCCTTATTGAATTTGACTTGTTGCAATCTGTTTGTTATATAGGATATGAACCAGTTTAGGGGGGTTCCTGTTATTCCTATGGATTCCAGCCTGTTGATGAGGGTTCTGTGGTTTACTGCATCGAATGCAGCAGATATATCAATGAATAGTAGAATATACATCTTCTTTTTATCTTCCAAGCCTTTGATCAGTCTATCTAGAAGAACCAGTAGTAAGGTTTTGACACCATGGTGTTGGCGGAATCCGTATTGTTGCTCATCGAGTGCATTCATGGTGTCAACATGGTCCTGTAATTGCTGCTGTACTGCTTTTTCAATAATTTTGGCTAAGAATGATATACTTGAGATTGGTTGGTAAGAAGCTGGGTTCTTCTTTTCTAAAGTTTTGTTTTTTAGTATGGGTCTTATGAGGGATTTTTTTAGTTCTGCTGGCATGACTCCTTGTTGGAGTGATTGGTTTACTACGTGTGTGATGTATTGGGCAACATCTTGTTTTGTTGCCTTGATCCAGGCTGCTGGGCAGGGATCTAGTGGGGAGGTTGTAGTGTTTAGGTTCGTGATTATGTTTATTATTTGCTTCTCTTCCATCTCATAGAATGCGTTCCATTCCTTGTTCCTGTTCGAGTCCATATCTTGTTGAGATGGGTGGTTAGCAGTCCAGTTTAGGGTGGGGTGTCCGGTTGATGGTGAGTTGAGCTTGCTGGCACAGTGGTCAGCCAATATTTGTGCTTTAATAGCGTCGGTGGGGTTATCTTCATGGGAAGTTTTGGTGAGGGATTTGACGAATTCAAATAGTTCTCTTGGTCTGTTCAGTGCCTTGTTGAGTATGTTGGTATGATGGGGTTTTTTTGCAAGGTTGATTTCGGTTTTGTATTTTGAGAGGAGCGTTAAGTATTCTGTTTTGTGTTCAGGTGTCTTCTTCAGTCTCCTTTTTTTTTCTAGTTTCCTTAGGTCTTTCTTCATCTTGTTTAGTGTTGTTGAGAACCATGGCTCGGTTTTGGTTTTATTTTTAGTTTTCACATTGTTTAGTGTTTTTGTCTTTAGTTCAGAGATTGATTCGATCCCTTCGTTCCATTGGTTTATTAGGGTTTCTAGGTCGGTGTTGTCAGTATTTAGGTGAGTTGTGATGGAGTTTATTAGTGCTCCTTTGTTGAATTTTTGGAACTTCCTTCCGGGTTGCGTCCTTGATCCTGTTGGGGATTTGCTAGGTATGGTGGGTAAGTATATGTTGAATTTTATCAAGTGGTGGTCAGACCATGGAACTTGAGTTATTTGTGGTGTTTGTTCAGTGTCTCCATCTTGCTGGTCATTCTTGGGTATAAATACCATGTCTAGAATGTTTCCTTTGTTATGTGTAGCATTTTGTATTATTTGTTTGAATCCAAGTTGGTCCATAGCTTCCAGAAATGTATTTGCATGCATTGGTGACGTTGATGTTAGGTTGAGGTCCCCTAGTACGATTTGGCATTTTTTGATTGTTGATGTAGAAACTGTTTCTAGTGCGGCAGCCAGGGTTTCGTGGTGTGAGGTGGGGGGTCTATAGATGAGGCAAATTATTAGTGTTTTGCTTTCTAGCTTGAGTATCTCTATTCCATCGACTGTGTTTTGCGATGTGTTAGTTAGGTGTAGCGAGTCCTTAGCAACAATTAGAACTCCACCTCCCCTTCCACTGGCACGGTTCTTCGATGGTTTCACTCATTTCTTTCTTGTCGTTCTTTCTCTGTAGTTACTGGGTCTTCTTCTTCCCCCCCCCCCCCCACTTCCCTTGCATGTGGGGTCCCCCAGGGTTCTGTCCTTGCTCCTCTTCTCTAACATTTTCTTAGCTCCTCTCGCCCTTTTAATTCAGCAGTTTGGCATCTCTGCGTACTATTACGCGGATGACATCTTTCTTCTGTTTCATACTGATTCTCTTTCCCTTGACATAGCCCCTCTTAATCACTGTCTGACTGCTATTGCCTCCTGGTTCTCTTCTAACTTTCTTCACGCAAACCCCGCTAAGTCTTTTGCTATCTGGTTCACCTTTGGGAGCCCCTCCCCCGCCTGTGCCCCTTCTTTCTTTTCACAGGCCATTCCCCTTGTCTCCTCACTCCGTTACCTGGGCGTTACTCTTGATTCTTCTGTTTCCTTTAAGGCGCATATCTCCTCTGTTGTTCAACGTTCTTTTTTCTCCCTTAGGCAGCTTCGCGCTATCCGCCCTTTTCTTTCTTCCGCTGCTCTAGCTACTCTTCTCCTCTCCCTTGTGATGTCTCGTCTGGATTACTGTAATGTCTCCCTAGCTGGTCTCCCCCAATCCCAACTGTCTCATCTCCAACGTGTTCAAAATACTGCTATTCGCCTCCTCACTTACGCTTCTCGCTTCGATCATGTCACTCCTCTTCTTCAACACCATTGGTTACCTGTTTCTTTTCGTGTTCAGTATAAAATTCTTATTCTTGCACATAAGGCTGTTCGCACCGGTACCCCTTTCTATCTTGCTGACCTGATTCACTTTCGTACTTCTCACTGTCTGCTTCGTTCCATTCACATAAACCGTATGTCTCTTCCCTCTCCCTCCCAGGCCCATCTTGTCTCTACCCGTTCCTCTGCCTTTTACATTCTGGCCCCAAGCCTATGGAACTCTCTCCCTCCCTCGCTCCGTGCAGAAGAGTCCTACCAATCCTTCAAGACCCAACTCAAGACCCATCTTTTTCAAGTAGCATTCAATCTCCCTCCCTAACCCCCCCTCCCTCTTCTGCCTCATGATATTATATTGTAACTGTTATTGATTTCTGCTTTTCTCTCTCTTTCCTTTCTCCTCTTTTCTATTATTTTAATTGGCGTTCCTTTTCTTTTTCCTGCAGCCCTATTTTTAAATATTTTCAAATATTTTTAAATTATTTTAAGTTTTATTGTAAACCGCTCAGGTGCCCATGGTGTTGGGCGGTATACCAAGTTTTAAATAAACATAAACATAAACATAAACATAAACACTGGTACGTGGACAGTTGAATATCTTATTTATTTTATTTATTTATTTAACATCTTTTATATACCGCGCTATTTGTTTTCAGTGCGGTTTACAAGTAACAGAAGCTGCACAATCAGAAGACACTGGTGTGCTTACATTATAACAGGAAACTTAAACTTGGAACAGCCTGGTTTGCTTAATTGGTTGAATAGGATGGGGTCTGTGTCTGTGAGCCATGTTTCTGTGATGCAAAGGATGTCTGGTTTTTCATCAGTGATGAGATTATGCATAACATGAATTTTGTTTCTTACTGATCTGGCATTTATTAGTATACAAGTGTATGGGGTTTGGGGAATATTGATGGGTAGTGGGTTTGTGTGTGGTTTTGTTATGGTTAGTCGCTGGTCTGTTTCTTTTGGTTTTGGGTTAGTGTGGTTGCGTGGCTTGTTATGGCGTCTGGTGGCTAATACTCGGTTCAGTTGCGGTACAGAGCTACTGTGGATGGGGTAATGCATATTATATACCAAGTATGCTGGCATCATGAATAGTGTGTAAGGATATATGGGTTCCCAAATCACGTTGTTGGTCTGTTGTTTTACAGAGTAAAACTCACTATAACCAAAAAAAACTCTGTACTCTAATCTGAAAGTAAGGTGTTCTAGACAAGGCTGTAAATTTTATTTTTTTTATTTATTTATTTGAACAGTTTTTATATACCGCTGTTTCCAAGGATCAACAGCGGTTTACATTACAACAAAAGTTATACAGTTAAACAGTTAAACAGTTACATAGAACTTTATGAACAATTTGAACAATATTACATTATAACGTGAGTTGAAAAGAACAATATTGATTAATGTAATTACAATATAACAACAATATTTGACTATGTTACAGAAGACTGTATATCGATAATATATTATAATATAACAGGAATAACAACAATATCAATATTTGAACTATAATACATTTAAACTATATAACAGGTATCGTATGTTACATTGATTATATATATGTGTAAGGAATCATTTTATGATGAGTATCGTTTGCAGTAGAGGATGTCTAATTATAGATATACATTTGGGTAATGTAATAGATTCAGTTATGGTGGTTGGGAAATTATAATTGTTTCCCCATTGTCGTAGTGTTGACAAAATAAATGTGTTTTTAAATCTTTTCTAAATGTTAGTAGGTCTTTAGATTCTCTTAATTGGTCTGGAAGATTGTTCCATAGTATAGGTGCAACAAACGAAAAGGCACTATTACTAGTTGATTGCTTTGATTTTCTTATTAGATCTGGAACTGCTAGTGTGTTAAGGTTTTTTCTCCGTCTTTTCCTAGTTTCTAAGGGACTGTGAAGAAGAGTAGTTAAGTATGATGGGGCTATGTTATTAATTAATTTAAAAGTGGTTAATAGTATTTTGTATTGAATCCTACTGAATATGGGTAGCCAATGTAGTGTGTATAAAATGGGGGTAATGTGGTCAGATAGTTTGGCTTTGAATATAACTCTTGCTGTTACATTTTGGGCCATTTGTAATATTTTGATGTTCTTCTTAGTTATGCCATGTAGTATACTATTACAGAAATCAAAATGTGGGATGACCAAGGCTTGTGTAACGGTTCTAAAGTCTTCATCTTGTAATAGTGGTCTTAGTTGTTGTATAGAGCGCAATTTGTAATATATTGTTTTTGTTAGTTTTCTAATGTGTGTAGTGAAACTGAGAGCTTTGTCTATGATGACTCCTAAATATTTTATTTCTTCTTTGATAGGGAGAGTCGTGTTTAAGATTTTAATGTCAGATGGGGGGGTATATTTCGTGTTTTTTGTCGCAATCATGACTTCAGTTTTTTTGATGTTATTAGATAAATTGTTTAAACGGAGCCATTCTTCAGCTTCTATTAGGCAATTTGTTAGATTGTTATGGTTTGGGTTGATTATGTTAAATTCTGAGAATAGCATGATGTCGTCCGCGTATATATGATATTTAATCTTGTATTTTTTGAATATGGTACATATTGGCTGGAGGTATATGTTAAATAATAAGGCAGATAATGCAGAGCCTTGGGGTATACCTTTTTCTTGTGGGAATGGGGATGAAGATGCTTGGTTATGATGAACGTATTGTGATCGATCGGATATATATGATTTGAACCAGTTCAAAGTAGTATTCAGTAAACCTATTTGTTTAAGTCTTGATATAAGTATGGTATGATTAATGCTGTCAAAAGCAGCTGAAATGTCTAGAAAAACTAAGATGAATGCTTGTTTTGGATTGTCCAAACCTTTGTTAAGAGTGTCAAGTAGTGCAATGAGCAAGGTTTCAACACCATGAAAAGGGCGAAATCCGTATTGGTGTTTGTCAAGGGGGGCAAATGTATCTATATGATCTTGTAACTGTAATTGAACAGTTTTTTCTATGATTTTGGATAGGAAGGGGATGCTAGCGATCGGTCGATAAGATGAAGGGTCATTTATATTTAATGTATTGTTTTTTTAATATGGGACGGACTGCAGATAGTTTTAATTCTTTAGGTAATATCCCTTGTAGAAGTGATTGATTCACTATATTTAGGATAAAGGGTGCTAGTTCTTGTTTAGTTTGTTTAATCCATGAGACTGGACAAGGATCGAGTATGGATGTGGTTGTGTTTATATTTGATATTATATTGAGTAGTTGTTTCTTATCTATAGGTTGAAAAGTATTCCAGGTGTGATTATTAGAGGAAGGAATATTTTGGAGTGGTGTAGTTATTGTAGATGATCTAAGTTTGCTAGCAAAATAGTCAGCCATATCTTGAATGTTAATTGAGGCTGATTGTTGTTTATCTATGGGATTTTTAGTTAATGATTTTACAATTTGAAACAGTTCTCTAGGACGATTAATAGATTTGTTTAGGATCGACGCATGGTATTGTTTTTTAGCATTGTTTGTTGCTGACCTGTAGGAGTTGAGATTTGTGAAGTATAATTCTTTCAGGTCAGATGTTTTTGTTTTTCGCCATTCTTTTTCAATTTTGCGAAGGTTTTTTTTGATTAAGGCTAGTTCTGTTGTATACCATTTTTCTGATGATCTAGTTTGATGTTTTTTTTGTATATTGTGTATTGGTTTAGATGCTGATTTTATAATTGTATTCCATATAGTTGTGGCTTCGTCAAGGTTGTTTAATTCTGTGGAGAATTGTGGGATGATTGTGTTGAGGAATTCTTCAGGAGAAAAAGGTCTATATTTGGGTCCGTGATGATTTTTATGTTGTTGAGAGGAGATAGTAGATGGTATTTTAGAGAATTTTATTATAAAGTGGTCAGACCATGGGATTTGGGATATTATAGGAGGCGTATATTCATGTGTTATTGTAAAGGACAATGGGAGAAATATTAAGTCCAGAGTATTTCCTTTATTATGAGTTGGTTGGTTAATAATTTGTTGATAGCCCATATCTTCCATAGATTCAAGAATGATTGCAGATTGATTAGTATTGCAAGTTTTTAAGTTAAAATCTCCCAGGATTATATGGGGTTTTTTTGTGGATGTTTTGCATGCTGTTTCTAGTATAGATGTAATATTTTGAGTATCTGATGTAGGTGGTCTATAAAAGAGGCAAATTGCTAAGTTCCTGTTTTCTATCATTAGTATATCTGTATTATCATTAGATTCACTAATGGAGGTGGAACAATTCAAACTTGATTTTGATAGTATTAAGACTCCACCACCTTTTCTTTGATTGCGGTTACAGATGGATAAGGTATAACCTTTTATTTTTAATTGGTTTATTAAAACAGTATCAGTGTTGCTTAGCCAAGTCTCAGTTAGGCAGAGGAAGTCTGGGTTCTCGTCAGTGATGATATCTATAATGATTGGAATCTTGTTCCTAACAGATCTTACGTTTATGAGGATTATTTTCAAGTCTTGAATGGGTGGGTTCAGTTTTTTTATTTCATTGTCTGTTTTTGTTTGTATGTTAATTAATCTTCTTATACGTGTATCTGTGTACTTAACTGTTAATGGGCTATGTATGAGTGAATATGGTTTGTGGTTAGTAATGAATATTCGATTAGTATGTTGAGGGTTGGTGTGCTGGTAGGCCATTCTAGGATGGTGGTAGAGCGGGTATTGTGGTTGGTAGCATATTGTAGGAGAGATAAGTATGCTTATGGCAATACTTATGATATATAAAAGATGTATTATGATCTGTGCAAGTTTCATTTTTGCTATGATTAATATATGACGTGGACAAGTAGTATGTGAGAGTGTGAATAATTTGTTTTGATAGAGGAGCAAGTTATGGAGGGTATTGGAAATAAGAGTTTGTTTTCTATTTTAAGTGGGAAGGATAGGAATATCCTATTGATATATCTATTTATTTTTAACAGTGCAATCTATTGAGAGAGGTACTTGCAACAGTGTGATCAAATGTGAGGAGTACTGGGAGCAGTGTATACAGATTAGTAATATTGGCAACAGTGTATACAGATTGGTAACAGTGTAAATATAAGAGAAAGGTACTAGAGATAGAGACGATAAAATGTTGTTTGAGAGGATGCTATCAGCAATGAATGGCAATGTATTAGCAAACAACAATATGGGACACTGTATTGATCTTGATTGAATGAGGCTTCCAACAGTATGGTTGTTTAATATCTACTGACAACAGTAGTTATCAACATCTATTGATAATTGATATCAGTAGTTATCAACATTTACTGATAATTGAGAAGGTGCAACTGGTAAATTAGTGAATTGTGTGATCGTTATAGTCTAACATACTTATTGATATACTATTGACAACAGTAAAGAATAAACTACTGGTACAGTAATGAATACAGTAATGAATCGCTACAGACAACTGTACTTATTGAGGATATACAACTGGCAACAGTTATGATGGTACTGTTAACAAATTACTGAAACAGGATACTACTTGATGCAGTACATAAATGTAGGATCGCTACTAGTTACTGACAACAGTACTGATTGAAGATTTACCATTTACACAGTAATAATGTGTGGGGAAGCTACTGACAACAGTAGTTAGAGTATATCTAAATGACAAATATATAGCAATTAACACAAACACCTGATACAGTTTAGCAGATTGATCATAGTGGTATGATAAATTTAAGATTTTGGGTTGTAAAGATATAGAAATAGAGTTTGTTGAGGGTATACTTGCAGTTGTGAAGTATCTGAGAGGAGATGAAGTACGCGAGCTCAACCCTGGGGGAGCTCAGCTGTACTTAGTTGTAGATGCTGTTAATAAATGTTAATGTGTTAATAATGTTAATAAATATGAGACATTAATTTTTCCAGCAACCAAGCGGCTTAACTCCATCCATTGTTGAGTATTTTCCCAACGCTACCAAGCGCTAAGCGTTTCTCCAAAATAGGGTTCCTCAGGGGAATTGCTAAGCTCTAGAAATAAAAGTACAAAACAGTACTAATGAACTTTACTTTCCTCAATATGGTTCTCAAAACTACTCATTCTCTCGTAAGGAAGAAAAATAAGGCAGCTGGAGTTTAGTGGTCGCTGATGTGAAAAGCGTGGGTAATGAGTTAAAGTTTCAGACTTCTACCCCGAGATGCTGAGACCACTTGGTTGCCGGAAAAATTAATGTCTCATATTTATTAACATTTACAGCCTTGTCTAGAACACCTTACTTTCAGATTAGAGTACAGAGGTTTTTTTGGTTATAGAGGATATATGGGTTGCCATGTGTAGGTAAATTGGTTGGTCGGGTTTGTATTGCATGTGCAGGTAGATATTGTAAGGCACAGACAAAATAACAGTATGGCATTAATAATTTCCATTGCTCTGGGTATTCAAGGCTGATTGGTTCACTAATGGTACAGCTTTATATGTTGGTTTATATTCCTTTGTCAGTTTCTTGCGGTTTTGGGCCGATTTACCTAGGTTTTGTTTCGGTAGTTGAAGCAGCGGTTTGCCTGGTGTGAGTATTTTCCTTGTGGGCTCTATTCAGAGCTCCAGTCTTACAATGTTAGGTGCTTTTATTGTGGTGTAAGCTGTTAGTTACCTGTGGTCAAGGGTGGTTGAAAGTGTCCGTTGTCTGGTGCTGGCGAACTCAACCCTGGTAGGGGAGCTCAAGCTGAGGTGTTTGTGTTGTGTTGATGAGATGGTTTGGTGTTGCGGTCTAGAGGCGCTCTCTGGCTTGTTCCGGTGGATATGTTGAATGGGGGCCCTCAGGTTAATGGCCCGCGCCTAAGGGCCATGCCAAAGGGCTCTCTGGCAAGGCACTCAGACGTGGGCCCGCAAGGCGCGGTGCGCCTTTTGGCACTTCCTTTTGTGCAGCAGGGGCTGCCCCAATTGGGCAGCACGGGTCAGCTGGGTGGCTGGAGGTGAGCTGATGTTGGCGACAGCTTCTATCCCTCCTGGGAGAGCTGCAGGGGCTTAAGAGGCTTTCGGTCCGGGTCGCACTTCCTTTTGTGCAGCAGAGGCTGCCCCGATTGGGCAGCACGGGTCAGCTGGGTGGCTGGAGGTGAGCTGATATCGGCGGCAGCTTCTATCCCTCCTGGGAGAGTTGCAGGGGCTTGATATTCTTTGCCTCGCCATGCCTAGAACTGTGTATAGAGAGGTTGGTGGCCATTCATGCTATGGACACTGTCACTTCTGTTCAATGATGGATGTGACTGATAAAGTTGTTTTCTCAGTAAGGACTGTGTTTCTGAAATTTGCTACCAACTGTACATCACAATTAGTAATGTATTTGATATGGTGTCCCTGCCAAAAGATTTATTTTGGAAAAATGACCAGGCAGCTGAAAATATGTCTGTCTGAACATAAGCATAGTCTTCCTAAGCAGCAAAATGAGTCACCATTGGTAGAACATTGTATGAAATTTCAACATGCATTTAATGATCTATCCTGTGTCGTGAATGACCCATGTCCCAGTGTCATTGCGGGGTGATGACCACGGAAAAGTGCTTCTTCAGTGGGAACAAAGGTGGGTCTTTGCATTGCATGCGATGGAACTGGAGGAACTCAATAACAAGATTGAGTGGACTATTTTTTGAAGGCTGAATCCACTATTTGTCTGCCTTAGTTTAAGTGTTAGGAGCAGATTTAAGGGTGACTCTACACAATGGAAGAGGGCATGTGTGGCTCCGTCCATCTTCTCCTTGATTGGCTTGTTTTAATTTAGAAGTGGTGGTGGTAGTAGGTTCTCTGCTGCTGGAGTGAACGTTGACTGGTTTCTTCTAAGTTCCACCCCGATGAAGCTGTTTTTCCAGAGAAACAAGGATCTTTGTTGGGTGGCTGTTCCATCCGAAGAGCTGGCATTCATGAGATAAGTCTGAACACAGTGTGTGCCATTGTTTGATTGTGTCTTCCAGTTAAGTAATTTTTCTATTTCAGGAACAGTGGTGGAGCTGTGAAATGGTTAACCCTGCCAGCATTTTAGACATTAGTGTCTGGTAGTAGGGGTGTCTTAACAGTCTATGAATTGGAGTTTAAGATAATAGCATTTAAAGGCTCTTTGCTTGCTTTTATTTTTCATATATATATAAAAAAATGGTAAAAAAAAAAAAAAAGGTGTTTGAGATCTGTTGGGTAGTAAATAAAGATTTAAAATATCAAAAGAGTGGGAGTTTTTTCATGCCAGTGATATACAATATGTTCCCCTCTGGGCAGAGATTTCCAATGTGCAGCAAGACAGGGCAAGGAAATAGAAGCAGAAACTATTAGAGGAAGAACAAGATCAGCTTTCCTAACGCTATGAGAGTTAAAGAAAAAGTTCCAGCCTCGAATTGGAATGTTACAAGATGCTCAAGGTTCTATGTTGAATGATGCTGAGAAGATCAAGAAAAGGTGGAAGGAATATAGAGTTTTTATATGATAAAGATCAAGTGGACCAACAGCCGTTTCAACCCGTACCTTATGATCGGGAACCATTGGTGATGAAAGAAGAAGTTGAAGCAGCATTGAAAGCCTTATCAAAGAACAAAGCACCAGGCATTGATGGCATTCCTATAGAAGTATTGCAGCAATCTGATGCAGCTGTTGCCATACTTACAAGGCTCTGCCAAGAAATATGGAAGACAACATCATGGCCAACTGACTGGAAAATATCTGTGTTTATACCAATACTAAAGAAAGGTGATCCAACTGACTGTGAAAATTATCGAACAATCGCTCTGATCCCACATGCCAGCAAGATTCTACTGAAGATTATTCAAAAGAGACTACAACCATACCTGGAACAAGAACTACCTGAAGTGCAAGCAGGGTTCAGGAAAGGGCGAGGAACAAGAGACATCATTGCGGATGTGAGATGGATCCTTGAAAAGACTAAAGAATACCAAAAGGATATCTATTTGTGCTTTATCGACTATAGCAAGGCTTTTGACTGTGTAAACCATGAGAAAAACTCTGGGCCACATTAAGAAGCATGGGTATACCAGAACACCTGATCGTTCTCTTGCGCAATTTGTACATTGATCAAGAAGCAACAGTTCGAACGGAACAAGGAGAAACAGAATGGTTTAAAATAAGCAAAGGTGTAAGACAAGGCTGCATATTTTCCCCTACCTGTTTAATTTATATGCAGAACAAATCATCAGAGAAGCGGGATTGTATGAAGACAACAGAGGTGTGAAGATTGGTGGAAGACTCATCAACAACCTTCGCTATGCTGATGATACTACATTACTGGCTGAAAGTGAAGATGATCTGAAACATCTGCTTCTCACAATCAAAGAACATAGTCTCAAAATGGGCCTGCACCTTAATGTAAAGACGACAAAGATCATGACAACTGGCATAATCAACAGGTTCATCGTTGAAGGAGAAGAAATTGAAATTGGGAACAACTTTAACCTACTTGGATCAACTATCAATAAAGAAGCAACAAGCAGTCAAGAAATCAAATGACGCATTGCTCTTGGCAGAATGGCTATGAAAGACCTAGATAAGATTCTCAAGAGCAGAGATGTCTCTCTCCATACAAAGATTCGACTTGTTCAAGCCATGGTATTTTCAATAACATCATATGGATGTGAAAGCTGGACAGTGAAAAAGACAGACAGGAAGAAAATTGATGCCTTTGAATTATGGTGCTGGCGGGGAATACTGTGTATACCATGGACTGACCGAAGAACAAACCAGTCGGTACTAAAGGAGATCAAACCTAAGCTTTCTTTAGAAGCTCAAATGACAAGACTTCGACTTTCATACTTTGGACACATCATGCGAAGAGAGAGATCATTAAAGAAAGACATCATGCTTGGCAAGATAGAAGGTCAACGCAAAAGAGGAAGGCCAGCAATGAGATGGATCGATACAATAACAGCAGCTACGGGTACCAGTCTGTCAACAATAAGCCGCCTGACTGAAGACCGAACACAATTTAGGATAGCTATCCAGAGGGTCGCCATGAGTCGACTCCGACTTGACGTCACTTAACATAACCACAACAGTTGATCTCTGGGAACAGTAACTGTGCTATCTCCAGGAACAAGCAGGAATGAGTCTTCACATATGGGGACTCCCAAGCTCAGATGCCCGGAGGGAGTCCTAGCATGTTGCAAGTCTGGAACGAGCCATGCTATTCCTCAGGACCTCAGGCATCCTGGGGATGGAGGGTAGGAGGTGAATACAGAAAAGGAGCTGTGGAACAGCTGGCTAGAACAGGGCTTCAAAAGGGGAAGACCCTGTATAGAGGGCATTTAGTACTAAAATATTGTAATCTGGGCCTCCCTTGTTGGCATTGCACCAGTGCACTGAGCTACATATGGATCTGATAGAAGAGCCAGTGAATGTGCTCAAGGGGTACCTCACTGAGAAGTAGAGGTAATAAAGTAGAACGAAAACAACTGGAGGTCAGAACCCTTCAGGGTGAGAAATAGCCCCAGGGGACAACTGGGGTAGTATAAGAGGTAGAGCTTCAGCGGATACGCAGAAGGTACTATTAAAGAAAGCTTAAGCTGTTTTGGTCCAAAAACAGTACAAATCTAGGACCAACAGAAAAAATGAGTCTGACCCCACTGGACTGGGGTTGGAATCAGTCCATGTAGGGGAGAAAGGGTAAGGAGACCCTTGTATCTGATAAGAAAGTAAGGACAGACTCAGGAGTGCTAAGCTTTAGAGCAACTGAAGCTCCACAATGTCTTTCCTAAATGGGGTCAATTAGGAAAGAAAAAGGTACATGGAGAGCTTCAGGAGTACCTAACCTGAAAAGGTTATGGTAAGGAAAAAGTTTGTTAATTACCACAGGAAGTGGTTATAGGTGTAGCCCCCTAAGTATGCTGGCACAGCATTGATAGGGGTAGTGCCCATCTGTCAGGATCATATAGGATGTAAGGATATCTGAACCTAACAGACAGATAGATAAGTAGATGGATACAGATCTATCTAAAAATATATCTCATTATATATATATATATATATATATATTTAAATATATACACATACAGGGTATATATGCATATATCTATAAAGAGATATGTATGGGCATAAGACACACAGATAGATATAGATAAGTATATATATGTATCTATATACTGTATATCTATATATACCTATATGAATAGGCAGGCATATAGACACATGTCTCCAGGTATATGGATGGAGAGATGTCCACAGAACCTCATCCCCCCTAGGGATATAGGGAGAGAGGAAGATTCATCTGACAGCAAGAAGGTTGATACCTGCTTGAATAGATACATAGAGAATCCTCTTTTCCTGGTTATGACTGGCAGAGTCAGAGGAAAGGTCTCCCTGACAAGAAGGCGGCTGAATTCTTTGCAGAATTTGAGCTCTTGAATAACCAGGATGGTGTACGTGAAAATTGCAGAGGATAACTTCAGTCTGCAGACAGGAAGTCCAGATATCTCCAGAATTGCAGTATGGAGAATGGATAGAGGACGCCTCTGGAGGAAGATACCCTAGTGATCCGCCTATGAGGGCAAGATGGGTATTAGGCGTCCTCTAGCTGCCATTAAAGAAATTTATCTCTGACGAGAAGACCCAAGGAGATATGGGCCAAGCCAGGAAATTGGCCCTCCTTTAGGTTTTCACGTAATGAAAAGCCTGAGGCTTATGCCTCAAAAGAGATTTAAGATGAGATGGTAAGGGTAGGGAATACCTGCCAGACATGACTGGGGGAACCCCCCCCTAACCATCTGGGGTTATCTGCTAGGCAAGATACTAATGCTCTCTAGCAAGGGCCCATAGTGCAAAGCTACTCTGTAGAGATGCAGAGAGCATGCTGCAGGTTGGTTAGAAGAAAAAACTGGCTGTGGAAAGCCAGCAGGTAACCAGCTATTCTGCCAAGGACAAGGGGGCGAAGAATAGAAGTTAACCAACCAGAATGTGATAATAGGGTTTCCCAAACGAGGTTGATAACCTGTTTGGGACTTAGCACTGAGGCTAGGAGGATGGCTAGTGGAGGGGAATCCCTGGTTTTGTAGTGAACAAAACCAGTGGCTTAACCACTAGGAATTGCTGTATCTGCAGCAACTACCAGGGCAGCATGGAAAATTTCTTTTCCCTCTTCCTTTTTTAGATTGGGAAAAAGAAACAACAGACATGGTAGGACTTCCTATTGTCTGATGAGCTGCCCCAAGGTAACAAGGGGGAAGGCAACTCCAGAAGGGAGAATCCCCTGGTAGAACAGGTGGAGGACTATAGGGGATTACCCGTGTAAAAGAGCCACTCTTACAAACCAAATGTTGTAGTAAGAGGGAGGTAAGACACAGTTGCAAGAGACCGACTATGGAGGAAGTCTCTGACAGGTGAGATGATACATGCCAGTACAGGGAAACAACTGTCTATTGATAGTTGTTACCTCTCTTTCCTCCAAGAGGAAGAGGAAAATCTGTTAAGTATGGGCATGATCATCATAAAGACTCTTAAAGAAAAGATGTCTCATGAAGAGATATCTAGGTAGGTTAGGATAAATTTAGTACAGATACTGCAAGTGAAAAGAAGCAGACTGCCACCCTAACCACCAACCAAGAGGGACAATGATCTATTTGAAACCCTGCGACTGCTGGGTTTGTTGACCCTGTTGAGTTTGTGGATTCTTCAGACCAGGGCGATGTTTCCCCTGTTTGGGAACATCTGTATCATGGGCAGATGATGGATAAAACCTTCTCCCCCTAGGGGAAGAAAGTTTGGTAGGGCATTTCCTACCTACTGGGAAAGGCGGCGGCATAGAACAGCCTCTGGACACAGGAAAGTCAGTGGATAACTGAGTAACCTGGAGTAAAGACTCCTTGTTGAAGAGATTTTCTCCAGTGCAAGGAGTATTTCCCAGTCTTTCTTGTGCCCATTTGTCCAAGTTTGAAGCTTGGAGCCAGGCTCTACGTCGTGCCCCTATAGCTATAGCAGAAGTCCTGCTAACAGACTCAAAGGAGTCTAGGGAAGCACGAGTAAGAAACCTAGAGATATTTTGAGTATGACTAACCAGAGAGGAATAGTCTGCACTTTTGGGCTCTTGAAGAAAAGGCGTCAAAAGATGTAATTTCTTTGTGACCTCCTCAAGAGATAGACCCATATAAAAAATATATGAGAGAATTCTTGCTGAATGTATGGATGTCTGGAAGGTTTGACGTCCAAAGGCATCTAGTGTCTTAGACTCACGACCTGGCGGATAAGAAGAGTGCTTTTTATTACTCTTCACCCGCCTCATTGCTGATTCTACCACAATGGAATGATGAGGAAGTTGAGTCTTTTGAAACCCTAGAGAGGGGGGCACCTGATATAGAAGATCAGTTGCTCTGGAAGGTGGGGGTACCTTTAAAGGAGCTTCCCACATTCGTAGAAGGAGATCCTGCAAGGAATGATGCAAAGGAAGCATTATGTTCTCCTTTGCTTGGCTAGGAACAGAGAGGGATTCTGTATTCCTTTGTGTAGGATCCTGTCCAGGAATAGGAATGGCAAGTGATTTTGCCATATCCAGGAGGAAAGCCCGAAAAGAAGGATCCCCAGAGGGAACTTCCTTTGCATAGGCTAGATCTGATGAATTACTAGCGTTGGCACCGAGGGATCTATCCAAGTATATAGGAATAGAAGATCCTGAATGGTGCAGTATGGGATCCTTGGAGGATGGTCACTGGTTCTGCAGGTCAGGACCAGCGACAGTCGGTAACACATCGTCCATGCTAGGGATCGATTCCAAACTCGGCATCGAGGGAAGTGAGCCTGACGAGAGAAGCATGGAAGGCACCGACAGCAAAGGTAATGTGGATATCGGTACCAACTTTGGTACCGTATCTGATACCGGTGGATGAAGGCCAGCCAGTGGCAACTCTAACGGTATCGGAGGAACTGATAGTTGTGGATCCGAATTATCGGAACCAAGCCTTCGGTACCGACGGGAGTTGGTACCAAGGTGAGTCGGTACCCAGTCCTCCAGACTGGAGATCGATTCCAGACTCGGCATCGAAGAAAGCGAGTCTATCGATGCACGTCTGGAGGGTACCGACGTCGGTACTAGTATCGGTGCCGGTACCGATACTGGAAGGTCAGTCTGGAGCGTATCCACCGGCCCCGCAGGTACCGAGGACGACGATCCTTGGTGAGGAATGTTTCATCCAACACCAGTGCCGATGCCGTGGTATCGGTACCGGTACCGCTCGAAGCGGATGCCACCACCGGGCATGGCTCAGGTATGTTCTGTGAGGGGTGAACCTCAGGAACAACCTGAAACCCCACACAGGCTTTGGAGGCCGAAAACTCCCACCGGGCTTTTGAAGCCAGTGGATTCTCGAGGACAAGGCCATAGGCATCTCTATGCTGTGCATGAGAACTGCCGCTTGAGGACTGGCTAGTCTTAACAGACTGTTTTGGGGTTACCTGATCCTGTGTAGAAGAAGATATGGTCGGTGCCCTGAAGTTGGATGGGGACTGCGTGTCGAAGGGAACTCTATGTTGAGAACTTCTTCTCACAATACTATTGCCCGAGGGCTCCGGAGGAAAATGGTCAGGACCCAAGCAGGTTAGACACCAATTGTGAGTGTCTAAAAATAAAGTTGTACCGCCAGAGTTTGTATATTTCTTGGGGAAAGTGGCTGGCGGTTCCATGAAGGAAAATGGAGAGGCCTAGAAGGCCTGAGAAACCGTGAGACACTAAGGAAGAAAAATATTCCTTAAAAAGGAAAAATTTTACAAGAAAAGAAAAAAGAAACACTGGCGGTACAGGTGGCGTCGGGGAAGGCAGCCGCGACCACAAGAAAACTAAAAAATAAAAGAAGAATTTTCTGCGGTGACAGGAGAACGTCCTGCCGGCTCCGTGGAAAAACGAAAACTGAGGAGAGGCAGTTGGGAAGGCAGCACGCAGGAGTGTTGGGATGCTTCCAAAAGCTTTCTGATTGGACGCTGGGAAGCGGTACCGACGTACCCATATGTGAAGACTCATTCCTTCTTGTTCCTGGAGATCTGTGCTATCTCCAGGAACAAGCAGGAATGAGTCTTCACATATGGGGACTCCCAAGCTAAGATGCCTGGAGGAGGCCCCAGCATGTTGCAAATCTAAAGATGGGCCATGCTTATCCCTCAAAACCTCAGGCATCCAAGGGATGGAGGGTAGGAGTTGAACTAGAACAGAAAAAAAGAGGTGCTGTGGAACAGCTTGACTAAACAAGGTATCCAGAGGGGAGTCCTTGTGTAAATAATGAATATTAGAAAAATATTGGGTCCCAATTTTATAATGTGGATCTCACTCAAAAATATTGCAAAAATACTTGAGGGTAATATGGGTCTGTGGTTAAGAGCCAGCACATTATCCTCAAAGAAATTCCCTCAATGTGAAGTAGAGGGAAAAAATTAAATTTTGCAATACAGGAAGAGATGAGAAGTCCTCATGGCCAGAACTAACCCCAGAAGAAGTACTGGGGAAGTTCAATGAGGTTGGACTTTTGAGAAATAGCTAAAGCTTTTGTAAAGTACAAAAAATTGAACTTCTTGTCCTTGGAGCAGAATAAGGTCCTAGGAAAGAGTGGAGATAATCTGACTGGTTTGGATGAAAAAGAAGAAATACCCTTTGCAGAAAAAAGGGGATAGGTCTTTAAGACCCCCTTTATTCCAATGAAAGACAAAGACATTTGTACTAGGCGTTGAGCCTCCAACTTCTTGAAGATCAGTAAAAGTCTTTCATAAGTGATGTCATTTATGATGATGACCTTACATGTAGCGCTTCAGATGTGATGTAACCTAAAAGGTAACGGTAAAAGAAGGTATTTCCTAATTTATCATAGAAATTGGTTGTCCATTGAGTTTTATGGTATGCTGGGGCAGCATTAATATTGACAGTAAAGAAATCTTTCAAAGTCAGATGTTGTATAGAGATTGACGCAATAACAAGAAGGATTAAGACCTACTTGAGAATATTGATGGAGAATCTCTGTCTGGTTAAATATGGAAGAACTATAGAGAAAATTTCATGGAAACTGGTATTATGTTCTTCACATACAGGGATAGGACTAGACTTCTTGAAAAGATCTAGCCCCTGAAATAACCAGGTCTCACGACGTACGTGAATGAGTGCAGAGGAGATCCTTAGTCTTAAGACAGCAAGTCTGGATCCTTCTATAATTTCAAAAAGTAGCTGGAGAAAAAGACGCAATATAAGGGGATACCATGTTTGCCTCTTTATGAGGGCAATATGAGTATCATGCGTTCTCTTGTTCAACATAAGCTACCATGAAGTATAGGAAATTAGAAGGCAAGTAGTGAATAAGGACCAACTGCAGTGAAAAAATGCATCCCTGTTGTGGCAGTTCCAGTGAGATGTGGAACAAACCAGGGAATTGTGCAATTTTCTACGCTTTCACGTGGTCTAAACCCTGGTTACCTTTCCTTAAAAGGAAATTTTAAGGAATATGGTAAGAGTAGGAAAAAACCCAGTCATGTAGGAGCATGACTGGCAGAGTCTACCAGCTGAAGCCCTTCTTAACTATCTGGCCGCTACCTATTAGGAGTAGCTTTGAGGCTCTCTGGCAAAGGCCCACAGTTGTAGAGCTTTGTTGTAGAATTGCAGAGAGCATGTTGTAGGTTGCTTAGATCTGGCTGTTGAATTGCCAGTGTGCAACCTAATCTATTCTGTTGGAGCCAAAGAGAATGGAAGGTGGCTAAGAATAGTAGACAGGCCTGATGCCTGCAACAATAAATAATCCAAATGAGTTCTGGACCTCTTTTGGAATTATCTGTTATTAAGGCAGCATAAAAAGTTAGGTCCTATAGATTGGAGAGGACCGATAGACATAATTTGGAGTAGTGATACCCAACTTGTGTCTGAAAAACTGCCTTAAAAAAATATCTGAGAAGATGAACCGCAAAGGGGGAGAAAACTCTGTATGGAAACTACTTACTGGAGTAGGTATTGAAGAAATCCTATGGCTTAGAGAATAAGCCCTCCAGTTGATTATTAGTACTCTTAGAGACTGAATATCTGAGCTAAGAGGGATAGAAAGTAATACAGAGTTGAGAAGACTTACAATTTGGTAAGTCTTTGAAGAGATAGGGTCCCCTTGCAGTTTAAAGTGTGAGATATCCTCGTACAGGAAACTGACAAGGTGAAGGGTATAGCTCACCCTGTTAGTTGTTAGTCCTCCTTTTGTTTTAAAAGGAGAAACCTGTTATCTCTGGGGTATGATAGTACTTAATAGCTCTTAGAGCTAGAAGGATAGATTTCTCTTGTAGCAAGAGATTCATGCCCAGAGTTGAGGACATGCATGGATGAGATGAAATTTAGATGCTTCTGTTGAAAAGAAGTAGACTCAAAAGTTCTAAACCTCACACAGAAAAAGTGAATAAAATATCAGAAACCCTGCGATTGCTGGGTTTGCTGAACCTGTTGAGGTTTTGATCATCTTAGTCTGGTGTGATGTTGCCCATCTTTGGAAACATCTGCAGAATGGGTAGAAGATGGATAAAACTTTTTTCCACTGGGGGAATAAAGCTTTTTAGGAGATTTTTTATTAGCTGGGATAAAGGAAAGTTTTGACAATCCTCTGAAAGCAACAGCATCAGTGTTTAACTGATTAGCTTGAAATAAAGCCTCCTGGTTGAAGAGATTTTCACCAGTACAAGGAGTATTTCCCAGCCTTTCCTGAACCCATCTGTCCAAGTCTGAAGCTTGGAGCCAGGCTATGTGTCGTGCTCCTATGGCTATAGCAGAGGTTCTGCTAATAGACTCAAAACAGTCCAGGGAAGCACGATTAAGGAACCTAGAGGTATTTTGAGCATGAATGACTAATAAGAAATAATCTGCTCTTTTATGCTCTGGAAGAAAAGGGTTCAAAAACTTTAAGTTCTTTGTGACCTCTTCAAGAGATAATCCCATAGAGAAAATAAATGAGATAAATCTTGCTGAAAGCATGGATGCCTGGAAGCATCGACGTCCAAAGGCATCTAAAGTCCTAGACTCACGACCTGGCAGATAAGAAGAGTGCTTCTTTGCACTCTTAATACGTCTCATTGCTGATTCTACAACAATAGAATGATGAGGAAGTTGAGTCTTTTGAAAACCTGGAGAAGGTGGCACCTTGTACATAGTGTCAAGTGTCTTAGAATGTGGGGATACCGTTAAAGGAGTTTCCCACATTCTTAATAGTAGATCTTGTAAGATCTGATGCAAAGGAAGCATGTTCACCTCCTTTGGAATCCAGCGGAATTGCAGTGTCTCTGAATCCCCCGGTAGGGATTCTTTACCAGGTATAGAAATGGCAAGTAACTTTGCCATATCAAGCAGAAAAGCTTGAAAAGAAATCTCCCCCGAGGAGGACCCTCTAAAATGAGGGGTAAAGGCTAGACTTGTTGAAAAATCAGCCTTGGTACCGATGGATTCTTCCCAGTCATCGGGATCGGAAGACTTGAAAGGATGAAGCATCGGATTTTCTTTAACCTTTTGAAGGCCTACTTTAAATTTTTAATCCACATTCTGCAGCCGAGTTAATTTTTGCATATTTCAGGAAAATTGTACCCGTCTTATTCAATATGTTCTAACAGTGATTTTCCTTCTGCTATGGTCATGTATTATATACCATTTGATAGGAATATTTAGTCAGAATTTTGGATCCCGAGAGTTTTGGGCTTGGCCTGGAAAGGGTTAAAGCGATGTCTTCGGCACCACCCAAGGTCGGTAGCGAGATGAGTCGGTACCGAATCCTCCATGCTAGAGATCGATTCCAGGCTCGGCATCGAAGGAAGCGAGTCTGTCGAAGCAAGCATGGACGGTACCGACACCGATGCCAATGTCGATACCGAAACCGATACTCGAGGAACGGTCTGCAGCAACTCTAGCGGTACCGATGTAGCCGAGAGTGCTAGACTACGTTCATCGGTGAGGAGTGTTTCATCCATCACCATAGCCGATGCCGCTGTGTCGGTGCCGCTCAAAGCGGCCACAACCACCAAGCATGGCCCAGGTATGTTCGAGGTAAGAACCCCGGGAACAACCTGGAGCCCCGTTAATGCTTTGGAGCCCGAAGACTCCCGCCGGGGCTTTATTGCCAAGATGTCCTCGAGGGCAAGGCCAGAGCCATCTCGATACTGGGAAGGAGATCTACCACTCAAGGACTGGCTAGTCTATACAGACTTTTGTTTGGTTACCTGATCCTGTGAAGAAGAAGATATTCTAGCTGGTGACATCGAGTGTGATATGAACCGGGTATCGAGTTGTGCTCGATTCTGAAAACTTCTTCTGTTTGAGCTCCAGCAGGAGAGACACTCCAGAGGGCAATGGTCAGGACCTGAACATTTTAGACACCAAGTATGAGTGTCTGAAAATATATCTGTACCGCCACACTTTGAGTATTTCTTAAGGATAGTGGCTGGCTTTTCCATAATGGAAGCCTAGTGGCCTAGAAACAGTCAGGCACTAAACAGGAAAAAATTTCTAAGAAAAGAAGAAATTCTTCAGAAAAAAGAAAGAAAAGCACCGGCGGTACCAGTGGCGTCGAGGGCAGGCAGACGCGACCACAAAAAACTAAGAATAAAAGGAAGAATTTTCTGCGGTGACAGGCATACGTCCTGCCGGCTCCGCGGAAAATGGAAAACTGATGAGAGGGAAGTAAATGGGCGGGAAGGCAGCGCGCATGCGTGTGGGATGCTCCCAAAAGCTTTCTTTTTGGACGCTGGGGAGCGTTCCCGCACAGGCTCCGTCGGTACCGACGTACCCATATGTGAAGACTCATTCCTGCTTGTTCCTGGAAATAGAGGGATAACGATGATAATTACTGAGGCCTTTATCTGCCGCTAATAATTTGCTTGTGTTGATAACATTTTTTTTTTTAGAGTAATTTTATTGCTCTTCAGATGGAACTCTGAATTTTGTAGGGAAATAGTGAGTCTAGCTTTTGTTGAGCTACAAAAGGTTGATTGTGATCTTTATTTCTTGGTAGAAATTTTGGGCCAGGGGTTGTTTTGCACAAACCAGAACAGCCAGAACATAGGTATGGCTAGTATGGCACTGGAATACAGTGAAAATTGTAAAAGCTTAATTCTACGCATCTCCACTAAAATCTGCAGCAGATATATACACCACCAAGGACACCATCAGAGTCAGCCAGTATTGCCATAGGCAAAGCATCCAGGAATCTCAAGTACACCTGCCTCCTCCCACACTCCAATGATAAGTGCATACTAGCCCAGATCTGTAGGCACATATAATCAAACCATCCAGGACACAAAGAATCAAGATAAGATGTAACTGGAGACAAGGTAAATACAAGCCACCTGACCTCAAATATTTTTTTCCTTCCCCTCTCCAGCAAACCCATAAGATGATGGGTTTTTGCAATATTCAATGTGCTTGGTTAGAGTAGAAGCAGCTCATCCTATGCGACTCTTACCTTCATCTCTGGGTACATGTATCTATGGATGGATGGCAGCCAATGTACTGGCTGCTGATAGGTAGATATACCCTTGCCGGCAGGAAGTACTCCTTTCTTATCTTCAAAGAAGGCCTCTAGGTGTGAATAGTGTCCTGGGATTTCCAGCTGGCGCCTGTAATGAAGAAAAAAATATGCTAATAAGAAAACCAAGATGTTCCATAATAATATTTTAGTCTTTTGATCATTGGCATCTAAATAAAATGCTGGAAAAATCCTAGATCTCCACAGCTTAAAAAAAAGCAAACAAAAAAACCCAACCCCAAGATTATAAGGAAAAGGTTAGAGCAGAGGCACAGGGAAACAGGTTCAGGTCAGATACTGAAAGAATTAGGTAAGGTACAGATCCAATATTACAATCTACAATTGGAAAGACAGAATTTCAGTACCAGTGTTAGAGTCACAGAGAGCAAAACAGTAATTTGAATATGACAAATCTAGCAAGTTACTAGCCCATAAATTGAGGGCTAAAACAATACAAACTACCATCCTTAAAATTAAGGGTGGGGGGGGGGAGAATGAGATACTGCCCCCCTAAACTCACCGCCCCCCCTTCCTTCCTTCTTTATTTCTGTGGATAACAATATACTCCTCCTTGTTTCCTCAGCTCGCAACCTTGGAGTCATCTTTGACTCTATTCTGTCTGCACAAATCAAAGAGATAGCTAAAACCCATCGCTTCTTTCTCTATATCAGCAGCAAAATTTGTCTCTTCCTTTCTGAACACACTACTAAGAGCCTTATCCAGGGCCGGCCAAATGCATGTGCAAGGATATTGTTCACACAGGATCCTGCGCCAACTTCATGCCACACATGCTGTCTGACTGAGTGCATCCAGACTCCTGACAGTTTGCAGGGCAGGCCCGCACATGGCTCCATACCTGTCTGAGCAGCTTCAGAGGGAGCTGGGGAGGTACGAAGCCCCGGCTCACCTTTGCACAGCCGCCGGAGTGAAGAGCAGTGTTTTCCTTCACTCCAGTGGCTGTTTTCTCTTGCAGCCCACCAGTGCGCTGATTACCAGGAGATTAAAGAGCATTTCCTGTTTCATGCAAGACATAAAATGCACTTTAACCTCCCGGTGGTAATCAGCACGCCGGTGGACTGCAAGAGAACACAGCTGCCGGAGTGAAGGAAAATGCTGCTCTTCACGCCAGCTGTGCAGAGGTGAGCCGGCGATTCAGGGCTCTTCAGGGGAAGGGGGGGGGGAACTAGGACTGGAAATGGGCTGAATGGGGGTGGGGCTTGGATAGACTGGAAATGGGCTGATTGGAAGAGGCATGAAATGGAAGCAGGCTGATGGGGGGCCTGAATAGGACGAAGTGGGCTGATTGGGGAGGGGGGCTTGGATAGGACTGGAAATGGGCTGATGGTGGGCTAGGAGTGGAAATGAGCTGATAGGGGGGCTAGGACTGGAAATGGGTTGATGGTGGACTAGGATAGGACTGGAAATGGGCTGATGGGGGGGCTAGGACTGCAAATGGGTTGATGGTGGGCTAGGATAGGACTGGAAATGGGCTGATGGGGGGGCTAGGATTAGAAATGGGCAGATGCTGGGGATGTGAGAAAGGGACTAGAAAGAGGAAATTAGACTTACCTGCTAATTGTAGTTCCTGGAGTGGAGACAGTCTAGTCCCGGACCTCAGGGTTGTCCATCTCATACAGCAGCTTAGAGACTGAGAAACTCCTCCTTTTCTGATGTCACTGGTATATCCATCCGGGAGCCTCCTCCTGCCATCAGTTCCCTATTGACAAAGCAGACTCACCGGAGCAACAAGTAAGAATATAACGCTAAAATGATCATTAAACAAGCACTGACTTAGACTTTCCGCATACAGAGCCTTCCCCCCTTTCAAGTCCGGGAGGATAGGAAGGAAGACAAAACATTTTTTTTTTTTTGACTGTCCTTGGGTACCCCAGCTATAAGGGTCTCCAACCCCTTCAAGAAAACATCTCTTACCTGTAATTACATGGAACGCTGGCCTTCCATTCGCAGCAGAAACCCAACTAGGGAGGGATACGGGACTAGACTGTCTCCACTCCAGGAACTACAATTAGCAGGTAAGTCTAATTTCCTCTTCCTGATCGTGTAGCCAGTCTAGTCCCGGACCTCAGGGCTAGTACCAGAGCAGTGAAGGAACTTAACCACGGGAGGGACCCAGCAGGCCAGCTTGAACAACCGCTGACCCAAAGGAGGTGTCCTCCGCGGCCTGAACATCCAACCGATAGTGCTTGACAAAGGAATTCAAAGACGACCACGTCGCCGCCTTGCAGATATCTACTGGAGGCACGAACCGTAACTCTGCCCAAGCCGCCGCCTGGGCTCTCGTGGAGTGAGCTCTAAGCCCCTCCAGCACCGACTTACCTCCGGAAATATACGCCGACGCAATAGCTTCCCCTTAGCCACCGAGAAATAGAGGCCTTCGACGCCGCTTCTCCCTTCCGCGGCCCTGCAAAAAGTAGAAAAAGCCTATCGGACTTGCGGAAATCGGCCGTCCGCAGGAGGTACTTCTTTAACGCCCGACGAACATCGAGAAGATGCAAGTTCCTCTCCGCCGGGCTACCGGCGACCCCGCCGAAGACTGGCAAAGAAATCTCCTGATTCAAATGAAATACCGAAAGGACCTTTGGAAGAAACGCCGGCCCCGCCCGCAAAACCACCTTCGTCGAACGAAACTGAAGATAGGGCTCCCGACAACAGAGCGCCTGCAACTCCGAAACTCTGCGGGCCAAACAGATCGCGACCAGAAACACAACCTTCAGGGTGATGTCCTTAAGAGATGCTCTCGATAGGGGTTCAAAGGGTTCCCGCGTCAACGCGTCCAAAACAAACGGAAGATTCCAGCTAGGTACGATCCGACGAAAAGGAGGCCGCAGCAGCGACACCGCTCGCAAGAAACGTTTGACATCTGCCTGACCCCCTAGTGACTGACCTCCAACCTTACCCCTATAACATGCTAAAGCAGCGACCTGTACGCGTAACGACCCGGCCGCCAACCCCTTGTCAAACCCATCCTGCAAAAACTGAAGGATTTGAGGAATGGTAGATCTCAACGGCTCACACTGCCGCTCTCCACACCAGGCTTCGAAAATCCTCCAGATGCGAACGTAAGCCAGGGACGTGGACCTCCTGCGCGCCTTCAATAAAGTGGAGATCACCGTCCCGGAAAATCCCCGGGCCTTCAAGCGAGCCCTTTCAAGAGCCAAGCCGTAAGCGAGAACCGATCCACGTGGGGCATCAGTAGCGGACCCTGCGACAAGAGATCCTCCCGAACCGGAAGACGCCAGGGCTTTGCCACCAGTAGACGCATGAGATCACCGTACCAAGGACGCCGAGGCCAGTCCGGCGCTATCAGAATTACCTGCCCCCTGTAGCGTTCCACTCTTTGAAACACTCTGCCGATCAACGCCCATGGCGGAAAGATGTACAGTAGCTGTTCCACGGGCCACGGTTGAATGAGGGCGTCCAAGCCCTCGGACATTCGTTCTTTGCGCCTGCTGAAGAACCGACTGACCCTCGCCGAGTCGAACGTTGCCATGAGGTCCATGACCGGACAGCCCCAGCGGCGCACCACCATCTCAAACACCTGCGGGTGCAAGACCCATTCTCCCGGGTCCACCTTCACCCTGCTGAGGAAATCGGCTTCCACGTTGTCCACACCTGCCACATGCGCTGCCGAGAGGTCCAGCAGATTCGCCTCGGCCCACTCGCAGAGCATCTCGGCCTCGGATTCGAGCGCGGCGCTCGTGGTCCCTCCTTGTTTGTTGACATAGGCCACTGCCGTCGCATTGTCGGAAAACACTCGGACCGCCTTTCCTCCAAGAAGGCTGCGAAACTCCTTCAGTGCCAAGGCTATCGCCCGTAACTCCAACCGATTGATCGGCCACGCTTGCTCTGGACCCGACCATGCCCCCTGCGCAAAGAGACCCTGACAATGGGCTCCCCAGCCCAACAGGCTGGCGTCTGTCATCAAGGGGATCCACTCTGGCGTCTCCAGCCTTTTTCCGGTCTGCAGGGAGCGCGGGATCAACCACCACTGCAGCGCCCGACGCGTTTCCTCGGAACACGGCAGCCTCCGAGACAAGGGATCGTTCTGATGAGACCAATGGCGCAGCAACGCTCTTTGCAAGGGCTGCATATGCGCCCTCGCCCATTGCACCGTCTCTATCGCTGCCGCCATGGTGCCTAAAAGTTGAAGGTAGTGCCAGGCCGACGGCCTCTTGTAGCGCAAAAATCTCCGCAGAAGGAGACGCAGCCCTCGAGCCCGCTGCTCTGTCAGGAAGACCTCCCCCCTGACGGTATCGAAGCGTGCTCCGAGGTACTCTAAGCATTGAGAGGGTACCAACCGACTCTTTGCCGTGTTGATAATCCAGCCGAGACTTTCTAGCAACGACACTACCCTGGCTGTCACTATCTCGCTCTCCGACCTCGACTTTGCACGAATCAGCCAGTCGTCCAGATAAGGATGGACGAGTATACCTTCCTTCCGCAACGCCGCCGCAACTACCACCATCACCTTCGTGAAAACTACCACCATCACCTTCGAGAGCCTCTTTCAATTGAAAGTTCTGCTACGAGGGGACATGGGATGAGGGTGATGGGGGATAGATTCAGGAGTGATATGCGGAAATATTTCTTTATGGAAAGTGGTGGATCCGTAGAATAGTCTCCCAGTGGAGGTGGTAGAGATGAGGACAGTAAATGAATTCAGAAAAGCATGGGACAAACACAGTGGATCTCTAAAGGAAAAAAGTGGACTGTTGTAGTTGTTGATATGGAAGGACAGACTAGATAGGCCATGTGGTCTTTTTCTGTCATGTTTCTGTGTTTCTATGTTTCTATGAGGGAAGTCAAGTACTCTCCTTGGCGAACATCCACAATGACCGACCTCGCATCCTGAAATGCGGTACTCGAAGGCAGCGATTCACCCCTTTTAGATCCAAGATAGGCCGGAGAGACCTGTCTTTCTTTGGCACCACGAAATAAATGGAGTAGCGACCTACAACATATTCTGTCGGGACAGGCGCAACTGCTCCCATTTGTAAAAGTCGATCTAACGTACGGCGGACCGCTACCATTTTCCGTCGACCTTTGCAGGGAGACATTACAAACGAGCCCAGAACCGGTCTTGCCAATTCCAGTGCATAACCTTCGCGAATTATCTCCAACACCCACTGGTCAGATGTTATTTGGGCCCAGGCAGGAAGAAACTCCCGAAGCCACCCTCCAATCATTTGGCTTCCTACCGGGACCCGCCTACTTTCATTGTGGTTTTAGACTTGCTGCTGCAGAGGTCACTGCAAAACCTCTACCTGCTCCATGAAACCCCTGGGCTCTAGAAGCAAATCTTCCCCTTTGGAAACCACCTACGCGAGAAGTATGAAATCTCCTGAAATCTCTAAACTGTCCCCAAGAGGTCGGCAAGGACTTCCCTTGCTTAGGCTTATCCTCCGGGAGTCTTCCGCCCTTGGACTCTCCTAAATCCTTAACCAGCTTGTCAAGATCTTCTCCAAACAACAACTTCTCTTTAAACAGAAGCTTACTGAGGCGCGACTTAGAAGAGCCGTTGGCCACCCAATTCCTCAACCACAGGGACCTCCGGGCGGCCACCAACGAAGCCATACTATTTGCTAATGCTCTGATCAAATCATAGTGTACATCCGCCAAATACGCCGACCCAGATTCGAGCCGTGTCACCTCCCTCACACTCTCTTGTTCCAGTTGATTACACTGTCTTAAGTGTTGAGACCAGCGAAGACATGCTCTTGCCACCCAAGCCCCACAAATGGAAGCTTGCAAGGATAAAGCATTAGCCTCAAATGTTTGCTTCAATAATCCATCCACTTTCCTATCCTGCGCATCCTTTAAGGCTGCGCTACCTTAAACTGGAATAATGGTCGTCTTTGTAACCGCTGACACTGCCGCGTCAATCCGCGGTGAGCGGAACTTTTCTTTGTCATTGTCTGCTAGGGGATAGAGCCTGTTCATAATTACATAAGAACATAAGATATGCCATACTGGGTCAGACCAAGGTCCATCAAGCCCAGTATTCTGTTTCCAACAGTGGCCAATCTAGGTCACACGTACCTAGCAGTTTCCACAAGGGACACAGGTTCCACAATGCTTGTATTGGTTCAAGCATTGATATCCTGGGTCCCTTCTTAATAATGGTTTATGGACCTTTCCTCCAGGAACTTGTCCAAACCTTTTTTAAACCCAGCTACACTAACAGCCTTTACTACATCTTCCGGTAACAAATTCCAGAGTTTGATTACACGTTGAGTGAAAAAATATTTTCTTTTATTAGTCTTAAATAGTTTACCCTGTAGCTTCATTGCATGTCCCCTAGTCTTTCTATATTCTGATAAGGTAAACAATCGATCTACGTTTACCCGTTCCACTCCGTTCATTAATTTATAGACTTCTATCATATCTCCCCTCAGCCGTCTCTTTTCCAGGTTAAAGAGCCCCAACCTTTTTAGCCTTTCTTCATAGGAGTAGCCTTCCATCCCCTTTACCATTTTGGTGGCTCTTCTCTGAACCTTTTCTAAAATCGCTATATCCTTTTTAAGATACGGCGACCAGAATTGCATACAATATTCAAGGTGCGGTCTCACCATGGAACGATATAGAGGCATTATAATATCTTTTGTTTTATTTTCCATTCCTTTCCTTATCATACCTAGCATTCTATTTGCTCTCTTGGCCGCTGCTGCACACTGGGCCGAGGGTTTTAACATGGTATCCACAATGACGCCTAAATCTTTTTCCTGGGTGGTGGTTCCTAATGTGGAACCTTGCATCGTGTAACCATAGTTTGGGCTGTTCTTCCCTAGGTGCATAACCTTGCACTTGTCCACATTAAATTTCATCTGCCATTTTGATGCCCAGTCTTCCAATTTATCAAGATCCTCTTTCAATTTTCCACAATCCTCTTGGGTTTTAACAACTTTAAATAGTTTTGTGTCATCTGCAAATTTGATAACCTCACTAGTTATTCCACTTTCCAGGTCATTTATGAATGTCAAAAAGCAGCGGACCCAGCACAGATCCCTGGGGTACACCACTATTCACCTTTCTCCATTGGGAAAATTGGCCATTTAGCCGTACCCTCTGCTTTCTATCTTTTAACCAGTTCCTGATCCACAATAGTACACTGCCTCCTATCCCATGACTCTTTGGTTTTGCCAAAAGTCTCTGATGAGGGACCTTGTCAAAGGCTTTCTGAAAGTCCAGATACACTATATCAACCGACTCACCTTTGTCCACCTGATTATTCACTCCTTCAAAAAAACATAACAGATTAGTAAGACAAGATCTTCCTTGTCTAAAGCCATGTTGGCTGTCTCCCATTAGGTCATCAATGTATCATTAAATTCCTACGCTCGAGACTTCCGGTTTGGTAATGAGCTGACTGGCTGTGTGCTGATCAGCTCCGGGTCTCATACCCCGCCAACAGCCTTAATCTTTTAATATATCGAGGTTTAATGCCCTCTATCCCAACAAGGGGCAACAAGGAGAGTGGGCAGCGTACCCTAGTGCCTTCTCCGCACAGCGGGGTGCCTCAGATGGCCGCGAAACTCTCCTGAAAGGCATGTGCCCCGGACCCTAAGATGGCGGAGGGGGCGCCTCGGAGCCCTGGATCGGAGGGAGATCCGGGCATGGTGGACAAAGTGAGCGCGGCGGTGGCACGGGCCCTTGACGGTCGGTTTCGGGAGTTGGGTGCTCAGATACAATCGGTGGCCCAAAGTATCACTGATTTCACTGACCGCATGGAGCATGCTGAAAATCGTATTTCAGGCCTGGAGGATGAGCAGCACTCTTGTCGCCCTGGTGCAGGCCTTGGAGGCGACGGTGAAGCAGCAGGGGGAGAAGTTGGATGACCTCGAAAATCGGGGCCGCAGGAAGAATCTCCGTTTTATTGGAGTCCCCGAAAACATAGCAGACAGTGCTCTCCCAGAGTACCTGCAGGCGTGGATGTCGAAGATCCTGCCCGAGGCTGGGGAACCATCTATCGCTCTGGAGAGAGTGCACTGGTTGGGCCCCAGGCGGGAGCAGGCCCGGCGGCCACGTGCAGTCATTGCCAGATTTTTGGACTACCGCCAGAAGGAGCTGATTTTAAGGGCAGCCCGCAGCTATCGGAAGAAGTCCGGGGACGCTGAGCCATTGTTAGTCTTTCAGGACTACTCCGCGCTGGTCAGCCAGCAGCGTAAGGCCTTTTCTCCGGTCTGTGCGCGGTTGGCGGGCAGGGGCCTGCGCTTTTCTCTCCTGTACCCAGCCAGGTTGCGTGTGGAGCACCAGGGACAGGCATATCTTTGGGGGACTCCCGAAGAAGCTGGGGCCTTTCTAGACCGCCTGGCTGGGGCGTCAGTGGCAGCTACGTGAAGTTGGATGTCTTGATGGATGTGAGTATAAGCTGTTGGGGGAACGATCACTTTTCTAATGTCTCACCCGCGAACACTGCATTGACCAGGACATTTAACCCTGGGACTGGGCTTGCTGAGCTGCCCATTTGAGAACTGTCCCGGCGCCCTAGGTGTCCGCCCATCAGCGGGGCCGGATGAGTGCCGGTATCTAGGGCTGTATCGGGGGTTTCTTTCTGTTTATGTTTATAGGTACCAGTTTTTGTACTACTTTGTACTCCTTGATATATGTTTCCATGATGTTTTTGGTTTGTTTCATATGCTATTTGCTGCTGTGTGCTCCCTATGGTATGGTTACTGGGTATGTTCCTGGGGGGAGGGAGCGGTGGGGTAGGGGGACAAGCATGTTTGTTTTGTTTTTAGTTCTGCCGGGTGCTTTATTTACTATGTGCCCAGACTGATGGGATGGCGCGAAAAGAAGCCACTGAGTTTTGTTTTTTGTACCCGCCACGAGCACTTCGTGGTGAGCGTTAGCCCCCCAGGGGGTTTTGGGTTCCTATGGCTCCCGCCACTGAGCATTGAGTACTGAGCTCTGGGAAAGGGGCTAATTATCTCTTGTCCTGGGCCTATAGGACAGCTTAGGAGGAGAGGGCCTTCGGGGTCTTCTTTTCGGGCCATTGTTTGCCTCCCTCCCATAATTGCTGACACCTGGAGGCCTTTTCCTGCTTTTTGTTGCTTTTCCCGGGTTCACTCGGAAGGCGGTTCCGGGGCGTGGATTAGGGTGTGGGGAGGACTGAGCGTGTTTTTTGCTCTGGCCACTTCTGCCCCCGGAGACGGCCACGGTGGGGTGGCTGAGGGGCGCTTTTGGCTTTCGGGTGGGAGGGAGGGTTTTTTTGTATCTGTTAAGGGGCTAGGGATGTGCATGTCTGTTGAGTGTGTTGGGGGGGTTCGGGGGGTATGGGCCCGTTACCAATAGGAGATGTCCGACCAGGGTCAGACTGGCCGGGCGATGCAGGGTTGGGTGGATGGGAGGCGTGAATGGTGGTAGGGGTAGAGGGAGGGGCCTAACGGGGGGAAGCGGGTTGAGAGCTTGGTTGGATGGGGGAAGATCAGGGGTGTGGGGGGTAGGGGAGGGTTGGGGATTCAGTGTGGTCTTTGGAGGAGAAGGTGGTTGTTTGACCCGGGGGGGTGGGGGGGGGGACTGAGATAGGACATATGACTGAATCTGTGGACCTGCATGGGGCGTGCTACTGTAGTGAGTGGGTTTGGCCATGGCTGCTTGTACGGGGTGTTGGTTTGGGGGGGTTCTCGCCACCATAGGAGGTTGAATGTCCATATCGGGAGTTATCTCCATGAGTGGTGTAATGACTAGTGGCTTGAAGATTGCCTCCTGGAATGTCTGTGGTACAGGCTCCCCAATAAAGAGATATAAACTAGTGCAACAACTTAAACGAAGGAAGGTTGGAGTTGCTCTGTTGCAGGAGACCCATCAGACCGCGGGTGAGCATGCGAAGTTAGGCTCCTGCTATAGGGCTCGGGTGTACGGCGCTCCAGCCGTCAGGAAGAAGCGTGGGGTGGCCATTTTAATAGCTCAGCAGGTGGGGTGGGTTGAGGAGTCGGTTGATATTGATCCGGATGGCCGGTATGTTCTGGTACGGGGACTGCTTGAGGGGCTCAAGGTTGTTTTGGGCTCTGTGTACGCTCCCAATGTGTATGAGACTGGCTTTTATCGTACTCTGGAACGTTTAGTGGCGGAGGCTGCTGGTTACCAGGTAGTGCTGGGTGGGGACTTCAATACTGTCCTGACTGACAGTATGGACAGGTCTCGACAGGTTGGGGGCAGGGACCGCAGGAGTCAGCGGTGACTGCTGGGGATTTGCGAAGCGCATCACCTTTTAGACATTTGGAGAGTGTTACATCCTGGTGAAAGGGCGTATACCCACTTGTCTCGAGCCCACAACACTTGGTCACGCATTGACTACTTTTTGATATCGGACTCCTTGTTCAACCGCATGGTGGATGCGGAGGTTGGCCTCTCTATTATCTCTGATCATGCAATGATTACGTTGGAACTACGCAACCGCGCTCCTCTTTGTCACCAATTCTGGTGCTATCCTTTGGAACTTAGTGGGGATGTTAAATTTGTGGGATATCTTAAGGATCGGTGGAGAGATTATGAAGAACTCAATGATACTCCAGAGACATCTCCGGCTCTTCTCTGGGAGGCGGGTAAGGTGGTCATGCGGGGGGAGATTATTAGTTATTATAGTTCCTTACGGAAGCGTCGGAATCAAAGAATTCTCTTGTTGGAGCGAGATTTGGGCAGAGCGCAGAGGGGGTTAGTGGCAGACAGAACTGCCACACATGGGCGCCAAATGAGAGAGATTCAGCGAGAGTTGGAGATGCTCCTTCATCAAAGGGCCCAAAAATCCATGATGTACTACAGATATCAGTTGTACCAACATGGGAATCGGGCAGGGAGATTACTGTCTGCATTGGTGCGGCCGGCGGGAGGGGCCCGACATATAGGGGCGATTCGCCACCCGGATGGGTCTACCCGCAAAGATACTGCGGCGATCCAGCGGATCTTCTCAGACTATTATCGGCGCCTTTATGCCTGGGATGGAGGGGGCGTGGAGGAAGGCCGGGATTTCCTGGCGGGCTGTACATTATCGAAGTTGACCGAGGACCAAGTGCAGGCCTTGAACATACCTATCTCCCTGAAGGAAGTATTAGACGGGATTCGGAATTTAAAAAATGGACGAGCTCCCGGCTTGGATGGTTTGAGGGGGGAGTTCTACAAGTCCTTGGGGGAGGCTGTGGCGGCTCCTCTCGTGGGTTATTTTGAGGATTTGGTTGATAGGGGCGGTTTCCCGTATGAAGCGAATAAGGCGTTGGTTACGGTTATACCGAAGCCGGGGAGGGACCCGTTGATCCCGGGTTCTTATAGACCCATCTCTCTCCTCAATGTCGACATTAAGATCTTAGCTAAGATTATGGCGGACAGATTAGCGGCCATTTTGCCGGCCTTGATTCATAAGGATCAAGTGGGCTTCGTGCGGGGACGCCATGCAGCTTATAGTCTGCAGCGCCTCCTACTTATCTATGTGTGCGGGTCGGGCGGTTAAGTTGAGGTCCATGCTCATTAGTTTCGATGCTGAGAAAGCATTTGACCGGGTCAACTGGGACTTTATGTACCAAGTGCTGGATACCATGGGGTTCACGGGTTTCTATGTCAAAGTGGTGAGGCTTCTATATGCAGACCCAAAAGGGGCTATTTTGGTTAATGGAACCATGTCCACTGAGTTTCCCATCCAGAAGGAGACCCGACAGGGCTGCCCCCTGTCCCCCCTCTTATTCATCTTAACTCTGGAACCTTTATTGCAGCGGATTCGAGTCCATCCCCATGTTCAGGGTGTCCAGGTAGGGGGCTCTGAATTTCGAGTTGCAGCTTTTGCAGACGATCTCCTTGTACATTTGGCGGATCCTCAGATGGGACTCCCACATCTTTTACGGCTTTTTGGTGATTATGGGGTGCCTTCCGGGTTTCGCCTGAATCTGGACAAATCGGTGGCGATGCTATTAGGTACAGGTGACCCGATGGGATGGCAGGGGGATTTTCCTTTAAAGTGGGAGACCGGCCACTTTAAGTATTTGGGGGTGGTTATCCCTGCCGTCTTAGACGACCTATATCAGCTTAATGTTGACAAAGTGTTGGCTGCAGTGGCTGTTAGTGTAGCTGGGCTTAAAAAAGGTTTGGACAAGTTCCTGGAGGAAAGGTCCATAAACCATTATTAAGAAGGGACCCAGGATATCAATGCTTGAACCAGTACAAGCATTGTGGAACCTGTGTCCCTTGGGGAAACTGCTAGGTACGTATGACCTAGATTGGCCACTGTTGGAAACAGAATGCTGGGCTTGATGGACCTTGGTCTGACCCAGTATGGCATATCTTATGTTCTTATAAGTGGCGGGATCTTCCATTATCTCTAGGTGGTCGTGCTGCTCTCTATAAGATGACACTGTTCCCTAAGGTTTTGTATTTGTTGCAGACACTTCCGTTGCTGTTGAAACGGTCGGACCTGAAGAGATTGGAAGCTTCGGTGAATCGCTTGTTATGGCGGGGGCGGCGGCCTAGGGTGCAGGCGGAGGTTCTCTGCCAGCCTTGGTCTTCGGGAGGTATGGGGTTACCAGACTTACATTAGTATAATGTGGCTTGCCTGTTGCGGTATGCCCGGGATTGGTTGTGGGACTTGGAGGAGTATACCCCCTTGGGGATGCTACAGGCGGCGGTGAGGCCCTTTCAACTGCATTGTCTTTTGCACACGAGGAAGTCCTTAGGACTGGCTCGCGAGCTCCATGTTTTCATTGTGGACCCGATCCGGGCGGGGTGGCGTTCTTTTTGTAACAGTCGGAGGCTTTTAGCCTCTCATTCGCCCTATCTCCCCATTAGGGGTAATGGTGATTTCCTGCCCGGGCTGGAGGGTGGCTCTTTCACGCGTTGGGCATGGCTGGGGATCGTTAATTTGGAGCATGTGGTTTCTTCTGAGGGTACTATGATGACGTTCCCTGAGCTCTGCCGGCACTATTCTCTCGAGGGGCGGGATGCTTTTCTGTATGTGCAGCTTCGGAGTTACGTGCGTACGGTACCTATTGCGGCATTAGGGGGGGAGGTTAGCTCTCAGATTGAGGTGTCCCTATTGGGAGGGGTGCAAGGAACGCGTGTGGCCTGGTTACAGAAGTTACTCTGGGAGTCAGCACCGCCGCTAGCTTTGGATGAACTGGCGGAGGCCTGGACTCGGGAGCTGGGGGAACAGGTGACGAGTGCTGGGCTGTTGGAAGGCTTGTCTGCTATCCCCAAGCTCTCTGTATTGGTGTCTTTCCGGGACATGCAATACAAGTTGCTATGCCGGCTTTATTACGCCCCCTTGCGAGCGTGGAAGGCTGGGTTTGCTGGGTCTCACCGCTGCCCCCGTTGCGGTGAAGGGAGGGCGACCCTGGGGCATATGCTGTGGGAGTGTACCCGAGTTAAAGCCTTTTGGCAGAAAGTGCAGGTATATATAGCCGGCTGTGTGGGCAGTCCGATATCCCTTACGGCTGTGAATGTAGTTCTGGATGTGTGGGAGTGTGAATGGGAAGAACAGTTGGGGCGAGTGGTTTGGTCCTGGATGCGCTTGGTGCTGGTGGTAGCGCGGATGACTATTTTTGCTCCGATGGATGGATGCCAGGGGGCCGACGTACGGGTTGTGGAGGGGAAGATTGCATGAGGTGTTGCTTATGGAGCGGTTCCGAGCTAGAGGCCATCCTGGACGATGGTGGAGGTTCTTGCTGTCGTGGGGACCCCACTTGAATTCTCTACCCCGTACTGCTCGTAGTCGGATTCTTCGTGGCCACTGACTGATTCACTTTGGGTGGGTAGTCGGCCCACTGGATAGGTGCGCCTTTTTTTTGGAGGGTATCTCAGTCCTGGGGGGGTGAGGGTGTAGGGGGGGGGGGAGATCGGGGGGGGGACTTTTAGGGGGGAAGGGGGGGTGTAGAAGGGGTACGGGGAGGGGTAGGGGGGGAGGTTAGTTCCTTTTGTCTGTCTCTCTTCCTTGTTATCTTGGTGTTCAGGGTTGGGCTCGGGCGAAGAACACACCCCGAGCCTACCTGTGCGGGGTGTGTTGGTGTTTGTGATTTTTCGGGTGCGTAGGGGGCTGGGGGCGGGAGGGTGTTCGCAAACTCCTTGTAGGGGGGGTGCGGACGGTCATTCCTGCACCTGCGGTCTCATGCACTCACGCTTGATGTGGGAGGGGGCACGGACTTTAAGGTTTTTATTTTTCTTCTTTTTGGGTTTAGTTGGGGGTCCGGGGGGGGGGGAAATCTAGCATCTTTTTTAGCCTATATGTGTACTCTTGGGGCTAGTAGCCCCTGATTGGGGGGGTTGTAAAAGTAAAACTGATGCTTGTTTTGGTTTACTGTTTGTACAACATACCTGTGTACTGTTTCTGGCCTGTGCTGGTGTTGATGTTGTTCCTTTAATAAACAAATTTGACCTAAATTCCTACGCTCTACCACTTTGATTTTAATCTGTTTTTCTATGGGTCAGGGCCCAAATCCCGGGGTTTGTTATTTACGGGTCTCAGACTTCACAATGGCATAAATTTCTGGGTTTATTCAAATCCCCAGTGACATGCCTGTTAGCATCAATGACCCTTCGTTATAACCATACACCCCTCTTTATGTGTCAATCAGCAAAATACTTAATCCTCTACTTAATTTTCAACTTAGCTTTCAATATTGTGGGATTCTGTAGTAATACTTAAGTCATTCTATTAATCTGAAAGTCCCGACGCTGTTGTTGAAGCGCCTCTGCGTTTCTCTATTACGCTTCTTCGGGGGACCGTTAGCTGTTACGGCTGTACTTTAATGTCGATGCTGCCCACGAATAACTTGCAGACCACTATTTCTCCAGGAGAACTTTTCCCCAGGTCTCAAGACGCCGCGCATGCTATCATGACTATCTACATGCTGAGTAATTTTATTCTTTATGATGGTTTCTACCATTTTTCCCGGTACTGATGTCAGGCTCACCGGTCTGTAGTTTCCCCGATCACCCCTGGAACCCTTTTTAAAAATTGGTGTTACATTGGCGATCCTCCAATCTTCAGGTATTAGAGATGATTTTAATGATAGTTCACAGATTACTAATAGCAGGTCTGCAATCTCGTATTTCAGTTCTTTCAACACCCTTGGATGTATACCATCCGGCCCAGATGATTTGCTACTCTTCAGTTTATCTAATAGTTGTAATACATCTTCCCGATGTATCGATATTTCCTTCAATTCTTCCGCACCTTTAAATACCACTTCAGTCATGGGTAACATCCCTACATCTTCCTCAGTAAAGACTGAAGCAAAGAATTCATTCAATCTCTCCGCTATTGCCTTGTCGCCTCTTAGTGCTCCTTTAACCCCTTTATCATCTAATGGACCAACTGACTCTCACAGGTTTTTTGCTACGAATGTACTTGAAAAGGTCTTTACTTCGCGTTTTTGCTTCCGCAGCAAGCTTCTTCTCAAATTCTCCCTTTGCCTGCCTTATCAATGCCTTGCATTTGACTTGCCAGTGCTTGTACTGTTTCCAGGTTTCGTCGTTTGGCTCTTTTTTTCCATTTCCTGAAAGATGCTTTTTTGGCAACAGCCTCTCTGACCTCACCTTTAAACCATGCTGGCAGTTTTTTGGACTTCCTTCCACTTTTCTTAAAGCGTGGAATACAGCTGGTCTGGGCTTCCAAGATAGTATTTTTCAACAACAGCCAAGCCTGATGTACGTCTTTAACCTTTGCAACTGCTCCTTTTAGTTTTTTCTTAACTGTTTTCCTCATTTTATCATAGTTTCCCTTTCGAAAGTTAAAAGGTAGTACTGTGGATTTCCTTACTATCCCTCCTCCACTAATTAAATCAAAGGTGATCATGCTATGATCACTATTGCCAAATGGCCCCAACAACCTTATCTCTTGCACTAGATCTGGTGTTCCACTAAGGACTAGGTCTAATATGGCTTCCCCTCTGGTCGGTTCATGAACCAGCTGCTCCAAGAAGCAGTCATTTATTTCATCTAGGAACTTTATCTCCCTAGCATGTCCTGACGTGACACTGACCCAGTCCATACCGGGGTAGTTGAAATCACCCATTATTATTACTGCACTGTAACGTTTGTTAGCTTCCTTGATTTCTTTGAGCATTTCATCATCCATTTGGTCATTCTGACAAGGCGCTCGATAGTACACCCCCACTGCCATTGCCTTCCCCCTTTTACATGGAATTTCAATCCATATAGATTCTACAGCAGATTTTGTTTCCTGCAAAACTTTAATCCTTTCCGACTCAATGCCCTCTCTAACATAGAGAGCAACCCCTCCACCAATTTGATCAGCTCTATCATTACGATATAGTTTGTACCAAGGTATCACAGTGTCCCACTGGTTGTCCTCCTTCCACCATGTCTCTGATATTCCAATCATATCTAACCTTTCATTTAGTGCTATATATTCTAACTCTCCCATCTTATTTTGTAGACTTCTAGTATTTGCATACAAGCATTTTAGAGAATGTATTTTACTCATATTAATTTGGCTATTGTTAGACATGGGTAATTTGGGATCTTTAACCTCAGTCTGCTCCATACTTGAGGGCATTTGGGCTACTTTACTCTTTTGTGGAACCTCTCTGCTTTTGGTAGTATCCTTCAAAGATACATTCTTCCGAACCATCCGCTCTTGGGCGACTGTCGGCTTTCCCCTAATATCTAGTTTAAAAGCTGCTCTCTCTCCTTTTTAAAGGTTAATGCCAGCAGCCTGGTTCCATCCCGGTTAAGGTGAAGCCCATCCCTTCGGAAGAGCCCCTCCTTTCCCCAGAATGTTACCCAGTTCCTAACAAATCCAAAACCCTCATCTCTGCACCATTGTCTCATCCACGCATTGAGACTCCGGAACTCTGCCTGCCTTTTGGGTCCTGCGCGTGGAACAGGAAGCATTTCGGAGAATGCTACCCTGGAAGTTCTGGATTTCAGCTTCCTACCTAAAAGCCTAAATTTAGCCTCCAGAACCTCCCTACCACATTTTCCTATGTCATTGGTACCGACATGTACCAAGACAGCAGACTCCTCCCCAGCACTATCTAAGACCTTATCTAGGTGGCGTGTGAGGTCCGCTACCTTCGCACCAGGCAGGCATGTTACCAGGCGATCCTCACGTCCACCAGCCACCCAGCTATCTACATGCCTAATGATCGAATCACCAACTATAACGGCTGTCCTAACCCTTCCCTCATGGGCACATGGCCCTGGAGAAACTTCCTCGGTGCGAGAGGGTTTTACATCACCTGGAGGACAGGTCCTAGTTACAGGATCACTTCCTGCCACACCAGGGTGATGCTCTCCTGTCACGTGACCTCTCTCCTCCATGGCAACAGGGATGCTGCCAGACTGGAGGTGGGACTTCAGGACTATATCCCTGTAGGTCTCGTCTATGTACCTCTGTCTTATGCTTTCCAAGTCTGCTACTTTAGCCTTTAGAGAACGGACTTGTTCCCTGAGAGCAAAGAGCTCCTTGCACGTAGTTCACAGTCCTGACCCCTCTTAGTCCTGCTTCTGGCTGATCCCACTCCTCCTGGATCATCCGGTCTACCACCCAGTGGATGGGAAACACTTCTTGGGTTTGCCTCACCGCTTGAATGATAGGGTCTTCCACCTCCTCTTCCTCCACTGACTGCGCCGTAGCGAGATTTAGCGTCAGTGATAAGTGATAAGTGATAAGTGATAAGTGCCATAAGCTCGTCCTTTCGGAATACCTGAATAATTTTTGCCTGATCCTCAGGCTCAGGTATTTCTCCTTCTTCCAATTCTTCCATACCTGATTCGAGTTGTAACTCAACCTCATCTGTCCCTTGCCACTCCATTTCTGGGAGTGAAAGCTCACGAGGTCTTGACCTCTTTGGAGGCCTCGGGGAAATGCTACCAGCCTCTCCTATCCCGGGCTGCTGCACAGGATTCGTAAGTGGCAAGGGCTCAGGTAACTTCCCTTGACGCCTTAAACAGAACTTCTGATACATCATTAAAACAAAGTCCGGACAGAAATCCCCGAGCTGCGGTCCCGACACTAATGCCGGTAGCGCGCTTGACGGGCCTGCTGGGATCTCTGGGCAGGGCACTGGCGGAGTGGCCATCAGTGCCTCTCCTTCTGCTCCTGCCAATGGACCCTGGAGATCTTGAACTACTTTACCCTCCATCTGCTGTTCCACGCTAGTAGAAACTGTAGTGCAGCCCCAGCAGACTCCATTGTCAGCGACTGTACCTCTGCGGGTGCCACAGACAATACACCGAGGGCACGATGACATGAGCTAGGGACCCCAACCACTCTTAGCCAGTCAAAAAAATGTAAGTTGAGGACGTTGCTGCCCCCCCCCCCTTTTTTTTTTTTTTTATTAAACCGAGGAAAATGAAAAACAACTAAAAACTACCCACAGCAGAAAGCCTCTGCTAAAATGACCAAGGGACCCTCCGAAATTAAGAAAATAAAGCAGCTAAAGCAAATAAACAAATAAAATAAATTAAAACAAAGAAACTTAACTCTAACAGGTAAGGGCTAAGGCCTGCTACTGGGGCCGAACCACGGGAGCGTGCTCAAAATGGCCGCCGCTTGCTAGGAAGCCCGAATTGGCGCCAAAAGCACACCGCCACACAGAACAACTCCAGCCCGCAGCCCGCTTACCGGCATGGCCCCCCTGTCCTAATCCCACTGTATGCTTACCAACAAAGGAGAAAACTCTGTTTATCGCACTGCGTGACGTCCCCTGCTTGTTCAGCGATGCTCAAGCCCGCACAGCACCGCTCAGCACAGGAACAAGAGGAGAGCCGCGGCGCGAGCTTGTCTCCCTCCTGCAGCTTGTCTCTGAAGGATCGCGGCAGACCGGGACCGGCAGGGAATCGAGGCTGCACGCTGCAGGGCTCTCCTCCATACAGGCAAGGAGAGCTGCTAGTGAAACCAGTCCAGAAGGAGAAAAAGAAATAGGAGAAGACAGGCAGGGGCCGGCTCAAACACTGAAACAGGTTTTTTTTTTGTTTTTTGGGGTTTTCTTTTAAAGACACAGCAACCAAAAAAATTAAATTAAAGTATAGGGACCAAACAAAAATCCAAACCTATATCTAAAGCTACCCTAACAGCTCCTTATCTGTTCCTCAAGTGAGCCCAGCATCTAGGCTCACTACGTCCTCCAGTTGCATGGAGACTGGACACACTGGGGCTGATGGGAGAGACGAGCAGGCTACATCCAGTGATGTTACGATTTTGACATGCCCAGTCTCCAAGCTGCAGGAGGAGGTACACTACCTAGAGGTGGAAGACTCAGAGGTGGAGGACTGAACTGGAGGAACGATAAGGAAATAAAATTTGCAGGTAATAAAATACATTGTAGAATCTTTGTGGATAGAAATTCCATGTAAAAAGGGGAAAGGAATGGCAGTGGAGGTGTACTAACATCCACATGGTCAGTATGAACAGACAGATGATGAAATGCTAAAAGAAATTAGGGAAGCTTGCAAAGTTTACAACACAATAATAATGGAAATTTCAATTACCCTGGTATTGACTGGGTCAATGTTACATCAGGCCATGCTAGGGAGATAAAGTTTCTAGATGAAATAAATGATTGCTTCATGCAGCAGCTAGCTCAGGAACTGACTCAAGGGGAAACTATTTTGGAACTAGTTCTTAGTGAAACGCAGGATCTAGTGCGAGAGGTAACTGTGTTGGGGCCGTTCGGCAATAGCAATCATAACATGATCACATTTGATTTAGTAAATGGAGTGAGGATAACAAGGAAATTCACTGTGCTACTATTTAACTTTCAATCAGGAGGCTACTTGCAGATAGCCTCCTGATTGATCCCAGCGTGGAGGAGCTCATCTACCCACTTCTTTTCAGCGGTGCTGATCAGGAGGTGCAGATGGTGAAAAAATATTGCTACAACATATTATTATCAAGCCCGGCAGCAAATCATCATGTTATCTTTTACTGTACTACAACATATCCTAAACATAACTGAGCACTGATATCTTCCACTGTATCTTAGGCACTACCATATCTCATTGCAACTTAGGCACTACTGTCACTCATTGCATTTACAGCACTGCTATATCTCCCTGTGTATCAGGTACTGCTGTAGCTCATTGCATCTTAGACAATGCCCTAGGCCAGAGCTACTCAAATCCGGTCCTGGAGGTCCGCAACCCTGCAGGTTTTCGGGATATCCCTAATGAATATGCATGAGATATATATGCATTAGAGATAGCCTGCCAACCTGACTGGTTTGTGGCCTTCCAGGGATGGATTTGGAGACCCCTGCCTTACACCTCTATCATTTAAGATTGTGAGTGGGCAAGGTGCAGATGTCCAAGACATCTAAAAGGTTAGATAGAATTTGTCACATTCCTCATCGCTTCTCATCACCAAAATATTGTCTATTAGACAACGTTTGCTGGTGGTGAGAATCAAGGAGGAATGTGAGACATTCTATCTACCCTTTTGATGTCTAGGACATCTGTACCTTGCCCACTCACAATCTTAAATGACAGAGGTGTAAGGTAGGGTCTCCAAATCCAGCCCTGGAGGGCACAAACCAGTCAGGTTGGCAGGCTCTCTCTAATGCATATATATCTCATGCATATTCATTAGGGATATCCCGAAAACCTGCAGGGTTGCGGACCTCCAGGACCGGATTTGAGTAGCTCTGCCCTAGGCCATTGCATCCTAAGCACTGCTGTATTTCACTGCATCTTAGGCTCTGCTGTGGCTCGCTGCATCTTAGGCACTGCTATAGTCCACTGCACTTTAGACACTGCTGTTTCTTATTGCATCTCAAATTCTGCTGCATTTCATTGCATATTAGGCACTGCTATAATTTTTATTACATTTTGGGCACTGCTATATCTCATTGCATCTGAAACCTCGATTTAGCTCATTGCAGTTTAGGTACTACCGTATATCATAGTACATTATTTACTACTCAAGACTCCCTTCTAAAGAACCTCACTCAGTCATGACTCTCCTACTTAGCTGGCTAGCACTCTTATACCTCCCCTCCCTCTTTGCACACTGCATCTCAACCCACCTCACCCTCCCTTCTCCTATCCCAATCATCCACCTCCGGAGACCCATCACACCCTCTACTCTAGTCCCACAATATACCCACCACTACAAGAGACATACTCGCCTCCTATATATCCCCAATTCATTTCAAACTCAGTTACTTACCCCCACACCACCACCCTGTCCACACAATCAAATGCAGCTTGATCAATGCTCACTCTGCCTGCAACAAACTACAAACTCTTGACAACCACATCAGTGACTAGGCAATAGATCTCTTCATCACAGAAACTTGGTTCACCGAAACCAACAACGTCCTACTCAATCAACTGAATACTAGCACACACAATATCCACAACTGCCCACAATCCAGCAGCAGAGATGGTCGAGTCTACATCCTATCAAACAAGCAACTCAACTTTACCACAATGAGCACAACGTCCTCCCATGGTCTGGATACCTTCATCATAAACAACACACACTTCACCATCTGTCTTGTGTACAGGGCACCCCATCATAATGCAGAACAACTTGTCTCACTTCTTGAAGCTGCATGTTCTCAAGCCTCCCACCAACAACCCTTTATCCTCCTTGGCGACTTCAATCTCCCCTCAGCTAACATCAACCCAAAGCAATGCTTTCCTTCAAGCCATGGATGATCTGCAATTTATGCAACTAATCAACACCTCAACTCATCTGAAGGGTGGCATCCTCGATCTACTCTTCCTATCTAACTTACTCTCCTCACCCCCTCTCTCCCACATCTACCCGGTCCCGTGGCCCGACCACCACCTAATATCATTCACCCTACCTACTTCCCTACCCAAGCTTCTCCCCCTCCTAAACCACATCAACAAGAAGATTCATAAACTTTAACGAGACATCTTTCATTCAACAAACCATCCCCACCCTGAAGCAAGCATTTCTCCACTCAGACCTTGATACACTGGTACACTCTTGCAACACCACCATCACTGAAGATGCTATAGCTCCACCACGCACCTCCTCCAAAACTCATTGGTCTCATGCCCCCTGGTACTCAGCCCTCCTCAGGGAGCAAAAACATTCCCTCTGAAGACTTGAGCGAAGATGGAGAAACTCTAAAGACCCACAGCTTCAAGCCACCTATCTAGAACAACGTACAGCCTACTCCAACACTATTCTCAATGCTAAGTGCGAATACCACGACAACATGCTTCTATGATTCATACATCAGTCAAGAGAACCTCGTAAGATCCCTCACAAACAATCCATCTCAGCCTCATCACAATAATATCATCGACCCTCAAGTAATGGCAGACTTCCTAATATCTAAACATAATCTTCCTGGTTCCTCCACACTTATTCCTCCCTCCACTTCCTCAGCCTCCTCCATCAAGCCATGGACAACATTCAGAGATGTCCCCTCTGAAGAGCTCCTAAGCATCATCAACTACATCAATGCCACCACCTCCCCCCCCTCTTGACCCCTGCCCAGTAACCTGGATCAAGCTAACGAGGCGATGATACCATTCATCGCCACCATCCTTCATGCTTCACTTATTCATGCCTACCTCCCACTTGCTCTCAAACAAGCCTCTGTGAGACCCCTACAGAAGCAATTCAACCTCGATCTCAATTCTCCTGTATACCCTACCTCTCCAAAATTATTGAAAAAAACAGTTCAACTTCAGCTTCAGGAGTATGTTGACACACTTGCCCCACTCGACCACAGTCAACATGGCTTTTGCCCATACCACAGTGTCGAAACTCTACTCGCCTCCCTCCTAAATACACTCATCATTGGGACTGAAAATCTTCTCTCTAGCTTTGTGCTGCTATTTCTCAACATCTCTGCAGCATTTGACACTGTATCCCACCAAACTTTACTCAACCAACTCAACGCTATTGGCGTTCAGGGTGCCCTGCTCAAATGGATCCACTCCTACATTTCCCAGCAAACCCAAATGGTAAGGGGCTTGGCAACCGATCATCAGTGCCCTACACCATTCCCCAAGGAGTCCCTCAAGGAGTCCCTCTTCCCTCCTATTCAACATTTACATCAGGCCCCTATGCTACATCATTCAGAGATTCAAAGTCAGTTACCAGCTCTATGCAGACGATATAGCACAGTTACTCACCTGTAACTGGTGTTCTCCGGGGACAGCAGGAATCAGTCCTCACATATGGGTGATGTTGGCACCGACAGAACCCTCGTGGAAGCATCCCCCCAGCTTTCAAAGAAAGCCTTTGGGAGGATGCCACCACGCATGCGCGGTCCCCTTCCCGCCCAAGGGTGACATCTTGCTCAGTCAGATGACATAGCTAAAAGACGGCAAAAATAAAAAATGGTACAGTAGTAACTCTAAGAGGAGGAGGGAGGGTTGTGAGGACTGATTCCTGCTGTCCCTGGAGAATACCTGTTACAGGTGAGTAACTATGCTTTCTCCAGGAACAAACAGGAAGTCGGTCTTCACATATGGGACTCTCCAGCTACAGGCTACCGAAAATCCATAGCAAAAACAGAGCTCCCACAAGGAGAGCCGCAAGCAGCAGCAATTGAGTCCATGCACACATATCACAGTAGGACCCCTGTGTCTGATGAAATAAGCACACTGGTAGCCTGAACACAAAAAGGTCGGAGGGTAGGTGTTGCCTAAACACCGAAAAGGTTATAAAGCACAGCCTGGCTGAAGGCACTATCCAGTCAGCACTCTCTCTCCAGGCAGTAATGGGCTGTGAAAGTATGGACTTTAGACCAGGTGGCGGCCCGGCAAATGTTCATCATCAGGACAGAGCGCAAGTTTGCCACCGAAGCTGTCATGGTCCGGACACAGTGCACCGTGACGTGGCCTTCCAGTGGGAGCCTCGCCTGCCCATAAGCAAAGGTGATATAGTCCGCCATCCATGTGGACAGAGTACGCTTGGTCACCGCCTCCCTCAGCCTACTGGGATCATAGGAGATGAAAAGCTGAGCAGCTTTGCAGTGGCCATGGGTGCATTGGATGTAGAAGAATAAGGCCCTCTTACAGTCCAGTGTGTGAAGGACCGTCTCCGCCTGACTGGAGTGAGGTCTTGGGAAGAAGGTAGGATGCACCACTTCCTGATTAAGATTGGAGGGGGATACTACCTTCGGCAGGAACTTGGGGTGTGTGCGAAGCACCACCCTGTTCTTGTAGAACCTGGTATAGGGCGCCTCTACCACAAGGGCCCGTAGCTCGCTAACTCTGCGAGCGGAGGTGAGCGCAACTAGGAAAACCACCTTCCAAGAGAGGTAGCGAAGGGGGCAAGTAGCCAGAGGCTCGAAGGGTGGGCGAGTGAGCTGCCCTAACACAATGTTGAGGTCCCATTCAGTTGCTGGAGGGTGAACCAGGGAATTTGACAGGAGCAAGCCCCGAAGGAAGCGGGTCACCAAGAGTTGGACCGAGAGGGCCTTACTGTTCAATGGGTGGTGGTGCATCGCCAGGGCACTAAGGTGCACTCGGACGGAGTTAGACTTGAGCCCGGCTTGGGAGAGGTGGATAAGGTACTGCAACATCAAACAGAGAGCCTGTGCCATTTGAGGGCATACACCTTTCTAGTAGAAGCCTTGCGAGAGGCCAGCAGAATGTCTTCAACCTCAACCGGAAGGTTGAAAGAGGCCAGGTCACCCTCTCAGCACAGGGACCCCAGGTTGGGGTGTAAGAGAGAGTCCCCCTCCTGAGATAGGCGTCCCGGGGCAGTGCTTGAGGGGGTTGCGGCCTCTACTGTCAACAGCAGAAACAGCGGGAACCACAGCTGCTTGGGCCACCTGGGAGCTATCAGGATGAGGGAGGCCCTGTCACGGAGGACCCTGAATAAGGTCTTGGCGATCAGCGGCGTCAGAGGGAAGGCATACATGAGGCCTTCCGACCACGAGACTAAAAACACATCCGCTGCCACCCTGGAGGGGTGGAAACCAGTCAAAGACGTGATATTGTGGAAAGACAGAGCTTTATTTCTATGAACCAATGACAACCCGACACAGGCTGTGTTTCGATATCCTTCATAAGGGGTTAGTCTGGCATATACTAAAAACAAATATATAGAAACTGACAACTTAAAAGAACAGATAACTCAAAGAGCATGAACATAATAAATAAATAAAATAATAGGTTAAAACAGAGAGAGAATTTAAATTAGATATAATTAAAACAATGATTAAAAACAATAGATAAAAACCGAACAAATGTAAACCATAAAACAAACATGCTCATATGTCTAAAACATCAAAAAGATAAAAGGATGTGACACACAAAACAAATACCTCTGTCTGAGAATGTTAAACAAGGTGGTCTTGTAACATTGTTATAAATATTAAAATTCTGTACACTCTAAAAAGGATACAAATAAATAGTTAAAAACAATAAAAACATAATATATATTGATATATTTCTTGAATAACATGTAGAGACCGAAAATGAAGCCAAAGCACATTCTTTATGACCATCATATTCCCTATAAAAAGGGGAGAGAGGAAGTAGCAGGAGCGAATCAGCAAAAGAGGGGACACTAATACATTATAACTGTGTCATGACACATGTATATACTTAATTATGTGCAAGGGAGTGCAATAAATCATTTCATACTAATAATTAATCATACAATGAATAAAAAATGAAATGAAAAGGACATAATTCTGTCTTTTAAAATTACTTAGAATATGGTACATAATTGCAGGGGACCAATCTTATCCTATACTAAACCCAGAGAAACTTCTGATATTAAAAAATTCTGATATTTAAAAGTCATAAAACGATTTGTTTAGGTACTCCATGGATTGTGGTATATGGTCATGAGGAGATCAAAAGCTAAAAAGCGGATGTTTTATAAAATACTTGATTGAATGATCTCTTTTAGGGTGGCCATTTTGGTCTGTTTTCTGATTAATTGATATTTCTTTCTTTTTTAGTTATTGCAGCTGAGTTCTCTTGACGTGGTCTAGTTATTTTTGACCCTCTAAAATTTACATGTGATAGTGTTCTTTAATGTGTTGATTTCAACGCTGTTTGGGAGGTGTTCATTATTGTCCTATTGTATAATTGGTTATTATAATATGACTATAAACTTAAATAAAGAAAATCATAAAAAGGAATCTTACTAACCACTGTATTTAAAATATGCGACTAAACAATTATGTGATACTTTTCTTCTAATGTTAGCATACCTTCTCAACAGCAGAAACCGCTTGTACAACTGCTGAAAGAGAAAGCTCGATATCGGAGGACGCCCACACATGCGCAATAGTAAAAAGGGGGTGGGGGCAAGAAGCGAAGTCTCAACAAACCCCGGGAGAGACGTCAGTAGAAACAAATGTGCTAATTGCTTCTGAGGGAAGACTGATATATAAAAACCTAATAAAACTATTTGCAGCACTGGATCGTACATCAAAACAAATGTGACAATGCCGATCAGAAGATCGCCCGCACATGCTACCTAGTGGAGTGGAGAGGAAGACAAACGGATCGTGGATGAAACGACAGGAGGGAGAAATTATACTTGTTAAATAAATTAATCTAGAGCAATAAAGAGATTGGTTCTTCAATGAGAAGAATTAAATAAATAACAGACAAGCGTGGGCCTTTTGCTCTAATTCTAGCGCTAAAATATGTAAATGCCCTAATGCAATACAATCCTATTCTTTAGAAGGGTAAAAGACATAATATAAAATACAAAATCTATACATGAAACTATTAATTTTATAGAAGACTCATGATGCATAAAAAATAAAATGTATATACATATGTGCACATATAATACTGGAATGGACTAATAATTGTAAAAAGATTTTTACAGGGACATTAAATAACGTAAACAACGTTGTTGGTTTCACAACTGGAGAAGTCATCAATATAGAATATCTCATTTGTGAAAGGATGGATAAATGTATTTCTTACTGGTAAAGCATAGTTACTCACCTGTAACAGGTAATCTCCAGGAACAACAGGAATTTAGTCTTCATATATGGGTATCGTCGGTACTGATGGAGCCTGCGCGGGAACGCTCCCCAGCGTCCAATTAGGAAGCTTTTGGGAGCATCCCACAGCGCCTGCGTGTTGCCTTCCCGCCTTTCCCAACTGCCTCTCTCCAGTTGAGTTTAAAGCTGAGAGAAAGAGAGAGAGAGGGAAAGAGAAAGAGATAGAGATATACAACTCCTAGGGGAGGTGGGTGGGTTGTGAAGACTAAATTCCTGCTGTTCCCGGAGATCACCTGTTACAGGTGAGTAACTATGCTATCTCCAGGAACAAGCAGGAATGTAGTCTTCACATATGGGGACTCCCTGATGCCAGGGAGAGACCCCAGAAGTTGTGTGTCCCTGGGACAGGGCTCCACTTCCCCCCATGGATCTCGGGCATCCAACCAGGGATGGTGGGTAGGAGTTGATTAGGTATGGAACAGATGTTGGAGAACAGCCTGACCAAACAAGGCATCCCGGCGGGAGTCCTTGTCCAAGCAGTAATGGGCTGTGAAGGTGTGAACCGAGGCCCAAGTGGCTGCTCGACAGATGTCGTCGATAGACACAGAGTGCAGATGAACAATTGAAGCAGCCATGGCTCTCACATTGTGAGCTGTGACATGACCCTCCAGAGGAAGATTCTTACTCTGATAGGCAAAGGAAATACACTGAGCAATCCAGTTAGACAGTGTCCTTTTGGAGACTGGAAGTCCCAAATGAGAAGGATCAAAAGCAACAAAGAGCTGAGAGGACTTTCTATGTTGCTGTGTTCTTTGCAAGTATAAGGCTAAAGCTCTTTTACAGTTCAAAGATTCCTTTCTGCATTTGATGCATGAGGCCTTGGAAAAAACAAAGGCAGGTAGACCGCTTGGTTAAGATTTATTTATTTATTTATTTAACTGTATTTATATCCCGCTTTTCACCGGGTCAAAGCGGTGTTACATATAGGGGTGGGGAGAATTAAGTTACAGGGTGGGACCATCACCAGGTAGACAACATTGATGATTTCAACATAAGACAGACTTTAGACATGGACAGTGCAGAGCAGTTGTTGCTCAGGGGTATAGGATGAGGCAGTTCAGAAGTTGGTGCATTGTTTGGTGGGGGTTGTCTTGAAGTATTCTTTGAACAGGATGGTTTTTAACTGTTTTCTGAATGACGGTAGATCGTTATTGTTTCTGAGGTGGCTCGGTAGTGAGTTCCATAAGGAAGGTGCATAAAGTTCAAATGCTCGGTTGCATGTCCGTTGAGAGCATTTGGTTCTTTTGTGGGGGACTGTGAGGTAGTTGCTGGAGGCCTGTCTCATTGCTTTGTCGTGGGCTGGAATTAGTAGGGTGCGAAGTTGGGTATTCTGTGCTTGGTGGATGGCTTTGTAGGTGAGTAGGATGGATTTGTACTTAGTTCTTGCTTCGAGGGGAAGTATGTGTAGGTCTCTTAGAATTGGAGTGATGTGATCGCTTTTCTTTGCTTTCTGGATGATTCTTGCTGTGGTGTTCAGTGCAGTTCGGAGGGGGTTGGTCTGTGTGGCTGGTAGTCCATGGTGGATTATGTTGCAGTAATCCAGATGTGGGAGTGTCATAGCTTGCATCGCCGTCCGGAAGTCTTGAGGCTCGAGGAGGGGTCTGAGCCGTTGTATTGTTTTCGCTTTATGGAATATAATTCCTGAGGTTTTGGTAATTTGTTGCTTGAGGGTAAGAGCTTGGTCGATGATAATGCCTAGATATCTTATTTGTGGCTGTATTTGAATGCGTGTGGGTCCTATGTTGAGGTGTGTGTGTGGTGTGAAGTCTGGGTCTTTTGTTACTATGAGGGCTTCAGTTTTCTTTATGTTTATGGATAGGTTGTTTTATTTATTTATTTATTTAGCTGTATTTATATCCCGCTTTTCCCTGGGTCAAAGCGGTCAATTGGGAGATACATTTTAACACGAGGGGATATGACACACATAGGCTAATACTTACAGGGAACATGGGCAATGGAGGGTTAAGTGGCTTGCCCAAGACCACAAGGAGTACCTATAGGACTAGAAATCCCAGTCCCTCCGGCCTGAGATTGCTGTCCCCAGGTGGGACTTGAACCCCTGGCCCTCCGGCCTGAAGTACCTTGTCCTAACCACTAGGCCACTCCTCCCTCCCTTTTCTTGTAGACAGTGGGACACTTCGGAGAAGCATGCTGAAAGATGAGTATTTGTTGGGCTTGTGGTTGTAATTGGGGCGTAGAGCATAATATCATCAGCATATACATGGAAGTTGATGTTGTGGGTACGTATGAGTGAACAGAGTGGTTGTAGGTAGATGGCAGGTGGACCGCTTGGTTAAGATGAAAAGGCGAGACCACCTTTGGCATAAAGTGTGCATGACTCCTAAGGACTACCTTGTCATGATGAAACCTTGTATAAGGTGGATCAGCCACTAGTGCTTGCAACTCACTGATGCGACATGATGTGATTGCAATAAGAAAGATAACTTTCCAAGAAAGGAATTTCAAGGAGGTAGTAGCTAGGGGTTCGAAAGGCGGCTTCATGAGCTGACCAAGAACCAGGTTTAAGTCCCATGCCACCGGTGGTGGCCTAATGGGAGGCTTAGTAAGAAGGCCTCTCATAAATCTTGCTATAAGAGGATGGGAGGAAATAGGTTGTCCATTTAGAGGCTTGAAAGAAGCTGCAATAGCACTCAAATGGACTCTTACTGAATTAGTCGTAAGTCCTGCAGTGGACAAATGAAGGAGATACTCCAGTAAAGATTCCAGAGGTATCGCAAGGGGGTTAAGACCCTTCTACGAGCACCTTATGGTAAACCTCTTCCACTTAAAAGCATAAGAGCGTCTTGTGCAAGGTTTCCTGGAAGCACAAAGGACATCCTTTACTTGCTGAGGGAGGTTAAGATCATGAAAATCTAGGCCTTCAGCAACCAAGCTCTGAGATGCAGAGACTGGGGATTGGGATGCCATAACATTCCGTCCTCCTGTGACAGGAGATCTGGAGCAGATCCTAACTCCAGGGAGGGAGCTTGAGAGAGATGTAGAAGCAGAGGGTACCACACTTGCCGTGGCCAATGTGGAGCTATGAGAATCATACGCCCTCTGTCTCTCTGAAGCTTGAACAGGGTTTTGGGAATTAGGGGAATGGGTGGAAAGGCATAAAGGAAGTCTTGCCCCCAGTGAAGGAGGAAAGCATCCCTGCCTGAGAGCCTTGAGCCAGAATTTTGGAACAGAACCGGGGAAGTATGGCATTCAACGGACTTGCAAAGAGGTCTATGTCCGCTTGCAAAGAGGTCCATGTCCGGGGTTCCCCAAATTTGAAAGATCTTGGCCACCTGGTCTGCATGCAGAGACCATTCGTGTGGAAGCAGAACGTCTGTCTGCCCAAGAGTTCTATATGCCTGGAAGATACACTGCCAGGAGTTGAATCTGATGCTCTCTGGCGAGGGCCCATAGTCGCAAAGCTTCGTTGCAAAGCGACAGAGAGCCTGTTCCCCCCTGCTTGTTCATGTAGAACATGGCTACTTGATTGTCCATATGAATGAGGACTGTCTTGTAGATGAGCAGGGTGTGGAACACTCGAAGAGCAAGGAAGATTGCTCTGAGCTCCAAGAGATTGACATGCAGATGACTCTCCTGTGGAGTCCAGGTGCCTTGGATGGAGAGGTCTTGCAGATGAGCTCCCCAGCCCATCGGAGAAGCATCTGTTGTGAGAGTTGCCTGGGGTAAGGGTTGTTGAAATGGGGACCCCAGCAACAGGTTCTGTGTGGACTGCCACCATTGGAGGGACAAAATAAGGCGATTTGTGTTTGCCATTTTGTCTGACAGGCACCCTAATGCCTGGGTCCACTGAGTGGATAAAGTCCACTGGGCCGCTCTCATATGGAGAAGAGTATAAAGAAACACATGCACGATAGATGCCATGTGGCCTAGTAGTTGTAGCATTTCTCGAGCAGTGAGATGAGGCTTTAGCACTGCTTGAGAAGCTAACTGCACCATGCGAAGGCAACGGGCCTGGGGAAGATAGGCCCTTGCTTTTCTGGTATCCAGCAAAGCTCCTATGAACTCTAGAGACTGAGTGGGAGTTAGACTGGATTTTGGGATGTTTATGACCAGACCCAAATACTGAAGGATGCGCATGGTGCAAGATAGAGAAGTTCTGGCCTCTGACTCTGATGGGGCTCGAATGAGCCAGTCGTCTAAGTGGGGAAGACGAATATCCCTAGAGTGCGGAGAAATGCTGCTACTACAGCCATGCATTTCGTGAACACCCTTGGTGCTGAGGCCAGGCCAAAAGGAAGCACCCTGTATTGGTAGTGCTTTCCTAGAAAAAGGAACTGAAGGAACTTTCTGTGAGTTGGATGGATGAGAACATGGCTGTACGCATCCTTGAGATCTAGAGAACAAAGCCAATCCTGACCCTGAAGGTATGGCAGCAGAGTTCCTAGAGAAATCATCTTGAATTTCTCTTTGAACAGGAATTTTTTCAATTCTCTGAGGTCTAAGATAGGTCTGTATCCCCCTGTTTTCTTTGGGATAAAGAAATAGGGGGAGTAAACCCTGTACCCTGTTGGAGGATGAGTACTTCTTCTATTGCCCCTTGGGCAAGAAGCATAGTGACCTCTTGATATAACAGGTTGATGAGAGAGGTCTGAGAATTGAACTTTCTTACCATTGTGGGAGGGGGCATGCACAGAAAGTGCAGCTTGTACCACTCTCTTATAATGGTGAGTGTCCAATGCTCTGCTGTTATCTGCTCCCACCTGGGGGCAAAGTGACATAACCTTCCTGGAATGGTGGAAAGCTCTGGTCTATTGAGAGCCAGGAAGGCTAAGTTCTCTAGATGTAAGTCAAAGGCCTTGTGGAGGCTGAGACTGCTGAGACGGTTGAGGCTTAGCAGTCTTCGCTTTCCTTTGTTTAGGTGGTTGCTGACTTTTCCGGGCAGGCTGACCTGCAGAACGTCCCTGTTGGGAATAAGAGGGATAAAACCTCTTATTTTTTGAGAAGAAAGAAATCTTTCAAGAAGCCTTTCTCACAGGATCAGCTGTGCCTTTGGATAGCCTATCCAAAGTGGAGTTGTCAGCATCTAATTCATTGGCTTTTTCTTGCCAATTTTTGCCAAATAGATTCTCACCTGTACAAGGGATATTGCCCAGTTTGTCCTGCACCCAGAGCTCCAAATCGGATGCCTGGAGCCAGGCAATTCTACGTGCACCTATGGCAATGGCAGAGGTTCTGCTTATGCACTCAAAACTGTCAAAAGCTGCACGGTTGACAAACTTAGACACATCCTGGGCATGTTTGACCAGTGTGAGAAAATCCTGCCTTCTATCCTCAGGAAGAGGGCTCAAAACCTCTAAATCACCTGTGACTTCTTTAAGGAACATTCCCATATATAAAATATAGGAACTGATCCTAGCAGAAAGCATGGAAGCCTGGAAAGTACGACGTCCAAAGGCATCCAAAGTTCTACACTCACGTCCTGGAGGATTAGAGGCATGCCTCTTTGCACTCCTGATCCTTCTCATAGCTGATTCCACTACAATAGAGTGGTGAGGAAGCTGAGTTTTCTGGAATCCAGGACAAGGAGGGATTTAATACATGGTATGCAGTCTGCGAGAGTGAGGAGAGGTGGTGAGAGGTATCTCCCACATTCTCAACATGAGATCATGTAAAATCTCATGGATAGGCAAGGTAGCTGCCTCCTTAGGAGCTTTGGGATATTGTAAAATGTCCAACTCCTTAGCTCTGGGCTCTATCTCAGGAATCACAGTAATGGACAACCCACGAGCCACCTCCCTGATGAAATCTTCGAAGGAGCTATCCTCTGGAGGAGACATCCTACGTTTAGGAGAGGAAGGCTCCTCCGGCAGAAGTATCCCGATACCAGCAGAGCTATCAAAATCCTCAGAGTCCTCCAAGGATTCGAAGTATCGTCTGTCCAGATGCTCTTGAAGAGCCCGATACCCGTACCGACCGAAGTCGGCACCAGAAGGCATCGCATGACTGGGTGCCGGCAAAGCCAATACCGATGTCGATGTCCATGCTATCGGTACCGGTACAGGTTGAATCGTCTGACGCAGTTCCGAGGGCGTCGATGCCGCAAGGAGAGCTGCCAGACTGCGTTCAATAGCCAGGAACCTCTGGTCTATTGACGCTGCCGATGCCTGGGTGTCGGTACCGGAGACACCCGGTACCCCAGAGCATGGCACCAGTAGTTCTGCCGAGGTTGAGGCCTCGAGAACATCCTGGATCCCCGATAATGCTTTGGAAGCCGAAGCCTCCCACCAGGGCAATTTTGCCGGTATGGAACCCTGAAGGGCAACGCCAGAGGCATCTCGATGCTTGGAAGGAGATCTACCCTTTGAGGACCGGCTGGACTTATGTTTAGTTACCTGAGATCCATGGGAGGAAGACGAAGCCCTGGAAGACGTCGATGCCACCGAAGCTGCATCGGAGGGAAAAAGAGCACTGAGCTTGGCAGCTCGGTTCTGTTGACCCTTTTTGGACATCATGGCACAAGCCATGCACTCGGAGATGGAGTGGTCAGGACCTAAAACATTTAAGACACCACTCGTGGGTGTTGGTGACGGAGATGGTACCACCACACTTGGTGCATTTTTTAAAACCCGAGGCAGGTTTCTCCATGGTGGAGGAAATTCTGGGCCTAAGGCCCAAAATGGCACGTGCACCTGGAAAGAAAAGTTTGGAAAAAAAGAATACTTTTTTTTTTTTTTTTTTTAAAGAAAGAACCACCGGTGGTTCCGATGTAGTGTCGAAGGCAGACACAACCACAAAAAAAGAAGAAGGAAAATAATTTTCTGCGGTGACAGGAACACGACCTGCTGGCTCCGCGGAAAACGAAGAACTGGAGAGAGGCAGTTGGGAAAGGCGGGAAGGCAGCATGCAGGCGCTGTGGGATGCTCCCAAAAGCTTCCTAATTGGACGCTGGGGAGCGTTCCCGCAGAGGCTACGTTGGTACCGACGATACCTATATGTGAAGACTACATTCCTGCTTGCTCCTGGAAATAGTGTTTAAACAAACGGAACATTAATTGACCTTTGTGTTTTGACAGGAATTTTCTTTCTGTAAATGCTGAAGAGACTAAAAGATTCTGTAGATTTATATTACGCTTATGTGCAATCGTTACTTGTAAATCCTGAAAACCTAGAAGAGTTTGTATCAAATGCCACTCTTTTTGTAATATCTTTATGATATTGCATGATTGTGAAGAGTATAAAAGAGAACATACAATTCCTATTTTGTCTTTTTGTTTTAAACCGTAAGAAGTGTATCCTGAGAAGACACTCTAGCCCTTTTATACGCTTGGTCAATATAACAGACTGGATATTGCCTTGCTATAAATCTTTCTTTCATTTCTTTAGCCTGTGTCTCAAAATCCTGTGGTTTGGTAGAAATCCTCTTCGCTCTTAAAAATTGACTCACCGGAAGATTTCTTTTAAGTGATGGGTTAGGGAAACTACTGTAATGTAAGAGGTGATTCCTGTCTGTCGGTTTTCTATATAACATAGCGGAAAAACCATTGTCTTCTTTCTTAATAAGTAAATCTATATAAGAGATCTGATTGTGATCATAAGTGATCTGAAAACGTAAATTTATGTCTAATTGATTAATCCATTCATTAAAATTGGTGAGTTCGTCTATCGTACCCTTCCAAAGAATTAAAATATCATATATGTAATGTATCCAAAGTAAGATGTTCCCGAAAGGATGTATAAAAAAACACTCTCCTTGAAATGAAACGTACAAATTCGCTATATCTGGGGCCATAAAAGACCCCATAGCTACTCCTTTAATTTGCTTGTAAAATAGATTTCTAAAACAAAAAAAGTTCTTACAAAGAGCTATTTGTGCTAGGGTCACCAAAAATGCTGTTGGAATGCATCTATGAGCAGTTCTCCTAAGAAGACATTGTTCAATGATGTTTAGAGCCTGTTCCTTTACCAACTTTTTGGTTAATTGCACCACATCCTCCCATTGATTCCAAAAATTGTCTGTTTCTTCTTCAGATTGATTAATGAGGGATTCTTGTGGCGTGAGCTTGTCTAAAGCATCTTCCCCAAAGCTTAAAACTTCTTTCCACGGGGAAAACATGCTGAAGATTGGGATGCACCACAACAGAAGCAGATATCACCTAAGAAGAAACAGACAATTTTTGGAATCAATGGGAGGATGTGGTGCAATTAACCAAAAAGTTGGTAAAGGAACAGGTGCATTCAGCGTATCTTCTTGAGTGCTGCAAATCCAAAATAATTCCAAGAGGACTACGAATGAATAAAGCACCAGGACGTTATGTTAATGAAGAAGGGTTTGTGAAATGCTGGAAAGCCATACTGAACAAATGTTCATTAGATCTTATGATTGCTTATTGGCCATAGTGATTAATACAATCAGAAGTTTTAAAAATAGAGTTAGATGAGAAGCTGGCCGTTTTGAAAGGATGTAACAACAATTTTGTACAATACATGATTATCATAGAAATATTCAGGAATTTAAGAAAGAAGTTAAAAATAAGAAAGTGGATAAATTTAAGAGAGACGAAGAGGATTACAGAGTGGGGTATGTATATCATTGGAATAAAAACGTGGAACATGATCGTCTATGCTTTAAAAAGAGAAATACGATTTTTGATCGTAAGGATAGTTTAGTAGACCATCAATATAAGGAAACACCCCTTGAGCAAAGGAAGAAACATAGCAGGAGCGAGTCAGTAGAGTTTGACGCATCTGCGTCACTTTTTTCAACTCACACAGAAATGGGTCCACCCCAGAGAGAGAAAATAAAAAAAAGGGAATCCATCCCCCGATAACAAAAAGGAGTCTTTTTTTCAATATGGATCAGGTGTGGAAGGGAGGCGGTCGAGACAGGTCTCATGCCCGCCCACGACAAATAGAGTCAGACAGAAATCAAGATCTAGAACAAGATAGCGTGTATGGACAATAAAATCATTACAGAGGACGGGGTCAAGGATAAGGTGGATGGAAGTCAGAGAGATCAGAAGAGAGGAGACATTAACGATTGAATCCCCTAACAATGTTATTAATATTTCTAAATACTCTCTCACGCTAGAAGAAGAATCCCTTTTAAGTAAAGGGTTATCCTTTGTACTTAAGAGAAAGTTAGATCCCTTTGATATTCACATTGACCTCTAAGTTTTTTCACAAAGTATGCATTCAGCATTTTTTGCAAGCTGTGATAATTGTCTTGGTGATAATTCCATCATTTGCAAAAAATCTACTTGAATACCACCGCAAAAAATGGATCCCGTCATAGAAGCCTTTGAACAGGTAGTATTAAAACAAGTTGCAGGAGTTCTAAGAGACTGCCCATCCTCCTTTCACAACATTACATATGGTGAGAGAAAAGCAATTTTATCGCTGCAGAAAAATAATGACATCATCATAAAGCCAGCAGACAAAGCAGGAACAGTGGTAGTTCTAGATAAAGAATATTATATAGCTGAAATTAATAGACAACTGAATGACCACACTTACTATCAGAGACTAGATGGAGATCCTACACAAAATCTTAAGAAAAGCATCGATAATCTTGTAATTTCGGCTTTTGAAATTGGATACATTACTGGAAAAGAAGAAGGTTTTTTGATGGTTGATGCGCCTATTATCCCTACAATCTACATCATTCCCAAAATCCATAAGTCTCTAGAAGCCCCGCCTGGTCGGTCTATAGTCTCGGCCATTGGCTCTCTTTTAGAGCCTATTCCAAAATTTTTTGATTTATTGTTGCATCCATTTGTACACGATATCTGGTCGTATGTAAGAGACTCGGTACATGTTATACAATTATTATCCACCTTTGACCAATATGAATCAGATATTATCATCTCCAGGAACAAGTAGGAATGTACTCTTCAAATATTGGTATCGTCGGTACCGACGGAGCCTGCGTGGGAACGCTCCCCAGCGTCCAAAAGGAAATCTTTTGGGATCATCCCACAATGCATGCATGCTGCCTTCCCGCCTCACTGCCTCTCACTTCAGTTCTTCGTTTTCCGCGGAACTGACAGGACGTCTCTCCTGTCACCACAGAAATCTTTATCTTCTTTTTTGTTTTTTGTGGTTGCGTCTGCCTTCTTTCGACGCCTACCGGTACCGCCGCTTCTCTTTTCTTATTTTCTTTAAAAAAAAAAAAAGAAACTTTCTTCTTTCCTTCGGTGCCTCACCCCTCTGGGGGTTAGGCGCCATTTTGGGCACTAGGCCCAAAAATCTCCAGACATGGAGAAGCCAACTAGTGGTTTTAAAAAAATGTTCAAACTGTGGCGGTACTATTTCCGTCACCGACACCCACGAATGGTGTCTCAAATGTTTAGGTCCTGAACACTGTCCAGCGGAGTGTCTCTCCTGTATAAAGATGACCAAAAGGGGCCTGCAGAACAGAGCTGCAAAGGCTGGTTCTCTTTTCATGGTTGACACAATGTCAGTTGCATCGACGTCCTCCAGGGCTTCATCTTCCTCCCATGGATCTCAGGTAACGAAACAAAAGACTGTAAAGACTAGCCGGTCCTTGAAGGGTAAATCTCCTGCAAAGCATCGAGATGCCACTGGCACTACCCTTGAGGAAAGTACACTGGCAAAATTGCCCCGGCGGGAGTCTTCGGTCTCCAAAGCACAGACGGGGTCTCAGAATGTTCCAGAGGCCTCCACCTCTGCAGAACTTCTGTTGCCATGTTCTGGGGTCATAGCCGCTTCCACCGGTATCGACCAGGCATCGGCATTAGCAATGGATAAGAGAATCCTTGCTACTGAACGCAGTCTAGTTTCCCTCTTAGCTGCCTCGGTACCACTAAGACTGCTACAAACGGTTCAAATGAGCTCAGTACCGGCTCCAGTGGCACCCACTCAGGTGGGACGGCTTCCTCCCATGCCTAGCCTCGAGAACTTCTCCGACATCGAGGAGTTGGAACCAAAACACCACGGTACCGATATTCATCGGTACCAGCATTGATCGATGCAAAGCTCCGATGAGTCTTCCGATTCCAATGACTCTACCGATACAAGAGCAGTTCTGTTGAAGGATCCATCTCCTCCTCCTAAGCGCAGAATGTCTCCTCCAGAAAACATGTCTTTTCAGGATTTCATACGTGATGTAGCTAAAGGGCTTTCAATCACGGTTACTCCTGAGAAGGAACCTAAGGCAGAAGAACTAAATTCTGCAATACCCTATGGCTCCCAAAGAGGCAGCGATGCTGCCCATTCATCAGATCCTTCAAGATCTTTTGTTCAGAATGTGGGAAACTCCCTTAAAGGTGTCACTGCATTCTCGACGCATCAATACCATGTACCAAGTCCCACCTTAACCAGGGTTTCAGAAGACTCAGTTACCACACCATTCCATGGTAGTGGAATCAGCCATGTGGAGAATAAAGAGTGCTAAAAAGCATTCTTCCAACCTGCCAGGCCGTGAATCGAGGACACTCGAAGCCTTTGGTGGTCGATGCTTTCAATCCTCCATGCTAGTAGCTAGGATTAGCTCACATTCCCTTTACATGGGAATGTTTCTTGAGGAGGTCACAGCGGATCTGGAACACATGAGCCCTCTTCTTCCTGAAGATAAACGGAGTCAGTACCTCACTCTGCTCAAGCATGCTTAAAATGTCTCCAAATTTGTGAATCGTGCAGCTTTTGACTGCTTTGAAGCTACTAGCAGAACCTCTGCTATTGCTATCAGAGCAAGGCACATTGCCTGGCTCCAAGCATCAGACTTAGAGAAGTGGGTGCAAGAGAACTTAGGAAACATTCCTTGCACAGGTGAAAACTTATTTGGGAAGGATTGGCAGACCAAAGCTAATCAGATTGAATCTGACAATACCACCTTGAATAGACTATCGAAGTCTACAGCCAACCCATCAAAGAAAAAAACAGGCAAGATGTTTTTCTTTAACAAAAAGAAAAAATCTTGCCACTCTTATTCCCATCCAATTCACTGTCCAGTTCATGCTCCCCAGAAGGGGCAGCAACCTAAACAAAGAAAGCCGCAAACAAAGAGCTCAACCGGCTCAGTATGTACAGCCTCCGCAGGGGCTTTGACTTCTACCTAGAGAACTTAACCATTTTGCCTCTGAAGGGTCCAGAGCCCTTGACCATTCCGGGCAGATTATGCCATTTTGCCAAAAGATGGCAACAAATAACATCAGAAAACTGGACTCTGTCCATTGTAGAACAGGGGTACAAACTTCATTTTCCCAGCATGCCCCCGCCTACAATCATAAAACAATTAAATTCTCAAGGCCATGTCACTGACATCCTGTGTCAGGAGGTCTCTTCACTTCTTGCTCAGGGAGCAATAGAAGAGGTACCCATATCCCAACAGGGTAGGGGGTTCTACTCCCCCTATTTTCTTTTCCAAAAGATGACAGGGGGATAAAGACCTATCCTGGACCTCAAAGAATTGAACAAATTCCTGTTCCGAGAAAAGTTCAAGATGATCTCCCTCGGAACACTTACCATACCTTCAGAATCAGGAATGGATATGTTCTCTAGATCTAAGAGATGCGTACACGCATATCCTCATCCATGTAAATCACAGGAAGTACCTTTGATTTCTCTTTCAAGGAAACCACTTCCAATACAGAGTCCTTCCATTTGGGCTGGCCTCTGCCCCAAGAGTCTTCACAAAATGCATTGCTGTAGTAGCAGCATTCCTGAGAACTCTGGGGATGTTCGTCTTCCCCTACTTAGATGATTAACTCATCAGAGCACTAACAGCTCCAGAAACAGAACGAGCTGTTTCTTGTGCCATGAGAATTCTAAAATATTTCGGTCTGGTAGTCAACCACCCAAAGTCTCACCTCACCCCTTCTCAATCCCTAGAGTTCATAGGGGCTCGCTTAGACACGCAGCAATCAAAGGCATTCCTGCCACAGCCGCGCTGTCTACGAATAATAGAATTGGCTTCCCAAGCAGTAAAGAAAACCCTAACTGCCCGGGAAATGCTTCAACTGCTGGGGCATATGGCATCCACGGTACATGTGGTCCATTATGCCCGCCTACACATGCGAGCGGCTCTGTGGACCCTCTCTTCGCAGTGGACACAAGCCACAGGTCGCTTAACGGACAAAATCAAGAATTTGACATGTCTCGTTTTGTCCCTACAGTGGTGGCAGTCCCTCGAAAACCTCCTGGTAGGTTCCCCCTTCCAGCAACCACTGCCCCAGATCACCCCGACAGCAGATGCGTCCAAGCTGGTTGGGGAGCCCACTTGCACAATCTTTCCACTCAGGGTCTCTGGACCTCACAAGAGGCCTCTCTTCAAATAAACCTCTTAGAGCCAAGAGCCATTTACAATGCTATGATAGCATTTCAGGCCCAGCTGTCAAAAGACAGTTCTGGTCCAAACAGACAATCAGGTTGCCATGTTTTACATAAACAAACAAGGCGGAACGGGCTCTGTCGCTATGCAACGAAGCTTTGTGACTATGGGCCCTCGCCAGAGAGCTCCAAATTCACCTTCTAGCGGTATACCTTCCAGGCATTCAAAACTTGTGGGCAGACAAGCTCAGTCGAATACTGCTGCCACACGAGTGGTCTCTCCAGACAGAACAACTGGCTCAAGTGTTCCAAACCTGGGGAACACCAGATATAGACCTCTTTGCAAGTCCACAGAATGCCAAACTTCCCCGGTTCTGTTCCAGAATTCCAGCTCAATACTGTCTAGCAAATGATGCTTTCCAGCTCCATTGGGGTCAGGACTTCCTCTATGCCTTCCCACCTTTTCCCTTAATTCCCAAAACTCTTTTCAAGCTTCAGAGAGACAGGGGTTATATGATTCTCATAGCTCCACGTTGGCCAAGGCAATCGTGGTATCCTCTGCTTCTGCGTCTCTCTCTAGCAACTCCTCTAGAGTTGGGATATGCTCCAGATTTCCTTTCCCAGGAGAACGGGAAGCTTCTGCATCCCAATCCTCAGTCCCTGCACCTCTGGGCCTGGCTGCTGAAGGCATAGAACCTTTAGATATCCACCTCTCTCAGCAAGTGAAGGATATCCTTCAAGCCTCGAGAAAACCTTCCACAAGGCATTCCTACGCTTTCAAATGGAAAAGGTTTTCTATATGGTGTTCAAAAAGGGGCTTAACACCCTTTCCGTGCCCATGGAGTCGCTTCTGGAGTATCTCCTCCATCTTTCAAATTCCGATCTTAAAACAAATCCAGTGCGAGTCCATCTCAGTGCTATTGCGGCTTTCCACAAGCCCCAGGATGGACAACCAATCTCTTCTCAATCACTTGTGTCAAGATTCATGAGAGGTCTACTATTGACAAAGCCCCCCATAAAGCCGCCATCGGTGGCATGGGACCTGAATCTGGTTTTTGGGCAGCTTATGAAGCCGCCTTTTGAACCTTTAGCCACTACAACTTTAAAATTACTTTCCTGGAAGGTAATTTTCCTAATTGCAATAACTTCTGCTAGATGCATTAGTGAACTGCAAGTTTAGTGGCTGACCCTCCTTATACAAGATTCCACCATGATAAAGTAGTCCTCAGGACTCATCCACACTTTATGCCAAAGGTGGTTTTGTCTTTTCATTTAAACCAGTCGGTTTACCTTCCTGTATTCTTCCCTAGGCCTCATGCCTCCAATGCAGAAAGTAACCTTCATACCTTAGATTGTAAAAGAGCTTTAGCTTTTTACCTTCAAAGAACTGAACAACATAGGAAGTCTTCTCAACTCTTTGTTTCTTTTGATTCTAGTCATTTGAGACTTCCAGTTTTCAAATGAACCCTATCTAAGTGGACTGCAAACTGCATATCCTTCACTTATGATAGTAAAGGTCTTCCCTCGAGGGCCATGTTACAGCTCATAATGTCAAAGCAATGGCAGCCTCAGTTGCTAATCTCCACTCTGTGTCTATAGATGATATCTGTAGAGCGGCTACTTGGGCTTCAGTACATACCTTCACAGCCCACTACTGTCTAGACAAGGACTCCCGTCGGGATGCCTCGTTTGGCCAGGCTGTCCTACTCCTACCCTCCATCCCGGTAGGATGCCAGGGATCCATGTGAGGAAGTATGACCCTGTTCACATGGGTTCACAGTTCGCTGGGGTCATTCCTCTGGCATCTTTCAGCTGGGGAGTCCCCATATGTGAAGACTACATTCCTGCTTGTTCCTGGAGATAGCGTAATTACTCACCTGTAACAGGTGATCTCCAGGAACAGCAGGAATTAAGTCTTCACAACCCACCCACCTCCCCTAGGAATTGTCTCTCTCTCTCTGTCTCTCTCCTTGGCTCAGCTTTAAACTCAACTGAAGTGAGAGAGGCAATGAGGCGAGAAGGCAGCACGCATGCGCTGTGGGATGCTCCTAAAAGCTTTCCTTTTGGACGCTGGGGAGCGTTCCCGCGCAGGCTCCGTCGGTACCGACGATACCCATATGTGAAGACTTAATTCCTGCTATTCCCGGAGATCACCTGTTACAGGTGAGTAACTACGCTTTAGTAATACTTGATGTGGAATCATTATATAGTAATGTACCACAACCTGAGGCTCTAAACATCATTGAACAATGTCTTTTTAGGAGAACTGCACATAGACGCATTCCAACAGCATTTTTGGTGACCCGAGCACCAATAGCTCTTTGTAAGAACTTTTTTTGTTTTAGAAATCTATTTTACAAGCAAATTAAAGGAGTAGCTATGGGGTCTTCTATGGCCCCAGAAATAGCGAATTTGTACATGTTTCATTTTGAGGAGAGTTTTTTGAAAGTTCATTCTTTCGGGAACAACATCTTACTTTGGATACGTTACATAGATATTTTAATTCTTTGGAAGGGTACGATAGACGAACTCACCAATTTTAATGAATGGATTAATCAATTAAACATAAATTTACGCTTTCAGATCACTTATGATCACAATCAGATCTCTTATTTAGATTTACTTATTAAGAAAGAAGACAATGGTTTTTCCACTACGTTATATAGAAAACCGACAGACAGGAATCACATCTTACATTACAGTAGTTTCCATAACCCATCACTTAAAAGAAATCTTCCGGTGAGTCAATTTTTAAGAGCGAAGAGGATTTGTACCAAACCACAGGATTTTGAGACACAGGCTAAAGAAATGAAAGAAAGATTTATAGCAAGGCAATATCCAGTTTGTTATATTGACCAAGCATATAAAAGGGCTAGAGAGTCTTCTTGGGATACACTTCTTACGGTTAAAACAAAAAAAGGCAATATAGGAATTGTATGTCCTCTTTTATACTCTTCACAATCACGCAATATCATAAAGATAATACAAAAAGAGTGGCATTTGATACAAACTCTTCCAGGTTTTCAGGATTTACAATTAACGATTGCACATAAGCGTAATATAAATCTACAGAATCTTTTAGTCTCTTCAGCATTTACAGAAAGAAAATTCCTGTCAAAACACAAAGGTCAATTCCAATGTGGAAGATGTTCCGTTTGTTTAAATACTTTACCAGTAAGAAATACATTTATCCATCCTTTCACAAATCAGATATTCTATATTGATGACTTTTCCAACTGTGAAACCAACAACGTTGTTTACGTTATTCAATGTCCCTGTAAAAAATTATACGCAGGAAAAACCATCCGCAGCATTAGGACAAGAGTTATTGAAAACAAGAGCTGTATTAAGAGAGGTTTGACCAACAAACCTCTCGTTCTTCATTGGCAGGAGCAAAAATCACAAGATTATGGACTTAAAATTTTTTGTCATCAAGAAAGTGAAAACCAATCGGAGAGGTGGGGATATTCACAAGACGATTATGAGGCTCGAACAGAGATACATTTTTTTATTAGATTCCTTGGCACCTAATGGGCTTAATTTAGATAAAGATTGTTCTGTTTTCCTTTAAGCCCTACCTCTCTCTCAACATCTCCTTTTACAATTATTAGTCGATTCTAGTATTATATGTGCACATATGTATATACATTTTATTTTTTATGCATCATGAGTCTTCTATAAAATTAATAGTTTTATGTATAGATTTTGTATTTTATATTATGTCTTTTACCCTTCTAAAGAATAGGTTGTTTGTATTGCATTAGGGCATTTACATATTTTAGCGCTAGAATTAGAGCAAAAGGCCCACGCGTGTCTGTTATTTATTTATTTAATTCTTCTCATGGAAGAACCAATCCCTTTATTGTACTAGTTTAATTTATTTAACAAATATAAATTTTCCCTCTTGTTTCATCCATGATCCATTTGTCTTCCTCTCCCCTTCACTAGGTAGCATGTGTGGGCGATCCTCCGATCGGCATCCTCACATTTGTTTTTGATGTACGATCCAGTGGTGCAAATAGTTTTATTAGGTTTTTATATATCGGTCTTCCCTCAGAAGCAATTAGCACATTTGTTTCTACTGACGTCTCTCCCGCGGTTTTGTTGAGACAGGAGTGGAGGAGTAGCCTAGTGGTTGGGGCAAGGTACTTCAGGCTGGAAGGTCGGGGATTCAAATCCCACTAGAGGACAGCAACCTTGGGCCGGAAGGACTGGGGTATCTAGTCCCACAGGTGCTCCTTGCGGTCTTGGGCAAGCCACTTAACCCTCCATAGCCCATGTTCCCTGTAAAATAGTTATCTCCAAGTTATAATACCCTGTTCAATGTAATTTCAGTTTGTTCAATGTAAACCGCACTGATGCAGAATAGCGCGGTATATAAGAGAATGTAAATAAATGGAGTGGAGGAGTAGCCTAATGGTTAGAGCAACTGCCTAGAACCCAGAAGATCAAGGGTTCAAGTCCCACTGGCACTCCTTGTTGACCTTGGGCAAGTCACTTTACTGTCCATTGCCTCGGAAGAAAAGGCTGGCAATCTACTTCCGGTGATACATTGCCAAGAAAACCCAGAGGTAGCTGGGTCGCTAGGTGTCAACACTGACTTGATGGCACTAAAAAAAAAAATAAATAAATAAACTTCGCCCCCCCCCCCCCTTTTTACTATCGCACATGTGTGGGTGTCCTCCGATATCAAGCTTTCTCTTTCAGCAGTTGTACAAGCGGTTTCTGCTGTTGAGAAGGTATATTACTTTTCTTCTAATGTTATCACATAATTGTTTAGTCGCATATTTTAAATACAGTGGTTAGTAAGATTCATTTTTATGATGTTTTAAGCGGCGTGTGTACGGTGAAGTTAATTTCTTTTTATCACTTCACATTGGTTTAAAATTAGCCCTTTCATTCAGATGACATCCGTTTATTTCTATATGACATTCACGTTGGTTCAAAAATAGTCCTCATATTCAGATCACATCCGTTTCTAATTTTATATGACATCCGCTTTTTAGCATTTGATCTCCTCATGACCATATACCACAATCCATGGAGTACCTAAACAGATCGTTTTATGACTTTTAAATATCAGAAGTTTTTAATATCATAAGTTTCTCTGGGTTTAGTATAGGATAAGATTGGTCCCCTGAAATTATGTACCATATTCTAAGTAATTTTAAAAGACAGAATTATGTCCTTTTCGTTTCATTTTTTATTCATTGTATGATTATTAGTCTGAAATGATTTATTGCATTCCCTTGCACAAAATTAAGTATATACATGTGTCATAACACAGTTATAATGTATTAGTGTCCCCTCTTTTGCTGATTCGCTCCTGCTACTTCCTCTCTCCCCTTTTTATAGGGAATGAGATAGTCATAAAGAATGTGCTTTGGCTTCATCTTCGGTCTCTACATGTTATTCAAGAAATATATCAATATACATTATGTTATTGTTTTTAACTATTTGTATCCTTTTTAGAGTGTACAGAATTTTAATATTTATAACAGAATGTTACAAGACCTTCTGGTTTAACATTCTCAAACAGAGGTATTTATGTTTTATGTGTCACATCCTTTTATATTTTTGATGTTTTAGACATATGAGCACGTTTGGTTTATGGTTTACATTTGTTCCGTTTTTATCTATTGTTTTTAATCATTGTTTTAAATCTAATTTAAATTCTCTCTCTGTTTTAACCTATTACTTTATTTATTTATTGATTATGCTCATGTTGAGTTGAGTTATCTGTTCTTTTATGTTCTCAGTTTTTATATATTTATGTTTTTAGCATATGCCAGACTAACCCCTGACGAAGGGTATCGAAACACAGCCTGTGTCGGGTTGTCATTGGTTCATAGAAGTAAAGCTCTGTCTTTCCACAATATCACGTCTTTGACTGATTTCTGCATCTTATGTGATATCTGCTTCTGTTGTAGTGCACCCTGGAGGGGTGGGCCTGCTGGGAGCAGAAATGGGGCAACTGAAAGTTGTCCGGACGGGCGAACAAGTCCATCATCCGCAGAGGGCGCCCCAGCCAAGCAGGGTGGCATCCATGGTGAGGACCCTTGAGTAGCTGGGAGTCTGGAAGGGCATGCCCGCTTCTAGGAGCTGGGGCAACTGCCAACAGCCCAGGGAATGCGCCAACTGATGGGTCACCGCAACCTTCTCTCAGAGGTGACCTGTGGCCTGAGAGGCCTGGTCCTGGAGACACAAATGCGCCACCCTCATGTGGAGGCAAGCGTCTGGGGTGACATGGACTGTGGAGGCCAGGTGCCCAGGGAGACGCAGAAGGTGCCAGGCAGGCACAGAGGGATGGTGCTGTATGTCTTGGGTCAGAGATCCGAGACGATCGGCCTGGTCCTTGAGCAGAAAGGCCTTCGCCTGGAGTGTGTCGAGCTTTGCCCCGATGAACTCCAGGCATTGAGTTGGGAGGGCGTGAAACTTGGGGTAATTTATCATGCAGCCCAAGTGTTGCAGAACCTAGATGGTGCGGGAGGTGGCCTGCTGCACTTCGGAGGCTGTGCCTCCCCTTATGAGCCAATCGTCCAGATAGGGAAACACGAAGACCCCTTGGAGTCTGAGGAAGGCAGCCACGACTGCCAGGCATTTCGTGAAGACTCTCGGGGCAAAAGCTAGGCTGAAGGAAAGAACCCAGTATTGAAAGTGTTTGCCCCTACCACAAACCGCAGATAAGGATGTTGGTATAAGCATCCTTGAGGTCTAAGGAGCATAGCCAATCTCCCTGCTGGAGGTATAGCAGCAATGTTCCAAGAGAGAGTATCTTGAACTGCTCCCTCACTAGGAATTTGTTGAGGTTGCGCAGGTCGAGGATGGGCCTTAGGTCTCCTGTCCTCTCTTTGGGATGAGGAAGTATCTGGAGTAGAAACCTTTGCCCTTGATGTGGTAGGGCACCTGTTTCACCGATTTGTCCTCGAGAAAACCTGCCAACTCCTTCAGGAAAAGTCCCGGTGGAGGGGAGACCGGAGGGGTTCTCACGGGAAATAAAGGGGAGGTGTCTGAGTTAGGTGGAGGAGGTAGCCCTCCTTGACTACCCTCAGTGCCCAGGAATCGGTGGTAATGGGCACCCACCTCTGGGCATAGAGGGCCAGACTCCACCCTGTGGCCTGCTGAGCTCCTTGGGGTAGAGAGGCTATGCTCAAGGAGTCAAACTCCCCTATGGCTGAGGCTGGGACCGGTGCCTGGGGTTTTGGAGTCTTCTGCTTACACAGGCCATGCCCATGTCCCTTGGCCTGCTGACCCTGTTGGGGAGCTGGGGAGGCCTGATAGGGTGGGTAGTTTTGCTAAGCAGCTCCCTTCCTCAGGTAAAAGGGGCTTTTTACCAGAGTCCTTTTGTTGGGGAGGGAGCAGTGGTCTTCTTGGAGAGCCTTGTCCTTGTCATGAACTCTGTCTCCAGTTCAGCAACCTTGTCGGTCATGGATCTGCCAAAGAGGTTCGCTCCTTGGCATGGGACATCGACCAATTTATCCTGAACCCACTGCTTGGAGGTCAGACGACTGAAGCCAAAGCCTGGCGGCATGCACTGATGCCCACCACGGCTACCCGGACCATCAACTCAAACCAATCATAGGCTGCTTGAGACATAAATTTGGAGCACTAACGTAAGGCCTTGGATAGGCTCTTGAACCGCTGCAAAGTTTCCTCGGAGAAACCAGCCAAGAACCCGGCAAGTTACTTTGCCAGGTCTCTCAAGTACATGCCCATGTACAGTTCATAGGCCTGCACCTGGCAGATGAGCATCAAGCCCTGGTAGCACTTCCTGCCGAGGGCATCCAAGGTGTGGGCCTCCCTGCCTGGGGGCACCAAGCAGTGCGTCTTCTAGCTTTTCAGCTGACACATGGCCGACCGCCACCATGGAGTTGTGTGGCAGTTGTGACTTCTGGAGCCCAGGCTCCGGCGGACTCGATACATCGAGTCAAGCCGCTTGCTCACCACCGACACCGATGTCAGTGTCTCCCACATGCGGAGCATGAGCCATTCCAGGATGGGAGGAATGGGCACCGTGAGCGATTCCTGAGGAGAAGCCTTGTACTGGAGGATCTCCAGTTCGTCCGCCCGAAGGTCCTCCTCCGACTCGGTTGGGAATGCCAGGGCCTTGGACATGTTCTTGACAAAGTCCAAGAAGCCCATGTCCTCCGGCAGGGACCACCTCAGAGGTTCTGAGACTGGGGAATCGGAAGGGACATCACGGTGGCGATGGGTATCAGGAGACTCCAAATCCTCCATCTCCCATTTGGAGTACTCCAAGGATGACTTGTAGGAGGTCTGCTCCGCGAGCTTCAAGGCTCCCGACACCCTGCAGTCGACAACTGGTAGACTCATCGGGGATGACAGAGCGTGACCTTGGCAGAGGATCAGCTTGGCCTCCGGGGACGTCTTGAATGTTGAATGCCCGGTGGTTGGTGCAGATGAACCAGACAGCAGCGCCTGCTATTGGTCCATGAAGGCAGACAAACTGCGCTCCAGGGCTGCCATTCTGGACTCCAGGCCAGAAGGTTCCACAGCCTTTGAGGGAATCTGGCCAGACACTGGCTCCCTCAAAGGGGAATCCTCAATGAGGACAGTGTATGGGAACCGAGGCCAGTCTGTGGTAGTGTCCTTCTGGGGGACCTTGGCAGGTCTCTCCTTCTCAGACGCCTCGGACGAGCGCTTCAGACTGCAAGACCGGGCCCAGGAGGTTCCCGGCGGTCGGAACCATCCAAGGGCGCCGCCTAGAAGGGTTTCTTCTTCTTCCTGTGTTCCCTGGAGGGAGACCCCTCTCTGAGGACCCACGATGACACACTGGTTTGGAGAGCTCCTCCCGAGATGTTGGGGCCTCAGACAAGGCCCTGGCCTTTGGAGGCATCGGGGATTCAGGGAAGAACTTATTGTGTTGCTGCTGGCAGCTCTTCAGAGCCTTGCTGGACATCCTTTTGCACAGACCGTAGGCCACCGGGTCATGGTCCAGCCTGAGGCAACTGAGGCAGCAGTCGCGTGTGTCGGTTAAGGACATTATTTTAGAGAACCGATCACACTTCTTAAAGCCACTGGTAGCCATGGGGGAAAAAGTACCCCTGCGAGGTCGAAGACTCTCTGGGCTGCCAGCAGGAAAAAAAGGCGTGAAGGCGCCACAAGATAAAAAGAATGAAGACTATAAAAATGGACCGAACTCGACGCTGAGGCACAGAGGATGGTAGGCAGGAAGAGTATCGGTGCAAAAACGGAATCGAGTTGAAAAACTCAGGCACACAAAAAAAAAAAAAAAATTCAACTTTTTCCAGGGAAGGTCAGACAGCGTCTTAAGAACTCTGCGGAAAAAAGACGACCGAACAAGATGGCTCCCTTGGGCGAGAAGGGGGACCGTGCGTGCATGGTGGCATCTCCCAAAGACTTTCTTTGAAAGCTGGGAGGATGCTTCCGCTAGGGCTCCGTTGGTTCCAGACATCATTCATATGTGAGGACTTCCTGCTTGTTCCCAGAGAAAATGATATTCACTCCAATCCATATCTCCTTCCCTGACTACTCCAGTCTCACCAACTGCTTCAAAAAAAATCATCTCATGGCTACAACACCACAATCTTGCAGTAAATTTCAACAAGACAGAGATTCTTCACGTTTTCAGAGACCTCAACTTCATACCCCCTCCTAGCATTAAACCCTGAGACACATATATAGAAGTCAAATCTCAGATCAAATACCTTGGTATTATCTTGGACCAATATCTAAACTTCCAACCTCACACATTATGAATGTCAACAAAAACATCTACTTCAAACTACGAATTCTCCGCAACCTATGCCCCCTCCTTTAACCTGATTGCTTCTGTAAGGTCTGCCAAGCCTTCCTCACATCACTACTCGACTACTATAACTCCATCCTCCATGGGCTTCCCAAGGCCACTATTGCCCCTCTACAACTTGTTCAAAACACTGCTGCACGCATTATAACTGGAGTCCCCAGACCCTCTCATTTCACTCCTACTCTGAAATCTCTTCACTGGCTCCCTATTGCATCCCGAATCAAATTCAAGATACTCACCATCGCTCATAGAGCTCTCTTCAATACCTCCACTGAGCAGCTCCAACTACTCATTAAGTGTCCCAACAGCATCGGACCCCATCAACAAAACACATCAAATCTTCTCATCCCACCAACACAGATCTGCAAGAAACCTCAACGAACTTGCACTAGAGCATTTGAATTCTATGTTCCCACCATATGGAACCAACTACCTTACTCCTTACACTGCATTGAATTCCATACACTTTTCAAAAAGCACCTCAAAATGCTTCTCTTTGAAGAACACTATGGTTTATCCTCCACAACCAACCCCCAGCAAGAACAGCCTCTACTCCCACACACCACTCCCTTTTCCCCTCCCCCATAATCTTCTTTCCACATTTTGGGTATATTGGAAGCATTCCTTATCCCCCCACCCCTATCCCTCGCTTGCCTTCCTCCCACCCTCCCTGTCCTCCAAGCCCTTCCCACTTCAAAGCATTCTGTAATATAGGTTATAATTCATATCTCCTCGGTATCACTCCCTTCCCCATGCCTCATGTTTTTTTTAGTTATTGTTACTGTTGATAGTTGATTGTGTACGTATTCAATCTGTTCACTGTAAATTGTTTTGCTTTGGTTCCAGGTAAACCATTTTGCCTGGTAGAAAAATGGTATATTAAAACCAGCTAAATAAACAAAAAGGAAATTATGATAAAAAGAAAAAACTAAAAGGAGAAACTGCAAAGGTCTACAGAAAGCCTGGGTGTTATTTAAATATACTGTCTTGGAAGCTCAGACCAGATGTATTCCATGCTTTAAGAAAGGTGGAAGGAAGGCCAAACGACTCTTAAGAGTGAGGTCAGAGACTGTTATAGCTAAGAGAAAATCTTTCAAAAAAGGAAAGAAAAAAAAAGCCAAAATGATGAAAACAGGAAACATAAGTAGTGGCAAGATAAATGCAAGGCATTGATATGGCAGGCAAAAAGAATTATCCTTGGACTCCTCTATCCCTTCCATCATTCTGGGTGACTTCCATTTTTATATGGAAAATCCCTCTGACCCCATGCTTCTAAGCTTCTTTCCCTCACCTCTTCCTACAACCTCCATCTCTGCTCCTCTGCCCCCACCCATCAACTTGGCATTGCTTTGATCATGTCTTCTACTCCTTTTACTCTCTAAATTTCTACTCCTCTCCTCTTCCATTATCAGAACATAAGAACATAAGATATGCCATACCGGGTCAGAACAAGGTCCATCAAGCCCAACAGTGGCCAATCCAGGTCACAAGTACCTAGCAGTTTCCCCCAAAAGACACAGGTTCCTCAATGCTTGCAATGGGTCAAGCAATGATATCCCGGGTCCCTTTTAATAATGGTTTATGGACCTTTCCTCCAGGAACTCGTCAAACCTTTTTTAAACCCAGCTACACTAACAGCTCTTACTACATCCTCCAGTAACAAATTCCAGAGTTTGATTACACGTTGAGTGAAAAAAATATTTTCTCTTATTAGTTTTAAATAGGTTACCCTGTAGCTTCATTGCATGTCCCCTAGTCTTTTTATATTCTGACGACGTAAACAATCGATCTACGTTTACCCGTTCCACTCCATTCATTAATTTATAGACCTCTATCATATCTCCCCTCAGCCGTCTCTTTTCCAGGTTGAAGAGCCCTAACCTTTTTAGCCTCTCTTCATAGGAGTAGCCTTCCATCCCCTTTACCATTTTGGCGGCTCTTCTCTGTACCTTTTCTAATAACGCTATATCCTTTTTTAAAATACGGCGACCAGAATTGCACACACTATTATCTTAAGCTTCACTCGCAATCACTTCCCATTTCATTCTCGCCCTACCTCATCCTTTATTTTTAGGTATCTTCATGCTATTGACCCTCCAACTCTTTCAACATCTGTCTCTTCTCTTCTTCATGCCACTTTGGTTTTAACTCTGTCCATAGCTATAACCCTGCTCTTTCCTCTGCTATGGGTCCCTCCACTCTGCTCTTTCCTCTGCTATGGGTCCCTCCACCCCCCGGCGCTCCTGCCCAATTGGGGCAGTGGGAGCCTGCCAGAACCGCTTAAAAGTGGCGTCCCTACACAGAGGGAGCCGCTGCCGGGTCCCTCCACCCCCCGGCGCTCCTGCCCAATCGGGGCAGTGGGAGCCTGCCAGAACCGCTTAAAAGCGGCGTCCCTACACAGAGGGAGCCGCTGCCGGGTCCCTCCACCCCCCCGGCGCTCCTGCTTAATCGGGGCAGTGGGAGCCTGCCAGAACCGCTTAAAAGCGGCTTCCCTACACAGAGGGAGCCGCTGCGGGTCCCTCCACCCCCCGGCGCTCCTGCCCAATCGGGGCAGTGGGAGCCTGCCAGAACCGCTTAAAAGCGGCGTCCCTGCAGGGCGGGCCCGCGCCTGAGGGCCTCACCAGAGGGCCCTTAGGTGTGGCACAGAGGCGCGCAGAAATCAACACAAGCCAAAAGAAAAATCAGTGGAAACAAGCCGGAAACCTGCGGAACTCAGAAAGGACAAACACCAACAACTGCCACAGCAAGCGCCAGAACACACCAATCGGTACTACAGAGGAAATACGAGACAACCACAACTTCACAGAAAAAGGACCCCACCACTCCAAGAACCCAGAACGGAATCTCAACACAGCCCCTAAACGGCAAGGTATCCTCGCACACCATGCCACCCTTCCTAGCCCCCATCTACCTCCTAACTCCCCTACTGACCCTCTACCCCTTCCCCACAGACACTCAATAGCCTCCTCTACCCAGACACCACAACAACCCAACCCACAAGCATCCACAACCCTGCACCGAACCACTCACACACGCAACCTACACCTGCCCACATCACCAACCCCCCAAACCACCACCACCTCTCCATCTCACTAATAAGCGTACGCTCAACCAGAAACAAATACCACATGCTCCAAGACCTAATCACTACCAAGAAGATCGACATCCTATGCATGACGGAAACCTGGCTAACAGATAGCGACACAGTATTAATGAACCAACACACACCTACAGGATACAACCTCCACCACTGCTCCCGAACGCACGCCAAAGGAGGAGGCGTAGCCATCATTGCAAAGGACAAACCTCCACCTCAGAATCCATACTTCAGAAACCTCCAATGAAGCAGACATACTTACCCTCACCAACAAACACCTCTCAATATGTCTGATCTACCGTGCACCCACCACAAACACCGACCTACCAAGAATACTACACCTCATTTCTGAAAGCACCAGCTCCTCAAAAGAACAAATAATCCTAGGAGACTTCAACCTCCCATCACTCCAAGACAAACAAGCAGAAACCTTCACCAACGCCATGACAGCAATGAACCTGACACAGATCATACAAGAATCAACACATGAAAAAGGGAACACACTGGACCTCATATTTCTAAACTCCCAAACTGCCTCCTCATACAGAAACCTGGAGATCTCACCTGTACCATGGTCAGACCACTACCTCATCAACATATCCCACACCTACCAACGCAAAAATGACAAAGAAAACAAGCACCACACAAGAAGATTTAAAGCATTTATCAAAGAAGACTTCCTGGCACAAACTCTGCCTAAACTTCAAACACCACCAACAACATTGATGACCTAATTTACAACTGGAACACCACCATCGCATCAGCATCCAGCGCAAAATTAGACAAAACTACAACCAGACCCGCCTCCTCAAAAGCCCGATGGTTCACCCCCAAACTCTGGAAACTAAAAACCAAACTCAGAAGAACAGAAAGAAAATGGAGAAAAACCAAAAATGAAAAGGACAAAATAAACTACCTCTACGAACTCGACGCATACCACTCAGAAACTGACAAAGCGAAAAAAGCCTACCACTCTAAAATCCTAAACACAGCCATAAACAAACCTCGGGAACTCTTTCAGATTGTCAAAAAACTGACAAGAGCACCTAGTAACTCTGACCAGCTGCCAAACATCCCATCAGATCTATTGGCCCGACAATACAAACAGCTTCAACAACCACAAAGTCCACACCAGAACGCCGAGACAACAAAAACAGACCACTGTACCATCATAAACAGCAACTGGAATACGTTTGATGCAACCACAGAAGCAGAAATATCATCCACCATCTCCTGCCTAAACACCACCACCTCCCCACTAGACCCCTGCCCCACTGACTGGATAAAGAAATCCAAGGAAGACCTGAGTGCACCATTATCCCACATTGTCAACGAATCCTTCACTCAAGGACACATGCCGGACATCCTCAAAACCACAATCATTCGACCAACCCTTAAAAAGCCTAACCTAGATCCCCTAGACCCCACCTCCTACAGGCCGATAGCAAGCCTCCCATTCACCGCCAAAATCATCGAGAAGATAGTCCAACGCCAGCTTCAAGAACATTTAGACAACAACATACTGGACCCGCAGCAACACAGTTTCCGTCCACTACATGGAGTCGAGACCCTCATGACCACACTGATGAACACCCTCATCATGGGAACTCAAGAAAAACACTCCGGATACACCATGATCTTCCTAGATATATCAGCAGCCTTCGACACCATCTCCCACAACATCCTCATACACAGACTCCAATCAATAGGGATCAAACATACTGTACTTCGATGGTTCCAGTCCTACCTAACCAACCGACAACAATTGATCCGCACCAGCACCTCAACCTCACCCCCCTTCCAGCAACATCAAGGAGTACCTCAAGGATCCACACTATCAGCCATGCTCTTCAACATTTACCTCCGACCACTCTGCTCAGTCATACGTACCCACAACATCAACTTCCACATATATGCGGACGACATAATGCTCTATGCCCCAATTACAACCACAAACCCAACGAATGGGCAACTATCAGCCTGCTTCGCTGATGTATCTAAATGGCTGCAAGAGAACAACCTCTCCATTAACATAAAGAAAACTGAAGCTCTTATAGTAACCAAAGACCCAGACTTCAAACCACCTACACACCTCAACATGGGAACTACACAAATTCAAATACAGACATAAATAAGATATCTGGGCATTATCATTGACCAGGCTCTAACCCTCAAGCAACAAATCACTAAGACCACCGGAACTATATTCCACAAGGCTAAAACAGTACAATGTCTCCGACCTCTCCTCGAACCTCAAGACTTCAGGACAGTAATGCAAGCAATGACACTCCCACATCTGGACTACTGCAATATAATCTACCATGGACTACCCGCCACACAAACCAACCCCCTCCGAACGGCCTTGAACACCACAGCGAGAATTATTCAGAATGCGAAGAAACGAGACCACATCACCCCAATTCTAAGGGACCTACACATACTTCCCCTCGAAGCAAGAATTAAATACAAAGCTATTCTACTCACCCACAAAACCATCCAGCAAACACAGAGCACCCAGCTCCACACCCTACTGACCCGGTCCAGCCCACAGCAAAACGACCAGACAGACCTCCAGCAACTCCCTCACCATCCCTCACAAAAGAACCAAATGCACACAACGGACCTGCAACAGAGCCTTTGAACTTTATGCCCCATCCCTCTGGAATTCTCTACCGAGCCACCTCAGTAACAATAACGATCTCCTGTCATTCAAAAAACAGCTAAAAAACATCCTATTCCAAGAACATCTCAAAACAGAAACACCCTCCCACAAATAACTACACCAACCCCTCTAGGCCACCCGCAAGAACCCGTGATCAAAAACTATGTTACCTTGTCCATGTCTATGTCTATCCTCTGTCAAAATCATCAATGTTGCCCTCCTGGTGATGGCCCTATCCCTATGACCAATTTACCCCCCCCCCTCCCCCTTTGTTACACCGCTTTGACCCGGTGAAAAGCGGGATATAAATACAGTAAAATAAATAAATAAAATAAATATGGATACTCATGCTCCACAAAAACTCATCAAGTGAGGCGTTCTTCTCCCCAGCCCTGGCTTTCTTCTACCCGCTACCTTCGTTCCTGTGCCCACTCTCCTGAACGCTCCTGGCTAAAGTAACACTCCCTTTCGGATTTCCTTCACTTTAGATTTATGCTTCTCTCCTTCAAGTATGCCATTGCTCTTGCTAAGCAACACTATTTTATTCATCTAACTGACTCTCTTGCCTCCAACTCTCATCATCTCTTCTCTACTCTCAATTTTCTTCTTAAGGCACCACCACCTCCTATCCCTCTCTCTGCCCAAACCCTTGCTAACGTTTTCCATGATGAAGTCCATAAGATGACTCCTCCTAATTCATCTTTGCCTCCCCCTCCCCACTATCAGTTTTTCCCTTCATCTTCCCCCTACCTCTTCATCCTTTTCTCTAATCTCCAACGGTGAACCTTCTCTTCTTCTTTCATCCTCTAAACTCACTACCTGTTCTTCAGATCCTATCCCTACCCATCACCTCATTTCCATCTCTTCCTCTGTTACCCCATCCATCTTTCATATTCTCAATCTTTCACTCTCCACTGCAACCTTCCCTGCTGTGATCACTCCTATCCTGAAAAAACCCTCTTGAATCTTCAAATTCTCCTCCTCCTATCTCCCTTCTCCCTTTCATTTCAAAACTTCTTGAGTATGCAGTTCTCCATTGCTGCCTCAGATTTCTATCCTCCCATGCACTCCAGGATCCACTCCAATCTGGTTTTCGTCCTTTTCATTCCACTGAAATAGCTCTTACCGAAGTCTCTAGTGACTTGTTCCTGGCAAAGTCCAAGGGCCTCTACTCTGTTCTTATTTTCTTGACCTTTCCACTGCTTTCGATACGGTTGATCATGCTCTTCTCGATATGTTATCCTCTTGATTTTAGAGACTTGGTGCTGTCATGGTTCGCTTATTACCTTTAGAAAGCTCCTTCAGTGTTTGCTCACATGGTTCCTCCTCTACCGCCGTCCCTCTTAGTTGGTGTATCTCAAGGGTCTGTTCTTGGACCTCTCCTTTTCTCTTTCTATACCCAGTCCCTCTGTGCTCTCATCTCTTCCCATTGCTTTCAATATCATTTTATACAGATGATTCTCAAATCTCTCTCTTCATATGATATTTCTCTTACACTCCAAACTCGTATCTCTAATTGTTTGACTGATGCTGCTGCCTGGATATCTCTATGCTGTCTAAAATTGAACATGGATAAAACCAAGTTTCTTATCTTTCCTCCTAAGCCCTCTTCCCTCTCTCCTCCATTCTCCATCACCTTTGCTAGTAAAGAGTAGTTACTCACCTGTAACAGGTGTTCTCCAGGAGCAGCAGGAATCAGTCCTCACATATGGGTAACATCGACGTCGATGGAGCCCCTGCGGAGCATTTCCCCAGCTTTCCATGAAAGCCTTTGGGAATACAGGCACGCATGCGCGGTCCCCTTCCCGCCTAAAGGTGCCATCTTGCTCAGTCAAATGACATAGCTAAAAACAGCACACACAAATGTAAAAATAAACTATGTACAGCTGCAACTCCCAGGGGAGGAGGGAGGGTTGTGAGGACTGATTCCTGCTGCTCCTGGAGAACACCTGTTACAGGTGAGTAACTACTCTTTCTCCAGGACCAAGCAGGAAGTCAGTCCTCACATATGGGTTACTCCCTAGCTCTGGGCTACCAAGGAACCCAGGCTGAACAAGAGAACTCCCTCTAGTCCCAGCATCAAAGAAAGGCTTTTCACTGACAGAACCTCCACCGGTAGTCCAACGAAGGGCTGGAGGGCAGGAGTTGCCTAAACCTCAAAAAGATTCCGGAGTATTGCCTGGCCAAAAGCACTGTCCCTACAGGACTCCCTCTCCAGACAGTAATGGGCCGCAAAAGTCTGGCTTGAGGACCAAGTTGCAGCCCTGCAGATGTCTACCAACGGTACAGAGCGGAGATGAGCCACTGAGGCAGCCATTGCCCTGACACGATGGGCCGTGACCCGACTGTGCAAAGGAAGGTCAGCCGCCCTGTAAGCCCAGGTGATACAGTCAGCCACCCAGGTGGACAAGGTATGCTTGGACACAGCTAACCCCAAATTATTAGGGTCAAAAGATATGAAGAGCTGAGTAGCCCTTCTATGCTCCTGCGTACGGTCAAGGTAGAAGGATAAGGCCCTCCTACAGTCCAGGGTATGAAGGACTGCTTCAGCCTGGCTTGCATGAGGCCTAGGGAAGAATGTTGGAAGAACCACCTCTTGGTTAAGGTGGAAGGAGGAGACAACTTTGGGGAGGAACTTTGGATGAGTCCTAAGGATTACCCTGTTCCTATAGAAGCAGGTGTAAGGCCTGTCACTGACTAGGGCCTGAAGCTCACTCACCTGTCTGGCCGAGGTTAAGGTTACTAGGAAGAGTGTCTTCCAGGAAAGGAAGCGGAGAGGACAAGTAGCCATTGGCTCAAAAGGTGGGTGAGTCAGTTGCTGCAAGACCACATTCAACTCCCACTCAGGAGCAGGAGAACGGACTGGAGGTTGAGCAAGAGCAAGTCTCTGAGAAACCGGGACACCAAGGGGTGAACCGACAGAGAATGTCCTTCCACCAGTGAGTGGTGAGCTGCTAGAGCTGAGAGGTGGACCCGAACAGAATTGGACTTAAGTCCTTGATTTGATAAGTGCAGTAGGTACTGAAGCACTACTGGTACAGCACAGGAGAAAGGATCTTCTGTACGTAGCTGACACCACACAGAAAACCTTTTCCATTTCAGGGCATAGGTTTTCCTAGTGGACTGCTTTCTAGAGGCTAGGACAACCTCCTCAACTTCCTGAGGTAGGCCCCAGGGAGCCAAAACTACCCTTGCAGCCTCCATGCCATCAAATTGAGAGCTCTGAGATTTGGGTGCAGAAGGGAACCCTGATCCTGAGAGAGAAGGTCGGGTTGCAACCCCAGAGGCAGTGGGAGATCCACTGCCAGCTGAAGCAGAAGTGGAAACCAAGGCTGTCTCGGCCATCTGGGAGCCACCAGCAGGACCGAGGCCTTGTCCTGAAGAATTTTGAACAGGGTTCGGGCCACCAGGGGCATGGGAGGAAACGCATACAGGAGGCCCTGGGACCAGGAAATCAGAAAAGCATCTGCCGCCAGTCGCAGAGGATGCGGTTGCCTGGAACAGAACCTTGTCAGTTGTTTGTTTGAGGGACTGGCAAACAGATCTATGGTTGGAAGTCCCCATTTCAGGAAAATCTTCTGAACCATTAAGGGATGGAGCTGCCATTCGTGGAGTTGCAGAATCCTGCTCAACCTGTCTGCCAGGTAGTTGTCCTGGCCAGGCAGATATACTGCCTTGAGGAGCATGTTGTGCCTGAGAGCAAACAAGCAAAGGTCCTGCGCCTCCTGACAAAGGAGCCTGGACCCAGTTCTGCCCTGCTTGTTCACATAAAACATGGCTACTTGGTTGTCTGTTTGAACTAGGACAGACTGATGAGCTAGTGTTTGAGAGAAAGTCTTGAGGGCTAAACGAATAGCCCTGAGTTCCAGTAGATTGATCTGCTGTGTGGCCTCCCAAGGAGACCACAGGCCCTGGGTGCACTTGTCTAGACAATGAGCCCCCCAGCCTTGCAGGGAGGCATCCGTGGTCAACACCACTGTGAACCCAGGAATCTGAAAAGGCACCCCTTGCAGTAGATTGGGTGGGTGCAGCCACCAGCGGAGGGAGTTCAGAAATTGTCTGGACACCCTTACTCTGTCTCTTAGGCTGCCTGTGGCCTGTGTCCACTGAGTTCGAAGGCACCATTGTGTAGGCCTCATATGGAGCCGGGCATTGGGGGTCACATGTACTGTCGAAGTCATGTGGCCAAGAAGCCTCAGGCAGAGTCTGGCGGAGACCAGTGACCTGCTGAGAAACTGGTTTGCCAAGTTTATCCGTCTTTGGGCTCTGTCTTCTGGCAAGAATGCCTTTGCCAGCAGAGAGTCCAACCTTGCCCCTATGAACTCCAAGTTCTGGGAGGGGAGCAAAGTGGACTTTGCAAAGTTTATGACAAACCCCAGATTTTGAAGAAGAGCAATCATTCGGAGGGTGGCTTGTCTGGCCTCCTGGGATGTCTGACCCCTGATGAGCCAGTCGTCCAGATAGGGGAAGACAAAGATATCCTGATTTCTCAGGTAGGCCGCCACCACTGCCAGGCATTTGGTAGAGACCCTGTGAGTGGAGGTGAGGCTAAAAGGCAGTACTCTGTACTGATAATGGTTTCCTCCCACAATGAACCTGAGGTACTTTCTGTGGTCTGGATGAATGAGGATGTGAGTGTACGCATCCTTTAAATCTAAGGAGCATAGCCAATCTCCCTGCTGGAGGTAGGGCAGCAGTGTTCCAAGAGTAAGCATCTTGAATTTCTCTTTCTCTAAGAACTTGTTGAGATTTCTGAGGTCGAGAATAGGCCGGAGGCCACCGGTTCTTTTGGGTACGAGAAAGTACCTGGAGTAGAACCCTTGACCTTGGAGGTGGGAAGGCACAGGCTCCACTGCCTTGTCTCGCAACAGACCTTGGAGCTCCTGAAGGAGAAGATGTGTGTGCAGGGGAGGCCTTGAAGGCTCCCCTGGAAAGTATGGAGGAGTCAGCTGTTGGAAGAGTTTAGCATCTAGCCCTTGTGGACGATGCTTAGCACCCAACTGTCTCCAGTGATGAGTGGCCACCTGTGGGCAACAGGGTAAGTTGACCTCCTGTGCAGGGTTGGGAGAGCAGGGACGGAGAGGCTATGCCTAAGGAGTCAAAAACCCCCACCCTGCTGAGTGGGAGCAGGGGCCGGAGGCTTGGGAGTCCTCTGCCTACGGGGCCCATTACCCTGCCCCTTGGCCTGCTGACCCTGAGGGGGAGCTTGGGAGGCCTGGTACTGTGGGTACTGTTTGTAGGCAGTGCTCTTCCTCGGGTACTTGTGAGATGGGGCAGAAGTCTTTCTAGACAGCCTTGTGAGAAGGGGCATTAGTCTTTCTAGACAGCCTTGTCCTCGTGAGGTGCTCGGTTTCGAGCTGTGCGGCCTTCTTGGTCATGGGCTTGCCAAAAAGGTTCTCACCTCGGCAAGGGACATCGACCAACTTATCCTGAACCCATGGCTCGAGGTCCGATGACTGCAGCCATGCCTGGCGTCGAGCCACGATGCCGGCTGCCGCAACACGGGCCGAAGCCTCAAAGCCATCGTAGGCAGCGCGGGACATAAACTTGGAGCATTCCCGTATCCCCAAGGACAAGGACTTGAACCTCTGCAAGGGTTCCCCGGAGAGACCAGCAGAGAACCCGGCCAGCTCCTTGGCCAGGTCCTGCAAGTACATGCCCATGTACAGCTGGTAAGACTGGACACGGCAAGCAAGCATCGAGCCCTGGAAGCACTTCCTACCAAAACCATCCAGGTTCCGGGCCTCCCTGTCAGGGGACACCGCAGAGAGCATCTTCTGACTTTTCAGGCGATGCATTGTCGATTCCACCACCATGGAATGGTGTGGTAGCTGCGCCTTTTGAAAGCCATGGCTCTTTCGGAGTCGATAGATGGAATCGACCCGCTTGCTTAGAACCGGTGCCTCCTACATCCGGAAGAGGAGCCGTTCCAGCATCGGAGGAACCGGAACAGTAAAGGCCTCCTTCGGAGGAGAGTCATACTGTAGTGCCTCGAGCTCCTCGGCTCGAGGCTCCTCCTCGGGGTCCGCAGGGATAGACAACGCGGTGGCCATATCCTGGACGAACTCCGAGAACCGGGTATCCTCCGGAGGGGATCTACTCCGGGGCTCAGACTGCGGTGAGTCCGACGGGACGCACCAAGTCCAGAAGGTGTCGGGGGACTCCTCGTCCTCCATCTCCCAGGCGGGCTCGTCTGATGAGGAATCGAGCTCCAACCGCACAGGGCCTGTGAGCACCCGCCCCGATGCCAAAGGCACCGGCGTCGACTCCCTCGGTCCCGAACGGGAGGTCGAGGGAGACCGCGACCAAGGTCGACCTTGAGCCTTCATGGTCTCGACTATTGGCTCGGTCTCCAGGGTCGACTTCGATGTCGATGTCCTGGTGGTCGGGGCAGATGCGCCAGACAGGCTGGCCATCAGTGCCTGCTGCTATTCTATGAAGGCAGACAATCTGCACTCCAAGGCTGTCAAGCCTGAGACTTAGCTCAGGAGACTCAGCAGTCACCGACTCGGGCCCCGGCGGTGCCGAGCCTGACGTCGGCTCTCTGGGAGAAGAGTCCACGAGGACTACAGGACTTACGTGTCCAGCAGACTCCAGCTCCACACGAGGTACTTTTGGCGGCTTCTCCTGTTCCACGGGCCCGGGGCGGTGGTCGGGGGTCTGAGACCTAGCTCTCGAGGAGCCAGGGACCTCCTCCGACGACGCCCTCGCGAGCCGCTTCATCCTCTTTCGTTCCCCATTGGGGGACCCCCTGTCCGAGGAGCCCCGACGGTGCTCGTGATCAGATTCCCGAGATGTTGAGGCCTCAGACGAGGTCCGGGCCCGGCCGGAGGCCGAGTCGGAGAAAAGCCTTTCCTTTTGGTGCTGACGACTTTGAAGCGCCTTGGAAGACATCTTTCCACATGGTCCACAGATCTTAGGATCGTGGTCAGGACCCAGGCACCAAAGGCAGCAGTCGTGTGTGTCGGTGAGAGACATTAGTTTCCTACACCGATCACACTTCTTGAAACCACTGGAAGCCACCGGGGAAAAAAGAGCCCCCCGAGGTCAAAGGACTGGCCTTCCAGGCAAAAAGAAAAAAGGGCGCGAACGCCAACCACGAAGGGCAAAAACCGAAAAAATAAAATCGGGCTCAATACCGGTGTACCGAACCCAGCGGGAGGGGAACCGGCGTCGAACCGGAGAAAAACTAGCGAAGGAATCGTGAAGAAATCCAACTATTTTCCGGGAGGACTAAGACAGACGTCCGACGGGCTTCACGGAAAAAGAGAGACTGAGCAAGATGGCACCTTTAGGCGGGAAGGGGACCGCGCATGCGTGCCTGCATTCCCAAAGGCTTTCATGGAAAGCTGGGGAAATGCTCCGCAGGGGCTCCATCAACGTCGATGTTACCCATATGTGAGGACTGACTTCCTGCTTGGTCCTGGAGAATTTTCTTCTACTAGTCTCCTCTGCCTGTAACGTTGACATCATTTTTGACTCCTCACACATTCAACAGATTGCTAAAACCTGTCAATTCTTTCTGTATAACATTAGCAAAATTCACACCTTCCTCTCAGATAAAACCACTAAAACCCTTATTCACTCCTTAGTCACTTCCTGTCTTGACTTCTGCAACCTTTTCCTTGCTGGTCTACCTCAGTGTCATCTCTTTCCTCTTCAAACCGTCCAAAATTCTGCTGCGCAGCTTATCTTCCGCCGGTCACATTACATTCATGTAACCCTTCTTTTCAAATCACTTCACTGATTCCACTTTCGTTTCCACATCTAATTCAAATTACTTCCTCTAGCCTATAAATGCATTCACTCCATTGCCCCCCATAATTTTTCCTCTATCCCTAACACCCCTCCTCATGATCTCTGCTCTTCCTCTGGTTTTCTTCTCTCTATGCCCTTCTCTTTTAAAGCTAACTCTAGATTTTGATCCTTTCACCTTGCTGCCCCTTATGCATGGAATAAACTTCCTCTGTTCCTATGTCAAGTCTCTCTCAGCTCTTTCAAACCACTGCTTAAGGCTTAACTCTTTGAGGCCGCTTTTGATTCCTAATCTTTGTTCCCTTGTGTTTCCTCTTCCTTTGACCTTATGCTTCCTTGTACTGTACTGTCAGCTTGTTTTCTACATTGTAAGCTCTATGAGCAGGGACTGTCTTCTTATATGTCTGTGCAGCGCTGCATAAACTCTGAAGCGCTTAAAAAATTATTAATAATAATTTGAAAAGAAGCTTGCCATGGAAGCAAAAGTGCATAATAAAAACTTTTTAAAGTACATTCGTAGCAAAACACCTTTGAGAGACAGTTGAACCATTAGATAATAGAGGGGTAAAAGGGGCACTAAGAGGACAAGGCCATAGTGGAGAGACTGAATGAACTGGTTTAAAGGTAGAAAACAGAGTAGGGCTAAATTGACAATTTTCTCAATGGAGAAAGGTGAATAGTGGAGTACCCCACGGATCTGTGCTGGGCCCGCTGCTTTTTAACATTTATAAATGACCTGGAAATGGGAATAATGAGCGAGGTGATTACATTTGCATAAGAGACAAAATTATTCAAAGTTACTACAACACAAGAGGATTGTGAAAAATTGCAAGAGGATCATGAAAAATTGGGAGACTGGGCATCCAAATGGCAGATGACATTTAATGTGGACAAGTGCAAAGTTATGCACCTAGGGAAGAACCACCCAAACTACAGTTACACAGTGCAAGGTTCCACATTAGGAAACACCACTCAGGAAAAGATCTAGGTGTCATCGTGGATAGTATGTTGAAACAAGAAAGCAAACAGAATGCTAGGAATCATAATGAAAGGAATAGAAAATAAAATCAAGGCTATTATAATGTCTCTGTATTGCTCCATGGGGCGACCGCACCTGGAATATTGTGTGCAATTCTGGTTACCATATCTAGTCACATCACCTCTTTCCTCCACTGTGCGATCCGAGCCTATTGATGAGGCAGTAGCCTCCTATAACACTACACTTTCCTCTGCTCTGGATGCTCTTGCTCCACCCATGCCATATCCTGTGAGGCATACTGTAACTCAGCCCTGGCTGTCTTCAACTACCTTGTGCCCATTCCTATGCCTGCTCAGCTGAGCGCATTTGGCTCAAATTCCACACCCTTGCTGACTTTCTACACTTCAAATTCATGCTTGTCTCCTTCCAGTCAGCCATAGCACTCGCAAAGCAAACTACTATGTCCACCTGACTAACACTCTTGCCTCTAACCCTCGCAGTCTCTTTACAACTCTCAACTTTCTCCTCAAGGTGCCTCCATATCCAACCCCTCCTTCCCTTTCTGCTCAAACCTTGGCAGACTATTTCCATGACACAGTCCACAAGATTACACTCCAGTTCCCCACATGATCAGCTCCATCCCCTGTTCACTCCCAACTCTTCCCCTCAACCTTTGTCACCCTTTCTTCCTTTTCTAAGATCTCTGATGAGGAAACAACACTTCTTTCCTCCTCCAAACTCACTACCTGCTCCTCAGATCCTATACCCAACCCATCTCCTAAACTCTATCTCCTCCACTGTCATCTCTTCCATTTCTCATATTCTCAAACTATCGCTCTCCACTGCTACTCTTCCTGCAGCCTTCATGCATGCTGTGATCACACCTCTCCTCAAGAAACCCTCACTAGAACCTACTTGTCCTTCAAATTATCAACCCATCTCCCTCCTCCCCTTCATTTCTCAACTATTTGAATGTGCAGTTCACTAACATTGCCTCAACTTTCTCTCCTCTCATGCCCTTCTGGATCCACTCCAATCTGGCTTTCGTCTTTTACATTCTAGTGAAACGTCTCTTGCCAAAATCTCCAGTGATCTATTCCTGGCAAACTCCAAGGGCCTTTACTCAGTCCTCAACCTTCTTGATCTTTCTGCTGCTTTTGACAGTGCCCCTTTCACCCCTCTATTATTTCTCTCTCCCATCGCACTTTCAGTGTTTGTTCTGTCGGATCTTCCTCTACTCCTATCCCACTCTCAATTGGTGTACCCTAGGGCCCACTTTCTCTCTCTATACCCAGTCCCTTGGTGCACTCATCTCCTCCCATGGTTTTCAGTACCATTTTTATGCTGATGACTCTCAGATCTCTCTCTACACCTGAAATCTCTCTGGCAATCCAGGCCCGGATAACTTCAGTCTGTGAGGAAGCTATTCCAGTGAGGAGGCAATTGTTAGCACCTGATGAAGCCTTATGGAGAAAGTGAATTCTTCGCTGGGCAATGGAGTTTTTAAATTTTGATGGGATATCTGTACAGTTAAAGTTAAGTAATTTGTTATTAAGACAATTTTCTGACCGATACTATGGCGTTATTGTTTCTTTTTGTTCCACATACCTTTGAAGCGTTGAGCCTTACATTATCTTCAAAACTTATTGGCCTTTAACATGGAATTACTATGAGTGGTACTGGAATGAGATGTTGAATATTAGTGACCTTTTTGGGTACAGTAGGAGGAGCTAAGCTTAGCCACTTCTTTTTATAGTTAATACTATAATATAAAATGAAATTAAAATAAAAATAAGAATAAGAAGTTGAGGACTTTTTCTGGATCGTTGATGTTTTTTTAAGACCAGCCCCCTGTTGGTGGGAAACCACCTATTGGAGAGATAACTCTTTCTACACTGAGATTTTCTCCTCTAGAGGTTAACCTCTGGTGTCAGATGTTTCTGTAGTTTTGATTAGTAGTGTGTGTTAATGTGTTTCCAGGAGTTTTTTTGGTAGAGATTGTTTACTTCTGATTTAATTCAAATTTTTTGTAAGTTTCTTTCTCTATAACAGAGGCAAAATTCGCTCCTTCCTTTCTGAACACACTAAGACACTAATCCACTCCTTAGTCACCTCCTGTCTAGACTATTGCAACCTTCTCCTTGCTGGTCTCCCCCTGAATCAGCTCTCCCCTATCAATCTATTCAAAACTCAGCTGCTTGGCTAATGTTTTGTCAGCCTCAATATGCTCATATTAGCCCTCAGAATTTGGCAGCCGAGATTTAATACTAAAAAATGCAAGGTCATGCATCTGGGCTGCAGCAATCCAAGGGAGCAATATAGTATAGGGGTGAAGTATTTTTGTCCTCTAAAGAAGAGCGGGACCTAGGCATGATTGTGTCTGATGGTCTTAAAGTAGCTAAACAGGTAGAAAAGGCGACAGCAAAAGCTAGAAGAATGCTTAGGTGCATAGGGAGAAGAACGGCCAGCAGAAAAAAGGAGGTAATAGTGCCTCTGTATAAGTCTTTGGTGCAACCTCATTTGGAGTAGTGTGTGCAATTCTGAAGACCGCACCTTCAAAAGGATATAAAACAGGCTGGAGTCAGTACAGAGGGTGACTACTAAAATGGTTAGAGGTCTTCATTATAAAGCACATGAGGACAGACTTAAGGATCTTAATATGTACACCTTAGAGGAAAGGCGGGATAGAGGTGATATAATTGAGATGTTTAAAAACCTCCCTAGCATAAATGCACAGGAGGTATCCTCTTTCAATTGAAAGCAAGCTCTGCTACAAGGGGACACAGGATGAGGATGAAAGGGGATAGATTCAGGAGTGATATGTGCAAATATTTCTTTACGGAAAGAGTGGTGGATCCGTGGAATAGTCTCCCAGTGGAGGTGGTAGAGATGAGGATAGGATCTGAATTCAAAGAAGCATGGGACAAACACAGAGGATCTCTAAAAAGAAAAAGGGGACAGTTGTAGTGGTTGATAAGGAAGGGCAGACTAGATAGGCCATGTGCTCTTTTCTGTCGTCATGTTTCTATGTTTCTCAAAATGCTTCACTGGCTCCCTATCCATTTCCATATTCAATTCAAACTTCTCCTGCTGATCTATAAGTGCACTCATTCTATTGTTCTTCATTACCTTTCCTCTCTTCTCTTTCCCTACACCCCTCCTCAGGAACTCCGTTCTTCTGGCGGATCCCTTCTGTCTGTGCCCTTCTCTTCCACTGCCAATGCCAGACTTTGATCCTTTCACCTTGGCACGCCTTATGCCTGAAACAAACTACCCGAGTCTGTACATCAGGCTTCATCTCTAGCCCTTTTCAAATTCAGACTGAAACTCACCTCTTTGAGGCCAATTAGTCTATGAGTTTCCTTACCATACACCTATATGTACTGTTGTCCTCAGTTGCTGTATTGTTTGTCTTAACTAGATTGTAAGCTCTGATGAGCAGAGACTATGTGCCTGTACAGCTCTGCGTATGCCTTGCAGCACTATACAAATGATAAATTAGTAGTAGTAGTAGAAGATATAGCAGAACTGGAAAAGGTATAGAGAAGAATGACTAAAATAATAAAGGAGATGAAAGGATATCTCTATGAGGAAACTAGACAAGGATGTTTGCAGCACCTCTTATTTTTGTCATATGTGGAACTGATGTGAAGAGTCCTGGACAGAACAGAGGAGGTGATGATAGGGTGACGATAGGCTCAACAATGGTGAAATACTTGGCCTTCGCTAATATTATGCTTGCACTGACAGCCCCACGCTGTTTTAGCAGCAACTTTAGAAGTCGTTGGGGAGTTTGGTAGTTAGGTTTTAAATTAAATTTGACTAAGTCAGAAGTCCAATCAATGCCTCCTCAGGTTCAGGAGAATTTGAAAAAGTGATTTTCGTTTGTTTTGGGCTACCGATTCTATTCATTATTTAGGAGTGCAGATACTGTCTATGATGAAGTGCCCAAATCCACAGTCTGGCTATTAGATAGATCCTTTAGTGCAATTGAGGTGGATAGGGTAATCACCTCCTTACAAAACCATAAGGTGGCTGGCCCAGATCACCTACCCACAGAACTCTATAAAGCAACTACGGGACCAGTTCACACTGGTCTTAGTGGAGGTGTTTAATGACATCCTGATGCAGCATCAGCTCCCATGCTCCTTTTGAGAAGCCACCATCACTGTCATTCTTAAGGAGACAAAGGACCCTACCCTCTGAGCAATTATCTGCCCATATCGCTCCTGAATATAGATGATAACATTTTGACCAAGATTTTGAACTCTTGGCTTGAGGGGGGGGGGTCAAGCCACCGAGAACAAACCGGTTTTATCAAAGGGAGGCATGAGGCGGACAACACATGCTGGGTGCTTGTGCGAGCTCCTTGGGGCGAGGTCCGGGGCGACGGCTCCAAGGTTTCCCCCTCCGGTGTTTGTCTCTCTGTGCTCCTCGGCTCTCTGCTACTGCTTCTACCTCTATTCATGGCTACTATCCCTGTTCACTGGGGCTGGCGCCCTGTGGCACCGGCCGCCGCTCCTTCTGGATTACTCACTCGTCAACTGTCACACCTTGTTTAATTGTTCACGGGTCTCGCCCCCCCCCTCCTCTTTCTTCTTCTCTTTCTCCACCCCTTGTGTTTTTACAATTTGCACTCTTGAATTGTCGATCTATTCGTTCTAAATCTTCTCTGGTTCAAGACTTAATCACGCTTCACAATTTGGACATTCTTTTCCTGACTGAAACCTGGCTAAAGGAAGGAGAAGAACCCATCTTGAATCGTTGCCTCCCGCCAGGCTATTCCTTTTTCTCCACGTCCCGCCGGGGTAGAAGTGGCGGGGGCGTGGCTATTATCTATCGCTCCTCTCTCTCTCTTTCTGAGCTTGTTTCCTCCCCCTCTCTGCTCTATCCAGAGACTCTGCTTGTGCAGTTGGCCCCTTCCACTACTCCGTATTACTTCCTATTAGTTTATGCTCCGCCCTCCCTTCCTAACTCCTCCTGGGACTCACTCTTGGCCACTATATCTGAGGTTTCCTTGCTCTATCCCCGCCTTCTAATTTTAGGTGATTTTAATGTTCATGCTGAGTCTCCCTCTTCGGCAAGAGACTCCTCTTTCCTCTCCCTTTTGTCTGATCTTTCTCTTCGTCAATCAGTTTCCTTTCCTACTCATACAGCCGGTCATTCCCTTGACCTCCTTATTACTTCTGTCTCCTTCCCTTTTCCCTTTTCCTCACTGTCGTCTTTCCCTCTTCCCTGGTCCGACCATCATTGCCTTCTGTTTTCTATCCCTGCCCCCCCTCCAGCCCCACTTTCATCTTTAAACTCTAGTCTCACTCCATCACTCACCCATAAGATCACTGCAAACACTCTTAGACAGTTTCCATCTCCTGCCAGTCTGTTCCCCACAGAATTCGAATCCCTCTCTGTTGATGCCCAGGCCCACTGTTGGAACTCCACCCTCTCAACTGCCTTGGATTCTGTTGCTCCCCTTCGTCCCCACCCTCACCCCCGCCATAGCTCACACCATCCCTGGTTTCATCCTGGCCTTTTCCTACATCGCAGACACCTCCGCCGGTCGGAACGTCTCTGGCAAAATCATCCTTCCCCCGCCAATCTGTCAGCCTTCCGCCTTTGTCACCATCAATACCGTTCTCTACTCCGCTCCGCGAAGCGTGACTATTATTCCACTCTTATCTCCTCCTCCTCAAATTCCTCACGTCGCTTGTACTCGATTTTGCACTCTCTTACTGCATCTCATTCTGCCTCCTCCTCTTTTTCCCCGCCTATATCTTCTCTTCCTGACCCTTCTTCTCTTGCTACTTTTTTTGTTACTAAAGTGGACACTCTCCGACAATCTTTTCCCTCTTGTCCCTCTCCCCTCTCTCCCCCTGTTGCGCTCCCCCCTCCTTCCTTTGCATCCCCCTCCCACCCTGTTCCTGTGTTATCCCATTCCTGGTCTTCTTTTGAATTGATTACTCCCACTGCTCTCCAACAGACTTTTCTTTCTATCCGTAAAACTACCTGTTCAGCTGATCCCATCCCCTCCTCTTGGCTCCTAGAACCCTCTCTGGCACTCTTTCCATATATCCTCCTCCTGTTTAATTCTAGTTTGTCCTCTGGCACTTTCCCCTCTAGCTGGAAGCATGCTACTGTCCGTCCCATTCTAAAGTCCCGGTCCTCTGATCCATCTGCTCTCTCTAGTTGGCGTCCGGTATCTAATCTTTCTTTTCTCTCTAAATTCCTTGAAAAACTGGTCTTCACTCAACTCTCTTCTCACCTTGAGGCTTCTCTCACTCTCCACCCTCGTCAATCTGGCTTTCGTCCTACTCACAGCACGGAAACTGTTCTCCTTTCCCTTCTAAATGAACTTCACGCTGCTCACGATCGTGGTCTTTTCACCTTGGCTGTTTCTCTTGACCTTTCGGCCGCTTTCGATCTGGTGGATCATCGCACCCTTCTCACTCGCCTTAGGGAAGCGGGTCTCTCTGGTGTAGTTCTTCGATGGTTTCATTCTTTTCTCTCCGGTCGTTCCTTCTCTGTCGTTTCCGGTTCCTCTTCCTCTGCCCCTACTCCTCTTACCTGCGGGGTTCCCCAAGGGTCTGTTCTTGCACCACTTCTCTTCAATGTCTTCTTAGCCCCTCTTGCCCTCCAGATCCAACAGTTTAGTATCTCCGCGTACTACTACGCGGATGACATCTTTCTTCTCCTTCACACTGATTCCCTCTCTCCGGATATTACCCCCCTTAATCACTGTCTTGCTGCTATTGCTTCCTGGTTCTCCTCTAATTTCCTTCACGTGAACCCTTCTAAATCCCACGCTATCTGGTTTACGTTTGGAGCTCCTTCCCCCACCTCTGCCCCCTCCTTCTCTTCACAGCCTATTCCTCTTGTTTCTTCTCTTCGTTACTTGGGTGTTACTCTTGACTCCTCTCTTTCCTTTAAGGATCACATTTCTTCTCTTGTTCAGCGCTCTTTTTTCTCCCTTCGGCAACTTCGTTCGGTCCGTCCTTTCCTCTCCCCTTCTGCCCTGGCCACTCTTCTTTGTTCTCTTGTGATGTCCCGTCTCGACTATTGTAATGTTTCCCTTGCTGGTCTGCCCCTCTCCCAATTGTCCCGTCTTCAACGTGTTCAGAATTCTGCTATTCGTCTTCTAGCTCACGCCTCTCGTTTTGATCACGTTACCCCACTCCTTCTTCATCACCACTGGTTGCCTATCCCCTTTCGTATCCAATATAAAATTCTTATTCTTACTCACAAAGCTGTTCGCACTGGTTCCCCCTCCTATCTTGCTGATCTGATCTACTTTCGCCCTCCCCACCGTTTGCTCCGTGCTATTCACACAAATCGTCTGTCCCTTCCCTCCCCCTCTCAGGCCCACCTTGTCTCCACTCGTTCTTCGGCTTTTTACTTCTTAGCCCCAAGCCTCTGGAATTCCCTTCCCCCCCCCCGCTTCGCGCAGAAGAGTCATACCTATCCTTCAAGTCACAACTTAAGACCCACCTCTTCAGTCTAGCGTTTAACCTTCCAACCATGGTCTCCCCCTCCCCCTCCACTATCCACCCTCCCCCCGTTTCATGATGTTGCACCCCTCTAATGTTGTACTGTGTTTACTGTTCTTTTAGTGTCTTTCTTTTCTACCCTGTCCTATCAATTTTATGGCGTTCTTTTCCTTTTCATGCAGCCTGTTTTTAACTTGTTTTATATTGTTTTATTGTAAACCGCCCAGGTGCCTCTGGTGTTGGGCGGTATATCAAATTTTAAATAAACATAAACATAAACATACTTCAGGTGGTGCAGCAGCAGGAGGAGGTTCAAAATGCAATCTTGTCTCTAGATGTGGAAAAAGCTTTTGATAAGATTGAATGTCTGTATCTCTTTGCTGATTTGCAGAGTTTTGGCTTTGGACTGGCCTTCTGCAGTTGGGTCCAGATTATTTATAGTGAGCTGGCAGCTGCTGTTCTGATTAATGGGCTTTGCCCTGGGATGCGAAACATGACAGAGGTGCCCTTCGCTTGCTCCTCAGGGAGAAGGCACCAGAATGGGTTATTTTCCTGGGCAGACAGCATCACAGTGTTTCTCTGTATGCAGATGACCTGCTCATCTATGCAAAAGACCTAGAGATGGTACTGCTCTTGCTCCTGCAAGAGATTCGAGCATTTGGTAGGCTCGCCAGCTATACTGTCAATTTCTAGAAATCCACACTGTTACTCTGTGGCTCCGAGTGGTGGTGGGAGGGGACAATGGGGCGTTCGCCACAGACTTTCAGCTGGTGAAGCAGATTATCTAGGATGATTATCTCCAGGGATCTCAGGGCATTATATTAGCTTATGTGGCATTACTTACTTCCCAGCTCGCCAATCTGCAAAAACAGAAGCATTATGCAGTGACTTGGTTGGAGCTAGGGTTGTAATCCCGGGAAATCCCGATCCCGAAATCCCGGGATTTGGGGTATTTTTTCCAATCCCGATCCCGGGATTATGTCTAGAAATCTTGGGACTTTTAAAAGTTACTATACCCTTGATTGACCGTTTTTGTGCTAACCTACGGGAGTGAGCACGATTGTAGTGTTACAATTCTAAAGTACAGTATTAAGTTTTACATACTCTAGCTGTCCTCCAAGTTGGAAGTAGTATGCTTGTTTTGTATGCTTACATGCTCCTTTGTAATAACTGTTTCGATGTACTTTTTGAAATATTCGACCCTAGTAGCACAAGGAATAGAAATTTCAATAGAATCGCATAGAAAACTGATATGGTATTCTATGGTATTCTATTGAAATTTCTATGGCTGTGCTACTGGGGAATTCGATCTGACGCCATCTTGCGAAACGTATGTTCTACATTGACGCTCTACGTTACCAATAATAACAGTCGGTGAGAATACGTCATCCTGTTGGCAGCGGTGCGCGATTTACGACTTCAGGAATTACGTGCATCTTCAGTGCATATTCTTCGTTCATTTACTGTCTTTATTTACTACGATTCAGTGCTACGAATCATTACTTATCCTGTTGTCATCGCAATTTTTACAGCCCTAATGTCGAACTTTGAAGAAGTCGGTGCTGCTAAAAGAAAGTCCGAGGTGTGGCAGCATTTTTGTACTGCAAAAGCACAGAAAAAGCAAAGTGTAAATTGTGTCAAACAATTTTAAAAACTTCTGGGTCCAGCACAAAGGGACTTAGAATTCACTTGAAGTCAAAGCACAAGATTGAAGTGAAGTCTTGCCTGGACGTTGAGGATCGGCCAAAACCCAAAATCAGGAAAATTGATTCATTCTTCAAGTCAAAAAAAAAACAGCCTGGAAGAACTACTGAGCCAGCTAACTGCTGTGGATGGTCTCACATTCAATCAAATTGCCAGAAGTGAGAGACTGCATCGAGCATTTAAGGCTGATGGTTATGACCTGCCCAAATCACACCAACATGTTCGTAATCTGGTGATCAAGAACTTTGAAAATGTCAAGAAGTTGGTCAAGGAAGAGCTTGATGGAATCAAACTGAACAATGGTCGTTTTTCTATCACGTTTGACGAGTCGACATCTGCAAGGAATCGACGTTATATGAACATAAACTGCCATTTTCAAGGAGGGTTTCATTCACTAGGATTACTCCGCATTCATGGCAGCATGGACACAAAAAAAGCAATCAGGTTGGTTGAGGATCGACTAAATTGCTTTGGCCTTGACCTGAATACAGATATTGTTTCTATTATCACTGATGGTGCCAGTTTGATGGTGAAATTCGGAAAAGAAACAAGTCCACTCCATGTGATCTGCTATGCTCATGCGATCCATTTGGCCATTTGTGATGTCTTGTACAAAAGACAACTAAGTGCAGCACTCAGTGATAACCTTGACTCTGACAGTGGCAGTGCTGAGGAGGAAGGAACAGATGATGAAAAACAGGCTGAAGAGGTTGACAGAGCTCCGACTTTGTCTCCGAACATTCAGTTCATAGTCGAGAAAGTCCAAAAAATTGTGAAAATATTCAGAAGATCCCCTGTGAAAAATGATGATGCTCTTCAGCCATTTGTCCTGGAGACATTAGGCAAAGAAAAGAAGCTACAACTGGATTGCAAGACCAGGTGGAACACTTTGCTATCAATGCTAGAGAGGTTTTATGAACTTAGAAAAGAGATAAAAATGGCTTTAGTTCAGCTGGACATTCAGTTCGAATTGACTGAGGATGACATGATGGTTATTAAAGAACTGTGTGATGCCTTGGCTCCCATCAAAGTTGCTGTGGAAGCACTCTCCAGTGAGGATGCAGACCTTCTTTTGGCAGAAAAAGTAATTGCATTTACGTTGAAAAAACTTTGTGAGCAAGGAACTAAAATCAGCCAGGACTTGAAGAACAGGTTTGAAGCTCGAATTGAGGAACGCCGCAATGCTGAACTTGTCCATCTTTTGAAATATTTGAAGAGTGCTTCTTACCTTGATCAACCTCAAGATCAATTTGGGCACAAAGTTAGACGTCCCAAAATTGCTGCTCTGGCCACCAATATCTTGCAAAGACTATTTCGACATTATGATGGCAATGAAGACAATACGGTTGACGGTGCCATGGAAATACTTGACCAAGAAAAGCCAATGACTTTATCTCAGGAGCTTTATGCTTTTGTGGAAGATGACGAAACAGAAGATACCAAAAACACTGACCTGAGCTCTTGTGTGGTCCAAAAAGAGATGTCGTTGTACGAGACAAGCAGAAGAAGGCCTGTAAATCTTGAAAGGTTGTTTACTGCTCTTAAAACTATTAAGCCCACATCAGTTGAGGCCGAAAGGGCCTTTTCTGCCCTTGGATATTTTGCTAACAAAATCAGGAGTCAAATGAATGATGACACTCTAGATGCTCTCATATTTCTGCGGCAATATTACAAAAAATAACGAAGTTTTGGTTATTTCCATACTACTTTTTTCAATTTTTTTCAATTATTTGCTCAATCCCGAAAAATCCCGGGATTATAAGTCTGAAATCTCGGGAAATCCCGATCCCGGGATTGTACAAATTGGTCCAAAATTTACAACTCTAGTTGGAGCGTATTAATGTGCTTCAAATAATGGTGCTCCCTAGGCTGACCTTGTTTACTCAGTTGCCCATCAAACTATCAGACTTTTTTCAAGAAGCTTCAGCAAACACGGGTCCAGTACATCTGGCAAGGGAAAACTCTGTGCATTGCCCTGGACAAATGTCCACGGGAGTGTGAGGGAGCAGGCCTGCCGGACCCATTAATATACTATTGGAGTGCTTGTTTGAGAGTGATCAGTGACTGGTGACTGGCAGGAGAATCCATGGTGTGGGTGTCCCTTGAAGCACAATGGGTGAAGCCCTTCCCCTTGGGGACCTGTGTTTTTCTCTCTGGCTGACTCCCCAGGAGCCCTATCTCCTCTTAGTGGCTCTGTGTCGCTGCTGGAAGGCAATCTGTAAGGTGGTGGCGATATCCCATATCTAAACTCAGTTAACTTCTTTGCTGTCTCAATCCTTCATTAGGAAGATGGGGCTGAAATTGGGAGATAGGAACTAGACTATATGATCTCTAAATATTTCCGATTTGTTTGAGGGGTAAGTGCTTTATGCCTAAGGCCCGCCTGGAGGAAAGATTTGCCTGCACCTTGCACTACTTTGTCCAGCACTTGCCATCAGTAGAACCCCTGACGAGAGCTGTTGCATGTTGAGCAGATGTTGTTTCAAGGCAAACAGCGGGGACACCTAATCTCCAGGTTTGGTAAGACTCTGCAAGAACTTAAAACTCCCTCTAGATTTTCACAAAGGAGACTGGGAGGAGACCTTGAGGCAGACAGAAGATGAGTTCTGGGAATGCATCCATGCCTATATGCATAAGGTCACTATTTCTCTTAACCTCGTGATGGTATAGTTTAAAACTTTGATGCAACACCTACCACCTGCGAGAGTTTACAGATGGCAGCACTAGGCTTCTCCGCTGTGCTGGGGGTCTGTAACCAGGATGGAGATTTTGATGATATGTGGTGGGATTGTTCAGACATCCAAAGTTTTTGGTGGGAGGTGCAGAGGACAATTGAGGCCATTATGGGCACCTCAATCCCACTGCAGTATGAGGTGATGGTGTTGGAGGATGAGATCACTGTGGAGGACACCAGGAACTCTCGGCCTTTATTAAGATGCCTTTTTCTTATTGCCTTATCGCAACTGGAGAGTGTCTGAGCTGCCGGCTAAAGCAGAATGGATGCAAAAAGTCTCAGATATGTATGTTATGGAACGCCTTTCCTCCCTTATGCAGAACAACAAGACAGATATCCAACTAATCTGGAAGCCTTATTTGAAGTATGTAGCCTCTTAGAGCTTTAGGGGTGGGGGTAAAGATCCCAGGGAAGCTCCTTCGGGTATACACCTTGGCCCTTTGGGGGAGGGGCTGGCTATGGGAGCATGAGGGGGATCCCTTCCAGAGATTGAGCAGTTCCACATGGTACAGACACTGTGTTTTTGGGGGGGGGAGCAACATGGAGAGCAGTGGGGAGAGGGAGCAACCTGAATAGCAGTGGGGAGGGGGGTACAGGCAGGGAGGGTTTAGGGGATGTTTGTTCCTGTTCTAGACTTGGCTGGTTGTTTGTTTCTCACATGAGCCCCATCTCTGTTGGTGGTTTCTACCTATACCCACCATGATGTGCTATGCATCATCTTAGCTGCAGAATGCTTCTTTTTTCAGCATGGGCACTGGAACAAGCCATCTGTGACCCCTTACATTCCAGTTTTGTAATGCATGCCTCACGATCACATCTGCCGTCTGAGGTTCAGGGAAGTGCATTAGGTTAATGTTTCTGAATCAATGTGCAAGGTGATTAAACTAGTCTGCCAGCTCGAAGTGAATAATACGACAACATTTTACTCCTCTTTCTTTTTGATGTTCTAGTATGATTTTTTTATGCTTCATGCAATTCAGTACATGCAATGTATTATATTAAGTGTATTTAAGAGTGATTTAGTGTGATGATATCACATCTATTCATGTGAATTTGTTTCCCATAGTGGCAGTGTGTTGAATATTTACAAGCCAGAAGAAGTGGTGCAAAAAGCACCACTGAAATATAATTGATGGAATGCAGCCGAAGGAATGAGACTCTCGTCAATTAAAACAACCCTGATGCAATTGAGGATACTCAGAAAAGCTCAAGTTGGATTAGACTTCAAAGCACAGCATGGCATAGCACAGTTTATGAGTCAAGTGATTGTATTTAAATCCTTTGAATTTTACTTGTATAAAAAGAAAAAAAAAGTGAGAGACTGGCTATGAGTAAGGGACCAAAGATTAGAAATCAACAGCTACAGTGGTTTGCAAAAGTCTGGAATCACTTGTAAATCTGACGTTTTTTGAACAACTTCGTGACCTTATATCTTAATTTCTTTTTCCTCCCAGTGGCTTTTTCATGATAAGTGATAGATTTGGCTATTAGGGCCAACTTTTACTATTGGTTTGGCCCTTATTTTCTGAGTTTGTTCCCCATAGTTGTCCTGTTGATAGATTTTCTATGAAAATCGCATAATGTACATCGTTGGCCAACGATATATTATTGTAAGTATGCTTTAAAATATTATGGACGCACGCCAGGTTTCCTTCAAATTAATGTATGTGGCCTTGAAAAAGGCCGTTTTTGTGTCAGTAATGGCTCAGTATTTGATAGGCCACCCTTTGTTCTTGATCACCTGACTGCACCTTGTTGGCATTGAATGAACCAGTCTGACAAGATGATCGTTGTTGACAAGGCGGTTTCAAGCTGCAATGAGTGACTCAAACAGCTCACGCTTTGATGTCGGATGCCTCTTGGATATTTCCAAGGTCACCTTGTGCCACAGGTTCTCGATTGGATTCAGATCTGGAGACTGAGCAGGCCAGTCCATTGACTTGATGCTGTTCCACTGCTTCCAGCTGATCACCTGTCTGGAGCGATGGTAGGGTGCATTGTCATCTTGGAATAGGAACTGGCCAGGAAACAGCTGGTGTGCTGATGGCACCATGCACTTTTGCAGTATGGTGATGTACTTGGCCCCGTTGACCATTCCATCGACGATGTGAAGACGTCCAACGCCACTGGCAGGCATGCAGCCCCAGACCATGACCTTCAAAGGATGCTTCACAGTGAGGTTGAGACACTCAGGCTTGAATTCCTCTCCAGGAAATCTCCTCACATAGGTGTGGGGCCTGGTTACCAAACAGGAAGAAGGTGCTTTCATTGCTGAATAGCACCTTTTCCCACATTTCAGTCGACCAGGTTGAGTGCTTTCTCGCCCACACGATCCAGTTACGCCTTTGTATGTCCGTCATCAGTGGCTTATCCCGTGCTTTGCAGCCCCGGAGACCAAACTGCAGGCACCGATGATGAACTGTTGATTAGCTGACACTAACCTCACTCTTGTCTGACTACTCTCGAAGTAGCTGAGGAGAGGTCAACTTGCGATTAGTCAGTGAAATGCATCGTAGTGCGCGGTCCTGGCGTGATGTTGATGCACTTGGACGACCTGAACAAGGCTTGTCCACCACTGAACCCGTTTCTTTCTTCTTCTGTCCAATCTTAAGAACAGCACTCTGACTGCAGCCAACTTTCCCGGCTATCTGAAGACTTGAAAATCCTTCCTCGCTCATAAAGGACACACAAACACTCTCCTCCAACGTCAGGGTCTGCGTCATCTTCATGGTCGATCCAGAAAGCGTATGAAATTCAAAACTTCAGTGCCTTTTTATAGCTGCACTCTTGGCTAGATATCTGTATTGTGATTGGTCAGAAATAACGTGTGCATATTGGATAATCTCGATCCAGTTTTAACAGGATCCACAAAAATCACAGTAGCTATCTCTCAGTGTCTGTAAAGTATTTAAATTGGAAGGAATGCAGAAATGCCAACTCTAATAGCCAAATGTATCCCTTTTTAACGTGGTAGAAAGATGAATATGTTGGGCTAATGCAAAATTTAAAAAAACAAAACGTTAGAAAGTACGAAAAACACAAAACTCACAAGTGATTCCAGACTTTTGCACACCACTATAGTTGTGAACTTTGGCTTTGAGTGCATTTGTGCTTTAGCACAGAGTTGTTGCACTTTATGCTGAGGTTTTTCCCCATTGATGGTGACTACTGAAATGTACACAGAATATCAAAAATGACTTTTAAAAGAACAGAGAATGGAATGATCGATGTTGCAAACACACGCCGAGTACAGTTTACAGTTCTGGACACCTTATCTCAAACAATATAACACAATTTAAAGAAGGCACACAAAAGAGCAACTACAATGATACAAAAAAGATGGAAAAGCAAGAAGAAACAGTTTGAAAAAGAGATGGCTACAAAGAGATATTACAGATAAAATCATGAGTGGGGTAGAAAGGGTAAATAGGAAACAAAAAATAGTACCAAGATGAGAAGAGACTCCATAAAACTAATAAGCAGCACATGAAAAATAAAAGTATTTTTTTTCATCTAATGCAAAATTAAGCTGTGAAATTTGTTGCATAAGATGTGATCAAGGCAGTTAACATAGCTATTTTGAAAAATATTTAGACAAGTTCCTAGAGAAGAAGCCCATTATTAACCATGCAGTCCTAAGAAAGCCACTCATCTCAGAATGTGAACAAGGAATGGATTTGCTCCTTGGGATTCTGCTGGGTACCTGTGAGCTAGACTGCCTACTGTTGGAGACAAGATGATCAGCTTGCTGGACCTTTGGTTTGATGCAGTATGGCACATCCCATGTTTTTAAGCAAGCAGTAGAACTCACCTGACCTGTTTCTCCAGAAAGTGCATGTATCTGTAGAGCAGTGTGTATGATGGCGATAGGATCCCCACAGACTTCATTCGTGCCCCACGCTCCAATTCACTTTCCACAGGCATATTGGCAAAGCATGCTAGGCCAAAGTATTGTCCTTTCCGAAAATAGCTATCAAGAGAATGCAAAGGGACAGTTCAAACTAAAATATATGAGAAGGACTTAGCATGACCAGCACATCAAACTAAATTGGAAACTTAGAAATTGTTTTACCTTTTCCACACTGGAAAGTACATCAGAAGGGAAAAACAGAACTGCAATGTTCCAGAAGCAGATCTCTCAAATTCTCTACTCATGTATTAAATTATAAAGCTAAAGAGTGCTGTTCTGTTTTAAGAGACAGCCATGAAGGAGAACCCCAAGCACACACGTTAGCAATTTCATCATGCCAAGAGCTAAAGCACCATGTCATGACCAGGCTGGCACACAGATGAAGATCATCTCAAGTAAAAACCTCTTAAAGAATTTATATAATTTATAGACAGACTCATGTTAACTCTGATATACTGGCTTAGTCAACTCAGCTTGTATTCCAAAAGATAAATAAAGAGAAAAAAGCGATTCTAGTTAAGTGATAAGAATAATGGCATAGAAGCTATCCTGAAAGTGCTTTAGCTGAAAATGCTGTATAAATACATCATCAGCATTTACACTAAAGTCAATATTCAAAAACAAAGTGAATGGGTAAAAACATCAGCTAATTTTCATTTGAATCTAACTAGTTATGCTTTCAGCTGAAAATTTTCCTCAATCTAGCAGGTCAAACTTGACCTACTGGGTTTGTAGCTAGGAGACCCAACTGTATTCTTAACTAGTCAGTGCTGAAAAAAAGCACTAATTGGCCTAAGTGACATTTTACTTATTTAGCTGTTATTTTTTTTTTATTTAGCTGTATTTATATTCCGCTTTTCACTGGGTCAAAGTGGTCAATTGGGGGATACATTTAACACGAGGGGATATGACACACATATGTTAATACTTACAGGGAACATGGGCAATGGAGGGTTAAGTGGCTTGCCCAAGACCACAAGGAGTGCCTATAGGACTAGAAATCCCAGTCCCTCTGGCCTGAGATTGCTGTCCCCAGGTGGGACTTGAACCCCCGGCCCTCCGGCCTGAAGTACCTTGTCCTAACCACTAGACCACTCCTCCCTCATTTACCAGTTAATGTCCTTTCCTTAAGTCCTGCTAGACCAGTCCAAACAAGCGAGTTGTCTTCCCCTACCAGCAGATTGGTAGAGACAAAGAACCAATGAAAAGCCCAGGTTTTAATGACATCACTCCTATGCCTCTATTTGCTTCAGCCACCAGAGGTCCCTGCGTATTCATATCAAAGTATATGGGAGAAACACAGCAAGCCTTACACAACCTCAATTGTGGGCAACAATGTAATCAACAGTAAACCGTAGTTACTCACCTTTAACAGGTGATCTCCGGGAATAGCAGGAATCAATCTTCACATATGGGTGACATCAGCACCGACAGAGCCTGGCGCAGGAACACTCCCCAGCATTCAATAGGAAAGCTTTTGGGAGCATTCCTCCAAGCCTGCATGGTTGCCTTCCCGCCTTAGCTCCTAGTCTACTAAGACAGGTGTATAGTGGAGACAAAAATAATAATAAAACAACAAAAAAAACAAACAAAAAAAGAGACAACTTGAAGGGGAGGTGGGCGGGTTGTGAAGACTGATTTCTGCTGTTCCCAGAAATCACCTGTTACAGGTGAGTAACTATGCTATCTCCAAGAACAAGCAGAAGTCAGTCTTCATATATGTGAGTCCCTAGCCACAGACTGACGAGTGAGAGAAGAGTCCTGGCACAACTAGAGGTTGCAGCAAGGATCAAACAGACTCAGTTTATTCGGAGCACACCTCGCGAGGTAGTCCAGAGGTCAAGTTGTATAAATTTGAAAAAGATTACGAAGAACAGATTAACCAAATTGAGCATCACTTCTGGAGTCCTTGTCCAGGCAATAATGTGCTGCGAAAGTATGAAATGAAGACCTGCTTGGAGATTTCAGAAATAGGGACAGAACGGAGATTAGCTATAGTGGCAGCCACAGCTTGGACATTATGGGCAGTAACACAGTGTTGAAGATATAGACTAGCTTGCAAGTAAGTAAAAGATATGCAATCTGCTAGTCAGTTCAAAATTGTTCTCTTAGAGACTGGTAGCCCCAGATGACATTGGTCAAAAGAGACATATTACTGAGAAGATTGGCGATGAACCTTAGTACGGTCCAGATAGAATGCCAATATTTTCTTACAATCAAGAGTATGCAATTTCACATCAGTCGGGGAGGTATGAGGCCTTGGAAAGAATGTTGTTAGTGAGATGGATTGGTTCAGGCGGAAGGAGGTGATGACTTTCGGTAAGAACCTAGGATGTATCCGAAAGACTACCTTGTTGTGGTGGAATGTGGTATATGGAGTACAGTCCACCAAGTTTTGCAGCTCACTGACCCTATGAGCAGAGATGACTACAAAGAGAAAAAGAACTTTCAATGTTAAGAACTTTAAAGATGCCGAAGCCATGGATTCAAAAGGACTACACATGAGCTGTGCAAGAACAACATATAAATCCCACGGGTGTGGGTGGTGAATGGAAAGGCGGTTTGGTCAGGAGAAGACCCCTCATGAATCTAGCAATCAAGATGCACCTACTCTTTGCCATCTTACTGGGCAGGCTAGATGGACCATACTGGTCTTTATCTGCGGTCATTTACTATGTTACTATGAGACTGGCTGGTTTTCCAATGTATGATGAGAGGCCGCAATGGCACATAAATGTACCCTTACAGAGTTGGTCTTGAGACCAGAGGAGGATAAGCGGAGCAGGTATAGAAGTAGATCCGGGACTGAACATGTGTAAGGATCTAGGGTTTTCTGTGATCATCAAATGGCAAATCTGCACCACTTGAAAGCATAAGAGCATCTGGTGGAATCTTTTCTGGAAGACAGGAGAATCTGTAAAACCTCCTCTTGGAAGGGAAGGGACCCTGGAGCAAAACAGAGGTAGTTGGGTGCTGACAGGAGAAGTAAATAGGTCAATTATTGGCATCCCCCAAATCTGGAAAATGTAGCTACTCACCTGTAACAGGTGTTCTCCGGGGACAGCAGGAATCAGTCCTCATATAGGTGACGCCGACGGAGCCCCGCACAGAGCAAATCCCCAGCTTTCAAAGAAAGCCTTTGGGAGTTGCTACCACTCATGCGTGGTCCCCTTCCCGCCCAAGGGTGCCATCTTGCTCAGTCAAATTACATAGCTAAAAAGACGGCAAAACAAATGAAGAAAAAATAATTGGACTGCAACTCCAAGGGGAGGAGGGCGGGTTGTGAGGACTGATTCCTGCTGTCCCTGGAGTATACCTGTTACAGGTGAGTAACTACGCTTTCTCCAGGAACAAGCAGGAAATCAATCCTCACATATGGGACTCCCCAGCTACAGGCTACCATTAACCTATAGCCCAAAAAAGGCTCCCTTATCAAGAGCTATCAGCAGCCACAATGAAACCCTAACATGGGAAGTAGCACTCTGGTAGCCTGAACACAGAAGGGTCAGAAGGCAGGAGTTGCCTAGACTTCAAATAGGTTACGGAGCACAGCCTGACTGAAGGCGCTGTCCCGTCGGGACTCCCTATCCAGGCAGTAATGAGCAGCGAAGGTCTGACCCAAAGACCAGGTGGCAGCCCAGCAGCTGTCCGCCAAAGGAACAGAGCGCAGGTGAATTACTGATGCCGCCATGGCCCGGACCCTATGAGCCATAACACGGCCCTCCAGCGGAAGCCCCGCTGCCTCATAAGCCTGGGCAACACAGTCCACCACCCAATTGGACAGCATAAGCTTTGTCACCGCCTCCCCCAGCTTACTGGGGTTGTAGGAAACGAAAAGCTGAGAGGCTTTCCGGTGAGTTTGCATACGCTGGATGTAGAAGGAGAGAGCTCTCGTACAGTCCAGGGTAAGGAGGACCGCCTCTGCCCGACTGGCATGCGGCCTGGGAAAGAAGGTAGGAAGAACCACCTCCTGGTTGAGGTGAAATGAGGAGACCACCTTTGGAAGTAACTTGGGGTGTGTGCGAAGCACCACCCTATTCTTGTAGAACCTGGTATAAGGCCTCTCCACCACAAGAGCCTGGAGCTCACTCACTCTCCGGGCAGAAGTGAGCGCAGCCATAAGTGAGCGCAACCAAGAATACCACTTTCCAGGAGAGGTACCGGAGATGGCACGTGGCCATCGGCTCAAAGGGCGGCCAGGTAAGCTGCCCCAACACGACATTAAGGTCCCATTCGGTCGCTGGGGGATGGACCAGGGGTTTCAACAGGAGCAGGCCCTTTAGAAACCGGGATACCATTGGGTGAGCAGAGAGAGGCTTCTCATCCATGGGAAAGTGGTTCACCGCCAGGGCACTGAGATGTACTCTGACGGAATTGGACTTAAGTCCCATCTTGGAGAGGTGGAGAAGGTATTTCAACACCACAACCACCGGGCAAGAAAAGGGGGTCAACCTTTTGCCCAGCACACCAAAAAGCACATCTGCGCCATTTAAAGGCGTACGTCTGTGTAGTAGATGGTCTATGCGATGACAGCAAGACCTCCTCAACAACCTCCGGAAGGAGGAGCGGGGCGAGAGTCACCCTCTCAGCAGCCACGCCATCAGTGAAAGGGACCCGAGGTTGGGATGCAGAAGAGCCCCCCTCCTGGGAGAGGAGCCGTGGAGACGAACCCAAGGGAATGGGAGTCTCCATCGCTAACTGCAGGAGAAGTGGGAACCACAATTGCCAGGGCCACCGTGGAGCTATGAGGATGACAAAAGCTCTGTCCCGAAGGATCTTGAACAAAGTATTGGCGACCAGAGGCATCAGAGGAAAAGCATAGAGAAGACCCACCGACCATGAGAATAGGAAGCCATTGGTGGCCATCCTGGCCAGGTGCGGCTGCCTTGAACAGAAACAGGGTAACTGGTGATTGTCCGGGCTCACAAACAAGTCCATCACCTTTTTCCCACAGGTCTCGAAAAGCCTGTTAGCCACCACCCGGTTCAGCTGCCACTCGTGCAGCTGGAGGATCCTGCTGACTTTGTCGGCTAGCCAGCTGTCCTGACCCGGCAGGTACATCACTTTGAGGAGAATCCCCTGCCGGGTTGCAAAAGAGCACAGGTCCAAGGCTTCCTGACAGAGGGTGTGTGATCCCGTACCCTCCTGTTTGTTCACATAGAACATGGCCACTTGGTTGACCATTTGGACCAGGACTGTCCTGTGGTCCAGATACTGCCTGAAAACCCTCAGGACGAGATGGATGGCACAGAGCTCCAACAAGTTGATCTGTTGGGCAATCTCTTCTGGGGACCACACCCCCTGTGTGCGGTACCCCTAGCAATGGGCTCCCCAGCCCAGCAAGGAGGCATCTGTGGTGAGGACCCTCGAATGGTGAGGGGCCTGGAAGGGCATACCTACCTTTAAGTGCTGGGGCGAGAGCCACCAGGTCAGGGACTGTACCAGATGCCTGGTCACATTGATCCTGTCCTTGAGATGTCCTGTGGCCTGGGACCATTGGTCTCTGAGGCACCACTGCGCAGTTCGCATGTGGAGGCGGGCATCTGGAGTAACATGGACCGTAGAAGTCATGTGCCCGAGGAGGCGCAGCAGTTGCCTCGCTGGCACAAAGGAGCTGTGGCTCACTTGCCCTGCTAGGGCTATAAGCCTTCTTGCCCTGTCTGCAGGCAGAAAGGCCTTCGACTGAAGGGTGTTGATCCTTGCCCCAATGAAGTCTAACTCTTGAGTTTGGCAAAGCCTGGATTTGGGGTAGTTGATTACAAACCCCAAGTGCTGCAGGACCTGGATGGTGCGAGTTGTGGCCTGCTGCACCATGGTGGACGAAGTGCCCCTGATGAGCCAGTCGTCAAGATAGAGTAAAACAAAGATCCCTTGAAGCCTGAGGAAGGTGGCGACCACCGCCAGGCACTTTGTGAACATCCTGGGATCCCAAGCAAGGCCAAAAGGGAAGCACTCTGTATTGGTAGTGGTTGTCCACTACCACAAAGTGTAGGTATTGCCTGGATAAGGATGTGTGTGCAGGCATCCTTTGGATCTAAGGAGCACAGCCAGTCTCCCTGGTGGAGGTAGGGCAGCAATATTCCAAGAGAGAGCATCTTGAACTTCTGCCTCACAAGGAATTTGTTGAGGTTGCGCAGGTCAAGGATGGGCCTTAGGCCCCCTGTCCTCTGGCACGAGGAAGTACCTGGAGTAGAACCTCTTGCCCTTGAGGTGGTGGGGCACCGGTTCCACTGCATGGTCCTTGAGGAGACCTGCCAACTCCTTCAGAAGGTGGTCCCGGTGAAGGGGAGGCCTTGGAGGCACTCCTGGGAAGTAGTGTGGAGGCACTTGGGGTAGATGGAGGAGGTATCCCTCCCTGACCACTTGTAATGTCCATGAGTCAGTGGCGATGGTTCCCCACCTGTGGGCATACAAGACGAGCTGACATCCTGTGGGCTGCCCAGCTCTGGCTGGGAGAGGAGCCATGCTGCAGGAGTCAAAAACCCCCACCAGGCTGGGCCGGAGCCAGAGCCAGAGCCTGGGATTTGGGAGCCTTCTGTTTACGTGAGCCATGCCCCTGTCCCTTGGCCTGCTGCCCCTGTTGGGGAGCCAGGGAGGTCTGGTAAAGGAGGTAGTTTCAGTAAGCAATGGACCTTCCTTGGGTAAAAGGGTTTTTTACCCAAGCCCTTCTTACAGGAAGGGGCAGAGGTCTTCTTAGAAAGTCGTGTCCTCGTCATGAACTCTCCAGCTCTGCGGCAATGTCGGTCATGGGTTTGCCGAAGAGATTCTCCCCTTGGCATGGGATATCGACCAACTTGTCCTGAACCCGTTACTTGAGGTCAGAAGGACTGCAGTCAAGCTTGTCGGCATGCACTGATGCCCGCCACGGCTACTCGGGCTGCCAACTCGAACCAGTCATAGGCCGCCCGAGACATAAATTTGGAGCAGTCACAGACAGCTTTGGACAGGCCCTTGAAGCACTGCAAAGGTTCCTCAGAGAGACCAGCCAGGAACCCGGTGAGTTCCTTTGCTAGGTCTCTCAGGTACATGCCCATGTACAACTGGTACGCCTGGATCCGACAATTCAGCATCATGCCCTGGAAACATTTCCTGCTGAGGGCATCTAAGGTGCGGGCCTCCCTGCCGGGGGCACTGAGGAGTGCGTCTTCTGGCTCTTAAGCAAACGCATGGCCAATTCCACAACTGTGGAGTTTTGCGACAGATGCAATTTTTGGAACCAAGGGCTCCGGCGGACTCGATACATCGAGTCGAGTCATTTGCTGATCACCGGTGTCGACCCCGGCGTCTCCCACATGTGGAGCATACGTCGTTCCAGGATCGGAGGGACAGGTACCATGAGGGTCTCCCAAGGGGGAGCCTCATATTGGAAGATCTCGAGCTTGTTGGCTCGAGGCTCCTCCTTGGACTCCGTGGGGAAAGCCAAAGCCTCGGATATGTCCTGCACGAAGTCCAAAAAACCTATATCCTCTGGTGGGGACCATATCAGAGGTTCAGATACTGTGGAATCAGAGGGGACATTCCTATGCCTTTGGGTATCCGGGGACTCCTCGTCCTCCATCTCCCAAGCCAAGGCCTCAGAGGAAGACTCGAGGGGCTCCTCGGGCATTGAGGGCCCTGGCGCCATCCGCCCCGACAGGCTTGGTGGCGGCAACCTCAGTCCCAAGCGGGAGGCTGAGTGTGACCTCGGCCGAGGATCGACTTGAGCCCAGGTCTCGAGGATGAGCTCGGCCTCCGCGGTTGACTTTGATGTCGAGGGCCCAGCAGTCGGGGCGGAGGAACCGGACATGCCGGACATCAGTGCCCGCTGCTGTTGAATGAGGGCAGTGAAACTGCACTCCAAAGCCACCATCCTAGACTCGAGTCCAGGAGCTTCTGCAGCCTCCAGCTCATTCCCCGACATGGTTGGCCCAGATCCCAAATCCCTTGAGACATCCCTAAGGAACATGTCCATATATAGCATGTAGGAATCTATTCTGGAGGCTAACAGTTGCCTGAAAAGCCTTTCTGCCAAAAGCATTGAGGATCCTGGCCTCTCTTCCAGGAGGAACCGATGAGTGGTTCTTTTGGCTTTTGATCCTTCTCATGGCAAACTCCACTACCATAGAGTGGTGAGGGAGTTGAGGTTTTTGAATCCCTGGAGAAGGAGGGATTCTGTAAAGAGTATCAAGCCTCTCGGTGACTGCAGGAGTTGACAGAGGAGATTCCCACATATTAGCCATCAAATTTCTCAAGATGTTATATACCAGGAGGGCTGCCACCTCCTTCAGTGCCAATGGATACTGTAGAATGTGCAGCTTCTCTGCCCTGGGTTCTGTCTCCGTAGCTACAGATACATCCAGAGCAGCCGCCATGTCTTTAAAAAAATCTTGAAAAGACATGTCCTTGGGCAGAGACTTAAGACGCTTATAAGGAGGCAATGGATCTGATGGCACATCCTTGTTGGTATCTGAATCTGAGGTCTCTGGCGCAGAATCAGAGTCCGGAAGAAAATCAAAGTAATCTCTATGAGGGCCTCTATACCTCCGGTGCTTGGAGGAAGGGTGTTTCGACGTCGAGGGTATAGAGTGCAGCGGCACCTAAGACCTTAATAGTGGTTGGCTCATTTTATTTATTTTATTTATTTATTTAACTGTATTTATATACCGTTTTTCGCAGGGTCAAAGCGGTGGAACATATAACAGGGGGGGGGTCAATATTTTATAGGGAGGGGCCATCACCAGGGAGCAACATTCATGATTTGGGGTGGACAAAGACATGTACAATTCTGTAGTATCTAAGCATGAGTTCGTGGAGCGATGCAATGCTGACAATGCTACGGAAGGGTATCGAGAGGTACCTCCGAGGCCACCGGTGTCAATGGAAACTGTGCCGACTGCGATATCCCCCATGCCATCAGTTTCACTACTGCAATGAGGGCAGCGATGCTCTTTTCGATGGCTATGACATGGTCAAGTGTCCGTACTGGAGGAGGAGTGGCTTCGGACACAATAATGTGGGCCACAACTCCTGACGCCTGTATCAGGGGCTCCAGAGGATTGAACCTCAGGGGCATCCCCGAGCCCCCTTTGCAGCTTTGGAGGGCGAGGCCTCCCACTGGGGCTGCTTCACTGGGCCATCTGCATCGGAGTGAGAGGAGAGTCGGTGACTATGCCAATGCTTGGTGGCGGATGCTGACCTCGAGGTCGATGATCTTGAATCTACATCTTCTTCTTCTGCATTGGAGACTTAGCTCGATACTTGTCCTTTTGACTAAGTGGCGATCTAGAGGTATGGAAGGACTTAGATGGAGTCGACGCACCCAAAGAGTGCACCAAAGGAGTTAAGTCTGTCAGATATAGCTTAGCCTTCTTTTTATCCCGGTTCTTCCTACCTCTGGCAGTCATGTGGTGACAGAAGGGTCAGGAATCTACATCATGGTCTGAGCCTAAACCCTTAAGGCACCAGCTATTCTCATTGGTGATAGAAATGGTACTGGAAAACTTTGAGCATTTTTTGTTAAACCATTCCAGGGCTTTTCCATTTCTGGTAAAAAAAAAAACAACAAAAAAACACAACAAAAATCTGAGGCAAAGTCAAATTGTTTCATGATGAAGGGATAGGCCAAAGGCCTCAATTTAAAAAAAAGTAAAAATAAAATAGAACTGGAGCGGAATCGACAGGGAGTCGAGTTGGCAACAGGAAAGCAAAAATAAGAGAAGTAATCGATGGCAAAAAAATACAGAAGTCTCTTGACGCGGTTGACAGGGACGAGGTCCCGATGGCTCTGTGTAAAAAAAAAAAAAAAAAAAGACGACTAAGAGCTAAGGCAGGACGGCAACCATGCAAGTGTGAAGGAACGCTCACAAAGGCTTTCCTATTGGATCCTGGGGAATGTTCTCGTGCTAGGCTCCATCAGTGCCAACATCACCCATATGTGAAGACTGACTTCCTGCTTGTTCCTGGAGATAGAACTATGTACAGGAAAGCATAAACAGAAAGCTGTCAGAATATGTACCTGCAGAAGAACAGAGCAAATACGGCTTTAGGGGCGAGTCCTGAACTGGTCTAGCAGGGTTCAAGGAAGGGACATTAACTGGTAAATAAAGTGCCACCTTCCATATCATCCTAGACTAGACTAGTCCAGAAAAGTAGGATGTACCAAAGCTACAAAGCCACTAGGTAGGAAGACACAGCAGCTCAAAAAGCCCTTGAGCCAAGGGTATGTCCGTCCGTGCATGGACATCCAAAAGTGGAAAGTGATGCCCAAGTTACTGCCCGACCAAGGTTTGCAGGAGACAGAGCCCCACTTCGACCAAGAGAACACTTGTGCTTGGGTAGAATGGGTGCGCAAAACCTCTAGAACCGGCCAGTTCTGCAACAGATACATGGAGGCAATGGCGTCCTTAATCCAGCACCCTGAAGTCGACTTGGCCGCCACTGGATCCTTGCACAGGCCAGCAAACAGCACAAAAAGATGGTCAGATTTACAAAAGGAATTAACCTCCTCCAGGAACCAAAGGAAGGCCCTCCTGATGTCCACCAGGTAAAGATCCTTATCCTTCCACTGATACTGCTCCTTCAGGAAGGAGGGCAGGCAGACCACCTGGTTCATGTGAAAGGGAGAAAGCACCTAAGGGAAGAAGGAATGCACAGGCCAAAGGGAAATGGCCTCCTTCAAAAAAGTCAGATAAGGATCTCAGCAAGAAAGAGCCCGCAGCTCAGAAATTCACCTTGTGGAACAAAACGCAGCCAAGAAGACAGTCTTGAGCATCAAATCCTTTAAAGGCCGTACATTTTCAAGGCTCAACAGCACTGCCATCAGGACCCTGAGCACTAGACACAGATCCTAGGAAGGGATCACAGACCAGAGGGAAGGATGCAGATGCTAAACTCCCTGGAAAAAACACGAGATGTCCAGGTGCAAGGCCAGAGACTTGCCTGCCACTGCACCTTGGAAACTGGCCAGAACTGCCACCTAAACTTTCAGGGAGCTAAGGGAAAGGCCCTTCTCTAGGCCATCCTGTAGAAAGGCCAACAGGGAGGACACTTTGGCCACCTCAGGAGCCAACTGCTGCATGGCACCCCAGCACTCAAAGAGGCACAATATCTATATGTATGCTAGCTTGGTAGACACTCCCCTCTGGGCTCCAAGCAGAGAAGAGACAGCACAGTTACTTACCTGTAACAGGTGATCTCTGGGAACAGCAGGAATTAGTCCTCACATATGGGTACGTCGGTACCGACGGAGCCCACGCGGGAAAGCTCCCCAGCTTCCCAGAAGGAAAGCTTTTGGGGCCTCCCACTGCACATGCGCGCTGCCTTCCTGCCTTCCTGACCAACTCTCCTCAGTTCGAGTTTTAAAGCTGAGACAATAGAGAGAGGAAAGGAAAGAGAGAGAGAGATACAACTCCTAGGGGAGGTGGGTGGGTTGTGAGGACTAATTCTTGCTGTTCCCAGAGATCACCTGTTACAGGTAAGTAACTGTGCTATCTCCAGGAACAAGCAGGAATAAATCCTCACATATGGGGACTCCCTAGCTAAGATGCCGGGGAGATCCCCTGAAGGGTATGAGACCCTGAAAGGTTCCTCATCTTCCTATGGATCTCAGGCATCCATTCAGGGAAGGTGGGCTGGAGTTGTTCAAGAATGGAACAGGTGTCTGAGGACAGCCTGACCAAACAAGGCATCCCGGCGGGAGTCCTTGTCCAAACAGTAATGGGCTGTAAAGGTATGAACCGAGGCCAAGGTGGCTGCTCGACAGATCTGGTCAATGGATACAGAGTTTAGATGAGCCATAGAGGTGGCCATGGCCCTCACACTGTGAGCGGTGACATGGCCCTCCAGAGAAAGGTTCTTACTCTGGTAAGCAAAAGAGATACACTGAGCAATCCAATTGGAGAGTGTTCTTTTGGAGACTGGAAGTCCTAAATGAGAAGGATCAAAAGCAACAAAAAGCTGAGAAGACTTTCGAAGTTGCTGTGTCCTGTGGAGGTAAAAGGCAAGAGCTCTTTTACAGTCTAGAGCAGCGATGGCGAACCTATGGCACGCGTGCCAGCTGTGGCACGCGAAGGCCTTGCAGCTGGCACGCGGGAAGGTCCGCATTTAAAAGGTCCCAAATTTAAAAAAAAAAAAAAACCAAACAAACCGGCTGCTTCTGCCGCGGCAGCCTCAAGAGCTCTGCCGCGGCAGCCTCAAGAGCTCTGCCGCGGGCCCCCCCCCCCTGCCCGGCAGAGCCTCCCTGCATCATCTACCTTCAAGTCGCAAAACGCGGGCTTCTTTCAGAGCCGCGAGAGTTTCCTTTCTCGCGGCTCTCCCGCGAGAAAGGAAACTCTCGCGGCTCTGAAAGAAGCCCGCGTTTGCGACTTGAAGGTAGATGATGCAGGGAAGCTCTGCCGGGCAGGGGGGGGGGGCCCGCGGCAGAGCTCTTGCGGCTGCCGCGGCAGAGCTCTTGTGGCTGCCGCGGCAGAAGCCGCCGCTTTTTTTGGGTTTTTTTTTTTTAATTTGGGATGTTAGGGGGGGAAGGGGGTTTAGGACTGGTAATGGGCTATGGTGGGGAGGCTAAGACTGGAAATGGGCTGATGGGGGGGGGGGGGTTAGGACTGGTAATTGGCCATGGGGGGGGCTAAGACTGGAAAGGGGCTGATGGGGGGGATTAGGACTGGTAATTGGCCATGATGGGGGGGGGGGCTAAGACTGGAAAGGGGCTGATGGGGGGGTTAGGACTGGTAATTGGCCGGGGGGGGGGGGTAGGACTGGTAATTGGCCGGGGGGGGGGGGGGTAGGACTGGTAATTGGCCAGGGGGGGGGGTAGGACTGGTAATTGGCCAGGGGGGGGGGGTTAGTACTGGTAATTGGCCATGGGGGGGGGCTAAGACTGCAAAGGGGCGGATGGGGGGGGTTAGTACGGGTAATTGGCCAGGGGGGGGGGTAGTAATGGTAATATGCCGGGGGGGGGGGGTAGGACTGGTAATTGGCCAGGGGGGGGGGTTAGGACTGGTAATTGGCCGGGGTTAGGACTGGTAATTGGCCATGGGGGGGGGCTAAGACTGGAAATGGGCTGATGGGGGGGGGGGGTTAGGACTAGTAATGGGCCATGGGGGGTGCTAAGCCAGGAAGTGGGCTGGTGATGGTGATGGTGATTTGGGGGGGGGTAGGACTAGTAATGGTCTATGGGGGGGGCTAAGACTGGAAATGGGCTGATGGGGGGGTTAGGACTGGTAATGGGCTGATGGGGGGGTTAGGACTGGTAATGGGCTATGGGGGGGCTAAGACTGGAAATAGCTGATGGGATTGGGGCTTGGAATGGAAATGGGTTGTGAGGGGGAGGGAGCTAGGACTGGAAATGGGTGAGGGGGGCTAGGACAGGAAATGGGCTGATGGAGGGGCTAGAATAGGACTGGAAATTGGCTGTTGGGGGGGTGCTAAGATTGGAAATGGGCTGTGGTGGGGGTTTGGATTGAAATGGACTCATGAAGGGGCTAGAACTGGAAGTAGGCTCATGGGGGGCTTGGATTGGAAATGGGCTGAGTGGAGGGGAGCTAGGATTTGACATGGGCTGATGGTGGGGCTAGGAAAGGACTAGAAATGGGCTCATGGGGGGCTGGGTTTGGAAATGAGCTGATGGAGGGACTCGGATGGGACTGCAAATAGATGGGGGAGCTAGGACTGGAAATGGGCTTATGGGGGGTTAGGACTGGAAGTGGGTTGATGAGGGGGGGCTAGGACTGGTATTGGGTTGGGAGGTTGCTAGGACTGGAAATGGGTTGGGGGGCTGCTAGGACTGGAAATGGGCTGATGCAGGGACTAGAAGGGAATGGATGCTGGGTGAGGCTGGAACTAGAAGGGAGCTGGTGTTGGGGGAGGATTAGAATGGGATGGGGCTGGGAGAGTAAAATGGAGAGGGGAAAAATATTTTGTGTGGGAGGGATAAAAAATCTACAATTGGCCGGGTATTGGGAGAGTAAGTGGGGATTGAGGATGGAGGGGTAAATTTTGAGTAGATGAAATAGGAATGAGGAAAGAGCAAAAGGAGAAAGATTAGTATGTTAAAGCAGATGTAGAGAGAGAATGGAAAAAAAAAAAAAAACCCAAGAAGACAGAAGAAGAAAGGACAAATGGACAGCAGATGGAGAGTTAGGAGAAGACACGAAGAAGAAACCAGAAGAAAGTGGCTGGAGCAATTGCAACTGAAAAAAAATGCACAAAAGGTAGAAAAATATCTCTTTATTTTGAATTTATTAATTGGAATATGTCAGCTCTGGGAAATGTGCATCATTAATTTTTGCGCTTTGTTTAGTACAAGAGGAAATTAATTTATAGTTTTATTTCTACAGTGTTGTTGTATATTCCAAGTTTGGCTTTTGGGGTTCCCAGTTTAATTATTGTCTTCCTGTTTTTAAATTGTGATTCCTTGTTTGGTGATGGTCTGTTCTGCATGTGTAACTGAGCTGAGGTATTCTGTTTATATAATTCCTATTTGACATTGCCACTTGTTCTTTCCCCAGTAGGTCATGTATTGTTGTTCTCTGAAATGTATTGGTTTAATATTTGCAGTGTTGCCTTTTGATAGTTAGGGTATGGTGCTTTGTGAGTCCTGGTAGTACTGTTAGGATACGGCGGGTTTGCTATGGGTTTCTAAATGGGCAGCGTTTGTAGTAGTTCCTAATGTGCCTGGCGGTTGGTACTGGATTATAGTAATGTAGAAACCTTTTAGTCTTTCTTTATCCATATACTCATTAAGAGGCATGTTTACTAAAAGTTAGTGTATGGTAACATTATGCAAATATTTATGCAAATGAGGCACCTTATGCAAATGAGGCTTTAATGGACGTGCTGGCACTTTGAGGAAATTCTTTGGTTTTGTGCGGCAGTTTGGGCACTCGGGCTCAAAAAGGTTAGCCATCACTGGTCTAGAGTATGAAGGTTCCTCTCTGCACTGGATGCATGAGGAGCTGGAAAAAAAGACAGGTAAATATACCTCTTGATTAAGATGAAAAGGGGAGACCACTTTAGGCATAAAGTGGGGATTGGTCCTAAGGACCACCTTATCATGATGGAACTTTGTATAAGGTGGATTAGCCACTAGGGCTTGCAGTTCACTGATATGGCGAGCTGAGGTGACTGCAATAAGAAAAATAACCTTCCAAGAAAGAAATTTCGAGGTGGTAGTGGCTAAGGGTTCAAAGGGTGGCTTCATAAGCTGACCAAGAACCAAATTTAAGTCCCATGCCACCGGAGGAGGTCGAATGGGAGGTTTAGTTAAGGTTAGGCCTCTCATGAATCTTGCAATAAGAGGATGAGAGGAAACAGGTTGTCCATTGATGGGCTTAAGTGATGCCGCAATAGCACTCAAATGGACTCTTACTGAATTTGTTTTGAGTCCTGCATTGGAGAGATGCAGGAGATATTCCAAAAGAGAATTCAACGGGAGTGCTAGAGGGTTAAGACCCTTGTGAGCACACCAAATGGAAAATCTTTTCCATTTAAAAGCGTAAGAACGCCTAGTGGAAGGTTTCCTAGAGGCGTGTAGGATATCCTTCACTTGCTGTGAAAGATTGAAGTGGTGAAGGTCTAGGCCAGCGATGGCGAACCTATGGCACGCGTGCCAGCTGTGGCACGCGAAGGCCTTGCAGCTGGCACGCGGGAAGGTCCGCAATTAAAAAATAAAAAAAAGCTGTCTTCTGCCGCTTCCGGGGCCGCCGCGGCAGAATCGAGTGTGCCGCGGGGCCCCCCCTGTGCCTGGCAGAGCCTGCCCTCCAGATCCTGCCTTCCCCGGTATCAGCTCCCTGTTTCCAGCTTGTCACACGCGCCGGATTTCAGAGCGCGAGGGGAGAGTTTCTCCCTCGCTGCTCTGTTAAGCCTGCGGGGGCTGATGGGAAGTTCCCATCAGCCCCCGCGGGCTTAACAGAGCCGCGAAAGGAAAACTAGTTCCCTTCGCGCTCTGAAAGCCGGCGCGTGTGACAAGCTGGAAACAGGGAGCTGATACCGGGGAAGGCAGGCTCTGGAGGGCAGGCTCTGCCAGGCACAGGGGGGGCCCCGCGGCACACTCGATTCTGCCGCGGCAGCCCCGGAAGCGGCAGAAGACAGCTTTTTTTTATTTTAAATTTTGGCTGGGCTGGGCTGGGCTGGGGGTGGGGGGGTTAGGAGTGGTGATGGGCGCTGCGGGGGGATTAGGAGTGGTGATGGGCGCTGGGGGGTTAGGAGTGGTGATGGGCACTGGGGGGGGGTTAGGAGTGGTGATGGGCACTGGGGGGGGGTTAGGAGTGGTGATGGGCACTGGGGGGGGTTAGGAGTGGTGATGGGCGCTGGGGGGGGTTAGGAGTGGTGATGGGTTGTGGGGGGTTTTAGTAGTGGAGTTGGGCTATGGGGGGGGCTTAAACTAAAAATTGGGTGATGGGGGATTAGGACTGGAAATGGGCTGGTGGGATTAGGACTGGAAGTGGGTTGATGGGGGTTAGGACTGATAATGGGCTATGGGGGGATTAGGACTGGAAATGGGCTGGTGGGATTAGGACTGGGAGTGGGCTGATGGGGAGGTTAGGACTGGAAATGGCCTATGAGGGGGCTTAAACTGAAAATGGGGTGATGGGGATTAGGACTGGAAATGGGCTGATGGGGAGGTTAGGACTGGCAATGGGCTATGAGGGGGCTTAAACTGAAAATGGGGTGATGGGGATTAGGACTGGAAATGGGCTGGTGGGATTAGGACTCTCAGTCTGCTAAGGGGGTCTAGGACTGGTAATGGGTTGGGGGGGTTGCTAGGACTGGAAATGGGCTGAGTGTAAGGGGGCTTGAATTACAAATAGCAGATGGGTGACGGGGCTTGGAATGGAAATGGGCTGAGGGGAAGTGGGGGGCTTGAACTGCAAATAGCTGATGGGGACGGGGCTTGGAATGGAAATGGGCTGAGGGGAAGTGGGGGGCTTGAACTGCAAATAGCTGATGGGGAGGGGGACTTGGAATGGAAATGGGCTGAGTGGAAGGGGGCTTGAACTGCAAATAGCTGATGGGAAGGGGGGCTTGGAATGGGCTCTTAGGGGAGGGAGCTAGGACAGGAAATGGGCTGATGGAGGGGCTAGGATAGGACTGGGAATTGGGTGTTGGGGGAGCTAAGTTTGGAAATGGGCTGTGGTGGGGGCTTGTATTGAAATGGACTCATGGAGGGGCTAGAACTGGAAGTAGGCTCATGGGGGGCTTGGATTAGAAATGGGCTGAGTGATGGTGGGGCTAGGAAAGGACTAGAAATGGGCTGATGGGAGGCTGGTATTGGAAATGAGCTGATGAAGGGACTCGGATAGGATTGGAAATGGATGGGGAGCTAGGACTGGAAATGGACAGATGTGGGGACTAGAAGGGAGCGGATACTGGGTGGGGCTGGAATTAAAAGGGAGCTGATGTTGGGGGAGATTAGAAGGGGATGGGGCTGGGAGAGTGAAATGGAGAGGGGAAAAATATTTTGTGTGGGAGGGAAGAAAAATGTACAATTGGCCGGGTATTGGGAGACTAAAAAAGGAGAAAGATTATTATGTTAAAGCAGATGCAGAGAGAGAATGGAAAAAAACTAGAAGAGAAGAAAGGACAAATGGACAACAGACGATGGAGAGATAGCAGAAGACACAAATAAACCAGAAGAAAGTGGCTGGAACAATTGCAACTGAAAAAAAATGCACAAAAAGGTACAAAGATATCTCTTTATTTTGAATTTATTAACTGGAATATGTCAGCTCTGGGAAATGTGCATCATTAGTGTCTGTGCTTTGTTTAGTACAAGAGGAAATTAATTTATAGTTTTATTTCTACATTGTTGTTGTACATTCCAAGTTTGGCTTTTAGGGTTCCCAGTTTAATTATTGTCGTCCTGTTTTTAAATTGTGATTCCTTGTTTGGTGATGGTCTATGTTCTGCATGTGTAACTGAGCTGAGGTATTCTGTTTATGTAATTGCTATTTGACATTGTCACTTGTTCTCTTTCCCCAGTAGGTCATGTATTGTTATTCTCTGAAATGTATTGGTTTAATATTTGCAGTGTTGCCTTTTGATTGAAATGAAAACCAAAGGATTGTGAATCAAATTGATTCTCTGACAATACAAAGATTCCAACCTTTACAAATGATGTTACATAGTTCAGGCAACTTTATAAAGAGTTTTTAGATACTAAAATCTTGTTGTTAAGGTTTAATTGACGTGCTGGCACTTTGAGGAAATTCTTTGGTTTTGTGCGGCAGTTTGGGCACTCGGGCTCAAAAAGGTTAGCCATCACTGGTCTAGGCCTTCAGTAACCAAGCTCTGAGGTGAAGGGACTTGGGGTTTGGGTGCCACAAAGTCCCCTCCTCCTGAGACAGAAGGTCTGGAGCCGCTACCAAGTCCAGGGAGGGGGCTTGGGAGAGATGCAGAAGTAGAGGGTACCACACTTGGCGTGGCCAGCGTGGAGCTATGAGAATCATGGACCCTTGATCTCTTTGAAGTTTGAACAGAGTTTTGGGAATCAAAGGAATGGGTGGAAAGGCATACAGGAAGGCTTGACCCCAATGAAGGAGGAAGGCATCCTTGGCCTGAACTCCCTGACACGGAATTCTGGAACAGAACCGGGGAAGTTTGGCATTCCACGGACTTGCAAAGAGGTCTATGTCCGGGTTTCCCCATTTCTGGAAGATTCTGAGAACCTGATCCATGTGCAGGGACCATTCGTGTGGAAGCAGAACTCGATTGAGTCTGTCTGCCCAAGAGTTTTGGATTCCTGGAAGATATACTGCCAGGAGATGGATTTGATGATCTCTGGTGAAGGCCCATAATCTTAGAGCTTCGTTGCAAAGCAACAGAGAGCCAGTCCCTCCTTGTTTGTTTATGTAAAACATGGCTACTTGATTGTCCGTGTGAATAAGGACTGTCATGTTGCTGAGGAGGGTATGAAAAACTTTGAGAGCCAGAAAGATTGCTCGAAGTTCCAAGTGGTTGATATGAAGGGTGGTCTCCTGTGGAGACCAAGTGCCCTGAGTGGAGAGATCTTGAAGATGAGCTCCCCAACCTGTTTGGGAGGCATCTGTTGTGAGGGTTGCTTGGGGCAGCAATGGTTGAAAAGGGGCCCCCAACAACAGATTTTGAGTGGATATCCACCATTGGAGAGACCAAAAGAGACGTTTGGAGTTTGCTATTTGGTCTGAGAGAGCTCCTGATGCTCGAGTCCACTGGGTGGATAAAGTCCATTGAGCTGCTCTCATATGTAGGCGAGCATAAGGCACCACATGCACTGTGGAGGCCATGTGGCCTAATAGTTGTAGCATCTCTCTGGCAGTCAAGTGGCTTCTGGACTGAGTCTGAGAGGCTAAGTGCACTAGACGTTGGCAACGGCCCTGAGGCAGATAGGCCCTTGCAGTGGTGGTATCCAACCAGGCCCCTATGAATTCCAGGGATTGAGTAGGGGTGAGTTGGGACTTTGGCAGATTGATCACAAGTCCCAGATATTGTAGAATGCGCCTGGTGCGATCCAGGGAAGTCTGAGCCTCGGACTGAGATGGAGCTCGGATGAGCCAGTCATCCAGGTATGGGAAGACAAAAATTCCCGGGTGCATAGAAATGCAGCTACTATTGCCATGCATTTGGTAAATACTCTTGGAGCAGAGGCTAGACCGAAGGGAAGTACTCTGTATTGGAAATGTTTTCCCTGGAACAGAAACCGTAGGAATTTTCTGTGGGATGGATGGATGAGTATATGTGTGTACGCATCCTTGAGATCTAGAGAACAAAGCCAGTCCTGACTCTGTAGGTATGGAAGGAGAGTACCTAGAGAAAGCATCTTGAATTTCTCCTTGCATAGAAATTTGTTCAATTCTCTGAGATCCAGAATAGGGGAGAATTGAAACATCTCACCTTGGTATGGGGAGGAAGGTTGGAGAAATGTAGTTTGTAGCCCTCTCTGAAGATAGAGAGGGTCCATTGTTCTGAGGTGATTTGCTCCCATCTGGGAGCAAAATGAGTTAACCTTCCTGGAATGGTGAGAGGTTCTGGATGTTTTAGAGTCAGAAAGGTTAAGTTCTCTAGTTTTAAGTCAAAAACCCTGAGGGGGTTGGGACTGCTGGGCTGTAGCAGCCCCTGCAGGTTTTGCCCTGGCCTGTTTAGGCTGCTGACGCTTAGGAGTAAAGTGAGCTGCAGAAGATTGTTGGCCAGTATTTGTGGCAAATCTGGCCTTCTTGTAGAAAGGCTTCTTGAAAGATTTTTTCTTGACAGGGGTAGAGGTAGACTTAGAAAGTCTATCTAAAGCAGCATTTTCTGCATCCATTTGAGTGGCTTTGATTTGCCACTCCTTACCAAACAGATTCTCACCTGTACAGGGCAAAATTTCCCAACCCATCCTGGACCCAGAGTTCTAGGTCAAAGGCCTGGAGCCAAGCAATTCTGCGAGCCGCTATGGCAATACCTGAGGCTCTGCTAGCACCCTCAAAGGAGTCAAAGGCTGCTCTGTTGGAGAACTTTGAAATATCTTGGGTATGCTTTAGCAAAAGAAGGAACTCCTCCTTTCTATCCTCTGGGATAAAGGGGAGAAAATGGCGTATTTTAATGCAATTTCCTTCAGAAACATGCCCATATAGAGGCTGTATGAATTGATTCTGCCAATAAGCATACTTGCTTGGAAGATTTTTCTACCAAAAGCATCCAGAGTCCTACATTCTCTTCCTGGAGGAGTAGAAGAGTGTCTTTTTGTACTCTTGATCCTTTTCATAGCTGACTGCACCACGATGGAGTGGTGAGGGAGCTGAGGTTTTTGAAACCCAGGAGAAGGGGGAACACGATACATGGTGTCCAGACGAGAATGTGGAGATAGGGTGAGAGGAGTCTCCCATAAGTCCATCATGTGTTCTTGAAGAATTTCATGGATGGGCAAGGTGACTGCCTCTTTGGGAACCTTAGAGTATCCTAAAATGTCTAACTTTTTTGCTCTAGGTTCTTTTTCAGAGGATACTGAAATAGAAAGACCTTTAGCTACTTCAATGATGAAGTCTTGAAAGGATAAATCCTCTGGAGGAGACATTCTCCTTTTTGGAGAAGAGGGCTCCTCAGGTAGCGTAAGGGATACTTCAGCAGAGTCATCTGATGAATCAGAATCATCAGAAGACTCGAATTATCGTCTGTTTGCTTCCAGGGATCGATAAGCGTATCGACCGGTATCGACATCGGGGGTACCCGGAACCGGATCGGTATCGGGAAACACCCCGGAACCGGGAACCGGAATCGGTATCCTGGTCGACGTGGATGCCCTGGGTACCGGTATCGGTTGTGGTACCGAGGGCGTCGCAGCCTTAATAAAAGCCAGAATGGCCTGCTGCATGGACTGAACTGTGTGATCCATAGACGCCACGACTGTCTGGATGTCGGTACCGGATGATTGAGCCGGTACCCCAGAGCAGTCTAACAGGTGATCGGTCGAGGCCGTGCCATTGATGTCAACCTGTAACCCCATAGGAGGAGCTTTGGAAGCCGGAGCTTCCCGCCAGGGTTGTTCGGCTGGGGCAGGGTCCTCAGAGTCAAGCCCAGGGGTATCTCGATACTTAGAGGGAGATTTGCCCTTTGAGGACCTGCCAGAGGAATGTTTGGTTACCTGAGATCCATCAGTAGAGGAAGACCTGGAAGATGTCGATGCTGGAGTATCTGTAGAAAACAGCATGTGAAACTTGGCTGCCCGGTTCTGTAAGCCACGTTTAGACATCAAAGAACAGGATGGGCAATCCGGAATGGAATGGTCAGGCCCCAAACATTTAAGACACCATTCATGAGTGTCTGTGACTGAAATAGTACCGCTACACTTGGTGCATTTTTTAAAACCGGAAGCTGGTTTCTCCATGAGGGAGAATTTGTGAAGGTCTAGAGGCCTCACAGAACAAACACACCAAGTGGGGAAAAAATAAGATTTTTTTTTTTTTTTTAAGAAATAAAGGAAAAAGGACCGGCGGTACCGGTCTGGAATCGGGGAAGGCAGACACGCGGCCAAAGAAATAAATTAAAATAACAACTTCTTCAGCGGTGACAGGAACACGACCTGCTGGCTCCGCGGAAAAAGAAGAACTGAGGAGAGTTGGTCAGGAAGGCGGGAAGGCAGCACGCATGCGCAGTGGGAGGCCCCAAAAGCTTTCCTTCTGGGAAGCTGGGGAGCTTTCCCGCGCAGGCTCCGTCGGTACCGACGTACCCATATGTGAGGACTTATTCCTGCTTGCTCCTGGAGATCACTGCTGGAGAGTAACCCTTATGCACTAGCCATCTCCTTTCAAGAGCCAGGCTGTAAGCGAAAAGGGAGCCAGGTCCTCCAGGACATCAGTCCCTGCCGTAATAGGCCCTGAGATGCAGGCAACCAAAGAGGAGATGCCTGCAGGAGCCACATAAGGTCTCCGAACCATGCTCTCCTTGGCCAATCTGGCGCCACCAGAACCATCTTGGCCAGGTAGCATTCTATATGCCAATCACACGCCCCCACCAGGAGCCATGGAGCAAACATGTACAGCAGTCGCTGATTTGGTGAAGGCAAGGTCAGGGTGTTGATGTCCTTGGACTCCATCTCCATGTGATGACTGAAGAGGCGCCAAACGTTGGTATCGGAGGTCATCATCAGATCCATTTCAGGGTGACCCGAGCAGCGCAGAATCAAGTGAAATGCCTCCTGACTCAACTCCCACTCTCCAGGATCCAGAGAAAGCTGGCTGAGAAAGTCCTCTTCCACACTGTCCACCCTGGCAATGTGCAGGGCTGACAAGGCTAGGAGTTCTTCTCTGCCCAGACAAACAGGAGAGTAATCTACAGAGCTACCCAGTGCTCCTTGTTCCGCCTTGCCGACTGACATAACCCACTGCCATAGTGTTGTCTGAAAACACTCAAACCACCCGGCCATCCACCAGTAGCCAGAAATGCAGAACAGCCAACCTGACAGATCACCTTGAATCAGTTGATGGGTTATACCACTTCCCTCCGGTTCCAATGGCCCTGGGTTGTAAGGTCTTGGCAATGGGCTCTCCAGCTCAAGAGATTGGCATCCTTTGAGAGCAGGATCCAGGTGAAATTGTCCAGCGGCATGCCCTTCCTCAGATGACAGGGCTGCCACCAACACCACTGGCTGGCATTCACCATCAACAGAAATGGAAGCCTGCACTTGAACTCTGAGAACTCGAGGATCATCAAGTTAATAAGAACCGTTGCAGCAGTCGCATGTGAGCACGTGATCACGGCATCATCTCTATGGTTGCCACCATCAATCTAAAGAACTGAAGAAAATCCCAGACTCTGGGAGCCTGCTGTAAAAGAACAGAATCAGGCAATCCAAAGGTTTTTGGACATTCTCCTCTGGCAGAACAACTCTGCCCACTCAAATGTCAAACCATGCTCCCAGAAACTCCAGCAACTTGGAAGGCAACAGCTGGCTCTTTCCCTGATTGATCGCCCAGCTGAGGCTTTTCTAAGAAGGAACCCACTTTGGACGCCAACAGAGATGCTTCTGAAAGGGAGCGGGCTCGGATAAGCCAGTCGTCCAGAAAGAGGACGGACACAGAGTCCTTGGCGCTACAGCCATCGCTGCCACCACCAGCAGAACCTCAGAGAACATCCTTGGGGCAGTGGATAGCCCAAAAAGAAGGGCAGCAAACTGATAATTAGAGCCAAGCATGTCAACACACAGATACTTTTGCTGATCTGCCTATATCAGGAATGAAATACGCCTCAGCCAGATTCAGAGAAACCAAGAACTCCCCTTGGCACATTACTTGCGTTACGGAGCGCAAGATTTCCATCTGGAAGCACAAGCCACAAAAGTGCTCGTTGACCCCACTGAGGACCAGAACGGGCTGGAAGGAACAGTCTTTCTTTTTCTTTTTTTGTTTTGGCACCACAAAATAGATGGCATATCTGCCCTTGCCCCATTTGTCCAGGAGGATGGGCACCACCGCCTTCAGGCATAACAATTTGTTCAGGATAGTCTGCACAATGGCACTTTAGATTGCAGATCCAAAAGGGGAAATAACGAGAGCATCCAGAATTAGCTCTTTGCATTCCAAGACATAGCCGAGCTGAATGGTTTCTAGTATCCAGCAACCCTTGCTAACCCAGGCCCATTCCTGAAAGAAAAGATGAAGCCTATAGCCAGAGGAAGCATGTAATGGGCCCCCACACACCTTCACTGTGCAGCCCAGAAGGTTCCTCCTCTGGAAAGGACAAAGTCTCTGGGCCTATGTGCTCCACAAAAGGGACCGAGAATGAACCAGATGCCGAGAAGCAGAGGGGAAGAGGTTTTCCACGTCAGTAATGACGAGAGTTGTGAAACCTCCAGGAATCTGGCCAGTTTGCCCTCAGTGGACAAGCAGTGACTACTGGAGAAAGACACCAGCCTGATTTAGAGGTCCCTTGGACCTGTCTTTCGGAAGTTGGTAAGATTTTGTCTTGCCCGGGGTCCTTCACCAGCTTCTCCAAATCAACTCCAAACAGAAGCTTCCCATTAAAAGCCAGTTGGGCTTTGGAAGAGGTATTCACCACCCAGTGCCGGAGCTAAATAAATGCCGCGACACCGTCGTCAGGGCACTATTCCTGTCCACCAAGCTTACTAGGTCATACATGGCATCAGAAAGGAAGGCTGTAGTGGACTCCAAAAGAGCAGTAGCATCATCTGTCATTCAGAATGTCACTGCTCGAATCATTGTGAAAGCCAAAATATTCGATCATATCTCCCCCATCCTATACGCTCTCCACTGGCTTCCAATCTCTAGTAGGATTCAATATAAAACACTTGTCACCACTTTTAAACTCATTAATGACTTAGCCCCATCACAGTTAGCAACATTACTTCAGACTCCACCAGAAAACAGACTTAGAAGAAAAACTAACCTCAACATGCTACTAATTCCCAATGCCGTGAGAAAATCGAAACAAATACCACCAACACTGCTTTTTCATATTATGCTCCCAGCCAATGGAACAAACTACCACTAAACCTAAGAGAGATTAAGGACCTTACCTCTTTCAGGAAGGAACTTAAAACCTACCTGTTTAGTCAACACTACAGCAACCTACAACCTGCAATCAAATATACTACACAAGAATATACAACTAACCAAACACAAGTCTATCCCACCTAATTCTAGACTCATTTTAATAACCATTCTAAATGGTCCTCCTCCCAACACTATACTTGTGATTTACAAATAACTATTATAAATAGTTTTTGTCAACCATGTAAATAATTCACACATTGGTTCTTTGTAACAGTTTTTATGTTCCATTATGTTCTTATGTAAATTACTTACACATTGTTTCCGTGTAACTTAGTTCTTATGTTCACTGAATGTTCTATGTAATGCAATATTGCACTGTTTGCTATATTGTTGTTTAAGTTCCTTGTAAACCGCCCCTGATCTCTGGAAGGGGCGGTATAGAAAAGCACACAAATAAATAAATAAATCTGATAGAAGAACCAGAATCCACTGGAGCAGGGCATGAGATATCAGGCTGGTACATACCACCAGCCGCCATGGCGAAACAGCTCCTCAGCAACAAATCCACCTTATGATCCAGAGAATCCTTTAAAGCAGATCTGCCTTTCACAGGAATGGTGATGCCGTAACCTGCGCATACATCTTGGGAATGCCAAACCTCTCAACGCACTCCTCCTCCAGGAGAGTGGAGATCTTCCTACACCCTTAAACCTTTAAGCAGGTAATCAGGAAAGTCCCACTCCAACCAGATCATATCCTTGATCACATCCAGGAACAGGAAGACAGTAGTGGATTTTTGCACCCCTTGAAGGGGCAGGCATACCATCTGTTCCTGCTCCATGCCAGAAGCATCTGTCAAGTTCAAAGCAGATGAGACCCTGGTAATCAACACCCCTGGTTCCTCCTTCTGAAACAGGCGGAGCACTCTGGCCTCTGCACCATCATCTGAAGGCAAGAGTATTTCATCCACATCGGAGTCCAGTACTGAGCCATCTGAATCTGAGCCACCGTCAAAATCTCAGACAGCTCTCAGCTGTTCCCCATCTCCAGGGGGGCACCCCTTGCGGGGGACACTTAAGACAAAGACAATCAAACAGGGCTTCCACTTTCAGCCTGCCCCGCATGATATTGTGCCTGGTGGGCACTCAGAGGCCGCAGGATCTGAATTTCCAAGCCAGAAGGACCAGTTCTGTTGCAAAAAGATAAGGAATTCCGATGAGGACAATCCAGAATCCAGAAGTTCTCCTCTTCAATATACCACCCCAAATCTAGGGGGCAGAGCCACCACAGACCCCCTAGAGGACAATGAGCAGCTCACAGCAGTCACCAGATCCTCCAGCCAACTGAATATCCTTATCCATAGTGCCAACCATCACCTCCTGTCCTGAGGCAAACAAGGTTGGACTAACTGTAAAACCTAGCTGGGAGGGGAAATCAGGCCCTCCAGGGATGACTCAGAAGTTGCCATGCAAGAAGAGCAGAGACCAGAATCTGGAGATGAGGCACCTCGCTTGCCACAGATCAAATAATGTTTCCTGGAAGAAGACAGAGTGCTAAGGCAAGTATCATAATATCGCACACTAAGGCTGTGGCGGCCCAAAAGTGCATGTCAGCTGTACTTTTATGAGATGTATGTTAAAGGCACTGGGGAAGGAGCATGTGTTGGAGTCGCTTAGGCAGAACACGCGTTAGGACCGTGTGCGACCACCAGGCACACAATAGATAAAAATGCTATTAATGTGTGCAGAAAAGGCAGGACCCCCCCCCCCCCCCACACACACACAGACAGCACACCAACAGTCACCAGTGGACCAACCCAAATTGTGCCCCAGGAAGATGGAATCAGGAGCCCTCAACAAGGACAATGACTAGGTCAAGCCTTGGCATTCATCCAGAGAGCCCCAGGCAGAGAATCTGTGCTGGGCTCAGCTCTACTCCCCTGAACTGCGTTACTGGCTGGCTGTGCAACACTGTTTAAAGTGGCTGAAAGGCAGATCTCTCAGAGCTTTCTGCAATCTTCCGGAGAGAGCAGGGCGGACATAGGGGGAGGGATGGGGCACTGAAGTTGTGTGAGGCTGCTGCACTCTTCCAGATCCTTCCAATTTTGTGGCTGCTCAGCAGGGTCATCACGATGTGGAGCTGAATCAATTTTCCCTCCTCCTATGGCTACTGAGAAGCTCGCAGTCTAGTGGAGCCTCAGTCACATTCAAGTGAGAAAGTCTCAAGGTGGTCTTCATGAGTGTTTAATCAATCTTTTCCTCTCAATTCTCAGATTTTCTTCAGCACAGGAGAAAATCCATCCATCATCTGCTGGAGACAAAGAAATACCAAAGAGACCTTTGGTGGCTGAGGGGAAAGAAGCACAGGAGTGATATCGTTGAAACATGGGCTTTTCATTGGTTCTTTGTCATTACCAATCTGCTGGTAAGGGAAAACAACCTATTTGTCTGGACTGGTCTAGCAGGACAATATGAAAGCATTCTTTAGAAAAGCCAAGGGATTCCCCCCCCCCCTACTCTTTTCTTTACCCCCTCCCACTTCCATTCAATCTTTTTCTCACCGAAACCTGGTTAAGGGAAGGAGAGGAGCCCCTCCTCAACCGTTGTCTCCCCCCAGGTTTCTCTGCCTTCTCCACGCCCTGTCGAGGCAGGATCGGCAGAGGGGTTGCAGCCCTCTGTTGCTCCCCTTTTTTCTATCCAAGAAATATCTTCCCCAGCCCTCCACTACCCTTAGGTCCCTTCTGCTTCGTCTTGGTTCCACTCCTGCCCTGCACCTGCTCCTAATCTATACCTCACCCCCTCTCTCCAGCCCTACCTATGGGATTCTCTTTTCCTTACCCTCTCCAAAGCCTCCCTTCTCTTCCCTCATCTTATAATTCTGGAAGACTTTAACGTGCACTGGGATCACCGTACTAGGTCACGCGACACTTATTTATTTATTTATTTAGCATACATTTGTATACCGCTACTTCCAGCGATCAGGAGCGGTTTGATTACATGATGGAAACTGTCAGATCAGGACAAAACATTTTCAAAGATATACAAATTGATCTACAGGATAAGCACGACACACAATAGTTGGGAAATTTGATCTTTCTTCCATTAGAAAGGGGGGGGGGGGGTATTTACATATTGTGATGGCGAAGACAGCCAAGTCCCTATGGAAGTGAAAAAAGTACAGGCAATTTCCCCTAAGCAGAGCGAAAGGGAAAAAAATGCTCAGTTTAAAACTGCAGCTAAGGTTGAAAAAAAGAACCTGTCAAAAGTTGTTGACCAAAAGCCACGCCCCAGCTCCATAGCAACTGAGAGTGGTGATGCAGCACAGCTGGGGGCGGGGTGGAAAGATACCGGCCAGTCACATGTTTATAAACCCCAGAGAACAGAGAGAGAGAGACTCACAGGATCAGGAAGATTCTCTAGCTTCCCGGGGGAGGAAGGGAGATTGGCAAGGATCCAAAGAGAGGCAAGGAGATTGCCAGGACAAGAGAGGAAGAGAACTGACTCTGTTTCAGAGGAGGAATCTGCAAGGGAGCCATACTCAGGACACGAGGTTCATGTCTCCAGGAGAAAGAGAGACGAGAAGGCTGCTTTAACCCAGAGACAGCATGGCCAGGGAAAGAGCAAGGAACCCCTGCTAAGGAAACTCCCAAAAGGTAATGCTGATAAAGCTTTTAGCCAGAGGTCTCAGGAAGAGTTCCCATACAGCCAGCTCCCAGAGTTTAACCAGAAGCAAGGTTACAGAAAGCCTCTCAGCAAGGAAGGGTTAAATGTTTTAAAACTGGTTCAGCATATGCTGAGAGACCAGGAAGTAATTAACAGAGAGAAGAATTCTGTGTACCGAGGGAAAGCACAGCTGCTTGTTGACGACGTCACAGAACACTCTTGCTCAGACTGCGAATCTATGGATATCGGGGAAAACATTCTTTTAAGTGAGCTGGAGGAGCCAATGGAATGTGAGTTATCCCAGATAGTAAAATAATAGTGTGAGAATATATGTGTTGAAGAAAAACTCCATTTCTTTGCTATGCTTAATGTGTTACAGAGCTACCAAGTTTTAATTAGTAAGCTTGCTGCCATGAATGAGACTTGATCAGGAGTACTGCTAGAAGTCTCAGAATCACTGATTAAAACCAGTAAAAGCTCTGAAACAAAAGGAGAAAAGTTTAACTGCTGAACTTATTTGCATTGAAGATTTTAATGAACATTTTTGTTTAAAGCACTGTGAAGAGAAGCTTTATAAGTGAATGGAAAGTTTTGTTTGCTGAAGTAAGCAATTAGTTTTTTTTCTTACCTGAGTTTCCTGTGAATAAGTGTACCCATGTTATACCAAGCTTCATTGTGAAGTTCCCGCTACTAAGGGAGGCTAATAAAAATATTCCTGCGTTTGCTTTCAAACCTCGGCTCAGCTTTTGCTTTACAACTACACATGCTCTGAACACTACAACTCCCAGAAGCCTTTGCTTTGGAAGTTACTTGAAAGTAACATTCGCTCCCCCTTCACCTCGTCAGGCAGCCGCCTAGGCGGGGGAAGGGCACGACAATATCTACATTTTTACATGTAAGTACATTGTTGTTTCAACGGATGGTAATAGAATGGTTCTCGCTGTCTATGTCATGTTATAGGATAGTTGAAATAAGTAAGTCTTAAGTTTTTTTCTAAAGTCCAACAAGTCGTTGTTAGAGCGTAGCTCAGGTGGGAGTTGGTTCCAGAGTGTGGGTGCTGTGTATGAGTATGCTCTGTTACTTGTGATGGTTTTGACGGATCTAATACTTGTTGGCACACATAGGGTATTTAGGTTTGTGGTTCTTCTGTTTCTGTTGAGAGGTTGCGTGTTGATTAGGTTTGAGAAGAAAGATGGAGCTATGTTGTGGATAAGTTTGAAAGTGGTTATTAGGTTTTTGTATTTTATGCGAGCTATGATGGGGAGCCAGTGCAGTTCGATTAACACTGGTGTGATGTGTTCAGCAAAGCCTTTTTTCATGATGATTCTGGCCGCGACGTTTTGCGCCATTTGGAGTATGTTTAGGGTTTTCTTTGGTAGGCCCTGTAAAATGGCGTTGCAGTAGTCGAAATGGGGTGTGATGAGAGCTTGTGCTACTGTCCTGAAATCATTAGCTTCAATGATGTTCCGTAGCGGCTGTAGGACTCTGAGTCTGTGGAAAATGGCCCTGTTTATTAAGCAGAGGTGTTTTTCCATCTTTAGGTCACTATCAAGCGTTACCCCTAGATATTTTATTTCATTTTTTGTGTGATAGGTGTTCTTGCACAGGGAGATTATTGCAGGCGGGTTGAACTCCGGTATTCTTGAGATGTACATGACTTCAGTTTTTTTGTGGTTTATAGCCATGTTTTGTTGAAGCCATGTCTGCATTTCGCTTATGCAATCTTCTAGTTTGGTGTAGTTAGGATTATCTGCGTCAAGTTGTGTGTATAGCATAATATCATCTGCGTAAATGTGGTAGTTGATTTTGTGCTTTTTGAATATTTCGCAGATTGGTTGCATGTATACATTGAAAAGAAGTGAGGAAAGGGCTGAGCCTTGTGGTATGCCTTGTGTTTGGGGGAAGGCCTCTGCTTTCTCATTGTTGAATTGGACCTGTTGCATTCTGTCTGTAATATAAGATGAGAACCATTTTAGGGGGGTTCCTGATATTCCTATTGCTTCAATTCTGCTCAGGAGTGTCTGATGGTGAACTGTATCGAAAGCCGCTGAGATGTCAATAAATATGAGAATGAACATTTTCATTTTATCTTCTAGGCCTTTGAGTAGGTTGTCCATTAGTGCAATAAGCAGGGTTTCGACTCCATGTTGCCTGAAGCCGTATTGGTGATCATCTAGGGTTCCGTTGTTGTCCAGGTGGTCTTGCAGTTGTTATAGGACTGCCTTTTCAATAATCTTTGCTAGGAAGGCTATGCTGGATATTGGGCGATAGGATGCTGGGTCGTCCCCATTGAGTGTTTTGTTTTTTAGAATCGGTCTTATGATGGATTTCTTTAGTTGCGCGGGCATGGTTCCTTGTTGAAGTGACTGGTTTACTATGTGAGAGACATGCTGGGCGGTCTCTGTTTTCGTTGCCTTGATCCAAGCAGCAGGGCAGGGATCAAGTGTGGAGGTAGTGGTATTAATGTTAGTGATAATGTTCATGATGTGCTTGTCTCCAATTTTCTGGAAGTTGGTCCATTTACTGATGCAGGTTTCGCTCGTCGTCATGTTTGAGGCGCGGGGGGGGGGGGGGGTTGTCCAGGCATTGTATGGGTTTTATGGCCACATGTGGGTTAAGTTTGCTAGCGTAGTGATCTGCTAGTGTTTGGGCCTTGATTTTGTTATTATAGTGATCCTCTTGGGCATTTTTGGTGAGGGATTTGACTAGTGCAAACAGTTCTCTGGGCTTGTTTATGGCCTTGTTTAGTAAGTTAGTGTGATGTGTTCGCTTTGCCAGGTTGACTTCATTTTTGTATTTCGAGAGTAGTGTCAGGTATTCTGTTTTATGTTCATCAGTTTTGCTTTGCCGCCATTTCCTCTCTAATTTTCGCAGTTCTCTCTTCAGTCTGGTCAGAGTTTCTGTGTACCATGGTTCTGTTTTGTTTTTGGTTGTGTTAGTTGTGGCTTTCCATTTCGGTTCTGCTGTTGCTTGAATTCCTGAGTTCCAGTTGTTTATTAGGTTGTTGAGGTCAGTGCTTTCTTCTTTCCTCACTCACACTGCCGACCTCTCCCTTCAGCAGCTCGTGTGCATTCTTACCCACTCTGCAGGCCATATCCTTGACCTAGTTCTGTCCCCTCTGAATTCCCCCTCACTCCCTTTGCCTTCCATTCTTTCCCAGTCCCTTGGTCCGATCACGTCTGTCTCTTTTTCTCCATCCCCTGCCCTTCCGCCCCTTCTTCCCACCCCTCTCCTGCTGCTATCCCTCCCCTCTTGGTGTGTCGCCCCAATGCCTCGACTCTCGCGCGTTTTTCCCCTTCCGATTCCCTCTTCCCCACTGACTTTCATCTTCTTTCCCCTGATGCCCAGGCCCAGCTGTGGAATTCCACCCTCTCAGCCATCTTAAATGCTCTTGCGCCTCTCCAGCCTGCTTCCACTGTACGTTGCCCTCATTCACATCCCTGGTATCATTCTGGCCTCCTCCTTCACTGCTCCTACCTCCGCAGAGCTGAGCATCTCTGGCGTAAGCATCCCACCCCTGATACCCAGGGTCATTACCATAACTGCCATTCCCATTATTGTTCTCTCCTCCATTCCAGCAAGTTGACCTTTTTCTACAATCTCATCTCTACAGCTTCCAGTTCCTCTCGTCAGCTTTATTCTATTCTGCGCTCCCTCTCTGCCCCCGCTCCTCTGCTTTACCCAGCTCCTCCTTTATCCAGCCCTGAACCAACCCTATTGGCCGCACATTTCTCTAACAAGGTCCTCACCCTACGCTCATCTTTTCCCTCCTGTTCCCCTCCTTTTTTCTCTCCTGCCCCACACACCCCTCCCTCCTCCTCTGACCCTGTAGGCCCCATATTCTCCCACCTCTGGTCCTCCTTCTGCCCCATTACACTCCCTGAACTATCTTAGACCCTAGCATCCACTCGCAAAACATGTCCCACTGACCCTATTCCTTCCACCTGGCTTTGACTCCTCACTAGCCCTAGTTCCTCTTATCCTCTCTATGTTGAATTCTAGTCTTCTTTCTGACTCCTTCCCCTCTTTGTGGAAACCCGCTTTAATATGACCCTTCCTTAAGAAGGCCTCCCTTGATCCCTCTATCCCTGCAAACTGGTGCCCCATCTCCAATCTCCCTTTTCTTTCCAAGTTCCTAGAAAAAACTAGTATTCTCTCAACTTTCTTCACACCTTGATGCCACCCTTTCCCTTCATCCTCGTCAATGTGGTTTTCGCCCCGGCCATAGCACAGAATCTATTCCTCTTTCTATCTTGAACGAACTCCACTCTGCACATGATCATGGTTCTCTCTCTATTGCAGTCTCTCTTGATTTGATTTGTCCTCTGCTTTCAATCTTGTTAACCACCACACTCTCCTCACTTGTCTCCGCGAAGTCGGGATCTCAGGTTCTGTTTTTCTCTGGTTTTGCTCCTTCCTGACCAACAGATCCTTCTCTGTGCTCTCTGGTTCTTCATCCTCTCCCACTCACCTGCTCACCTGTGGTGTTCCTCAGGGTTCTGTCTTAGCCCCCCTCTTGTTCAATGTTTTTCTAGCTCCTCTCACCCTTGTGGTTCAACAATTTGGTATTTCCGCCTATTATTAAGCAGATGATGTTTTTCTCCTCCACCACACTGACCCTATCTCTCCTTATCTTTTTCCACTTAATTCTTGTCTCTCCACTATCGACTCCTGGATATCCACCAACCTTCTTCACCCTAACTTATCCAAAACTATGGCTATTTGGTTCACTTTCAGTGGCCCATTCCCTCCGCCTCTCCCCTGCTTTCTTTCTCCCCCATCCCAGTCTTTCCCTCCCTTCATTATCTTGGCATTACCCTGGACTCTGCACTATCATTTCATGAACACATCTCCTCTGTGGTCCAGTGCTCTTTCCGTGCCATCCATCCTTTTCTCCCCGCTTCCTCCCTGAGCACTCTGCTCATTTCCCTTGTCCTATCACGCCTGGATTATTGTACCATCTCTTTTGCCGGTCTCCCTCAATACCAATTGCGCAGGCTCCAACTCATCCAGAACACCGCCGCCAAGATCCTCACTCAAGCTACTCATTTCGATCATATCACTCCTCTTCTCATCAACCTTCACTGGCTTCCTGTGCCCTTTCTGATCCAGTTCAAAATTCTCACCTTCGTCCACAAAGTCATCCACACTGGTGTCCCTCACTACCTTTCCGACCTGATTCACCTTCATTCCTCCCAACGCTCTCTCAGATCAATTCACGCCAACCATATGTTCCTCCCCTCCCCCTCCTCTGCCTGCCTAGAATCCACTTGCTCTGCTGCATTTTTCTTCCTTGACCCCAAGCTTTGGAATTCGGTCCCCCTGTCCTCCGCCTTGAATTCTCCTTTCCAAAATTTAAAGCTGGCCTGAAGACTCATCTCTTCTGTGCCGCCTTCGACTTTCCCCCTCCCTCCTCCCCCCTCCAGCCCCCCTTAGTCTTCCCCTGTTTGTCCATTCTCTGAATTTCAAGCTCGTCTCTCGCCTTTTCTCTACCTTTGATTCTATCCCTTTCCTGTCACATCGATGGAGTTCTGTTTCTTTTTCCTGCAGTCAATTTATATTGTAAACCACCCTGATGCCTCGGTGTGGGTGGCATATAAAGAAATGAATAAAGATAAAGAATCCAAGAAATCTCTCTTCACTGGCAGTACCAGGTTCTCCTTATCTTTCCCTCCTTTGTTCCCCATGGAAAAAATAAATATTTCTGCATTCTCATTCTCTCTCCCATTCCCAGTAAAATAACAGTAGCAGACAGCTGGCATATTTCTAACCCCTTTTCATCCACCAACTAAAGAACTCCTCTCTTCCACCCACAAACAAAACTCTGTAGTGGGCTAAGCGAACCCAACTCCCCCTCACCCCTCATCTCCAACCCCACTACCTTAAAAATGGACTGAGCTGCCAAATTCCCCTAACCTGCATCCCTTCGGGCCAAGCAGGACAAAGTCTTAACTGAGAGCCTCCTAGCCCGTTGTTATTTATTCACTGCACTGTCAAAACAAACCCATCCCTTGAAACATGAAGATAAATCATTCACACAATTGGATAATATATCCAGTGGCACAGAGATGCTCTTCTCAGAGAGGTGGTTTACCGCTGTCTGGTAAGATCTTGCCCTCTTTGCAGAGCTTACTAATCAAATCTCTGGGATGGCAGATATCCCGCTATCGGTCTAACTATCCATTACAGTTAAGCAACTTTTTTTCTCCATTAACAAGCAAGATGAATTAGCCATACAAGTGAGGAATCCCTAACCGATAGTTCTAGAAAGAAATTACATTTTGGATCCTTAGGGCAACCCACATTTAACAATGATGGCATAATCAACTTAATTGAAAAGTCCTCATAGAACTGTTTGCATAAAAGTAACGTCTATTCAGGACATACTTTCTAGACTGAAGGTGGGAAAACCTGTACCAATCGCCACGTGACAAATTTGCCATGAGAGTGTGTGGTGAATTTGAGTTTCCCATATTTTAGCTTGCCATATTTGAGCTCTAACAATAAAATCTAACATTTGTTTCTTTACAATGTCATCTGCTGTGTATAATCAACCAGATGAGAGCACCATTATTATCACATGATCACTCTTAATTCCACCCTCAAACTGACTCATTGATGCAATGTTGATACTCCCCTCCACAGTCTATAGTATGAATTTTATTTTTCATTCACCACACCTGTAGCTACTTTGAAAAAAAAAAAAAGTTAACCATTCCTGGTCTAGAGCAGCAGATGTAACAATATGAATGGCAAACCAAGTTGCAGCTCTAAAAATTTACACAGAGGCTGAGCATACATAAGCAACCAATGTTGCCACAGCTCACAACTGAAGTATTTTCACTGTATCATTAAGCTTGGATCCTAATAGGCTGCAGCAGTGAGATATGCAGTCCACTAAACACCTAGACAGGACTGTTTTGGTTTCTGCTCTACCTTATTATGTGTCTGTGCAGCGCTGTATATATCTTGTAGCGCTACACAAAAGCTTAGCAGTAGTAGTATTAAGGCAAGAAATCAACAGTTGAATAGACAGCAGTGCATTTGCGTTTTCCGTATTGTAAACCAATGCTCTTTTGCAGTCCAGTGTGTTAAACGTCATTTCTCATCTGTAAACAGGTGTTTTCCATCGACAGCAGGATTGACTAGACACACAAATGGATGATATCATCCAATGCTACCAGGCAGGAACAACTTTCCCATAGCTCAGAACTAGTGTGAACTGATTAAGAGAGGAATAGTTTTGCATTTTTGATGCTAGTGACTAAGGGCCCGATTCAGAATTGCGGCTTGCAGGGCTGCACATCCCGGCGGGACGTGCAGCCCCGCAAGCTATCCTGCCCCTATTTCCCCTCCTGCTCTCCCCACACGGCTAGAGCCACAGAATGGGAAGAGTTGGCAAAGGGGCAAGATCTGGGCAGAGGGGGGGGCGGGCCGAACCAGCAGGATATACAGGGCCGATTCAAGTCACAGTCCTGTACATCCTGCCAGGTCAGAAGGGATATGCTGTTCATTCCACCTCAAAAGTAGAATAATCAGCACCGGTGGGCCAATCAGGCCCAGGGATACCCGCTGGGGTTGGGTTCAGGGGGGCGGGGGGTCCCTGCTGCCCGATCCAGGCCTCAGCTGGCCAGCCATGTGTCAGGCTGTGGGGAAGAGGGGGGGGGGCTGAGCCACAGGAGACAGGGGTGCCTGTGGGGAGGATGTCCCCACAGGCAGGCAGGAGCATGCTGGGCTGTCCTCTGGCCAGATTCTGTGTACTGCAGGAACAGCATAGTTACTCACCTGTAACAGGTGATCTCCGGGAACAGCAGGAATTTAGTCTTCACATATGGGTATCATCGGTACCGACAGAGCCTGCGCGGGAACGCTCCCCAGCATCCAATAGGAATGATTTTGGGAGCATCCCTCAGGACATGCTGCCTTCCTGCCTTTCCAACTGTCCCTCTTCAGTTAAGTTTGTAGCTGAGTGAAAGGATAGAGGGAGAGAGGAAAGAGACAGAGAGATAGAGAGACAACTCCTAGAGGAGGTGGGTCGGATGTGAAGACTAAATTCCTGCTGTTCCCGGAGATCACCTGTTACAGGTGAGTAACTACGCTATCTCCAGGAACAAGTAGGAATGTAGTCTTCACATGTGAGGACTCCCTAGCTGAAGATGCCAGGGAGATGACCCCAGGAAGCTGCCACCTATGGTGAGGTGGGCCATGCTTCCTCCCATGGATCTCTGGCATCCCACCAGGGTTGGTGGGTAAGCGTTGTATTAGGTTTGAAAGAGATTTTGAAGAACAGCCTGGCCAAAGAAGGCATCCTGACGGGAAGCTTTATCTAGGCAGTAGTGGGCTGTAAAGGTATGTACCGAAGCCCAGGTGGCTGCTCGACAAATGTTATCAATAGACACAGAGCGAAAGTTAGCCATAGAGGCTGACATAGCTCTCACATTATGAGCTGTGACATGGCCTTGAAGAGGAAGACTCTTACTCTCATATGCAAAGGATATGCACTGTGCAATCCATTTGGATAAAGTCCTCTTGGAGACTGGAAGTCCCAAATGACTAGAATCAAAAGCAATAAAAAGTTGAGAAGACTTTCTATGCTGCTGTGTTCTTTGTAGGTAAAAAGTTAAGGCTCTTTTACAGTCCAAAGTGTGAAGGTTCTTCTCTGCATTAGAGGCATGAGGCCTCGGAAAGAATACAGGAAGATAAATCACTTGATTTAAATGAAAAGGCGAGACCACCTTTGGCATAAAGTGTGGATGAGTTCTGAGGACAACCTTATCATGATGAAACCTAGTGTAAGGAGTATCAGCCACTAAGGCTTGCAATTCACTAATGCGACGTGCAGAGATGATTGCAATTAGGAAGATGACCTTCCAGGACAAAAACTTTAGGGTTGTAGTGGCAAAAGGCGGTTTCATGAGCTGCCCAAGAACTAGATTTAAATCCCACGCCACCGGTGGTGGTTTGATGGGAGGTTTTGTTAAAAGAAGACCTCTGATAAATCTGGATATGAGAGGATAAGAGGAAATTGGTTGTCCATTTAGAGGCCTATAGGAAGCTGTAATTGCGCTAAGATGGACTCTTACTGAATTGGTCTTTAGACCAGAATTTGATAAATGAAGTAGATACTCTAGTATCGACTCCAAAGGTATCACCAGGGGGTTTAACCCCTTCTGGGAACACCATATAGTGAAACGTTTCCACTTAAAGGCGTAAGATCGTCCTGTAGAAGGTTTTCTAGAAGCCTGAAGGATATCCTTTACCTGTTGGGAAAGGTTGAGATCCTGAAGATTTAAGCTCTCAGCAACCAGGTCGTGAGATGCAGGGACTGGGGATTCGTGTGCCATAGCGTCCCTGTCTCCTGGGAAAGGAGATCTGGAGCACAGCCTAACTCCAGAGGTGCAGCTTGAGAGAGATGTAGAAGAGGTAATTAGATCTTACCTGCTAATTATTGTTCCTGAAGGAACGACAGTCCAGTCCCTTACTTCAGGGTTACGCAACCCTTCCAGCAGCTTGGAGGCTGAGCCCAACCTTTTTGGGGTGGAGCGGTATATATACCACTGGTGCCACCCACCAACTCCAGTAAACGACTGTCAAAGCAGATATAACCAACCTAGATAACTCAGAAAACATAAGTAAACAAACTCAAATCTAAGTTTTTTTTTTTGTTTTTTTTTTTTAAACCAGGAGAAGTTAGTAGGAGAGGAGGTCCAGGGAGAAGGTAGGAGAACTGCCATGGTGCGTGCCTTTTCTCCAGCCTGACCCACCAACACACCTGAAACCGCCCTCAGGCCGCAGACCCCTAACAAAGAGAACGGCCGGAATGGCTACAGAACTAGGGAGGGTAGTAGGGACTGGACTGTCGTTCCTTCAGGAACAATAATTAGCAGGTAAGATCTAATTACCTCTTCCTTATCGTCACTCCAGTCCAGTCCCTTACTTCAGGGAAGTACCAGAGCAGTACCAGCCCGGGCGGGATCCGCCATTCCGGAACGTAGCACTGCCTGTGCAAACCTAGAGTCCGACGAGCTCTGCACATCCAGCCTGTAGTGCTTGGTGAAGGAGTGCAGAGAGGACCAAGTCGCTGCCCTACAGATATCCAGAGGAGGTACTAGACTGAACTCCGCCCAAGAGGTAGCCTGTGCTCGAGTTGAGTGAGCGCGCAAGCCCCCTGGGACCTGTTTCCCCTTGAGGATATAGGCGGAAGCGATCGCCTCCCTGATCCATCTGGAAATTGAGGCCTTGGCTGCCGCCTCACCCTTGTGGGGCCCTCCGAACTGTACAAAGAGTTGTTCGGATTTCCGAAAGGGCGCCGTGCGGGAGAGGTAGCGCTTCAAGGCTCTGGGGACGTCTAGCAGATGGAGCTTACTGTCTCCCCCTACTGCCCCCTCCGGTCGGAGAGTCGGGAGAGAGATGGACTGGTTGACGTGGAAGGGGGAGATCACCTTAGGCAAAAAGGAAGGAACCGTCCTAAGTACTACCTTATCCCTGAGGAAGGACAGAAAGGGAGGCCGAGAAGACAGGGCTTGTAGTTCGGAGACTCGTCTGGCTGAGCAAATGGCCACCAGGAACACCGTCTTCAGCGTCAGATCCTTCAAGGAGGCCTTCTTCCAAGGCTCAAACGGACCCGTGGCTAGGGAATTCAGAACTAGGTTAAGGTCCCAAGGGGGTATGACCGATCTTCGTTGTGGTCGGAGCCGCTTGACCGCTTTCAAGAACCTTGCAACGTCCGCGTTTGTTCCCAAGGCTTTTCCGCCCACCTTGCCCCTATAGCACGCGATGGCCGCCAGTTGTACTCTCAGGGAGCTGTGAGCTAAACCCTTGTCGAGGCCCACTTGCAAGAACTCCAGCACCTCCGGGACCGAGGCCGACAGGGGATTCTTCCGGCGTTCTGTACACCATGCTTCAAAGATACGCCAGACTCTTACGTAGGAAAGACAGGTGGAGCGCTTCCTCGCGCTCAACATGGTCGCGATTACTGCCGGTGAGTAGCCGCGCTTCAAGAGCCGTGCCCTTTCAATAGCCATGCCGTAAGCGAGACTCGATCCACGTGTGGCATCTGAACCGGTCCTTGCTTGAGTAGGTCCTTCCTGACCGGAAGGTGCCATGGTCGGTCGGCGATCATCCTTACCAGATCCGCATACCAAGGACGGCGAGGCCAATCCGGGGCAATAAGGACTACTAGACCCCGGTGAGCTTCCACCCGCTGGAGGACCTTCCCGATTAGAGCCCAAGGGGGGAAGACATAAAGGAGCCCTTCCGTGGGCCACCTTTGAGACAGGGCGTCCAGGCCCTCGGACATCCTTTCCTTTCTCCTGCTGAAGAATCGGCTTGCTTTGGCGGATGTGAACCGTGCCATGAGGTCCATTACTGGGGGACCCCACCGGGCCACTATCTGGTCGAAGACCTCTTGATGCAGTTCCCACTCGCCGTGATCTATCTTGTACCTGCTGAGGTAATCGGCCATGATGTTGTCCGTACCTGCCACGTGCTGTGCTGAGAGCGCCTCCAGGTGGACTTCCGCCCACTTGAACAGGGAGTCCGCCTCCTTTTCCAATGCCGGACTGCTGGTGCCCCCCTGGTGATTGATGTACGCCACGGCGGTGACATTGTCGGAGAGGACGCGAATCGCTTTCCCTCGCACTGAAGGCTGAAGAGCCCTGAGCGCCCGCGCGTGACCGCTCTCAATTCCAGGCGGTTGATAGGCCAAAGGGATTCTACTGCCGACCATTGCCCCTGGACAAACTGGTCCTCGAAATGAGCCCCCCAGCCTGCCAGGCTGGCGTCTGTCGTCAAGAGTACCCACTGAGGAGGCTCTAGGGGCATTCCGCGACTCAAGTTCCTTGGGCACCTCCACCAGAGAAGAGAATGTCTGGTCCGAGGAGCACAGGGGAGCAGTCGAGACAAGGGGTGCTGTTGCGGAGACCACCGTCGCAATAGAGACCGCTGTAAGGGGCGCATGTGAGCTCTGGCCCACGGAACGACTTCTATTGCCGCCGCCATGGTACCCAACAATTGCAGGTAATGCCTCGCTGAAGGAAGCCGTCTGACCATGAACTGTGAGACTAGAGTTCTCAGGTCCTTTAGCCTTGAGCTGGACAGAAAGACCTTGCCCTTGCCTGTGTGGAAACTTGCTCCAAGATATTCGAGCTCCTGTGATGGAACCAAACTGCTCTTTGCTCGATTGATGACCCATCCTAGTTCTTCCAGAACTTGAACTACTTCGGCTGTTGCTTGGCGACTTTCCTCCTCTGACTTTGCCCGGATCAGCCAGTCGTCCAGATAGGGGTGCACTAAGATTCCCTTCTTTCGTAGGGCGGCCGCTACTACCACCATCACCTTGGTAAAGGTTCTGGGCGCTGTTGCTAGCCCGAAGGGTAGCGCCTGAAATTGAAAATGACCTCGAGGTACCGCGAATCTGAGGAAATGCTGATGGGCCCTTCTGACCGGGATATGTAAGTACGCTTCTGTCAGATCCAGCGATGTTAGGAACTCTCCGGCCCTCACGGCCGCTATCACTGACCTTAGGGTCTCCATCCGGAAGTGAGGTATCTTGAGGCAGCGGTTGACCTGTTTTAGGTCGAGGATCGGGCGAAAGGATTCCTCCTTTTTTGGGACGACGAAGTAAATCGAGTACCGACCCATACCGCATTGGTCTGGGGGCACCGGGACTACGGCCCCGAGAGCTATGAGGCAGGAAAGTGTCGACTCCATGGCTTCTCTTTTTGCTGCGGAGCCGCAGGGAGACTGAACAAAAGCTGGGAGTATTTGCTTTGCAAATTCGAGGGAGTATCCTTCTCGAATCACTTCCAGCACCCATTGATCGGACGTGACTCGGGACCAGGCGGGAAGAAACTGCCTCAGGCGACCGCCTACCGGCAATCCGTCCTCCCGGACCCCCTGTATCTCATTGTTGCTTTCTGGGACCCGAGGAGAAGGAGGAGGAAGAGGATGAGAAACCCCTGCCCCGAAACCCTCTGGCACCTTGACCCCTAGCGTTAAAACGACCCCTGAGGAAAGGGTTAGGTCTGTTCGAGCGGAACCTCCAGGGTTCTCTGGATTGGTTCCGAGAAGGGGCAGAAGATCGTGTTTGCTTGATCCTGTCCTCCGGAAGTCTGCCGCCCTTGGACTCGCCCAGGTCCTTTACCAACTTGTCCAAGTCTTCTCCGAACAAAAGTTTCCCTTTAAAGGGGAGGCGACTCAGGCGAGCTTTGGAGGAGGCATCCGCGGCCCAATTCCGGAGCCACAAGTAGCGTCTGGCTGCCACCACCGAGGCCATGTTCTTTGCTAAGCTCCGGATGAGGTCATACTGGCTATCTGCCAAGAAGGCCGTACCTGATTCCAACCTTGCCGAGGTGGCTAGGACCCCATCGGAGGAACCCTCCTCCGCCTGGAGTTGCTGAGACCACCTCAAACATGCTCGTGCCACCCATGCTCCCGAAACTGAGGCTTGTAAGGCAAGAGCGCTCACGTCGAAGGCTTGCTTAAGGAGCGTGTCCAATCTTCTGTCCTGGGCATCCTTCAGCGCCGCGCTGCCCTCCACTGGGATGGTGGTTTTCTTCGTTACTGCCGAGACCGCCGCATCCACTCTGGGGGACTTCAGAAGTTCTTTGTCTGCCTCAGGGAGAGGGTAGAGCCGAGACATGGCCCTGACTCCTCTCAACGCTGATTCTGGTTGATCCCACTCCTCTCCTGAATCATCTGACGTACCACTCTGTGGACAGGGAAGACCTTCTGGGACCTTCTGACGGCCTGAATCAAGGGATCCTCCAAGGCTTCCTCCTCTGCGGGAGTATCCGAGGCTACGTTGAGAGCTTTCAGGGAGTCATTAATTAAAGCGGGCAACTCCTCCCGCCTGAATACTCTGATTATGCGAGAGTGGTCCTCCTCCGGGATCTCCCCTTCCTCCAGCTCCTCCTCTTCCTTTTCCGAGGGCTCCTCCTCTGGCAAGTCCTGGGAAAGTGGAGTGAGGGGCTCTTCAACTGCCAGCCTGGGACGCTTCGAGGAAATCCCCGAGTCCTGGGAGTTAGATCTCATGGGTCTGACCAGTTTGCCTTCAGACGACGGACCCGCTTCCCCTGGGCCAAGACCCCTCTTACGCAGGCAATAGGCCTGGTGCAGCAGGAGAATGAAATCAGGGGAGAAGAAGTCCCCTGCTCCCCCTTCTCCTGCCGGCAGGGAGGAGGAAGGAGCTGGGGGAAGGAGGGTCTCTGAGTGCGAGGGAGGGGACAGCTGAGGCGCTGCTTCTCCCTCTAAGGGATCAGAAGACCCCTGCGAGGCCTGGGACATGGCCAGGCTGATTTCCTGTTCCACAGAGGAAGCGACAGCGGCGCAGCCCCTGCAGACCCCTGCCTCAGATGCAGTGCCCCTTCTAGTGCCACAAGAGGGACACCTCGGTTTGCCCGTCATGTTCTTGGGAGAGATCTCCTAGTTGCCTCCCCCAACAAAAAGATACTGTTCCCCCTCAGACTAAACAAAATCAATAAACAAGATTAAATCCAATTAAATTACATTAAAATAAATAAAAATAAATTAAAATAAATTAACTAAACTAAATTAGGCTAATAACCGCCCCCCCCCCCCTTACAATATTAGACCCAGCAAGTTCTCCGGGGCTGGGGGGGCTATGTTGCAATATTTCCCCCTCAATATCTCATTAAACGCCAAGAAAAGCTGTAGCAGGAAAACTTCTATAAATTTGCTAACAGCTTAAGCTGTATACTTGCGGTTCAGGAGCTCTTCAGTTCCAGGCCCGAGACCGCCGTTCTCCTTAGGGGCTCAACACGTGCTAGGCCGCAGCCACGTGGAGCCCTAGATGAATCGCCTGCAAACGCTGGCCTCTGCTGTCCCCCGCGCTCCGGCGGTAAGGGGGAGAGAGGAAACTGAAGCCCGAACAATTTCGGAGCTCACGCTGCCCGCCGCGCTTCTCTTCCGTCGCTGAAGCAGCGCATCGCCGTAAGAAGAGAAGGGGGGCTGAAGAGGATTCGGCTCTCCCCGCGTGTACGGCGCGTCCTCCAGCGCTCAGCCGCCAGCTGGGCTTCGGCGCGAGGACGGGCCGGATCTGAGGCAGGCAGACCGGAGAATAGGCAGCACGGGCAGTGAGAGGAGCTCTGGACTTTCCTCCTCGCTGCTGCCCGATCCGCAGAGAATCAGTTTCAGTACGCTGCAGGGAGGGAGGGAGGGAGGGGGGGGGGGGAAAGGAGTACTCCGGAGAGAATCAAATAGGATACCAAAGATCCTGTAAATCAAATGAATTAAATAAATCAAATCCAACTAAAATTAAATAAATTAAATTCAATAAATTAAATAAAAAGGAATTTAAGAGGAAAGAAGGACTCCAGTAAGCCCTAGGCTTACGGGACCCTCCAGCTGCTTGGAGGCTGAGTATACTGGAGTTGGTGGGTGGCACCAGTGGTATATATACCGCTCCACCCCAAAAAGGTTGGGCTCAGCCTCCAAGCTGCTGGAAGGGTTGCGTAACCCTGAAGTAAGGGACTGGACTGGAGTGACGATAAGGAAGCAGGGGATACCACGTTTGGCGTGGCCACCGTGGCGCTATGAGGATCATACGACTTCTGTCTCTCTGAAGCTTGAAAAGTGTTTTGGGGATGAGGGGAATGGGTGGGAAAGCATAGAGGAAGTCCTGACCCCAGTGAAGGAGGAAGGCATCCCTTGCCTGGCAATTGTGAGCCGGAATCCTGGAATAGAACTGGGGAAGTTTGGCATTCAGTGCAAATAGGTCTATGTCTGGGGTTCCGCAGATCTGAAATATCTTGGCCATCTGGTCTAGGTGGAGAGACCATTCGTGAGGCAGCAATACTCGGCTGGGTTTGTCTGCCCAAAGGTTTTGAATGCCTGGAAGATATACCATGAGAAGGTGGATTTGATGCTCTCTGGCGAGGGCCCAAAGTCGTAAAGCTTCATTGCATAATGACAGAGAGCCTGTTCCGCCCTGCTTGTTCACATAGAACATGGCTACTTGATTGTCCATTTGGACTAGGAATGTCTTGTAGTTGAGCTGGGCATGGAATACTCGAAGAGCTAAATAGATTGCTCTTAATTCCAGGAGGTTTATGTGAAGACAAGCCTCCTGTGGAGTCCAGGTGCCCTGGGTAGAGAGATGATGCAGGTGTGCTCCCCAACCCACCTGTGATGCATCTGTTGTTAGGGTGGCCTGGAATAGGGGTTGCTGGAAAGGAGACCCCACTGAAAGATTCTCCAGTGATTGCCACCATTGAAGGGACAAGATCAGCCGATGAGAGTTTGCTATCTTGCCTGACAAACGTCCTCTGGCCTGTGTCCACTGTCTGGATAGGGTCCACTGGGCTGCTCGCATGTGGAGGTGAGCATAGGGAACTACATGGACTGTGGATGCCATGTGTCCCACTAACTGTAGCAGTTCTCAAGCAGTTAGGGAGGATTTTCCCGCTGCTTGAGAAGCTAGTTGCACTATGCGAAGACACCGGGCCTGTGGAAGGAAAGCCCTTGACTGTCTGGTATCTAGACAGGCTCCTATGAACTCCAGAGACTGGGGAAGGAACAAAGTTGGGATTTTGGGAAGTTTGTTACCAATCCCAAATATTGGAGGATTCGCATTGTGCGAGACAGTGCAGAGCTGGCCTCTGCAACCGTGGGGGCTCGAATGAGCCAGTCGTCCAAGTAAGGGAAGACGAAAATCCCTAGGGTTCGCAGGAATGTAGCTACTACTGCCATGCATTTCATGAATACTCTTGGTGCAGAAGCCAGACCAAAGGGAAGAACCCTGTATTGGAAGTGTTTTCCCTTGAAAAGGAATCGTAAGAACTTCCTGTGATCTGGATGGATCAAAATGTGAGTAAAATACATCCTTTAAGTCTAGAGAGCAAAGCCAATCCTGACTTTGAAGGTATGGCAGAAGAGCTCCTAGAGAAATCATTTTGAACTTCTCTCGGAACAGGTATTTGTTCAATTCTCTGAGGTCTAGAATTGGTCTATGTCCTCCTGTTTTCTTTGGAATAAGAAAATAGGGGGAGTAGAACCCTGAACCATGCTGGAGAATGGGTACCTCCTCTATTGCCCCTTGGGCAAGAAGTGTTGAGACCTCATGATCCAACAGATTGTCTGCAAATGTCTGGGAATTGGACTGCCTTAAGATTGTAGAAGGGGGCATGCTGTGAAAATGAAGCCTGTACCCCTCTCCTACAATGGACAGAGTCCAATTTTCTGCTGTTATTTGGTGCCATCTGTTGGCAAAATGACACGGCCTGCCTGGAATATTTAGGGGTTCTGGACCCCTCAGAGGCAGGAAGGCCAAGCTCTCTAGGAAGGAGTCAAAGCCCTTGAGGGGGCTGAACCTACGGAGCTGGTTGAGCTATCGGGCCTTTTGGCTTCTTCTGCTGTTTGAATTGCTGCTGTTGTCCCTTTTGGGCAACTTGACTGTGAGCTTGGCTTTGTTGGGTATAGGATGGATAAAACTCCCACTTTTTGCTGAAAGAGGGTTTCTTATAGGGTTTCTTTCTGGCTGGAGTGGCTGTAGATTTTGACAATCTATCTAAGGTGATATTGTCAGCATCTATCTCATTAGCATTTTCCTGCCAATTTTTGCCAAAGAGATTTTCACCTTTGCAAGGGATGTTGTCTAATTTATCCTGTACCCAAATCTCCAAGTCTGATACCTGAAGCCAGGCAATCCATCGTGCACCAATGGCAATAGCAGAGGTTCTGCTGATGCATTCAAAGCAGTCAAAGGCTGCACGATTGACAAACTTGGAGACATCTTGAGAATGCCTGACAAGCGTAAGGAAGTCTTGTCGTCTGTCATCTGGGAGAAGTGGGCTCATAAGCTCCAAATCTCCTGTGAACTCCTTGAGGAACATACCCATATATAAGATATATGAGCTGATCCTAACTGAAAGCATGGAAGCTTGAAAGGTTCGACGCCCAAAAGCATTAAGAGTGCTGCATTCACAACCTGAAGGATTGGATGCATGTCTCTTTGCACTTTTCATCCTACGCATGGCTGACTCCACTACCATGGAATGGTGTGACAGCTGAGTCTTTTGAAATCCAGGACATGGTGGAACTCGATACATGGTATCAAGCCTCCTAGAATGAGGAGATGTGGTCAAAGGGGTCTCCCACATTCTGAGCATCAAATCATGAAGAATTTCATGAATGGGCAGAGTGGCTGCCTCCTTTGGAGCTTTAGGATATTGGAGAATTTCCAATTCCTTTGCTCGAGGTTCCTTTTCAGGAGCTACCGTGATTGAAAGGCCTTTGGCAACATCATGGATAAAATCCTGAAAGGACATGTCCTCTGGAGGCGACATTCTGCATTGGGGAGAAGAGCCTTCTGGGAGAAAAACTCTGGTACCAGCAGAATTATCAGAGTCATCGGAATTGGAGGATTCGAAGTATCTCTGATCACGATGTTTATGTAAGGCACGGTCCCGGTATCGATCAAAGTCGGTACTGAGTTGATCCGGTACCGATCTTTCGATGCCAGGCAAAGACGGCATGGGAAGAATTCCCACCGGGGCCGGTACCGTCGGTGCTGGTACCGGTGTCGGTACCAGTGCCGGTGCCCGTTGAACCATCGGTATCAACGGTACTGCAGCTGTAAGGAGAGCTGCAATACTGCGCTCGATAGCGAGGAATCTCTCGTCTAGATGCTGCCGATGCAGGGTGTCGGTACTGGTGAAGGTGGCCGGGACCCCTGAGCATGGCACCAGTAGTTCTGTCGAGGCCGAGGCCTCGAGAACATCCTGGAACCCCATTGATGCTTTGGAGGCCAAAGCCTCCCGTTGGGGCTGTTTTGCCGGTGTGGTTCCCTCAAGGGCAATGCCAATGGCCTCTCGATGCTTTGCAGGAGAGCTACCCTTTGAGGACCGGCTTTTATGTTTAGTTACCTGAGATCCATGGGAGGAAGAAGAGGCTCTTGAAGACGTCAATGCAATGGACCTGGCATCTGAAGAAAAGAGGATACCGAGCTTTGCAGCCCGGTTCTGTCTTCCTCTTTTAGTCATTCCCATACAAGAGAAACACTCAGATGGAGAATGGTCAGGGCCTAAACATTTAAGACACCAGTCATGGGTGTCGGTGACGGAAATGGTACTCCCACACTTGGTGCATTTTTTTAAAACCACAAGCTGGTTTTTACATCTTTAAGGAAAAAATGGGGCCTAGTGCCCAAAATGGCGCCTAGCACCGAAAAAGAAAGTTTCTGAAGAGAAACAATTCAGAATTTTTTTATTTTTTTTTTTTAAGAAAAGAAAGAAAAGAACCGGCGGTACTGGTAGGCGTCGTGCAGAGGCAAGCACGACCACAAGAAAACAAGATTAAAGAAGAAATTTTCTGCGGTGACAGGGTATGAGTCCTGTCGGCTCCGCAGAAAATGAAGAACTGAAGAGGGACAGTTGGAAAGGCGGGAAGGCAGCGCACATGTGCCGAGGGATGCTCCCAAAAGCATTCCTATTGGACGCTGGGGAGCGTTCCCGTGCAGGCTCCGTCTGTACCGACGACACCCATATGTGAAGACTACATTCCTGCTTGTTCCTGAAGATATTTTGTTCCTACGGTCCAGAATCAGGTTCTAATGGGCCCGTCTTGCTCGGGGCCGTCCAGACAGCCCGGACGGGCCCCTTTGTGAATTGGGCTTCATGTCTATTTGAAGAATTCTACAGCCCCCAAAATGTGTAGGGATTGTTGTTCCAGAGACCACTGCTGAATTTGGTTTCTATTACCCAAAATGTAAGTGGCTTGAATTTGTATACGAATGGAAATCACAAAGTTCCAAATTCATGTTATTGGTTTAACTTATATTATACATTGCATTGAACATTTCTGGATTATGTAATTTATAAATCAAATTATAAAATAAATAACCAATACAAACCAAAGAGCCACATCTAATTATGGCCAGGACTACAATAACTGTCATAGACCAGTCCTATCTTTTGTTGCTATATTGTCCATACAGCTTATATACTGTGCATCTGTAATACAATGCCACCCTGTCGCACGCAATTGTAGAAAGTGAACCAGATAGCCTCTACGTACAACCTTAGATCCATTAGATCCTTAAATCCATTATGCCAAGAAACTCATTTATGGTTAATTCCCCCTCTTCCCACTGGATGCTTTGTGTACGAGGTGTGATCAAAAAATATCGAGACTTGTGTGGCTATATAATTATGTCGCACCACGATGCTATTAAGCACGCAGTGACCTAGTTGTGTTCTGCACGTGCAGAGTGTAACATGGCTGCAGGACACCTGTACTTTTTTTTTTTTTATATTTCATTATTTAACTCCAAAGAGGAACACTACATTTATATCCATATACAGAGTTTTCAGTCTATTACAATTTACGGGCCATGTTTAGTTTTCATTTGTAACTTAACATTTTCACCTAAATCACTCAGACCATCGTGTTACTCTCCCCTGCCTTCTCCCCACTCCTTCTGCCACCCAGTCTGCTCCTGGCCATATCCAATTGTGAAGCCTTTACATTCTTCCAAACCACCATATCAAACTCTTTATTTATTCAATGTTCTCTTAATACTTTAAACTTCTCAACTTAACAAAACATGTTATTCTACAGTAAGCTTGCCAAGTGGAGTTAATTATTATCCCATTTCCTGTGTCTTGCTAAGAGGGTTCTTGTACTAGGATACACTTTTAAATAGTTATCTCCTTTCTTTCAGAGCCAATTGTTTTTCGTTTTTGGTTCCCCACTCCCACTACCTTGCATCACTGTTGTGATTTTTCAAATGTCTTAGCCTCCCCTACCTTTCCCCACCAATCTTCGCTCAGGGACCGACCTGTGCCTTCCATTTCCATGCAATGGTGGCTCTGGCCATCAGAAGCAGTTTGGCCCATGAGGAGGTGTACTGCTCCTCCAACTGCTGTCCGCTCTCTAGACCCAAGAGAAAATTCCACTGTACCAGTATCTGTGCCGGTATCAGCATCGGTACCAGTGCCCGTTGAACCATGGGTGTATTTGCGATGGTTCAATGGTTGTGCCTTGAACTATGTGGGAGCTGAGTACCCGGATTCAGTTCCCCTGCTACTTCTTTCCAAAATTGGCATACTTTGGGACATTCCAACCACATATGAAAAAATGTTCCTATGCCATCACAACCTCTCCAACATGTTCCATCTGTCTTATGACCCAACCTGTGCATCTGCATAGGGGAGAGGTATTATTTATTTATTTTATTTAGAATACATTTGTATACCGCTACTTCCAGCGATCAGCAGCGGTTTGATTACATCTTGAGAATTGCCAAATCAAGACAGAAATTTCGGAGTATCAACACATTGATTTGAAAGGAGAGCACGGCACACAGTAATAAGGTCATAGGAGAGGAGTCAGAAATTTACATGTGTACATTTTACATAACAGAATTCATGTTGCAAATTGTGACATCTTGTAGTCCCCTGGGATTTACATCAAATTGTAATAACACTGGAACAGATGTGTCTTTAGTTTTTTCCTGAACGCAATAAGGTCTTTGGTCGCTCTTAGCTCAGGTGGTAGTTGGTTCCAGATGGTCGGGGCAGAATAAGAGTATGCTCGGCGGCTAGTACTTGATTTGACGGATCTGAGGTATGTTTGATGTATTAGTTGCAGTTGGGTCTGTTGCTATTCCGTGACCCTTAAGTTCCTATGAGCTCTCGTGTGAATATTTTCCTACTGACTTTCCATTAAGGGATACCCCATTCACTCATGCCAGCCTTTTACATGTGTTGGGGGGGGTATGTTCCTCTGCAAGGAGCACCCCATAAAGCCTGAAGATGATTTGTTTCTATCTACCACCTCTCATTACTAAGTCTTCTAACCCTGTAGGTTGTTTTCTTAACTGAGAAAGTGTTTCATTGTGCAGGATGAAATAATGCAACTGGAAATATTGGTAAAATGGAATTCTTTTGCCCTCCTTGGCTTTGAGATCCTTGTGCACTATACATGTCCCTCTTGATACTAGTTCAGAAAACCTATTTATCCTTGTCCTCTGAAGGTCTTTTATAAGTGATAAGAATTCCGGTTCTGAAAATGGTCTGTTTCTAATTTGGGACCATTTTGATATCCCGTTTACCATACACTCTCTTTATCTGCTGCATTTGACCTATGAATGAATGCAGTTCCCCTCTTTCGATCCTCCCGCTTTCTTCCTACTGTTTTCTTGTTGTATTCCAACTCTCAAATATAGTAAGGGGGGAGATAGTTTGTCTTTCTATGTCCACCCACAAGGCTCCTTCTAACCGATCCTGATGAAACTTAAAGGCTCTTAATATTGCAACTTAATAATTTAACTGTAGAAGCAGGAACTTTATCCCCACACCCTTCTTCCTTTATTCTAGAAATTCAGCTGATTCCTATCCTGGCTCTTTTTCTGCCCCATACAAATTTTAGCAGTCTCTTTTCCTTTTTTAAAGAAAATCTCTATGTAGTTTTATGGGGCTTTGATTAAACAAGAAGTTAAACTTTGGAACAATGTTCTTTTTTTTTTTACTGAAGTTTTAAAATTACACATCCAGACATTCACATGAATGTAAAGATAATAGATTATAAAAACAAAACAAAAAGCAAAAGACTATAAGAAATATACATTCATATCAAAATTAGTCCACAAATAAAGGAAATATGAGGGGGTACCAAGGGGGCATGCAACGAAGCTACAGGGTAACCTATTTAAGACTAATAAGAGAAAATATTTTTTCACTCAATGTGTAATTAAACTCTGGAATTTGCTACCGGAGGATGTAGTAAAAGCTGTTAGTGTAGCCAGGTTTAAAAAAAAGGTTTGGACAAGTTCCTGGAGGAAAGGTCCATAAACCATTATTAAAATGGACCCAGAATATCCACTGCTTGCCCCAATACAAGCATTGTGGAACCTGTGTCTTTTGGGGAAACTGCTAGGTACTTGTGACCTAGATTGGCCACTGTTGGATACAGGATACTGGGCTTGATGGACCTTGGTCTGACCCAGTATGGCATATCTTATGTTCTTATAATGAGGGCAGGTCCAAGGGACCCACCACCAACTTTCAAAAGAAAATAACTAAGAAGGTAGAGACTTAACCATCAGCCATGTGGGAAGAAACAGCAACTTGAACAGATATTTCTTCTCTAACAATGAGAAACTCTAAGAGTTGCCTGGGCTCAAAAAGCATACTTTATCCTTATAAGAAACACATTTAACAGGAAATTTTAACTGAAAGGTAGCCCCAATGTCCAAGACTCTAGGTCGAAGGCCCACAAACTCCCTTCTCCTCATCTGAAAACCACAAGACAAATCTGGAAAAGACAGGAAAGACACATTAAAGTCCCTGAAATAGGAGTGGAAAATTAAAGCTTTATTTGACTCCAAAGCCAGGGTAACAAGGAGGATAGATCTATTTGTAATTACCTCCAAGGAATTTTCTAAAAACCCCGATAGGTCCCCATCCCCCAAAGAAACAGATCCAGGAACAGCACCAAAGTCCCTGGCCCCCAAGGACAAGTACTGCACCCAAGTCACTGATGGAAAATGCTCCAAAGGAAGTTTCAACACCTCCCCGAAGTATTTCCTCAACATCACTGATGACAAAATGGGAGATCTAGGAAAGTTCAAAAGTCTGATGTTACTCCGACAAACTTGGTTTTCCAAATAGTCAATCTTCCATAACTCCACAGACTTGTCCTTAATCTGGGCCACAACCATATCCCAAAGTTGAACCATTTCTTGCTCCAATGAGAGGATTTTCTCTGCTTGCTGCTCCTGAGTACTGGAGATAGCTGAGTAACTACTCTTAACCTCAAATAAATCAGTACTTGCAGAACCCACTAGAGAACTTGAAGAGTTCGCCGCTGCTATAGCCTCCCACAGCGCATCCATATTTATTACCTCTGGTTTCACCAAGCCCTTGACGCCAGAGGCTGGCAACACTCCAGTCCGCACAGATGTCACCTCTTTTGCAGCAGTCGCTGATTCAGCAGCACCTCTACACTGTGCTCCAGACTCTGGAGAAGCTGCCCCCACCGGTGGAGTGCCCCGTTCGCTCCTCTTCGATGGCATGCTCATCGGCAGGCCAGAGGGAAGCACAGCTCCAAATGGTCACACACTTCTGGGTTGCGGTGGGAAAGTGCGCAGCTCCAGAGAGAGCAGCACACCCAAAGTGCACAGAGCTGACAGATCCTCTGCCAGTCCCACCGAAGACGCCATTCCAACACCACACGAAAAGCCACAGGAGTCCAAAGTCTTTTGCCCAGGAAAGTTTGATGATGCAGGATCCGAGGGTAGGTTCATCTGCTTTTGCTTCCTGCGACCCATATCTTCAGTCGCAAATACAACTCCGGGACTCAAGCTTAGCAACAGAAGCGGCTCTCTGCAATGCTCCTTCCTGCCACCATCTTACTTTCCCCTCCCCACTGGTCCGGAACTGTGTTCATTTTTAAAGCTGCCAATCTACCCATCCAGCTCAATGACAAGCTTGACCAATGGAGTAGCTCATTTTCTACTCGTGCTGTTAATGTTGTATATCTTTATTAAAACATTTGATAGAACGCCCATCGGGGGCCATCTGGGCGGTTTACAATAACAATATATATATAAGAAAAGCCAAAAATAGAAAAGGAACTACAATGCCAGACAGGAAAGTGCACACCCATACAGGACTAAAGAGAAAAAGAGCCTAAGTGGAAGGGGAGAAGGAAACAAGGGGGTCAGGGAAAGGGAGGTCATAGGCAGTACAGAAGAGGTGGGTTTTCAGGAGAGACTTGAATTTGGGAAATTATTCTTCTTGACGTTTTAGGGGAAGAAGGGAATTATACAATGATGGGGCTAGAAAAAAGAAGGCGGAATGCCTGGTTTGCTCCAGGTAGGCACAGGCAGGAGAGGGGAGGTCAAGGTGGTTGGTGTGCAGGGATTGGAGGCTTCAAGGTACTGTACGAAAGTGTATTGAATCTGCGAGATACTGAGGGGTGTGCTGATGCAGGGCCCTGTGTGTTAGGATTAAGAGTTTGAAGGTAATGCGGTAGGGGAAGGGGAGCCAGTGCAGGTGGATCAAGGAGGGAGTGATATGATTGAAGTGACTGAGTATGAATGAGGAGACGAGCAGTGGTGTTCTGAATTAGCTGTAGACTGAAGTTGATGGTGGGGGATACCAGCAAAAACAACATTACAATAATCGAGACGCAAAATTACTGGAGTGAGAATTAGAGTTGTGAGGGTTGCTGGAGAGAGCACAGGACTGATGGCTCAAATCTGACAAAGAAAAAAGTAGGAATGGTGCACAACGGAGGAGATATAAGTGTGGAAGGAGAGTTCAGGATCCAGGATAACCCCCAGGCACTGAGTGAAGTTACAAGGGGGATTGGAGCATCCAAAAGAAGAGGGGAGAGGGCCGGTTGAGGACCACCGTGAGTGAACCACATTGCAGATGTTTTAACTGGGTTGAGGTGGAATATAGTTAAATCTGATGAGGTCCTGCGGGTCTCTTCCAATGTTAACCCCCAAATACCTGATATTCTGAGATGCCCATTTAAAAGGAAAATTTGCAAGATCACCCCTGAGAAAGTCCACCCAGGTTCATCGCCTCCGTCTTAGTCAGGTTGACTTTAAACCTGGAAGCTCTAGAGAACTTCTCAATTTCTGTTAGTATCTGTGGAAAGGACTCTCTAAATTAGATACAACATCATAGTGCCATCTGCATACAACAGCATTTTGTGATCTAGTTTCCCTACGTTTATTGGGCTGATATCCAGGTTCTCCCGTATTCTGGCTGCAAAAGCTTCAATCACCATTGCGAATAGCATGGGGAACAGGGGCACCCCTGTCTCGTACGTCTCTGTAACGTGAAATATTCTGATCTATCACCATTGGCCAAGATCCGAGCTAATGGATTTCTATACATTGCCTAAACCCCATTCAAAACCCCCTTTCCCAGGTTAAATTTCTTGATCATATCAAACAGAAACCGTCATTCGTCCCGGTCAAATGCCTTTTTGGCGTCCAGTGTGATACAGAGAGCTGGTTTAATTCTTTCCTTAGTTAAGTGAAGGAGGTTTATTGCCCTCCTTACATTGTCTGAGATAAGACGCCCCTTTAGGAATCCTGTTTGATCAGGATGTATCAGTTCTGGAAGGAAGTTTTCAATTCGCCTGGCTAATGCCTTAATGAAAATCTTTGCATCAGTGTTGATTAGGGCAATAGGTCTATGTTTGTGTTTATTTATTTGATATACCACCCTACTTTAACAATCAGAGTGGTTCACAGTTTACAAAAACTCAGAAAGTGGGCACAAGGCCAGAAAGTGAAAGGAAATTACAATCAATAATAGGACAGTGATAGTAAATAGGCATACAGTACAGAGAGCAGAGTAACAATTGTAGTTGGGGGCGGGTCAAACAAAAGGGGAGGGAAAGTCAAAGGCTAAGGAAAAAAGGTGGGTTTTTAGGTTCTGTTTGAAGGTGATGTGATGGGGTTCTAACCTGAGGGAAGTGGGCAGTGAGTTCCAAAGTGCAGGGCCAATGAAAAAGAACGCAGATGAGGGGGTGGACTGGAGGTGGGCGAGAGAGGAAGAAGGGAGATGAAGGCAGTTCAGATGGAATGAGTGGGGGGTATGTCTGGGGGTGTCAAATGTGATAAGGTCTGCCAAGTATTGGAGGGGTGCTAGTGTGGAAGGCTCTATGAACCAGAGTTAGTAGTTTGAACTGAGAGCGAAAGGAGATGGACAACCAGTGGAGGCAAAGGAGAGGTGTTACATGGTCACAATGGGAGGAGTGTGTGATGAGATGGGCAGCAGTATTCTGAATTTGTTGTAGTCTACCTAGCTGTGACTTTGGAAGGCCGATGAGAACAGAGTTAGAGAAGTCGACACGGGACATAACCAGTGATAGTAGAAGAGTAGTGAGAGCAGGTGGTGTGAGAAAAGGGCGAATTGCACGAATTTGGAGAAGGAAGAATAAGGAGGTTTTGGTGATATGTGAAATGTGGGCCTGAAAGGAGAGATCAGAATCGAAAAGAACACCCAGATAGTGGAAGCAAGAAACTATGGGTATGGAGGATCCTGAGAAAGAGGGGGCCAGGGGTGGGGAAGGACTGCCATGAGTGAACCAGATTGCAAAGGTTTTAGTTAGGTTAAGATGAAGACAATTAGAGGTGAGCCAGTCAGTGACATCTGCAAGACAAGAGTTGAAAGTAGAGAGATCAGGGTGAAGGGAGGGAAGTGTGGTGAAGAAGTACTAGATCGTCTGCATAATAGAAGGCAGAGATCCCGGATTGCTGTATCAGTAGAGCAAGTGGAGCTAGAAAGAGATTAAAGAGAAGGGGTGCCAGAACAGAACCCTGGGGGATCCCACAGGGCAGTGGGAAAGGGTCAGAAGGTGGAACGGAGGAGGATGAGGAAAGAACCGCACAAAACCAAGAGGAGAAGGAGTGGAACCACCAGTAGACTGTGCTGCAGAAGCCGGCCTCACGCAGATGAAGGAGAAGGAGAGTGATTGACTAGGTCAAAAGCAGCAGATAAGTCCAAGGATACCGCCACCGAAAAATCACCGCAGTTGTGAGCTGCATGCAGAGAGTTAGTGAAAGCAAGAAGAACAGCCTCAACACTGTGACCCTGTCGAAACCCTGACTACTACAAAGGTGAGACAATTTGCCCTCTTTTGGCATGACAATGATATTTGCTTGGTCCATAGAGTTTGGTAGTGGGATACCTTTCATTGCTCTTGAAAATATACGAAATTCCACTACGTGTAGTTCTGATCATTTGGTTTTTGGGATTAAATGCCCATGTGGTTTGCTATACGTGGGAAAAACCATTAGACAATTTCAAGTCCATATGAACGAGCACCGGAGCAGACTCAAATGTCACGTCCAAGGAAGCCCCCTTAGTAGCACATTGTATACAACACCACCATACATTTGATGAGTTGAAATGTTTCGGTATTAAAGAAGTCAGGGCAGGGAGAGCAGGAAAATCTAGAGCTAAAACTCTGTTCATTCAAGAATATGGATCTATAAACTACAATCTGTTATACCCGGGGGTTTAAACAATGATAGAATGGAGTGCCTGTGTCTGAATTGAACAAATCTGTAAACAGAGAACAGCATGGACACATACAAATTCATTTTATGTCAGTCACACACGCACGTCAACGTGCAGTTATTTAAATCTCACTCAACATCAATGGTCCGCATGCGCGGCGTCTGAGAGAAAGCTAGTGAGCTAACAGATGGCCTTGAGATTATCCATTGCTTTCAAACCTACCTACAAGGAGAATCAACGGTAGGATTATGCTGTTTCTTTGAGTATATACTGTCTCTTTGAGTATCTTCTTTACCAACATGTTTAGGCAAATAAGCTGGGACTTTCTGGAGTTTCTAACTTTGCTACTTTGTTTATGAATAGTGCTACTACACGAACAAATGGTCCCCCCCGAGGAAGAATTGAAACGCAAAGCTGGTACCTAAATGGTGGCATTGGGGAAGTTCGCGTTTTTTTTGAGATAAGCACGTTTACTTTAATTATCAAGATAGCAACAGTTTGAAATCTCAGCAACGAATGAGTTAAAAACATTAACTGTGAAGATTGTAACTTTGAATAACACTAAAGGTTATTTGGAATGCTGGATACCTGCTACATTTAAACAACTTAAGGAACCGGAGAGGTCATTGATGCAAGCAAAGCAACATAATCCCTAAGGAGATAATATCAGGGAAGTTGCTGATAAAGTCTGAGACCCCGGTTTTCCCATTATTATTATCCTTATTATTTCACTGAATTGGTTTGCAGCTATAATTGAGGTTCAGCTTATTTAACCTTTAGGTTCATTTGGAGGGATATACACCTCTTGCTTGAAAATATTCTAGCTAAAATGGGGATAATTCAATTGCCAAAAACTGGTAAAATTCCACTGGGATATCCATCGCCCCCCTGATTCCTTCCCCTTTGACATAGTTCTGATGGACTCCTGTACCTCAACACCTGTAATTGGGGCCCCTAGCTTTTCTGCGTCTTCCTCCTTGAGTTGTGGGACTATAACAGTTTTAAGATAGTTTCCTATCTCCTCTTCTGTTGCCGTTTTTTCAGACCTATATAGCTCTGTATAAAAAGCTTGGAATGCCTCACAGATTCCCTGTGTGGTATATGTTTTCCTCCCGTTTGGTCCCTGAATTTCTTCTATTAATCGAGCAGCTCTATTTTTTCAATTGCCAGGTGAGTAATTTCCCTGCTCTGTTACCTTGTTCCATGTACTATCTCTTAGTGCGGTTCAGTACATGAGCAATATGCTCGCTTTCCATTTCACTAAGTCGGTGTCTAGTCATAAGAACATAAGATATGCCATACTGGGTCAGACCAAGGTCCATCAAAGCCCAGTATCCCGTTTCCAACAGTGGCCAATCTAGGTTATAAGTACCTAGCAGTCTCCCAAAAAGACACAGGTTCCTCAATGCTTGTATTGGGTCAAGCAGTGATATCCTGGGTCCCTTCGTAATAACGGTTTATGGACCTTTCCTCCAGGAACTTGTCCAGACATTTTTTAAACCCAGCTATACTAACAGCTTTTACTACATCCTCCAGCAACAAATTCCAGAGTTTGATTACACATTGGGTGAAAAAATATTTTCTCTTATTATTGTTGAATAGTTTACCCTGTAGCTTGTCAGGCAGTGGCCAGTCCATTGCCTAGGGGGAGCGGGTCTGTCCGCCTGATGACCCTTTCGATGAAGGAGTAGTTGTGGACACGAATGGGTCAGGTACAAGATAGGATTTTATTTCCCCTCCCGGGATTGGATTTTCAAATATACAACACAACAAACTTAGGACAATAAAGCCATACACTCTGGCATGTGATAAAGGAAAATGAAAGACAGCTTCTTCTTGCTTCTTACTCAAATTATATCCACAGGAAACAATATTCTCAGCATACAGTTCCTTTGCAAATGAACAGCAAATCTTGTGATCTTTACAGCTAGCCTTAAGCAATGCACAAACGCTGGCTTAACACAAAGAAGTAATCTTGTCTGAAATGGTTAGCGTACAATCCATTGGATCACCAAATGAATCTTTACTAGCAGAATCAATTATCATAGGCTCCTGCTGACTTTCAGCTGGACAAATGTTTTCTTTATTGGACAACGTTTGTAAACCTCCTTCTAATGTATCTTCACAGGGCTTATCCAGACAGCCCTCTCTAAGGTAAGAATTACTGTTACCATATATATCAGAGTGTGAGAGAGGAGAGACACACCTTCCAGGATTTTCAGCATATAACTTTTTATAAGAACTTTTCCCTTTAAAGTATTTGCTTGTCCTACCTTCAGGTTTTGGTTGAGGATAATGGAACTGCTCTACCCTGTTAGCAAAGGGTTTTGCCCTTGGAAGCTTTCTCTGAAGTTTAGGCTTTTCAAACTCTTCTTCTTCTGACATGCAGATATCTTCTACACAATACCTCTCCCTCTCAGGGGCTTGTAAATGCTCCCACGCTAGCTCTCCTGTTAAATCCTTCTGGTGGCCTTCCCAGTACGGCACCAGCCTTGGACTTTTCCCACGAGGCTTCTGAGCATTAACTCTCAAGGTATTTCTGCTGCCAGTAAGTTTCCTTAAGTCTGGTTCAGAATCACTTCCAGGGTCACAATTCTCAGATACATACGGTTCCACTCTCTCAGGCTTCCATTCACTCTGCGAAGAACGTTGCCTCTGAGCTCCAAACTGCGTCACAGCAAACTGACTCTCACAGCTGATTCTCGCTCTCTCTTTGGGTCTGTCACTGGATCTCTCTCTGAGTTCCTTCCTGTTTCTTCCTTCTCCCCTTTCTACCTCTACTGAGTGTTTCTTATAGTGCTGATTAGCACTTCCCCCACTCAGGTGAAAACTATTTGCTTCAGGAGCTAGGGATTGCTTGCTAGTTGGGCGGGGTTGCAGACCTCGTGGCTGGGTCTGTTTACGTTGCTCCTGACAACTATTGATCATGTGGTTTGCCTGCCTGTCAGATTCTGACCTAGTTCTCACAGAATCCTGCGTTTTCAAGGCCAAGGATGGATCTTCTCCATTACAAGCTTCATTGCAAGTCCTGTAGTCTTCTTATATACTGATGATGCAAACAATCGATCTACGTTTACCCGTTCCACTCCATTCGTTAATTTATAGACCTCTATCATATCTCCCCTCAGCCATCTCTTTTCCAGGTTGAAGAGCCCTAACCTTTTTAGCCTCTTCATAGGAGTATCCTTCCATCCCCTTTACCATTTTGGTGGCTCTTCTCTGAACCTTTTCTAATAACGCTATATCCTTTTTAAGATATGGTGACCAGAATTGCACACAATATTCAAGGTGCGGTCACACCATGGAACGATACAGAGACATTATGTCATCCTTTGTTTTATTTTCCATTCCTTTCTTTATGATACCTAGCATTCTATTTGCTCTCTTAGCCGCCGCTGCACACTGGGCGGAGGGTTTTAACATGTTATCCACGATGACACCTAAATCTTTTTCCTGGGTGGTGATTCCCAATGTGGAACCTTGCATCGTGTATCCATAGTTTGGGTTGTTCTTTCCTAGGTGCATAACTTTGCACTTGTCCACATTAAATTTCATCTGCCATTTTGATGCCCAGTCTTCCAATTTATCAAGATCCTCTTGCAATTTTCCACAATCCTCTTGGGTTTTAACAACTTTAAATAGTTTTGTGTCATCTGCAAATTTGATAACCTCACTCGTTATTCCACTTTCCAGGTCATTTATGAATATGTCAAAAAGCAGCAGACCCAGCACAGATCCCTGCAGTACTCCACTATTCACCTTTCTCCATTGGCAAAACTGGCCATTTAGCCCTACCCTCTGCTTTCTATCTTTTAACCATTTCCTAATCCACAATAGTACACTGTCTCCTATCCCATAACTTTTTAGTTTTGCCAAAAGTCTGTAATGAGGGACCTTGTCAAAGGCTTTCTGAAAGTCCAGATATACTATATCAACCAACTCACCTTTGTCTACCTGTTTATTCACACATTCAAAAAAACATAACAGATTAGTAAAACAAGATATTCCTTGTCTAAAGCCATGTTGGCTTTCTCCCATGTTCAGTAATTTTGTTCTTTATGATGGTTTCTACCATTTTTCCTAGTACCAATGTCAGGCTCACCGGTCTGTAGTTTCCCGGATCACGCCTGGCGTTACATGGGCCATCCTCCAATCTTCAGGTATTACAGATTATTTTAATGATAGTTCACAGATTACTAATAGCAGGTCTGCAATCTCATATTTCAGCTCTTTCAACACCCTTGGATGAATACTATCTGGTCCAGGTGATTTTCTACTCTTCAGTTTATCAAATAATTGTAATACATCTTCCCGATGTATCGCTATTTCTTTCCATTCTTCTGCAGTATCACCTTTAAATACCACTTCAGTCATGGGTAACATCTCTACATCTTCCTCAATAAAGACCGAAGTCTATGCAGTATGTCTTTTTTCCCCACTCCTATTATGTTGAATTTGTAATTCCCTCAGTTGCTGAAGTAGGTGAGCATTGGTTTTTTCCTTCTCCCGTTTTTTGTTGGGCAGTCCACTTTATTATCAGACCCCTCAAAAACACTACCCACATCCCAAAGAATATTTTCTGCTGTATCCCTGTTCTCATGTGTGGTCATGTATTGGAGCCACTCCTTTTTTAGTCTGTTCACTAGCACCTCTTGCTGGAACAGGAATGCGCTGGCTCTCCATCCTATTCAATCTGCCCTTGCCCCCTGTCCATTTGGGTGCCACCTACACTCAAACCAGTGCATGATCTACTAGTTCAATGCCCCTAAGCCGGCTCTGGACGATACGATATAACCCAGTCTGGCATGTGTGTCTGTTTTGGGTGTATAACATGTAAATTCCTTGCTTCTCCCCATTTTTTCTCTCCATAGGTCTACTAGGTTCCAGCGCTTTAACATATGCCCTAGTTCACGCCCCTCTCTAGTGTGAAGCTGTGTTCTGTAGTTTGATCGGTATAGAGAGCCCATGACACAATTCAGGTCTCCTCTCACTATCCATTCTCCTTTCATGACTTTAGCAAACTCCTCCAAGCTTTTGTGGAAAACGTTACCCTTTGGTCCATTAGGGGCATACAAACTGAAGAGGAAGATCTTCTGCTGATCAATTCTCCCTGTCACCCAGATCATGTGCCCTTGCGAGTCCTTTCCTGTGTCATATTTTATGAAGGGGATTCTTTTATGGGCTAATATAGTTACCTCCCTTTATTTGAGTTAAAGGCCAAACAAAACATTTGTTCAAAACCCCTGGCTTTTAGTTTTTTTGTGTTCATGCTCTGTTAGGTGAGTTTCTTGGAGAAATGCTATGTCTATGTTGTCTCTAGCTAAGGCATTTAGAACCCTTCATCTCTTACATAGATGATGTAGCCCTCTGACATTCAGGGTACCAATTTTAAATTCATATCTAGGACATATAATTTCTTCTTACCTCCAATTTCCTGTCAGCACATTTGCCCTCAAGTAATGTTTTCCTTTGTCTCCACTTGGCATTAACAATTATTACCACTAAACATTGCATAACCATTAAACTTTTTAACTATTCCTTTCAAATTCACTTCTTTCCTCCCCTTCTTTTTCTTGTTTTCCTTTCCCTTACAGACTGCCTCCTTATATGTTTTTTTTCGATTTTGTTACATGGTAAGCATCTCCTCCCCCTCCCCACCACTTTTCTCTACTTTCTTCCCCCTCCTGCTCTCCCCTTAAGTCCTCTTTTGATACTATCCATGACATCACATATTTGTGTGTGTTTCCCTTTAATAACCATTTTTCCTTATGTTTTAGTTAGCACCTGCTAAAGTTTGTATTTGTTCAACCTTCTCCAAAGGTTTGGGTTTCTTTCCATTTCTTGTATGATGGCTGCTTCAGGTTCCTGGGTTGTCTCTCCCCAGTTCGTCCGCTCCTCCGGAGCAGTCTGTCTCTGTCCCTGTGCTGTTTGCTAGGTAAGCCTGGTTTCCCCATGTTCCGGTGCCTCTCTTCTATTATTTGGTTTCCGTGGACTGACGTGTTTCATTGTGAGGAATTGCCAGGTCACTTCTGTGGGTGTAAAAACTTTGCAAACTCCTGCCTCCACAAAAGTTAGTTTGGCTGGATACCAGACCATTGCTTTGTATCCCTTTCAATTTAATATACCCTAGCACTTTAGGAGCTTCTTCGCCGTACTTTTTCTGCTGCCAGATCTGGGAAGATAAGCACCTTCCAGTTCTTGTAGTTTATAAACCTGGCTTTATGTGCTGCCTTAATTATCAGTTCTCAGTCTTGGAAGCGCAACATCTTTGCAATAAAAGCCCTGGGGTGTGAGTTTTTATCTGGCTGCAGTCGAGGTTCTCTATGGGCCCTCTCAATTTCAAATTCCGTCGATGCTTTGGAGCCAGGAAAAGACTCCCGCAGCAACCCTTGGATAAAGGTTATTGGATTCTGGTCTTCTGCTCCTTCAGAGATCCCGAAGATTTGTAAGTTAGACCTCCCATCTCCATTTTCATAGTCCTCAAGTTTATCATATAGTCTGGAGACTTGGATTTTGAGTTTTGCAATATCTCCCATGTGCATCTGATCCTCCCTCCTTTATGCTTGCTCCATTCGCTCCCCTAATGCCACAGATGTTTCCTCAATCTTATTTAACACTGTATTCACAACCTCCCTTTTCGATGCTCGGATTTCTTGACGTATTTTAAGAAGCATATTATTTTCCACTTGTACTTCTTCCTCCATAGCACTTGCAGCTGATGAGGAGGGAGAGGGCGGCTGTGAAGCTATAATCGTTTTTGTCGCCATTTTAAAATTTTGTGCATATAGGTCTTTTATTGAGGTATTCGTTTTAGGTTTGATGGTTTTGGGCATTTTATTTATATACATGCTCTTCTATGCCGCGCTCTTCAGTATCAGTGCGGTTTACAAATAACAAAATTTTGCAACAGACCAAGTAGCCAAATGCTTACATTGTAACAGGGTAATATAACTCGGAAATAACACTAGGGAAACTATATACAGGAACAACCACCATTAGTGGTTGGGAAACTATTTACAATTTATAATAAATTTAATCACAAGCTGCTATTGATTTATTCATTAGTCATTATCGTCTACAAGCCTGTCGTAAATGTACCTGATGGATGGTTCAGTTGATTGCTTTGTCATAAGCCAGCTTATGAGTGTGTTAGTGGCTGCTTGTGTGAGTTGAAGTGTGGGATATAGTTGGTTGGGATTTGGGTGGGCAAAGTGTAAGAGAACAAATGATGTTTAAGGGCTTTCCTGAACTGTGAAAGGTCCCTGATTGATCTAATTTGTGGTGGGAGGTTGCTCCAGCACCTAGGGGCATAGAAAGCAAAGGAGCTATTCCTAGTTTCTCTCCTAAATTGACTATGTTTGCTCTTGGGTTGTTAGTTGTACCCCTCAGTGTTCTAGATGTGGAGGCTCGGTTTCGTCCTTTTCCTCCGGGCGCTCTCTGGGTCAAGAATCTGTAAGCTCTCTTCTTTGAATATGTACTGACTGCAGTTCCAAGTTTCACCACTCAGTAGTACCCTTTCTACCCACCTTAGCACAGTCAGCTTACATATGTTCTTTATATGTTGATCTTCAAGATGTATCGGCTGGGAAACTTCTCATCCTCACCTCTTATTTGAGCTTCTCTCCTATTTCTCCCCTCTATGTCTCCAGTAAGGCTATTCACCAGGTCTCCCAAGGTCCCAGCCAGCTCAGAAACCTGGCCACCGTTCGTTGCCCTGCACTGCGCACTCTCACGTCAGGTGGAAATGCGGATCTTCTGGGGTTATTCATCGTTACCCTAGGCTTCTCACTTTGCACGGTACAAGAAGCTACCTCGCTCGCGGTGTTTGGATCCTCCTGCGTGTCATCCTGTGTTCCAATAGCACGCGGCAATGGCATTGTTTATTCAGGTGACTACTGTCTCCAGAGAACTGAACCGGGGTAATTTTAATTATGTGGCATTAATTAGGGCTTAAAGACTCGCTTTACTGCTTCCCGGTATGTCTCTCCTTATTTATTTTCCCATTATTTCATTTTTCTTTGGCCTCCCTCCATCGTGATTCACTTCCTCCTTGTTCGGGCACCTGTTGCACTGCTCATTTTTACTTTAGCCTTACTGCAAACTAAATAGCTTTGGAGGGGCAGACCACTTGTTCGCCGGGTCATCCCGGGGAAGGCAGGATTGTTCAGTTGGGAGGCCTACTTAAAAGCCAGTCAGACTGACAGATTTTTTTTTTTTTTTTTAACAGTCCTCTTTCTAAAGATGAACCGTTAACCACCACCAGAAATTTAGTAAACACTTGTGGGAAGCAGAAAGCCCAAAAAGAGAGCTCCTCTATATTAGTAATATAGCCCCTACAAAAACAGGAGTTTCCTGCGAGTGGGATCAATTAGTACATATATTTTTGAGGTCTAAGGAGCATAACCAGTCTCTCTCTTATCAAAGAAATTCACCTTGAACATCTCTGGAACTGAAGACTTGTTGGGTTCTCAGGTCTAAAACTGGCACGATTGCTTCAGAATTAAGAAATACCCAGAATAGAAACCTTGTTTGGATTCTTGATTTGGAAAATTTTCCAATTATTTCTCTTCTAATAGGGGTTTTATCTTGTTGCAGGAAAGAAAATTGAATGTGTGATCTCTCAAAGTAACAGCTGGAGTCTGAACCAGAGACATCTAGGAAAAACACAAGCAATATCCCCAACTCACTATTTACATTATCTATTTATCCTTCATTACAAAAGGATGGCTCCACTGAAGAGCTGCAGTCTCGGATAAGCTAGTGGGGCAGTTTTCTGAAGACAAGCTATACTGGTCCCACTGAAAAAGAAGATGCCTTTTGTTGCGTTACTGACTGGTATTTTGGCTGTTGATTCCACTAGCATGGAACCGCTAGTGGGATGTTTTTGTTAATTGCTTCTAGGGTATTGTCCAGCTTCTGTGGTAGAAGACTTACCTCATGAATGGATAAGATGGTTTTCTGATGGCAGAGGATTACTTTGCTGTAGATGACAATATTTGAAGGGTGGCATGGTGTCTCCCTGATTTCATTCTTGTACAGATCCTATTGTAGAGGAATATCTGCCAGTCCACTAGAGATGTCTTATAGACCAAAGTTCTCGGCTACTGAGATGACGTCAAAGGCTGATTTTACTATGTGCTTTCTCCATATCTGTAAAGTGCTCCAAAATAGTGCCCTCTGTAACACATTTTACATTGGAAAATTGTCATATATATGCTGCACCATGTAAAAATGAATAAGCTGCAATTCTATAACTCTGCATAGGCCAATGAAACACCTTCTTGCCTACCAAGTCCATTGTTTTTGGGTCTTGCCTAATGGAATATTAGAATGGTCTCTATACCATTTAGCTATTTTTTAAAGAGCCAACACTACAATTTTTTGAAAGAACATCAAGCACAAAGTTTTCAGGTGATGAGGTACTTCTAGGGGGAGAAAGTGAGGAGTCTGAAAGTAATCACGTAAAGTTCTCTCCCTCTGACTAATGAGGTAATTCCATCCAAAGGTGCTGGGAAAACAAAGTCTGATACTAAGTAGTGGTCATATTCTGGACTTATAGAAGGATCCTCCATGAGATGGAATGGCAGAGATTCTTTTTTTTTTTGGATTGACATTAAGTTTACAGTTGCCATAGTGTGTTTTCATATACTGAGCCTACTGTATGCTGCGCTGTTGGAAGGAAGGTCTATATTTCTCATCATTCATAGGTAGTACTTCCAAAAGCAGTCTGACTGATTCTTTAAGTAGGGATGGTTTGGACATGTCTTTAAAAAAATCTTAATTGGGTATGGGGGGGTGGTTACCATTTAAGTTTTCATTGAAATTCTTTGCAATCGAGTCATACAAAATATAGACGAACATAGAGTTTATATAAAATTCCAGATACCCATGACAGCATTGTTAAGGCTGCAACCCAATTCCATGATAAACAAGAAACTCATAACCCAACATATTCCCCTCCAAACCCCTACACTCCTGCTGTATGCCAAAATTTATCATTTCAAGGCAAGCACAACTTAAAAACTTTCAGAACTCCACTCAAGATCGAAGTTAAGTCAGTTACACAGCCATTGCTGAAAAAGTACCCACAATTTTATATGCCGTTCAAGCTTGTCCACTCTCAAAGCCTGGTCAGCCAAAAGATTTACCTCATTCAATTTTGGGGGGTTCCAGCTGCTTCCAAGCTTTCACTATGGCTATTCACGCAGCTACTACAGCAAAAGGTTATCAATCTCAATTCCTCCTACTGAAAGCCAAGTGCCTCCCAATTAAGCAACAGCACCCCCTATATTTTTTTGGCATAGCTCTATCCACCAATTTTCCCAATAAACCCAACACCAGGTCCCAAAAAAACTTTGATCTTATCAAACTCCCACCATACATGCACAGATGTTCCTCTTTCCCCACACTAGTTTCTATCCCAAACATCCTATAAATGTGTTTGAGGGCGAGGTACCTTACCACCTAAATTTCATTTCATATCTATTCTCAAATCCTACCACTTGCAAACACCACATATGCTATACACTCAAAACAAATCTGTCATTCATCTTCATTCAGTTGTTCCCAAATCCTCTTTCCAGTACTGGATGTGCTTAGATTTCTTGCCCGCAGCCATGTTAACCACAGTATAAAGCCACAAGGGCCTCTTTTTGACAAGCCAATGTAAATAGGGACCCCCCCCCCCAATCCTTCTCCCTAATCTAGTCCCCATAGACAGAAGGGAGGGGGGGTAAATCAGTACCAACACGTAAATCAGTGATCTTTGACAAAAAATGCTCTTAATTCCTCAAAACTCATTATATACCCCTACCCTATAAACTGGTCCAAAGTAATAAGGCTCTGCCTTTCCTACTGGATGGATACGTAATCTACCCTGCCCAACATAAATTAATCATTATATTTCAAAGGTGTATTTCCCCAACATCTGAGCTCTCCATCTATCCCATAATTTGAGGGTTAGTGCTGTGTATGGATATGAAAGCCATACTGTGTTTTGTAATTCCTTGGTAGCAAAGTGATGTCTAAACAGTATCTATTCCACAAAAACCTGTTCAATCTTAACACACTGTGTAGTGCTAACTTCTCCCCACTCCAAGACTGCTTTTACTTTTCGTTTCAACTGTTTTTATTCATCAATGTAGGCATAATAAGTCTTCAACACCATTAACATTGAACCCCATAACTTTCATTTCCCCAAAATAAACAAGGAGAAATCTGGATTATGTGTCTAAATCTAATACTACTCCAAACTTCACTCAGATTATCTCGCAGAGAGCGACATCACAAAAGGATGCTAAATTTTTAAAAAGCATTTCTTCTTCAGTCTACTAGCAGACACACTGACATGTTCTATATGCGGCAAATCATGCATCTGCATTCTCCAACACCGCAAGACAGGGCCATGTTTTCCATTCACCGAAGCAGAATACAATGTTTAACCAAACATACACTTTCCTGACAAAAATATTTCTTTGTGCCCTGTCCCCTCAAAGGGGCATCATCCACCATAACAGATATAAAAAGGACAAAATCAATCTTATGCTCCTAATAATTGTCGTGAAGTACAAGGTTCAGAACCAAGGGAGGCAGAGGATTCACTGCAAAGTGAAACCAGAACTGTCAGTGCTGAAACAAGCATGGAGGGTTGGCATGGAAACCCTAAACAAAGAACGTCACAGAGTGTTAGGGAACGCCCATCCCCTGAGCTAGCTCCTGCCTCATCAGGGAAGTGGGAACACCTGGTGGGAGGTGTGGCTCAGCACAACGGAGAAAGAAACTTAGATAAAAAGCCTTTAGTTAAATATAGGACAGAAAAAGAGAGAGAGAAGGAGAAGGAGAAAGTCACAGACATAGTCTGAGATACGGAGACAGAAGGAAAAGGCAGCACAGCAAGCGTGGAGAAAGCTGAAAGAAGGAGAAAACCAGAGAAAGATAGATACTCCGAGGGCAGCCAAGGTCTGTGGCTGAGAGAAGGGAAAAGGGAAAGAAATCCCAATTCCACTCGGAGGAACTTCTCAGAGGAAGAGAGCTGGGGAAGATATTCAAGTCCAGTTCCTAGGGAGCAGTGCTCAACTACAAAAAGCACTGGGGATTTTTACTATCCAAAAAGCAGAGACGTTTACTCTGGGAACCAGAAAAGACAACCACGCTGTGCTCACAACAGACAGCCTGCAGGTAAAGCTTATTTCCCTGATACCAAGCTTTTATCAAAGGGGAGAGAAGAGTTTTACCAACCTTTTTGTAGCCAAGGGAGATTCCTGGGAGAAAGCAATTCTAAAGGCAGACACAGAATTCCCTGTAGCCAAACTGAAGAGGGAAACGTATATCCTTTTAATTACAGAGGGCTGTGTGCACAGGAAGCCAAACACCCAGACTCACAGAGCAGGTTGGGGGAAGGGAACCCTGTAATTGGAACGGAGAGGTTTGCGTGGCAGGCAGGAGAACCCTCTCTAAGGGACCTTAAGGAAGAAGGTGATCTTATGCAGTGGGACCCTTATCAACCCCCTGAGTCCGAAGTGTTTATGGACTGCTCTTATATGGTGGCAGACAATGTGCAGTACCTTTGTTAATAATACTGGATTTTGCTGAAGGAAGAAAAACAGCCAAAAGAAGTATTTTGGAGGGAAACTGTTTTATTCTTTTTGATTCCGTAACAGCTGAAGATAAGCATTATTTAAGTTGCCTATTTTTGTTCACATCAGGAGTATGGTTTCTTTGTAAATATATTCTTTGTTCATGGTCATCAACATCCAACCCCGGGAGGGGCAATAAATCCTAATTTAACCTGAACCACTCGTGCACAACTTGGACTCATTCTTACTACTGTAGGGCTACATTACCCAGGAGGCCTTTCTAAACCTCCATTTAAAGTTCACAGTCTAAGAAACACAACTACCCACTTGCCTTGCCCATGCTAAATGCCTCTGGGAGGGTGAGTGGTGACATAATCCAGATACTTACTTATAGATTCACTCCCAGAATTCTTGTATGTGGACAGGACCAAACAATGCAGTTAAGTTTCCTCAGAAGATCTGCATTTAGAGTAAGAATCCAACCCAATAACCCCTGCTCTGAAGGCCAACCTAGGGTTCATATAAAGCCCATGAATACATTTAAAATGTAATTCTTGCCACGCTGCAATCTCTACTACTGTTCGTATGCCAGACAGATTGCACAAGTCATTCAACTCCAGCTCCATATTTAGATCTTGCTGTCATTTCTAAACTGTGGCCAAAACAGGACCCCCCCCCCCCCACACACACAATTTCTCAATAAACCTTAATAGAAACAAGAAAATCAACCCCACTTTCAAGGATTTCTTAATCAAAACATATGAAAAGGCACCTTCAGATATAACCCCTCCCCTTTCTTCAATTATTGCAATACTGCTGAACCTGTAAATACCCGAAAAACTCATGATTCCACAAATTATACTCTCCCCTAAAGGAAGCTAAAGTTAACTTTGCTCCCATTCTCTTCAAAGACTTGTCCCCAGTCTATATAAGTGTTTCCAGATCTGAAATACAGAGCCTCCTATCTCTGGCAAGAAATCCCCATTACCACACAAGAGAAAGTACAAAGAGCTTCGTGACAAGACGTTTATCTTTTTTCAGGCTCTGGGCACACAGACCTCACCAAGATCCTTCATGACTTCCACTCTTCCCCCAGGAATCGACATGGTATAGCACTGTGCAAAGCATATCCTAAAGAATATGGGCTCATCAGCTGTGCCTCCAAGTTCAGATCCATGTACTCTGATGTATTCTGTAGTCAATCCTAGACATGCCTCAGCAGGCAAAACACATACTGTAGATGGTGGTCTAGGTTTGCCAGATATCAGACTATCACCACCACCTGCTTCAAAATTCCCAGTCAAGTCCTGGGCTTACAACCCCCCCCCCCCCCCGCCCGCCCACCACAGGAATTGTGTTGTCCGTCTATCCCACTTTCTGATATCATATCTAGAGAAAGACCACAAGGGCAGGATCTAAAGAACATACAAAAATAGTCATCTTATCAAAATGGTTAAAAGCTCAAAATCATACCCCTCAGCGAGACTGGGATCTTCTGCCACCTAGTCTACAAGCCTCCTGTATCCCTTATAAAGGAACCATCACTAAGTCTACACAACTGAGTTGCCTTGAGAAAATTTTAAAAGCATTTTGTGCACATTCAAAGGGGAATGAACCCTGCCAACTCCTCCGGCACTGTACTATTAACATCTAAAACAAAGACTTAACTCAGTTAACCTACAATCTGAACAACTCTTATTAATTGCTGCAGTATTTCTAATACCCTAGGTAATGAGATCTCCGGGTTACTCATAACTAGGAGATCATCTGCAAACAAGCCAACTTGAGAAGCCCATCCACCACTCAGATTCCAGCTAACCCAATGTCCTGTGCCAAACCATTTTGGTTTGTAAAACTGTTCTATGTAACTGGTTTGTTTAAATGTAAATCGCCCCTGATCTCTGGAAGGGGCGGTATAGAAAAACTAAATAAATAAATAAAATTTTCTGGCCAAGGGCTCAAATACACAAAGCAAAAAGACTGGAGAAAAAGGACAACACTGCCAGGTGCCCCTTTCCAAAATCAACTCAGAAGAGAGACAACCAACCATTCACAATTACTTTTGCCTAAGGAAAAGCATATAAAAGGTCTGAATTATTCCAATCTGATCCTCCTCAAAACACAAACTATTCCAATGCATACCATAAAGATAACCATAAGACTATCAAAGGCTTCTGCAATATCAAAACTCACTTCCAAACACACACTTCCTCACATTCCATATACCACTTCTTCCTGTTATAAACTACACTTGCTCAGAAAAAACCAAATCCACGGAGAGGGCACAACCTATTAGGGAACACTTTCACAAAAATCTTAATATTTATATTGAGGAGAGAAATAGGCCTGAAGAACCCACCTCTAACAAATCCCTGCTCATCTACGGTATAGCAAGTCCACCATCCTTGTTTTGCTCTGTACAGAATCACTTTGGCTACCCTGGGTGGTTTCCTTTTCCAACTAAACCCCAACATCTTCCATGAGCAATATCTTAAACACACTCGCCTAGCCCTGGGAAGCCCCCTAATTGAGGACAGTGCTAAAAAAAAAAAAAAGTAGCCTTCCCTACCTCTTTCTTCCTTTATACCCTTACTAACATCGATCTATCCTGTTACCCTCTTCCATTCCCTGTTCTATTGCTATCCACTACTTATCTGTGCCCCTTAATCATAAAGCACCCTTAACTGTGCAGACACGGCGGCATGGTTACAAAAAATGGAAAAGATCAGGTACTGAATTAAAACTGAATGAGGATAAAAGGGGAGTTGGACCGATACGATACTTATTTCTTCACCTTCAGGTATAGATTTTATGTGACCCAATTGGGAGATGATTGAAGGGGTTAAAGGAGGTGGGGGAAAGGGCCTAGGCTTATTTTCTCTTAAGCAATATGAGTATATACAGAAAGTTTGATAAGAATGATTTTTATCTTTGAGAAAAAGTGTGTAACTCAATGTTTTAAAATTTCACTAAAACTCTAAATTAAAAAAATAAATAACTAAGAGATTCTATCAAAGTAACTTTGCCTGTTTAGACAAACTACATGAACAGCTGTCCTAACCTTAAATAGATAACTTATCCATTTAAGCTTAAGACCACAGTTACAATGGCCTGACAAACTGATATTTATTTATTGATTTTCTGGATGACAATGTACTTAAGGATATCTTTAATAAAATGTGATACTCCACATCACTACAATCCTATGCAGTTTACAAAAAAATTACAAAGAAAGAATAAAACGTAAAAGGAAATAGATAACTTATCCAGATATCTTTAAGCAGTAGCTGCTATGCTGAATATTGGCCCCAAAGTTACTTACAAAAAAATCTATATAGCAATAAAAAGAAATCCCTTTGGTTTATAATTTCTTCCAAAGAAATGAAATATTTTATTTATTTATTTATTTATTTATTTCACATTTCTTATATACTGTCTTTCAAGGCGGTTTACAGTGAACAAACTGAAATTACATAGAACAGGGCATTATAACTTGGAGATAACTATTTTACAGGGTACATGGGCAATGGAGGGTTAAGTGGCTTGCCCAAGACCACAAGGAGCACCTGGGGGACTAGAAACCCCAGTCCTTTTGGCCCAAGGTTGCTATCCTCTAGTGGGATTTGAACCCCTGACCTTCTGGCCCGAGGTACCTTGCCCCAACCACTAGGCCACTCCTCCACTCCATATGGTAATATGGTATATAAAATCTATGAAACAGCTATTTCCCCTTTGAAGCCCATTAAAGACTAGCTTGAGCCCTAACCATAGCTGCCAGAAACAGGTATATAGATAGATATATTAGTACATTTGGGGGGAGGGAGGAGGACAACATCCAGTTCAACTCACATGAAATCAGACTGGACTCTGTGGGATCCGCTGGCCATAGACTTGAACTCCACACCTTCTAGGTCAATGTCATGAGGTAAACACCACTCCATTAGGTTCCCTACAGAAAAGGAGAAGAGCTCAGATTCAACCTGCAGAGAACTGTGATGAAGCAAAATCCCACACCAGTGATACGCTACTCACTTCTAAAAAGAGGCTCTCATCGGGTTCTGCTCCACCCAATGAGCCTCTTTGTTTTCATAAAATGTAATCAACAAGGGGCTCCTGGGAGCTACCTCCAACATATTATGGCTCCAGACACAAAAGAGTTATGTGAAGATGGATATGCATTTTATTGAATCTTATTTAAATCAGCACTGCCATTCCAACTCTACATCATAAGATTTGGGTGCATGAACCAGTACACTCCTCACACAAACACCCTGGGCACTGCAACATCCCAAATGGATCCCACACAAATGAAATGGTTTCAAATTCAAATTTGAACTCCAAACAATAAATCCTGAACATTTTAATATAATTTTTCTTCTAATTTATTAGTACAAATGTCATAAATTAGGTGATTCCTAATGGGTTTTTTTGCAGTGTGAGTCACTATTTAAGCCTCAAAAATGACTGATACAAAGTCTTTAATAAGAAGTCAACAAAGGATGCAATTGGTCCTTTTGCAAATGAGAAATACCACTATAAAGAAAAGAAAATAGACCAATAAAAGCACAAGATGCTAATATTTAACAGAACTATATTTGTATAATCCAGGAATGAATAAAACGAGAAAGAAAAGAATTAAGGAACAATTTGTCAAAGGTCTTTAAAAAAATTCCACATGCAATTATGATCATAAAACATATTATAAGGTGGTTTAAGTCTGATTCCAACATCGTCCTCACGCTGCCAGAGTAGCCCTGCATGGCAACATCTAAATTCACTTCCCATTATTCCGTCTTGGGCAAGTCACTTAACCCTCCATTGCCTCACGTGCCGACTTATAATGTAAACGCACACACATCCCTTCCCTCTCGAAAGGTATGAACTAAATACAAAGTAAATAAATAAAATGATCTAGCATTGGGAACAAGATAAACTGACAACTTAGATGAGATTGTGATTCATGGATCTCAAGAAAGATATTGTAGCTGTGAAAAAAGACTTGAGACAGTGACAGAAATACTGCATTAAGGAAACAGAAAAGAAGGCGTAGGAGCAGGCAGAAAAGCCTGCTAGCTTGCAGGTTCTTATGCAGCCACTGGAAATGAATAGAGAAGATCTCACAGAGAAACTAAAGAATCTGGAGAAATGAACCTAACATACGAGGTGCGATCAAAAAGTATCGAGACTTGTACAACAAACAAGAAGTGTAACACTGACAGTTATTGCATTCGGTCTCTTTCAAAATAGTCCTCTTCTGATAAAAACACACTTCCTCCAGCATTCCTGCCACTGCTGGAAACAATTTTGAAATGCCTCTTTTGTTATCCTGTGAAGCTGCTGTATCTAATTTTGCTTAATGGTCTCCAAGTCATCAAATCTCCTTCCTTTCAGTGGTAATTTTGGTTTTGGTAACAAGAAAAAGTCACAGGGTACGAGGTCAGGCGAGTACAGAGGCTGACGGTCTTGCTCAATTTGGTGTTTGGCCAAGAACTGCTGGACAAGATGTGATGCGTGAGCTGGAGCATTATCATAATGAAATAACCATTCACCATTTCTGTGCAACTCTGGCCTCTTACGACAAATTGCATCTCTCAAACGAGTCAGAACTTAGATATAGTATTCCTTATTGATGGTTTGGCCTTTTGGAGCATACTCACAATACCATGGTAATCAATGAAAACTGAGCATGACCTTGTCATAGCTTATCACCTGAAGGGCTTTCTTGGGTCTGGGAGTCTCTGGAGTCTTCCATTGTGAGGACTGAGCCTTAGTTTCTGGGTCATAACAATAAACCCATGATTCATCACCAGTAAATCTTCTTGACGAAATCTGTCATTTCAACACATTCCAATAACTCCATAGCTGCAGACAGTCTATCTTCCTTTTGGACTGTTCAACAGCCAAAATGCTTCAGACACGAAAGCAGCTGTTCTAAATTAATTTAAGGCTGCTGAACACAGAAATCATAATGAAAATGGCGATTAGGTCTAGTTGCTAAGATATATGGTATTAATTAGTCATTAGGGGCCATTAACTGTGTATTATGCAACATTTGCATGAGATTGCATAATCTCTACTTGCAACCAATAGAAATATCTGTCCAAAACCAGATGATGCAATCAGTATTTAAATTTGCATCACTTGACAGTATAAATCTTAAGGTGTATTAGTCACAGAAAAATTAAAAATTAATTATTTTGCATTATTTTATGCCAATAGGTCAATCACAGCGTATTCGGCGATGCATCGTACTTGTATACAGATAATTTCTGCTATATTTGTGGTGAAGTGACTTTTACATCACAAAAACGGAATATGACTGGCGGTTAAGAAAGCCTACAAGGTGAAATTAGACTTGCCTGCTAATTGTAGTTCATGGAGTTACTCCAGTCTAGTCCAGAAACCTCTGGGTTGTGCTCCTCCTACAGCAGCTTGGAGACTGAGAAACGTCATCCTTTTCTGATGACACTGGTATATACACTCCGGATCCACCTCCTCACACCAGTAACCTATTGACAAAGTAGACTCACCGGAGCAACAATTAAGTATCTACAAACTACTAACTCAATAAAATACACTCTCTTAACCAAAAACTCTATTTTTTTTCTTTTAAAAGAAAGAGAAACTACTCCCCTTTCCATACTACCTTTACCCGAAACCCAGGCCTGACCTCCTCCGCAATAGAGACAAGTGACCCAAGATAGATACATAGCTATATATACCTACCCATATAGATATATACACCCTGCTACACTTCCACATATATGCCCCACCCCATGACTAGAAACCTTTATATGCTTACAGGTTATTGCTGATGTGCTTCAGGCACTAGCTCACAGGTATCAGGGAGGGATACCAGACTAGACTGGAGTTCCTCCAGGAACTATAATTAGCAGGTAAGTCTAATTTCACCTTCCTGATCGTCCCTCCAGTCTAGTCCGGAAACCTCTGGGTATGTACCAGAGCAGTAAAACCAATCAACGGGAGGGACCTGCCAAACCAGCCTGAAGCACTGCTGATCCAAAAATGGCATCCCTTTCCGCCTGCACATCCAAGCGGTAGTGCTGCACAAAGGAATTTAAGGAAGACCAGGTAGCTGCCTTACAAATATCCACCGTTGGCACAAACTGGCACTCAGCCCAAGAGGCCGCCTGCGCCCTGGTGGAATGTGCTCTTAGACCTTCCGGAACCACTTTACCCTTCAACACATAAGCGGACGCGATGGCCTCCTTAATCCACCTAGCAATGGAAGCTTTTGACGCTGGCTCCCCTTTCTTTGGTCCTCCAAACAAGATGAACAGCCTATCAGACTTGCAGAAACTCTCCATCCTCCGGATATACTTCTTCAATGCTCTGCGAACATCTAGGAGATGTATTCGTTTGTCAACCGTACCCTTGACTTTCTCGGAGAAAACTGGCAATGTCACTACCTGATTTACGTGAAACTCTGACACTACCTTAGGCAAAAAGGAAGGCACGGGTCTCAACACCACCTCTGAACCATAAAAAGTTAAGAATGGCTGCCGACACGATAAAGCTTGTAACTCAGAGATTCTCCTAGCTGAACAAATAGCTACCAGGAACACTACCTTCAGAGTAAGATCCTTTAAAGATGCTTCTGCCAGAGGCTCAAACGGAGCACTCCGCAAGGCCTCTAGCATGAAAGGGAGGTTCCACTTTGGTACCATCTGTTTACGTGATGGCCGCAAAAGTGAAACTGCTCTTAAAAATCTTTTGACATCCGGATGACCACCTAGACTCTGCCCTGCTATCTTACCTCTATAACAGGACATCGCTGCCACTTGCACCCACAAGGAAGCTGCTGCCAATCCCTTATCCAGCCATCCTGCAAGAAGGCCAGTACCTCCGGAATTGACGCTCTTAATGCTTCCACCTGTCTATCTACACACCATGCCTCAAAAACTCGACAGATGCGAATATAAAAGCTAGAGAAGTAGATCTCTTGCTCTCAACAAAGTATCAATCACTGAAATTGAGTAGCCCTTCTTTCTCAACCTAGCCTTCTCAATAGCCAAGCCGTAAGCGAGAACCAAGCCACCTGCATCATGACTAGAGGACCTTGAGACAAGAGGTCCGCCCAGACTGGGAGCCGCCAAGGCTTCGCTGCCAAGAGTCTCCTCAGATCCGTGTACCATGGCCGCCTTGGCCAATCCGGCGCTATCAGAATCACTTGTCCTTTCTGCTGCTCTGCGCGTTGCAGTACCCTTCCTATTAGTACCCAAGGCGGAAACACATACAGGAGTTGTCGTTCTGGCCACCCCTGAATGACAGCATCCAGTCCTTCCGACATCCTTTCTCTTCTTCTGCTAAAGAAACGACTTGACTTTACCGAGTGAAAGGTTGCCATGAGATCCATTACCGATGTTCCCCAACATCTCACCAGCATCTTGAACACCTCCTGATGTAGGACCCACTCCCAACTTCACTCGACTCAAGAAGTCGGCCTCTACATTGTCCACCCCACCCACATGAGCTGCCGACAATGCCAGCAGATGCACCTCAGCCCAATCGAACAAGCGCTCAGATTCGCTTCCATCGGAACACTGCTGGTCTCTCCTTGGCGATTGATATAGCATAGTTACTCAACTGTAACAGGTGATCTCCGGGAACAGCAGGAATTTAGTCTTCACATATGGGTATCGTCGGAGTCTGCGCGGGAATGCTCCCCAGCGTCCAATTAGAAAGCTTTTGGGAGCATCCCACAGCGCCTGCGTGCTGCCTTCCCACCTTTCCAAAATGCCTCTCTCCAGTTGAGTTTAAAGCCGAGACAAAGAGAGAGAGAGGAAAAGAAAAGAAGAGAGAGATACAACTCCTACAGGAGGTGGGTGGGTTGTGAAGACTAAATTCCTGCTGTTCCCGGAGATCACCTGTTACAGGTGAGCAACTATGCTATCTCCAGGAACAAGCAGGAATGTAGTCTTCACATATGGGGACTCCCTAGCTACAGATGCCAGGGAGAGACCCCAGAAGTTGTGTGTCCCTGTGAAAGGACTCCACTTCCCCCCCATGGATCTCTGGCATCCTACCGGGAAAGGTGGGTAGGAGTACGGAACAGGTGTTGTAGAACAGCCTGACCAAACAAGGCATCCCGGCGGGAGTCCTTGTCTAAGCAGTAATGGGCTGTGAAGGTATGAACCGAGGCCCAAGTAGCTGCTCGACAGATGTCGTCGATAGACACAGAGTGTAAATGAGCCATTGAGGCTGCCAAGGCTCTCACACTGTGAGCTGTGACATGGCCTTCCAGAGAAAGGTTCTTACTCTGATAGGTAAAAGAAATACACTGTGCAATCCAACTGGACAATGTTCTCTTAGAGACTGGAAGTCCCAAATGAGAAGGCTCAAAAGCAACGTAGAGTTGAGAGGACTTTCTATGTTGCTGTGTCTTTGTAAGTAAAAAGCAAGTGCTCTTTTACAGTCCAAAGTATGAAGATTCCTTTCTGCATTTGAAGCACGAGGCCTTGGAAAAATACAGGCAGGTAAACTGCTTGGTTTAAATGAAAAGGTGAGGCCACCTTTGGCATAAAGTGTGGATGAGTCCGAAGGACTACCTTATCATGATGGAACCTCGTATATGGCGCATCAGCCACTAATGCTTGCAACTCACTAATGCGACGTGCTGATGTGATTGCAATGAGAAAGACAATATTCAAGGAAAGGAATTTCAAGGAGGTAGTAGCTAGAGGTTCAAAAGGTGGCTTCATGAGCTGTCCAAGAACCAGATTTAGGTCCCATGCCACCGGTGGTGGCCTAATGGGAGGCTTAGTTAGAAGAAGCCCTCATAAATCTCGCTATGAGAGGATGAGAGGAAATAGGTTGTCCATTTAAATGCTTGAAAGAAGCTGAAATAGCACTTAAATGGACTCTTACTGAGTTAGTCTTAAGCCCTGCATTAGATAAATGAAGGAGATACTCTAATGATGATTCCAGAGGTATCGCCAGGGGGTCAAGACCCTTCCGCGAACACTATATGGAAAACCTCTTCCACTTGAAAGCATAAGAGCGTCTTGTGGAAGGCTTCCTAGAAGCATTAAGGATATCTTTTAACCTGTCTCAACAAGTAAGACTATGAAGGTCTATGCTCTCAGCAACCAGGCCCTGAGAAGCAGAGAGTGGGGATCGGGATGCCACAACATCCCGTCCTCCTGAGACAGGAGATCTGGAGCAGATCCTAACTCCAGAGATGTAGCTTGAGAGAGATGTAGGAGCAGAGGGTACCACACCTGCCGTGGCCAATGTGGAGCTATGAGAATCATATGGCCTCTGTCTCTCTGAAGCTTGAATAGGGTTTTGGGAATTAGGGGAATGGGTGGAAAGGCATATAGGAAGTCCTGACCCCAATGGAGGAGGAAAACATCCCTGGCCTGAGAACCCAGAGCCAGAATTGTGGAACAGAATCGGGGATGTTTGGCATTCAACAAACTTGCAAAGAGGTCTATGTCCGGAGTTCCCCAAATTTGAAAAGTTTTTGCTACCTGGTCCGCACGAAGAGACCACTCGTGTGGAAGCAGAACTCGACAGAGTCTGTCTGCCCAGGAGTTTTGAATGCCTGGCAGATACACCGCAAGGAGATGAATCTGATGCTCTCTGGCGAGGGCCCGTAGTCGCAAAGCTTCATTGCAAAGCGACAGAGAGCCTGTTCCTCCCTGCTTTTTCAGATAGAACATAGCCACTTGATTGTCCGTCTGAATTAGGATTGTCTTGTAGCTCAGTTGGGTGTGGAACACTCGAAGAGCAAGGAAGATTGCTCTGAGTTCCAAGAGATTGATGTGTAGATGGGCCTCCTGTGGAGTCCAGGTGCCTTGGGTAGAGAGATCTTGCAGGTGAGCTCCCCAACCCACCTGTGAGGCATCTGTTAGAGTGACCTGGGGTGGGGGCTGTTGGAAAGGGGACCACACCAACAGGTTTTGGGTTGATTGCCACCATTGTAGGCGTCTTGAGTTTGCTATTTTGTCTGATAGGCAGCCTGATGCTCGAGTCCACTGAGTGGATAGAGTCCATTGGGCTGCTCTCATATGGAGGCAAGCATAGGGAACCACATGCACGGTAGATGCCATGTGGCCTAGCAATTGTAACATTTCCTGAGCAGCGAGATGAGTTTTCAACACTGCTTGGGAAGCTAACTGCACAATGCGAAGTCAGCGGGGCCGTGGAAGATAGGCCCTTGCTTTCCTGGTATCCAGCATAGCTCCTATAAACTCTAGAGACTGAGTGGGAGTTAGGTTGGATTTTGAGATGTTTATCACCAGGCCCAAATACTGAAGTATACGCATTGTGCAAGATAGAGCAATTCTGGCCTCTGATTCTGATGGGGCTCAAATGAGCCAGTCGTCTAAGTAAGGGGAGACAAATATTCCTAGAGTGCAAAGACATGCTGCCACTACAGCCATGCATTTCGTAAACACCCTTGGTGCTGAGGCCAGCCAAAAGTAAGAACCCTGTACTGGTAGTGCTCCCCCTGAAATAGAAACCGAAGGACTCTTTGGTGAGTTGGATGGATGAGAACATGGGTGTATGCATCCTTGAGATCTAGAGAACAAAGCCAATCCTGACTCTGAAGGTATGGCAGAAGAGTTCCTAGAGAAATCATCTTGAACTTCTCCTTGAACAGGAATTTGTTCAATTCTCTGAGGTCTAAAATGGGTCTGTGTCCCCCTGTTTTCTTTGGAATAAGGAAATAGGAAATGGGTACGTCTTCTATTGCCCCCCTGGGCAAGAAGTAAATTGACCTCTTGACCTAACTGATTTTCGAGTGAACTCTGAGAATTGAACCCTCTTAGAACTGTAGGAGGGGGCATGCTGAGGAAATGAAGCTTGTACCACTCCTTTACAATTGAGAGAGTCCATTCTTCTGCTGTTATCTGCTCCCATCTGGGGGCAAAATGACATAACCTTCCTGGAATCGAGGAGGGCTCTGGCCCGTTGAGGGCCAGGAAGGCCAGGTTCTCTAGATGGGAGTCAAAGCCCCTGTGGAGGCTGAATCTGTTGGGCCAGTTGAGGCTTAGCAGACTGTCTTTCTTTGTTTTGGTGGCTGCTGTCCCTTTCGGGCAGACTGACCTGTAGAATGTCCCTGCTGGGTATAGGAGGGGTAAAACCTCTTCTTTTTAGAGAAGAATGGTTTCTTGTAGGATTTTCTCCTTGCAGGATCAGCTGTAGCCTTGGAAAGTCTATCCAAAGTGGTGTTATCAGCATCCAGCTCATTAGCTTTCTCTTGCCAATTTTTGCCAAAGAGATTTTCGTCCGCGCAAGGGATATTCCCCAGTTTGTCCTGTACCCAGAGTTCTAAGTCAGATGCCTGGAGCCAGGCAATCCTATGAGCACCTATGGCAATGGCAGAGGTTCTGCTTATGCACTCAAAGCAGTCAAAAGCTGCACGATTAACGAACTTGGAAACATCTTGGACATGTTTGACAAGTGTAAGATAATCTTGCCTCTTATCAGGAAGGAGAGGGCTCATAAGCTCTAGATCTCCTGTAATCTCCTTAAGGAACATGCCCATGTATAAGATATAGCAACTAATCCTGGCAGAAAGCATAGAAGCCTGGAAGGTTCGATGCCCAAAGGCATCAAGAGTCCTACATTCACGTCCTGGAGGATTAGATGCATGTCTTTTTGCACTCTTGATCCTTCTCATAGCTGATTCCACCACCATGGAGTGGTGTGGCAAATGATTTTTTTGAAATCCAGGACAAGGAGGTACTCAATACATGGTATCAAGCATACGAGAATGGGGAGAGGTGGTAAGAGGTGCTTCCCACATTCTTAACATGAGATCATGCAAGATCTCATGAATAGGCAAAGTAGCTACCTTGGGAGTTTTAGGATATTGTAAAATCTCCAACTCCTTTGCTCTGGGTTCTATTTACGGAGCCACTGTGAAGGAAAGACCTTTAGCCACCTCCCGGATTAAATCCTGAAAGGATATATCCTCTGGAGGAGACATCCTACGTTTAGGAGAGGAAGGCTCTTCAGAGAGAAGTGCTCCGGTACCGACAGAGCTGTAAGAATCCTCAGACTCATCGGAGGATTCAAAATATCTCCTGTCCGGGTGCTCTTGGAAAGCACGATACCGGTACCGATAGAAGTCGGTACCGGACTTGTCGATACCAGAGGAAACAGCATGACTCGGTGTCGGCAACACAGTCGCCGATGTCGATGCTGTCTGTACCGGTACCGATATCGATATCGATGCCAGAACCGGTGTCGATACCGGTTGAATCATCTGAAGCGGTCCCAAAGGCACTGAAGCCGCAAGGAGAGCCGCCAGACTGCGTTCAATAGCCAAGAATCTCTGGTCTATTGACGCTGCCGAGGCCTGGGTATCGGTACCGGACAAAGCGGCCGGTACCCCAGAGCATGGCACCAGTAGTTCTGCCGAGGTTGAAGCTTCGAGAACATCCTGGAGCCCCAATAGTGCTTTGGAAGCCGAAGCCTCCCGCCGGGGCAATTTTGCCGGTACAAGTCCCTCAAGGGCAACGCCAGAGGCATCTCGATGCTTAGGAGATCTACCCTTTGAGGACCGGCCAGATTTATGTTTGGTTACCTGAGATCCATGGGAGGAAGACAAAGCCCTGGAAGCCGTCGATGCCACGGATGCTGCATTGGAGGGAAAAAGGGTGCTAAGCTAGCAGCTCGGTTTTGCCAACCCCCTCTTCGACATCGTCCCACAGGCAACACACTCCAAGTGGTCAGGTCCTAAACATTTAAGGCACCACTCGTGGGTGTGGGTGACGGAGATGGCACCGCCACACTTGGAACACTTTTTAAAACCAGAGGCGGGTTTTTCCATTCTGAAGGAAAAGTTGGGCCTAGTGCCCAAAATGGCGCGTGGCACCCGACAGAAAAGAGACTGGAAAGTCCAGAAAAGATTACAAATTTTTTTTTTTGAAGAAAGAAAGAACCGGCGGTACTGGTATGGCGTCGAGGAAGGCAGACGCTACCACAAAAAGAATGAAAAAGATGGGATAATTTCTGCGGTGACAAGAAAAACAACCTGCTGGTTCCGTGGAAAGCACAGTTACTTATCTGTAAGAGATGATCTCTGGGAACAGCAGGAATTAGTCCTCACATATGGGTACGTCGGAACCGACGGAGCCTGCGCGGGAAAGCTCCCCAGCTTCCCAGAAAGGAAGCTTTTGGGGCCTCCCACTGCACATGCGCGCTGCCTTCCCGCCTTCCTGACCAACTCTCCTCAGTTCGAGTTTAAAGCTGAGACAATAGAGAGAGGAAAGGAAAGAGAGAGAGAGAGAGAGATACAACTCCTAGGGGAGGTGGGTGGGTTGTGAGGACTAATTCCTGCTGTTCCCAGAGATCACCTGTTACAGATAAGTAACTGTGCTATCTCCAGGAACAAGCAGGAATGAGTACTCACATATGGGGACTCCCTAGCTAAGATGCCGGGGAGATCCCCCTCCAAGGGTTCCTCATCGTCCTATGGATCTCAGGCATCCATTCAGGGAAGGTGGGCAGGAGTTGTTTAAGAATGGAACAGGTGTCTAAGGACAGCCTGACCAAACAAGGCATCCCGGCGGGAGTCCATGTCCAAGCAGTAATGGGCTGTAAAGGTATGCACCGAGGCCCAGGTGGCTGCTCGACAGATCTGATCGATGGATACAGAATGAAGATGAGCCATAGAGGTGGCCATGGCTCTCACATTGTGAGCTGTAACATGGCCTTCCAGAGAAAGGTTCTTACTCTGGTAAGCAAAAGAAATACACTGAGCAATCCAATTGGACAGTGTTCTTTTTGAGAATGGAAGTCCCAAATGAGAAGGATCAAAAGCAACAAAAAGCTGAGAAGACTTTCGATGTTGCTGTGTCCTGTGGAGGTAAAAGGCAAGAGCTCTTTTACAGTCTAGAGTATGAAGGTTCCGCTCTGCATTGGATGCATGAGGAGCTGGAAAAAATACAGGTAGATATACCTCTTGATTAAGATGAAAAGGTGAGACCACTTTAGGCATAAAGTGAGGATTTGTCCTAAGGACTACCTTATCATGATGAAACCTTGTATAAGGTGGATTAGCCACTAAGGCCTGCAGTTCACTGATGCGGCGAGCAGAAGTAACTGCAATAAGGAAAATAACCTTCCAGGAAAGAAATTTCAAGGAGGTAGTGACTAAGGGTTCAAAAGGTGGCTTCATAAGCTGACCAAGAACCAAGTTTAAGTCCCATGCTACCGGAGGTGGCCGAATGGGAGGCTTAGTTAAAGTTTGGCCTCTCATAAACCTTGCAAGAAGAGGATGAGAGGAAACAGGTTGTCCATTGATAGGCTTAAGAGATGCTGCAATAGCACTCAAATGGACCCTTACAGAATTTGTTTTAAGACCTGCGTTGGAGAGATGCAGGAGATATTAGAGTAAAGAATTCAAAGGTAGTGCTAGAGGGTTAAGACCCTTTTGAGCACACCAAATGGAAAATCTTTTCCATTTAAAAGCATAAGAACGCCTGGTGGAAGGTTTCCTAGAGGCATGGAGGATATCCTTCACTTGTTGAGAAAGATTGAAGTCTTGAAGGTCTAGGCCTTCAGTAACCAAGCTCTGAGGTGAAGGGACTTGGGGTTTGGGTGCCACAAAATCCCCCCCTCTTGAGACAGAAGGTCTGGAGCAGCTCCCAGATCCAGGGAGAGGGCCCGGGAGAGGTGCAGAAGTAGAGGGTACCACACTTGGCGTGGCCAGCGTGGAGCTATGAGGATCATAGATCCTTGATCCCTCTGGAGTTTGAACAGAGTCTTGGGAATCAAAGGAATGGGTGGAAAGGCATACAGGAAGTCTTGACCCCAATGAAGGGGGAAGGCATCCTTGACCTGAGCTCCCTGACACGGAATTCTGGAACAGAATCGGGGAAGTTTGGTATTCCACGGACATGCAAAGAGGTCTATGTCCGGGGTTCCCCATTTCTGAAAGATTTTGAGTACCTGATCCATGTGCAGGGACCATTCGTGTGGAAGCAGAACTCGACTGAGTCTGTCTGCCCAAGAGTTTTGGATTCCTGGGAGGTACACTGCCAGGAGATGGATTTGATGCTCTCTGGCGAAGGCCCACAATTTTAGAGCTTCGTTGCAAAGCGACAGAGAGCCAGTCCCTCCTTGTTTGATTATGTAGAACATGGCTACTTGATTGTCGGTATGAACAAGGACTGTCATGTTGATGAGGAGGGTATGAAAGACCTTGAGAGCAAGGAAAATTGCTCGCAGCTCCAAAAGGTTGATATGAAGGGTGGACTCCTGTGGAGACCAAGTGCCCTGAGTGGAGAGGTCTTGGAGATGAGCTCCCCAACCTGTTTGGGAGGCATCTGTTGTGAGGGTTGCTTGGGGTAACAAAGGTTGGAAGGGGGCCCCCAACAACAGATTTTGAGTGGACATCCACCATTGGAGAGACCAAAAGAGACGTTTTGAGGTTGCTATTTGGTCTGAGAGAGCTCCTGATGCTTGAGTCCACTGGGTGGACAAAGTCCATTGAGCTGCTCTCATATGTAGGCGAGCATAAGGCACCACATGAACTGTGGATGCCATGTGGCCTAGCAGTTGAAGCATTTCTCTGGCAGTCAAGTGACTTCTGGACTGAATTTGAGAGGCCAATTGCACTAGACGGTGGCAACGGGCCTGGGGAAGATAGGCCCTTGCAGTGGTGGTATCTAGCCAGGCCCCTATGAATTCTAGGGACTGAGTAGGGGTGAGTTGAGACTTTGGCAGATTTATGACAAGTCCCAGATACTGCAGTATGCGTCTGGTGTGGTCCAGGGAGGTCTGAGCCTCGGACTGAGATGGAGCTCGGATGAGCCAGTCGTCCAGGTATGGGAAGACAAATATTCCCAGAGTGCGTAGAAATGCAGCCACTATTGACATGCATTTGGTGAACACTCTTGGAGCAGAGGCTAGACCGAAGGGGAGTACCCTGTATTGGAAATGCTTTCCCTGAAATAGAAACCGTAGGAATTTTCTGTGGGATGGATGTTTGAGTATATGGGTGTAGGCATCCTTTAGATCTAGAGAACAAAGCCAATCGTGACTCTGTAGGTATGGAAGGAGAGTACCTAGAGATAGCATCTTGAATTTCTCCTTGCATAGAAATTTGTTCAATTCTCTGAGATCTAGAATGGGTCTGTGCCACCCTGTTTTCTTGGGGATGAGAAAATAAGGGGAGTAAAACCCTGACCCCTGTTGAAGAAGAGGAACCTCTTCTATTGCCCTTTGGGCAAGAAGGGTGGTCACCTCCTGACCCAACAGGTGCAGGAGAGATGGGGGAGAATTGAACTGTCTCACCATGGTATGGGGAGGAAGGCTGGAGAAATGTAGTTTGTAGCCCTCTCTGATGATAGAGAGGGTCCACTGTTCTGATGTGATTTGCTCCCATCTGGGAGCAAAATGAGTTAACCTTCCTGGAATGGTGAGAGGCTCTGGTTGTTGCAGAGCCAGAAAGGTTAAGTTCTCTAGAATCAAGTCAAAAACCCTGAGGGGGTTGGGACTGCTGGACTGTAGCAGTCCCTGCAGATTTTGCTCTGGCCTGTTTAGATTGTTGACGCTTAGGAGCAAAACGAACTTGGGAAGATTGCTGGCTAGTATTTGTGGGAAATCTGGTCTTTTTATAGAAAGGCTTCTTAAAAGATTTTTTCTTGGCAGGTGTAGAGGTAGACTTAGAAAGTCTATCTAGAGCAGCATTCTCTGCATCCATTTGAGTGGCTTTGATTTGCCACTCCTTGCCAAACAGATTTTCACCTGTACAGGGCAGATTGCCCAAACCATCTTGTACCCAGGGTTCCAAATCAGAGGCCTGGAGCCAAGCAATTCTGCGAGCAGCTATGGCAATGCCCGAGGCTCTGCTAGCTCCCTCAAAGGAGTCAAAGGCTGCTCTGTTGGAGAACTTTGAAACATCTTGAGTATGTTTTAGCAAAAGGAGGAACTCCTCCTTTCTATCCTCTGGGATAAAGGGGAGAAAATGACGTATCTTTAGTGCAATCTCTTTCAGAAACATGCCCATATAGAGGCTGTATGAATTAATTCTGGCAATAAGCATACTAGCTTGGAAGATTTTCCTACCAAAAGCATCCAAAGTCCTACATTCTCTTCCTGGAGGGGTAGAAGAGTGTCTTTTGGCACTCTATCTTTTTCATAGCAGACTTCACCACAATAGAGTGGTGAGGGAGCTGAGTTTTTTGAAAACCAGGAGAAGGAGGGACCCGATACATGGTGTCCAAACGACGAGAATGTGGAGATAGGGTAAGAGGAGCCTCCCACAAATCCATCATGTGTTCTTGAAGAATTTCATGAATGGGTAAAGTGACTGCCTCTTTGGGAACCTTAGAGTATCCTAAAATATCTAATTGTTTTGCTCTAGGTTCCTTTTCAGAGGTTACTGAAATTGAGAGTCCTTTAGCTACTTCAATAATGAAGTCTTGAAAGGACAGATCCTCTGGAGGAGACATTCTCCTCTTTGGAGAGGAGGGCTCCTCAGGAAGAGTAAGAGATACTTCAGCAGAATCATCTGAGGTATCAGAATCCTCAGAAGACTTGAAGTACCGCCTGTTAGCTTCCAGAGATCGATACGCGTACCGACCGGTATCGACATCGGGCGTACTGAGAACCGGATCGGTATCGAGAAAACCCCCGGAACCGGCATTCTACTGGAAGTAGATGCTCTGGGTACCGGTATCGGTTGTGGTACCGGAACCGGAGTCGGAACCGATTGTTGCGGTACCGATGGCGTTGCAGCGTTTATGAAAGCCAATATGGCCTGCTGCATGGATTGTACAGTAGTATCCATAGACGCCACGACTGCCTGGATGTCGGTACCGGTTTGGGCCGGTACCCCAGAGCAGTCTAACAGGTGATCGGTCGAGGCCGTGCCATTGATGTCAACCTGTAACCCCATAGGAGGAGCTTTGGAAGCCGAAGCTTCCCGCCGGGGTTGTTTGGCTGGAGCAGGGTCCTCAGGGTCAAACCCAAGGGCCTCTCGCTGCTTAGAGGGAGATTTGCCCTTTGGAGGACCTGCCTGAAGAATGTTTGGTTACCTGAGATCCATCAGGAGAGGAAGACCTGGAGGATGTTGATGCTGGAGTATCTGTAGAAAACAGCATATGAAACTTGGCTGCTCGGTTCTGTAATCCACGTTTGGACATCAGGATGGACAATCCGGAATGGAATGGTCAGGCCCCAAACATTTAAGACACCATTCATGGGTATCTGTAACTGAAATAGTACCGCTACACTTGGTGCATTTTTTTTAAAACCAGAGGCTGGTTTCTCCTTGAGGGAGAATTTGTGAAGGCCTAGAGGCCTCACAGAACAAACACACCAAGTGGGGCAAAATAAAATATATTTAAGAAATAAAGAAAAAAGACCGGCGGTACCGGTCCGGAATCGGGGAAGGCAGACACGCGGCCAAAGAAACAAATTAAAATAACAACTTCTTCAGCGGTGACAGGAACACGACCTGCTGGCTCCGCGGAAAAAGAAGAACTGAGGAGAGTTGGTCAGGAAGGCGGGAAGGCAGCGCGCATGTGCTGTGGGAGGCCCCAAAAGCTTTCCTTTCTGGGAAGCTGGGGAGCTTTCCCGCGCAGGCTCCGTCGGTACCGACGATACCCATATGTGAAGACTACATTCCTGCTTGTTCCTGGAGATAAGCCACCGCGTTGTCGGAGAATACGCGAACGGCCGAGCCGTGAAGATAGGGTTGAAACTCCTGCAATGCTAGCGTCACCGCTCTCAACTCCAACCTGTTGATTGACCAGGCCTTCTCCTGCTCCGTCCACTGACCCTGAGCGAACCTTCCTTGGAAATGAGCACCCCAGCCTGCGAGACTGGCATCCGTCGTCAGTGGAACCCAGCACGGCGCTTCCAGAGGCATCCCCTGTTCTAGGCTTCCTGCTCTTAACCACCACTGAAGAGCTGCCCGCGTCTCTGGTAGACATGGCAACCACCGTGACATAGGATCAACCTGATGAGACCAACGCCTGAGCAACGGCCTCTGCAACGGCCTCATATGTGCTCTGGCCCACGGAACCATCTCCAGAGTCGCCGCCATGGTCTCGAGCAACTGCAGATAATGCCACGCTGTGGGCACTGCTCTGCTCAGAAACTGCCTGTGCAGCCTGCGTAACCCCTGTGCTCGTTGCGCTGGCAGACACACTGTTCCCACGCTCGTATCGAACTGCGCTCCCAAGTATTCTAGTCGCTGCGACGGCTCCAACTTGCTCTTTGCCACATTGACCACCCAACCCAGACTCTGTAGAAACCCTACTACTCTGGCTGTGGCCGCTTCGCTTTCTGTTCTTGACTTTGCTCTGATTAACCAATCGTTTAAATAAGGGTGCACTAGCACCCCTTCCCTTCGCAACGCTGCCGCCACCACCTTGATAAACGTCCGCGGAGCCGTAGCAAGACCGAACGGCAGGGCCCGAAACTGAAAATGTCCCTGAGGAACCGCAAATCTGAGAAACGTCTGATTTTATTTATTATTTATTTTTTATTTAGAACACATTTATATACCGCTCTTTCCCAGGTATCAAGTGCGGTTTACATTGAACAGAAAAGTTGTTAAGGTACATGAAAGTACATGTCCTAGACGTTTTACATGAAACAGAGGTTAACTTTTTACATTTAACAGTATAATTAAGAATTCTAACAGTGATGTCATCCATCTTGATTAGTTGGATGTATCAGAACTTTATACAAATGCATCAACTTATACAAATTTACAAAGTTTTTTTTTTAACTTATGTTCGTGTCTGATGGGAATATGTAAGTATGCCTCTGACAGGTCGAGGGAAGTAAGAAACTCTCCCTTCCTTACCGCCACTGTCACTGACCGCAGCGTTTCCATACGAAAATGAGACACTCGCAGGCAGCAATTTACTCTTGAGATCCAAAATTAGACGCAAAGACCCTTCTTTCTTCGGGACTACAAAATAAATGGAGTATTGACCGAAACCACACTGGTCTGGAGGTACCGGAACTACTGCATTGAGAGCAGCCTCTCCACCATCTCCCTCACCGCTGCGCATTTGGCTGACGCCTTGCACGGCGACCGAACGAAGGACTCTGTTACCGGCCGCTGTAACTCCAACGCGTGACCTTCCCGAATGACCTCCAGCACCCACTGGTCTGATGTAATTTGGACCCAGGCAGTGTAAAAATCCCGTAGCCGACCTCCTACGGGCACCAGATCTCCCTAGGTCCTCCTGACTTCATTGCGACTTTCACAGATTCGTGGAGGAGGAAGGGGCTCCAAAACCTCTGCCTGCTCCCCGAAAGCCACAAAATCTCTGGCTTCTATTGGCAAAACGCCCCCTCTGCGCCTGATTGAACCGTGGGAAATGAAACCGACGAAACTCCCTCTGCTGCCCCTTGCCTATGGGAATCAAGCGCCCCTTCTTCTGCTTGCCCTCCGGAAGTCTACCGCCTTTGGACTCCCCTAGATCCTTCACCAACTTGTCCAGATCCTCTCCAAACAAGAGTTTACCCCTGAATGGAAGCTTACTGAGGCGAGACTTAGAAGAGCCATCTGCTGCCCAGTTGTGCAGCCAAAAGGCACCTGCGAGCCGCTACCACCGACACCATACTCTTCGACAACGCTCGAATAAGGTCATAATGTATATCCGCTAGGCAATGTTCCCTCTAATTTTCTGTAGGCTGTGTGCGCATAAAATATCAGCTGTGTGCAGCTTTTGAAGGAAGGTTAAATTTTTGTGCGCCACATAACGACATTCGGAGTTATATACTTTAAAATTTGACTACACATCAGAATACAGTATGTTCACCACACTGATTTTAATCAAATGAAATGAAAAATAGACGATTACTAAATGAACCGGGAAATTTCTAGTAATTACAATCATAACTTTTAAATTTTAAGACGTCTCTGTTGTTTTCTATCAGAATCAGAGCCGTAATTTTTGTGCGCTCTGTTGTAAAGTATGTGCGCTCGCTCGGCGAGGTGTGTGCACGCGCACACGCGCACAGCTTAGAGGGAACAGTGCCGCTAGGTAAGCTGTACCCGATTCCAACCATGCTGGGCCTCCGCTGTCCTCTCCTTGCTCATCCTTAATCCTTTGTGACCATCGGAGACAGCCTCTCGCCACCCATGCTCCACAAATCGCTGCCTGAATAGATAGAGCATTCATGTCAAACACCTGTTTCAACAAGGTATCAAGTTTCCTGTCCTGGGTGTCCTTGAGCGCCGCACTGCTCTCCTGGAATAGTAGTTTTCTTAGTAACCGCTGAAACGGCGGCATCAACCTTAGGAGACTTAAACAACTCTTTATCCTGATCCACCAGCGGATAAAGCCGTCGCATCACTCTGGATCCTTTCAAAGTCGCCTCTGGCATGTCGCACTCCTCCTGGATCATCTCTCTTAGCACTCTGTGCACAGGAAACGCTCTCTGCTTTTTCTGAAAAACCTGTAGCAAGGGATCCTCCAGGGTAGTATCTTCCGCAGGCCCCGATACCAGCATATTCAGCACCTTCAGCGTCTCTGCTATGAGGGTGGGCAACTCGTCCCTCCGGAACAGGTGAACCACTCTCGCCTGGTCTTCCTTGTCCGTGATCTCTCCTTCCTCTACCTCGTCATCCAGATCTTCATCGGGGTCTCCCTCATAAGATATGCCATACTGGGTCAGACCAAGGTCCATCAAGCCCAGTATCCTGTTTCCAACAGTGGCCAATCTAGGTCATATGTGCCTAGCAGTTTCCCCATAAGACACAGGTTCCACAATGCTTGTATTGGGTGAAGCATTGATATCCTGGGTCCCTTCTTAATAATGGTTTATGGACCTTTCCTCCAGGAACTTGTCCAAACCTTTTTTAAACCCAGCTACACTAACTATCCTCCAGTAACAAATTCCAGAGTTTGATTACATGTTGAGTGAAAAAATATTTTCTTTTATTAGTTTTAAATAGGTTACCCTGTAGCTTCATTGCATGTCCCCTAGTCTTTCTATATTCTGATAACGCAAACAATCAATCTACGTTTACCCGTTCCACTCCGTTCATTAATTTATAGACTATCATATCTCCCCTCAGCCGTCTCTTTTCCAGGTTAAAGAGCCCTAACCTTTTCAGCCTTTCTTCATAGGAGTATCCTTCCATCCCCTTTACCATTTTCGTGGCTCTTCTCTGAACCTTTTCTAATATCGCTATATACTTTTTAATATACGGCGACCAGAATTGCACACAAAATTCAAGTTGCGTTCTCACCATGGAACGATATAGAGGCATTATAATATCTTTTGTTTTATTTTCCATTCCTTTCCTTATGATACCTAGCATCTTATTTGCTCTCTTGGCCGCCGCTGCACACTGGGCCGAGGGTTTTAACATGTTATCCACAATGACGCCTAAATCTTTTTCCTGGGTGGTGGTTCCTAATGTGGAACCTTGCATCGTGTAACCATAGTTTGGGTTGTTCTTCCCTAGGTGCATAAATTTGCACTTGTCCACATTAAATTTCATCTGCCATTTTGATGCGCAGTCTTCCAATTTATCAAGATCCTCTTGCAATTTTCCACAATCCTCTTGGGTTTTAACAACTTTAAATAGTTTTGTGTCATCTGCAAATTTGATAACCTCACTCGTTATTCCACTTTCCAGGTCATTTATGAATATGTCAAAAAGCAGCGGACCCAGCACAGATCCCTGGGGTACACCACTATTCACCTTTCTCCATTGGGAAAATTGGCCATTTAGCCCAACCCTCTGCTTTCTATCTTTTAACCAGTTCCTGATCCACAGTAGTACACTGCCTCCTATCCCATGACTCTTTAGTTTTGCCAAAGGTCTCTGATGAGGGACCTTGTGAAATGCTTTCTGAAAGTCCAGATACACTATATCAACTGACTCACCTTTGTCCACCTGTTTATTCACACCTTCAAAAAAACATAACAGATTAGTAAGACAAGATCTTCCTTGTCTAAAGCCATGTTGGCCGTCTCCCATTAGGCCATGACTATCTACATGCTGAGTAATTTTATTCTTTATGATAGTTTCTACCATAATGCAGACCCTCCGAGGTCACTGACTGGTCTTTCTGTTCCTTTTCTATCCTGGCTATATTTGCCAGACCGCCTGCGGCTCCTACACCAAGGGGGGTTCCCGGTCTTTTCTCTCCTTGCTCACCTACCTTAGGCCCAGCGGCTAGGCCCTCCTGCCACCCTCCAAAAGCCTGCTCAATAAGGGCCACAAATTCCGGAGAAAAAATTGCCCCCGAGCCCTCTGGCAAAGACGGCGGAGGTGTAGGCAGATCCGGTGCCAACGAACGCCCTGGTACCGGCTCCCGACCCGGGCACTCCTGAGGGACTGAATCTTGCCGTGCTATTAGGGCCCCCTGTACCTCAGCAGGCCCTTCCAGGGTCTGTTCCATGTCTTCCGCCTTTTGGACACAGTCCCAGCAGACCCCTGCTTCAGATACAGTCCCCTTTCTAGCTCCACAGACTACATACTGCGGCCTAGCTGGCATTCCGCCTGAGCAAAAAATAATATGCCTCTCCTGACAGCAAGAATTGTTTCTTTTTTTTGTTTTTTTTTTAAAGCAAGAAATAAAATGTCTCTTGAAACCCCCAATTTTTTTTTTCCAAAGGCAACTGAAGAGAAGCGCCCCCAAACCAGAAAATATAACTTTTATGCTAAAACGAAGCTCCCCCTACGAAGCAAGGCACTCAGAAGGCCCGAGGCAGTCCCAGCCGATTCCCGCCCTGCTGCCACGCGGCTGGGCCCGCTGCCGCGAATGCGGCTTGTGCTGGATTCCTCACGCTCTTTTTCAGCGATCGGCCCCAACTCCTGATCTTACCGCACAGCTTGTTGTCTTCCTCCCGCTCAACTGAACTGTCTGCAATACAGCCCCGGGAGCCAGAATTAGCAGGAACTACGAGGGAGCGTGTAGTCCGCGTCTGTCAGCTTGCACGGCACCGCGTGCTCCACAGCGCTATCAGGCAAGCCTCTGAACGTGCCGGCTGATACTCTGCCACTCCGGTTCCTCACCCTTTGTACCGGGATTGGGAACCAAAGCCCTGCTGCCCCCAAGAAAGGCTTCTGCTGCGTTACAAGCCGATCGCGAGCAGGAGAGAGAGAAAAAGATGTGGGGGGAGGGAGGGAGAGGAGGAGGAGGAGGAAAGGCCTCAGTCGAGCCTTAAAGGCAGACACCCCCTTAACCTAAAAGTTTCCTTTGGTATATATACGTCCCCCCACTGTCCTCTCTTTCTTTTTCCTTTCTTACTGATCCTAAGTCTCTATTCCTTAATTGTTACTCCAGGCTCATCAATCCTCCAGCTGCTTGGAGACTGAGGTAACTGGTGTGAGGAGGCGGATCCAGAGTGTTTATACCAGTGTCATCAGAAAAGGATGACGTTTCTCAGTCTCCAAGCTGCTGTAGGAGGAGCACAACCCAGAGGTTTCCAGACTAGATTGGAGGGACAATCAGGAACTTATAGTCTGGCTGCAGAATAGGAGATCAGGATAAGAGCTGGGCGCCACACATATGCTGCAATACATGTGCAACAAATCTCAGGCAATGGATGAATGGGAAAAGGCAATCAATGCCTTTTGCAATTCCAATGATCTGGAGAGAGCCCACGGGGGATCACGTCAGCAACTGCTACTTTTTCATGGTTCCTCCAATTCAGAAAGACATATCCAGAAAGAATAAGTGGACCGTGCAATATCCAAACATTCCCTCTGCAATACGCCCAGTGCCTCATGGAGAAGAGTTGCCGATTCCCAAAATGTCAGAATCATTATCATTAGAATCTAGTGAGAAAGAGGAAGAAGTTTGTAGTCATGAACCGTCAACCTCACATGACCCAGAGTTTCTTCTAGCCACTGCTAATGAGCCACACCTCATAATACAAGGTGAATTGAACGACCCTGTCAGGAATTTGGATCTCCCGAAGAATAAAGCCGAGCTTTGGTTTCCAGACTACAGCAGTGGAATCTTCTGGCTGGTGACGTTTGAATTTCTTTTTTCCAGGACTGTCAGAAAGACTTGGTGCCATTCTTTTTCAAAGAAGGTGATCTTGCTGCATGCAACAACGTAAAAGGTTTAATGGCAGCTCTCAATATCAATTACAATGCAGATGATTGGATGCTCTTCATTGATTCATCCAAAGCAAGTCTTAAAGCTGTATTGCTGCATAATGGCAACTTGCTACCATCAATTCCTATTGGCCATACAACTTTTATGAAAGAGTTATGACAATTGTCACCAGTAACCTCCCCAGAGCCAGGGGCATGTAGGGTAGGTCAGCCTGGGCTATCCAAACTTAAGGAGCAGGGTAGTGCAGTTGGCCCTGCACTGCCTTCTGGGAGTTGTAGTCCCTCTTACTCTCTAAGTCAGGAATAATTGTAGTCGAATGGGTTAGGCAAAAATGACAAGGTTTTATTTCCCCTTCCGGGTGGATTCATTGCAAATGAAATTAAGGACAAAAATAACCATACTTCTGGCATAAAGAAAAACAATTCAGGAACATAAACAGGTTCTTTGGCTTTCCGCTTTCAACATACAGTGTTCAGAACAAACTTAAAATGCAGCAGTCCCTTTTCAAACAAAGGCAAACACTCTTGCTTTTCCCACTGCTGTTCCAACAGCCTTGTTAACAGCTAGTTTAGCAAAGTGATATGACGTGATCTGCTAAAGAAAGCGTGCAATCCATCTGCTCATCTGATGTTTGTTCAGTAACAAACTCTGTCTGCATTTCCTCACAGTCCCTTTCAGATAGGTAAGTTTGTGGATAATTATACGGTACTTCAAAATGCAGTCTCTCACTATTTCCCTGAGACCTCTCTTCACCGGGTGCTACAAAGCAATGTGGAGCATTACCGTATATATGGGATTTAGCAAAGGGAGAGTCCAGCAAATCTTGGCAATCACAAGGGAAACTTTCAAACCCAGTTTCCTCTCTATATGGTTTATATAGCCTACCTTTTGGCTTCTTCACGGAAGGATTTCTTAGCACAGCTGGGTCAGCAAGGATTTCACACACCGGCTGTGTTTTCCTGCCTTTTAACCTTTCCTTTCTCTCAGTCATACAAATGTCCTCTGGCCAGCATGTCTCTCTCTCAGGAGATTCTGTGTTCTCCCAAACCAGCCTTTCAGGTAGTCTCTCCCACTGGCTGCCTTCACAATAAGACCTCAAGTCTAGGATTGCTCCCACCTGGCTTTTGGGCACGGGCTCTTTGAGACTTGGTTACTCTGGCTTCCTGTGCTGAGTCTCCCGTCCTAGTCTCTCCCTCTCTGGACCTGAAGCTCTCCGTCCTGGAACTCTCCTCTGGTCTCCTTCTCCAACTCCAGCTGGTTCTCCCTCTCCAACTCCGACTGCAGCTGTCTTCTGGTGAGTACTTTTTATATCCCTGTCTCTTAGGGCTTAACTGCGCCCCTCCCCCAACCAGGTGCTTCTCCTTAATCCCTGAGCTCGGGGCTACGTTGCAGTTTGGGCGTGTTTTCTCCCCTCGTGACTCACTCTGTTTATGTTGTCCTTGGCAACCCTGGGCCATGTGCTCTGCCTGGCTGTCAGTTTCTGAAACAATCTCTTCTGCTTCACCCAGTTCCATAGCCTCAGAAGGATCCTCTACATGACACAATATGAAACAACTTTTGAAATGTATAAACTATGATCAACATCTATGATCAAACTGTGGTGACTTCAAAGTGGTCGCCCTCTTGCTTGGTCTTCAGGGTGGATACACCAAATACTGCTGCTTCCTGTGTGAATGGGATAGTCATGATAGAGATTGTCATTTTGTCAAAAGGGACTAGCCGCTCCATCAGTCACTGGATCCTGGAAGCAAAAATGTTCTGTTTCCAGTACTTGTAGACAGCAACAAGATTTTGATGCCTTCCTTGCACATCAAGTTGGGACTAATGAAAAACTTTGTCAAGGCGATGGATAAAACTAAACCTGCTTTCAGGTATCTTAGTGGTAAATTTCCTAGACTGAGTGATGCCAAAGTTAAGGAAGGAGTTTTTGTTGGCCCTCATATTCATGCACTTCTTCAAGATGACTAATTTCTTTATTTATTGCGTGGAAAGGAAAAGGCTGCATGGATAGCATTTGAATCAGTGACACAATTTTCTTGGAAACAACAAAGCAAATAATTACCAAGAGATTGTTCAAGATCTTCTCAAGGCATACAAAAAGCTTGGTTACAACATGTCCTTAAAGATTCATTTTCTACACTCTCATCTAGATTTTTTCCCACAAAATTGCGGAGCAGTAAGTGATGAACATGGAGAACGATTTCACCAAGACATTGCAGCCATGGAAAAGAGGTATCAGGGTAAATGGAGTCCATCAATGCTTGCAGACTACTGCTGGACAGTGACAAGGGATATTCCATTGCTTCAGTACAAGAAACAGATCAGGAAGAGTCGTGAAGCCACTGAATGAGAACAAAACTTGCTAGAATGTACTTACAAATGTTCTTAATTAAAGTTAAATTGCAGACATAATTACGCCTCTGTTTCTTCTAAGTAAGTTTATGAACTTTATTTTACAAAAACATGCTTGTTATTGTGCAAAGTTTCATTTGTAATAAGATTTTGATTTACATCTAAGGATTTAGGCTCGATTTTCACCATACATAGTGGTAAAATGTACATTCTTTGACAAATCAAAGAAAACAAGAGCTAATTGACCAATTTCACTATCATATTTGAATTCAGCATATCAAATTCATTAAGAAATAGCACATTTAATTTCTGAAGCTAACAATTTTTGAAAATTTGTAGAACAGTGAGGAGTTTTGGCACGAATTTTACAGACACACGTCTCATCCCCAAATCAACAGTACGAATGGAATGTACCAACCCAAAACTGATGTCCATGTCCTCAACATGCTCCCTGATAGTCAACTGACAATTTGAGCATATTGCGGCGCACATTCCTTCAACTCTGTCTTCATTCCTGCTTGTAGATGTCCTTCCAGAATGTTCATCACTGTCAACACTTTGGCGGCCCTCTTGGAAGCTTTTGTACCAGTCAAACTTGAGCACGACTCATGCATTCAGTCATACACTTGCTGTAACTTGTCATAATTCTCTCTGCATGAATCTCCAAGTTTCTGGCAAAATTTAATGCAAATTCACTGTTTAATTTTTTCACTCATCGTAAAGCTGCCAAACTGCTTTTACATGATACCAAACATCACGCAATTTAAAAAAGTGCAAGTGTGCTGCAGCCACGCTACACTCTGCACATACAGAGCACATACACTGCATGCTTAATAGCATCATAGTGCGATGTATTGTTATATACAATGAGTCTTGATATTTTTTGTTCACACCTCATAAGAGGAGCCAGAATACTGGAACTATAACGAGGTACTGCTAAAAATATTTCAGTTTATCCTGGGAGCTGAAGACAGTGACAGAGAAGAGTGGCTGGTTAAAATTGACAAAGTCCATATATAGGCATATGCCCTCAAAGAAATAAGCTTGTCAAGAGTCATTAACAAAATAATCTTGAAGACAGACTGTGGCACTATTTTCTGGTGAGTCAATCATATCAAGCATTGTCTAAGATAAGACAATACAGGTGCACAATGTGGGAGAGCTTTAAAATTATGGCAAAATTAGACCTTAACCACTAATTGTCTTTCCTCGAGTCCCTCCAGTCCAGTCCAGTCCGTATAGGTTATCTCCTTTCACCAGCAGCTGAGGCCTTGGCATGTCAGAATTCTGATGTCATAGTACAAGAGCTCCCTCTTCAGCTCCAGAAGCCAGTATCCTACTGACAAAGCAGACTGCGAGAGAATTTCAAAAAACCAAAAACCCCCAACCCAGGGCCACCACCCCAGTATGAAGCTACAGAAGTAGCTTATCACTAAACCGTGCTACTGAACTAGAACCATGTACAGAGTGAGGATGACTATGCTGACAGGGTCATACTTGTCAGGACGCCCACCCTCAATCGGGAAAACCAACAACTCTACCGATGTACTTCTTCAAATAATCTTCCCCACTGAAACAGCCAGACTTGCTCCATTCTCCAAACATGAGAGAAGAAACAACTACTCCAGTCAGGGAGGGTCCTGGACTGGAAGGATGCAAGGAAAGATAAGCAGATAAGTTCTACTTTCACCTTCCTTATCATCCCTCACGTGTGGGATGTACCAGAGCAGTAACTAATCAAAGGAGGGACCCACAAGTCCTGCTTGGAGCACCAAAGCCCCAAAACGCACATCCTAGAGGGCTGCACATCCAAACGTTAATGCTGAGTAAAAGTGTGTAGCGATGACCACATCACTGCTCTGCAAATGTCCACCAGTTGAACCAAACTATGCTCCGTCCAAGACGCTGCCTGTGATCTCGTCGCGTGAGCTCTAACACCTACCAACACTGCCTTGCCCCTCATTCTAAAGGCCAAGACTATCATTCCCCTTCACCCAGCGAACTATAGAGGTCTTGGAGGTCACCTCTCCTTTATGAGGGCCTCCAAAGAAGACAAACCTATCCGACTTCCAAAACAACTTCGTCCTTTTAATGTTAATCAGTGCAAAACCCTGCGCAAGTCTAGCATGTGAAGCTGACAGTCCCTCCTTGGACTCCCCAAGGCAGAGAAGACCGGAAGTCTGACTGATTTAGATGAAAATGGGAAACCCACCTTAGGAAAAAAGGAAGAAACTGGCCTTAAAACCACCTTTTCTTTGGAAATCACCAGGAAAGGCTCCCTGCAAGAAGGAGCCTGAAGTTCTGAAATACGACAAGCTCAACATATAGCTACTAAGAAGACCGTCTTCAAAGTAAGGTCCCTTAATGATGCTCTAGCCAGCGGCTCAAATGGCATAGCTATCTAGGCCAACAGCACCAAGTTGAGGTACCAAGGAGGAACCACCAGTTGCAATGGCGGTCGGACTTCCTTCACCGCCCTGAGAAAACAAACCACATCCGAATGTATCTCTAAAGAGCAACCCTGAACTCACCTCCTGTAACAGGAGAGGGCCACCACCTGGACTTTTAGGGAGTTGAGCGCCAAACCCTTTTCTAGTGCATTCTGTAGGAAGGAGGAAAAAAGTCCAAATGCCCTTAGAAGAATCCCAGTCCTCAAACACTCACCTGATTCTCACATAGGCCAAGGAAGAACCTTTTCTGGTCTTCAACAGAGTAGAAATCACCAATGCAGAATAGCCCCCTACATCTCGGCCTCGCCCACTCAAGAGCCAAGCCATAAGCGAGAATTGATCCACCTAGAGCATCAAGAGCAGACCTTGTGAGAGCAGACTGACCCTGTTGAGAAGGCACCAAGGCCTAGCAATCAGGAACCTGATCAGGTCCACATACCACAGCCTGCAAGCAATGAGAATCTCTGGATCACTGTAAGCCCTTATACACTGTAGAAGCCAACCAAGGAGAACCCATAGTGGAAACTTATAAGGAGACCTTCCAACGGCCATCTTTGCACAAATGCATCAAGCCCTTCAGACATGTGCTCCCTGCGCCTGCTGAAAAACTTGTTTGCTTTGCCACTGGACAGAATAGCCATCAGATCCATGATCAGCACACCCCAGCAGATGGTGATGTTATGAAAAACCGCTGCGTTCAGCTCCCATTTGCCCAGATCCAGCCTGCTATGTGAGTCATAGAGAGCGTGGCTAGATTTCTCTCTGCCCACAACAGCAAGGGCTGAATCTCTTCCGCTAGTGTCACACTGCCGGTTCCCCCCCTTTCGGCTGATGTATGCCACTGTGGTCACATTGTCTGAGCACACTCTCACTGTGCTCTGGGCTTCTCAGAGGGTGGAAGAACTGGAGAGCAAGACAAATCATCCTCATCTCCAGACGACTGATGGACCAGGCACTCTCCTCTGAAGACCATCGCCCCTGTGTGACCTGAGATGGACAATGTGCTTCTTACCCCATGAGGCTAGCATCCATCACCACCATAATCCAGTCTGGGGCTCCAGTGGCATTCCCACTGTCAGATGATCTGGCTACAGCCATCAGGATAGCCAATCTCTCATGTCCATTGTACAAACTAGCCTCCGTGACAACGGCTGGAGTTGTGGCGACCAGCAAGAAATGAGTGCCTGCTATACGGGTCTCATGTGTGTCCATGCCCAGGGCACCAGATGCAAGATCGCTGCCATAGATCCCAGAAGCTGGAGATAGTGCCATGCCTTTGGTGCTTTCATGGCCAAAGTCTTGTCTCTGCTGTTGGAGCTTCTGCACTCTTTCTGCAGGGACGGATACTTTACCAGTCCTGAAATCGAATTGTGCTCCCAAATAGACCAACTTTTGGATGGGCTGGAGTTGACTCTTGGACAATCTGACCATGCAGCCTAGACTTTGAAGGAACTCCACCACTTATTGAGTGGCAGTTACACTTACAGTCTTCGATTTTGCTCTAATGGGCCAGTTGTCCAGATACAGATGCACCAGGATACTTTCTTTTCTCAGAGCCACCAGCATCACCATAATGTTCTTGGTAAAGGTGCGCAGAGCAGTGGCCAGGCCAAAAAGCAATGCTCCGAACTGAAAATGGCCCATAGGCATGGCAAACAACAAACACTTGATGATGATCCAGACGAATTAGAATATGCAGGTATGCCTCTGTAAGAATCAGAGCCAATAGGAACTCCTCTTACCTCACAGCAAGAATAATGGAGCGCAACGTCTCCATTCTGAAGTGTGGCACCCACAATGAGTGGTTTACATATTTGAGATCCAGAATGGGCCGAAAGGAACCTTCCTTCTTGAGAACCACAAAATAAAGTATCAACCTAACCCACATTTGTCCTTAGACACTGGAATCACACCGTCTCCAAGCCCAGCAACCACTGAAGAGTGTCCCCAACTGCTCTTGCCTTTGCAAGGGCCTGGCAGGATGACCACATGAAGGCCTCAGAAAGGTTGAGAAAACTCCAGCACATACCTCCTCCAGATTATCTTCAACACCCACTGGTTGGTAGTAAAACTGACCCAGATGGAATAAAACCTTTGCAAATGACCTCCAAAAGAATATCTATATTGTTTTATTGACTACAGCAAGGCTTTTGACTGTGTCAACCATGAGAAAAACTCTGGGCCACATTAAGAAGCATAGGTATACCAGAACACCTGATTGTAAAGGTTGTGTAAGAGAACAATGATCAAGAAGCAACAGTTCAAATGGAACAAGGAGAAACAGAATGGTTTAAAATCAGCAAAGGTGCATGACAAGGTTGCATACTTTCCCCCTACCTCTTTAATTTATATGCAGAACAAATCATCAGAGAAGCAGGACTATATGTGAAGATCTGTGCAGTGGAAGACTCATCAACACTATGCTAAGACTATGCTGATGATACCACATTACTGGCCGAAAGTGAAGATGACTTGAAACATTTGCTTCTCAAGATCAAGGAATATAGTCTTAAAATGGGTCTGCACCTTAATGTTAAGAAGACAAGGATCCTGACAACTAGCAAAATCAATAAGTTAATCATTGATGGAGAAGAAATTGAAATAGTTGACAGCTTTAACTTACTTAGATCAACAATCAATAAAGAAAGGACTAGCAGTCAAGAAATCAGACTACGTATTGCTCTTGGTAGAATGGCTATGAAGGACCTAGACAAGATTCTCAAGAGCAGAGATGTCTCTCTCCATACAAAGATTTGACTTGTCCACGCCATGGTATTTTCAATAACGTCATATGGATGCAAAAGTTGGACAGTGAAAAAGATAGATATTCAAAAACTGATGCCTCTGAATTATGGTGCTGGTGGCAAATACTGTGTATCATGGACTGCCCAAAGAACAAACCAGTCAGTACTAGAGGTGATCAAACCTAAGCTTTCCTTAGAAGCTCAGATGATAAGACTTTGACTTTCATACTTTGGAACATCATGTGAAGAGAGATTATTGGAGAAAGACATAATGCTTGGCAAGGTAGGTGGCCACCGTAAAAGAGGAAGGCCGGCAATGAGATGGATCAATACAATAACAACAGCTATGGATACCACTCTATCAACAATGAACTGCTTGGCTGAAGATTGAACAAAGTTTAGGTCAACTATCCAGACGGTCACCAGCAGGCGACACTGACTCGATAGCACTCAACAACCGACCTCCTACTGGTACCACTACTCCCCAGAACTCTCTGGCTTCATTGGGGCTTTTTGGCAGGGACTTGGGTGGAATAGCAGCCCCTACTGAACCCTCTGTAGCCTCAAAAGGGGTGACCTCATTGACCATACCAACCTCTCTGAAATGGTGCGAAACAATTTGATCTAAACCTCCAAAGGTCCCTATGTTGATATCTCGGAGGATTACTCTGGGCACTCTAGGGCGATCCTCTGGTAATTGGGTGCCTTTTGAATCCCCCAGGTTCTTGACTAGCTTGTTCAGCACCTCACTGAACAGTAAAAGGGGAGTTTTTCAGAGCCTAGTCTTTGACGAGACATCTGCCGACAAGTTCCTTAACCAAAGGAAGTGTCAAGCCCCCTCGTCTAAAGGCCAAGCCCCTTTGGTGGGGTCCATGTATACATCTACTACACTCTCCATGTGCATGCAACTTCAACGCAGAGGATAAATATCCTCTCCACTTTCTGCTCAGCATCTCAACTACTGCTGCCAAAAGGTAAGCAACGCACTTCTGCTTACTAGTAGCATTCCATACAGCACAACAACGATCTCGCAAATCATTAGCCTACAACTACCATGTTCCAAAGTCTAAGCTACAGGCACAATGCTTAACAAATTATTTACACTCCTGACCATTAAATGCATCATTGTCACTTTAACCCTATTAGAATCACTCTCTCCAATCACAAATCATTATTCTAATCACTAGGCCCTTCTGATCCGAAATCTTACCGCCCAATTTCCAGCTTACCTTTCCTTACCAAAGTCATTGAAAAGTCAGTACAAAACCAATTTCAGGATCACTTGGACTTACATGCACCACTGGACATTCACCAGCATGGCTTTAAACCACAACACAATGTTGAAACCTTGCTCACCTCTCTTTTTGATCATCTTTTAAGAGATATCGATAACATTAAGAATGGATTCCTGTTAGTATTCATGGATGTTTCAGTTGCTTTTGATACAATATCTCACTCTAAGCTACTGCACCGTTTGCATCATATAGGTTTACGAAATAATACTTTAAACTGGTTTAGCTCTTACTTGGAAGGTCGTATGCAACAAGTCAAATGTGACCAGAAAACATCTGTGCAATTCCCAGTCATTCAAGGAGTGCCTCAGGGTTCAGCTTTATCTTCTATTCTGTTCAATATTTATATCCAACCTTTATGCAATATTATTAAACTACACAAATTCCATTATCACCTTTATGCTGATGACATAATCGTATATACCCCAATTGTTTTACAATCTCTTGACTTTTCAGCAATTTCTAGATGTTTCCAAGACATGAATACCTGGCTTTCAAATAATAACTTTACACTTAATTATGACAAAACTGAGGTAATGTTTGTTACTAGGAACCCTAACTTCATTCCTCCAAATACTATTGATTTATTAGGTAGGCCTATCGTAGTTAAAAACGAAATCAAATACCTTGGCATAATTTTGGATAAGGCATTGAACCTTAAATCTCACATTGCTAAAATCGCTAACAAGGCCTATCATCGTCTAAAGATTGTGAGAAAACTAAAGCCATTACTCCATCAAGACCATTTCCGTACTGTTTGTCAGGCTCTCATCACCCCCCCCCCTCCTAGACTACGGAAACGTGCTTTATCAAGGACTCCCTCAGCTAACTCTACACCCTCTCCAGATGGTTCAGAATACTGCTGCACGTATTATTACTGGTACAGCAAAAACAGATCATAACTCCCCTGTCCTACAACAGTTGCACTGGCTTCCAGTAAGTGTCAGGTCAAAATTCAAGACACTTAATTATCATTAGGATTTACAATCACTGTCAGCAGATGCTTTACAAAATATTATAACTAGAGACATTATCAATAGACCAAGAAGCAGCAGCACCAATGACAACAACATAATTAGTACCCTTGCTGGATACTGTAGGACTAAACAAGCAACTTCAAAGAGAGCTCCTTCTTTACTGGCTTCCAAACTTTGGAACTCTCTCCCGATGGACCTCAGAATTATGACTGATATTAAAGATTTTCGCAAGGCCTTGAAGACCCTGCTATTTGCTGAAACTTATAATTTGATATATAATTAATAGTTTTTACCAATATGCCTATTTTATTACATTAATTCATCTTAGTTTTATCTGTTAATGTCTTATCTACCCTATGTTATTTGTAACCTTCCACTTGTATTGTGACCACTTTGATTGAAGGATAAGGTGGGATACAAATCTGTCTAAATAAATTCAAACCCTACGCAACTATAAACCAAGAGCTGCCCCTCAAAATGCCCAAAATAAAGCTCACAGCTTCCTAAAATACATGGCATTCCAAGAGCACACTCCAATAAAACTTCATACTCTCTACACATTCACTCCGCAGGATTTAAAAGGGATTCTAATCAATACCCAATCAGTCAGAATCAAAATTCCTATTATCACTGATTATATCAATAACCACAGCCCAGACATCCTACGCCTAATAGAAATATGGCTCATTGAAGAAGACAATGTCCTTATAAATCTTCTCAAGGTACCAGGATACGACCTGTTTTACGGCAACAGAAACAGACACAGAGGAGGAAGGGTTATCATCGCAAAGAGCAAACTCAACTTCTCTGCCACAACTACAGTCAGTAGAGATGGCCTCAACTTGGTCCTCATCGAAAAACAAACACCTAGCGGTATGCCTTGCATACAGATCACCAAAACCAAACTATACTGCCCTATATAGCATCCTGAAAGCAATCTGTTCCTACTCAGCGCAAAACAAAGAGCTCATTATATTAGATGACTTCAACCTCTCTACACTACCACCCAGACAACTGACAACCTTCTCAAAAGCCATGTAATCCCTTGAATTCATAGAGATTGTCGACAGCCCTAAGCACATTGGAGAAAGCACACTAGATTTAATTTTCACTCCTAAACCATTCCTCAATCACACTACTAAAACATGACACAAGTCACGCAAGTCCCATGGTCCGACCACCACCTGATATCCTTCCAACGTCCAGGCAACTTCACAAACCACCACAACAATGTTAACACAAATACCGGAGGCCACTTCAAATAATTTGACAAAACAATCATTCCTGGATAATTTATCCCCAGTGCTCGATAATGACTCCCTGGATGACCACCTTATGCTCCTTCAGGTCTAAGGAGCATAAGAACATAAAATATGCCATACTGGGTCAGACGAAGGTCCATCAAGCCCTGTATCCTGTTTCCAACAGTGACCAATCTACCTAGTGCATAAATGCCTAGCAGTTTCCCCAAAAGACACAGGTTCCACTATTCTTGTATTGGAACAAGAAGTGGATTTCCCGGGTACCCTTTAATAATGGTTTACGGACCTTTCCTCCAGGAACTTGTCCAAACCTTTTTTAAACCAAGCTACACTAAAAGATTTTACTACATCCTCCGGGAACCAATTCCAGAACTTGATTACGCACTGGCAGTGAAAAAATATTTTCTCTTATTAGACTTATATGGGTTACACTGTAGCTTCAATGCATGTCCCCTATTCTTTCTACATTTTGATGACAAACAATCATAAGAACATAAGATATGCCATACTGGGTCAGACCAAGGTCCATCAAGCCCAGTATCCTGCTTCCAACAGTGGCCAATCTAGGTCATACGTACCTAGCAGTATCCCCAAGAGACACAGGTTCCACAATGCTTGTATTGGGTCAAGCATTGATATCCTGGGTCCCTTTTTAATAATGGTTTATGGACCTTTCCTCCAGGAACTTGTCCAAACCTTTTTTAAACCCAGCTACACTAACAGCCTTTACTACATCCTCCGGTAACAAATTCCAGAGTTTGATTACACGTTGGGTGAAAAAATATTTTCTCTTATTAGTCTTAAATAGTTTACCCTGTAGCTTCATTGCATGTCCCCTAGTTTTTCTATATTCTGATAGCGTAAACAATCGAACTACGTTTACCCGTTCCACTCCATTCATTAATTTATAGACCTCTATCATATCTCCCCTCAGCTGTCTCTTTTCCAGGTTGAAGAGCCCTAACCTTTGTAGCCTCTCTTCATAGGAGTAGCCTTCCATCCCCTTTACCATTTTGGTGGCTCTTTTCTGTACCTTTCCTAATAACGCTATATCCTTTTTTAAGATACGGCGACCAGAATTGCACACAATATTCAAGGTGCGGTCGTACCATGGAACGATACAGAGGCATTATAATATTCTTTGTTTTATTTTCCATTCCTTTCCTTATGATACCTAGCATTCTATTTGCTTTCTTGGCTGCTGCTGCACACTGGGCTGAGGGTTTTAACATGTCATCCACGATGACTCCTAAATCTTTTTCCTGGGTGGTGGTTCCCAATGTGGATCCTTGCATTGTGTAACCATAGTGTGGGTTGTTCTTTCCTAGATGCATAACTTTGCACTTGTCCACATTAAATTTCATCTGCCATTTGAATGCCCAGTCTTAAAATTTATCCAGATCCTCCTGCAGTTTTCCACAATCCTCTTGGGTTTTAACAACTTTAAACAGTTTTGTGTCGTCTGCAAATTTGATAACATCACTAGTTATTCCCCTTTTCAGGTCATTTATGAATATGTCAAAAAGTAGCGGATCCAGTATAGATCCCTGGGGTACTCCACTATTCCCCTTTTTCCATTGGGAAAATTGGCCATTTAGCCCTACCCTCTGCTTTCTATCTTTTAACCAGTTCCCGATCCACAATAGAACACTGCCTCCTATCCCATGACTTTTTAGTCTTGCCAAACGTCTCTGAGGGACCTTGTCAAAGGCTTTCTGAAAGTCCAGATACACTATATCAACCGACTCACCTTTGTCTACCTGTTTATTCACACCTTCAAAAAAACATATCAGATTAGTAAGACAAGATCTTCCTTGTCTAAAGCCATGTTGGCTGTCTCCCATTAGGACATGACTATCTACATGCTGTGTAATATTGTTCTTTATGATGGTTTCTACCATTTTCCCTGGTACTGACGTCAGGCTCACCAGTCTGTAGTTTCCAGGATCACCCCTGGAACCCTTTTTAAGTGAGCAGGGTACAAAAAAGCCTTGGACAATGTTGAAGAGGAAGGAGTGTAAATAATGTAAATACTGTAAAGGTGTGAATACTGTAGATATTCCCGGTTGGGATCAGGCACCTTATAAGATGTTAGCTAGAGAATGGTCTTGCTGGTCAGGACTAAGTGATAACTGGGATTCCATTTTAGAAGATGCTGTGCCAGGGATATTCATTTCTCTTCATTCAAGGCAGAGAAGACAGAGGTTTGTGAATATGGAATGCAGACAGTAAGAGAGGCAGCCTATTGTAAACATGGTGATATTGCAAAGTCCTATAGGAGACACTGTTTCAGAAGAACTGTGATATTTGGAGATAAAGGTACATGAGAAAAATTGAAGAGAAAATATAAGTTGTTTGCTTTTCTGACGTTGTGTTTTTAAAAAGATAACCTTTTCTGGTTGTAAAAGATTTTAAAAGCCTGGCAGAAACTTGGTAATTAGTTGTTGTGTTCTCATAAGCTGATTTTCTTCCTTAGTAAGTCAGAGCTGAATTTCGTGAGACTTTTAAGTTGTAATTTGAAACATCTGTGTTCTTATCTTTGTTAGCCTGTAATGTGTAAAGACAGATTTTTTTCTTGTTTTGTTTCACTCTTGGGTCCTGGTAGGTAATTTCAGTTGTTTTTATGTTTGGAGTTGTGCATTTTGGTTTCTAGAGAGGTGCATTTTGTTTTGATAGCTTTCTGATCTCACTGTGAATAAAATAAAACCTAGATAAACATTGTAGCGCTGTAATTTCTGTCTGTGCTGATTTTTTTGTTTTGGTTTGGTAATCCTTAGTTTAGAAAGTTTTAAACCTTAGTCTGTAAGAATTAGTATGTTTTGATGGTTTATGCATGTATGTTAGCTGGTACGAGCAAGTGATTAGAAGGTATTGCGTGAGGTGAGATTGAGATAATAGTGAAAGAAAGATTTTTTGACAGACAGTAAATGAATTAGGGTGGTCTGATGTGATGGAATATGTTGGTTTGATGAATATGGAAAAGGGAGACGAGATTCTATGATGGATTTTGCAGTGTTAATTTGGACAGCTAGTGGGGGGTTTGTTTCCTATCTGTATGAGTTTGTACTGTAGTATGGAAAGCATAGTTACTCACCTGTACCAGGTGATCTCTGGGAACAGCAGGAATTAGTCCTCACATATGGGTACGTCAGAACCGACGGAGCCTGCGCGGGAAAGCTCCCCAGCTTCCCAGAAAGGAAGCTTTTGGGGCCTCCCACTGCACATGCGCGCTGCCTTCCCGCCTTCCTGACCAGCTCTCCTCAGTTCGAGTTTATAGCTGAGACAATAGAGAGAGGAAAGGAAGATAGATAGAAGATACAACTCCTAGGGGAGGTGGGTGGGTTGTGAGGACTAATTCCTGCTGTTCCCAGAGATCACCTGTTACAGGTAAGTAACTGTGCTATCTCCAGGAACAAGCAGGAATAAGTCCTCACATATGGGGACTCCCTAGCTAAGATGCCTGGGAGATCCCCTTCCAAGGGTTCGCCATCTTCGTATGGATCTCAGGCATCCATCCTGGGAAGGTGGGCAGGAGTTGTTCAAGTATGGAACAGGTGTTTGAGGACAGCCTGACCAAACAAGGCATCCCGGCGGGAGTCCTTGTCCAAACAGTAATGGGCTGTGAAGGTATGAACAGAGGCCCAGGTGGCGGCTCGACAGATCTGATCTATGGATACAGAGTGAAGATGAGCCATAGAAGTGGCCATGGCTCTCACATTGTGAGCTGTGACATGGCCTTCCAGAGAAATGTTTTTACTCTGGTAAGCAAAGGAAATACACTGAGCAATCCAATTGGAAAGTGTACGTTTGGAGACTGGAAGTCCCAAATGAGAAGGATCAAAAGCCACAAAAAGCTGGGAAGACTTTCGATGTGGCTGAGTCCTGTTGAGGTAAAAGGCAAGAGCTCTTTTACAATCCAGAGTATGAAGGTTCCTCTCTGCACTGGATGCATGAGGAGCCAGGAAAAAGACAGGTAGATATACCTCTTGATTAAGATGAAAAGGCGAGACCACTTTGGGCATAAAGTGGGGATTCGTCCTAAGGACCACCTTATCATGATGGAACCTAGTATAAGGTGGATGAGCCACTAAGGCCTGTAGTTCACTGATGCGGCGAGCCGAAGTGACTGCAATAAGGAAAAGGACCTTCCAGGAAAGAAATTTCAAGGAGGTAGAAACCAACGGTTCAAAAGGTGGCTTCATAAGCTGACCTAGAACTAGGTTCAAATCCCATGCTACCGGAGGAGGCCGGATGGGAGGCTTAGTTAGAGTCAGGCCTCTCATGAACCTTGCAATAAGAGGATGAGAGGAGACAGGTTGTCCATTTATAGGTTTTAAAGATGCTGCAATAGCACTCAAATGGACTCGTACTGAATTCGTCTTAAGGCCTGCATTAGAAAGATGCAGGAGATAGTCTAATAGAGAATTCAAAGGAAGTGCTAGAGGGTCAAGACCCTGTTGAGCACACCAAATGGAAAAGCGTTTCCATTTGAAAGCATAGGAACGTCTCGTGGAGGGTTTCCTAGAGGCATGAAGGATATCTTTCACTGGTTGAGAAAGATTGAAGTCATGAAGGCTTAGGCCTTCAGTAACCAAGCTCTGAGGTGTAGGGACTTAGGGTTTGGGTGCCACAAAGTCCCCTCCTCCTGAGACAGAAGGTCTGGCGCAGCTCCCAGGTCCAGGGAGGGTCCCTGGGAGAGATGCAGAAGTAGAGGGAACCACACTTGGCGTGGCCAGCGAGGAGCTATGAGGATCATTGATCCGTGATCCCTCTGGAGTTTGAACAGAGTCTAGGGAATCAAAGGAATGGGTGGAAAGGCATATAGGAATTCCTGACCCCAATGCAGGAGAAAGGCGTTGTTGGCCTGAGCTCCCTGACACGGAGTCCTGGAACAGAACCGGGGAAGTTTGGCATTCCACGGACTTGCAAAGAGGTCTATGTCCGGGGTTCCCCATTCCTGAAAGATTCTGCGTATCTGGTCCATATGCAAGGACCATTCGTGTGGAAGCAGAACTCGACTGAGTCTGTCTGCCCGAGAGTTTTGAACCCCTGGAAAATACACTGCCAGAAGATGAATTTGATGCTCTCTGGCGAAGGCCCATAATCTGAGAGCTTCGTACAAAGCGACAGAGAGCCTGTCCCTCCTTGTTTGTTTACGTAGAACATGGCCACCTGATTGTCTGTCTGAACTAGGATGGTCAGGTTGACAAGGAGGGTATGGAAGACTTTGAGGGCAAAGAAGATTGCTCGCAGTTCCAGGAGGTTGATGTGAAGGGTGGTCTCCTGTGGAGACCAAGTACCCTGAGTGGAGAGGGATTGTAGATGGGCTCCCCACCCTGTTTGGGAGGCATCTGTTGTGAGGGTTGCTTGGGGCAACAAAGGTTGGAAGGGGGCCCCCAACAACAGATTCTTGGTGGACATCCACCATTGGAGGGACCAAAACAGACGCTTTGAGGTGAAGATTTGGTCGGAGAGCGCTCCTGATGCTTGAGTCCACTGGGTGGCCAAGGTCCATTGAGCTGCTCTCATATGAAGACGAGCGTGGGGCACCACGTGAACCGTGGAGGCCATGTGGCCCAGAAGTCGCAGCATTTCTCTGGCTGTCAAGTGACTGCTGGACTGAGCTTGGGAGGCCAAGCACACCAGACGTTGGCCCCGGACTTGAGGTAGGTAGGCCCTTGCAGTGGTGGTGTCCAACTGGGCCCCTATGAATTCCAGAGACTAAGTAGGGATAAGTTGAGACTTGGGAAGGTTTACCACCAGTCCCAGATACTGCAGAATGTGCCTTGTGCGGTCCAGGGAAATCTGGGCCTCTGACTGAGATGGAGCTCGGATGAGCCAGTCGTCCAGATATGGGAATACAAAAATTCGCAGACCTCTTAGAAATGCGGCAACAACTGCCATGCATTTGGTGAACACTCTTGGAGCAGAGGCTAGACCGAAGGGAAGTACTCTGTACTGGAAATGTTTTCCCTGAAACAGAAATCTTAGATATTTTCTGTGGGATGGGTGGATGAGTATATGTGTGTACGCATCCTTGAGATCTAGAGAACAAAGCCAATCCTGACTCTGAAGGTATGGAAGGAGAATGCTTAGAGAAAGCATTTTGAATTTCTCCTTGTACAGAAATTTGTTCAATTCTCTCAGATCTAGGATAGGTCTGAATCCCCCTGTCTTCTTTGGTATGAGAAAATAAGGGGAGTAGAATCCTGTCCCTTGTTGAAGAAGAGGAACCTCTTCTATTGCCCCTTGGGCAAGGAGAGAAGAGACTTCCTGACCCAACAGGCCCAGGAGAGATGGGGGAGAATTGAAGTGCCTCACCATGGTATATGGAGGAAGGTTGGAAAAATGAAGTTTGTAGCCCTCTCTGATGATAGAGAGGGTCCATTGCTCTGATGTAATTTGCTCCCATCTGGGAGCAAAGTGAGCTAACCTTCCGGGAATGGTGAGGGGCTCTGGTTGTTCTAGAGCCAGAAAGGTTAAGTTCTCTAGGGGCAAGTCAAAACCCCTGAGGGGGTTGAGCCTGCTGAGGAGTGGCAGACACTGCAGGCTTTGACCTTGCCTGTTTAGGCTGCTGACGTTTAGCAGCAAAGCGAGGCTGAGAAGATTGTTGGCCAGTATTTGTGGAAAATCTGGCCTTCTTGTAGTAAGGCCTCTTGAAAGACTTTTTCTTGGCAGGAGTAGAGGTAGACTTAGAAAGTCTATCTAAGGTAGCATTTTCTGCGTCCATTTGAGTGGCTTTAATTTGCCAGTCTTTACCAAATAAGTTCTCACCTGTACAGGGCAGATTCCGTAAGCCATCCAGGACCCAGGGTTCTAGGTCAGAAACCTGGAGCCAAGCAAGTCGTCGGGCTGCAATGGCAATGCCCGAAGCTCTACCGGCACCTTCAAAGGAATCAAAGGCTGCTCTGTTGGAGAACTTAGAAACATCTAGAAGCTGTTTCACTATAGAAATGAACTTCTCCTTTTTATCCTCGGGGATAAAGGGGGCAAAATGCCGTACCTTTAGGGCAAGTTCCCTGAGAAACATGCCCATATACAGACTGTATGAATTAATCCTGGCTATAAGCATACTAGCCTGGAAGATTTTCCTACCAAAAGAGTCTAGGGTCTTACATTCTCGCCCTGGAGGAGTAGAAGAGTGCCTTTTGGTACTCTTAATCCTTTTCAGCGCAGACTTTACCACAATGGAATGGTGAGGCAGCTGAGTCTTTTGAAAACCAGGAGAAGGAGGGACCCGGTACATGGTGTCCAACCTACAAGAATAAGGAGACAACGTTAGAGGAGCCTCCCATAAGTCCATCAAGTGTTCTTGAAGGATTTCATGGATAGGCAGGGTGACTGCCTCTTTAGGAACCTTAGGGTATCCTAAAATATCCAGTTTCTTTGATTTAGGTTCTTTTTCAGAGGATGTGGTAATAGAAAGTCCTTTAGCTAGTTCTATAATAAAGTCTTGAAAGGACAAATCCTCTGGTGGAGACATTCTCCTCTTTGGGGAAGAAGGGTCTTCAGGAAGAACTAGAGACAGCTCATCAGAGTCCTCAGAGGAGTCAAAATCCTCAGAAGAATCAGAGTATCCTCTATTTGCTTCCAACGCACGATACGCATACCGTTCGGTATCGACATCGGGCGTACCGGGTATGGGATCGGTATCGGGTGGAAACCCGGATCCGGCATGCGGAACCGATCTGCGTTTGGAAGACGATGGTCTCGGTTCCGATATGGGAAACGATACTGGAACCGGACCCGGAACCGCTGGATGCGGTACCGAGGGCGTCGCAGCTTTAATTAAAGCCAGCATGGCCTGCTGCATGGTCTGAACAGTATTGCTCATAGACGCCACTGCTGCCTGGATGTCGGTACCGGTATGGGCCGGTACCCCAGAGCAGTCTAACAGGTGATCAGTCGAGGCCGTGCCATCGATGTCAACCTGTAACCCCATAGATGGAGCTTTGGAAGCTAGAGCTTCCCGCCGGGGTTGTTTGGCTAGGGCAGGATCCTCAGATTCAAAAGTGAGAGCCTCTCGATGCTTTGAAGGAGATTTGCTCTTTGAAGACCTGCCCAAAGAAGGTTTGGTTACCTGAGATCCATCCGGAGAGGAAGACCTGGATGACTGTGATGCTGGATTATCTGAAGCAAACAGCACATGGAATTTGTTGGCCCGGTTCTGCAAACCACGTTTAGATATCTGGGAGCAGGATGGGCAGTCCGGAATGGAGTGGTCAGGTCCCAAACATTTAAGACACCAGTCATGGGTGTCTGTGACAGAAATAACAGCACTACACTTGGTACACTTCTTGAAACCAGGGGCTGGTTTCTCCATGAGGAGAATTTGTGTAGGCCTGAGGCCTGAGGCCTAACCGAAGTCACCAAGTTGTGCAAAAATAAAGATTTTTTATTTTTTTTTTTGAAAGAAAGAAAGAGACCGGCGGTACCGGTTTCGGTATGGGGAAGGCAGGTACGCAGTCTAAAGAAACAAACTAAAACAAGAATTTCTTCAGCGGTGACAGGAACACGACCTGCTGGCTCCGCGGAAAAAGAGAAACTGAGGAGAGCTGGTCAGGAAGGCGGGAAGGCAGCGCGCATGTGCAGTGGGAGGCCCCAAAAGCTTCCTTTCTGGGAAGCTGGGGAGCTTTCCCGCGCAGGCTCCGTCGGTTCCGACATACCCATATGTGAGGACTTATTCCTGCTTGTTCCTGGAGATTTTAGTCTTCACATATGGGTATCGTCGGTACAGACGGAGCCTGCGCAGGAACTCTCCCCAGCGTCCAATAGGAAAGCTTTTGGGAGCATCCCACAGCGCCTGCGTGCTGCCTTCCTGCCTTTCCCAACTATCCCTCTCCAGTTGAGTTTAAAGCCGAGACAAAAGAGAGAGGGAAAGAGAGAAAGAGAGAGAGAAATAGAAAGATACAACTCCTAGGGGAGGTGGGTGGGTTGTGAAGACTAAATTCCTGCTGTTCCCGGAGATCACCTGTTACAGGTGAGTAAATATGCTATCTCCAGGAACAAGCAGGAATGTAGTCTTCATATATGGGGTCTCCCTAGCTGCAGATGCCAGGGAGATGGCTCCAGAAAGTTGTGTGCCCTTGTGAAAGGGCTCCACTTCCCCCCTTTGGTTCTCTGGCATCTTACCAGGGATGGTGGGTAGGAGTTGATTAAGTCTGAAACAGGTGTTGAAGAACAGCCTGACCAAACAAGCATCCCGGTGGGAGAGTCCTTGTCTAAGCAGTAATGGGCTGTGAAGGTATGTACCGATGCCCAAGTAGCTGCTCGACAGATGTCGTCGATAGACACACAGAGTGAAGAGGAGCCATTGAGGCTGCCATGGCTCTCACATTGTGAGCAGTGACATGGCCTTCAAGAGGAAGGTTCTTACTCTCATAGGCAAAAGATATACACTGTGCAATCCAGCTGGACAGTGTCCTTTTGGACAATGGAAGTCCCAAATGACTAGGATCAAAAGCAACAAAGAGTTGAGAGGATTTTCTATGTTGCTGTGTCCTTTGCAAGTAAAAGGCCAAAGCTCTTTTACAGTCCAAATTATGAAGGTTCCTTTCTGCATTTGAGGCGCGAGGCCTTGGAAAGAATACAGGAAGGTAAACCGCTTGGTTTAAATGAAAGGGTGAAACCACTTTTAGCATAAAGTGTGGATGAGCCCTAAGGACTACCTTATCATGATGGAACCTTGTATAAGGAGGATCAGCCACCAACGCTTGCAATTCACTGATGCGACGTGCTGACATGATTAGAATGAGAAAGATAACCTTCCAGGAAAGGAATTTCAAAGAGGTAGTAGCTAATGGTTCAAAGGACAGTTTCATAAGCTGCCCAAGTACCAGATTCAAGCCCCATGCCATCGGCGGTGGCTTAATGGGAGGCTTCGTTAAAAGAAGGCCTCTCAAACCTCGCTATGAGAGGATAAGAGTAAATAGGTTGTCCATTTAGAGGCTTGAAAGAAGCTGTAATAGCACTCAAATGGACTCACTGAATTGGTCTTAAGCCCTGCATTCGATAAATGAAGGAGGTACTCCAATAATGATTCCAGAGGTATCTCAAGAGGGTTTAGAACCTTCTGCGAGCACCATATGGTAAACCTTTTCCACTTAAATGCATAAGAGCGTCTTGTGGAAGGTTTCCTGGAAGCATGAAGGATATCCTTTACCTGCTGGGAAAGGTTAAGACCGTGAAGTTCTAGGCTTTCAGCAACCAGGCCCTGAGATGCAGAGACTGGGGATTGGGATGCCACAGCATCCCGTCCTCTTGAGAAAGAAGATCTGGAGCAGATCCTAACTCCAGAGGCGGAGCTTGAGAGAGATGTAGGAGCAGAGGGTACCACATTTGCCTTGGCCAACGTGGAGCTATGAGGATCATATGACCTCTGTCTCTCTGAAGCTTGAACAGGGTTTTGGGAATTAGGGGAATGGGTGGAAAGGCATACAGGAAGTCCTGACCCCAATGAAGGAGAAAAGCATCCCTGGCCTGACAACCTCGAGCTGGAATTCTGGAACAGAACTGGGGAAGTTTGGCATTCAGCGGACTTGCAAAGAGGTCTATGTCCGGGGTTCCCCAAATTTGAAAAATTTGGGTCACCTGGTCTGCATGGAGAGACCATACGTGTGGAAGCAGAACTCGACTGAGTCTGTCTGCCCAAGAGTTTTGAATGCCTGGAAGATACACCGCAAGGAGATGAATCTGATGCTCTCTGGCGAGGGCCCATAGTTGCAAAGCTTCATTGCACAGCGACAGAGAGCCTGTTCCGCCCTGCTTGATCACATAGAACATGGCTACCTGATTGTCTGTTTGAACTAGGACTGTCTTGTAGCTGAGCTGGGTGTGAAATACTCGAAAAGCAAGGAAGATTGCTCTGAGATCCAGGAGGTTGATATGGAGATAGGCCTCCTGTGGAGTCCAGGTACCCTGGGTAGAGAGGACTTGCAAGTGGGCTCCCCAACCCACCTGTGAAGCATCTGTTGTTAGAGTGGCTTGGGGTTTGGGTTGCTGAAAAGGAGACGCCACCGGAAGGTTTTTGGGTGACTGCCACCATTGGAGGGACAAAATAAGGCGATCTGAGTTTGCTATTCTGTCTGACAGGCAACCTGACGCCTGAGTCCACTGAGTGGATAAGGTCCACTGGGCTGCCCTCATATGGAGGCGAGCATATGGAAGCACATGAACGGTGGATGCCATGTGGCCTAGCAACTGTAACATTTCCCGAGCAGTGAGGTGATGTTTTAGCACTGCTTGGGAAACTAACTGCAAAATGTGAAGGCAGCGGAGCTGTGGAAGGAAGGCCCTGGTCTGTCTGGTATCCAAAAGAGCTCCTATAAACTCTAGGGATTGAGTGGGAGCAAGGTTGGTCTTTGGGAAGTTTATGACAAGTCCCAAATACTGAAGGATGCGCATTGTGCGAGACGGAACAACCCTGGCCTCTGGCTCTGATGAGGCTCGAATGAGCCAGTCGTCTAAGTAAGGGAAGACGAATATTCCCAGGGTGCGGAGAAATGCTGCTACCACAGCCATGCATTTTGTTAACACCCTTGGTGCAGAAGCCAGGCCAAAAGGAAGAACCCTGTATTGGTAGTGCTTCCCTTGAAACAGGAATCGAAGGAACCTTCGGTGAGTTGGATGGATGAGAACATGAGAGTACGCATCCTTGAGATCTAGAGAACAAAGCCAATCCTGACTCCGAAGGTATGGCACCAGAGTTCCTAGAGAAATCATTTTGAACTTCTCTCTGAACAGGAATTTGTTCAATTCTCTGAGGTCTAGAATGGATCTGTGTCCTCCTGTTTTCTTTGGAATAAGGAAATAGGGGGAGTAAACCCCTGTACCCCGTTGAGGAATGGGCACCTCTTCTATTGCTCCTTGAGCAAGGAGCATTGTGACTTCTTGACCTAACCGGTCGTTGGGAGAGGTCTGAGAATTAAACTGCCTTACTATTGTAGAAGGGGGCATGCTGAGGAAATGAAGCTTGTACCCCTCTCTTACAATAAGAGTCCAATTTTCTGCTGTTATCTGACACCATCTGGGGCAAAATGACATAACCTTCCTGGGATGGTGGAGGGTCTGGGCCGTTCAGGGCCAGGAAGGCAAAGTTCTCTAGATAGGAGTCAAAGCCCCTGTGGAGGCTGAGTCTGCTGAGCCGGTTGAGGCTTAGCTGCTTTTGGCTTCCTTTGTTGCCTAAGTTGTTGCTGCTGTCCCTTTTGGGCAGACTGACCTGAACGATGTCCCTGCTGGGTATAGAACTTCTTCTTCTTACTGAAGAATGGTTTCTTAGAGGATCTTTTCCTCGCAGGATCAGCTGTAGATTTGGACAATCTATCCAAAGTGATATTGTCAGCATCTATCTCATTAGCTTTTTCCTGCCATTTCCTGCCAAAGAGATTCTCTCCTGTGCAAGGTATATTCCCCAGTTTGTCCTGTACCCAGATTTATAAGTCAGATGCCTGGAGCCAGGCAATTCTACGTGCACCTATGGCAATAGCAGAGGTTCTGCTTATGCATTCAAAGCAGTCAAAGGCTGCACAATTCACAAACTTGGAGACATCCTGAGCATGTTTAACAAGAGTAAGATAATCTTGCCTTTTATCATCAGGAAGGAGAGGGCTCATAAGCGCTAAGTCTCCTGTGACTTCCTTAAGGAACGTTCCCATGTACAAGATATAGGGACTGATCCTAGCAGAAAGCATGGAAGCCTGGAAGGATCGACGTCCAAAGGCATCAAGAGTCCTACACTCACGTCCTGGAGGATTAGATGAATGCCTTTTTGCACTCTTCATCCGTCTCATGGCTGATTCCACCACCATGGAATGGTGTGGTGTGGTAATTGAGTCTTCTGAAACCCAGGACAAGGAGGAACTCGATACATGGTGTCGAGTCTTCGAGAATGAGGATATGTGGTTAGAGGTGTTTCCCACATCCTTAACATAAGATCATGCAAGATCTCATGAATAGGTAAGGTAGTTGCCTCCTTGGGAGCTTTAGAGTATTGTAGGATTTCTAATTCCTTTGCCCTAGGCTCTTTTTCAGGCTTGATGGGAGGTTTAGTTAATAAAAGGCCTCTCATAAATCTTGAAAGGAGTGGATGAGAGGAAATTGGTTGTCCATTCAGAGGCTTATAAGAAGCTGCAATTGCACTAAGATGGACTCTTACCGAATTGGACTTTAACCCAGAATTCGATAAGTGAAGGAGATACTCTAGTACCGATTCTAAGGGTATGACCAGGGGGTTTAATCCCCTCTTGGAGCACCATAAAGTAAAACGTTACCACTTGAAGGCATAAGAGCTTCTTGTGGAAAGTTTCCTAGAAGCCTGAAGGATATCTTTTACCTGCTGGGACAGGTTAAAATCCTGGAGGTCTAAGCCTTCAGCAACTAGGCCGTGAGGTGCAGGAACTGGGGATTCGGGTGCCATAGCGTCCCGTTCTCCTGGGAAAGGAGATCTGGAGCAGATCCTAACTCCAGAGGTGCCACTTGAGAGAGATGCAGAAGCAGGGAATACCACGTTTGGCATGGTCATTGTGGTGCTACGGGAATCATGCGACCCCTGTCTCTCTGAAGCTTGAAGAGTGTTTTGGGGATGAGGGGAATGGGTGGGAAGGCATAAAGGAAGTCCTGACCCCAGTGAAGGAGGAAGGCATCCCTTGCCTGACAGTTGTGTGCCGGAATCCTGGAACAGAACTGGGGAAGTTTGGCATTCAGTGGACTTGCAAAAGGTCTATGTCTGGAGTGCCCCAGAGATGAAATATCTTTGCCACCTGGTCTAGGTGGAGTGACCACTCGTGAGGTAGCAGTACTGTCACGCCACAACTACTCGCCTCTAGGTTAGAGGGGCGTGGATTATTGAAGGAACTCTCTGCTGTATGCTTTTTCAGCTTTTTCTTAAACAATTTCCCGGCAATGCCCTCTGGGAAATGTAATCCTTATTTAGCTGTATGAGTGCACCATGCAGAAAGCTGTAGTCAGGCTCAAGTAGGTAAGGCAAAATGACAGAAATTTATTATATTTATATACACAATGGTTCGATCATACCCACACATAGGATTGTTGGTTCAGGACTCTTGGAAGCAAAAATTGTCCAAAACATATCCAACCACAAAATGCAGTTTTAAAAGTTTTCTCTACTGCAGGATACACAGTCCTTACCAGCAAGCTTTTATTGTATTCCCTTCTCAGCTTTGCTCTTTCCTGGATAACCTTCTCTCAGGACTGGTTTGCTTTCTCTACGTTCCCCAGGTTTACAGCTTGGCACAAGGAACAGTCCATGGGTGTATCTTCCTCAATCAGCTTCACATCGGGCTCTCCCAGCTGCATAGGCTCTGACTCCCCATCTTGCTCACAGTGCTCAGCTAACAGCCTTCCGGGGAATCCTAGAGTCTCTCTTGCTCCTGGCTCCAAACTCTCCTGCAGCCGTGCTACATGCCAAATAGCACTCTCTCCAGCTGGAAGCTCCATTCCTCTGCTCTGCTCAGCCTGGCTTCCTGCTTCTCCTCTCCTCTCTTCTACTAAATCATACTCTGCTCTGGGTTTATACTTACAGGGCTCTAGCTCCAACCCCACCCTACTCAGGTGATGGCAATCAGCCTGACTCCAGGCACCTGAGTGCTTGAAGCATTCACTGCCTAAAGGGTTCTGAGCCTTGTATCGTCTCCCCTTCCTTCCACTAGGGGGAGCCTGAAATGTTTTCCACGTGGAAGTTTTTTGATTCCTGGAGGTGTTTATGGCTTTCCTACCCTGATTTGGTGAAAGGGGGCCCTTTGCTAGGGTGAATTCCCTGTCTCTTTGTCCTCCCCCAGACTCTGGATAGGTCTCCTTACCACAGTACTCGACTGAGTGTGTCTGCCAAAAGGTTTTGAATGCCTGGAAGATATACCACTAGAAGGTGAATTTGATGCTCTCTGGCGAGGGCTCATAGTCGTAAAGCTTCGTTGCATAACGACAGAGAGCCCGTTCCGCCCTGCTTGTTCACATAGAACATGGCTACCTGATTGTTCGTCTGGACTAGGACTGTCTTGTAGCTGGGCGTGGAACACTCGAAAAGCTAAATAAATTGCTCTTAAATCTAGGAGGTTTATGTGTAACCAACCTCCTGTGGAGTCCAGGTGCCCTGGGTAGAGAGATGATTCAGGTGTGCTCCCCAACCCACCTGTGATGCATCTGTTAGGGTGGCCTGAAAGATGGGTTGATGGAAAGGAGACCCCACTGTCAGATTTTCTAGTGATTGCCACCATTGAAGGGACAAAATTAGTCATTGAGAGATTGTTATTTTGTCCGACAAATGACCCGTGGCCTGTGTCCACTGTATGGAGAGGGTCCACTGAGCTGCTCGCATGTGGAGGTGAGCATATGGGACTACATGAACTGTGGATGCCATGTGTCCCTGTAACTGCAGTAGTTCCCGAGCAGTGAGGATTTGCTTGCTGCTTGGGAAGCTAGCTGCATAATGCGAAGACACCGGGCTTGTGGAAGGAAAGCCCTTGAATTCTATGCATTCTTGAAGCTCCTATGAATTCTAGGCATTGGGAAGGAACTAGTTGAGACTTCGGGAAGTTTATTTCCAATCCCAAGTATTGGAGGATTCGCATTGTATGGGACAGTGCAGTGCTGGCCTCTGCAACTGTGGAGGCTCGAATGAGCCAGTCGTCTAAGTAAGGGAAGACAAAAATCCCCAGGGATCGTAGAAATGCCGCTACTACTGCCATGCATTTCGTGAACACCCTTGATGCTTAAGCCAGACCAAAAGGAAGAACCCTGTACTGGAAAAGTCTTCCCTTGAAAAGGGAACGTAAAAATTTTCTGTGATCTGGATGTATGAGAATGTGAGTGTATGCATCCTTTAAGTCTAGAGGGCAAAGCCAGTCCTGGCTTTGAAGGTATGGCAGAAGAGTTCCTAGAGAAATCATTTTGAATTTCTCTCGAAACAGATATTTGTTCAATTCTCTGAGGTCTAGAATGGGTCTGTGTCCCCCTGTTTTCTTTGGAATAAGAAAATAGGGGGAGTAGAACCAATGTTCCCTCTAATTTTCTGTATGCTGTGTGCGCATAAAATATCAGCTGTGTGCAGCTTTTGAAGGAAGGTTAAATTTTTGTGCGCCACATAACGACACTCGGAGTTATATACTTTAAAATTTGACTACACGTCAGAATACAGTATGTACACCACATTGATTTTAATCTAATTAAATGAAAAGACGATTACTAAATGAAGCGGGAAATTTCCAATAATTACAATCATAACTTTTAAATTTTAAGAAGTCTGTGTTGTTTTCTATCAGAATCAGAGCCGTAATTTTTGTGCGCTCTGTTGTAAAGTATGTGCGCTCGCTCGGCGAGGTGTGTGCGCGCGCACACGCGCACAGCTTAGAGGGAACAGTGAGTAGAACCCTGTCCCCTGTTGAAAAATGGATACTTCCTCTATTGCCCCTTGGGCAAGAAGTATGGAGACCTCGTGATCTTGCAGATTGTCTGCAGAGGTTTGTGAATTGAATTGCTTTAGAACTGTAGGAGGGGGTATGCTGTGAAAATGAAGTTTGCACCCCTCTCCTACAATAGACAAAGCCCAATCTTCTGTTGTTATCTGATATCATCTGTTGACAAAGTGGCATAACCTGCCCAGAATACTGGAGGGGTTGGGGACCCCTCAGAGGCAGGAAGGCAAATCTCTCTAGGAAGGAGTCAAAGCCCTTGAGGGGGGCTGAACCTGGAGAGCTGGTTGGGCTCTCGGGCCTTTTGGTTTCTTTTGCTGTCTAGTTTGTCCCTTTTGGGCAACCTGACCTGGAGTCTGACTCTGCTGGGTATAGGAAGGATAAAACTTCCTCTTTTTGCTAAAAAGAGGGGGTTTTTTTATAAGGCTTCCTTTTGGCTGAAGTGGCTGTAGACTTTGACAATCTAAGGTAGAATTGTCAGCATCTAACTCGTTAGCCTTTTCCTGCCAGTTCTTGCCGAAGAGATTCTCCCCCGTGCAAGGAATGTTGCCTAACTTGTCCTGTACCCAGTTCTCCAAGTCTGATGCCTGTAGCCAGGCAATCCGTCATGCGCCAATGGCAATAACAGGAGTTCTGCTGATGCATTTGAAGCAGTCAAAGGCTGCACAATTGACAAACTTGGAGACATCTTGAGCATGTTGAACTAGAGCAAGAAAATCTTGTCTCTTATCTGGGAGAAATGGGCTCATAAGTTCCAAGTCTCCTGTGACTTCCTTAAGGAACATTCCCATATATAGGATATATGAACTGATCCTAGCTGAAAGCATGGAAGCTTGGATGCTTTTGGACGCAGAACTTTTCAGGTCCTGCATTCATGACCTGGAGGATTGGATGCATGATTCTTTGCACTTTTCATCCTACGCATGGCTGATTCCACTACCCTTGAATGGTGTGGCAGCTGAGTTTTCTGAAATCCAGGACATGGTGGAACTCGATACATAGTATCAAGTCTCCTAGAGTGAGGAGAGGTAGTCAGAGGTGTCTCCCACATTCTGAGCATCAAGCTATGCAGAATTTCATGGATAGGCAGAGTGGCTGCCTCCTTAGGAGCTTTAGGATATTGGAGGATTTCCAATTCCTTTGCTCTGGGTTCCTCTTCAGGAGCTACTGTGATTGAAAGACCTTTGGCCATATCACGGATGAAATCCTGAAATGACATGTCCTCTGGAGGTGACATTCTGCGTTGGGGAGAAGAGGGATCTTCTAGGAGAAACCCTCTAGTGCCAGCAGAATTGTTCACTCCAGCCAGAGATGGCATGGGAAGAGTTCCCACCGGGGCCGGTACCGGTGTCTATACCGGTGTCTGTACTGGCATCGGTGTTGATGTCAGCACCGGTGCCCTTGGGACCACCGGTACCGCAGCCGAAAGAAGAGCTGCGATACTGCGCTCGAAAGCGAGGAACCTCTGGTCTATCGACGCTGCCAATGCCTGGGTGTCAGTACCGGTGAGGACGGCCGGAACCCCTGAGCATGGCACAGGTAGTTCATGCAAGGTTGAGGCCTCGAGAACATCCTGAAGCCCCATCGATGCTTTGGAAGCCGAAGCCTCCCGCCGGGGCTTTTTTGCCGGTGTGGTTCCCTCAAGGGCAATGCCAATGGCTTCACGATGCTCAGCAGGAGAGCTACCCTTTGAGGACCGGCTTTTCTGTTTAGTTACCTGAGATCCATGGGAGGATGAAGAGGCCCTTGACGATGTCGATGTAATGGATCGGGCATCTGAAGAAAAGAGGGTACCGAAGTTTGCGGCCCGGTTCTGTCTTCCTATTTTGGTCATCCCCATGCAGGAGAGACATTCAGTTGGAGAATGATCAGGTCCTAAACATTTTAGACACCAATTATGGGTGTCAGTGACGGAAATGGTACCGCCACACTTAGTACATTTTTTAAAACCACTAGTTGGCTTTTCCATGATTTAGGAAAATGGGGCCTAATGCCCAAAATGGCGCCTAGCACCAAAGAGGAAAGTTTCTGAAAAGAAACAGTCTAAGGTTTGTTTTGTTTTTTTTTATGAAAAGAAAAGAAAAGAATCGGCGGTACCGGTAGGCGTCATGCGGTAGGCAAACGCGACCACAAGAAAGAAATTTAAAGATGGAATTTTCTATGGTGACAGTGGAAAAAGAAGAACTGAAGAGGGACAGTTGGAACGGCGGGAAGGCAGCACGCATGTTCTGAGGGATGCTCCCAAAAGCGTTCCTATTGGACGCTGGGGAGCGTTCCCGCGCAGGCTCCATCGGTACCGACATTACCCATATGTGAGGACTACATTCCTGCTTGTTCCTGGAGATGTGAATTACTTGCTTTCAAGTTACCTTTTTCTTTATTTTATAAATATACTGCTTATCTTTATTCCAAAGTGTGTTGGCCTTTATTTTTGCACCCCGTTCAATTAGCAAAACAGTGAATCGCCCAGACAAACCGGTTTGCTGATGGAAATCCTGGTTCCTTCTGCTTCTCTGACGTATATTGGCCAATAAGGGGCTATAAGAATCATGGTGCCCTTGTCTGAGTTTCAGGAGAGTCTTCACTATTAGAGATATGAGAAGGATGGCATCCATGATCAGAGATGGCATCCATCTGTCCAAGAAAGGTCAATGCATCTTCGGTAGTAGACTGGCTAATCTAATGAAGAGGGCTTTAAACTAGATTCGTTGGGGATGGGTGAAGAAAGCCCCCAGGTAAGTGAAAGCCCCCAGGTAGGTGATACATTAAATACCTTTATGGAAATGGGTAACAGGGGTAACATATGGAAAGCAGTGTGTATTAATGCCCGTAGCATGGGAAATAAGATCCCTGAAGTTGAAGCTTTGGTGGGAGTGGCTGACTTGGATTTAGTGGCAGTTACAGAAACATGGTTCACAGAAAACCATGACTGGGACGTAACTATACCTGGCTATACTTTATTCAGAAAGGACAGGGTAGGAAGAAGGGGAGGAGGAGTGGCACTATATGTAAAAACTACTATTAAAGCTTTGGAATTATAGAGCTTAAAAGGGAGGGAGGAGGCATTGTGGGTTAAACTAGAAAGAGGGAAAGAGAAATCTATTTGCATTGGTGTGATATACAGACCTCCCTCACAAGAGGAAGAGGTGGACAGAGAGTTAATTGAAGACATACGCAGCATTGCTAGGAAAGGGGAAGTGCTACTGATAGGAGATTTCAATATGCCAGATGTTGATTGGCACATTCCTGCTGCAGTATCATCTAGAAGTAAGGAGATCCTGGATTCTCTACAGGGAGAACTATTCAGGCAATTGGTAACAGACCCCACACGTGAAGGGGCCATACTGGACTTGGTGCTTACCAATGGTGAAAGTGTTTCTGATGTTGTAGTGGGAGATCATTTTGCATCCAGTGATCACCAGATGGTGTGGTTCAGTATTAGGACTAGGGCTGTTAGAATCCATTCCAAGGTGAGGATCTTAGACTTTAGGAAGACTAACTTTGCGAAGATGGGCCAATACCTCAGGGAGTCGTTAGTGGGATGGGAACAGCTGGGGGATGTAGAAAAACAGTGGGCAAAACTGAAAGGGGGTATTTTAAGGGCAACCAACCTTTTTGTTAAAATGGTAAATAAAGGCAAAAGGAACAGGAAACCGCAATGGTTTTCGAAGGAAGTATCTGAAAAAGTGAAGAAAAAGAGGGAGGCCTTCATGAAATACAAGAGATCACAGAGAGAGGAAGACAGGCATCTGTATTTGGAAAAACTTAGAGAAGCTAGCAAAGTAGTCAAGAAGGCAAAGATTCAAAAGGAGGAGGAAATAGCCAATGCAAGAAAATGGGGGGATAAGACATTTTTCAGATATATTAGTGAGAAGAGGAAGGGCAAAAGTGGTATTGTCAGACTCAAGGGTGCAGGGGGGGAATATGTAGAAGCTGGTAAGGATAAAGCGGAATTGCTTAACAAATATTTTTGTTCTGTGTTCACAGATGAAAAACCAGGAGCAGGACCTCAGAAAACACCCACAAATAAGAACAGAAGTGAGGGACATCTTGAACAATTTTCAGAAGACTGTGTTCGTGAGAAACTAGCTCAACTTAAAGTAGACAAAGCGATGGGACCGGATGGGATACACCCTAGAATACTGAGGGAACTTGGGGACGTTCTTGCAGCTCCACTGACTGACCTTTTCAATGCCTCAATGGAGTCGGGAGTGGTGCCAAAGGACTGGAGAGAGGCTCATGTGGTGCCTTTACACAAAAGCGGAAGTAAGGATGTGGTTGAAAAATACAGGCCAGTTAGTTTAACTTCGGTGGTGAGTAAATTATTGGAAACGCTGCTGAAAGAGAAAATAGTGAGGTTTCTGGAGTCCAGCGGATTACAGGATCCGAGGCAGTATGGATTCACCAGAGGCAGGTCTTGTCAGACAAATCTGATTGATTTCTTTGACTGGGTGACCAGGGAGTTGGACCGAGAGAGAGCTCTAGATGTGGTGTATTTAGATTTCAGTAAAGCCTTTGACACTGTTCCTCACAGGTGACTTATAAACAAACTGAGCACCCTAGGGATGGTCCCTAAAGTTACTGCTTGGGTTAGAAATTGGTTGGGTGGGAGGCGACAAAGAGTACCAGTAAATGGAGCTCACTCTGAGGAGAAGGATGTTACCAGTGGTGTGCCCCAGGGATCTGTCCTTGGTCCGATTCTTTTTAACATCTTTGTTAGTGATATAGCGGAAGGGCTGTCGGGTAAGGTTTGCCTCTTTGCAGATGATACCAAAATCTGCAATAGAGTAGACACCCAGGAAAGCACAGTTACTTACCTGTAACAGGTGATCTCTGGGAACAGCAGGAATAAGTCTTCACATATGGGTACGTCGGTACCGACGGAGTTTGCGCGGGAACGCTTCCCAGCATCCAATCAAAGAGCTTTTGGAAGCATCCCACCACGCCTGCGTGCTGCCTTCCCGCCTTTCCCAACTGCCTCTCCTCAGTTAAGTTTTAAAGCTGAGACAAAGAGAGAGAGAGGAAAGGAAAGATAGATAGAGATACAACTCCTGGGGAGGTGGGTGGGTTGTGAAGACTTATTCCTGCTGTTCCCAGAGATCACCTGTTACAGGTAAGTAACTGGGCTATCTCCAGGAACAAGCAGGAATGAGTCTTCACATATGGGGACTCCCAAGCTAAGATGCCTGGAGTCCCTGCATGTTATAGGTTGGAACATGCTATCCCGCACAACACCAGGCATCCTGAGGATGGAGGGTAGGAGTTGAAGGAAGAAAGGTGCTGTGGAACTGCTAACCTAGCATAGGACTGCAGAGAAGGAGTCCATGTGTGGATGATAATTATCATCAATGATATTGAAGGCATATTGCAATATGGACCTCCCCTAACAGGATTACACAGCAGTAAGGAGGTTCATGGGATCTATTGGGGAATCCAGTAGAGGAACCTCAAGGATGACCTCACTGTGAAGTGGAGGTAATAAACCTGTAGGAAAAAAAATGGAGGTCAAATTCCTGAAAGGTAAGAGGGAACCCCGGTGAGAACTGGGGTAGTATCAAAAATGGTGGGCCTTCAGCGGAAGGCTTTATGATAAAAGCCGAACTCTTTTGGCGACAGAGTGGCTCACCCTTGGGAGCAAAAAGAGAAGGCCGACCGGATTGTACAAACAGGCACAGTCCTTGTGGGAGGAAAAGGTATGCAAACCCCTTGTATCCCAAAAGAAAGGACAAACGCCTGAGGCGTTAGAGCCTGTGATTAGCTGAAGATTCGCAATGTCTCTCCTAACTGGGGTCAGCTAGGAGAGATACTGGAACATAGAGAGCTTCAGAGGTACCTAAACCTTAAGGTTATGGTGGAAGTTGTTAACTACCACAAAAGTGGTTGTGAGTGTGGAACCCCAAACATGCTGGATAGCATAGGTATGGGTAAAGCCCATCTGTCAGAATCATATAGCTATATGAGCCTGGACAGTCAGGTCGATAAATGCAGGATACTTATCTACCCATAGTGAATATCTCGACAGATAGATAGATGAGAATATATCTATAGTGAGATATGAAGGGCATAAAATACACACAAAGATAGACATAGACATCTATAAGATGTTTGCTACAGATATGAATATATAGGCTTCTATATGGGTGTCTGCAATGAAGCAGAAAGAGATATGCCTACAGAACGGTATTCACATAGGAAAATGTGGAGAGTAAAGATTCATCTAACAAGAAGGTGGAACCTACTTGAGAAGATATATAGAGAATCTGGTCCCACTGGTTATGAGCTACAGGGATGCTAGGTAGTGAAATAACCAGGACGGTTACGTGAAAAGCAGAGGATGATATCAGTCTGCAGCCAGCAAGTCCCGAGTATTTTAGAACTCTAGCATGGTAAGTGAACAGGAGACGCATAAAAATGAGATACCATGCTGACCTGCTAAAGGGCAAAGAGGTATCATGCGTTCTTACCATGAGGACGAGCTGCAAGGAGAAAAGCATATTCCCGATTGGAAATACTATGGACCAAAGCAGGGAATTGGCAACTCCTTAAGCTTTCACGTAAGAGAAGGTCTATGTCCTTTATATTAAAAAGGAGATCCTTTCTAGTCATGGGAGACATGACTGAAAAAGCCTTTTCCAGCCATCTAGGACAGCTGTTGGAGAAAAAAAAAAAACCATGCTCTCTAGAAGGGCCCATAGTGGAGAGCTTCTCTGTAGGATTGCAGAGAGCATGATGCAGGAGAATGAGGAGATAGAACTAGCTACTGGAGAGCCAGTACCTATGTCAACTATGCTGCCAAACCCAGGGGAATGGAGATGGCAGAAAGAGAAGATAATCCAACAAGCTTGTAGTGAAAAAGCTTCCAAGACAGATGACAGCACTGACTTGGAAGCACTACTAAGACCAGAGAGAATGTTAGTGTAGGACAAATCTGGTTGCTGGAGGACAAGAACCAGTGGTCCAAACATTAAGGCTCCTGCATTGGCAGCTGCTTGCCAGACAGCAGAAAGAATGTTACTGTTTAAAAACAGAAAGAACAGACAGAAAAGGAGTAGAAAAACTCTGGACATGTCTGATGAACTGCTTCAAAGCAAGATTGAAAAAGAGGAGTCAACTCAGAGAAGAGAACTCCGCACTGGAAAAGTAACAAAACTAGAGAGGCTGAAGAAAAGCCCTCCAGTGAAGCAATACCGCTCTTACAGCTTGGTAAGAAGGTAAAAAGAATGGAGCTGAAGAAGACTTACAAAGTAGTGAGTCTATAGAAAGGAAAAAAAAGACATGCTGGCACAAGAACTATCATTTGATAGTGGTTAGACCTCTTTCCCTAGCAGGAAGAAGAGGAGAACCCTGTGCCCTATAGGCATAAACATCCTGACAGCTCATAGAACATAGAAAAAATGGATGTCTTTTGGGAAGAGATCCATGTCTAGGGTTTAGAATGAGAGCAGTGGATTGCCTCTATTGAGAAGAAGCAACTGCGGATTCTAACCCCCAGAGTCACAAGCATCTGATGAAGATTGATCAGAAACCCGGCAGTTGCTGGGTTTGCTGAGCCTGGTGAGAGGTTGAATTCTGCAAACCAGGACGATGCTTCCCCTGTTTGGGAACATCTGCATGATGGGCAAATGAAGCATAAAACCTTCTTCTCCTATGGGAAGAAGGTTTGGCAGGACATTTCCTACCTACTGGGACAGAAGAAGGTGCAGAACAGCCCTTAGGAACAGGTAAGTCAGTGGACAACTGAGTAAACTGACGTAAAGACTCCTTGCTGAAAAGATCGTCTCCAGTACAAGGAGTATGTCCCAGTCTTTGCTGTGCCCATTTGTCTAAGTCTGAAGCCAGGCTCTACGTCGTGCCCCTATAGATATAGCAGAAGTCCTGCTAACAGACTCAAAAGAGTCTAGGGAAGCACGAGTAAGAAAGCAAGAGATACTCTGGAGATGCTTAAGCAGTGAAGAATAGCCTGCACTCGGACTCTGGAAGAGAAGGAGTCAAAAGATGCAATTGCTTTGTGACCTCCTCAAGAGACAGACTCATATAAAAAATATATGAGAGAATTCTTGCAGAAAGCATAGATGTCTGGAAGGTTTGACGTCCAAAGGCATCCAGTGTCTTAGACTCACGACCTGGCGGATAAGAAGAGTGCTTTCTCTTACTCTTTATCCGCCTCATTGCTGATTCCACTACTATGGAATGATGAGGAAGTTGAGTCTTTTGAAACCCTGGAGAGGGGGACACCTGATATAAGAGATCAGTTGCTCTGGAAGGTGGGGGTACCCTTAAAGGTGTTTCCCACATTCCTAGAAGTAGATCCTGCAAGGAATGATGCAAAGGAAGCATTATGTTCTCCTTTGCTTTGGTAGAAACAGAGCCTTGTGCAGGATCATGTCCTGGGATGGGAATGGCAAGAGATCTTCCTATATCCAGGAGTAAACTCTGAAAAGAGGGATCCCCAACAGGAATCTCCCTTGGACAGTTTAGATCTGAATTACTAGCCTGAGCACCGACAGAACTATCCAAATATATTGGAATAGAAGATCCTGCAGAGTGCAGTGTGGAATGCTTAAGGAATGGTGGCCGGTACTGGTTGTCAAGAGCAGCGACTGTCATTACCACAATGTCCATGCCAGGTATCGACTCCAAGCTTGGTATAGAAGGGAGCGATCCTGTTGAAAAAAGCATGGCAGGAGCTGGGCATGATGTTACTGTGGATACCGGTACTGATGCCAATACCGGTACCGATGTCGGAGTCGAGCCCGACAGACATCGGAGCAGTAATCAGTGACCGTTCAATCGGTACGGGGGTAACCGAAAACCTTCGGCCGCTATCCTCGGTACCAAGGCAGCGGTATCGATCGGTGTCGGTACCAAAGCGTATTGCTACCCAGTCTTCCAGACTAGAGATCGATTCCAAACTCGGCATCGAGGGCAGCTCAATCGGCCCCAAGGGAACCGAGAGTTGCGGATCCGAATCATCGGAACCGAGCCTTCGGTACCGCCGAGAGCCGGTACCAAGGCGAGTCAGTACCCAGTACTCCAGACTGGAGATCGATTCGAGACTCGGCATCGAAAAAAGCGAGGCTATCGATGCACATCTGGAGGGTACCGACGTCAGTGGTAATATCGGTGCTGGTACTGATAAAGGAAAGTCAGTCTGGAGAGAATCCACCGGTCCCGAAGGCACCGAGGACGCCAGATGACCATCCCTGGTGAGGAGTGTTTCATCCAACACCAGTGCCGATGCCGGGGTATCGGTACAGCTCGAAGCGGCTGCCACCACCGGACACGGCTCAGGTATGTTCTGTGAGGGGTGAACCCCAGGAACAACCTGAAACCCCTGAAAGGCTTTGGAGACAGAAGACTCCCGCCGGGGTTTTGAAACCAGTGGACCCTCAAGGGCAAGGCCGGAGCCGTCTACATGCTGTGCATGAGACCTAGCACTCGAGGGCTGGCTAGTCTTAACAGACTGTTTGTGGGTTACCTGATCCTGTGTAGAAGAAGGAGGGGACGGTGCCCCGAAGTTGGAGGGAAACTGTGTATAGAGGGAACCTCGATGTTGAAGACCTCTTCTCACCGAACTGTTGTCAGGACCCAAGCAGGTTAAACACCGACTTCGAGGGTCTAAAAATAAAGTTGTACCGCCACAGTCTGAACATTTCTTGGAGAAAGTGGCTGGCGGTTCCATGAAGAAAAAAAAGAAGAGGCCTAAAAGGCCTAAGGAACCGTGGACACTATGAAGAAAAAATATCCCGTGAAAAAGGAAGATTTTACAAGAAAAGAAAACACCGGCGGTACCGGTGGTGTCGGGAAGACAGCCGCGACCACAAGAAAACTAAAGAAATAAAACAAGAATTTTCTGCGGTGACAGGAGGACGTCCTGCTGGCTCCGCGGAAAACGAAAAACTGAGGAGAGGCAGTTGGGAAAGGCGGGAAGGCAGCACGCAGGCGTGGTGGGATGCTTCCAAAAGCTCTTTGATTGGATGCTGGGAAGCGTTCCCGTGCAGACTCCGTCGGTACCGACGTACCCATATGTGAAGACTCATTCCTGCTTGTTCCTGGAGATGGTGTAGATAACATGAGGAGGGATCTAGCTAAGCTTGAAGAATGGTCTAGAATTTGGCAGCTGGGATTTAATGTTAAAAAATGTAAGGTCATGCATTTGGGCTGCAGCAATCCAAGGGAGCAATACAGCATAGGAGGTACATAATGTGATGACGAAGGCAGTTCAGAGGAAATGGAATGGCAGAAATGTGAACCCTGTTCCTTTAAAAGTGCTAGCATTCAGGGTTTCCCAGGCAACCAAGAACCTCTGAGTCAGAGCACAGCCAGCATCAAGCCCCGCCCACTTCAGCAAGTCAGGGCTAGAGTGAAGCCTAGCAGCTCCCACTTGTGCTGGGAGAAGGGTGTGGTCCCTAGCAAAGATAAGTTTAAAACTGTTGAGTTTGAACAGTCAGTTAGCACAGCAGGGGGCACGAGGACTAGCACAGCAGGGGGCACGAGGACTATCACAGCAGAGAGGAACACAGCAGGAAGGAGAACGAGAGGAGCGCAAGGGAATAAGCAAGGAGCTCAAGGAAGCGCAAGGAGCTCAAGGAAGCACGAGGAGTGCTGGCCCCAAGAGCAGAGACGAGCTGTGGGATCTGGGAAGAGCAGGTCCAAGGCAAACACAGCCAAGAGGAAAAGTGCTACAAGGGAAACAAGCGTCTCCAGAGAGAAGGCAGCATGGCTGTGAGCAAGAAGGAGGGGAGCAACTAAGAGGCCCAGAATTCAGGCAAGTGATTGTTCCAGAATCCCTGCACAGGAGAAAATGGAAGGAGTTAGTTCCTACTGGAGGGACCAATTCAGCTAGCCAGCTAAATGGTAGAAATAGGGAGAATAGCTTGTCTGCATTCCCTGACCAAAGGCTCTATGAGGAAATAGAGCAGAAAAAAATATTACTAGAAAAGTTAAACGAATTGCTGCAGAAGCAGCATAGTAAGCTCTACAGCCAGGTACCCTCTGAAGAGTGTTGCAATGATTCTGTGGAAGAAATGGAAATAGAAAGCTGCTGTGAAGGTTATGAGAATAGTCCTGAAGAAATACAATGTGCTTATTGTAGGACAAATGAGCTGCAAGTGTGCTGAACCCCACGCACAGCTGAATGAGTGAATGTTTAAGATAAGGAAGCTGATTTGAGTGAAAGGTACAGCAGAGAAAATAGTTGGTAGTTTTAACCCAAGCTATTTCTCCTCAATGCTTACAACTGAAAGAAAACTCAATGGACATTTTGAAGCTAATGGTGTATGGAAGGAAACTGTGAGGAAACAGTCTTCTGTTGAAAGTTACTTGCCTGTAAGGAAGTTAGCAGCCTGAGCTTGGTAAGCTAGTTCCGGTGTCCAAGTTAGCCATTGCTGAAGCTGACCAACCTATGAATACGTTGTTGTGAACTTTATTCCTTTGTTTTGGAGAAGTATCCAGTTTTTCTGTTCAGCCCTGTTACTCTTGATGTGAGGTGTAAAACCCAAGAACAAATAAATATTCTCTGTTTCGCCTAACCACTTGTGGTCACACTACTTTGCCTGCCAGGATAAGCAAACTACAGCTCCCAGCAGCCCCAGCTGGTAGCCATCTTGGGGAAACTTATTCTAAGGGCAACCAGACGACACTCTCCTGCTGCCCGGCTATACGCCCGGCCAGGAGGTGGCGACAATAAGAACATAAGATATGCCATACTGGGTCAGACCAAGGTCCATCAAGCCCAGCATTCTGTTTCCAACAGTGGCCAATCTAGGTCATATTTATTTATTTATTTATTAACAATTCTTATATACCGCACTATTAGCCATCAGCGCGGTTTACATTGAACAGAAACATCCGACAATTTACATATGTCTGGTCATTACATTTAACAGGAAGTAGAACTTGGATAAACGGGTTAACTATATACATTGGTGGTTCACCTGATAATGGACACGGTCAACTATATACATAGGTGGTACAACAATACAGGAAACTGCTTGTTATTTACATTGTGGGGTAAGCCTGTTGCATGGGTCTGCCTGTTTGACTACTTCTCCTACTCACTTGGGAGTTATGTTCGGAGCTGTCATTGAAATATTTAAGGAAGAGGAAGTGGCCAATCTAGGTCATACGTACCTAGCAGTTTCCCCAAGGGACACAGGTTCCACAATGCTTGTATTGGTTCAAGAATTGATATCCTGGGTCCCTTCTTAATAATGGTTTATGGACCTTTCCTCCAGGAACTTGTCCAAACCTTTTTAAACCCAGCTACACTAACAGCCTTTACTACATCCTCCAGTAACAAATTCCAGAGTTTGATTACCCGTTGAGTGAAAAAAAATTTTCTTTTATTAGTCTTAAATAGTTTACCCTGTAGCTTCATTGCATGTCCCCTAGTCTTTCTATATTCTGATAAGGTAAACAATCGATCTACGTTTAACCGTTCCACTCTGTTCATCAATTTATAGACTTCTATCATATCTCCCCTCCGCCGTCTCTTTTCCAGGTTAAAGAGCCCTAACCTTTTTAGCCTTTCTTCATAGGAGTATCCTTCCATCCCCTTTACCATTTTCGTGGCTCTTCTCTGAACCTTTTCTAAAATCGCTATATCCTTTTTAAGATACGGCGACCAGAATTGCACACAATATTCAAGGTGCGGTCTCACCATGGAATGATATAGAGGCATTATAATATCTTTTGTTTTATTTTCCATTCCTTTCCTTATCATACCGAGCATTCTATTTGCTCTCTTGGCTGCTGCTGCACACTGAGCCGAGGGTTTTAACATGGTATCCACAATGACGCCTAAATCTTTTTCCTGGGTGGTAGTTCCTAATGTGGAACCTTGCATCGTGTAACCATAGTTTGGGTTGTTCTTCCCTAGGTGCATAACCTTGCACTTGTCCACATTAAATTTCATCTGCCATTTTGATGCCCTGTCTTCCAATTTATCAAGATCCTCTTGCAATTTTCCACAATCCTCTTGGGTTTTAACAACTTTAAATAGTTTTGTGTCATCTGCAAATTTGATAACCTCACTCATTATTCCACTTTCCAGGTCATTTATGAATATGTCAAAAAGCAGCGGACCCAGCACAGATCCCTGGGGTACACCACTATTCACCTTTCTCCATTGGGAAAATTGGCCATTTAGCCCTACCCTCTGCTTTCTATCTTTTAACCAGTTCCTGATCCACAATAGTACACTGCCTCCTATCCCATGACTCTTTAGTTTTGCCAAAAGTCTCTCATGAAGGACTTTGTCAAAGGCTTTCTGAAAGTCCAGATACACAATATCAACCGACTCACCTTTGTCCACCTGATTATTCACTCCTTCAAAAAAACATAACAGATTAGTAAGACAAGATCTTCCTTGTCTAAAGCCATGTTGGCTGTCTCCCATTAGGTCATAACTATCTACATGCTGAGTAATTTTATTCTTTATGATGGTTTCTACCATTTTTCCCGGTACTGATGTCAGGCTCACCGGTCTGTAGTTTCCCGGATCACCCCTGGAACCCTTTTTAAAAATTGGTGTTACATTGGCGATCCTCCAATCTTCAGGTATTAGAGATGATTTTAATGATAGTTCACAGATTACTAATAGCAAGTCTGCAATCTCATATTTCAGTTCTTTCAACACCCTTGGATGTATACCATCCGGCCCAGGTGATTTGCTACTCTTCAGTTTATCTAATAGTTGTAAAACATCTTCCCGATGTATCAATATTTCCTTCAATTCTTCCGCACCTTTAAATACCACTTCAGTCATGGGTAACATCCCTACATCTTCCTCAGTAAAGACTGAAGCAAAGAATTCATTCAGTCTCTCCGCTATCGCCTTGTCGCCTCTTAGTGCTCCTTTAACCCCTTTATCATCTAATGGACCAACTGACTCTCTCACAGTTTTTTGCTACGAATGTACTTGAAAAGGTCTTTACTTCACATTTTTGCTTCCGCAGCAAGCTTCTTCTCAAACTCTCCCTTTGCCTGCCTTATCAATGCCTTGCATTTGACTTGCCAGTGCTTGTGCTGTTTCCAGGTTTCGTCGTTTGGCTCTTTTTTCCATTTCCTGAAAGATGCTTTTTTGGCAACAGCCTCTCTAACCTTACCTTTAAACCATGCTGGCAGTTTTTTGGACTTCCTTCCACTTTTCTTAAAGCGTGGAATACAGCTGGTCTGGGCTTCCAAGATAGTATTTTTCAACAGCAGCCAAGCCTGATGTACGTCTTTAACCTTTGCAACTGTTCCTTTTAGTTTTTTCTTAACTATTTTCCTCATTTTATCATAGTCTCCCTTTCGAAAGTTAAAAGGTAGTACTGTGGATTTCCTTACTATCCCTCCTCCACTAATTAAATCAAAGGCGATCATGCTATGATCACTATTGCCAAGCGGCCCCAACAACCTTATCTCTTGCACTAGATCTGGTGTTCCACTAAGGACTAGGTCTAATATGGCTTCCCCTCTGGTCGGTTCATGAGCCAGCTGCTCCAAGAAGCAGTCATTTATTTCATCTAGGAACTTTATCTCCCTAGCATGTCCTGACGTGACACTGACCCAGTCGATACCGGGGTAGTTGAAATCACCCATTATTATTACTGCGCTGTAACTTTTGTTAGCTTCCTTGATTTCTTTGAGCATTTCATCATCCATTTGTTCATTCTGGCCAGGCGCTCGATAGTACACCCCCACTGCCATTGCCTTCCCCCTTTTACATGGAATTTCAATCCATAGAGATTCTACAGCAGATTTTGTTTCCTGCAAAACTTTAATTCTTTTTGACTCAATGCCCTCTCTAACACAGAGAGCAACCACTCCACCAATTTGATCAGCTCTATCATTACGATATAGTTTGTACCCAGGTATCACAGTGTCCCACTGGTTGTCCTCCTTCCACCATGTCTCTGATATTCCAATCATATCTAACCTTTCATTTAGTGCTATATATTCTAACTTTCCCATCTTATTTTTTAGACTTCTAGAATTTGCATACAAGCATTTTAGAGAATGTATTTTATTCATATTAATTTGGCTATTGTTAGACATGGGTAACTTGGGATCTTTAAGCTCTGTCTGCTCCATACTTGAGGGCATTTGGGCTACTTTACTCTTTTGTGGAACCTCTCTGCTTTTGATAATATCTTTCAAAGATACATTCTTCAGAACCATCCGCTCTTGGGCGACTGTCGGCTTTCCCCTAATATCTAGTTTAAAAGCTGCTCTATCTCCTTTTTAAAGGTTAATGTGAACCGCGCTGATGCTGAATAGAGCGGTATATAAGAGCCTGTAATAAATAAAATAAATAAATAAATAAATAATGCCAGCAGCCTGGTTCAATCCCGGTTAAGGTGAAGCCCATCCCTTCGGAAGAGCCCCTCCTTTCCCCAGAATGTTCCCCAGTTCCTAACAAATCCAAAACCCTCATCTCTGCACCATTGTCTCATCCACGCATTGAGACTCCGGAGCTCTGCCTACCTTTTGGGTCCTGCGCGTGGAACAGGAAGCATTTCAGAGAATGCTACCCTGGAAGTTCTGGATTTCAACTTCCTACCTAAAAGCCTAAATTTAGCCTCCAGAACCTCCCTACCACATTTTCCTATGTCATTGGTACCGACATGTACCAAGACAGCAGACTCCTCCCCAGCACTATCTAAGACCTTATTCTAGGTGGCGTGTGAGGTCCGCTACCTTCGCACCAGGCAGGCATGTTACCAGGCGATCCTCACGTCCAGCAGCCACCCAGCTATCTACATGCCTAATGATCGAATCACCAACTATAACAGCTGTCCTAACCCTTCCCTCATGGGCACATGGCCCTGGAGAAACTTCCTCGGTGCGAGAGGGTTTTACATCACCTGGAGGACAGGTCCTAGTTACAGGATCACTTCCTGCCACACCAGGGTGATGCTCTCCTGTCACGTGACCTCTCTCCTCCATGGCAACAGGGATGCTGCCAGACTGGAGGTGGGACTTCAGGACTATATCGCTGTAGGTCTCGTCTATGTACCTCTGTCTGTCTTATGCTTTCCAAGTCTGCTACTTTAGCCTCTAGAGAACGGACTCGTTCCCTGAGAGCAAAGAGCTCCTTGCACCTAGTGCACATGTAAGACCTCTCACCAACTGGGAGAAAATCGTACATGTGACACTCAATGCAAAAGACTGGAAAGCCCCCATCCCGCTGCTGGACTGCTATCTGCATCTTAGTTTTAAGTTTGTGTTTAGATCTAAGTTCTTTACTTACTAAGGCTTGCTATGGATATTTATACTAATAAAACTGTACCTAATACGTGTAATATACCTTGTTTACCTGAAGCTTAACTAATCTCAGGTCCTTAGTGTATGACTGGATTTGGGTAATGAGCTTCACCTGAGAGCACCTCCTGCCTTTTAAGATGTGTAAGTACCTATAAAGCTACGATTATCCCAGGGGTGGGTGGGTGTGGGGAGGGAGGGAGTGAAATAATACTTATTAAAAAAGAGGGCTGCTACACAGTACCCTGTCTTGTGCTGCTGAGGTAAGCTATACTCTGATTTGATTTAAATTATAGCTCTTAGCTGCTGCTAGGCTCTAACGTCTTATGAAATTTAAACTACAAGCTCTCCGCTGGGTTCCAAATGTAACCAGAAAGTTCTCCTGTGTGTTTTAAATGTAAACTTAAACTGCTGCTACTAGGCCCTGACTGATTTAACAAAAATAGTGGGTTCACAGATTAGCTTTAATACAAAGAATTCCTTTTAGAAAATTACCAGAAGTATATACTCACAGTTGCAGATCACCTCCTGTCTTGAAGGACTAGAAAAGGGGACTGTTACTGCTGGAGAGAGAAGTACTTTTGTCCACTAAAGAAGAGCGGGACCTAGGCGTGGTTGTGTCTGATGATCTTAAAGTAGCTAAACAGGTAGAAAAGGCGACGGCAAAAGCTAGAAGGATGCTTGGGTGCATACGGAGAGGAATGTCTAGCAGAAAAAAGGAGGTGATAATGCCTCTGTATAAGTCTTTGGTGCGACCTCATTTGGAGTATGGTGTGCAATTCTGGAGACCGCACCTTCAAAAGGATGTGAACAGGATGGAGTCGGTGCAGAGGGTGGCTACTAAAATGATTAATGGGCTTCATTATAAAGCATATGAGGACAGACTTAAGGATCTTAATATGTGCACCTTAGAGGAAAGGTGGGATAGAGGTGATATGATTGAGATGTTTAAATACCTCCGTGGCATAAATGTTCAGGGAGAGAGCCTCTTTCAATTGAAAGCAAGTTCTGCTACGAGGCGACATGGGATGAGGGTGAAGGGAGATAGATTCAGGAGTGATATGCGGAAATATTTCTTTACAGAAAGAGTAGTGGATCCATGGAATAGTCTCCCAGTGGAGGTGGTAAAGATGAGGACAGTAACTGAATTCAAAAAAGCATGGGACCAACACAGAGGATCTCTAAAGGTAAAAAGTGGACTGTTGTAGTTGTTGTTATGGAAGGACAGACTAGATAGGCCATGTGGTCTTTTTCTGTCATCATGTTTCTATGTTTCTATGATATGCATATAGACCCTTCTCCCAACCAAGGAGGAAGGCATACAAGACTAATTTTGCCATGTCTCTCCAGAACTAATTTATTTTGCTGTTCTGAGGGATGGTAAACTAAACTAATCTATCAAAGGGGTGTTCCACTCCCAAACATACGCTGAACAATTCCCCCATTCAAGGTCCAGTCATTAGGCTGAAAGACACAGCTCAGTCTGTCTGCCAGGATACTGTCCTCAGCCAGGAAAGTGGCCCCAGTGAGACAGCGTAGTTCCACATTCTGACTGTCTCCCAGACAAGAGGTATGAGCCAGTGCCTCCCTGCTTGTTGATATAGTACATGGATATCTGGTTGTCTGATCTTAACAATTCAATTGGCCAACCGATCTCTGAAAGCCATTTAGTGTTTGAAACTGCTCTCAGTTCCAGGAAATTGATCTAATGGAGATTCCTCTGGGATTACCACATTTCCCATGCATGAAACCCATCTACATGGGCTATCCAGCTCAGTTTGGATACATCTATCATGAGCAGCTTTTGACAGAGAGGAATTTGGAAAGGTTATTCTTTGGTCAGATTGAAATGGACCATTCACCAGAACAGGGTGTTCCAGAGAGGAAAACGTGACAGATACTATGTCATTGTACCTGTGAGTGTTCACTATATGCTCAAGATCCACAGAGTCTGTCTCATTTAGATATATGGCAAGAGTGTGTCATGAACTGTTGAGGCCATGTGGCCCAACATCTTTAATATGTCCAAAAGAGTCAGAAGACATTAGCAAAGAACATCTCCCACAACTGTCACCAATCAAGTGAGCCCGTCTTGTGGGAGGAAGGCTTTAGGCTGAGCTGGAGAAACATGTGCACACCAGAATGCTTGAAGCCTATCTCCCGCCTATCCTAAAACATGCTCAAATTAGACCCATACTAAAAAACAATACATTGGACAAAACCTCACTGAAATCTTATAGACCCATCTCCAGTATACCATTCATAGCTAAACTCATAGAAAAAGTAGTCCAAACTCAAACACAAGACTACATCGACACATCAGCTCCCCTTGACGAACAACAATATGGCTTCCGTCCCGGCCATGGAGTAGACACTCTTAACAGTCCTCCTAGACACACTAGTAAGAGGAATAGACAGCCCTAAAAATGCATTCCTACTTCTTTTCCTAGACATATCTGCGGCTTTTGACAGTGTTCACCATACATTAATGCTCAATAGGCTCACACAAATCGGTGCCAACTCAACAGTCCTTAAATGGTTTACGGTATATCTTTCCAATAGATCCCAAACAGTTAGGCACCTCCAACACATACAAACCTCCAACACATACAAACAGGAAATAGGACTCCCCGAAGGCTCTACACTATCTGCTTTACTATTTAACATATACACACAACCAATCTGCAATATCTTTAAAAAATTCAAAATCTATTATCACATATACACGGACGACATTATGCTGTACATCCCATTCACAATCCCTACGATTCCCCTCCAACTCTTAACAGACTGCTTCAACGAATTAGCAACTTGGTTAGAAGAACACAATCTCTTTATTAACCACTCCAAAACCGACATTCTAATTTTAACGAAGAACAAATCCTTTACCCCTCCTACCCACATTACACTTCAGAATCATGACATCCACATAAAAAGTGAAATAAAATACCTAGGGGTGTTACTAGACACTCAACTCAGTATGAACACACACATAAGTCACAACAAAGAAAATTTACTTTAAACTCAAAGTTTTAAAACTACGCCCACTTGTCCACCTACAAGATTTCCTAAGTATTATCCAAGCCATTATCACCCCACATTTTGACTTCGCCAACCTCTCTCTACTAGGTACAACAAACCAAAACATCAGAAAACTCCAACTGGCTCAAAATGCTACTGCTAGAACTATAATGAAGGTTCACCCTTTTGAGCACATATCACCCTACCTAGCCAAACTACACTGGCTCCCCATTCAATGTAGAATAAACTATAAATTAATAACCACTTTTAAAGCAATAACACCGCCCCAGAAACCCTAAATAAACTAATCATTAAAGACACACCCCATAGTGCACAAAGAAGAGGCAACGCCAATAAATTAAGAATTCCAAAAGAATTCACAAAGTCCAAAAAAACAACAAATAAAAAGGCATTCTCACATGCAGCCCCCACGCTCTGGAACTTGCTACCCGATGAACTCAGAGCCTTAACCGACTTTAAAGATCTACGCAAAAACTTAAAAACTCACCTTTTTACCTCCTACTACGGTACATTAGCTAACTCTCAACTTCAATATGAGAAGGGATAAACTATACAACACAAGTAGATCAACATCGCTGAGCCTAAAGACGTTTTGACCTTAATACTGCCTATAATTCTTACACTGTTGAACTTCTCCTACTATATCTGTACATAGTTAATTGTACATAGTTCCAAAAAGTTTAAAAGTTAAAAGTTCAAATGTTAATTGCACATAGTTCATGTTATCGTTCAATGTAAAAACAGTAACGCCTACCTGTTTACTCAATTGTTATATGTAAACCGCACCTGATCCTCGGAAGGATGCGGTATATAAAAATTTGTTAAATAAAAATAAATAAATAAATAAATGCAACCTATAGCGGCGATGTAGTAAAACAAAGGAAATTTAGACGTGGTCAAAAACCTGACTAAAGGAATTAGAAACATGCAGCAAGTAGAAAAAAGCAAAAACCTCAAACTCCACGATAAAAATTATATGAAGAAATGAAACATCATGGAGCATGTGTGACAGTATGTCTGTAGGTCTCTGAGGATGAAAGACAACTGAGGAGATAAGGCATGGCAGCAGCACAGAAACATGATGGCAGAAAAGGACCATACAGTCCATCTAGTCTGCCCTTCCATACCAACTACTATAGTCCCTTTTTTTTTTCTTTTCCAGATCTTCTGTGTTTGTCCCATGCTTTCTTGGATTTATATATAGTCCTCATGTCTAGCACCTCCACTGGGAGACTGTTCCATGCATCACTCTTTCCCTAAAGAAATATTTCTGCATATTAAATGCATAAAATAAAAATAAATAAAATAAATCCCCAAGTCCATCCCCTCTCACCTTCATCCTATGCCCCCTCATTGGAGACTCCAGTGGTGGAACTAGCAAGGTCATAAGAGTTCAAAACACAGAGGTCCCACAGTACAGGGACTTCTGCATTGATGGTTTAATATAGAGAAGTCCTTTCAAGAAGTGTGAAATAATGGGACATCATGAAACCGAGAGACTAGCTGCTAAGGTGTGAAAGATGGAAAGATCACCAAGATGTACTCTAGTGGGGTATATGGATTCCCAAATGATATAGTGATATGAAAACTGGCATATGGTGGAATGCAATTATTAGCCTGGCACCTTCCACTCTATTTGGAAGAAGGCATTAATCCATTCTATCCTTAAGAATCCCACCCTGGACAGGACTCTCCCTAAACACTTCAGACCAGTCTCCAATTTGCCTTTTCTAGCTAAGATTCCTAAAAAGCCTGTTTTCTCCCAACTTATCACACATCTTGACAGCACTAATACCCTTCCCCCCTCAACCAGTTTAGTTTTCGCCCTGTCCACATCACCAAAACTATCCTCAGTGAAGTACACAAGTCTCTTGATAAAGGTAGTATTTCTCTCTCCATTTCTCTTGATCTGTCTTTCATTTTTGATCTAGTCAATCACGCTATTCTGCTCACCCATCTGCATGAAATGGATTTATGTGCCACTGTTCTTCTCTGGTCCATTCTTTTCCGATTGCTACTTCGCTGTTATATCAGACTCAACCTCTTCCGTTTCCTATCCCCTCAACTGTGGTGTGCAGCAAGGCTCGGTACTGGCTCCACTTCCGTTTAAAATCTCTCTTACCTTTGACCCTCTTAATACAGCAGCACAGAATCTTGGCATACTGTGGCACAGATTACATTATACTGATCCTTCATAATAACATAAGATATGCCATACTGGGTCAGACCAAGGTCCATCAAGCCCAGTATCCTGTTTCCAACAGTGGCCAATCTAGGTCATACGTACCTAGCAGTATCCCCAAAAGACACAGGTTCCACAATGCTTGTATTGGGTCAAGCATTGATATTCTGGGTCCCTTTTTAATAATGGTTTATGGACCTTTCCTCCAGGAACTTGTCCAAACCTTTTTTAAACCCAGCTACACTAACAGCTCTTATTATATCCTCTGGTAACAAATTCCAGAGTTTGATTACACGTTGAGTGAAAAAATATTTTCTCTTATTTGTCTTAAATAGTTTACCCTGTAGCTTCATTACATGTCTCCTAGTCTTTCTATATTCTGATAGCGTAAACAATCGAGCAACGTTTACCCGTTCCACGCCATTCATTAATTTATAGACCTCTATCATATCTCCCCTCAGCCGTCTCTTTTCCAGGTTGAAGAGCCCTAACCTGTGTAGCCTCTCTTCATAGGAGTAGCCTTCCATCCCCTTTACATTTTGGTGGCTCTTCTCTGTACCTTTTCTAATAACGCTGTCAAACTAATCCCGTCAACAGATCGCACCCCTCTTAATACTTGCCTTACCAAGGTAGATGGATGGTTGACCTGAAACTACCTTAATCTCAATTCAGATAAGATCTCAGCAATCTGGTTAACTGGTTCCACAATGTATGATCACTTTCCCCTATCCTCTTTGGCACTCCCATTTCACTTGTACCTTCTTTTCGGTATCTAGGTATCATTCCTGATTCCTCTCTAAACTTCCATGATCATACCAGTTCCATTGTTTGTCTTTCCTTCTTTACACTTTGTCAAATCAGAACAGTCAGTCCATTTCTCTCAACCTCTTCACTAACTACCCTGCTCCTATCTCTTTTCATGACACGTTTAGACTACTGCAATGTTGTTCTGGCCAGCCTCCCTCACTACAAAACTACAAATCATAAAAAAAAAAAAATATATACTACTGTAAGAATCTTTGCACATACCTCCTGATTTGACCATGTTACTCCACTCCTAATTCATTTTCATTGGCTTCCTTTATCTAGCTATATTTCTATATTGCCTTTCACTGGGGCAAGTCAATTTACATTGAACACATGTGAAAATACATTATAACATCTTCAACTACATACAACATGCAACTGATATATTGGAGTTTATAACTATCTACAGTCTTAAACTGTTTACATTATACAGACTTAGATTATGTACCTGTACCGGTGTATTCCACTGACCTATATTATAGGGGGGAAGTGTTCCATGAACAGATATGTCTTCAGATGTTTTATGAAGATTTTGAGATCTGTGATGTTCCTGAGCTGGTCTGCAAGAGTGTTCCATATAGAGGCTGCATACAGTTGGAAGGCTCATTTACATGCTTGCTGGTTGGATATGGTTCTGATGTGGGGGATGACAAGGGTATTCATTGTGGAGATCCATCTAGATCCGAGTTGCGAGTTGTTTGGGGGTTTGAAGAAGCATGGGGAGGTGTGGGGGGGGGGGGGAAATCAAGAGTGAATTGCTTTGTGTGTTAGGATAAGCGTTTTGAATTTTATTTGGCTCTGCAATGGTAGCCAGTGGAGCTGTTTGAGTATGGGGGTGATATTATGCTGTCTTATTGCTGCTTGTAGAGTCCTTGCTGTTGAGTGGAGAGCTGCTTTAAGGGCAGGAGTGTGGATTGCGGAAGGCCCTGGTAGAAATCCAGGTAGGGTATTATGGATGCCTGAAGGACAGTACGGACGTCTGTTGGTTGAAGGACAGTATGGAAGTTTGTTGGTTGAAGGAGTGGACGGAAGCACTGCAATGATTTTGCTGATGTGGGCTTTGAAGGTGAGGTGCTGAGCAAGGATGATCCCAAGGTACCGGACTTCAGTCTGGGTTTTAATTGTTGTGTTGTTCAGCATTGGGAAACCAAGGTGGTGTCTTGTTAGGTAGAGGACCTCCATTTTGTTGTAGTTCACTTGAAAGTTGTTGTCTTTAAGCCAGTTATATCTATGAAGCATTCTGTGTGGGCTGATAGTGTGGGTTGGTGTATGTTGATTGGTCCACAGATCATGCATAGAAGTGGACATATAGGTTATGTGATCTAATGATTGTGCGGAGTGGTTGGAGGTAGAGGTTGGAAAGCATGGCAGAAAGGGTGGATCCTTGGGGAACTCCTTGGGTCTGCTTGTATGGGGTGGAGGTGTTTTTTCCAATCTTTATTTGCTGGTGATAAATCTGTGAGGTAGGAAGGGAACCATTTGAGTACTGTGCCTTGTATTCCATAGGTGCAGAGACGCTGGAGGAGAATATTGTGGTTTACAGTGTCAAAAGCAGATATGTCTAAGAAGATTAGAAGGAAGCCTTGACTGATGTGTTGCATTCCTTGAACTAGAGTGTTTACCAGTGGTGAGGATGGAAACTGTGTTGTTGGGAATCAAGGAGGTTGTGCTGGTCAATATGCTCTCGAAGTTATGTTGGACAGTTTTCTCAACAATCTTGGCTGTAAAGGGTAGGCTGGCAATGGGTCTGTATGATGCAGAGTCAGATGGGTCCAGGGTGGGTTTTTAAGTGTTGGGCGATTGGATGAAGTTTTCAGGCATGTGGGCATAGTGCCTTGTTGTAGTATTGCATTTGTGATTTTGGTGAGAGCTCTGCTTAGTTCTTTCTTGGCTACCTTAATCCACGAGACGGGGCAGGCATCCAGCGGGGAGACTGTTGTGTTTAAAGATGCGATTGTGTTTTCTGTTTGTCGCCTCGTAATATCCATGAAGGAGAACTAGGAGTTTATGAGATTGTGATGGTCTTCAACAGGGGGTGTATGGGGAGCTTCCGGTTGGGTGTGCAGTTGCTTGTATTGGTTAGCCAGTTGTTGTGAGGTGATTGTGATTTTAGTGTTTTCGGTAGTAGGTGCTTTTGTTAGATGATTTATGATGTTGAAGGACTCCCTTGGCCGGTTGATTGCAGAGCTGAGTAGCTTGGTGTGGTGTTCCCGTTTTGCCTTGTCTGTTGCAGTGTGGTAGTCATTTAGAAGGTGAAGATATTGTACTGTCTTTGTTGCTTTTAGTTTTGCGTCATTTTCTTTCAAGTTTGCGCAGTTATCGTTTTTTGATTGTGGGGTGTTGTGGTGTACCACTCAGTTTTGTTTTTTTTGGTGTGGTGGTATGGGAGGCAATGGCTGCTGTCCTGGTGCTGGTGTTCCAGTTCTCAATGAGGATACTGAGGGTCAGTGGAGTTTTCAAGAAGATGTGCTAGGGTGTCCAATACAAACTGCCTACCTTGGTTCATAAAACATTTTATACAAGTGAAACCCCATTCTCTCTCTTCTTCCATTATTCTGTACATCCCACAACAGGTACTCCATCCAATTCATAGTAATTGCCTCCATTTTCCCCTCTGCTTTGCAAGCCAGACTCAAATCGACATGTCATTCTGCCTTCTATTTCCTTGAACCCAGCCTCTGAAATGCCTTACCTCCTGCCCTTCGATTGGAATCCTCCTACACAAGTCTGAACACTACTATTCCAGAAAGCTTATGATTTACCTCTCACCTAAGGCCTCTAACCTCACCCCAATAACATTTTCTCCCCTCCTGTTACCAACCCCAACCTAATCCATAGGTATGAATACTGACATCTTTTCTATCAGCTCACTGGAATACGTTTCAAATTCTTTTAATTTGTTTTTATTGTAAACCGACCTGCTGCTTAAATGAAGGACGGTATATTGTATTTTAAACAAACATATGTGGACACTTAATAGGGTTGGGACCCTTCGGTAAGCAGACAGACTTGAATGCACAAGTACACTTGGTGAAGGAATTTTTTTTTAAGCTATCAGTATATTCTGAAAAGGCATTGGTAGTCAAAGTAAAAACTAAATGCTGCTCAAATCTCAAACTAAAAGTAACAATTTCAAATTGTAATAAAGAAGATGGCTGTCTTGAATGATTAACACCAGACTATTTGGAATCAGCCTGACAGCAGAAATGTCAGCTCTTTGTAAAGAGGAAAACTAGTTTTGCCAAAGTCAATATGGTGCTATGAGAATAATAATGCCTGGCCACTGTTGAAATTTGTACAGGGATTTGTTACAAACAAAAGAGGAGGATATGACAACAGAAGAGGTCCAGCCCAAGGAATTGCTGGTAAGCCTGGGGCTCAGATGTTAGAAGATGGAGCAGTGGGAAGCTAGCTTAACAAAATCGGGCCTAAATTAAACCAGTGAGCTATAAAGTGGCCAAATATTACCACTATACAGATGCAGCAGTGCTGAATATACATATGTGATATTACCAACTATGGGGGTCATTCCATTACACGAATAAAGGGTTTCTACAAGCAGCAAGGACATTTATGTGCCTAAAACATCCCAGACCATATTCTGAAACACTGCTGTCATGCACGTCCAAGGTGCTAGCACGGGGATCTCAGAACATGCCCAGAAGCAGCAGAATGGGGGCATGGTCAGCCGTGGAGACATATAACACGTATTCAGGAAAGGCCCATGTACGTATTAAGTGTTTCCCGAAAACGTCCACATTATACCTGTTGAAACTTGGAAAAAGGCCAAGATTTAGAAAAACAAACATTCTGCTCTTCTCTGCAATGTGTCCCATATTGAAGAATGGTTGTGAAAAGTATATTTTGAACTGGTGTGACTGGAAAAACACAAAAGATGCAGTTTTAAAGGAACACAGAGCAGAGGTGAGGGAATGTTGTAAGGTACAGACACATTAATAAACACCCTCACTATTTGGAATAACAATAGTGTTTATTCTGGCTATGCTTAAATGTGCTGTCTGTGCTAAAGGAGTCAATCTAGGGCAGCGATGGCGAACCTGTGGCACGCGTGCCAGCTGTGGCACGCGAAGGCCTTGCAGCTGGCACGCGGGAAGGTCCGCAAAAAAGAAAAAGCTGGCTCTGACTGCTGCCGCGGACGCGGCAAGGGCAGAATGCAGTGTCCCGCGGAGCCCCCTCCGCCCGCTAAGCCCCTCTGCAAGGGCTTTCAGATTCGCGAGGGAGAGCGTCTCCCTCGCGTCTCTGTTAAGCCCGCAGGGGCTAATGGGAAATTTCCCATCAGTCCCTCGCGTCTAAAGGGGCTGATGGGAAATTTCCCATTAGCCCCTGCGGGCTTAACAGAGACGCGAGGGAGACGCTCTCCCTCGCGAATCTGAAAGCCCTTGCAGAGGGGCTTAGCGGGCGGAGGGGGCCCTGCGGGACATTGCATTCTGCCGCGGCAGCGGCAGCGGCAGCAGCCAGAGCCAGCTTTTTTTTTTTTTTAAATTTGCCAGGGGGGAGGGGTTAGGACTTCTAATGGGCTAGGGGGGGTTAGGACTTCTAATGGGCTGGGGGGGGGGGTTAGGACTTCTAATGGGCTAGGGGGGGGTTAGGACTTCTAATGGGCTGGGGGGGGTTAGGACTGCTAATGGGCAGGCGGGGGGGTAGGACTGCTAATGGGCTGTGGGCTGATGGGGGCTGTCTGGAAATGGGGTGATGGGGGTTAGGACGTAATGGGCTATGGGGGGGGTTAGGACTGCTAAAGGGCTAGGGGGGTTTGGAACTCTTAAGGGCTAGGGGGGGGTTAGGACTGCTAAAGGGCTAGGGGGGGTTAGGACTGCTAAAGGGCATGGGGGGGTTAGGACTGCTAAAGGGCTAGGGGGGGTTAGGACTGCTAATGGGCTAGGGGGGGTTAGGACTGCTAAAGGGCTAGGGGGGGTTAGGACTGCTAAAGGGCTAGGGGGGGTTAGGACTGGTAATGGGCTGTGGGCTGATGGGGGCTGTCTGGAAATGGGGTGATGAGGGGTTAGGACTGGTAATGGGCTATGGGGGGGTTAGGACTGGTAATGGGCTATGGGGGGTTAGGACTGGTAATGGGCTTTGGGCTGATGGGGCTGTCTGGAAATGGGTGATGGGGGTTAGGACTGGTAATGGGTTATAGGGGGGGCTTAAACTGAAAATGGGGTGATGGGGGTTTAGGACTGGAAGTGGGTTGATGGGGGGGGCTAGGACTGGTATTGGGTTGGGGGGTTGCTAGGACTGGAAATGGGCTGATGGGGGGCTAGGACTGGAAATGGGCTGATGCAGGGACTAGAAGGGAATGGATGCTGGGTGAGGTTGGAACTAGAAGGGAGCTGATGTTGGGGGAGGATTAGAATGGGATGGGGCTGGGAGAGTAAAATGGAGAGGGGAAAAATATTTTGTGTGGGAGGGATAAAAAATCTACAATTGGCCGGGTATTGGGAGAGTAAGTGGGGATTGAGGATGGAGGGGTAAAATTTGAGTGGATGAAATAGGAATGAGGAAAGAGCAAAAGGAGAAAGATTAGTATGTTAAAGCGGATGTAGAGAGAGAGAATGGAAAAAAAACTAGAAGAGAGAAGAAAGGACAAATGGACAGCAGATGATGGAGAGTTAGCAGAAAACATGAAGAAACCAGAAGAAAGTGGCTGGAGCAATTGCAACTGTGTAACTGAGCTGAGGTATTCTGTTTATGTAATTCCTTTTTGACATTGCCACTTGTTCTCTTTCCCCAGTAGGTCATGTATTGTTATTCTCTGAAATGTATTGGTTTAATATTTGCAGTGTTGCCTTTTGATAGGTATGGTATGGTGCTTTGTGAGTCCTGGTAGTGCTGTTAGGATACGGCGGGTTTGCTATTGGTTCTAAATGGGCAGTGTTTGTAGTAGTTCCTAATGTGCCTGGCGGTTGGCACTGGATTATAGTAATGTAGAAATCTTTTAGTCTGTCTTTATCCATACACTCATTAAGAGACATGTTTACTAAAAGTTAGTGTATGTTAGCATTATGCAAATATTTATGCAAATTGACGTGCTGGCACTTTGAGGAAATTCTTTGGTTTTGTGCGGCAGTTTGGGCACTCGGGCTCAAAAAGGTTAGCCATCACTGATCTAGGGGATCCTAACAATTCCCATTTTCTGAAAAACGGAACTGCCGATGTAGGGATAGGAAGGGCATGAGAGCAGGGAAAGGATTCTTGTTTGGGTGAGAAATGGAGGAGATCATATATTTAGTCCTATACCCCATGCTATTATGTTATGTCAAAGCTGTTATGTATGCTCATCTGCAAGTCAGAGGGGACATGAAAGCCTGGCCAGTACCTAGACGTATGGATGACCACAGCATCACCAGGTGCCAATGTGATCAGGCAGTCAAAATCAGAGCGGGTTCACTATAGCTAAACGTCAAAACATCTCTGTCAATAAGAAGGGACCCTCAGAATAAGGGCATTCAACAGTGAAAACAGCACTAATGCATGCCCATAATGCATATTTTGTGGGACCAATGGTGTTGCTTTTGAGCATGTATTAGTGCTGTTTGCACTGCTGAATGCTCTTATTCTGAGGGTCCCTTTCTATTAACAGGGATATGTTTTGAAATCTAGCCATAGGGAAACTATGTCGATTCCTTCTGGATTATTTTTCATAGTATACTCTAATAAGATCAGATATTGTTGGCAGTGTGATAAGGCAACCATATAGGGCTAATGCTGTAACAACATTCCGCGGCTTGTACCATGCAGCCTACGTCCCTACCCAGGCCAGGATCCATAAGAGCCGCGAGAGTGGTGATATATCTGGAGTTTGGTTACTTGGTGTGATAGCATGGGGACCTCCCCTCTTATGCCCATACAGGCCTGACCAGGGGAGCAGTTCCACAAAGCAGACTGTGGAAAGGCAGAGAGTGTTTCCCCACAGATAGCGGATGTATACAGACCAACATATGCCATGATGGGACAGCTGTAGCTGCTGTGAGAAAAGCCAGTACCCAGATAGGTGGACCTCAGATGCCATAGCCAGAAGGCCCTACTACTACTGATCATTTGTATAGAACTACAAGGAATACGCAGTGCTGCACAGACACACGTAAAAGATGGTCCCTGCTCAGCAGAGCTTACAATCTAGTCAGAACAGACAACACAGCAGTTGTAGACAGGATAAATCCAGGGACAATGGGTCAGGAAACACAAGGGGGCTTACTTAGGTGGATCAGATCCAACGGCAGCAACAAAGAGCTGAGCAATCAGCCTAGATTGAGAGAGGCCAGATACAAAGCCTGACGTAGAGACTCAGGTAGTTTGTTCCAGGCATAAGTAGAAGCAAGATGAAAGGAACGACGTCTGGATATGGCAGTAGGAGAGACAAGCACAGATAGAAACAATCTGACAGAAGAGCAGAGTTCCCAGGGAGGGGTGTAGGGAGAGATAAGAGTGGAATGGTAGTGCGGAGCAGCAGAATGCGTGCACTTATAGGCCACAGGCACGAAAAGGGCATACAATTGTTGCTCAGCAATATTATGCATCCTCTGGAGGAACTGCAATGACGGTTCCAGGTTTTGTGCACTTGGAAAGGGTCCATCCCCTAGCAGTTTAAAGCATTTTTGTAGAAATGACCAGGGCAGGAATCAGTGGGGCTGGTTCCTAATGCCACGTACCATTTGATGCAAGGTATGTCCTTTTAATTTACAATGTAAACTGCTTTGACTGAAATGATAAAATGGCATAAAAAAGCCTGTTAAATAAAATAAATATCTTGACATATATGTTGTAAAAAGGGGGTGCTTTGCGGCGCTCCTGCCCGGCCTTAGGGCTAAAGACAGGAGCGGCGGTATGATGCTTCGTGAGGAAGGAGAGTAACCTGTATCCAGGGAGTGCTGGGTATTGTAGTTTCTGCTCCTCTCGCTCCGAAATAAAGAGTTGTAGTTATGGGGTTTCCAGTATATTTATTATAGTAAAGGATATTGTTCCATCACATGGCAAATAAATGCAAACAAAATAGGTGCTTCAAATGCTAACAGGAAAACTTAGGATAAAGGCAACTTAAAGTATAACTGCTGCTTTTCACTTCTAAGCAAATTACTCACTTTGCTCCAAGAGGTCAGTTAGATTCACTGCAGCCTCTTTCAGCCACTGTTACCTTCACAGGGCTGGGGAAAGTCAGGTGCACATAATTAGAGCTTTCTCAGCAAGGCAATACAACAGCTCCGTAGCATTCAATTCACATACGGTAAAAAGCAGTTTCCTTCAGCTTGGCATCTCTACACAGCAGACCGTGCAATCCATGTTCTCACAATCTGGTAAGTCTGTATTATCTTGTGTTAATTCTTCAAGCTGTATGGAATTACTGGCTTCTGGTAACACTGGCTGTCTTCTAGCTTGCAACTCTAAAAACTGCTTAAAACTCTGTAGGAGCAATTCAGCCTGCTGTTTGTGAGATTTAATTTAATTTAATTAACAGGTTATTTATATACCGCTCCTTCCATTTGATCAGGTGCGGTTTCCATATAACAACATTAAACAGGGTGATCTGTTTTTACATATAACAAGTTTAAAGTTAGGTAATTACAGTTAACAAATAGCAATTAACAAATAACAATAGTGAACTATGTACAATTAACTATATACATATTTATTTATTTTTTTTTTTTACATTTTCTTAATCACTTCGTCTTAGGTTACAGCGCTTCATTCTTTTGTTGAAATAGTGTATTACCCTGTGTCTGATTATCCTTTATCTAGCTGGGAGGTGAGAGAAGAGCTGGTCATAGAACCATAATGCTTTGTAAATAAGTGTGTTTTGAGTTTTTTTCTGAACTCCATTATATCAGGTAGTTGTCTTAATTCTATTGGGATTGTGTTCCACAGGATGGGGGCTGCATGTGAGAAGGCTTTCTTGTTTGTGGATTTATTGGCTCTAATGAATTCTTTTGGTGGTGTTAATTTATTTAATTGGTCTCTCCTTTGGAGATTATGTGTAGGTTCTATTTTGATGAGGTTATTTATGGACAGGGGTGCTGTTTTTGTTATAGCTTTGTAGGTAGTTAAGATAGTTTTGTATTCAATACGGCTTTGAATCGGGAGCCAGTGTAGATATTCTAATATTGGGGTTATGTGTTGGAAAGGTGGGGCCTTCGTAATGGTCCTTGCTGCGGCATTTTGTGCTAATTGAAGTTTTTTTATGGCTTCCTTAGTTACGCCAAGTAGGATTTGATTTGCGAAATCGAAATGTGGGGTTATGATTGCTTGTATGACGCGTTGAAAATCCTGTAGGTGCATTAGTGGGCGGAGTTGCTTTAATATTTTTAGTTTAAAGTAAACTTTTTTTGATATGTTTCTTACATGGGTGTCCATGCTGAGATGTTTGTCCAGAATAACACCTAGGTAGCGTATTTCAGATTTTAGTGTGATATTATTATTTTGCAACGTAATATGAGAAGGGGGAATGAATGTTGTGCATTTAGTTACTATTAGGGCTTCTGTTTTTGAGTGATTGATGTACAGATTGTTTTCATTTAGCCAGGTGTTGATTTCAGTGAGGCAGTCGTTAATGAGTTGTATAGGGATATTTGGGATTTTGAATGGGACATACATCATTATGTCATCCGCGTACAGATGATAGAGGACATTGAATTTTTTAAATATTTTGCATATGTGTTTTAAATATATGTTAGGGAGATAGGGAATTGCTATCAGCTATACAACTTCCCTCTGGCTTAAGGCTGTTTATTTTCTCCTCTCTTACATTAATTGTATCAGAGTAACTGCTAGTCTCTTTTGCTATTGTTTCACACACAGGAGAGTTAGCTTTACGTTCAGCCTGGAAACTTTGTGGCAATTCACTTACTTGTTGCCAAGCCGTTCTGACTTCAGATGGCTCCAACGTTCTCCAGCTGTTAGAATGTTTGTTGCTCTCTGGCTCAAACGGTACTTCACAGAATGATTGTTTTCTTTCTTGTGCCTGCCTTGAAGGCTTCCTTTCCCAGGGCTGTGCCTTCCAACGGTTGTCTAATTCAGGGCTAGGTCCTTTCTCCTTGGGACTTCTACTCACTGCCTCTGAATAGAACTTTGCAGGTCTCCTTCCAATGCCAGGTTCCCAAGTATCAGCATACTGTTTTCTGGACTTCCAATCATTCTTTCTCCTCTCCTTATTTCTCCTCTCCTCCGTCTGACTAGCAAAGCCATGCTCTGGTTTAAAACCACGTTCTCTCCTGGACACGCCCCTTCCAAGGGCAGGGTGTGCCCAATCAGGACTCCTCCCCTGGGCTGGTCTCCATGCTCAGCTCTGTGGAATAGAGTCTCTCTTTCTTCCTTGGTTTCTCAAATAGGCATAAATCCTGCTGAATCTCAGGATTTTCAACCGTTTCCATAGGCTCAGGAGGGCGCTGTTCACCACAGCTTGTTATGAAGGTACCATCATCTTGGCAAGTATGTAAATTAACCGTCTTGCAAAGGATTGTGGTTATTGAAGTCCATTCACACAAAGCTTGCCTTTTAAATAAATGAAGAAACTTGTAGTTGGTCGAGTGTAAGGCAAAAATTAGAGTTTATTTATGGGGTGAATATCCCACACACAGATATACTTGGTAACACCATCCAGATAACTTCTCCAGGGTTTATTCAACATAAACAAGGCAACTGAAAAGCTTATGTAAATAAGTATCAAAGTCCTTTATGGAACAGAAAAGCTTTCTTACAGCCACTGCTATCAAACTTTGTAGCAGTGCTGAGGTGGAAACAAACCAAAAAGGAAAAACTTCTTTATACAAAAAAACAGCTCTCTATCCACACAGAAAAGAACTTTTACATTCCACATGTGCTTGGCTTGTGCTATGCTCTGCTCTAGCAACAGGTGACAATCCAAATGCAATTAACAGCTTATTCTCAGCACATGGGCAAACTTCCCCAAAAGCTTTCTCTCTCCAAGAGAACTTTCTGGGGAGCCAATAATTAGAATATTTCCTTTTGATGTTTGCTCTTATTTGGAGAATTTTTCTAAACTAACAAACTACACAAGGAACAGTCCATACAAACATTCTCTTCATCAGACATTAAACCTTGCTCCTGGAATTGCATGGGTTCAATTTCACTGACCGACTCAGAGGGCTTTATTAACTGACCTCTATATGGAGAGAAACTGTTTCCCTGCTGTTTGCAATGCTCAGAGCTAGAGAAATGTTCACAGTTCATACCTGAATCCAGGCTGGCATCAGGCTGATTCCTTTGGTATTCTGGCCAGTATGCAACAGAGCTTCGGTGTCCTGTCCTCCAGTTGATATCTCTGGACCTCAGGGCCTTTTCTCCATACGTCCTCCAAGAGGTATTTGGGCTCCTTTTCTCCTTAGCTGCAGCAGTATTCCTTCTAGGTGCTGCTTGAGGGTCCCTGGCTGTGGATCTCCAGACCTCTGGCTTTCTCCAGTCCTCTGAAGGTTGTTTTCCCCAGGAATCTCTCCAGGCATACGTACTTCTCTGAGCTCCTCTCTTGGACAGTCTGCTTCCTTGTCCTTGTTCCTTCAGATTCCGGTTGTTCCTGTTCCTCCTGCTCCCGTCCTGGTTCTTCTTCCTGTCCTCCTTCCTCCCTCCTGAAGATTCCCTTCTAGTTTTAAAGGGCTTAGATTGCAACTCCTCCCTTGCAAACTTCAGGTGTTGTGGATTAAGCTCTCTCCTAGAAGGTGTTTGATTAGGGATGACATAATGGTTTCTCTGATTAGACTCATGCTTTTCCACTTTAGCTCCTCTAGGGACTTTCTGCAAACTGGTGCATCCTGGAACATGTAGTCTTTTAGGGAAACAAGCTGTCTTATTTCTTTAACCTGCCAGCACAGGTCCCTTGATCAGAGTAAATTCCCCTCTTTTGTCCTTACTCCCTGAGCTTTGATAAGCTTCCTTATCACAATGTTTATATTTACATTCTCGTATACCATATTGGGGTGCACTGGGATTTCTTAGCAGTTTTCAAGGCATGAGGAGGATTGGTATATGGTCTAGGTTGCAGCAGCTGTCATTTCTCATTGCTATTTATGTCTAGTGTGCATCAGCAAACCACTGTCTATGATGAGCAGCTTAGGAAATGCATGTTTTTCCCATGGGGCGTGGCATCTGCAGGTACATCGTGGGAACAGGCAGGATCCGAAACGTGCAACTTTTCAGACTACAATGGGCGCGGGGACATCCACAACATTTACTCACGTCCCTATCAGTATTATCGGATGTGTTTCTCCATTATATTCCATGGTCCCTGCTTGTACGTGTGCGAGTCATGCCCAGGCTGGCTGAATAGCGCTTGCCCGTGCCGTGCCAAACACGTCTATGTCCCTGATTCCGGACCCATGGACACATCCAGACCTGTGGATGCAGAATTATGCTCAAACAGGATTCAATTTTAATTTGGATGTGTCCACGAAACAGACATGCACATTATGGGATCGGGCTCTACCTGTACAGTGATGCTGAATAAATGTATTTTGTTAAATGCCACAAAGGCATTTAAAAAAATGCCATCACTGCCAGCTTTAAAACCTGGCCCATACACTAGCATTTGAGTCCATGTGCCTTGTTGCAAGTTTTGCAATTAAAATATATGTCCTGGGACTTCCAGCGAAGCGTGAGTGAGAGAGGACGTGCCTCCTTCGCTCCGGGGCCGTCTCGGCACTAAATCTGGCATTTCATCTATTTTCTTGAACCCTCGCCCCTGCCCGCCACCAGGGAGTAGTGTGCAATTAATTGCTGCGACCAAAAGTCTCACAATCTGTGGAAACGATGCCTTTGCCGGCCCGAAAAGAGCGGGAACGGTCGGTCAAAGCGGGGCCTTCCGCCGCGGCCGCACTGCAACCTGCCTCGCCGAGCGCGGACAGCACGGATTCAACATCGGAGGAGCTAGCGAGGGAGGTAGTCCGCCTCCTTGACCCAAAGTTTGATCGGCTCATGCAAAAACTGGAGGGGATGGAGGAATCTTTGACGGATTTTGGCAGGCGTGTGGAAGAGCTAGAGCATTGGGTGGCTGCTGTGGAGGAGGGGGAAAGCCGCCACAATGGGGAGCTGGAGGCTCAGAAGCGAATCCTACTCGAAGTACAACATAAGCTGGAGGATTTGGAGAATCGCTCCCGCCGGAACAACTTGAGGCTGGTGGGCCTGGGAGAGGACAGGACTGATCATGAGCTGCTTATTTTCCTCGAGAACTGGCTACCAGAGGTGCTGGACATACAGGAGCTCAAAGGTACCTTTCGTATTGAAAGAGCACACAGGCTGGGTGTGCGGAGGGAAAAGGGAGATCGGCCACGTGTGGTGATCATCCGCGTGTTGAATTTCCAGCATAAGTGGCGTATTCTCCAGGCCTACCGGAAAAGAGGCGAGATCACCTTGGACAATAGAAAGATTTTATTGTTTCAGGACTACTCTGCGGCTGTTGCAGCTAAGAGGCGGGAGTTCTCCTCGATCTGCACGGAGTTGTTTAAACAGCGTGCACGGTTTACCTTGGCCTACTGTCAGACGGCTGCCTAGGGTGAGAACTTACACAATCTTGATGATGCATATATTCATATGATTCTTGCAAGGTATTGTGGGTAATGTAGTTCTTTCACTCCAAACACAGCTGAAGACAATAATTGAGTTGTGAAACCAGTGATAAGGCCAATAAAATACTTCTTTTATTGAAGGGGTTTAATTCACCCAGCACAAATATGCTTGGTAGCAATATAAATGAGGTTACTTGCTTGCAGTGTTTAAATGGATAACATAAAGTCACAAAGCAAATCAGAAAACAACCTTCAACTTGTCAGGCAATTAGCTAATGTTTTCTTAGCAAATAATTACCAAATAAAAAGGCACAAAGAAATAAATGAACTTTGCTTGTTAGGTTAACTTCTGCTTATTTTCCACGCAGAACCTGCAGTGATTCTCCCTTGCTCACACACACAATCAGGTGCAGCTTTAATTACTATCAATTGACCAGCTGGAACCCTTTAGCTGGCTGGCTGCTACTGTGTGAACCCAAATCCTGCTGTAAGAGCTGTTTGCAGTGGAAATAAGGAACAAAGTTAGGTTTCTTTGTGATGGCTGATGTGTTTGCTCACAGAAAGCTAGCAATAGCATTTAGATAGAGAACAGTCCATGTAATTAATAGTTTCATCTGCTGTATCTCCCCCTTCATCAATCAGCATAGGGTCACTATCATACATTGGCACAGACGAGTCTTTCATTAAGGCACTATCATGAGAATGCTTATTCCCTTGCTGCCATTCTCTATTATAGATAGGGTCTGGATCAGTGTTCATACCTGAGCCTCTCCTACTATCATAATTCCTCTCTGTATAGCCTGGCCAGTATGTAATCCAATTTTGATGTCCAGCCTTCCAATCTTGATCCCTGGACACTGGATCTCCTCTCACATACCTTCTGGCCTTGGTCTGAAAGTCCTTTCCACGTGCAGTCTTCTCTCTTCCAGGTAGCCACTGGTGATTCCTATCTCTGCCATTCCATTCCTCTGGCTGACTCCAGTCCAATGGACTCTGCTGGCATTTGGAATACCTCCCAGTATGGGTACTGCCTTGGACTCTCCCAGACCATCCAATGGGCTTTCTTCTCTTCCTTCCAGAGAGTTTCCTTCTTTCTCTATCCGCTTGGCTTGGCTTCTGTTTCTCCAGGTGATACTGGTGCTTGAGCTTGTAGCCGTTGCTGTATCTGTGTCTGAAGCTGTTGCTGAAGCTGTTATCTGTAGAATAAGCTCTATTCTTATTCTGTCCTAATGTGTGCTCCTCCCTAACACAGCGCAGCTGTGTTGAATCAGGCCCTGCTCTTTGAGATGAGTGCTTAGGGATTACCTCATAGCTCTCTTGATTGCACACACGTTTTCTCACTTCAGCCCCTCTCATGGCTGCTGGAAACCTGGTGCATTCTGGGACTGGTAGTCTTTTATGTGAAAACTCTGTTTTCTTACTTCTACCAAAACTGACAGGTTGCTTGTTCAGAGTCACATCATCTTTTCTATAGCTCCTACCTGAGCTATGATAAGCTTCCTTATCACACTACCTGGCAGTGTTGCGGCTCTCTTTGCACGGGCAGAATTATACCTTCGAGCACGCGGTGGCGGCGAAGCAGTTTCTGGCGCAGCACCCACCCTCGGAGGGGGAAGAGATCCGTCCCTGATTTTGCTGTTAATCGGGAGAGGAAGATGGACACTTCGGCTCTGACACTCACCTGAGTGATGCGAGCCTTAGCCGCTGGGACTTGCTGGGCCCTTTCTGGTTAGTGAGCTGCAGCTCAGCGAGGCCGGCCATGATGTCTGCTCCCACTCTGAGTGGGCAGAGTAGAGCTCTCAGCGGGATATGTATAGCTGTTGGAGCTCCGGAATGTCTGAAAAGGCCGGACTCAATTATTTACGTGCTTACTTACTTGTTGATCTATTACTCGTTTTGTCTGATCCTGAATTTTTGTTCCAGTTTGCTTTACTTAATTTCTCTCCCTGAGACTGTTCTTACATTTTTGGATGTGGGGGGGGGGGGGGGGAGGTGGTTTGCTCGAGACAGCCCTGTAGTATTGCTATGGGGTCCCGACCTCAGTGAGGTAGCTGAGGGTTTGGTTGAGTGTGTCTTTTGGGGGTTGATAAGGTTTTAGAGTTGGGGATGCGAGTGGACAGGGGAGGTTTGGGGGTTAGGGTTTCGAAGTGGGGTGCAGATGGGAGAGGGAGGCGGGGGGGAAGGAGGGATGTGGAAGGGTAGGGGGTTGGGGTGGGAAGGGGATAGGGTATTGGTTGAATGTGCTGAGAGCTGAGAGCCTGGAAGCTTTAGTGAGTGAATGTGCCCATATACTTCATCTACAGCAGGGGGATACAGTATTGCACTTTTGGGGAAGCCTGCTGGTGTTGTTGAGCTCGGGGTCGAGGCTGGGCGACCCCGGGCAAGGGTGTGATTGGTGGACATTGCTGATTCTGATGTTAGTGAACCGTGTGAATGAGGGATGATCTCAGAATAGTCTCCTGGAACGTCGGGGGTGTCAATAGCCCAGTTAAAGGGACAAAGATCTTACAGGCCCTTGAGAGGACATGCACAAATCGCGTTACTGCAGGAAACACATTTGAGTGCAGTAGAGCACGCCAAACTTAAAAATGATTGGGTGGGACAGGTTTTTTCAGCCTCTGCGGGCAGTAAGAAGAGAGGTGTGGCAATTCTAGTGAAAAGAGGCCTGGCAATAGAAGTCATTAGACAAGAAGCGGACCCGCAGGGGAGATTCCTCTTCTTGCATGCGAAAGTTCAGGGAGAGGAACTGTTTCTGGGGAACATATATGCCCCCAATACTTATGATCATCAATTTTTTCAGCTTTTGTTGCGCAAGGTACTGGGGGCGCCGAAGATATCCTCGATATTGGCGGGTGATTACAATTGCCCACATGATCCTACTTTGGACAAATCTGGTACCGGGGCCTGGAACACCAAAGGGGTGGGATATCTTTGTACTATGGGCGATTTGATAGACTCATGGAGAATCTTACATGGTATGGAAAGGGATTACACGCATCTGTCGAGAGTGCACCAGACCTGGTCTAGGATTGATTACATTTTGATTTCGAGAGAGAGTCTGGGGAAAGTGCTTAGGGTGGAGATCGAACCCCTGGTGGTGTCCGATCACGCTAAAGTGGTTCTGGACTGGAGGGTGCGGCCCTCTGGAGGTGCCCGCTGGTCTTTTCTGGGGTATCTATGGCAGAAGGAGGAATTTCGGGCATACTTGATACACCATTGGGAGGAGTATCTGTTGCTGAACGATACGGGGGACGTAGGGGTCGCAACATTTTGGGAGGTGGGTAAGGCGGTCCTCCGAGGCCACATAATAGCCTATGTAGCGAAGGAGAGGAAACGTCTTAATAGTCGGATTTTGGACCTGGCGCGTCAGTTACAGGAGGCCAAACGAGCAGCGGTGAGGATGCCGACTAGGCTCTCTGAGTATTTAGCGGTGCAGAAGGCTCTAAACGAGGTGCTGCATGACCGAGCGGTTCAGTCGATGCAATATTACCGCCATCAGCTATTTCGCTATGGTGATCGCACCGGGCGCCTCTTGGCGCGTCTAGTGAAACGGAAGGGAGGTATTCAGGGGGTAGCCCGGATTAAGGATAAACAGGGAGTGCGACATACTGAGTTGAATCGGATTGTACAGGTGTTTAGTCAATATTATCAGGAACTATATACGCCCGAGGCCGAGAACAGAGCGCAGGAGCGGGAATTTCTCGCGGCAGTGCACCTCCCCCGTCTGACGGAGGCAGAGCTCCTAGAGCTTAATGCGAGGGTTACTCAAGAGGAACTTCAGAAAGTGATAAAGGCAGGGAAGCCGCATAAAGCCCCAGGACCCAACAGGTATGGGTCTGAATTTTATAAGATTTTGATGGCCCAGGTGACTCCCACTTTGATGGCCCTATACCAGGAGGCGCAAGAGCTGGGTACCTATCCGCGAGATATGCGGACTGCGGCAATCACCATCATACCAAAAGAGGGCCGTGATCCAGAGGATCCGGCCTCTTATCGTCCCATCTCACTAATCAATTATGATATGAAGCTAGCGGCCCACTTACAGAAGGTCTTACCCCGGTTGATTGGGAGTCAACAATCCGGTTTTGTGAGGGTGAGAGGAGCTTTTTCCAATATTAGTAAAGTGTTGCTGGGGATGGAGAGGTCCTTAACCCAAATGGCGCCCTTGCTCTTGGTAAGCCTAGACGCGGAAAAGGCCTTCGATAGAGTGTCCTGGTCTTATATGTTTGAGGTCTTAGCAAGATTTGGTTTTGATGGAGCCTTTTTGGCATGGGTGCGGGCGTTGTATGCGAATCCTCTGGCGTGCGTAGCTAGCGGAGGAACTTGCTCCTCGCCCTTTGTATTACGGAGAGACACGCATCAAGGCTGCCCGCTCTCGCCTTTGCTATTCGTTCTGCAGTTGGAGCCATTACTGCTCTCGCTCATAGGGGCGGAGGGGATTCGGGGTATCGAATGGCCGGGTGGGGGAATCAAGGTCAGTGCGTTTGCCGATGACATGCTGTTGTGCTTGTCTAATCCGCAGGACTCTCTGGAGCATGCACTGGGATTAATTCAGCGGTTTGGGTCCTTTTCGGGTCTACGGATTAATGTCAGTAAGTCGGTGGCATTGAATGTGGGAAACAGGGCGCGCCTGGAGTGGCAGGGCCCGTTCCCCTTACGTTGGGCGCCTGGGGAATTCCGATATCTGGGGATTCAGATTCCAGATCATGTCTCAAAGTTGTATGAAGCCAACGTTAGACCTATGTTACATAAAACTGTGGCCACGCTGCAGAAATGGAGGGATCTCCCTCTCTCGCTTATGGGACGGGTAGCTCTGTTTCAGATGATGGAGGTGTCCCGATGGATGTATCTTCTGCGGCATCTACCTATATGGCTGTTACGCCATGATGTATTACTTTTCCAAAGCCATGTTGTAAAATTTTTATGGAAGGGGAGGAGGTCTCGGATTCCGGTGTCCGTGCTGATGAGCAGTAGAGCCGAGGGGGGGCTAGGCTTATTTTCAGTGCGAGATTACAACTTTTTGTGCTTGTTTGGGCCGCTGAGGGATTTAATTTTAGGACACGAGGCTGTGCTCCTGCGGGGCCTCGTTGACTGGATGTCGATGCCCTATCATGCGGCCTTTTTGTTGCATAGCGGGAGCAAAGTTCTGCCGAATCGGTGGAGAGAGTAGAGATACCTTGGAGCCTTGCGGCAGGCGTAGAGGTTCCTATGCCAGAGAAAGGGTATGTGTTGGTCTGCTACTGACTGTCTCCCCTTACGATATAATGGCGATTTTGAGCCTGGGAGGCAGGGGGGACCAGCGAGTTGGGCGGCGGCTGGTCTGGAGTTTCTGGGACAATTACGCATGCAGGGGCAGGGGGAGTTGGACTCGTTTCAGTCCTTGATGCGGAGGTATTCGATTGCGCCTCACTCGTTCTACTTTTATTTGCAGGTGCGACATTACATTTGAGCGTTACAGCAGAATCGTGGATTACAACTCTGTAGTACTGGGGTATGGGATTTTATAGCAGAGCAGGACCGACATTTCTCGCTGCGGTCCTTGCGTGAAGAGTGGCATCCGGGAGGGGAGCGGGGTCCACTGGAGACCCTGATTCGGAAATGGAATCGTGACGGCAGTGTGAAGATCTCTGTAGAGGTTTTTCAGCGTATTAGGTTAGTTTCTGAAGCGGTTCGATTCCAGGAAATCCAATATAAGTTCCTATGGAGGGCTTATGTGCCCAATGTGTGGGCGGCTAGGATGGGGCTGCTCTCGACAAATGTATGTCAACTTTGTGGGACCCAGAGGGGGACCTTGATGCATCGTTTTTGGGAATGTGTTCGTATTGCGCCATTCTGGCACGATGTGCACGATGCCTTACGGGTCTGGAGGCCTCCGGGAGGGGCGATATCGCCAGAGTGGTGCTTATTCGGTGTCCCCAGTACAAGTGTCCGTAACAGTACTAGAACTAGGGTGAGTGTTAGCCCTGATACCTATCCCAGGAAGGGTAGTAGCGAGGGTACACGCACGAGTGAGACTGGCTGTAGAGGCGGCTCAGAGAGGGGTGAGAGTGGCGGGGGGGCTGCAGCTATGGCTACGTGTGATGTAAAGCTATATGACAGGGGTTTTCTTATAGCGAAACACTGTATTCTCAAGCATTGGGTGGAAGATAAGCCCCCAGGGATTTGGGAGTGGCGCCAAAGCCTGCTAGTCTTAAAGGGCTTTGAAATGCACACGGCCCAGATGCTGGGGGGTAAGAAGCAAGTGGATTTTGAAAAAATATGGCATGGGGTGCCCAAAACCTCTCTGGGGGAGACTGTTATAGGGGCTGATGGGGAGCCCCTTGGGGTTTCTGCTTGAACTCTCGAGCTGATAACTGAGTGGGGTAGCAAGAGAGGGCGTGCGATGTTGGCGGGGGCTTCCAGGGTAATACAGGAGGTCTGCTTGGAGGGGGGGACGGGGGGGGGGGTAGGACGTGGGGGGTGGGGATTGGGGGGAGTGGGAGGGTTTTAGAACACTCAGGTTCTCATTTATTTTTGGTTTCTTATGATATTCCCAGCATGTTAGGTATGCTCAGGTTGCCATGTTTGGGTCTGGGAATGGCGGGAGCATGCGGGGGCTGAGAAAGCCTTCAGTGATGCAGTAGCTGCAAGTTCCAACTATTTGCCTCCTGTTGATGCGTTTCCTGGCAGTAGTGTTCCTGTCAGTCTCTTAAGTCTCTTAAGTTATGATACTATTGCGTGGTTTCTTCTGTACTATGACTGTTGTGTTCTTTGAGCCTAATTGGCAAAATGTATCTGTTTGTTTACACTGAAAATCAATAAAAAAGGATTTGACATAAAATATATGTCCTAGCAGCAACAGGCACGAACATAGCTGGGTCGGTCAGACAGACTATACTTATGGATCTAGAGAGCCAGATAACATGACAATTGCTTGACCATTAATGCCAACTAGATTATAAAACCTAGTGGATAGGTATGGGTGATGTGGACATCTTGTATGCTCTTATACTCAAGATTGTAAAATAAAATGGAGAAACAAATAACTGTTCTAGCAATCTTGCAGGCTGTCACATGCTGTGGTTGACAGGATAACTGGGCAGGAAAAAAAACACAGCACATTCTATCTTTCATCATTTACTATGCCAGCAAAAAAAAGTTAACTGCACACATTTTCTCCAGTAAAAACAAAAGTATGATCTGAAAATCCCTTATGGTTTAGTAAAGTGCACATGCTATTGTGATTTCAAATCTGTACTACAAAAATGCAACATAATAAAATAATCTTAAAATTGCCCGAAAACTTAATAAAAGGCTTAAGCAATAGAAAAAATAAGTACAGCTCATGTGCACCTTAAACACATCACATTATAGACTTCTCTTTTCAACCAAGTTTTGTTACAATGAAAAATCAGATGTGAAAGTGAGAATCCTAAAATTTTCCACAATCCATCGAAAGCACCAGAGTGACAAACCACAAGCCAAAACCAGAACCCTTGCAATTTGAAGAAAGAGAGATGAAGAGAGGAAGCTGTGGTAAACTTTCCATCATGTGAGACTCAAAGGAAGTCAGCATATCAAAGAGAAGAAAAGCACACATTCAAGAACACTTGTAATTCAAGAAGTCTATCAGATTCGGGGGGGGGGGAGGAGGGGTGACAACCTTTATTTTATTTTATTTTATTTTTATTAATCAACAGGCGATAGAAGATAGTGATCCAGCTTAATATGTTGCTACTGTTCTCCTCAAATCAGCACAGAAGAGGGAAACAGCCAGGAGCAGAACCTATAAATGTGCTAAGGGAAAGCCACTGCCTCCAGGATCCAGCTCAACCCAGCTCCCACAGTGATTCTGAAGGGAAATGGCAGCTATGGAAAATGCAGATTTTGCCGGCCTTCCAACAACACTGCAGACAACCAAAAGCGCAGATTAAAACTAATTAAAGCACCACAAGGAGGAGAACCACCATTAACCATTGCCAAAACCATTACACTGTTCCACAGCCAAAATGCTTTAGAAATAATTTCAGTCACGCTTTACTAAGTCTGGGCCGCTAACAATGAAAATTATGCTTAAAATTGTTTAATGGCCCTAGTTTACAATTTACACTATTGGGTTAGTGCATATGACCTAGACTTCAGAAATAAAAATAATAGAACCTAATCAGAATCACCAGAAACCCCCAAAAAATCCAAAAATTCTGATTACAAAGAATCCCCGTGAAGTTTGAGTAAACGTTTTGTCGGAGTGAGTCAGCTCAGTGCATGGAAAGCATTCACAGCACCACTGTGACTTCTCCTTTTATTAAATAAACTTTATATAGTTAAAAATTCAAACTTAACTTTATGTTTGTGTCCAAGCATCATAGCCAAAATACTGCCAAAAACGCCAAGGAGACGACGTGGCTCGCGTTTCGGGTTTGTATCTAACTCTCAAAAAACCCTGCTTCAGGTCCGTCCATAGTCGGCAATTGACAACATTGTCAATTGCCGACTACGGACGGACCATGTTGTCAATTGCCGACTAGGGACGGACCTGAAGCAGGGTTTTTTGAGATTTAGATACAAACCCGAAACGCGAGCCACGTCGTCTCCTTGGCGTTTTTGGCAGTATTTTGGCTATGATGCTTGGACACAAACATAAAGTTAAGTTTGAATTTTTAACTATATAAAGTTTATTTAATAAAAGGAGAAGTCACAGTGGTGCTGTGAATGCTTTCCATGCACTGAGCTGACTCACTCCGACAAAACGTTTACTCAAACTTCATGGGGATTCTTTGTAATCAGAATTTTTGGATTCTTTGGGGTTTCTAGACTTCAGAAATGCAAAGGATATGCAAGTTATAAGGGAAAGAAAACTCCATTTAACCAATTACTAAAAACACATGCACATCTTCTACTGGACTTGCGATAAATCTATGTTTTTGTTTGTACAGTACTTGCTTTTCATGCAGAGCAATAAATGAATGATGCAATTTGAAGGTGCTATTGTGTCATACATGATATGAATTGCATCATGTTATTCATAGAAATCAGATTATGCAATCCTAACTTTTTTTTTTTTTTTTTTTTTTTTTTAATGAACAGGATGTGGTCATAGTATTATGGCTGTAGACCAGTCTTCTTAGTGTTTGATTTTTTCCATTTAACCAAAGTGAGAGATGCCTTGTAATCAGGACCGTACTGAGCCCTGTGTGAGCGGTGCAACCGCACAGGGCGCAAAGACTTAAGGGACGCATTTTGGCTCTCTGCCGTTGCCTGCCACCGCCACTTTAGCAGTGGCAGAGAGCCAAAAAGCGCCACTTAAGTCTTCTCGCCAGCACACTAAGCAGGTCTGGTCTCTCCGGGAGGGTCCAGACCTGCTTAGTGTGCCGGAGAGTTGCACATCGGGTGCACACCTCTTCTCTCCCACCCCCATAAAGTGGCTAGATGGAGGTGCGGGAGGGGGGGGGCGCACGCCTGATGTGCAACTCGCACAGGGCGCTTTTCACCGTCGGTACGGCCCTGCTTGTAATTGTTTGAAAAATGCAGATCACTACTGCTACATTTGCGGTGAAGTGACTTTTGCATCACAAAAATGCAGTATAACTGCTTTGATTAAGAAAGCCTATCATCTTTACTTTGACTGCAAAAATGGAGATCAGGACAAGAGTTGGGCCTCACACATATGCTGCAACACTTGTTCAACAAATCTTTACCAGTAGTTGAATAGAAAAAGAAAATCCATCCCTCTGGAAAGAGCAAAGAGATTATATTCAGCAACTGTTACTTCTGCATGGTGCCTCCTGTTGGGAAAGGTTTGTGGAAGAAAAGGTGGACTGTGCAATATACAAAAATATTCCATCAGATATATACCCAGTACCCCACAGAGAAGGGCTGCTAGTTACTAATGCTCCAGAATCACTCTCACTTGAATCAAGGAAGAGGAAGAGGATGAGGATAAAATTTCTAGTCCTGAACCATCAATGTCATATGACCCAGATTTTCTCTTATCTTTCTCCTCTGAACTACACCTCATAACGTAAGTTTAACTGAATGGCCTTGCCAGGGATTTGGAACTGCCTAAGAGTAAAGCAGAGCTGTTAGGCTCCAGACTGCAGCAGTGGAATCTCCTGTCAGGTGATGTAAGGGTTCCATGTTCCATGAAAGTCAAAAAGATCTTGTTACTCTCTTCTTCATGGAAGGTTATCTTGTAGCCTGCAATAACACCAATGGTCTGATGGCACAGATGAAACCAAACGAACTCTTTGGCAATGCAGACCAGCGATACATTTACAGGCTAAGAAATGAAGCTTATAAGGAAAAACACCCTTCCGATAGTTAAATATGGCATAAGGTGCAGGTTGAAACCACCACTCTAAATTGCTCCAGGTCAGCATTAAGCTCTTTGAATGTTGTACATGGTATTGCTCCCAACAGTTTACACTATCCTTCGAAGACTTCTTGGATTGATTTTCTTCTTCCCACCATGTCCTAGGAAGTTCTTGACAGCTCAATGAGCAAAAAACTTAACATTGCAAATTGTAAACACAAAATCCCAAGGTCTTTGAAGATGGCCTTGTACCCTTTTGAAGTTTGATGTTTGGTGATAATGAATGGCTTTTCTGATGGTCTCAGGCTGCTTTCTTGTCTTCACCATCGTGAAAATTGAACGGGAGTGAATGTGTCCATTTTAAACACGACAGTCGCCATCATTCATTGGTTGATTCAACTCATGCGAGTACTGATCACAGGTGCGTCTAATTTTACTACAATGGGAATATGGTTATTCATTTCAAAACTGATTTGAATTGTTTATAAGGGTACCAGTAATCATGTCCTGGCAATTTCCTTTTTTAATTGGTCTTGTTGTCAAATGTGTGTGCATATATAGTCCAAAGCCATTGGACATTAAGGGTGAACTGCAAGGGTGACAATGTTGACCACAGCTGTATCCTTGCACCGGTCCTGCCCATGCATATTTTACCTGTTAACCATTTTCCTAGCTTTGCGTATTAGTGTCTTAACAATAACTTAAAAATACCTTGTATTTTCTGAAATTACACTAGTTACAGTTTTAGGAAATAGATTTTCCTTCCTAAAAACTTTCCTATCCCAAAGCCCATTAGATCTGGAGGAAAAAAGTGTAGAGACATGGATATTTACAATAATGTTACACTAGTTCAAGTGAGTTTATGGGAAACAAACTTTTGTAGGGGAAAGACCTGCCATTTTACAATAACGCTCGTTAACTACTTTTAAAAAACAAAACAAAAACGACCCTGTGGCAAGATATCTCATTGCACAGAATTTTTCTATAACAAGAATGGCTGTTTCTCTATGGTCTGTTATATTATGTTTTTAAAGGGAGAGGGCAGAGTCATAACAAAAGCCAAACAGGGTCAGACCAAAGAACATCAAGCCCAGTATCCTGTTCCTAATAGTGGCCAATCCAATTCTCAAGTACCTGGCAGGATCCCAAAAAGGAACACAGGTTCTACAATGATTGTCCTGGGGTAAACAATAGATTTAACAGATCCTTTTTAATAATGGTTTTATGTACCTTTCCTCCAGGAACTTGTCCAAACCTTTTTTTAAACCAAGCTACAGTAACTGCTTTTACTACACCCTCTGGTAACGAATTCCAGAGTTTGATTACACATTGAGTAAAGCATAGTTACTCACCTGTAACAGGTGATCTCCGGGAACAGCAGGAATTTAGTCTTCACCAATGTTCCCTCTAATTTGCCCAAGACCACAAGGAGTACCTATAGGACTAGAAATCCCAGGCCGGAGGAACTGGGATTTCTAGTCCTATAGGTACTCCTTGTGGTCTTGGGGCAAGCCACTTAACCCTCCATTGCCCATGTTCCCTGTAAGTATTAGCGTATGTGTGTCATATCCCCTCGTGTTAAATGTATCTCCCAATTGACCGCTTTGACCCGGTGAAAAGCGGGATATAAATACAGCTAAATAAATAAAATAAAATAAATAATTTTCTGTAGGCTGTGTGCGCATAAAATATCAGCTGTGCAGCTTTTGAAGGAAGGTTAAATTTTTGTGCGCCACATAACGACACTCGGAGTTATACAGTATACTTTAAAATTTGACAACACGTCAGAATACAGTATTGCCACCACATTGATTTTAATCAAATTAAATGAAAATAGATGATTACTAAATGAAGCGGAAAATTTCTAGTAATTACAATCACAACTTTTAAATTTTAAGACATCTGTGTTGTTTTCTATCAGAATCAGAACCGTAATTTTTGTGAGCTCTGTTGTAAAGTATGTGCGCTCGCTCGGCAGGGAGTGTGCGCGCGCACACGCACACAGCTTAGAGGAACAGTGGTCTTCACATATGAGTATCGTCGGTACCAACGGAGCCTGCGGGGGAACGCTCCCCAAAGTCCAATTAGAAAGCATTTGGGAGCATCTCACAGGGCCTGCGTGCTGCCTTCCCACCTTTCCCAACTGCCCCTCTCCAGTTGAGTTTAAAGCTGAGACAAAGAGAGAGAGAGGGAAAGAAAAAGAGATAGAGAGATACAACTCCTAGGGGAGGTGGGTGGGTTGTGAAGACTAAATTCCTGCTGTTCCCGGAGATCACCTGTTACAGGTGACTAACTATGCTATCTCCAGGAACAAGCAGGAATGTAGTCTTCACATATGGGGACTCCCTAGCTTTAGATGCCAGGGAGAGACCCCAGAAGTTGTGCGTCCCTATGAAAGGGCTCCACTTTCCCCCATGGATCTCCGACATCCTACCAGGGATCTGGGTAGGAGTTGATTAGGTATGGAACAGGTGTTGGAGAACAGCCTGACCAAACAAGGCATCCAGGCGGGAGTCCTTGTCCAAGCAGTAATGGGCTGTGAAGGTATGAACTGAGGCCCAAGTGGCTGCTCGACAGATGTCGTCGATAGACAGAGTGCAGATGAGCCATTGAAGCTACCATGGCTCTCACATTGTGAGCTGTGACATGGCCCTCCAGAGGAAGGTTCTTACTCTGATAGGCAAAGGAAATACACTGTACAATCCAGTTGGACAGTGTTCTCTTGGAGACTGGAAGTCCCAAATGAGAAGGATCAAAAGCAACAAAGAGTTGAGAGGACTATCTATGTTGCTGTGTTCTTTGCAAGTAAAAGGCTAAAGCTCTTTTACAATCCAAAGTATGAAGATTCCTTTCTGCATTTGATGCATGAGGCCTCAGAAAAAACACAGGCAGGTAGACCGCTTGGTTAAGATGAAAAGGCGAGACCACCTTTGGCATAAAGTGTGGATGAGTCATAAGGACTACCTTGTCATGATGGAACCTTGTATAAGGTGGATCAGCCACTAGTGCCTGCAACTCACTGATGCGACGTGCTGATGTGATTGCAATGAGAAAGATAAACTTTCCAAGAAAGGAATTTCAACGAGGTAGTAGCTAAGGGTTTGAAAGGTGGCTTCATGAGCTGGCCAAGAACCAGATTTAAGTCCCATGCCACCGGTGGTGGCTTAATGGTAATGGGAGGCTTAGTTAGAAGAAGGCCTCTCATAAAATCTTGCTATGAGAGGATGGGAAGAAATAGGTTGTCCATTTAAAGGCTTGAAAGAAGCCGCAATAGCACTTAAAACTAACTCAGTAAGAGTCCATTGAAGTCCTGAATTGGATAAATGAAGGAGATACTCCAGTAATGATTCCAGAGGTATCGCAAGGGGGTTAAGACCCTTCTGCGAGCACCATATGGTAAACCTTTTCCACTTGAAAGCATAAGAGCGTCTTGTGGAAGGTTTTCTAGAAGCATACAGGATATCCTTTACTTGCTGAGGAAGGTTAAGATCCTGAAGATCTAGGCCTTCAACAACCAAGCCCTGAGATGCAGAGACTGGGGATTGGGATGCCTTAACATTCCGTCCTCCTGAGACAGGAGATCTGGAGCAGAGCCTAACTCCAGAGAGGGAGCTTGAGAGAGATGTAGAAGCAGAGGGTACCACACTTGCCGTGGCCAATGTGGAGCTATGAGAATCATACGGCCTCTGTCTCTCTGAAGCTTGAACAGGGTTTTGGGAATTAGGGGAATGGGTGGAAAGGCATACAGGAAGTCTTGACCCCAATGAAGGAGGAAAGCATCCTTGGCCTGAGAGCCCTGAGCCGGAATTCTGGAACAGAACCGGGGAGGTTTTGCATTCAATGGACTTGCAAAGAGCTCTATGTCCGGGGTTCCCCAAATTTGAAAAATCTTGGCCACCTGGTCTGCATGTAGAGACCATTCGTGTGGAAGCAGAACTCGACTGAGTCTGTCTGCCCAAGAGTTTTGGATACCTGGAAGATACACTGCAAGGAGATGAATCTGATGCTCTCTGGCGAGGGCCCATAGTCGCAAAGCTTCATTGCAAAGCGACAGAGAGCCTGTTCCTCCCTGCTTGTTCATGTAGAACATGGCTACTTGATTGTCCGTATGAATGAGGACTGTCTTGTAGCTGAGCTGGGTGTGGAACACTCGCAGAGCAAGGAAGATTGCTCTGCGTTCCAGGAGATTGATGTGTAGATGAGTCTCCTGTGGAGTCCAAGTGCCTTGGGTGGAGAGGTCTTGCAGATGCTTCTCCAGTGGGTTGGGGAGCTCATCTGTTGTGAGAGTTGCCTGGGGTAAAGGTTGTTGAAATGGGGACCCCAGCAACAGGTTTTGAGTGGACTGCCACCATTGGAGGGACAAAATAAGGCGATTTGTGTTTGCTATTTTGTCTGACAGGCACCCTGATGCCTGGGTCCACTGAGTGGATCAAGTCCACTGGGCTGCTCTCATATGAAGGCGATGAATAATAACTATATGAATTTTCAGCTCAATTCTAAATCATGAGTTCAGTCTTCATATTGCTAGAGAAAAACTATTTTAGGATGCAACAAGGTCTCAGACTGTTAAGAGGCATTTGTCCAGCCAGACTTGCTGGGATGAACTGCCTTCTTAGCATCAATGATCTTACTCTGTTGTCTATCCTTATAGTTTTTCTTATTTTTATTTATAATATTATTCAATTGTATTAAAAAAAAATTTTCATCCAATTGTAGTATTTTCCGTGATATAATCAATCTGTTGAGACTCCCAGAAACAATAGGTGATCCATCAGACGTTATCGCTGACCACTGTAGTCTATTATATTTCTCTCAAGCATAACTCTTAAAAGACAGCACTTATCTGATAGAAGTTATAATCGTTTTCTGAAACTTTGTGATGGTTCAATACAGTCCAAGCAGAAGTTGTTCCCAACGTCTAACCAAAGCGCTTCCACGTTTCACTGCTCGTTTCTTCAGGGGGGCAAAGCTCCAAGCTTCAGAATACACTTTCCAACCTGCACGGACTATAAAAAATCCTACAATGTAAACTAGCTATATTGTTCCGAACTCTTATATATAACATTAATGCACTTTCAAGATAAATATTGAGCTAGATGCTACCTTCCTTTTTTCACCATGGACTTGGCTCTTCAACTGTCACCAAAAAACGCCGCGCATGCGGGATACTGATTCCCCATGTTTTATATGGGAGGGTATCGTACTGAGAGAAAATTTCCTTAAAGGAACATCCACCTCCTCCTATTGGCATGAATGCCAATCAATCTGGGCATTCAACCCCGTAGGATGTACTGCTTGTATGTTGAATATCCATCTTTGTTCTTGAAAAACTAATTGTTGTTCTCTCGAACGACCCTTCACCCCTACCTTAACTTGTTCTATACTGAAACACCGAAGGTCCTCAAAAGCATGATGTAATTGAAGACAATGTTCAACCATTGGGGCCTCTCTCCTCTGACACTTCAATCTGCTTCGATGTTCCTGCATTCTGACACTCAGAGGGCGGATCGTTTTTCCCACATAAATTAATTGACAAGGGCAAAATACCCCATAGACCACATGAGTGGACTGACATGTAGTAAAACTTCTCACAGGGTATTCCTTTCCTCTATAATGAAACGTAGAAACTTCCAAGGTGACTGAACAAATAGTACAACTACCACATTTATGATGACCTCGAACAGATGAAATATCCCTTTGTACAAGGTGCCACAATTCTGTTGGACTAAGAATCTCCTTGAGGTTTCGGTGCCTTTTCCAGACACAACAAATGCGTTTGCCTTCCAGTCCTTGAGTATGTTGCAAAACATTGTTGTGGCGTCGCATGATGTTCTGTATTTTATAACTGTAGGGGGAATAGGATGTTATTAAATTAACATAATCATCATCTGTACATGAATTTTGTGATTGAGATAGTAATAAATCCCGATGATTATATACAGCTCGTTTATAAGCATGAGTTACTATAGATTGACAGAAAAATTTCTGACAAGGGGATATCCACAAACACTTCGCTTGTTTCTTGTAATCTGATGTCTCTGAACAGTTCCGGCGATACCGGAGAAACTGCAAAAACAGGAGGCCATTCTTAAGGTTCTGTGGATGAGCACTAGAATAATGTAATAAAGAATTTCGGTCTGTAGGTTTACAATAAATAGATGTAATCCAGGTTCCCTCTCCTTTAGTAACTGAAACATCTAAATAATTTAATAACATCCTACCTTTCAAACCGAACCATCCAAACCATATTAACAAACTTCCCCGGTAGAACAGCGGAGAATAATCTTGAGATGGTGGGAGCCCAACACCAGCAGGAGAGACACTGACAAAAATGTAACTGCCTCATTGTGACAGCTGAGCAATCCCACCAGAAAGACTTTACAGAAAACAGCACCTGAATGGATAACGGAGAGACTTAATACACCAATGGGGGGAAAGGGGAGGAAGGGCTGGGATTAGATAATAGGGGAGCAGGGCCCTTGGGAAAGAGGCAGAAGAGAGCTAGATGAAAAAGGGGAAGCAGTATGTTTTATGTGCAATGGCTGCTGTTGTGTGTCTGGGTGAGATTGTGTGAATGGTGGATGAATGGGGGAGGGGTGGGCAATAAGCATAAAGATGGGACCAGAGGTGACGGGGGAAGAACTGTATAAGGCAAATTGGGAACCAACAAATACTGAGGAGCACAGGCTATTATGTGGAATTAGCTCCAAAGAGTTCAACTGGGAGGCTCTGAGGGGCACAATAGGGCTGAATGTATTGTATTATATTTACAGACTGAACTGGACACTGATTGAACTTAAAATGGTAATTTTGAACGTGGGCGGCCTCAACTCTCCGGTTAAATGGGAAAAAAACCCTCTCATATCTACACAGATTGGGGGAAGATGTGGCAGGAAGCTCACCTCACAGATAGGGAATATGGTAAACTGTGGAGGGGTTGGGTAAGGGAAGTCCATTGGGTGGCCTACTCATCAAAACAGCGGTGAGTGGCAATTTTAATAGGGAAAAAACAGACATTCAAAACCCACAAGGTGGTCCAAGATCCCGAGGGGCGCTACGTCCTGGTCTGGGGGGTGCTTCAAGGTAAAGAGGTCCTTTTGGGAAGTGTCTATGCACCCAATGTCTAACGACAAGGGTTTTTCGGGGACCTCGTGGCCAAATTAGCACATCAAGCAGAATACTCAATAATTATAGAAGGGATTTCAACACGATCGCCGACCCCACCTTTGATTGTGAACCACGCCGGACACCAGCAAGGGGCCACGAGAGCAAGGGAATACATTTCCTCTGCCATGAGCTGGAACTCATTGATGGGTGGCTAACTTTACACCCCACCGAGGTGGAGTATACCCATCAATCCAGTTGTTATAAAACCCAAGCCCGTCTGGATTACCTTCTTGTAAGCCGCGAAATTCATCCACACTCGCAATCGTGCTCGCAGGGGCACTCGGAGGGGGTAGATAGAACACAGCGCCTTAACTCGGTTTGGAGCCAGGACCCCGCATTCTGCCATTTTGTGCGCAGGTGCTGGCAGGATTACGAAGTAGAGAAGTGTGTCAGTGACTCGGGCCCTGCAATATATTAGGAGGCAGCCAACGCCATGTTGCGTGGTCGAATCATAGGCTTCCTGAGTTCAAAACGCCGACAGCAAAACCAGCATCCTTCATTGGAGCTTCAAGAACTGCGATGCTGACGGGCCCAATACATGATGGCATGGGGCTCTGTAGCACACCAGCACCTGCTGGAACACCACAATAGAGTAAATGCCTCTACAGCATTCAGATGTACAAATATTTAAAAAAAACCATTACCAATGGAGGGACAAAGTAGGGGAAACTTCTTTGAATCTGGTTAAACCCTCCAAAATCCAGAACACTGTGACCCGTCTGCAGAGGACAGATGGCACTTTTGTCACCAGCACGCAGGTGGTGACCAGAGGTTCACGGAATTTTTCCAGCAGCTATACAGGAGAGGCCCATCTGACGAGTGTGCCCAGGAAGATTTTTTTTCAGGGCTTACAATTGCCAAAATTAAGTGAGGAAGAATGAGTGATGCTGGACCGGCCGATTACAACAGGCAAAGTATTGGAGGGAGTGCGGCGACTGAAACCAGCGAAGGTCCCCAGCCCGAACAAGCTTGGGACTGAATTCTACAAAATCTTGGGAACAGCGGTCGAGGTGAATATTTGAGAGTACTGCGAACAAAGCATTAGTGGTACTACTGCCCAAGCTGGACAGGGACTCTGACACAACTGAAGCATATCGCCCGATCTCCTTGCTGAACCAGGATATGAAGCTCCTGGCATTAAGATTGGGCACGCTGGTACTTGGTTTAATCCATTCGGATCAGGTGGACTTTGTACAGGGGCAAAGAGCAGCAAGCCACCTCCTTCGAATGCTCACCTTATTCCGGCAGAGACATTCCCAGGGTCTGGAGGTGGCAGTGATCAGCCTGGACGCAGAGAAGGCATTTGACAGGGTAGTCTGGGACTATCTGTTCTGGGTTCTCCCTCGTTCTTGCCTGGGAGATTGTTTTCTTAGCTGAATGAGAGCGGACAGTTCCTAGTGAACAGATGCTTGTCCCCTGTCTTTGAGCTCCAGAGAGGCACCCAGCAGGGCTGCCCGTTGTCACCGCTACTTTTTATCCTCATGTGAACCCTTCATGATTAAGCTACGAGGGACACAGACAGTGCAGGGAAGAAGAATAGGGGATCAAGAATGCAAAATCAGCTTATTCGCGGATAACATGTTGATATGCACGCCAAACATGAGGCAGAGTCTGGGGGGTCTTTTGGAGCTCTTATGGGCATTCAGGAGCTTTTTCAGTCTCTGCGTTAATGAAACCAAATCAGAAGCACGGCTGCTGGGGGTACCCCCCTTCCCCATACTAAATGCTGTTTACATTTAGCTGTTTTTTGCTTTATAGTTGCCTGTATACATATTTAATTGTTCCCTGTAAACTGTTTTGCCTGGTAGAAAAATGGTATATTAAAACCAGTTAAATAAATAAACAAACAAAACAAGTACCTGGCAGGTACCCAAAGTCCACAGCTTCCACAATGCTCATCCTGAGGTAAGCAGTGGATTTCCCGGGTCCTCTTTAATAATGATTTATGGACTTTTCCTCCAGAAACTTGTCGAAACCCTTTTTAATCCCAGCTACACTAAAAGCATTTACTACATCCTTCGGTAATGAATTCCAGAGTTTGATTATGCGTTTAGTAAGAGAAAATATTTTTTCATTCGTCTTAAAAGGGTTACATTGTAGCTTCATTGTGTGTCCTCTTGTGTTTCTACTTTTCGATGGTGTAAACAGCCTATCTAAAGCTAACCCATTCCACTCCATTCATTAATTTATAGACTTCTATCATATCTCCCCTCAGCCTTCTCTTTTCCAAGTTGAAGAGCCCTAACCTTTTAAGCCTTTCCTCATAGGAGTATCCTTCCATCCCCTTTACCATTTTGGTGGCTCTTCTCTGTACCTTTTCCAAATCCACTATATCCTTTTTAAGATACAGCAACCAGAATTGTACACAATATTCAAGGTGCAGTCGAACCACAGAATGATACAGAGGCATTATAATATGCTTGGTTTTATTCTCCATTCCTTTCCTTATGATTCCTAGCATTCTATTTGCGTTCTTGGCCACCGCTGCACACTGGGCGGAGGGTTTCAACGTATTATCCATAATGACGCCTACATCTTTTTCCTGGGTAGTGTATTCTAAGGTGGTACCTTGCATCATGTAACCAAAGTTTGGGTTGTTCTTTCCTAGGTACATAACTTTGCACTTGTCCACATTAAATTTCATCTGCCATTCGGACACCCAGTCTTCCAATTTTTCAAGGTCCTCTTGGGTTTTAACAACCTTGAATAATTTTGTCTCATCTGCAAATTTGATCACCTCACTTATTATTCCCATTTCCAGGTCATTTATGAATATGTTAAAAAGAAGCAGGGCTGGCACAGATCCATAGGGTACTTCACTATTTACTTTTCTCCATTGAGAAAATTGGCCATTTAGCCCTACTCTGTCTTCTATATCTTTTAACCAGTTTTGATCCACAATACTACACTGCCTCAAATCCCATGCCTTTTTAATTTCGCCAAGAGTCTCTCATGAGGGACCTTTTCAAAGGCTTTCTGAAAATCCAGACACACTATAATCAACCGGCTCACCTTTATCTACCTGTGTATTCACACCTTCAAAAAAATAAAACAGATTAGTAAGACAAGACTTTCCATGGCTAAATACATGTTAGCTTTCTCCCATTAAACCATGACTATATAAATGATCAGTAATTTTATTCTTTATAATAGTTTCTGAATGTACAGGGTGGTGTACACAACCAGACTGTTAAAGAAAACCTGAGAAAGAGTTAATTTTGTTCAGAACTTTGCTTAGAAATAAACTTCATATATTTGCTTACTAAGTAGGTGAAGAAGTACAAGTCCTGTAAATAAGAAAAGGGGCAGGTTGTCCTCTAGCCTTTCAGTCTCAGGGTTATTAGATATCAAGCAGTCAGCAGTAAACAGTTATGTCTTGGAATACATGTATGTCTCCTCATACTGACCTATGCTGATTAGAAATTGACCTATGATGTGATGAATACGTAATACCTGACGTAGAATAATAAAGTGAAATTATGCTGTATCCTCCAAAAGAGCCTTATAAATAAAGTAAACCATAGCTAATAGTTAGAGTAAACAAAGAGAACTTGTTTCTATTTGTTTCTCTCCGCAAAGCTTTGGTGTATCTATATAGAAGTGCGTGGTATTTTATTGCTGTCTCTTAGATTCTCTTCTCATTGCCTTGAGTGCGGATTTCTGTGACTCCAAGAGCCCTGCAGGTTGCTGGTGAGGGGGGGCAAACAGAAGCCCACAGTTTCTACCATTTTGCCCAATACTGATGTCAGACTCACAGGTCTGTAGTTTCCCGGATCGCCCCTGGAACCCTTTTTAAATACTGGCATTACATTGGCCATTCTCCACTCTTCAGGTACTACAGATGATTTTAACGATAGCTAGATTACTAATAGCAGGTCTACAATCTCATATTTCAGTTCTTTCAATACCCTTGGATGTATACAATCTGGTCCAGGTGATTTGGTACTCTTCAGGTTTATCTAATTGTAATACAACTTCCCGCTTTATCAATATTTCTTTCAATTCTTCTGACACATCACCTTTATATACCATTTCAGGCACGGGTAAATTCCCTACATCTTCTTCAGTAAAGAACAAAGCCAAGAATTCATTCATTCAGTTTCTCCGCTATGGCCTTGTCTTCACTTAGCACCCCTTTTATTCCTCTATCATCCAATAGCAAAAAACCTGTGAGACAGATAATTGGACTATGAATGTACCTGAAAAAGTTTTTAATTATGCATTTTTGCTTCCACGGCAAGCTTTTTTTCAAATTCTCTCTTTGCCTGCCTTATCAAAGCTTTGCATCTAACTTAGCAATGCTTATGTGGTTTCCCATTTCCATCATTTGGCTCTTTTTCCATTTCCTGAAAGATGCTTTTTTGGTCTCAACAGTCTCTCTGAACTCACCTTTAAACCATGCTGGCGGTTTTTTGACCTTCCTTCTACTTTTCTTAAAACGTGGAATACATCTGTTCTGGGCTTCCAAGATAGTATTTTTAAATAATGCCCACGCGTTATGCAAATCTTTAGCCTTTGTAGCTGCTACTTTTAGTCTGGTTAACTATTTTCCTTATTTTATCATAATCTCCCTTTTGAAAGTTAAATGGATTTCCTTGCCGTCCTTCTTTCATTTATTAAATCAAATGCAATCATACTATGATCATTATTGCCAAGTGGCCCCAACACCCTTATCTCTTGCACCAGATCCTGCATGCCACTAAGGACTAGGTCCAAAATAGCTTATCCTCCTGTTGGTTCATGAACCAGCTGCTCCAAAAGCATAGCAGCTAAAAACTTATTCTGACAAATACTGGAAGCCAGTGTATCTTAATTAAAAATGGTATTGCCCTCTCCCACCTATAACTTCAATATAATTTTGACCACCATATTCTGTAAAATCTAAAAGTAGTAAGAGAAATTTGCCAATGCTAACTAATTATACTAATTAAGTTGGGTTAATATTCATGCCTGTTCCAAAATCTTTAGTTTTCACTTTGAAATAAGAGCCAATGTAAAATATATTTTCTTAGCAAGGACTTGCCCTTGTTCTGACTAGAGTGGAGTCATTAATTATGCCCAAAATTTGCAATGATCTCAATCAGGGAACATTCACGACTGCCAATATCTGTGTCACTGATGAAAAGACACCATGTCATATCCAACCCGTAACAATTTAGTTTTCTCTGGGTGCAATTTTATACAGTGAAGATCTATCCTATTTCAACAACTTTAAAACAATTGGTTAGATCATTAAATGTAGTAGATATTACTGTTTTATAACCATGCCAATTAAACCTATCATTTGCATATAGACAGAAATAGAGATCTAGACCTTGTAAATATTCTTTTAGCAAACTTTGATACATCTAAAATGAATCATTCAAAAACATTCAAAAATTATGGTTATAGTGTGTTGTCATTTGGTCAAATGAAGTATGAAGAATTTTCAAACACGGTTGACAACTGTTATTTTTCTTTTGCCAGTAATCATACAGAAGTAAAGTTGCCTTCCAATGCTTTTTACAGATCCACTGGTTTTAGGGTTGTAGCTGCCACTTTGTAAAGGATTACCCTCAATGCTACCTTGCTTTTTGAATTGCAGCCACCACTCTGTGCTGTTTACCTCAGTGCTTCATTTCTATCCTTCTGCCAACATGCATTATTTATGCTTATCCCACACATTTAAAAATTCCTCAACTTATGCCTCTACCACCTTTTCGGGAGGGAGGAGGAGAGGGATTAAATTGTTTTCAATATTGATCCTTAATCTACCCCTTGGAACTTCATACTGTCACACTCCTAGTTCTAGGATTTTCTTTCTACTGGCAAAAATTTGCTTCTTGAGAGAGACATTTTAAATTTATTTAGACAGTTTTGTATACCACCTTATCCTTCAATCAAAGTGGTCACAACACAATTGGGGGATACAATTAACACGAGGGGATATGAGACACATACACTAATACTTACAGGGAACATGGGCAATGGAGGGTTAAGTGGCTTGCCCAAGACCACAAGGAGCACCTGTGGGACTAGAAACCCCAGTCCTTCTGGCCCAAGGTTGCTGTCCTCTAGTGGGATTTGAACCCCCGACCTGAGGTAACTTGCCCCAACCACTAGGCCACTCCTCCCTTTAAATACCTAAAATATAATATTCATTTCCTTCTCTCCCCCACCCCCTTCTCTAGGATATGCATATTTAGATCCCCAATTCATCTCATATGATGCAAACCCTATGCCATATTGGTTGCCTGTCCCTGACTTGTGTTTAACTCATCTCTATCCTTTTTCGGAAACAGCCTCCAGAACCTAAAAAAAGTTCTAGGAGAGACCTCACTAGTAACTTTCAGAAAGGCGTGATCACCTCCTATTTCTGCTGCTTATGCCTCTCCCATCGCATCCCAGCAATCTTTCTGTCTCTAGTCACTGTCTTGTCATACTGCACCCCCAACTCCTATCATCCATCACTGCTTTGGAGTTCTGGCCCCCAAACACATGGCACGGCTCCTTTGCACTAAATAGTTGTCAAGCACTGAAACACACCAAGTTTTCCTAGATCATTTCTCATTCTGTCTATTCCAAGAGATAATGTCCCACTCACTTTTTAAGTACAGGCTATGCATTAAGGGACAAAAAGGTGGCATATTGCCAGTACATGAGTTCACACATCTTGCCAGTCTTGTTATTTGTTTACCGAAAGTCTACTAGGACTTGGACAAGCCTAGTCACATGCTTCATGCATAGAAAGATGATATTTTTTGATCAAATATATTCACCACTGATTAATTTTATAGATGATTTATTTTAAAAGAATATAAATCATGTGGTTCTCTTCCCAAACTGTAGGTTGCAACACCAAAGGGGGAGGGAGGCGGCCACCACCTCAATTCCAGCATCACTTTTCCCCCTCAAGAGCTGCAGGCTGTGACCAATTGTACCACATCATGCATCCCCCTCTCCTGACCAGAAGCAGCAGCTGCCAGTACCTGTAGTATATAAAGAAAGCACAGGGACCTCAAGCCACTGTTTGCACAGCTCAGCTTCAGCTACATACCAGCATCCCAACCACCTCACAGCCTTCCGAGGTCCTTGTGCTTCTTGTTCGTACTGCACATACTGGACTGTTGCAGACTGGGAGGAGGGGGGAGAAGGAATACGGCACTAAAGGAGAAGGTTAGATGCTAGACCATTGGGAGGGGAAAAGAGGAAGATAGGGGAGATGCAATAGGTCAGATAACGGAGAGATGCTGGACCTTTGGGGGAGGGGGAGGAACTAGGGTGACAGAGGAGATAATGGACATCGAGGGGGATGTTGGATGGAGAGAAAGTGAATGGGTAATAAGAAGCTTAGTAAGGAGAGAGAGAGAGATGAGGGACATGAGGTCTGGGTGAGAAAAAGATGGAAAGCTATAGGAAATTCAATAAAAGGTGCGTGATTGAGGACTAAATGGTAAAAAGGAGACACAAATCTAGACAGAGAAGCAGAAAAATACTGTACATGGAAACAAAAAGGAATAGATCAATGAAATGAAGAGAGAAAAGAAATGACAAATGGACAGGAAATCCTGGGAACAGAGTTAAGACAAAACAGAAGAAAACAAATCAGAACCTGGGACAAACAATTAGAAAAATAAAAATGACAGACAACAGAGGTAGAAAAAGAATATAAGTTTCTATATAGTGACTGGAATATGTCAGCTTTTGAAATGTACATCTGCCAGGACCAGTGTTAAGACATGGCCAGGCCAGTCCAGGGCAAACATTTTGGAAGGGCTAGGGCAGAAACCTAGGAGGAGGACCCCCAAACCTGCTAATAGGTTCTGCCATCTTCATTTTCAGGTACCTGCACCCACTGACCACAGTCACTTAGTTCCTGAACATACACATGTACCCACTGTCCACAGCCACTGAGCCCCTGTATCCATGCAATGCAAATGTTCATAAAGTTGGGTCTTAACTTCCAAGCCCATACTTGTCAGGTATGGTGAGTACATCAGATAGTTACTTTGAAAAGCAATGATTTACATATTTGTCTATATTTATGTTGTTTGATTGGTTACCATCTGGGAACCACCTGAATTTTCAGCTGCCAAAATAAGAGTCATGCTGGAAAAAAAAGTTTGGGGCGCACCAATATAAATAAGTAGTTTATTGCCTAAAAAGGTCACAAAAATAGTAACGCGAATGTCCAAATTGTTCTGTAAATGAAAATAGAATTGTAGTTGCCAAGTTAGTCCACTTGGAATGCATGGAACTAAGGTCAAACAAGCAAGCTTTAGGTGTTAGACACATTGTTAGCCCAATGAAAACATGACAAGCTGATGACAGTTAAACTCCACCCCCTTCCATTGAATTCTCATGACATAAGCTATAGGTTTTCAACCCAGTCCTCGGGGAACCCTAGGCCAGTCAGGTTTTCAGGATTCCCACAATGAATATGTATAAGATAGATTTGCATACAATGAAGGCAGAACATGCAAATCTCTCTCATGCATATTCATTCTGGGAATCCTGAAAACCTGACTGGCCTAAGGTTCCCCGAGGTAGATAGGAGCACCGTTGGACGATGGGTGAAGAGAGTAAAGGCTTCAGGAAGTGGTAAAACAGAACTGGAAGATCGGCCGCGGTCAGGGCGTCCTGCCTCAGCCACCAGTCCAGACAAGTTGCAGCGCACTGCGATAGCTGCCAGCGAGCATTAAAATACTGTAAGCTGTTGCAGTGTGCCTTGCACACACCTTTGAATATCCCAAAGAGTCAATAATTGCCATTGCACTACCTCTACTGATGGAAAGCTGTATGGACAATTCCAGACTCGTGATGCGCCGATCTGCACGAATAATGTCATCAGCGCGCTGCAACTTGTCTGGACTGGGGCTGAGGCAGGACGCCAAGACTGCGGCCGATCTTCCAGTTCCGTTTTACCACTTCCTGAAGCCTTTAATCTCTTCACCCATCGTCCAACGGTGTTCCTATCTACCGCAGAACTTCCATACACAGCACACAACCGTTTGTGAATGTTTCTCACACTTTCTTTCTCCTCCACCAAGAATTCAATTACAGCTCATTGTTTGTACCATGTGTCACTCACAGATGCCATTTGAAGGATCACTACCGCCTCGCTATTTGTCGGACGACTGTAAAATTACACATGTGTCCTTTGATGTTCCAAGTTACTACCCTTTCAATTTCACACCTCTATCTTCATTCTGGACTGAGAAAAAACATGTGGGGGCATTACTTTCTGAGCAACCCTCGCATTATTTAAACCCACTGTAACTGCATTACTTCTTCACTGACTTGATGAAGAGAGGACAACTCTTGAAATCTTGTCAAACACACATTAAGTTAGTACAACAAAAAGATAAATCACCTACAGCTGATTTGTTCACCCCCTTCTATTTCCACATTCTATAAGTGAAGAAATCATGTCTACTCTACAAGACCATGACAGAAAATTGTCAGTGTAGGAAACTAGAAGGAAAATATATTCCTTTTTTCATTGATAATCTTGCAAACAATGTAAAATAAAAATATGGTTTTAAATTTGAATATTGTATTACATGCATCCAAAAGAATTTAAAAATCATCTTTGGTCATTTAAGGCGCCAACACCTTAGTTCTGAAGGGGGAAAAAAATAAAATCACACCAAGGCATATGATTAAGCACCGATTTAACAGGTTTTATATACCGCTTTTTTTTTTAAATTTTTTATTTATAAATTTAACAAGTTTACAAAAAGTAAATTCTCATTACTTCAACAATATAAAACTAATATCATTAAAGAGAAGAAAAACTATAATAAGCCCACATTAAGGAGAGCTACCTAGAAACAATATAACAATAATAACCAAAAAAGCCTGGCTTACATTCTCAAGCTCAAAATACTTTGTCAGGAGAAAAGAAAATATCAATCTATTTATCCTGAAGAAAACTCTGTAATTGCTCCACCTCCAAGAACACATAATGATTATTCTGAAATACCAGCTGACATTTACATGGAAACTTAAGGTAGAATGAAGCTCCCAGGGCCAACACTCGTGGACGCAACTGCAAAAAAGCTTTGCGTCGTACTTGTGTGGCCCTGGAAACATCCGGAAAAATTTGGATGGGTTGCCCACAAAACTTTAGGGATTTTTGCTTAAAATAGGATCTCAAAACTCTTTCTTTGTCAGCCTGTAAGACGAAAGTTACTAACAATGTATCCCTGAAGGAAATTTCATCCATAGAAGATTCCAAAAAATCTGAAATATCTAATGAAGAGGACACAACTTGTTTATACTGATCATCTCCCCCTTGCTCCACACCCCTTACCACTTTCCCTTTAGGAACATAATAAATTTGAGAAAGCAAAATATCATTCCCATCTTTAAATAATAAAATATCCTTGAGGTATTTCTGAAATAAAATTAAGGGAGACAAATAATGGGTTTTAGGGAAATTTAACAAACGTAAATTTTTAGAACGAAACAAATTTTCTAACAGTTCATCCTGTCGGTGTAAAGAAGCAAAATCTTGAACAAATTTAGCAGAAATAGATTGGTGAGATGCTAGTTGATCCACATGCAAAGCAGAGACTTTTTCCAATCCAGATAAACGATCTTCATGATCAGAAAGTTTAACCACCGTTTCTTTCGTAAACGTAGCCACCTTCTGTAAAGAAGCACCCAAAGCTACCTCCATTCGAGAAAGCTGAACCCACACATCTTTAAGGGAAACTTCAGATGGAGGAGATAAAGATGGCCCAAGAGTAGAAAAAGAAACTACAGAAGGGAGTGGAGGTGAAAGAGTCCCCGAGGCGGATTCCAGTTGTAAAAAGGAATCCGGAAGCAATACAGAGCCGGCCGCTTCCCTCTGTAAACCTTCTAACAGAGGGGCATTGCTGGTAGGCATTTCCAACTCCCGACAGGGCTGAGCTAACCCCAAAATGGGCGAGGGAGTAGAGGAGGCAGTACTCACACTTGAGATGTTACTCGGGGTCGATGGTAAAGGACCCTCCGCAGACATAGCAGCAGTAGTTTCCACTCGAATATGGGCATCCATAGGGCCCACCACCTTAACTGCTTTCGTCTGCACCGGCTGTAAGTAGTGCTTCCTCCTTTTCCCCATCACAAGGAGCCACCTTCATACACCTCGTGCACCGAAGGGGCACCAAAGGGGCGTGTCTGCCCCTTTGGACACGCCCCTTCGGACGCGCGCCGATGACGCGCGCCCGCACCGCGTCCCGCGGTTGAGCCCTGGTCTTTATGGCCCTCCTCCAAGCACACAGACCAATCGGGTGCTGGAACACGCAGGAACTCGGGAGCCAGTCAGTCAGGTAATGCAGGAAAAGACACAATGTAGCAGTTCCTTATATACCGCTTTATCATTTCAATCAAAGTGGTTTATATTGTAACTTAAACTTGGTAATGTACATTAAACAGGGACATTGATAAATCGAAATTACACTTACCTGGTAATTGTAGTTCCTTGAGTGACGACAGTTTAGTCCTCCACCTTTGGGTAGTGCACCTCCTCCTGCAGCTTGGAGACTGGACCAATCAAAATCTTCCCCTCACTGGATGTAGCATGCTGTAACTCCCATCAGCCCCCAGTGACCTATTGACAAAGCAGACTCAAGAAAACAACCAGTAAGGAACTAACTTTCATTCTTTTTTTCTTTTAAAAAGAAAAACCCCAGTATCCTGAGGAAGACAGGAACATGCCGCTAAACCGAAGACCAAGAGCCTTTCCATAAAGCCGCCCTTCCCCGCCTAGCCCGAAAACACGGACAGAGGCCGAAGAGAGCAAACCAAAAGGGAAGTTATCTGAGCTTAACGTGTAAACCCTCCCTCGCAAACTGCGCCACGCATTTCCGAACCTGAGCCGAGCTGACCGTTGAAATGTAGGGCGGGAAGGAGGAGGACTAAACTCTCGTCACTCAAGGAACTACAATTACCAGATAAGTGTAATTTCGATTTCCTTATCATTCCTCCAGTTTAGTCCTCCACCTTTGGGATGTATCAGAGCAGTACCAACTGGAGAGATCCAACCAGCTGGCACACAACATCGGCGACCCAACACAGGCGACCCTTGCCTCCAACATCGCCCGACAAGAGTGGTTTCCGAAAGACAGCAGCGACGTTCCAAACGCTGCCGCACCCAACTACAGAGGGGAAACAAGTCGGAGCACTGCCCAGGACGCCGCTCACGTCCTCCAAGAACAAGCCCTCAATCTCTCACAGGAAGCGGACGTTCCTGCCACCTGCAACCCGAAAGGACTATCTCCGCAAGGACCGGGAAACGGACGCATCCACCACTGATGATTAGCATCGCGAAAGGCTCGAACACTGCCGAAGGGCAACGCAATACCCATTTTATGTCCAACGGATGCCAGCGTCCACCCGAATCCAGACCACCTGTCGCTCGCAAAACTGTAAGCCACCTTTTTTGATGCGAATGACAGGGAAGAGAACTTTTGGGCAGCCCAAAGACACCGGACGACGCACCCCCCTGCCCAAAGACAAAAAGAAATGGATCTCAGAAGGAAAGAGCCTTTTACTCTGAAATGTCCCTCGTCGAGCAACGGGCCACCAAAAATTCCACCTTACACACGAAACCCGTGACCGAAACTTAAATAGAGAGGTCAATAGCGGTCTATCGACTTCCCGCCATACCAAGCTGAAATGTCAGGAGGGAACGAAAACACATCCCGCTGGACACAGACCAGACCTGCCCAGAGAAGCGCAGTACCTAACCACACCGCTCGACCTGACCCCCGAGCTGCGAATGCCTGCAACGCCCTGCGTATCGCTCGCAGTTCCAATCTGAGAATGACCACTGGGTGTCCTGCGCCCTCAAAAAGTCGTGTGAGAAGAGACCCTCGAAAGGAGCAGAGTGAAATAAAGTTTTGGACAAACCCCTGGAAGGAAAGTCCATAACCTTTGACGAGCGAGAAGCTGACAAATATAACCAATATATACCTATATATGTATTTATTTATTCAGATATTTATTCATTTATTTCCTTCCACTAACCCAAACCAAAAGAACGTTACATCCGAATAACCGGCAATGGAACCCGTATCCCACGTGTAGAACGGCAACCACCGCTTGCCCCGCTACACACCTCGGGTAGCCTACACGTCCTCTTGGAAACTGCCAGGAAACAGGATACCGGACCACAAAGCGTGTGGGCCGCCTCCGCCTGGCAACTCTCACATCCCTATGAATGGAAGCTCCACAAGGCCTCTGTCTCCGAAGAAACCGGCCACGCCTGACCCTATGACCCAGTGACTGGCTCCTACGACGCAGTGCGGCCTAGAGCTTGAGGCAAGTTTTTAAATGGAAATGTTCTCCAGACTTTGGAAGAAGCAGTCAACTGTTCCATCATTAAAAACTCTCCCATCATCCTGGAGAACTAGCAAATGAGCCATTTGCTGCCAAAATTATTGTAAAAAGTATTATTGCAACTACAATGTCCCTGAGGAAAAAGAAAAAACAAATGTCCGATATCCATGTCAGTTAGGCTTTAGGGAAAAGCTGTCTTCTTGCTCTACTAAATGAGGTCAGGGAACGCCTAAATGCAGGAAAACCGCTGTGATGGGCTTAGATGGCTACGCACAGTCCGAACACCTCAAACCATTCGTGTTCCCCCCGGCTCCCAGTACACTCCACATCACCATCTGCATTGTAGCGTCCCCCAGAGCCGCATCTTCTCTCCCCTATTATTTATTTCTCAGTCCACTTACCTCTCCCATCCAGTCACCAAGCCTTAGTAGAGGAAGGGGGGGGGGGGGAAGGCAGAGCGTGTCAAAGATGATCAATGAATTGACTATATTGGCTCTGAAACAGCTTAAGCCTTCAAAGGTACACCAACTCTTTCACCTAGCCGAGCTGGACATCAGTTCCTGCTTGTCAATTCTGTCAAAATTCTGGGTTGTCAGCTGGATTCTGAGTTTAGATTTAATACACAGACGTCTGCTAAGCGCGTAAAGCATGCTTTGTAATCTGTCGTATTAGATCAATTTGGGTCTTTTTAAGAGGCTGGAAAAGCATTACCTACAACGGTCCATACCCTCATTCTATCAAGTTAAGACCACTGTAACATGTTTACAATAATTTCGCAATGGTTTGCAGCAATTTAAGGGCTTCATGGATATAACCATTCAATTAGCCAATCATGTTAAAGTTACCGAACATGTTACCCCCTTATGTTAGAAAGCATTGTCTCTCAGTTTTCTACCGGATTAGCTTGGTACGCAAGATTTTCGAGCCCTGGTTACCCCTTACCACTCTACAGTTCTCTCATACCCTATATACTTAGTTGGGTATGAGCTCCCGGGAAGAGTAGCTGCTAGAGGTACACCCAACCGCCGGAGCCACGTGCTATGCAGCCGAGTCCTACCGGAAAAAACAAGGCCTTCGGAAGCCAAACGGCTGCCACTGCACCCGAGACTCGAGGGGTCTGCGCCCGCGTCCTGCCACTGCCTGGAAGACGCTAGCAACCTAAAGAGGCCATTGAAGGGAAAAAAGGGGGGGAGGGGAGCTTGATAATGGGGCGGACTCTGCTGCCCCTCATGACAAATGTAGTTTGGCCCTTTTTGGGAAAAGAAAGTCTCGTGCTACCGGCTATAAATAGAGGACATGGCCGAGTTCCAGTCTAACAGCTGTGACCACGTTAAGCAACTCTCCTGTAAAGGCCGTGAGGTACTCGTTGAGAGCTTCTCCTTTATGAATTCTATTTAACTGTATTTAGAGCACCCCTCCATCGAGTAAAGTGGCCAATGGGGGGATACCTGTAACCCAAGGGGTCCGTAAACGCCTTATGCAAATACTTGCAGGAAAACATGGGCAATGGAGAGTGAAGTGACCTGCCCAAGACCACAAGGAGTGCCCGTAGGACCAAAAATCCCAGTCCCCGTGGCCTGAGATTGCTGCCCTCAGGGGGTACTTGAATTGCGAAAGCACACGGTAGGGCGACAACAGGGATACTTGGTAGTGACACCCAAATGCGAAGTGTACCTTATTTTCCCAGACAGTTCTTTGATGAGACCTGCCTGTAGGCACAGTCCTACCTTCTAAAAATAAATGAATAGCGGATAGGAGTTATCCGTTACTTGCTTGGCTGGCAGAAGGAAAGATAGCAAGGCAAAGCTGTGTCAGGGTAGTAACTTAGCCGAAAGGCACTGCCGGGAAGGGAGTATTGGCATCCCATAAGACGTATGTGTCTTTTTTTTTTTGTTGTTCAGCATTCCGCTGACACGGGACCAACATCTCTCCTATTCTCTATAGGCTTCCCCATTTCCTTATTCCCACGAGAAACGGAAACCTGTAGCGCCGGCTGCAAGCCAAATGCTAAAGCGAAAGCACACCTGCCCTCTAGAAAGCAGCTCCCTGGCATTAATACCGTAGGCCTCATGAGGCATGACTGATCCCAGTAATTCTGCTTCTCGGAATCTCTCTCACCATATCCGTGACATATAGTCTGGTTTTTTTTTTGTTTTGTTTAATATGTGAAGCAATACGTGTTTTATTTGAGCGTTGCCGCTGCTTTCCTCTGCTGCTGAACACAGCTGAGTTATGCATACTGCTCAGGGCTGCATTACTACCTAACATATGCTTACCAGGATTTGCCAAAATAATAGCATAAAGCACCCAGAAGGAACCAGTCATACCCCGGGCCGACGAGGGCTGAATTTAGGTATAGGCCATTTCCTGCGGTGCTAAGTTCCGATAGTAGATGGAGGAGACTGAACCTCCCTACCATTCCGCAGTCTGCAGCCGCCCCGCCGTATCAGCGGCTAGAAGCTACCGTGCCGTTTTGGGCTTCCATGTTCATTTATGTATGTATTGATCTTTGCAAGGAAACCCAATGGAGAAAAGAAACCCAACGAAGCGGTCCCAGCGAAAGAATGGAAAATTACCTTCGAAGCCTCAAAAAAGGGACAAAGAAAAATCGAAACTAAAATAAAAACAAAACGCAGAGCCACCATGTCGAAAACTCTGCCTCCACACCACGGCCCGGAGCTCACCTTGCAGCCCCAAAATGGCCGACGCTATCGGTGCGCACCCCAAAAGGGCGCCAAAAACAACGCGGGAAGCCAGGACCAGAACTGCCATATGCCTCCCCGTCGACGAAAACAGACTGCTGTCCCAAATTAAAGCGAGAGATGCAAGCTCATGAACTTACCTTCCGCCGGGAATCTGCAACGAGCCCAAACCCGCAGTACTGCTGTAGGCAGAGCAGTAACCATCGGTGAGCCTCCTGCCTTCTTGCCCCCGGCTCCTGTCAGCGACAGGCCAGGCTTGCGTCGCTCTCGCATCAGAGCTCTCCCCCGCCCAGTCCAGGGGGAGAGATCTGCAAAATGAACTCACAGCCAAAGATAGGAAGGGGCCGACTCAAAACTACTTTAAAAAAAAAAAGGCAGCACTGACAAATAAAAAATAAGAGAACTGTAAAGGATCAAAATAAAAGGGAAAACACTATCCAATGCTGATACTCCAGTGAGCCGTACAGACTGCTAAGGCCGCCGCCGAAGGCGCAACTAGAGGCACCGCAGCCATCGGGCGGTTCGCCGGAAAAGGAGCTCTGCCCCGAACTGTCAAGGAGCAGAGACCCTGCAGAAAGAGACCGCCAAATTAAAAGCCTGAGAGGCTTGACAGGACCGTGACCACTAGACAGACCTCCCATATAGGTGGACACTCTCTTGTCCTTAAAGACGGCTCCACTATAAGCTGAACCACTGGAAACAAAAATAGAAGAAGTTTAATAAGTGAAAAGAATTGAAAACAATTCAAAACAAAAATTGTCCCCTTTAAACTATCTAGCCTGCTCCTTAACAAATCCTGCAGTGAGCCCAGCACCTAGGCTCACTAAGTCCTCCTGCTGCATGGAGACTGGACACACTGGGGGCTGACGGGAGTTACAGCATGCTACATCCAGTGAGGGGAAGATTCTGATTGGTCCAGTCTCCAAGCTGCAGGAGGAGGTGCACTACCCAAAAGGTGGAGGACTAAACTGGAGGAACGATAAGGAACTTGGATTTTTCTGAGGCAATGGAGGGTTAAGTGACTTTCCCAAGGCCACAAGGAGTGCTAGTGGGAATTGAACCCTGGTCTCTGGGTTCCCAAGCTAGTGCTCTAACCATTAGACTACTCCTCCACTCCAAAAAGGAGTGATGCCAAAGAGGATGGTATTTCTAATGTGTAAAGAAATTCAAGAGCAAAGGTTATGGCTTAGTTCTGCCAAGCACTTTTAAGCAGTGTACCTGGAGTGCAACAAAGAAACAAACCGGCTCATTCATACGTGCATTTGCACCCTATCTCCCCCAGAAAAGGACTGCAGCACCGTCTCTATGCATGTGTTTGCTTCCATAATTTGCAAGCCCCACCTGTTGTACTTTGGCCCACTGCTTTGAGCTGGGCAGCAAGATATGCTCATTCCCAGGTCAGTCCTCTCTTTCTGTTACTGGCCAGTTACTAAGTGCCCTGTTCGTAGGGTAGGAGCCCAGGTATTGCTGTTCGATAGCCTACTGCCAGCCATAACATCGCATTGATAGCATGTAATTGCAAGATACACAAAGCAAGTGCCTTTGCAGAGCACATGCAGTCCGGCTCTACATTCTTCTACTACCACACGTGTGGCATGCTGGCCACACGTTTCCTATTACTGCAGAAGCAGCACACCTAGAATGGCTTTACTTCCCTTTTGCTGCCGCACCCTTTGCTTGTACCAGCTGCTATGCTCCCTCCGTTGTAAATTAATATGCCAACCATGCATTTGCACCAAGCTGCTCATAGTAATTTAGTCAACGTGCCCCCTGTTTCTTACCTGCTGCTTCCTTCTCTTGATTAGAGCTGTGCAGGGCCTTCTTTTGTGGGAGTTTTAAAATGCACTAATATTATGATGGGGAGACCAAATGTGCTCGTTTGTTTAGGACTCAAAGGGTTAATCCTGCCCTGCTTCCTGTGGAATTATTTAAGAACTTATATCCCACTTAACCAGGAGTTCAAGGTAAGTGACACTGTCATTCACAATCAAATAAAACAGCATTATAAAAGACATATATAACAAAAACACTATCCTTATAATTTTACACCATAAAAACAACAAATGAGGTCAACTCTTGATCCTCTGAGGGCTGTTCTAAATACTCTAGCAACCCAATAGGAAATTTACATTTGTAACCATTTAAAAAACACCCAAAAGCAAGGATGCCTCACCTTAACAAGAAAGATAGCTCATCTCAACAGGATTTCTAAACTTGTGTCACTGATCCTACAGCCAGGCAGATTTTCAGGATATCCACAATGAATATGCATCAAATAAATGTGTGTAAACTGTAGACAAAATGCATACACAACTAAACCAGATTAAACTAGGAAAATTAACCAAACTCAATTTATATTTTTTCTGGAATTCAATTTTTATTTTTGCTGAATATTTTCAGTATGTACAGTTTTTCAGAACTGCCCAGAACAGAGCGAAGAAAAATTCTACAAATTCTAGGCAGTTTCAAAAAACCATACATACTGAAAATATTCAGCAAAAATAAAAATTGAATTCCAGAAAAAAAATATAAATACAATAAGAACACTACAATAATTTGTAATCATCTATTCATGTAAGCATCTAAGAGGAGAAGTTATTTTCTTTATAGTATGCCTTTATGACAGCACCTCACTGCTATTTGTTTCAATTTTAGTACAAAACTGGGCATCCTATTTTGGTTCTTAGTCATGAACCATGATTAATTTCCCAGCTCCACTAAAAAATGATATGGGGTCCTTAATACCTATTGAATGGAAGAAATCCTCAAGTATGTCTAACGTGCATGTCATCCATTTGAAACTGGTCAAGTGATAGGCAAAAGATAGAAGTATGCTGAGAGGAACTGATGAGTAGGGATCAAACCTGGGTCCACTTCCATTCAATGCTTTCCCAAGCAAAATCACAAAGGGGCAATATACAGTGAAAATGAGAATTGCAAGATTATTATTAGTATCCCACCTACCATTATACTCCTAAGCAGATTACAATGTTAAGTTTTATGATTATGTATTTAATAAACAGATAGTTTAACATGTGATGTTGGTGTAAACATATTAAACTTGCTAACCTAACATTATGAGACCCATTTATTATGCTTTCTTTTCTCATTGAATGATTGGGGGGTAGGAGGGTTGCGAAAGGTTTCAGGTCTGGTTCCTAAACTGAAAAGTTCTGAAAGCCCGAAATAGTACATTATGTCAGATAAAAGCCAAAAAGGTTGATCCAGTCTGCCCAGTGAAATGGTCAAGTTTCTAATTGCCATGCTGTGTAGGTTACCAACCGTACACCCCTGTTTAGGGTTGTAATTTCCACTCCGTGCAGGTAACATCCCCCTCCCCAATGTCTTTTTAGAAGTACTTAGTCATTTCACTGCTGTTGCGAGCTGAAGTGCTCAGTGTTTGGCTTGCATCCTCTTACTATTAAGGGATCCTTGTGTGTATCCCGTGCTTTTTCTTCCTTCTTTGTCCAGCTTCTACCGAATCCTCTTCCTCCACTGAAGTCCCCTTCCATCTTTACTTCCAGTGGCCTGCTGGGGCTCTCTTCCTCCTGCAGTATCTGCTCCTCCTGGTGACAGAACTCCAAGCTCATAACCTGCAACTGGTCTAGACCACAGGCCTACATAATGCTGCTTCCTCCAGCAATTCCTCTGGACCCAGAGCTTGCATCTACTACTTCCCATGGTTGTTGTTCTGGGCCCACACTTGTGCTCCTGGGGTGACTGCACTGGGAGCAGTGTTTTGCTCCACAAAGTCCCATGCTGAAAGTGATCTAGCAGGTGCCAAAAATGAAAGTCTTACGAGCGTTTTATCACAATCCGAAAGCTTGTGTTCGGGTGAATGGAGCTTACTCAACTTTCTTTGAGCAGGGGAGAGGGACGAGACAAGGGTGTCCTTTGTCACCTCTCTTATTTGCGCTTTCAGTGGAGCCGTTTGCAGAGAGGGTGCAAGAACGGGAGGATCTGAAGGGCATATTAGTAGGAAAGACAGAATGTAGAATATCATTGTTTGCAGATGATATTATTATGAGCGTGACTAGACTGTGGTTTTCCATACCAATATTAATGTGGGAATTAGAAGAGTATGGAAGGTTGTCGAGATTCACAATAAATTGGACAAAATCTTAAATATTGAATTTGTCATTACAAAAGGAAGCACAGGGAAAATTACAAAGGAAATACCCATTTAGGTGGGCCAAGGAAGCTATTCGATACCTAGGGATACAAATAAGTAATAGTTTGGCATTATTATATGATCTAAATTACCCAAAGTTATTTGGGCAAGGTGAAAGCTTGCTGAGTGGGTGGGGGCAGGGATACCTATCCTGGTTTGGACACATTGTAGCTATAAAGATGATGTTATTGCCCCGCCTTTTGTTCTTGTTTCAAATGCTGCCGATATTGGTACCGCATAGAAAGTTAAAGCAATTGCAAAGAACCATTAATAGATTTATAGGGCAAAATAGCCCCAGGGTGGCTATGTCAATTATGCAGAGAGCTAAGGGAGAGGGGGGGGGGGGGCTAGGGGTGCCCAACTTTTCGAAAATATTATGTGGCAGCACAGCTGAAAACGCTATATGAATGGCAGAGAGAAAAACAGAAACACTGGGTCCAAATGGAAGAAGATTCAGTAAGAAGAGTGGGACTGGAAAGGATGGTGTGGAGGGGAAGTAGGGCACCTGAATGTAACCCCATAAACCCCATCATTGTACATATCTTGAAGGTTTGGAAACAATAGGAAATTATTAATACAAGACAAAAGATATATGCAGGGGGATGACAATAGAGGCATGCTTTGAGAGGGGACAGGGGCCGGGGTGAGTACATTACGAAGATGGGGAAAGTTGGGTCTTACATTCAGCAAATGGAACAGTATCATCAATGCTGCCGCCAAAGCCACTGAATACAAAGCCAAGAAAACTCGCCACACCAAAACCCACCACACACCCTAATACTCAAAAGACATACAAAACGCAAAAAGGGACCCAAGGAAACTAGAACGGCGATGGAGACGCACCAAATCTCCCAACACTCAGGCCCTATACCTAACGAAGCAAAGAGACTACAATGAACTCATCAACCAAATGAAAAAAAAGAATACCACACAAACATTATACTCAAATCCTACAACAAACCAAGAGAGCTCTTTGAAATTGTGAACTCTTACCAACGAACAGAATACCGAAAGCGAAGTGCAAATAGACCCACAAGCCTTCGCAGACCACTACAAGAAAAATTCCATACCTCACCTCAACCAACAACAAGAACAACCACTAAACCAACCACCTCCTTAAAAACCTGGGACAAATTCAGCACTCCATCCACAGAGCAGCTCTCACACATCATCACCGCACTCAACACAAGCACTGCATCAACAGACCCATGCCCAGTGAAATGGATTAAAGCAACGGAAGCGAACTTCATCCACACCATACACAACATGGTGCACAGTTCACTAACCCAAGGAATGATGCCAAACTGGCTAAAGCTAGCTACAATAAGACCAAGCCTGAAAAAATCTCCACTGGACAAGAGCAACCCAGCTGCTTAGACCCATCTCAAGCATACCACTACTGGCAAAAATTATAGAAAAAGTGGTACAGTATCAGCTCCAAGACCACATTGACAACCATGCATCACTGGACATCAACCAACACGGTTTCCGCCCCAACCATGGAGTTGAAACACTCCTGTTATACCTCCTTAACAACATAATCCAACTCACAGACAACTGCAAGAATGGAATACTTATGATCTTCATAGACATCTCATCAGCGTTTGACACAGTGGACCACAGAACTCTACTAGCATGACTATAGAACATTGGACTACACGGATCCACCCTGAGGTGGATCAACTCATACCTAACAGACAGACATATACAGGTCAAGATTGGCCCCAACACCTCCCGACCCATAAAAAAAAAAAATCAAGCAAGGCATCCCACAAGGATCCGCCTTATCAACACTATTTAATCTCTACATTCAACCGATCTGCAACATCATGAAAGAACACAAGATACAAAACACAATCTATGCCGATGACATCATGATATACACACCTGTCTTAGGCATATGACCAACTGGTTTCAAGACAACAAACTGACCATAAACTACAGCAAGACTGAGGCACTAATCATCACCCAAAACACTAACTTCATCCCTCCACCCACCATCAAGATCAACACCACAACAATACCCATAAAACCGGAAGTGAAATACCTCGGAGTGACTCTCGACAATGAACTAAACCTACGATCACACATCAGCAGAACCACCAAAAATGCATACCACAAGATGAGACTAATCCAACGCCTCAAGCCCCTCCTCTCTCAGGAGCACTTCTGCACAGTCTGTCAGGCACTAATAGATTAGGTTGCAGAAGTCTAGGATTGAAGTTATCTCGGCCTAACAAAGCAGACACTCCGGCCACTGCAAATGGCTCAAAACACAGCAGCACGCATAATATATGGAAATTACACTTACCTGGTAATTGAAGTTCCTGGAGGGTCCAGTTTAGTCCTCCACATCCGGGTAGTGCACCTCCTCCTGCAGCAAGGAGACTGGACCAATCAACTCTTTAGAACCGTAGCCTGCTTACTGCTGGAACTCCCATGAGCCCTCCAGTGAACTAATAACAAAGCAGACTGAAGAGAGTACAGATTAAGGAAAGAACAGAAGACCCGAAAAGCACCGATAAAGGCGGTGCAGAACCCCCTCCCCAAACGAGAGGGCTGAACCGTTGCACCGTGCTTCAGGTCCCGGTCCCGAATACCGACAGTCAACACCGGAAGCGGAAGAAATAGAAAGCAAAAAGAGAAGACTGAGAACAAACTCGAGGGAACGAAAATCCATCCTTTTTATTCTGGGTTTTGTTTTTTTTTCTTGGCTTCAGCAAGGTAACGGACAGCAGAATAGAACGGGCCAAGCGCGCCGCGAAGACTGAGCAAATAGAAAATTCCGGGCGGGAAGGAGGACTAAACTGGACCCTCCAGGAACTTCAATTACCAGGTAAGTGTAATTTCCATTTCCTGAGTGGGTGTCCAGTTTAGTCCTCCACATCCGGGATGTACCAGAGCAGTCAACAATGGGAGGGATCTTGGCACGCGGCGCGCAAGACCGCAGACCCAAAACTGGTATCCCGAGCCGCCGCCACATCCAAACGGTAATGTTTACTAAAGGCATGGAGGGAGGACCACGTCGCCGCTCGACAAATTTCCAGCGGAGAAACGAGACCATGCTCCGCCCAAGAAGTGGCCTGCGCCCTAGTAGAATGAGCTCGCAAGCCCAAGGGAACAATCTTCCCCTGTAGCAGATAAGCCGAGGCAATTGCCTCCTTAATCCACCGGGAAATGGAGGCCTTAGCCGCTGCTTCCCCTTTTCGCGGACCCCCAAACAGCACGAACAAACGATCCGACTTCCGAAAAGGCGCGGAGACCTTGAGATACTGACGTAGGACCCGACGCACATCAAGCTTATGAAGTATCGAGCCGGATTCTGAAGGCGATCCTGGAGCGAAAACCGGCAAAACTACGGGTTGACTCACGTGAAAGGGAGATACCACTTTAGGCAAGAAAGAAGGAACCGTCCGCAAAATGACCCTATCGCTAAGAAAGGATAAAAAGGGAGCTCTACAAGAAAGCGCCTGAAGTTCTGAGATACGACGCGCCGAGCAGATGGCAACGAGAAAAACTGCCTTCAACGTCAAGTCCTTTACAGAGGCACGTCGGAGCGGCTCAAAGGACGCCCGAGACAAAGCCTGTAGCACCAGGTTCAAATCCCAGGGTGGCAAGACAACCCTGCGAGAAGGACGTAACCGAAAGACAGCCTTGAGAAAACGCCGAACGTCCGCATGGGAAGAAAGATACGTCGTGAATCTTGCCACGATAGCACGCCAGAGCGGCAATCTGGACCTTTAAGGAGCTGGCGGCTAGACCCATGTCAAAACCATCCTGCAAAAAACTAAGAATGACCGCAATGGAAGAAGTGGCAGCCCGGACCGCATGCCGGGAACACCAATCCTCAAAAATCCGCCAAATCCGAACATAAGTGAGGGAGGTAGACGGCTTCCGCACACGCAGCAGGGTGGAAATGACCACTGGGGAATACCCTCTCTTCCTCAACCGAGCCCTTTCAATGGCCATACCGTAAGCGAGAACCGATCCACTTGCGGCATGCGCAGGGGCCCCTGCACCAGAAGATCCACTAGGGAAGGAAGGCGCCACGGCATGCCGTCGAGCAGCCGCACCAGATCCGCGTACCACGGGCGGCGGGGCCAATCCGGCGCCACTAACAGGACCGTTCCGCGGTGGGCCTCGATGCGTTGAACTACCCTGCCAATCAGAGCCTACGGCGGAAAGATGTACAGAAGCTCGAACTCGGGCCACGGTTGGAGAAGGGCGTCGATACCCTCGGACATTCGTTCCCATCGTCTGCTGAAGAAACGACTCGTCTTGGCCGTTTCGAACGTCGCCATGAGATCCATGATGGGCGGACCCCACCGACGAACTATCTGAGCAAAAACCTGCGGGTGCAACTCCCACTCGCCAGCATCTATTCGCACCCGACTGAGAAAATCTGCCATGACATTGTCCTTGCCAGCGATATGCGCTGCCGAAATGGCCAGAAGACGCTTTTCCACCCAGAGAAAAAGTGCGTCCGCTTCGACTTCCAGGGGCACGCTTCCCATGCCGCCCTGTCGGTTGACGTACACCACCGCCGTCGCGTTGTCTGACAGAACCCGCACCGCTCGTCCTCGGACGGAGTCCTCGAACGCTTGAAGCGCTAGCCGAATTGCCCGCAGTTAGAGCCGGTTGATCGACCACCGAGCCTCCTGCGGAGACCATGTCCCCTGTGCAAATTGACCCTGGCAGTGGGCTCCCCAGCCGGAGAGACTCGCATCCGTGATTACCGGCAACCAGAGAGGCTGCTCCAAGGGTGCTCCCGCCCGAAGCGATAGCGGGGACAGCCACCATTGTAAGGCCATGCGAACTCGAAGGGGACACGCCAAGCGGCGGTTGAGAGAATCCGATTGATGGGACCAACGACGTAGCAGCGCACGCTGAAGAGGCCGCATATGAAATCGGGCCCACGGAACCACTTCCAGAGTCGACGCCATGCTTCCCAATAATCGGAGATACCACCAGGCCGAAGGAGCGGGGTCCGCCAGGAACACCCGGAGGAGCTGACGCAAAGTCTGGACCCGGCGATCCGGGAGAGACACTATCCCTGTGGCCGTATTGAAACAAACACCCAGATACTCGAGATGTTGGGTCGGCACCAGCTGACTCTTGGAGACGTTGATCACCCAGCCGAGATCCTGCAGAAGACGAACGACCTTGTCCGTGGCCTACAAACTCTCTTTCGCGGACTTCGCTCTTATCAGCCAATCGTCGAGGTAGGGGTGCACCAGAACCCCCTCCCTGCGCAAGGCCGCCACGACTACTACCATCACCTTGGTGAAAACGCGAGGCGCGGTGGCTAGGCCAAAAGGTAGTGCTTGGAACTGAAAGTGGCCCCAGGGAAACGCGAATCGGAGAAACCGCTGATGAGCGAGCCGAATGGGAATATGAAGATAAGCCTCGGTGAGATCCAGAGAGGTCAAGTACTCCCCCTGTCGCACGGCGACAATGACGGAACGGAGAGTCTCCATCCGGAAATGAGGCACTCTGAGACAGCGACTGACGCCCTTGAGATCGAGAATAGGGCGTACGGAGCCGTCCTTCTTTGGCACCACGAAATAAATGGAGTAACGACCGAGACCGCACTCGTTCGCAGGAACTGGGACGACGGCACCCAGCGCTAACAAGCGTTGCAGGGTCAGCCGAATGTCCAGTTCCTTCTGCGACCCTTTGCAGGGAGAGAGGACAAAGGAATCTCTTGGAGGGATGGCAAAGTCCAACGCATACCCGTCCCTGACGATCTCGAGGACCCAGCGGTCCGAAGTAATGTGGGCCCAAGAGGGTAGAAAGTTCCGAAGACGTCCGCCGATAACCTGCACCCCCTCCGGAGCCCGCCTCATTTCAGTGCGGTTTGCGAGTAAAGAAGGAGGAGGCACCGGAGGAAGCAATGGAGAAGCCTCTACCAGCCCCCCGGAAACCACGAAAGGACTGAGATCGAGATGCAAACCGGCCTCGCTGGGAATTCCATAGGCGGGTCGACCGAAAGCGTCGAAAATCCCGAAAGGAACCCCGAGACGCTGGAAAAGCTCTAACCGACTTGGGCTTGTCCTCCGGAAGCCTTCCACCTTTGGACTTACCCAAATCTTTCACCAACTTGTCCAAGTCCTCCCCAAAGAGCAACTTACCCTTAAAGGGAAGTCGGCTAAGGCGAGACTTAGAAGAAGAATCGGCGGCCCAGTTACGCAACCAAAGGGACCTGCGCGCAACCACCAACAAAGCCATACTATTCGCCATGGTACGGATCAAATCATAATGGACATCTGCCAGATAAGCGGAACCCGACTCCAGGCGAAAAACCTCAAGCAACGCCTGCTGGTCTAGGGAAGAATTCTGACACAAGAGCTGAGCCCATCTCAAAGAAGCTCTAGCTATCCAGGCCGCACAAATCGAAGCCTGCAGCGATAAAGCATTTGTCTCGAAAGCTTGCTTTAATAAACCATCCACTTTCTTGTCTTGAAGATCTTTCAAGGCAGCACTGCCTTCTACCGGAATGGTGGTCTTTTTGGTCACCGCAGATACTGCTGCATCAACACGAGGAGACTTGAATTTCTCTTTATCCTCATCTTTCAACGGATAAAGACGATGCATTGTCCGGATGCCCTTCAAGCCAGAGTCCGGATGGTCCCACTCGGTCTGTATCATCTGAGCTACTACCCGGTGAACAGGAAAGACTACCTGAGAGTCCCGCACCGCCTGAGTAAGAGGATCCTCCAACACATCGGCCTCCCCTGGAGCCGGCGCGGAGAGATTGAGAGTCTGAAGGGCTTCCGTGATAAGGGGAACCAACTCCTCCCTACGAAAGACCCGAACAATCCTAGCCTGATCCTCAGGGTCTGGAATTTCACCCTCTTCAAGGTCATCGCCACTGCCTGCAAGGTCATCATCCAGCTCGAGGTCAGGCACCTCGAAATCAATCATGGACCAAGCCAGCAGGGCGCGACTTCTTAGCCGCCTTGGAGGACGGTTCCAGCGGAACCGATACCGACGGCAGCAGAAGGAGAGCTGAGGAAGAGGACTCAGGCCACTTGCCCAACTGCCCCAGCTTGAACGCCTGGTGCATAATGAGCACGAAATCTGGAGAAAAATGCGTCAGAGCAGAAGCAGCACCCCCTTGTTCTACAGAAACTCCGGACCCTGGAGCCTGAGAGCCAGTAGCCTCAGGCGACAACAGAGGCCCCTGAGAAAGATCACCTTCAGCAGATAGTGGAGCCCCCCTGATGTTCCATGCCGGTGGAGACTGCAGCACAGCTGGAGCAGAATCCAGCGGCAGAGACGGACCGCCTACGCAAACCGCAGACTAGGCATTGTGGTTTGGAGGACATCTTTTTCTGTTTCTTTATTTTCTTTTTCTTTTTTTTTTTTATTATTATTTTTTATATTGTGTACAGGCAATCAGGGGCGCAGCTGTAGGAAGGATAGAAAGAGCACACGCTGAGACCGCCGAGCCCCAAGTGCCCAGCTGCACACAGACCCCGCGGACTTAAACTCCTTTTTTTTTTTTTTTTTTTTTGAAACGAAAACCAAAAAGGAATAGCCAGAAAATGCCCAAAACGGAAGGAAAGGCAAAAACGCTAAGAAATTAAAAGGTATTAAAAGCTAGCAAAGGCAATTACCGCCAAAAGTTAAAATCTAAAATGGCTGCCGCGAGCGAGTTGCGCCGGAGAAAAAAAAGAGCGCCAAAAACAAGAAAGCCAAAAAAAAATAAAGGAAAGGCACCGATGAGTAAAAACCCCGACGGAAGAACACTTACCCTGTAAACGTGGAAAAAACAAGTGATTAGACAGGCGCTCAGCCGGACCGGAGAAAGGCAGAGAACCGAAGTGCTGCAGGGCAGACAAGCACCGGATCGCAGCCGGAGTGTCAGACCGCGTGTACAGGGCAATGGAAAGAAAAATAAGCGCCGCGGGTATGCTGATCCTGCCCCCGAACAGTCCTGGGGGAGCGATCAGAGCAGCCGGCAGAGACTGCAGGCAGGGAACCAGGTGGGAAGAGCAGTGCCGTTCAGCCTCTCCACTGTGTGTCACTGACACTCGCTGCCAAATCCTTTTTTTTTTTTTTTTAACCCAATTAAAGAGACAGTAACCAGGTAAGAGACCCAAAAGAAATCAAAGTAAATTAAAGAAAATGAAACTGGAGAAAACACAAGAAGTGAGCCTAGCTCCAGGCTCACACCACCTCCTGCTGCAAGGAGACTGGACACACTGGAGGGCTCATGGGAGTTCCAGCAGTAAGCAGGCTACGGTTCTAAAGAGTTGATTGGTCCAGTCTCCTTGCTGCAGGAGGAGGTGCACTACCCGGATGTGGAGGACTAAACTGGACACCCGCTCAGGAACTGGCTCATCAAGACAAGATCACATCACCCCCCGGCTCCCAATCAGCTCCCGCATCAGATATAAGACAGTCAAACATATTCAAAATCAAAATAGACCTCAGCACTCAGACTACAACCACTCACACAACCCCACAGCAGCACAAGACCACGGAGGAGAGGCATCTCTGACCTCATCAATACACCAAAGAACTTCACCAAGGTATACAAGGACACCGCAAAAAGAACCCTATCGCTGGCAGCACCTGCAATATGGAACACCCTCCCTGATGACCTATGATCGACATTAAGAACTTTTGGAAACAGCTCAAGACGACATTCTTCATTGAGCACTACGGTGACGTCACATAATCTGCCCGCCAGCCCGGACTACAGACCAACCCCCCTCCCTTTCTCATTCATGTACATAGTATTGTAAAGTAGCGCACACTGTAAATAACCCACCACGAATCAGCGCCAACTTACACACACACGCATTCACTGTATAACACTGCATGCACACACAAATGTCATTATACTTTGATTGTTTGCTGTGTAAACCGCCTTGATTACAGGAGAAGGCGGTATATATATATCCTTTTAAATAAATACATACATACATATTTCCCAGATCGTGGCTAAGGAGGGTGTCGGAGATTTTGAGGGTATTTAGGACTTATATAGTTATATACAGTTAAATCACTTTGTGAGACAGCAGAAAGTATGGAAGGATCTATGGAATAATAGGGAGTGGTTTGAGGCCCTCTGCACAGGACAATTAGGTCAAAAAGGAGCATTGACCAAGCTTTATAAAGGGTTAATGGAGGGAGGAGAAGGAAAACTAGAGTTTATGAAGAAATGGGAGGAAGACTTAGGAGTGCAATGGAACGAAGAGGTGTGGGATAAGGTAATACAGACAGTGGCAGGCATATCTATAGCCACTCAAATTAAAGAAAATGCTTATAAAGTGCTATATCTGTGGACTTGGACACCAACACGTAAAAAAAGAGCAGGACGGGGACAATCTGATCAATGATGGAGGGGTTGCCAAGAGAGAGGGGATATGTTACACATGTGGTGGAAGTGTGGGCAGATTCAAGCATACTGTGATAAGGTATTGGAGATAATTTATGAAATGATAGGACATCGATTACAAAGAAAGCCAGAGGTATGCTTATTGCATCAACTGGAGGAGGATATTTTGGAGAGGGAAAGGGGGTATTGCACCATTGTATAGTGGCAGCAAGAAGTGAGATAGCAAAATATTGGACAGGGTTAGGGAAACCTCAAAGTGAAGGCTTTGTCAGAAGAATGGTGGACCCGTGTTTGATGCATAGATTGACAGGGCTGCGACAAGGGAAAGGAGAGAAGGGAGTGGAACATTGGAAGAGAGTATGGAAATGGTTGGAAACCTGGAAAGGTGGAGAGAAGGGGAGGAGGGAGAAAAGGAGGGATCACTGCAAAGACTACTACTGACATAAAGCACTGATTATGAGCTCAATGATGAAAGATGGCATATATTTGTGATGCATAAGAGAGAGTTGTGATGCATAAGAGAGAGAGTCATGATGGGACATAGAAACATGTACAAATGAAGGGAGAAATAGAGAGGAGAGGGGAGAGAGGGAGGGGGAAGGCTGAAGATTAGGTAATATTGAACGTTGTAATAGCTAGTAGGGGATAAAAGCAAGTTTGATTGTATGATTGTTGTGGAAAATGTTCAATGATGACTTCAGAAGATGTTTGTACTATCTTCTGAAACATTTAATAAAAAGTTAAATGGAAAAAAAATTAAAGTCTGATCATCAAGGCATCCAGATACCTGACATTTTACTTTTTTTTTTTATATCTTTATTGAGGGAACCACAGAGTATCCAGCATACAACACATTAACATAAAGAGGCACACTCCCAACGAGGAAGCGTGGCAACTGTAAAAAGAAAAAAAAAAAAACACAAACCACACACATACAGTACATTGCACTCAAGATATAAAACCAACAATGCCAATTTATACCATCCTGTGGGACCCATTTTCCCCCCATATATTCCCCCCTTCCCATCCTCCACCTCCCAGCATGCACTCCCCTGGCTTCTCCCTAGTCCTGCTCTGACTGTTATTCACAGGCCTGCAGCAAAGGCATCCCACAGGGCACAGTACCTTCACCGAGCTATAGAGGACCCAGGCACCCACTCCACCATCTCCCACATACAGTTGAACCAGTGTATTCCCTCATGGGCCACCAGTTCTAGCCAGAGTGTCAAGATCATTTTGCGAGCAACCATTAAGGCCACCCTCACAAATCTATGCTCCTCTGCCTTCAACTCCCACTTCCACCAGAGCATGTCATCCGCCAGCAAGAGCACAGTGTATGATCACGCCACCTGAGCGCCTATTACCCTCTGTATATGTGCCACTACAGGCGCAGGCACTCACACTCTAAGAAAGTGTGCACCATAGTCCCTCTGTGTGTCTGGCACCTCAAGCACTTTGGGCTCTCCCATAGTCTCAGCCTCGCCCCCTTTCTCTAGTAATATATGCTTGATGTCAGATTGTATACTATGTTGCTTGCAGAGCGGCACTAGAGGTTAATGCAAAAGCATCTCAAAAACACCTGTAAAGGAGGGGTTGTTCCACCTGCTTCCCCAGTTCCCTCATGCAGGACTCTGTCAGCAACACACCCCACTCTACCCACCATTGCTTCTTACCCATCCGATACCATTAACAAAGTCTATTCTGCTTGACAGTTATCCTCAAGAAACACCTGTCTATAGAGGTAAAACCCTCTCAAATCGGTCTCTCCCCAGAACCAGCACTCTACTTAGTGGTGACTGCAAATATGCCATAAGGTGCTTGTTCAGGATCCCTCACATCTCCTTTAGCTGATCAAAAGTAGGGAACCCACGTCCCCCCAGCTGCAGTAGTTAACCCACATATTGACGCCACCCATCGTTATTTTAATGTGCCCCCCAATTAGTGCATGAGGAGAAATGAGGTACTGATTTCCACAAACCTGTAGAGGAATCTGAAGGTGGAGCAATCTAAGAAACTAAGTGGTTGCCAAACACTGTCAATATAAGCACCATGCTGGGTAACACCAAAGGTCTATTCATCCCAACATCTTGTCTCTGAAAGCAGCCAAATTTGGGACAACAGGTCACGAGTACCTTCTATCTTTGCTGGCCACTCACAGAGTTTTGTGGTGATTTTATCAAAACAACAGAGAATGTTTATGGATTTGTCTCTAAGAATTTTTCCAAAACTCCTTTTAAATGCACCAATTTCAGAAGCCTTCACTACATCTTCTGGCAAGTTTCACAGCTTGATTGTTCATTGAGCAAGAAAAACCAAAAGCCACCTTTCTCCATTTTTTAAAATCTACTAGCTAGGGGAAACTTTTTCCAAATGGGTTAGTTTTGCTTATAAGTACAAACAAGAAAAAGCCGCCTGAGAGGTAAAACTAATACCCAAATACACAAAACACTCTCAGTAAACCACTAGTTATTCCAACTTCAAGTCATAAACTAGAATAAGAGTATAAAGTCTTCAATACAAATCTAAACAATGGGCTCTCGCCGGACCTCAGGACTTATACACCCCCCATGTGGCGAATTTATCACCATAGGGTTATGGTGGACACTTACATCATAGGTCCTGAGCCTCACCAATTATATAATTATAACACCAAATAACCTCACACAATAAACCATTCACAAACTTTCCCAATATTAGAACTACACAGGGATCCACCAGTCATTCAAATCAGTATACCAAAAATCCCAATCATTCATAATCATTCACATACACAAACCACACATATTATAAAAGAGTGTCCAGTAACGCTCTAGAAAACAGAAAGCAACAGCAGCAAAGTACCCTCTGGGTTAAATCCAAATTCTGTTCATACAAAAGATATAAAAGGGGATATGCTCAGTATCAATGTCCGCAATAGAATGCTGTAAAAGGAAATAAGCAAAAGCACATCAGATAAAATTTATAGTTCTCCAACGAACAGAGAGTAAGCTGTTACTTATCTGCTACGAGTCAAATATCATCACTCCATGGCTCTAAACGAGCAGCTGCAAAGGTCACCAAACAACGTTCTGTTCAACGAAAGCCTCCGTTTCGCCACCAGGCTTCATCAGGAACCAGATTTAAAGAAATCTCATAACTTGCTAAACTCTTCCACCGCTCAGACACACAACATGAAAACGGTTAGCCGCCCTCTTCCTATGGCTGTATCCTGCCCCCCATCTGATCTAGCTATAACCAATCATCAGTTGTATATAACTCTATGTAAATTTTATATGTATATATCTTATAAATAGTTTCCCCCGTTATTCTCCCATTATGACTGTACCCCTGTTCTATGTAAGCACATTGTGTTATGTAAAAAACATTGTTGCACTGTTCAGTTGTAATGTAAACCGCACTGATCTTAATAGCGCGGTATATAAGAAAAGCAAATAAATAAATAAATAAATAAGAGTCATGAACCTCATTCCTAAGCTAGGGTCTACTACCTGTTAGGATCAAAGAGTGTCCCCTAATCCTAGTAATTTAATTTTATTTATTTTTCTTATATACCGCGTTTCCGAGGATCCATGCTGTTTACAGAGAATACAACTCAACATTACATAAAACAATTTGCATGGAACAGTGAAAAGTAATATCTGAAGGAATAAAATAACTATTCCCTATCTGTTCTACTCTACTCATAATTTTATAAACCTCTATCGTAACACCTCTCAGTTGCTTCTCCTCTAAACTAAAGAGCCCTAACCTTTAGTCTTTCATTGTAAGAGAGTTGTTCCATCTCCTTTATTACTTGTCACTTTCTCTGTGTTTGGCAAAATGTTGTGAAGTTAAAGGAACATTTACAGTGGATATAAAGAGGTATAGAACTATGGAGCTGTAAAGGTCACTAGACAGAAGTCATTAACTTATGTATCCTGTTCAGAGAGCCACATCTCTAGAAAGGTAGTTTCTATTCCATTCTATCTACACCCAAGGCCAGGCCAACCTAGGCAGTCAGGTAAGATGAGAGCATCTGGAGGATGGCAAAAGGCAGGATATTCAAAGCCAAGCAATGGATTCTGACAGCCAGGGAGGGCATAGAGCTGCCTAGAGTACCAACACCTTGAACCAACTCTGGGGTCGGCCCTGTCTACACTCTTAAGATATTGACAAAGTGGAAGAGAAGCCATACCAAGAAAGACTACCAGGTTGTACCATAAGAGTTCTAGAGGGATAAATATGATATTCTGGAAAAGAAGAGGAAAAAGAGAAGATGCTGAGGGGCATAACATCACAGTAAAACCATGCAGTGGCTTAAGTACACAAAAGGTAGAACGTTGAATGAAAGAGCGACAAGCAGATTGAAAGAAAAAGAAGAAGATGGGAAAAGGGAATGAAAGCAAAGGAAGGCAAGCAACGTAGGAAAAGTAAAGATGGATAGAGAAAGCAAGATGGATATTTATTTGCAACGTTTTTATATACCTATGAAGCGGGGGTAGGCAGACAAACAGAAGGGAAAAGACAAAACAAGTGGTTGAGATATACGAAAAGCAAGAGAATCAGATGGGAGAAATACAAGAATTCGAGCCGCACTTACCTGTACGGGGATCGAAGGTAACCACGAACACAGCCACGATATGATCCTCCTCCTCGTCCTGCTGCTCAAGCGGCCACGAGAGCCCTACAGCAGAGCCCGACACGGCAGGACCCTCAGCCCAGTCCAAAAGCGGAGCTCGATCCACCTGCTCCGCCATGGTTGAGAGGGCTGACTCTCAGACTTACGAAGTACCAGGACTTCCGGCGACCTGAAACGCCTCTATACCCAAAACCGCATCCCACCCTCCCACCGCACATACAGCATTTTCTCCAGCAGTGCAAATGCGTCATATCCGTCCAGTAACTCCGCCCCCATAGCCGAGGATGGCACCGTTGCATAAGGTGAATGTTTGTTTTCCTCAGTGTGAAAGTGTTGACTCCGGTTTTTCTAAGAAGTCTCTCCATCTGACATCAAATTCGATAAACAACCCAACTGCGTTTCCCAAATAACTCCTCTGCATACGTGCCATCTTCGTGTCTCCAAACATATCCCTTTCCGTCACTGCGTGAGCGGGGATTAACTCGCATATTGACAGGAAGAGATGAAAAAAGCAGCCGCTCTCCCGATCCTCTCCTGCCTGATTTCGCTCACCCGACTCCGCTGATTCCCTCCTATCCTCACAAAAAAATCTGGTGGTCTGGAGCCCCCAGAATAATGACTGGTGGCCTATAATTCCCAAACCACAAGTACCCCAAAAGTCATTGGTGGTCCGTGGGCCCCAAACCCCAAAAATAATAATTGATGGTTGCCATCAAAATAGGCATTGCTGGCCACTTCCCCAAATATCATTGGTGGTCTACGGGCCTCAGAATACTTTCAAGCCCCACCCCCAGTACTTCCAGTGTTGGCAGGCAGAGGTGATGATGCCCAAACACTCTTGCCTCCATCTTCCCAAATAGGGTGTCTGACCCTACATAGTGCATCCTGGGATGCATCACACAGGTTAGTCTGCCAAATAGACAACAACGAGCCCACAGACCACCAATTATGTTTTGGAGGGGTTCAATATGGTGGGGGCTAGAGCCCATTGGCCACCAATTACACAGGTACACTAAAAAAAATTTTTTTAAACTGCCTCTAATGTTTCGATTGATTTTTACGTTTTTTTGGTGCGCTGAATCCAAATCTGGTAACCAATTTGCTCCATCACGTACAGATTTTTTGCTACATTGGGTTAGCAGTTTGAGGTGAACGTTTCAGATTGAGTGCGATTGAGATAAAAGTTTCTTGGATGAATTCTTTATACTAATTGTTTAGTAGTTATTCAAATAAGAATAAAGAAAATTGTAACAAGGCAGCACATAAGAATAGAGTAATGTCAACAAAACACACTGTGATGGTAGCAAAATTGTCTGCACTTAAAACAGCCACATACATGTGCACAAACATTGAGCATATAAGAGCGAGGTTAGACACAAAGCAAAGCAAAGAAATGTGCAAAAAATGTTGTACAGGTATGCATGTAAGAATAGAAAACGCAAACCGCACCATTGCAATACATGAAGACAAACACCCGATGGTGTGAAAATAAAATTCTAATAAATGAGATCCGACACTGTGGTAATAACTAGCAAATTTTTATTTCAAAGTTTAGTAAAAACATGATATTTGTCAACACAGTTTAGATTTTAAAGTCATTCTTGGGTCAATCAATCTCCTGGTGGGCCCGTTTCTTCTTCCCCCGAATGCTTCTCTTGGTGCGCTGCTTGGCATATTTTTCATCTGGGGTTTCCCGCAGCAGCAACCAGCAGAAATCAGACATCATAGTGGTGTTCCATCTTCCTTGGTACCTTCTCTCTCTGCGTCCTTGATGTCCTGGTGAAACCTTTCACCTTGTTCTTCACTGTACGCCCCCAAGTTTTCGGGAAAGTAGTTCACATGGGAGTGCAAGAAATGGACTTTCAGGCTCATGTTACAGCCTTGTTCTTTGAAGGCATTGAGCATCCTGGCAACAATATCCTTATAGTTCTCATCCCGCCTGTTCCCCAAGAATTTGAGAACAACATCCTTGAAGGAATCCCAGGCTTCTTTTTCCTTCTCAGACATCGTTTCAGCGAATGCTCCATCTGAAATGAGTTTCCTTATATCAGGGCCAACAAACACTCCTTCCTTTAGCTTTGCTTCAGAAAGTCGGGGGAACTTTGAGCAAAGGTACAGAAAGCACTCACCATCTTTTGGAAGGGACTTGATGAATTGCTTAATGAGACCCAACTTAATGTGGAGAGGTGGTAATAGAATTTTATCACGAGGTACCAAGCTCTCATGAAGAACATTTTTCTCACCGGGTCTCAAATACTCCCGAATTGGCCAGTCTCTTTTCCCCCAGTGTAGGTCGCGGGCCCGGCTATCCCACAAGCAAAGGAAGCAGGGATATTTGGTGAAACCGGATTGCTGCCCTAATAGCATGGATAGAATTTTAAAGTCTCCACAAATCATCCACTTATGCTCATCATAACGAATCTTCTGAAGAATCAGGGCCAAATTCTCGTATTTTTCTTGGAGAATAACAGAGTGAGCAATAGGAACTGAAGCGAATGTGTTGCCATTATGAAGAAGAACACCTTTTATGCTGTCTTTTGACGAATCAATGAACAGCCGCCATTCAGCAGGATCATACTTGAGTTTAAACTTTTCCATCACTCCGTATATATCGTTGCAAAATACCAAATCTTCCTCTTTGCTGAAATACTTTAAAAATTGTGTCTCGCGGTTGCGGTACCAATAAAAAGTTGTTCCTGGTGACAATAGATTTTTCTGTTTAAGCCGAGAACCTAGCAGTTGGGCAGCATCTTTTGGGAGTCCTAAATCCCGGACTAAATCATTCAATTCAGCTTGAGAGAAAAGTTCAGGTTTCGAATCTGGTTCAGTTTCAAACTCGGAAGTACTGGACTCATCGGGAAAAGCCATCTGATGAGTCTCATCATGATCAGAACCGTCCACACAAATATGATCCAAAGATTTTGGTGGTTCAGGCACAGGTACTTCATTGCTATGAGGCATAGGCCTAATTGCTGAGGGAAGGTTGGGGTAACTTATTACGTTCTTATTTTTTAAGTTGTATCCCTTCACAATGCAAGAGCAAAAATAGCAGTCACTGCTGTGGTCTCTTTGTTCACGCCACATCATAGGTATTCCGAAACGAAATGCTTGTTTTTTACCTTTCATCCATAAGCGTAGATCTTCCTCACATGTCTTGCACACTTTGTGAGGAGCCCACGGTTTGTCTTGATCGCCTAACTTCAAACCGAAATAGGCGAAATATACTTTTTTAATAAATGCAGAAATGTTCCTCTGCCGCTTTTTCACGGTATATTCCCCACAAATAAAACAAAAACTGTCCGGAGAGTTGACGCAACCTCTGGCTCTGTGAGCCATCACAAATACACAACACTGCAAACTACAACTGTAGTGAACCACTTCGGAATAAAGCTGGATTACGACTGAGCAAACAAAAGGTAATAATGAACTTGCAAGTGTCGCGCCCTCTCTGGCCAAGCGGTAGCCACTGGTATTGCAAGGCTCTGGAGGGTGGTAGTTGTGCCTTCACTGATATAAACCACAAAACACTTCTTTCCAAATTAAAGGGTTTTATTCCCCGTCCCTTGAGGGTACTTTATCTTCAGGAACATAAATCAAATGCCTTGCTTGGACATATAACATAAAGTAACAAAAGCAAACAGAACTTGCTTCCTTCAGCTTCCAAAACAACAAATAAATGAAAAGAACAAAACAACTTAAATACTTCAATATGGTTCTTTCTCCTGTAGCTGACAGCACAGCTTATATCTGCTTTATTTAGAGAGAGCTGCAGCCTGTTGCTTATAACACTAAAGCTATGACACAAACTAATTACTTATCTGAGAGAGAACTCAGGTTCAATCAAGGTCAAAGAGCAGTCCATCAATTCTGGCATATCATTTTCTTCTGCATTCTGATATTCCATTAACTCCGGCTGACTGGAAGGTTCATTCTGGACCTCAGCAGTAACGTGGGAGAATGGCTGGTTAACCTCGTCAGACAGGAAGTTCCTCTCTTCCTTAGAGCTAGTGTCTCTCTGGGAATTACCATGTATTCTAGAGTTGAGCTTTTCAGGGCACTGCCCCTGCTGGTATTTTAGAATATAGCTCAACTCCTGGTTTGCTCTGCTAGTGGGATAATTAAGGGAATTTCTCTGCCGGTTCAGGCTTCCCTTTTGTAACCCAGCTGAGCTAGATTGGAGAGCTCGTGACGGAGTTTCACAGGGAGCTGTGAGCTTACAATGACTACAAAACTCTTCAGCTTTATCTGGTAAGTAAAACCTTTTTCTTCTAGGGTTTTTAAAACCAGGAGAAGGGATATTTTCAGTCTCTAGATAGTGGGACCTTGTGTGCCTATTTCCATACCTCCAGGGTTGTCTTCTTTCATATGGCAAATCACTCTTGCATTCACTCTGTGCACTGGAACCTGCAACTGCAGTCTTCTTGCGTTTCTCTGACTCAAACACACTATCTGGCTGTTGATATCTCTCTGCTTCACTCAGGTCTTCGGTTCCCCTCTGACCTTCACGCTGGCTCTCTAGTTGCTCCAAAGCCTCATTGTCACTCTCTCTTACATTCTCATACCTGCTCCATGCTTCCCAGGGTTTTAGCTGCCTTTGCTGTATTCTCTCAGAGTGTGTCCGTGGCTGCTTCAGCTCCTCTTTCTCTCTCTCTCTGATTGCCTGGGAACCTATTTTATCCCAGTGTTTCCTTGCTCCACCCCCACCCAGCTGAACCCTGTCAGGTAAAGTGAATTCCCTTCCTTTGCTGGCTGGGTGTGTCCTCATTGGGCTTTTGCACGTGTTTCTAGGTTGCTCACGGTAACCATCTGACATTTCCTTGTTTACCCTGTCACTTTTCCTGTGCTCCTTTATACTGAACTGCATTTTCTCGGGTTGTTTGGGGTCTGCCCTGTTACATATTCCCCTCCTTAATATATTACTTGCTGCCGTAATTTTTAGCGGACAGCAAGTAATCCCTTGCGGGGCCCAACCGTGCTGCTCGTGATAGGCCAAATTGGCCGTGGCTACTCTTTCTTTCCACGGTTTTAGTACGTTTACGTGGTATACTTGTCTTCGCCCTCTGTCATTCTCCACTAAGTACGATACAAAACCTATCTTTTTTATTACTATAGCTGGCCCTTTCCAGTGAGACTCGAATTTCGGACCTGGGTCCGCTACTTGGATAAGAACCTTGTCACCCGCTGCCAGTTCTCTAGTTTGTGTATCCCTGTCATAATAACGCTTCTGGCGCTGTTTGCTACGGTTTAGATTCTCCCCTGAGGCTTGGGATGTTTTTCTTAAGCGTGTCCTCAATTCTTTCAGGAATTGAGGAATCCCTACTTCTGGCACTTTCGGTTCTACCCATTCATCCTTTAAGATGTCTAACACCCCCCTTGGCGTCCTCCCAAATAATAATTCAAACGGGGATACTCCCAGTGAGGTTTGTACCCGCTCTCGGCAAGTATACATTACGAAGGGAAGTAATGTATCCCATTCTCTCATCTCATCCTTTCTTAATCCTCTTCGCAATAGGTGTTTTATCGATTGGTTGGTGCGTTCTACCAGCCCGTTGGTTTGGGGTGATACGCCGATGTCTTAATGTGGCGTATCCCAAACGCCTCCCAAACTCTCGCAAGGTATCTCGAGACAAAGTTAGTGCCTTGATCAGTCAGGATTTCCTGGGGAAACCCCACCTCGCAAAAAAGCTTTATTAGCTCCTGCGCTATGACTTTAGCAGAGATGTTTCTAAGGGGTATGGCCCACGGGAATCGGGTCGCATGGTCCACGATGACTAAGAGATACTGAAAACCCCTAGGTGTTTTTGTTAAAGGGCCTACGATATCCATCCCTATTCTTCTAATAGGGGCAGCGATGGTGGGTAATGGTATCATGGGGGCTGCTTTGGGTTTAGATACAGAAACCCTCTGACATGCAGGGCATGCATCACAGTATCTTTTTGTTTCCTGATACACCCCAGGCCAATAAAAACGTGCTAAAATTTGATCAAGGGTTCCTTGAACACCTTTATGCCCCCCAATCGGATGGTCGTGGGCTAAACGTAGAACTACTGCCTTAAAGGCGACCGGCACGACCAATTGCTTTCTCACCGTTCCGGTATAGGGATCCAAACCTTCTCTATATAAAATATTGTTATCCAACAAGAACCGGGGCAACACCTCCCGCTCTTCTTGGGCCCATTCGAAAGCTCTTTTGAGAGCTTGGTCTGCTCTCTGCTCCATTGGGAACAATGGAAATTTTTGTACAAGGGCGGCAGGGACCCAGGGTAGTCCTTCTCCCATTTCTAACTCCCTTCTCTCGTGGGCTCTTTTGTTTCTTCCCTGCTGTCTTTTAGCCCTAGTTTTCTTACCTTCTCCCTCAGGGTTCTGCACCAAATCATCATGATTAGGTAGCGGATTCACCTCTTCTGCCTCTTCTGTCTTTTCCTCAGGAACTTCTTTTTCCCCTTTTCCTGTAGATATTTCTACTTCCTCTACGGGAGTTTCTTGGGGTGTATCTATGGGGATCTGGGATCGCGTTGAAACTAAACCTGCCTTCATGGTTATCCCCTGCCTCAACCCACCTGTAAAAGAAGGCCAGTCCCTGCCTAAAACTAATTTTTGGGGCAGCCCAGGGATCACCGCTACTTGCACCTTCCTTTCTATTCCTAGTGCTTTTACCTGCACTTGGGATAAAGGGTAAGGAAGCTGTGCGCCATGTACGCATTTTATTTCTATTTGTTTTGGGGCTACTGAGCGAGACGGTTTCAGAGTCTCCCAAAATTCTCGGGCTATTAAACTTTGCTCCGCCCCTGAATCCATTATGGCTAGAGTATCTGCCCCCTCAACCTGTACCTGCAGGAATATTCCTTTTGGAACTGATTTTCCTGCCCCTACCATAAGAACTGTTTTAACTCGGCAATCTTTTATCACATGACCAGGTTTGTTACATCTGTAGCACCTTCTAGTGTTCCTATCTCTACCCTCTTTGCTAGGGTCATATGCAGCCATTCTATCTCGCGCGTACTTTCCACACTCATCCACTCCAGTCACACTTGCACCTTTTGAAAGGTTCACCTTAAAAGTACTAGTATGTGCTGCCTCCCTGAACACTTCAGCCATCTGAGCTGCTTCAACTGTGTTTAAACAATTTTGCAGGGTTAAAAACGTTTTCATTTCACCTGGTATTGACATCAAAAACTGTTCTAGGACAATCTCATCAAGTATGGACTCAAGCGTTTTGCCATCAGGATCCAACCACTTATAGGCTAGGTTCTTGAGCCTCTGGCATAAGGCTTTCGGAGTCTCGTTTTCCATCATCATTGCCTCTCTAAATAATCTCCGGTAGTGTCTGGGCGTGAGACCAAGGCGGTCTTTCACTGCCTTTTTAATTTCATTATAATTATTTGCCAAACTGGCAGGCATGGTTTTAAAAGCGGATAAGGCCTCGCCACTCAAAGTCATTGCGAAACGCATAGCCCATTGTTCCACAGGCCATTTTGAGTTCTCAGCAATGCGTTCAAAGGCCTCTATAAAATCGTCGGGGTTATCTGCCCGCCCTAAATGTTTGTATACAAGTCCCGTATTCATTTCTACTTGCGGTATTGTAGCTTTGTCTTCCCGAGCCTTTTCCAGTAACGCTGTCATGGCTTCCAGCAATGGTTTCTGCTGTTCCTTCATTGTAGTCATATACTGTTCTTGCAGGTGTTGGAGCATCTTGGCCTGCTTCTCCTGCTGCTCATTCATCCAGGCCCATAGATCTTGGGGATCCATCTTCTTTTTTGCTGCACCTGAAAATAAAAGAGAAGAGACCCACCAAGTGCGGCACACACACAAAGGTTGTTTTTTCCTTTTTGGCTCCCCTTTTCTCACGGTATCCTATACCCGTCTACCCAGGCTACCAATACCTTAGTCTCCTGGTGACATCAGCATGTGAGAAGGGGTCTTTTCCACCGCTGGCCGTCTTACCAGCCGAATCTTCCTTGATTAGTGCTTTAAAACACTTCTTTTTGCCTTTCAGCAATGTCCTTTCAGGCAAATCCTTATTATGCCCCCGAAAATTTTTTTATCCTGCCAACTACGCCATTTATGTCGCGCCCTCTCTGGCCAAGCGGTAGCCACTGGTATTGCAAGGCTCTGGAGGGTGGTAGTTGTGCCTTCACTGATATAAACCACAAAACACTTCTTTCCAAATTAAAGGGTTTTATTCCCCGTCCCTTGAGGGTACTTTATCTTCAGGAACATAAATCAAATGCCTTGCTTGGACATATAACATAAAGTAACAAAAGCAAACAGAACTTGCTTCCTTCAGCTTCCAAAACAACAAATAAATGAAAAGAACAAAACAACTTAAATACTTCAATATGGTTCTTTCTCCTGTAGCTGACAGCACAGCTTATATCTGCTTTACTTAGAGAGAGCTGCAGCCTGTTGCTTATAACACTAAAGCTATGACACAAACTAATTACTTATCTGAGAGAGAACTCAGGTTCAATCAAGGTCAAAGAGCAGTCCATCAATTCTGGCATATCATTTTCTTCTGCATTCTGATATTCCATTAACTCCGGCTGACTGGAAGGTTCATTCTGGACCTCAGCAGTAACGTGGGAGAATGGCTGGTTAACCTCGTCAGACAGGAAGTTCCTCTCTTCCTTAGAGCTAGTGTCTCTCTGGGAATTACCATGTATTCTAGAGTTGAGCTTTTCAGGGCACTGCCCCTGCTGGTATTTTAGAATATAGCTCAACTCCTGGTTTGCTCTGCTAGTGGGATAATTAAGGGAATTTCTCTGCCGGTTCAGGCTTCCCTTTTGTAACCCAGCTGAGCTAGATTGGAGAGCTCGTGACGGAGTTTCACAGGGAGCTGTGAGCTTACAATGACTACAAAACTCTTCAGCTTTATCTGGTAAGTAAAACCTTTTTCTTCTAGGGTTTTTAAAACCAGGAGAAGGGATATTTTCAGCCTCTAGATAGTGGGACCTTGTGTGCCTATTTCCATACCTCCAGGGTTGTCTTCTTTCATATGGCAAATCACTCTTGCATTCACTCTGTGCACTGGAACCTGCAACTGCAGTCTTCTTGCGTTTCTCTGACTCAAACACACTATCTGGCTGTTGATATCTCTCTGCTTTACTCAGGTCTTCGGTTCCCCTCTGACCTTCATGCTGGCTCTCTAGTTGCTCCAAAGCCTCATTGTCACTCTCTCTTACATTCTCATACCTGCTCCATGCTTCCCAGGGTTTTAGCTGCCTTTGCTGTATTCTCTCAGAGTGTGTCCGTGGCTGCTTCAGCTCCTCTCTCTCTCTCTCTCTGATTGCCTGGGAACCTATTTTATCCCAGTGTTTCCTTGCTCCACCCCCACCCAGCTGAACCCTGTCAGGTAAAGTGAATTCCCTTCCTTTGCTGGCTGGGTGTGTCCTCATTGGGCTTTTGCACGTGTTTCTAGGTTGCTCACGGTAACCATCTGACATTTCCTTGTTTACCCTGTCACTTTTCCTGTGCTCCTTTATACTGAACTGCATTTTCTCGGGTTGTTTGGGGTCTGCCCTGTTACACAAGAAACTGAAATTTGACAGGAACGTTCATGTCGCAACCACCGTGTTTGAGCGAGCGAATGAGGCGAGGCGAACAGGAAAGAACATGCGCCAGCGCGAGTACTGGATTTAGCCCCCTGCCTCCCAATTGTCCTGTTAATGTATAAAATGAATACAAAACACTCTAAAATATCATGAGGGAGTGTTTCTAGTTAGTTAACCATTACAACCTCTATTTTGGGCCAAGAAAATAAACTGCAGTCGGCTAAAAAGAAATTATGTGAACATTCCTTATATGGGTAAGAAATCTAATTTTGCAAGAAAACGTGACGTGATGGAACATTTTGGCTATTTTTCCTGGATTCAGCACCCCAAAATCTATAGGAATCAGTTGCAAAACTGGAGGCAGTTTTTTGGTAGTGTACCTGTGTTATTATTTTGGGAGTTGTGAGCCCACAGGCCACTAATTATTTTTTGTGAGAGTTTCAGGCGTATATATTGGAGCCACTGGAGCCCAGGGCTGGCACTACCATTAGGCAAACTAGGCATTTGCCTGGAGTGCTGATGTTCTGAGGGCACCCCATTGCCACCACTGCCACTCCTCTCCAGGGCCTGCAGCAGCAGTATTGGATTGAAACCGTGATGCAGCGCATGATGCATTTTGAAAGATTTTGGCACCAAGACAAGCAAATGTGGAGAGCACTTCTGCCTCCCATCACATTCAAGGTACTGGGGAGATGGAGGAGGAGGTGGGGGTGAGGCAGTACAGAGCAGACTAATATTCGTTGGGAAAGGGCTCAGGAGTGGGGACACTCAGATAGCAATGTTTTTGAGAAGGGATCAGGGGATGAGGTACGGGCCACTGGGGTCACCAATGTTTCAAGTGTGGATGGAGGAATCGGGAGTTGGGGCCTCCAGTTATTTTTTTAGGCAATCAGGGAGTGGGGGGTTTGGAGTGGGTCAGTGGGGGATCGGGGGTCTGGGCCTGATTGGGTCATTTGAGATGATGTGTCAAACTTCACCCCAGATGATCCTTTCACTCACTGCAGCATCTTTACATCTTCTTGATTCTGCTATAAAGATCCATCATGATAAGCAGAGCAAAAAACTGCACTAAGTTTCAGCAGTTTTTTAATATCAGGGAGCAATTAGATATTCTTTCATCTGCATGCAAATAGCATGCCCTTTGCGCTATGCTTTAGAACAATGTTTTTGCTTAGGATATTCCTGCGTTAGCTTGCGTTTAGCATCCAGGAGCAAGTCTAGTGTGAGAAAATCTTGAGCAAAATGCCGAACTAGAGCATAGAGCAGTTTGCTGCAACGGTCCCACTTTGTGTAAAGAAAATATTAAAAATAGTGCACCCTACAAAGGTCCTAAAATCTGTAATTCACAAGTAATAATTATGACCGCTAATCTGTGAAATTATTCTCTGTAGTAAAGAATATGTTCCCGAACCATATGTGTGTTTAGGTTCTTTAAAGAAGGCTTGACAAACCTGTTCTGAGGACTCCACAGCCAGTCGGGTTTTAAGAATCTTTGCAATAAATACAAATGAGATAAATTTGCATATACTGGGTCTATAATATATGCAGATTTATATTATGCATATTTGTTGTAGCGATGTTGAAAACCATACTGGTTGTGGGGTCCCCAGGATAGGTTTGGGAAATCCTGACTTAAAAGATCCCTCCTTTCCCTGTTCTTTTGTTCCCCTTCTCCCCATTTATTTACTCCCATACATTCTCCCACAAACTCATCCACCCCATGTACTTTCTCTCCCACTCACACACATCCCCATGTTCTCCCACCCACCCCATGTCATCCTCACTCCTCTCCTCAGGAGGTCCTCCCCCATTCACCCTAATGTTTTCTCCTTCTCCCACTCCTTCACTTAATCTCATGCTCTTCCATCCCTCCCCTCTTTACTCACTAAGCCCTATGTTGTTCTTTTCCATTCCCATGCACTCTCCCCTAACTCACCCACCCCCATGCTTTTTCTTGCACCACTTATCCACCCATCCCCAATCTGCTCCCCACATTCAGTCATCCTATGCTCTTCACCTTCTGCTTGCTTATCCTCATGCATTTCCTTCACTCCCCCACTGCTCTTTCCACTGCGCTGCCTCATACACAGTCTGCAGCTTCTCTTTCGATTTTCAGCCTGCAGGGCTCATACATCCCTGATGGCATATCTGAATTTGCTGCATTTTGTAGGCTAGATTTTGACTTGTCAAGAACTATGGATCCTCTCTGGAATGTTTTTCTCATGTTCCTCTTCTTTGACCAATGTTGTTGTCGTTAAGTGCCATCGAGTTAATGTCAACTCATGGCGACCCTCTGGATAGTTGTTCTAAACTGTGTTCAGTCCTTAGTCAGGCGGCTCATTGTTGACAGAGTAGCACCCATACCTGCTTTTATTGTACCTTCTTCCAGCAACACAAGCAGCGACTGTACATATGGACTTCACCCAATGGATTGTACAAAAATCTTTGACCAATAAAGAAATTAAATTTGGGTAGTGGAACCACTGGTATTGATTCTATGTTAATTTATTTTATTTTATTTGTGTAATTTAATATACAGTTCAACGTCTATATAATATCTAGGTGGTGTACAATAACAAGATTAAAAGGTGAAGTTGACTAGGAACTACATGTAAGAAGTTGATACAACAGCCACAAGTGGGCAAAGTTACAATTTGTAGCAGAAAAAGTCAAATATCTACATAAGGGGAACAAAGCAGCTAATTACCACCAAGCCATTGCTCTATCAACAGGCCTCAACAAAAACCTAGGTGAGGATTGAATTTGATGGAGTCTCCATCACCAAGTCCAATTTATCCAAGGCTTGTTTAGGGTGCATGTGGCTGAGCAAGTAGGTCTGAAATTCACCAGAGCATAAGGCAGCAGCATAGTCTGCAGGCGATACAGATCTCTCTTCACACTACTGCATTTGCCAGTACAGCACAGCATCCAAAGGATCCACTAACAAGTGCATCACAGCAGCATAGGTGTAGTTTGGGGGGGGGGAGCATGGGGGGCAGTAGCCCCCCAAATGTTGCAGGCACTGATGGTGATCTGGTACCTATGTCTCAATATGTCTTCCATACCTTTTGTCTCCCCAAAGTAAGAAGGCAAACTACGCCATTGCACAGCAGCTGAAGTTCAGGGCACTGTTCAGGAGTTTTGGAGCATGGATCTGTGTGCCCAGTGCTAGCTATTGCCCTGCCCAGATCTGTCTATTTATTATAATTAAACATTTATTTCCTTATCGCTTCTCCGGGCCAGTCCAGGGTACGGTAGGGTTGTCTTTCAGTCCTCAGCAGCTGAACGGGACGTCAAGCTGACTCTCTCCCTGGTGTATTTGACGGTGACCTTTGTTGGTTGGGGTTTAGTAGCAGAGCTCTAGCGGGGCTACCTTCTGCTATACTCCTCAGAGATTTCTATGAAGTTGCATTTAATTTATAGTTTAAAAAAAAAAAAAAAGACACTCGGGACCTGCGACGGCTGTTAGGCCAGAGCTGAAGGCAAAGCCTGCTTTCTGGAGTCCTTGGTCCGTTTGTCGGAGTTTTGGTCCTGGGAGCACCAGTAACCATTCTCCTGGAAGGGACTGCCGTGTCTTCTTTTCCGCTAGCAGCGGGTCTGTGGGAGCGCGATCGAAGCAGTTTCCTGTCAGGTCAGTGTGCTTGTGGAGCTATAGCACTTGTAAGAGTGGGGGCATCGCACTTCGGAGTCTCTGTGCTGTCGGGGCTCTGGCGGTAAAACTTGCTCCGTTCTTTTTTTTTTCTAGAGCGGCACTGCTGTTTCGTTGCCTTTATTGTTTTTAATTGCCTTGCCTTTTGGGAGTTTTCCCGCGCTATTGGCTGCGCCGCAAAATGGATCCTAAGGGGTTAGGAGACTCAGGGAAGCCTCTTCTCACCGCGGAAAGCGCGGGAATGGCGGCCATTTTGAAGGAGCCGGCCGTTTCTCCCGCGGGGCACTCAAAGCCGTCAAAGAGAAAATCAAAATCAAATAAAGATGCTACCGTCCAGGATAAGCCCTCACAGAAACTCCCTGAAGCTCAGGAGGCTGTTTCTTCTTTGTTTTCTCCGGCGTTTATTTTAGCCATGCATAAGGCTTTCCTCTTAAAGACCTCTTCAGCAGTAGTTGCTGATCCTGGAGTTTCTTTAATACAGCCCTCCCTGCCTGAGGTAAGTGCCTTAGATCCAGGAGAGGGTACCTCTAAAGCAGGTCTCAGGTCGGTCTCTGAGTTGGACGCCAGTGCGGAGCAGTTTGACCCTCCTCTGGGATTGGAAGAGGGTGAGATTCTCTCTGAGACAGGCTTAGATCATTGGCCTGGGGAGCTAGAAGATGGTGAATTGGTGCCTGGCGAGGATCCTAACATTTTTAGGGTCTTTCGCAAGGAGGAGTTGGGGGCCCTTATTGCGCAGTCCTTAGGGGCGCTCAATCTTTCTATGCCCGCTGTATCTCAAGAACCGCTGGAAGATCCCTTGTTGCAAGGTTTTAAGGCTGAACAACGCTGTTTCCAGTGCATCGGGTTATCAAGCAGATGATTGAATCAGAATGGGAATACCCAGAGGCTACGCTGCGCGGTAGTCGGGCCCTGGATCGCCTTTATCCGGTGCCTCAGGAGGAAAAAGAATTGTTAAAGATGCCTAGAGTGGATGCCTTAGTCGCTGCGGTCACTAAGAAGACCACCATTCCTGTGGAAGGCGGAGCGGCGCTTAAGGATCTGCAGGATCGTAAGTTGGAAGTGCTCCTGAAGCAAGCTTTTGATGCCTGCGCTCTTTCGCTACAGGCTTCTATTTGCAGAGCTTATGTCTCCAGGGCTTCTATCCGCTGGTTACAAGGCGACGGTACGGCGGATCCGGTGAATGACTCTCCGGTGGAGGGAGCTAAGTTGGAATCAGCGGCGGCCTACCTTGCGGATGCCTTTTATGATTTGGTGCGTATTGCTGCGAAGGCCATGGCGTCGCTAATTTCGGCCCGGCGTTTTCTTTGGTTGCAAAACTGGGCGGCTGATTCCTCTTCTAAATCCCGGCTCAGTAAGCTCCCCTATAAGGGCAGGTTGCTTTTTGGTGAAGCCTTGGAGAAGATAGTTAAAGATCTAGGAGACTCCAAGGGCGGTCGGTTGCCAGAGGATCGTCCAAGGGAGTCTAGGGGTACTCCCTCACTGCGTGGTCCAGGTAGGGAGTTTCGGAGGTTCCGAGGGGCTCGGTTTTCTCCCTATCCCAGGGGCCGTTTCGGGCCTCGTTCTCAGTCCTTTCGTGGATCTAGAGGCTTCAGCAGAGGCTTCTTCAATTCCCAACAATCCTCCGCTAAAAAGCCACAATGAAGTTCGGCTGGTCCAGCCGGAGACTCCTGTAGGAGGCCGGTTGCAGGAGTTTCTCCCGGCCTGGACCACCATAACTACAGACAAGTGGGTACTCGAGATCGTTCGGGACGGGTACGCGCTGGAATTCGCTTACCCGTTGTCAGAGGCCTTCCTGCAGTCTCTCTGCGGGCTGGGTTCAAAGCGGCAGGCTATTGCCGAGACCTTGCAGCGCTTGCTGTACCTCCGGGCAGTGGTTCCCGTGCCTCCAGACCAGTGCGGCTCCGGTCGATACTCGATTTATTTCGTGGTTCCCAAAAAAGGGGGGTCTTTTCGACCTATTCTAGATCTCAAGCACGTGAATCGGGCTTTGAGGGTTCCTCATTTTCGGATGGAGACGCTGCGGTCCGTTATTCGGGCAGTGTGTCCGGGGGAGCTGCTTACTGCCATAGATCTCACAGAAGCTTATCTCCATATTCCGATCCGGCTGGATCATCAACGTTTTTTGCGGTTTGCAGTACCCATGGGTCATTTTCAGTTCCGAGCGTTGCCGTTCGGGCTCGCAACGGCACCTCGTACCTTCACCAAGGTGATGGTCGTGGTGGCAGCGTCCCTGCGGCAGGAAGGTGTCAGGGTGCATCCCTATCTCAACGACTGGTTGATCAGGGCCGATTCGGTTTCCGGCTCGATAGAGGCTACGGCTCGGGTGGTGCAGCGGTTGGAACAATTTGGTTGGGTAATCAACCACACAAAGAGTCAGTTACGGCCGGTAAGGCAACTTACTTATCTCGGAGCCCTCTTCGATACGGAACGGGGCTCGGTGTTCCTGCCGGAGACCAGGGTGCAGAAGCTTCTGGCTCAAGTACGCGCGTTCTTACAACGTCCCGCTCCTTCCGCTTGGACCTACCTGCAACTCTTAGGTTCCATGGCGGCGGCTTTGGACCTAGTCCCCTGGGCCAGGGCGCATATGCGTCCTCTCCAGCGAGCCTTGCTCTCCAGGTGGTCCCCGCAGGATCAGCCTCTCTCGCAATGGTTGATCTGTCCGGAACCGGTCCGACTCAGTCTTCGGTGGTGGCTGGATGTCAACCATCTTCGGGCGGGCATTCCCCTGCAGGACCCTCAGTGGGTGCTGGTCACCACGGACGCCATCTTGTTCGGCTGGGGAGCTCACTGCCTAGCTCGCGTGGCTCAAGGAGTCTGGTCCGTCGAGGAGAGCTCGTGGTCGATCAATCGTTTGGAACTCTGAGCGGTGCGACTCGCGCTTCTTCATTTTCAGGACGTACTGGACCGGTTGGCTGTGCGCGTTTTCTGTGACAATGCGGTGGCCGTTTCTTACGTCAATCGTCAAGGGGGCACTGGCAGTGTTTTTTTGTTGGAAGAGAGTCAGGCGTTAATGGCTTGGGCGGAGCAGCATCTCGTAGCCTTGTCGGCGGCGCATGTAGCAGGCAAAGACAATGTGCAAGCCGATTATCTCAGTCGCACGGTTCTCGATCCCGGGGAGTGGGAACTGAATGCGGCGGTGTTCCACGATATCACTCAACGCTGGGGGCAACCAGTTATGGACCTCATGGCTACGCTCCGCAATGCCAAAGCATCTCGCTTTTTCAGCAGGCGTCGAGAGCACATGTCGGAAGGGTTGGATGCTCTGGTCCAGCCCTAGCCGGAGGATTCGCTGATATATGTCTTTCCTCCGTGGCCGATGCTCAGTCGGGTCCTTCAGCGGGTAGCGACGCATCGGGGGATGGTGATTCTCATTGCGCCAGATTGGCCTCGCTGACCGTGGTATGCAGATCTCGTTCGGCTGTTGATAGCTCCTCCTTGGCGTCTACCCGTACGCATGAATCTCTTGGCTCAGGGGCCTGTTCTCATGCCTCAGGTGGATCGCTTCTTGATTACAGCTTGGCTCTTGAGAGGGACCGATTGAGACGTAAGGGTTACACGGAATCGGTGATTTCCACTCTGTTGCGGTCCAAGAGGACTTCAACTTCGCTAGCGTATGCGCGCGTTTGGAAAACCTTTGAGTTTTGGTGCGGGCGGCGGAGCATTCGGCCGCGGTCGGCTACGCTGCCACAGCTTTTTCTTTTTCTACAGGATGGTCTGGACAAAGGTTTAGCGTTTAGTACTCTCAAGGTGCATTTGGCGGCTTTATCGTGTTTTCGAGGTGCGGTGCACAATCGTAGGCTTTCCTTGCATGGCGATGTGCATCAGTTTTTTCGGGCGGCGAAGATTCTGAGACCGCCGTTGTGCGCGGTGGTCCGGCTTGGGATTTGAATCTCGTTCTGGAAGCTTTGACGCGCGCTCCATTTGTTGGGGCGTCATCGGGCGCCTTGCAGGAACTTTCCTGGAAGACAGCGTTCCTCGTGGCGTTGTGTTCTGCGCGCAGGATTTCAGACTTGCAGGCATTGTCTTGTCGTGAACCCTATCTGCAGTTCTTACCGGAGAAGGTGGTGTTGCGTACGGTACCTTCGTTTTTGCCTAAGGTGGTGTCCTCTTTTCACATCAATCAATCGGTGTCCTTACCAGTCTTTGCGGATCTAGACGGTTCTCCCATGGATCGTTCGCTCCGGAAATTGGATTTAGGACGGGTGTTATGGAAGTATCTCAAGGCTACAGGGTCCTTCCGCAAGTCCGACCGGCTGTTTGTTTTGTGTGCGGGAGCTCGTAAGGGCGAAGCGGCGTCTAAGGCTTTGATTGCCCGCTGGGTGAAGAAAGCCATTGTGACGGCGTACGAAGCAAGTGGTAGAGTACCTCCTGTGGGCCTCAAGGCACATTCTACTCGTGCTCAAGCAGCATCTTGGGCGGAGTCTGCGTTGATTCCTCCCGTGGAAATTTGTCGTGCAGCTACGTGGTCCTCTCTGCATACATTTACTAAGCACTATCGCTTAGATGTCCTAGCTCGGCAAGATGCCAATGTTGGGGCTTCAGCCATAATTGCGGGGCTTGCGGGTCCCTCCCGTATTTAGGTACTGCTTTGGTACTGCCCTACCGTACCCTGGACTGGCCCGGAGAAGCGATAAGGAAGGAGAAATTAGGTCTTACCTGCTAATTGTCTTTCCTTGAGCTCTCTCCGGGCCAGTCCAGGGCCCACCCAGAATTGTCTCGGCTAAGATTTTTTGTTTGTTTGGAGTCCATAGGAGTTTGTACATATGCGTATTCTTCCGGGAACATGGTTTTTGGGTGCTTCCTCCATCTCCATTGATTGTGTTTCCTTTATTTATTTTTTTCTGGAGCGTGCAAACAAGATAAGAAAAGGAAAAAGGAACAGAGAAAAAAAAAACAGCTAAAGCATATTTGTAAAAAAAAAAACATGAAAAGAGAACAAACAACTGATTGCGTTCTGCTCAAGGAAAGACAATTAGCAGGTAAGACCTAATTTCTCCATAACAGTGTTGAACAGATACATATATCAAACAGTCCCTGCTCTGTGAAGATTAAATCTAGTCAAGACAGACAAGTGTCCAGAAAGAATCAGAGAAAGATTTAAAGACTCAGTTGGATTAACATGCAGTTTAAGATGGGGACCAATTTACCTAATGGAATAAGACTGTAAGGGTTTGATTTTCAAAGGGCGATACTTAAACTTGGTGGGATATTCAGCAACAGTGTCCTGATAGGAATTGCCACTAAATATCTGGACTGAGCAGCGCTATCTGGATAAGTGCCAACACTTATGCGGTTAGCAAGATTTTCAGCTGACACTTGTCTTGATTTCAATTTTGACCGCATGTAAAGCTGTCAGAATAAGTGCTGACTGAAAATCCTGCTAATCAGATAAAATCAGCACCTATCCAGATAATGCTGATACCGCTTTCACTTCATCCGCGGACTGCTCCCGCATTAACCAGATAGTGCCAGGGTGGTCTGCGGAGATATTCAGCAGTACTGTCTGGTTAGTGCCACTCAGTGGCTTTCGCAGCCCCATTGGCACCTGGGGCAGGCATCCCTCTCTGTGCAGCATGATGCTTTGTGCCACGATGCACCCCACTAACCCTAGCCGATGGAGGCAGCATGGCAAACTTACTATTAATCTGGCTTGCAGCAGTGCCTCACACTCCAGAGCTGACTGCTCTTCTCTCCCGGTTGAAGTCTCACAATTCATGAGACTTTGGTTGGGAGAGATGAGTGTCTGGCCCTGGAGTGTGAGGCACTGTGTCAAGTCAGCTTAATAGCAAGTTTGCTGCGCTGCCTTCAAGGGTCTGGCAGAGGTGCACCCCCTCCTGGCCAGCATCTGCGGTGGGCTGCAGCCAACGCCCCGCCCTTGGTATGTCACTGGTACCTCTGCATATCACAGTCAGCATGCTTAACCAGCTTCCCATTACTGACCAGCTAAGGATATTAAATATTGGCCCCTAAGAAATGCATCTTTCCTCACAAAATAATCTATAGAAGAAAACAGGAGATGAGAAGGAGATGACTCACAAGCAGCAAGCTTTAAGGAGCAGCTGCAGAGGAAGGAAGTTCTATGGAGATGTTTAGCTACATCTGCCTTTTTAAAACCTGTCCACAATAACGCAAATTCTGCTCTACTTTAACAGTTTTTTCACACCAGCTGAAACACCTCCCTCAAGGGCCAGCGCTATCCATTAGGTGAACTAGGTGGCCACCTACAGCACCAACATTTCCAGGGCAACCTGAAGAAAACTCCATGATCTGACCACAATACCACGGCTCTTTAGGTCTCTGGTCCATCAAGCAGTGAGAGACAGGCAGAGAGTAATACAGAACACAATCACACACACACAAGTGTTACTGTCTTTGAGCTCAGAGGGAAGACAATAAGCGAGTTATGAACATGCATAATTCCACGCTTATTGAATTCAAAGTCCTCCTCCTAAAAAGCTCCTTTTATTAGAGAAAAAGAGGAAGTAACAGTCATTTATTATAACCATGAAATAACACAAGGTGTCGCCAAAGTTCTTTTTACAGAGTAAGATCTGATACAGTGTATTAGATGAAATTCACTCAATTATGACAAAATTGTTTATAATTGCAAAAGGTGCAAAAATTATGTTTTGTCAGCAGTGACTGTACAATGAACTATGGTTGCACAGTTCATAGCCTATGTTCTTTATGCTTGTGTTAACACTGTTCCATCTATTTTAAAGACGGTTTAACAGAACTCATGATCATGACATCCTATTCTATTTAAGAGGAAGTAAGTGAAAAGTCAAACTTCTAAACACATTCTGTATCAAAAATTCATCTATCTTCAATTACATATTGGGGATTCTGGTATCCCTTTATCTGTCCATGTCTACACAACCCATTGCTGCTACTGCCACCCCTGTCTGGGACCTGCAGCAGCAGCAATGCCATTAAAACAGCACACAGTTCTTAACCAAAGCTTCTGACACTGCGCTGCTGTTGGTGGTAGCTGCTTCCACCCCCTCTGTCGCAGACTTCCTGTTCTATTATTTTTTTCCAACTTGATGGAAATTGGAAAGAATTATACAAAGGGGGGCAAGAAATGTCCTCCTGTTTGTCCATCTGGTGGCCAAAAATTAAACAGAATGGGATGAAACTTGGCATGGGGGAAAAACTAGTGAAAAGAAATAACGGGTCCACTATTCAAAGTGATTAACACGGTTAACAGACCTGCTAACCATGTTAATCACAGCAATTGGGATATTCAGCTAGTCCTGCTAACTGGATAAACCCCTTTGAATAGGCTCTAACCATTAGGCTATGAATAGCCTAATGGTTAGAGCTAACAGACTGATAATCAGGCAAGCCAGATTTGAATCCCACAGCTGTTCCTTGTGATCTTGCTTAAGTCTCCATTATCTCAGGAACAAAATTAGATTGTAAGCCCTCTAGGTATAGGAAAATATCTACTATACCTGAGAAAAGGCATGAGCTAAATCCAACACTGTAATAAGTAGGGGCAATAAGAAAACATCAAAAACAGGTGAGCTACAAGGGAGAGGGTGCCTTTGGAGGGGGGAGTCCCAAAAAGAAGAGGGAAAAAGAATTACTTTGAAGGGTGGAGAAAAGAAAGCCCCCTGGGGGGGGGGCTTGGTGGGAGATAGAAGGGAGTGCCTAGCATGGGAGGAGAAAAAGGAGACAGAGTGACTTGGGAAAATAAGAGTGACAGAAAGGGAAAGGAGATAACCTGGTCAGCTTGGAGCAGAAGAGTGCATGCTGGAGGTGAGAGGGAAATGGGAGAGCGTGTCTGGCCAGCTTAGGGCAGAGGAGTGCATGCTGGAGGTGTCTGCTAGAGCATAACAACAATGGAATTGCAATGCATGTGGCAAGAACTGATCAAAAGGAAACCAACCTCTAAGCCAGTGCCTAATTTGAAGCTGATCTAGCCAAAAGACATCTTGCAGATTGCACTCATAATGTTAATAAATGTAACTGTACAGCTGATTGTATTTGATAGTGTCTGAATACAGTGTTCTGTGGGGCCTGCAGGCTATAAATAAGTTTATGATGTGCTGATACAACAATGGGCATACTGTGGTCCAGATGTAGCATGGGGATTATGGGAAAAGATATAATACATCTTTAAGATAGTTGGCTGAGATTTGTGTTTGTGGAAGTTCTGATGGAGTCTGGTGTCGGTGGAGAGTAGAATATGGATTGTCTTTGACATTTGTAGTTTTGTGTTCTTGATGCTGACAGTCTGAAATTTAAAATGTTTGTTCAGTTCAAATTCAAGGAAATCTAAAATTTTAAGGGAACATCTCAGTTTAATTTTGTTTTGTGACTGGGCAACTTCACGGTTGTCTATTTTCTGTGCTTTTCTAGCTCTGGTATGGTCAAGTCAAGCCCGGGACACCATGATCTTGAATTCACAGTTACCTAAGACTTTTTTTGTCATTTTATGTCTTCCCTCCTTGACATTAACGTAGTCATAGCACTGATCAAATAAATCTGGTATGCAAATATTATGGAAATGAGGCCTTATGGTTATGCAAATGAGTCCCTGCAATTAATTTCCGCACATGGTCCCGCATCCCCTTCAGGCCGCACCTGCTATTACAGCCCTGCAGTAACAACTCTGCTGATCAAACTGCCATCTTCTCTTCCATCCCTCTAAGCTGTAGTGCTGTTGCTTACTAGAACTGAGGCAGCCTGACTGGGCCATTGGGCCACTGAATTAAAAAAGGCATAGGATAGATTATCATCATCACAGAGGTAGGAGAGAAAGGATTTTTAATTCCAGTGATCTTTTTTTGGCTTGGTCACTAGTGAGAAGCAGGGCTGGTGCTACCATTAGATGAACTAGGTAGTCTCCTAGAGTGCTGGCCCTACAAGGGTACACATTGCTGCTGCTGTCGCCACTCTCCAGGACCAACAGTCACGGCAATGGCTTGAAACAGCCCTGCGGCACTTATCTTCAAGCTTTGGCACTGCAGGTCTGTTTGCTTCCACCTCTCTCCAATGCCTGATGCCAACTTCCTGTTTCCACTGCTGAATATCAAGCCCATACAATTATTGTTCACTTGCTCATAAAAACAACATAAAATCTGAAAATGTTTGAGTATAAAAGTAAGGCCCAATATTTAGCAGTTGTGGCTAGCCATCACTGCTGAACTGAAGACCCAAACATTCAATGCTGGGGCCATATAGCACTTATGCACATGTGCTGGAATGCTATCTGGTACATAAACAATGATATTGATATTTATATGCCAGACAGCATTCCAGCACATGCACATAACATTGTTCCAGCTCACCTCCCATGCCATTTTGTCCACCACTTCCTTCAACAGAGCCCAGAAAAAAGTTGCGGGGCCTGTATGCTCCAGACAGAAAAGAAACAGGCATACATTCCTCACTAGCTCTGATCACAGATCTATGAGCTAACCCTTTACATCTCCTCAAACCTTGTGTTAAAATCCCAGGGTTGAGCTCAGCTTTCTGGTCTTCTACGCACTTATTTATTTAACTGATTTTATATACAACTCTATTTCGCAGTCAGAGCGGTTTACATACAACATTGAACATTGAGAGTAAGATAGTTTACATATAACAGGTATGTTAACTTGGATAAGTTAACAGAGTAAAACTAATACTGAAGATGGATCCTTACAACAGTTCCCTCAAGATAGATATGTCACATCCTATGGATTATGCTCATAGTACTGCTAGAATAAATGTGTCTTTAGAGTCCTGCGAAAACTTGAGAATGGGCTTGGATTGGATCCGGAGGTGTGTTCCAAAGGATTGGAGTATACAATGAAAATACTTGGTTACAGGATGTTTGGCTGCTTTTTATTTGTGTTGCAGGAGTAATAAGTGTATTGCACATGCTTTTCTGTCTCTTCCTATTGTCAGGTGTCAAGTGAATGATAGATGAGAGAGAATCTGTGGATTGTTTGTGTAGGATTTTAAATATCATGAGCAGGGCTTTATATTTTATGCATACCATAATTGGTAACCAATGTAAGTGCTTTAATATTGGAGTGATGTGTTCTGATTTGGATGCTGCATATAGGGTACGGGCAGCAGCATTCCTGGCCATTTGAAGCAGTTGCAGGATATATTTTGGTAGTCCTTGATAGATGATATTACAAAAGTCAAAATGAGGGAAGATAAGAGCTTGGAATAGAGTGCAATAGTCATGTGGATCAAGGAGTGGGGGTAGGTGGTGGAGCATTCTTATATTGTGATAAATTGCTTTAGTGGGATTGTTGATGTGGGATTGTATGCTCAGTTGCTGGTCTAGGGTGATTCCAAGGTAGTGAATCTCTTCTTTTACTTCAGGTTCTGCATTCCTTACATTTAAGGTTGATGGGGGGATGAATGATCGGTCTTTGGTTATGAATAGAACTTTGTTATTTTTGCAGTTAACTGTAAGGTTGTGCATGGACAGCCATTGGGAGACTGCATTGAAGCAATCTATCATTTTAGTGTAATGGGGATTGTCCACGGAGAAAGGTGTGTCTAGCATAATATTGTCTGCGTAAACAAATGTATGCCAAAGGATTGTTTTAGGGGGCATATAGATTGAATATTGAGATTAAATAGCAAAGAGGATAATGCTGAACCCTATAGGACACCTTGTGTTTGATTGTATACGGCTGATGACCGAGAGCCTATTTTTATCTGTTGCTAGCATCCTCTCAGGTAAGATCGGAACAATTCCAATGCTGTATTTTCTATCCCTGTCTCGTGTAAGCGACCTATCAAGGTATTGTGAAAAACTGAATCGAAGGTTGAGGCAATGTCCATGAATATTACGATAAATCTTTGCTTTGCTTTCTCAATGCCTTTTATGAGCCTATCTAGGAGGGAGGTTGAGAGAGTTTCAACTCCATGATGTTGTCTGAAACCATGTTGTTGAGAGTTCAAAGGTGCACAGGAGTCTATGTGGTACTGGAGTTGCTGTTGGACTGTTTTCTCTATGATTTTTGCCAAGAGAGGGAGGCTGAATATGGACCTATAGGAAGTAGTGTTGCTAGGTACCAACTTTTTATTCTTTAATAGTGGTCTTATGGATGCCGTTTTGAGAGATGCTGGCATGATGCCCAGGTTCAAGAATGTATGTATGATGTTGGCAATGAAGGCAATCAATTCAGATTGTGCTATTTTGATCCAGCTGGTCAGGCTTGGGTCAATTGCTGAGGTGGTGGTGTTGAGGCCTTGAATGATATTTTCTTGTGTTCTGTTGTGACTGGATTGAAGCATGAAAGCTTAGGAATGGAGGTGTTGCCGTTTTGGATTTCTTCTGTGTTGTAAGAGTTTCCAATGTATTTGTTTTGGAAATGAGTTGCAAAGGCCTCAGGGTGCAGGTTATTGGCATTGGGATGCTCAGTAGGGTCTTTTAGCAAAGATTTAGCTATTTCAAAATGCTCTTGAGACTGATTTAGTGAAGACGTTAAGAGTTTTTTGTGGAATTCCTTCCATTTTTGATCAATCATGTTGTGGTGCTCCTGAAGACTGGTCCTGTAGACATCTCGATTGTGCGGTTGTCTGGTGTGGCACCACTTGCGTTCTAGCTTCCTGAGTTCTAATTTGAAATCCTTTAAATGTGGTGTACCATATGGCTTTGTGCTGCCTCTTGGGGCGCCTTGTGGATTGTGATACGCTTGCTGCTTCGCTTATGGTTTTGTTCCATGTGTTAGAATATGTAGGTTGGTGGAATTGGTATTAAGTTAAGGAAGAATTTCCTCTAGGAATGCTTACTTATCGAAGCAATAGAAGCGGCAAGTGATCAGAAGACTTTGACTATCCTTATCATGACTTGTTTCATAAGGGATGTGGAATATAATGGCATTGCTGTCAGACCATGGTACAGGGAGTATTAATGGCGAAACTTGGTTGTTCTGTATGAGATTCAGGGTGTTTCCATTGTCATGGGTAAACATGCTTATTATTTGATAATAATCTAGGGCGACCATTGTTTCGAGGAAGGCTTTGGATTGCTTTGGAAGAAGTGATGGGAGGTTAAAGTCATCTACTACCCAAAACCTTTTCCTTTGAGCTGTGTGGCTGTACACTAGATCTAGAACTGTGGGCAGGTTGTCAGTGGATGCAGATGGTGATCTATATAACAAGCATATTGCTAGGTGCCTGTTTGTGATTGTAATGGTGTCCAGGCTATTCGTGCTTTCAGAGTTGATGGTGTTAAATTTTAAGTCACGTCTGGCTAGGATGAAGATGTGCCCAACCCGGCAATTAGTTCCAAAAACGTTGAAGAGGTCATAGTTAGGAAGGTTTAGCTGGTTCGTTAGCATTGTGTATGTATCCGCGAGCTATGAGTCCGTTATACACAATATATCTAAGTTTTGATGCTCAATATAATCTGTGAGGACTGGTCTTGGGGATTTTGGTGGACTAAGGTTGCGTTTTTTGTACCCCAGTGATATAAGAATGACTTTGCTCTGCTCCAAACAGACTCAGACACTTAGAAGGAAATTAGATCTTTATTATGCCCAATCAGTTAAAATCTTAGCCAAAAAGTAAAAAAGCAGCATTATTTTTTTCTTAGCAATACAGATAGTTCACAGATTACTGTGAACGATCATTAAAATCATATGTAATACATGAAAATTGGAGGATGGCGAACGTAATGCCAATTTTTAAAAAGGGTTCCAGGGGTGATCCGGGAAACTACAGACCGGTGGGCTTGACGTCAGTACCTGGAAAAATGGTAGAAACCATAATAAAGAACAAAATTGATGAACATGTAGATAGTCATGGCTTAATGGGAGACAGCCAACATGGCTTTAGACAAGGAAGATCTTGTCTTACTAATCTGTTATGTTTTTTGAAGGTGTGAATAAACAGGTAGACAAAGGTGAGTCGGTTGATATAGTGTATTTGGACTTTCAGAAAGCCTTTGACAAGGTCCCTCACCAGAGACTTTTGGCAAAACTAAAGAGTCATGGGATAGGAGGCAGTGTACTATTGTGGATCAAGAACTGGTTAAAAGATAGAAAGCAGAGGGTAGGACTAAATGGCCAATTTTCCCAATGGAGAAAGTTGAATAGTGATGTACCCCAGGGATCTGTGCTGGATCCGCTGCTTTTTGACATATTCATAAATGACCTGGAAAAGGGAATAACGAGTGAGGTTATCAAATTTGCAGATGTCACAAAACTATTTAAATTTGTTAAAACCCATGAGGATTGTGGAAAATTGCAAGAGGATCTTGATAAATTGGAAGACTGGTCATCAAAATGGCAGATGAAATTTAGTGTGGACAAGTGCAAATTTATGCAACTAGGGAAGAACAACCCAAACTATGGTTACACTATGCAAGGTTCCAGATTAGGAACCACCACCCAGGAAAAAGATTTAGGCGTCATTGTAGATAACATGTTAAAACCCTCCGTCCAGTGTGCAGCAGCGGCCAAGAGAGCAAACAGCATGCTAGGTAGCATAAGGAAAGGAATGGAAAATAAAACAAAGGATATTATAATGCCTCTGTATCATTCCATGGTGTGACCGTGCCTTGAATATTGTGTGCAATTCTGGTTGCCGTATCTTAAAAGGGATATAGCGTTATTAGAAAAGCTTCAGAGGAGAGCCACCAAAATGGTAAAGGGGATGGAAGGATACCCCTATGAAGAAAGGCTAAAAACGTTAGAGCTCTGTAACCTGGAAAAGAGACGGCTGAGGGGACATATGATAGAAGTCTATAAATGAATGAACGGAGTGGAACGGGTAAACCTAGATCGATTGTTTACGTTATCAGAATATAGAAAGACTAAGGGACATGCAATGAAGCTACAGGGTAAACTATTTAGGACTAATAAGAGAAAATATTTTTTCACTCAACATGTAATCAAACTCTGGAATTTGTTACCGGAGGATGTAGTAAAGGCTGTTAGTGTAGCTGGATTTAAAAAAGGTTTGGACAAGTTCCTGGAGGAAAGGTCCATAAACCATTATTAAAAAGGGACCCAGGATATCAATGCTTGACCCAATACAAGCATTGTAGAACCTGTGTCTTTTGGGAAAACTGCTAGGTACGTATGACCTAGATTGGCCACTGTTGGAAACAGGATACTGAGCTTGATGGACCTTGGTCTGACCCAGTATGGCATATCTTATGTTCTTATGTTCTTCCCTTTGATGGCCTCGAGATTGGGTGAGGAGGGGGGCCAGGGGTGCTTCCACCAATCAGGAGGGCCGCAACGTGGTCGCGATCATCATCGGGTATGCAGGCGCACCTAGTGCACCTTGTTTAAATGTTCTCTGCATCACCCAGGAGTGATGCAGTAGAGCAAGGAGGAGCTTACCTCTATGCTCTCTGCTTTGGTGCTTTACATTCTGTGTGGCTCCTTCCCTTTGATGGCTCGGGATCAGTTGAGGAGGAAGGCCTGGGGTGCTTGTGCTGATCAGGAGACCAGCAATATGGTTGCGATTGTCGCGGGTGCACTTCTCTGCATTTGAGTTGCATTGCTAATTGCTTCATGACTATAGCTTTAAAGGTGCTGTGCGTTGCAATCTGCTCACTTGAGGCTTTGCGCAGTTAGCTCATGCACAAAACTCCTTTTTCAATTGGTAGCACACAAAATTATGTGCAAAGCCTAGTACACTTTACTGTTCTTTATTGCATTAGCCTTTGAGAAGGAACACATGCTGAGCTTTGTGTTCTGTTGTCTTGTGCAGTAATTTCAGTGTCAAAATTGCTTTCAGTTAGAAAACTAAATAACTCCAGGCTAGGGTTGCCAACTGGCTCCAGATGCGCCCGACAGGATCAATCCAGTCCTGAGTTTACTTCATTGCATGCAGGGATATGTAGTTCTGATTTCTCCATTGCACTCCATAAGGAAAACTACAAGTCACTGCATACAATGGTGTAAACCCAGGACTGGATCAAGCCTGTCGGGCGTATCTGGATCCAGTTGGCAACCGTACTCTAGACTGGCAGTCATGGACCAGCAATACCCAGGAAAAGAAACCTAGAGGGCTAATTTGTACTCAATAACTTAAGACATAATAAAGGAACATTCGTAATAAATTATGTCTAGTTTAGGAAATATTTTTCTTAAAAAATACCTATGAATCTACTTTAGCTCAGTGCTTCTCAACCCTCTCCTGGAGGAACCCCTAGCCAGATGGGTTTTCAGGATTATCAGAATAAATGTGCATGAAAAAAATCTTTATGTGCTGAGTCTCCAATGTATGCAAATTTATCCCCATACTTAAGAACATAAGATATGCCATACTGGGTCAGACCAAGGTCCATCAAGCCCAGTATCCTGTTTCCAACAGTGGCCAACTGGCCAATCTAGGTCATACGTACCTAGCAGTTTCCCCAAAAGACACAGGTTCCACAATGCTTGTACTGGGTCAAGCATTGATATCCTGGGTCCCTTCTTAATAATGGTTTATGGACCTTTCCTCCAGGAACTTGTCCAAACCTTTTTTAAACCCAGCTACACTAATAGCCTTTACTACATCCTCCGGTAACAAATTCCAGAGTTAAATAGTCTTAAATAGCTTACCCTGTAGTTTCATTGCATGTCCCCTAGTCTTTCTGTATTCTGATAACGTAAACAATCGATCTACGTTTACCCGTTCCACTCCGTTCATTAATTTATAGACTTTTATCATATCTTCCCTCAGCCGTCTCTTTTCCAGGTTAAAGAGCCCTAACCTTTTTAGCCTTTCTTCATAGGAGTATCCTTCCATCCCCTTTACCATTTTGGTGGCTCTTCTCTGAACCTTTTCTAAAATTGCTATATCCTTTTTAAGATAAGGTGACTAGACTTGCACACAATATTCAAGGTGTGGTCTCACCATGGAACGATATAGAGGCATCATAATATCTTTTGTTTTATTTTCCATTCCTTTCCTTATGATACCTAGCACCTTATCACATCAAATTGCAATCCTCTTCCATCTGAAACCATAAGATCATCTAGAGCAGGGGTCTCAAACACGCGGCCCGCGAGAGACCTTTGTGCGGCCCGCGATGCATAGGGGGGGAAAAAAAAACACCCTGGCTTCTGCTGCCGCCGCTGCCGTGGCCGGCAATAGCAGCAATATCGCAAGTCCCGCGGGCTCCGCTCCCCCCCCTTCCTTCCTTCCTTCCTTCCTGCTTGCCTGCCAGTTCTCCGCTTCCGCTTCGGCTTCGCCTTTCAGAGCCGCGAAGGGAGAGCTTCTCCCTCGCGACTCTGTTCAGCCCGCTGGGGCAGATGGGAAATTTCCCATCTGCCCCAGCGGGCTGAACAGAGTCACGAGGGAGAAGCTCTCCCTTCGCGGCTCTGAAAGGCGAAGCCGAAGCGGAGAACTGGCAGGCAAGCAGGAAGGAAGGAAGGAAGGAAGGAAGGGGGGGAGCGGAGCCCGCGGGACTTGCGATATTGCTGCTATTGCCGGCCACGGCAGCGGCGGCAGCAGCAGCAGAAGCTGGGTTTTTTTAAAAGTTTAATTTTCCCGGGGGGGGGGGAGGGAGGGAGGGAGGGAGGGAGCAGGACTTGATGGGGGGGAGAGCAGAACTGGTTGGGGGGGAGAGCAGAACTTGATGGGGGGAGCAGGACTGGGGGGGGAGAGCAGGACTTGATGGGGGGAGCAGGACTTGATGGGGGGGGAGAGCAGGACTTGATGGGGGGAGCAGGACTGGGGTGGGGAGCAGGACTTGATGGGGGGGGGGAGATCAGGACCTGGGGGGTGAACAGGACGGGGGGGGGGAGCAGGACTTGATGGGGGAGAGCAGGACCTGGGGGGGGAGCAGGACGGGGGGGGGAGCAGGACTTGATGGGGGGGAGCAGGACTTGATGGGGGGGGGAGAGCAGGACTGGGGGGGAGAGCAGGACTGGGGGGGAGCAGGACTTGATGGGGGGGGAGAGCAGGACTGGGGGGGGAGCAGGACTTGATGGGGGGGGAGCAGGACCTGGGGGGTGGAGCAGGACGGGGGGGGAGCAGGAATTGATGGGGGGAGCAGGACTTGATGGGGGGGAGAGCAGGACTGGGGGGGGAGAGAGCAGGACTGGGGGGAGCAGGACGGGGGGGGAGCAGGACGGGGGGGGGAGCAGGACGGGGGGGGGAGCAGGACTTGATGTGTGGCTGGGGGGGGGAGCAGGACTTGATGTGTGGCTGGGGGGGGTAGTACTGAAAATGGGGTGATGGGGGTTAGGACTGGTAATGGACAGATGGGGGTTAGGACTGGAGGTGGTCTGATTAGGGGGCTAAGACTGAAATGGGGTTATGGGGGGGCTAAGAATGAAGATAGGGCGATGGAAGGGTTAGGCCTGGAAGTGGGCTGTTGGGGGGCTTAGGACCGATAATGGGCTAGGGGGGGGGGCTAGAACTGGTAATGGACTGGGGGGGTGCTATGACTGGAAATGGGCCGAGTAGAAGGGGGAGCTTGAACTGCAAATAGCTGATGGGGACAGGGTCTTGGAATGGTAATGGGCTGAGTGGAAGGGGGCTTGGAATGGAAATGGGCTGATGGGGAGGGGGGCTTGGAAAGGAAATGGGCTGTGAGGGGAGGGAGCTAGGACTGGAAATGGGCTGATGATGCGGGGACTAGAAGGGAGCGGATGCTGGGTGGGGCAGGAGTTAGAAGGGAGTTGATGTTGGGGGACGATTAGAATGGGATGGGGCTGGGAGAGTGAAATGGAGAGGGGAAATATATTTTGTGTGGGAGGGAAGAAAAATCTACAATTGGCCGGGTATTGGGAGAGTAAGTGGGGATTGAGGATGGAGGGGTAAAATTTGAGTGGATGAAATAGGAATGAGGAAAGAGCAAAAGGAGAATGATTAGTATGTTAAAGCAGATGTAGAGAGAATGGAAAAAAACTAGGAAAGAAGAAAGGACAAATGGACAGCAGACGATGGAGAGTTAGCAGAAGACACAAAGAAACCAGAAGAAAGTGAATGGAACAATTGCAACTGAAAAAAAAATGCACAAAAGGTAGAAAAATATCTCTTTATTTTGAATTTATTAACTGAAATATGTCAGCTCTTGGAAATGTGCATCTTTAACGTCTGCACTTTATTTAATACAAGAGGAAATCAATGTATAGTTTTATTTCTACAGTGTTGTACATTCTAAGTTTGGCTTTTGGGGTTCCCAGTTTAATTGTCTTCCTGTTTCTAAATTGTGATTCCTTGTTTGGTGATGGTGTATGTTCTGCATGTGTAACTGAGCTGAGGTATTCTGTTTATGTAATTCCTATTTGACATTGCCACTTGTTCTCTTTCCCGAGTAGGTCATGTATTGTTATTCTCTGAAATGTGTTGATTTAATATTTGCAGTGTTGCCTTTTGATAGTTAGGGTATGGTGCTTTGTGAGTCCTGGTAGTGCTGTTAGGGCACGGCAGGTTTGCTATGGGTTCTAAATGAGCAGTGTTTCTAGTAGTTCCTAATGTGCCTGGCGGTTGGCACTGGTTTATAGTAATGTAGAAATCTTTTAGTCTTTCTTTATCCATACACTCATTAAGAGGCATGTTTACTAAAAGTTAGTGTATGGTAACATTATGCAAATATTTATGCAAATGATGCCCTTATGCAAATGATGTCCTTATGCAAATGAGGCCTGCGTCTTGTGCGGCCCCCGGGTTACTCTACAAGTCCTCATTTGGCCCTCAAAGCAATTTGAGTTTGAGACCCCTGATCTAGAGGCAGCTATCCTAGAAACCAGGAGGAAATGTGGCATTCTATCAGCCAAGTTCAGGACAGCTATGTTAACCTTCTCAACATCCAAATTCTGAGGGCTAAGACCTAATGCTGGGATGCAACAGAGTCCCCACTGTGTGATTAACATTGGAAAATCTGAATGGCTCTCTTATGGATAAGAAGGGAAGGGAAACCCAACCAGTCATGGCCAAAAGGAAGTTACAATAATTATATGTTCCTAGCCCTGATGGTTTTAACATTTTATAACAGACCAAATTACAACGAACTACATATCAAGTTCGGGAACTCTGTTGCATTCTCCCTTCCCACCTACCTCCTGCTACTGCTACTACTAATCATTTGTATAAGCTCCGACTTATTAAATCCGACTTGCCCTGGTGTCCCTAGGACAAATGTGTAAAGCTTTTCAATAGGGGGAAAATAAATCTAAATACATCAGGCTTTTGTTAGTTTTCTTGTTTCCTATCACTAAGCATTCTGGGATTGTTTCTTTGTCTCTAGTACACAATTCAGGACTAGAAGTCCCAGAATGCTTAGAGATAGGGTTGGAAAACAGAAAAAGCAGGTGGCTTGGTGTTAGTTGGTAATTCTATCTGGAAGACCAAGCAGTCTGATATAGAAAGAAATAGGCAAGCACAGGTAAGTAAGCAGGTTAAAATAACGTACATATTTTTTTACCTGCTTATTCAGCATTTAAAGGGATTCGGTTTATTTTATCCAGACAACAAAATATTTCTCAATTTTCATGGAGTGAGCCTGCTATTTTTGAGGGTATGTTGCACTGAAAGTTCTAGAAGTTCTTTAGAAAGCTTGTTACTTTCCATTTCCTATAATAGGAAAGTCCTGGCAACCTTAAATTCTAGAAAAAGCCCTGTGTTTTTCAGGCCTCATTGCAATATATTAAAAGCAGCGAAAAGTTCTTACATAATCGAGAGTTAACAAGCAAAACGTGTAACTGAAGGATTTTTGCACACTTTTTGAAGCAAATTGTTTGACTGCATTGTAGAAAACCTATCAACTCCACTACAAATTGATCCAAGTCTTTTTATTTTAAATCACTTCAAGTATTGAATGGATCTGCGATTGCCTTCGAACTGTAAACTGCTGTGGTTCACAATACAGTTCTCTGGGACCCTTAACTCTGTCAAGCTTTCAGAATATTCATAATGAATATGCATGTGAGATCTGCATACAACGCAAGCAGTGCATGCAGATCTATCTCATGCATAATCATTGTGGATACCCTGAAAACTTGACTGGACTGAATCCTGGCGGACTGGGTTCTGTTTTAAACTATTTAAACGTGTAGCTCATAGATGAGGACGGATGTTGGGGAGCTGATACATAAGGGCTAGTCACTTAAGGGGTTCTCAACCCTGTCCTCGGGACCCATCTAGCCAGTCGGGTTTTCAGGATAACCACAATGAATATGCATGGTAGAGATTTGCATATGATGGAGGCAGTGTATGCAAATCTCTCTCATACATATTCGTTGTGGTTATCCTGAAAATCCGACTGGCTAGGTGGGTCCCGAGGACAGGGTTGAGAATAAGGAAGGGGTTTACGCATTAACTTATTGTTACTCTACTATGTTGCCTAATTAAAACACCAACAGTGGTGATAAAATTTATTTTATTGTTTTTAGGGTATGGAGGGTAGATGAGTAGGGAAGGATAGAAAGCTTTTTATCCGCAATCTTACCCCTGAATAGTTAATCTGCATATGTGATTTCCTTCGACAATTTTCTCATTTCTGTCACTTAGTTTCATGCGAACTTCCCACTTGCGTATGAGAGTTTTTTTCTGCGAAGTTCTGGGACTAGACTGTTACGAAGTAATGTCAAAGTTGTACTCTCTCCCCTCCCCCGCTCCCTTTTTTTTTTCTTCTTCCTTCTTTTTCATCGCTTTAAATCTGCAAGCTTTTTAGACAACTGGAGTTTTCTCCTCCTGAGTAGAGGTGTTTAGTGGAGCTCTTCAAGAAACGGCTTGGTGCGTGCATGTGTGTAGTGCGACTGTGGGTATGATGTGTGTTGGTTTGTTTTTTTTGTGTGGAAAATGTTATGATCTCCAGGAAAACGGCTATGCTTAAGGGAGTAGCAGCTCTGCGTGGACAGGGCCCTTTTCGCCATTCTGTAAATCTCCAAGAGGCTCAGCTATTAAAGTAGCGTTTTTTTAACTTGGCGCTTCTCAATTTTAGTTGGACAGCTTTGCATCAATTGCTCAGCCCCGGGCAGGGCTGGCCCCAAGAATTGAAGTTGCCGGCGCCAAAGGCATACCTTAAGCATTGTTACCCCCTCCCGGCTTTCAAATCTATTATACCCCAGTCCAAAGTTGCTGCCCTAGGCCACCGCCTAGTGGCTGGTCCACCTTGGCTTCAGTGTAAGAGGAAACACTAGAAAATTCTGGGCAGAAGCTTGGCTATTGTCCTGCTCTAACATATTTCGTTCAGGCAGCATTGCAGGGGGCAGGAATTGAGGTAGAGGCTGGGGAAGCTCTGTCTACCCTCTCCCACCCCCCTTTTTTGTTTTGTTGGCACTAGAAGGGAGGCCTGAAGCTAAAACACACTGCAGGTAGGTTGTGGGAAGAAAGGGCCTGGGGAAGAGCGCAGAAAAAAATTTCTGGCCTAAATTGTGCAAAGCAGCTTTTACACTCTACTAGTCTGTGTAAATGGACGATAGGAGGGGAAGAATTCAAGTAGGCACAGCTCAATCTGAAGCTTTTTATGATCCCATGGCTTGAGGCTGGACCCATGGTGGTGTGGGGGAGCTTAAGTTAGGGAGATGTGATAATTCTCTTAAAGAAGGGATACTGAGAAGAAGAGTGCTGGATACAGGGAGACAGAACACGTGGCAGATAATGAATACCTGCAACCTTTCCATTGCTTGCCAAGCAGGGCTGTGTGAATCGCACCCTGTGCGACTTGCACATGGGGCGCACGCCCCCCCCCCCCCTGCACCTCCATCTAGCCACTTTCTGGATGGAGGCGGGAGAGAAGCGGTGCCCCCAATGTGCAAGTTGCCGGTGCGCTAAGCAGAATCTGTCCCTCCTTGCTCTGATGCCGCGTCAGAGCAGGGAGGGACAGATTCTGCTTAGCGTGCTGCGAGAAGGCTTAAGGGGTGCATTTCAGCTGTCTGCTGTTGCCTGCTGCCACTGAGAGAAGAAAAAGTGAAGGCGACAGACAGCTGAAATGCGCCCCTTAAGCCTTTGCGCCCTATGCGGTCGCACAGGGCTAGGAACGGTCCTGTTGCCAAGGTCTCCAAGAGTAAATCAAAGAGCTGAGGCTTTTCATATCCCATTGATACACAAGTGTCATTGCTTTTACCTATTTGAGAGAGAAAGTCTTCAGTCAGTTCCCACAGGCCCATTGAAGAAAGTGAAGGCACATGCAGCGCAGCTCCCCCAAAATGTAGGAGACATGGACTACAGGGATTAAGCTGCCTAAGCAATAAAGGTAGAAATATGCATGCCTTTTTTGTTTAGGAGTGGCCTAGTGGTTGGGGCAAGGTACTTCAGGCCGGAAGGTCAGGGGCTCAAATCCCACTAGAGGACAGCAACCTTGGGCTGGAAGGACTGGGGTTTCTAGTCCCACAGGTGCTCCTTGTGGTCTTGGGCAAGCCACTTAACCCTCCATAGCCCATGTTCCCTGTAAAATAGTTATCTCCAAGTTATAATGCCCTGTTCAATGTAATTTCAGTTTGTTCAATGTAAACCGCACTGATGCAGAATAGCGCGGTATATAAGAGAATGAAATAAAAATTTAATGATTTGAATATGTTGGTTTGGGGAAACCTGAATGTGCAGCATCTGCTAGGTTTGTATTTTGCACAATGCAGGACAAAATATGTTTCTGTAGTTCTGCACTGCATGCAGAGTCTGGCTTCTTGCCCTTTTTGGTTCAGTGAGCTGCATGACAGAAAGCTGAAAGCGGGGCAGTGTACAAAAAATGCTGGCACATGCTTAGGGCTGGCTCTTCCTCAAGCTCCACCTCGACTGGGCCTAGACCACCATTTGAAATGGCCACAGTTCCCATCAGCAGGAATAAACAAAACAGAAAAGGCAAAAGAAGTGGAAGGAGTACTTTAAGCAACTTTTAGTAATGTCATCACTTGATGCATTTTGTTGCGCAGCACTGAGGGAAGTCAATATTTTCTATCTCCAGCAAGTGGCAAGGTATATGGATTGGTGCATATAGGCCTGACTCTTGGTCCACTGGTTCTTGAGATTTATTGTATGTCTAGTAAGGCCAAATATTTATTATATTTAATATCTCTTCTATACTGTGCTCTTTGAAATCAGTGTGGTTTACAGGCAAACAATAACCTGTACAGTGCGGTAGAAGCCTGCACTGTATTTACAATGAACAAGTGGTGTAACTTGGGACTAACGTGGGTAGATATAGAGATAGAGAGAGAGAGAGAAAGGCTGGGCACTCAGGTCACAGATACAGTATTGACCAGTGTTGCTTAGCAACTATTTACAAGAATAGGTAGTCATATACATGTTGCTATTTACAGGTTATACAGTTGTGCTAGTGGCGTTGCATCAGTGTGACGTGGGTGTGCAAGGGGCGCTATCTGATTGTGGTTTATCACTAGCCTGGGAGTAGTGTAGGAGGAAGAGATGGTGTTTCAGTGCCTTCCTAAACTGGGCAAGGTCTGTAATGGACCGGAAGGTGGTTGGGAGGGCGTTCCAGTTTGTGGGTGCATAGAACACAAAGGCTCTGTTTCTTGTTGCCTGCGAGCATTTCGTGATTGTATTTGGGATTACTAGTGTATTGGCAGCGAATGACCTTCTGGATCTGTTGGGGGAAGTGGGGTGGACGAGGTCCATGAGTGAGGCGGAGGAGCAATTGTTGATGGCTTTGAAAATTAGTAATAGTATTTTGAAGGAGAGCCGGCAGTGGATAGGCAGCCAGTGGAGGGGCTTCAAGATTGGGGTTATGTGATCCCTCCTTGAGGCTCCTTGTAGTATTCTGGCGGCGGCATTCATTGCAAGCTGAAGTGGATTTAGCATGTTCTTCGGGATTCCATGTAGAATTGAGTTGGTGTAGTCGAAATGGGGGATTCTCCTGCTCCAATGCAATGTGTGCCTTCGAGTCAGTCCTGACTCCTGGTGACCCAGAAGCTCCTGGGTTTTCTTGGCAGTGTCACTGGAAGTAGATTGCCAGGCCTTTCTCTCCTGCTCCAGCAGGGATCAAAGATGCCGGCTTGTTGGGGTATTGCTTGGAGTGTGGGTATGCCCATCTCTTCTGGAGCAGACAGCTGCCCTATATCGATATTGCCCACAGGGTACTAGCACTTGATTCCTCCTGATCTTTTTTTCAGCCCACCAACAAACCCTGGGGGGGGGGGTTTGGTAAGTTGGGCCCATGCTCCACCCTTCTTTCTTAAACATAGGCCATGTGGTCTTTTTCTGTCGTCATGTTTCTATCTAGTCTGCCCTTCCATATCAACGACTACAACGGTCCCCTTTTTTACCTTTAAAGATCCTGTTTGTCCCATGCTTTTTTGAATTCAGATACTGTGCTCATCTCTGCCACCTCCACTAGGAGACTATTCCACGGATTCATCACTCTTTCTGTAAATAAATATTCCGCATATCACTCCTGAATCTATCCCCTATCACCCTCAATCCATGTCGCCTCATAGCAGAACTTGCTTTCAATTGAAAGAGGCTCTCCCCTTGTGTACATTTATGCCACGGAGGTTTTTAAACTTCTCAATCATATCGCCACTATCCTGCTTTTTCTCTAAGGTGTATATATTAAGATCCTTATGTCTGTCCTCATATGCTTTAGAATGAAGACCACTAACAATTTTAGTAGCCACCCTCTGTACTGACTCCATCCATCCTGTTTCTATCCTTTTGAAGGTGCGGTCTCCAGAATTGCACACAATACTCCAAATGAGATCATGCCAAATGAGGTCGCACCAAAGACTTTTATACAGAGGCACTATCATCTCCTGCTGGCTATTCCTCTCCCTATGTGCCCAAGCATCCTTCTTGCTTTTGCTGTCGCCTTTTCTACCTGTCTAGCTACTTTAAGGTCATCGGACACAACCATGCCTAGGTCCCACTCTTCTTTAGCAGACAAAAGTACTTCACCCCCTATACTATATTGCTCCCTTGGATTGCTGCAGCCCAAATGCATGACCTTACATTTTTTAACATTAAATCCCAGCTGCCAAATTCTAGACCATTCTTCAAGCTTAGCTAGATCCCTCCTCATGTTATCTACACCTTCCTGGGTGTCTAGTCTATTGCAGATTTTGGTATCATCCGCAAAGAGGCAAACCTTACCCGACAGCCCTTCCACTATATCACTAAGATGTTAAAAAAAAAAAAATTCTGACCAAGGACAGATCCCGGGGGCACACCACTGGTAACTTCTTTCTCCTCGGAGTGAGTTCCATTTATCTGTACCGTTTGTCACTTCCCAATCAACCAATTTCTAACCCAAGCAGTAACTTTAGGGTCCATCCCTAGGATGCTCAGTTTGTTTTATAGGTCGCCTGTGAGGAACGGTGTCAAAGGCTTTACTGAAATCTAAATACACCGCATCTAGGGCTTTCCCTTGTTCTAACTCCCTGGTCAAACAGATTTGTCTGACAAGAATTGCCTCTGGTGAATCCATGCTGCCTCGGATCCTGTAATCTGCTGGACTCCAGAAATCTCACTATTTTCTCTTTCAGCAGCGTTTCCAATAATTTACTCACCAGTGAAGTTAAACTAACCTGCCTGTGGTTTTCAAACACATCCTTGCTTCTGCTTTTTTGCAAAGGGACCACATGAGCCTCTCTTCAGGGGTTTAGTACCACTCCTGACTCCGGGGCATTGACAAGGTCAGTCAGTGGAGCTGCTAAAATGTCCCAAAGTTCCCTCAGTATTCTAGGGTGTATCCCATCCGGTCCCATTGCTTTGTCTACAGCTAGTTTTTCATGAACAGTTTTCTGAAAATTGTTCAAGATGCTCCTTGCTTTTGTGGGTGTTTTCTGAGGTCCTGTTCCTGGTTCTTTATCTGTGAACACAGAACAGAAATATTTCTTAAGCAATTCCGCTTTATCCTCATCAGTTTCTACATATTCCTCCCCTTAACCCTTGAGTCTGACTATATCACTTTTACCCTTCCTCCTCTCACTAACATCTGAAAAATGTCTTGGCCAATGCAATAAAATGGGGGATATTTCTTCCTCCTTTTTGAATCTTTGCTTTGCTGACTACTTTGCTAGCATCTCTGGGGGTTGTTTTTTTTTTCTTCTTTAAATATAGATGCCTGTCTTCCCCTCTCTCTCTCTCTCTGATATCTTGTATTTTATGAAGGCTTCCTTCTTTTTCTTCACCTTTTTCAGCTATTTCTTTCGAAACTCATAGTGGTTTCCTTTTAATTTTACCTTTATTTACCATTTGAACAAAAAGGTTGGTTGCCCTTAAAATATCCCTTTTCAGTTTTGCCCACTTTTTTTTTTTCTACATCCTTCAGCTGTTCCCATCCCGCCAGCGACTCCCTGAGTTATTGGTCCATCTTGGCAAAGTTAGTTTTTTTTTTCTAAAGTCTAAGACTCTCACTCTTGAATGGATTTTATCAGCCCTAGTACTACTGTAATACTGAAGCATACCATCTAATGATCATTGGATGCGAGTTGATTTAGAACATAAGCACATAACATATATGCCATACTGGGGCAGACCAAGGTCCATCAAGCCCAGTATCCTGTTTCCAACAGTGGCTAATCTAGGTAATACGTACCTAGCAGTTTCCCCAAAAGACACAGGTTTCGCAATGCTTGTACTGGGTCAGGCATTGATATCCTGGGTCCCTTCTTAATAATGGTTTATGGACCTTTCCTCCAGGAACTTGTCCAAACCTTTTTTTAAACCCAGCTACACTAACAGCCTTTACTACATCCTCCGGAAACAAATTCCAGAGTTTGATTACACGTTGAGTGAAAAAATATATTCTTTCATTAGTCTTAAATAGTTTTACCCTGTAGCTTCATTCATGTCCCTAGTCTTTCTATATTCTGATAACGTAAACAATCGATCTACGTTTACCCGTTCCACTCCGTTCATTAATTTATAGACTTCTATCATATGTCCCCTCAGCCGTCTCTTTTCCAGGTTAAAGAGCCCTAACCTTTTTAGCCTTTCTTCATAGGAATATCCTTCCATCCCCTTTACCATTTTGGTGGCTCTTCTCTGAACCTTTTCTAATAACGCTATATCCTTTTTAAGATACGGCGACTAGAATTGCACACAATATTCAAGGTGTGGTCTCACCATGGAACGATATAGAGGCATTATAATATCTTTTGTTTTATTTTCCATTCCTTTCCTTATCATACCTAGCATTCTATTTGCTCTCTTGGCCGCCGCTGCACACTGGGTCGATGGTTTTAACATGTTAACCACAATGACGCCTAAATCTTTTTCCTGGGTGGTGGTTCCTAATGTGGAACCTTGCATTGTGTAACCATAGTTTTGGGGGGTTCTTCCCTAGGTGCATAACTTTGCACTTGTCCACATTAAATGGACAAGGTTCTTCTGCACCTTTTAAATACCACTTCAGTCATGGGTAACATCCCTACATCTTCCTCAGTAAAGACCCAAGCAAAGAATTCATTCAGTCTCTCTATCGCCTTGTCGCCTCTTGGTGCCCCTTTAACCCCTCTATCATCTAATGGAACTGACTCTCAGTTTTTTTGCTACGAATGCACTTGAAAAAATTTTTATTACATGTTTTTGCTTCCGCAGCAAGCTGCTTCTCATTCTGCCTTGCATTTAACTTGCGAGTGCTTGTGCTGTTTCCAGGTTTCATCATTTGGCTCATTTTTTCCCATTTCCTGAAAGATGCTTTTTTGGCAACAGCCTCTCTGATCTCACCTTTAAACCACCCAAGCTTGATGTAAGTCTTTCAACCTTTGCAACTGCTCTTTTCAGTTTTTTCTTAACTATTTTCCTCATTTTATCATAGTCTCCCTTTTGAAAGTTAAAAGGTAGTACTGTGGATTTCCTTACTATCCCTCCTCCACTAATTAATTAAATCAAACGCAATCATGCTATGATCACTATTGCCAAGTGGCCCCAACACCCTTATCTCTTGCACCAGATCTGGTGTTCCACTAAGGACTAGGTCCAATATGGCTTCCCCTCTGGTTGGTTCATGAACCAACTGCTCCAAGAAGCAGTCATTTATTTCATCTAGGAACTTTATCTCCTTAGCATGTCCTGCCGTGACACTGACCCAGTCGATACCGGGGTAATTGAAATCACCCATTATTATTACTGTGCTGTAACCTTTGTTAGCGTCCTTGATTTCTTTGAGCATTTCATCATCCATTTGTTCATTCTGGCCCAGTGGTCGATAGTACACCCCCACTGCCATCACCTTCCCCTTTTTACATGGAATTTCAATCCATAAAGATTCTACAGCAAAGTTTGTTTCCTGCAAAACTTTAATCCTTTGTGACTCAATGCCCTCTCTAACAGAGCGCAACCTCTCCACCAGTTTCATCAGCTCTTATCATTATGATATAGTTTGTACCCAGGTATCAGTGTCCCACTGATTGTCCTCCTTCCACCATGTCTGAGATTCCAATCATATCTAACTCTCCCATCTTATTTTTTAGACTTCTAGCATTTGCATACAAGCATTTTAGAGACTGTATTTTATTCATATTAATTTGGCTATTGGTAGGCATGGGTAATTTGGGATCTTTAAGCTCCGTCTGCTCCATACTCAAGGGCATTTGGGCTACTTTACGCTTTGAACCTCTCTGCTTTTGGTAGTGTCCTTCAAGGATACATTCTTCTGAACCATGCGCTCTTGGGCTACTGTCGGCTTTCTGCTATTATCTAGTTTAAAAGTTGCTCTATCTCCTTTTTAAAGTTTAATGCTAGCAGTCTGGTTCCATCCCTTCGGAAGAGCCCCTCCTTTCCCCAGAATGTTCCCCAGTTCCTAACAAATCCAAAACCCTCATCCTTGCACCATCGTCTTATCCACGCATTGAGACTGCGGAGCTCTGCCTGCCTTTTGGGTCCTGTGTGTGGAACGGGAAATATTTCAGAGAACGCTACCCTGGAAGTTCTGGATTTCAGCTTCCTACCTAAAAGCCTAAATTTAGCCTTCAGAACCTCCCTACCGCATTTTCCTATGTCATTGGTACCGACATGTACCAAGACAACGGACTCCTCTCCAGCACTATCTAAGACCTTATCTAGGTGGTGCATGAGGTCTGCTACCTTCACACCAGGCAGACATGTTACCAGGCGATCCTCACGTCCACCAGCCACCCAGCTATCTACATGCCTATGATCGAATCACCAACTATAATGGCTGTCCTAACCCTTCCCTTATGGGCACATGGCCCTGGAGAAACATCCTCAGTGTGAGAGGGTTTTACATCACCTGGAGGACAGGTCCTAGTTACAGGATCACTTCCTGCCACACCAGGGTGGTGGTCTCCTGTCATGTGACCTCTCTCTCCTCCATGGCAACAGGGATGCTACCAGACTGGAGGTGGGACTTCAGGACTATATCCCTGTAGGTCTCATCTGTGTACCTCTGTCTTATGTCTTCCAAGTCTGCTACTCTAGCCTCTAGAGAACGGACTCGTTCCTTCAGAGCAAAGAGCTTGCACCTAGGGCAACATGTAAGACCTCTCACCAAGTGGGAGAAAATCATACATGTGGCACTCAATGCAAAAGACTGGAAAGCCCCTATTTTGCTACTGGACTGCTGTCTGCATCTTAGTTTTAAGCTTATGTTTAGATCTTTAAGTTCTTTACTTACTAAGGATTGCTATGGATACTTATACTAATAAAATTGTACCTAATACGTTTAATATACCTTGTTCACCTGAAGCTTAATTAATCTCAGGTCCTTAGTGTATGACTGATTTGGATAACAAGCTGCAGCTGAGAGCACCTCCTTTCCTTTAAGATGTGTAAGTACCTATAAAGCTACGATTATCCCAAGGGTGGGTGGGTGTTGGAGGGAGGGAAATAACACTTATTAAAAGAGGGCTGCTACACAGTACCCTGTCCTGTGCTTCTGAGGTAAGCTGTGACCAACTCCCTGGGTGACTGATAGTCCTTGCTTGGTTAGAAGGAGTCTTTCAAAATGGCCTTTTGATCTGCCACGTGGCTGATTTCCCACCGTTACACCAGAAACATTTTCCCCTTTGGTAAGCACTAAGTTCAGTATGACTCTATCACATGTGTGTTCTGTTATCAATTGCCTGAATAGCTCTTCCTGTAGAGAATCCAAGATCTCCTTACTTCTATACCTAGTTACATCCCCTACGCACAGCCACCACTAACAGAGTTCACACCTCCAGCAGAGAAATACATCATAGATTCTATTGCTACTATCAACACCACTACAGCTCCAAATGACCCATGCCCAGCTTACTGGATCAGAACGATGCACGCAGAACTCGGCCCAACTCTATCCTACATCATGAAGCTATCCTTCTCATTAGGAACATTCCAACAGCTCTTAAACAGACGTTCTTATGCCCTATCCTGAAAAACAACAGACTAGACCCGACAAAGACAGACTCATATCGCCCGATCTCGAGCATACCCCTTCTAGCTAAACTAATTGAGAAGGATGTCCAAAGACAGATTCAGCAATACGTTGACATATCAGCCCCTCTTGATCCCTGCCAGCACGGGTTTCGAGAATCTCATGGTGTAGAGATTCTACTCACCACGCTAACAACACCTTAACCAGAGGTATAGACAAAACAGAAAATGGGTTTGTACTTATCATCTTTGATATTGCTGCTGCATTTGACTCTGTTAATCATGAGTAACTCCTTATCCGACTCCAGGAAAAGGGAATTCAGGGCTTGGCTTAGGATTTACACCATTCCTATCTAGCTCACTGATGGCAACATGTTAGGATGGGATCCTCAACATTTGATCCTTTCCAGCAACAGCAGGGAGTACCCCAAGGCTCCTCCCTGTCTGTGTTACTCTTCAACGTATATATGCAGCCTATATATGATATCATTCGCTCATTCAATATATCCAGCCTGATCTATGCAGATGATGTCTTGCTGTTCACTCCAATCAAAATTATGCATCCTGACTTCTCCCCTCTAGTAGACTGCTTCAACGCAGTCACCGACTGGCTGCTAGCTCGGATTTTAGGCATAAACTTTAAGAAAACTGAGGTCTTATCACAAAGAACAAGAGCTTCTCTCCGCCCTCTACCTTGAAGGTGAGAGATGCAGAGCTCCCATGCAAATCTGCGATACGCTACCTAGGTGTCGCGCTCGACCAACAGCTTGACTATAAAGAACACCACCAAGTCCATTTACAATAAAATCATGACATTTAGGCACCTAAGACCTTTGCTAGCTCCAGATGATTTCAGAACAATATTCCAGACACTTGTAACCCCACATTTTGACTACGCAAACATCATTCTGCACAGTCTCCCCAAAAGCACCCTCAATCCACTGAACTGGCGATGAACGCAGCAGCCGGCATTCTCTGCGGCATATCCAGAAGAACCCACATCACACCCATTCTTATGGAGTTTCATTGGTTACCGTTAAACAGCAGGCTCACCTACGAGGCACTGCTCCTAACCTTCAAAGCTATCAACCTGATATCCCCTTCATCCCTCTCTGCTCTCCTCACCGCCACCCCCAACAGCAGGCTGAGAAGGTCAGTAGCTGCCAACATGCTAATTATCCCATTGGAAGCCACAAAATGCACACAAACAACCAGGAATAGATCTTTTGCGTTCTATGCCCCTAGGTGCTGGAACAACCTCCCACCACATATCAGAGCAATCGGATCTCTCTCAGTTCAGGAAAGCCCTTAAGCATCACCTGTCCCTCTTACACTTTGCCCACCCAAACCCATCGCAACCACTCCCCACACCTCAACTCACTCAAGCAGACCCAACACACTCACAATCTGACTTATGACAAAGCAAACAACCGAACCATCCATCAGGTACATTTACGATATGCTCGTAGACTATAATGACTAATACAGCAACAATAACAGCTTGAGTCTAAATTTATTATTATAAATTGTAAATAGTTTCCTAACCACTACTGGTTGTACATGTATATAGTTACCCTAGATACAGCTCCAAGTTATTTATCCTGTTACAATGTAAGCATAAGACTGTTTGGTCTGTTGCAAAATTTTTGTTATTTGTAAACCACACTGATACTGAAAAGCGTAGTATAGAAGAGCCTGTAAATAAAAATAAATGACACCGCAGTAGGGATGTGCCAATCCACATTCAGCATATTGAAATTCCCTATCAGTAGCACTTCCCCATTCCTAGCAATGCTGTGTTTGTCTTCAATTAACTTTCCGTCCACCTCTTTCTCTTTGTGAGGGAGGTCTGTATATCACGCCAATGCAAATAGCTTTATCTTCTGCTCTTTCTAGTTTAACCCACAGTGCTTTCTCTCTCCCTTTTTAAGCTCTGTAATTCCAAAGCTTTAATAAGTCTTACATACATGGTGTGACCAAAAAGAAATGAGATTGAAGGGGACAATGTGTAATTTCTCTGTAGATTTTGTAATAAAACATAGGACAAAGTAATCCCCTCCAGAGTTATTGCACTTCTGCATTCGCTTCTGCCACGTACGGAAGCACTCGGTATAGTCGTCCTCCTTGAGGTCCCTCGGCTCTCTCGTCACAGTGGCCTTGATCTGCTCTACAGAGGTGAAATGAATTCCTTTTGAGCACAGTCTTCAGCCTGGGGAAGAGTCAGAAGTCGCATGGTGCAAGATCTGGGGAATAAGGAGGGTGGTCGATAGCTGTGATCTGTTTGTTGACCAAGAACTGCCTCACACTGACTGCGGTGTATGCAGGCGCGTTGTTGTGGTGGAGCAGCCACAACTGCTCTCCACAGAACCTGCCTGCTGTGCCAAACCTGGTCATGGAGGCGACTGAGGACCTACTGGTAGACATGCAGGTTGACTGTCTGACCCTCGGGCACAAACTCATGATGGACCACTCCCTTCTAGTCGAAAGAATGCAATCAGCATGACCTTGATCCTTTATTTGGACATGCATGCCTTCTTGGGTCTGGGTGACAGTCGAGTCTTTCACTGCAGGCTCTGTCTCTTGCTTTCAGGGTCATACTGGAAGACCCAAGTCTCGTGTCCTGTGATGACTCGGTCAACGAACTCTGGATCTTCTCTAGGAAGTCTTGACAAATGTTGACTCGGTGCTCCTTCTGGTCGTCCGATAAAAGCTTGGGCACCGTTTTGGCACCCTGCACCAAGATGGTCCGCACTGACTCCTTGTTCAGGCTGAGCTCCTCAGCTATCATCCACACTGTCAATCTGCAATCACTCTTCACCAGCTGGTTCACTCTGTCAGTGTTCTCAGCTGTCCTTTGTTGTGGAAGGCCGTCCTGACTTGGAGTCATCCTCCACCTCCTTGCTGCCAGTCTTGAAGCATTTAGAAACATAGAAATATGATGACAGAAAAAGACCACATGGCCTATCTAGTCTGTCCTTCCATAACAACAACTACAACAGTCCACTTTTTACCTTTTAGAGATCCTCTGTGTTGGTCCCATGCTTTTTTGAATTCAGTTACTGTCCTCATCTCTACCACCTCCACTGGGAGACCATTCCATGGATCCACTACTCTTTCTGTAAAGAAATATTTCCGCATATCACTCCTGAATCTATCTCCCTTCACCCTCATCCCATGTCCCCTCGTAGCAGAACTTGCTTTCAATTGAAAGAGGCTATCTCCCTGAACATTTATGCCACGGAGGTATTTAAACATCTCAATCATATCACCTCTATCCCGCCTTTCCTCTAAGGTGAACATATTAAGATCCTTAAGTCTGTCCTCATATGCTTTATAATGAAGCCCATTAATCATTTTAGTAGCAACCCTCTGCACCGACTCCATCCTGTTCACATCCTTTTGAAGGTGCGGTCTCCAGAATTGCACACTATACTCCAAATGAGGTCCCACCAAAGACTTATACAGAGGCATTATCACCTCCTTTTTTCTGCTAGCCATTCCTCTCCGTATACACCCAAGCATCCTTCTAGCTTTTGCCGTTGCCTTTTCTACCTGTTTAGCTACTTTAAGATCATCAGACACAACCACGCCTAGGTCCCGCTCTTCTTTAGTGGACAAAAGTACTTCACCTCCTATACTGTATTGCTCCCTTGGATTGCTGCAGCCCAAATGCATGACCTTACATTTTTTAACATCCCAGCTGCCAAATTCTAGACCATTCTTCAAGCTTAGCTAGATCCCTCCTCATGTTATCTACACCTTCCTGGGTGTCTACTCTATTGCAGATTTTGGTATCATCCGCAAAGAGGCAAACCTTACCTGACAGCCCTTCCGCTATATCACTAACAAAGATGTTTAAAAAGAATCGGACCAAGGACAGATCCCTGGGGCACACCACTGGTAACATCCTTCTCCTCAGGGTGAGCTCCATTTACTTGTACTCTTTGTCGCCTCCCACCCAACCAATTTCTAACCCAAGCAGTAACTTTAGGGTCCATCCCTAGGGTGCTCAGTTTGTTTATAAGTCGCCTGTGAGGAACAGTGTCAAAGGCTTTACTGAAATCTAAATACATCACATCTAGAGCTCTCCCTCGGTCCAACTCCCTGGTCACCCAGTCAAAGAAATCAATCAGATTTGTCTGACAAGACCTGCCTCTGGTGAATCCATGCTGCCTCGGATCCTGTAATCCGCTGGACTCCAGAAACCTCACTATTTTCTCTTTCAGCAGCGTTTCCAATAATTTACTCACCACCGAAGTTAAACTAACCGGCCTGTAGTTTTCAACCACATCCTTACTTCTGCTTTTGTGTAAAGGCACCACATGAGCCTCTCTCCAGTCCTTTGGCACCACTCCCGACTCCAACGAGGCATTGAAAAGGTCAGTCAGTGGAGTTGCTAGAACGTCCCCAAGTTCCCTCAGTATTCTAGGGTGTATCCCATCCGGTCCCATCGCTTTGTCTACTTTAAGTTGAGCTAGTTTCTCACGAACACAGTCTTCTGAAAATTGTTCAAGATGTCCCTCGCTTCTGTTCTTTGTGGGTGTTTTCTGAGGTCCTGCTCCTGGTTGTTCATCTGTGAACACAGAACAAAAATATTTGTTAAGCAATTCCGCTTTATCCTTACCAGCTTCTACATATTCCCCCCCTGCACCCTTGAGTCTGACAATACCACTTTTGCCCTTCCTCTTCTCACTAATATATCTGAAAAATGTCTTAGCCAATGCAATAAAATGGGGGGATATTTCCTCCTTTTGAATCTTTGCCTTCTTGACTGCTTTTGCTAGCTTCTCTAAGTTTTTTTTTTCCAAATACAGATGCCTGTCTTCTTCTCTCTGTGATCTCTTGTATTTTGTGTCACTTGAAGACTCGTGGCCTTGACACTGCATCTTCTCCATAAGCCTTTTGGAAAAGTTGGAGACACTCTGTTGGGCTGTTCTCCAACTTAACCAGAAATTTCAAGTTGATTCTTTGCTCCATATTTGTGCCACTTCCAGTTGCGTGACAAAATGATGGAGCAGTGTGCTACAAAAAAACCTGAAAAAGAAAAAGAGTGAGAGAGATAAAAAATATTATAGCAGAATAGTGGCGAGATGCTGCACAACAGTGACATAAGCGGTTATCCAATTGGCATTGAGTCATGGGCATGGCTGCCACAGTCTCGTTTCTTTTTTCTCACACCTCATATAGTGCCACTCCTCCTCCCCTTCTTCCTACCCTGTCTTTTCTGAATAAAGTATAGCCTGGTATAGTTACATCCCAATCATGGTTTTCTGTGAACCATGATTTTGTAACTGCCACTAAATCCAAGTCAGCCACTCCCACCAAAGCTTCAACATCTGGGATCTTATTTCCCATGCTACGGGCATTTATACATACCGCTTTCCATATGTTGCCCCTTTTACCCATTTCTATAAAGGTATTTAATGTTTCACTTACCTGGGGGCTTTCACTTAAATCAGGCCTTTCTTCATCCATCCCCCAACTAATCTAGTTTAAAACCCTCTTCAGTAGATTAGCCCGTCTGCTACTGAAGACATATTGACCTTTCTTGGGATGCAGAGCAGATATGGTGTCCATCTGTCCATGGTCCAGGAAACCAAAAAGCTCTGGATGACACCATCCATACAGCCATGCATTCATCTCCAGGATGTGAGCTTCTCTGACTTGGCCTTTACCTTCAACAGGAAGGATTGAGGAGAACACCACCTGTGCACCTATCTGCTTCACCCTCTGTCCCAGAGCCATGAAGTCACTTTTTGATGCGCTCAGAGGGATACCTGGCAGTATCATTTTGTGCCGACATGGTTAGCAACATTGGGTAATAGTCAGTGGACTTGATGAGTATCAGCAAACTTTCTAATATCTCGGATTTTGGCACCTGGCAGACAGCATACCTCTCTGGACATCAAGTCGGGTCGGCAGATGGGCGCCTCAGTACCTCTCAACCACCATTACCCTTCGTCTCCTTGTGGTCACTATTTCTACAACTTTGGGGTACTTGAGCTCTGGTTCTTCCCTTTCTAGGGATGATTTCACCTCCTCCACTTCCAGGGCTGCATAATGGTTCTTCAATTCAAGGGCTGGAGAAGTTGGATTGGTGATTCTGCAGGCCCTGGTGACTTGTCCAACCTTTGTCATTATGTAGGCACCCATCTTCTCTGCTGGAGAGCCCGAATGTTGCAAGAAGCATCTCATCAATGTACTTCTCACTGTCTTGGATGCTCCTCAGCCTCGCCACCTTCTCTAGTTACTCCACTTGTTTTCTGAGAGCTTCAGCATGCAGGCACCCTGCACATGGAACCGGTCCTTCAACTGGCATTGGGACCTTTGTCTGTCTGGACAGAGGCAGAAGCTGTAATGGGGGCAACGGCTTTAGAGAGGTTTTTTTTACCAGCCATTGTTCAGTTTGTGGAGCTTATGTATCTCTTAAGTACTTTGGTAGATCTCTCTTTTGTTTTATCTACATGCTTTGCATTTGTTCAGATTTGTTTTTTCCAGAGTGTGTTTTTTTTCCCCCATTACTCTTACTGGGAGGTGGTATTGACGCTCTGCTGCTTTTGATAAAAACAACGTCAAATTTAAAAAAAAAAAAAAAAAAAAAAGGCCTAAAATCAGTAGCTGGAGGTCTCATGCTTGTATGGGCATCTGAGATTTTCCTACCTGCATTTCTTTGGTCAGCCTTCTGAAAGGCCTTGGGATTCCCTTTTTGCTGTGGGCCTTTTTACAGTCTGGAAAAGCCACACATCCCTTTCCTATGCAACCAGAGATCCCCAGTGGTGGTGTTCTCCATTTCTGCTGCTTTTTGCCCAATTATGGCTACATAGCCCAGGGCGCCCTTTTTTCAGCATTTCAGGACTTCCTCATGGGGTGGGGTCGTCTGCTGTTTCTGTGGTGTCTGCCTTTTCTGATTTTTGTGGTTGGGTTGTGTGGTGGTGGTTTTGTTTTTAAATTCTCTCTCCCCCCCCCCCCCCCAATCCACTGATATGAACTGTGGCCATTTCAAATGGTAGCTTAGGCCTTCTCAAGGTGGAGCTTGGGGGCAGTGCCAGTCCTGGGCATGTGCCAGCATTTTTTTTTTTTTGTATGTGGCCTTGCTCTCGGCTTTTGGTCATGCAGTTTGCTGACTTTACTTCCCTCTTCTATTCACCGCTGGCACTGCCATGGAGAGCTGGAGCCTCAAATTAAAAACAAACAAACAAAAAAAACAAAACCTAGAGAGAAGCCCCTATAAATGTATTGCCTGGCTCCATTGCTGGCCCAATTAATTTTTGTCTTGGAGGGAGAGGGGGGTGGTGGGGGCCAGCAGGAGGAGAGGAAGAGCAGAATTTAAAAAAAAGAAGCCGCAAGCGCATTTGGCAGAAGAGCCACGATTAGTCTGTTGCAGTTGGCAAAGGCTCTTTTAAAGTTGAAACTGTGTGGTTATGATTTGCAGCCAGCATCAGAGAGTTGCAATCGCTGTGGCCATGATTGGTGGTAGAGGCATGAGGAGAAGAAAGGAAGGTAGGCTGGGGCAGTTGCAGCTGGAGCTTAAGGAGAGCTGCCTGAGCAGGCCCAGGACCTGCTTAGAATAAGCTAAGGGGGCAGAGCTGGCCTTAAAGGGCCCTCCGCACCCCAAGAGGTTGGGTCCGGGCCCAGTGAGTGACTGAACTCAGCCTGTATTTTTGCACCCCGTTCAATTAGCAAGACACCCCCTCACAAGCAAACACGTTGGAATAAAGATTAGCAGTTTATTTATAAAATAAAGAAAAGGTAACTTGAAAGCAAGTAATTCATTTATTCACATATAATTAGTTAGAAAAGTTAAGTGAATCACCTACTTTCAAATTATCTACAAACAGCAAGATACAGGAAAATGATACATCACCAACTGAGCCATGAACTTCATCTCATGCCACACTGACTAAATGGGTCCCAGATTCAGCTAGGCAAGAGAGACACTTCTCAGGCTGGAGACTCATAGGCAGTGCATGTGCTCACTCCATAGGCGAGACCCCCTTTTTCTCTTTTCTCCTGTCTGAAAAAGGCACCCATTTTATTTTGTTGCTTGAGCAAACAGTTTTCCTTCAGGTGACACACACACAGAATAGGATCAGTTGTCCATTAAACATAATCAAGATGCTGGACAGACACCTGAGCATGCTCAAGGGAGGGGCATCTCCTATCCCATGGTTCAGAAGCTCAGAACTCTGGTAGATGACCTTCACTTTGAGGAAAAGCACAGTTTCTATGGGAAGAAGCTCTTCCTTATCTACATCCTTGTGTCAGGACTCCCTCTCATAAGTTTTTCACATGATGTAGTTATGCAAGAAGATGTGTTTTTCACTAAATTGTACAGGAATCTTTCTCCCATAAAACTGAGGTTTAATTAACCCCTAACTCACTGCTGATGCATAATCAGTAGCCAACTTTAACTCATTTTCACTACAGGGGGTGGGGTCCAGGGCTAAAAGAGATGGGCCAAATTGGAGAAGAGGCTTAGGTAAAAGTTGACACCAGGCCACGCTTATTCAGACCTAATGCGCCTGTGGTAGAAATATCCCACTGCTGCCATGTGCAGCACAGCTTAATCCCCTGGCTTTAGGGTATAAGGTGTGGGGATGCCTATGATTATATAGGAATGGAGGGCATACTTCAGAAAAGGGTCTTTGTGTGGGATGAATGAGGGGGAGGGTAGAAGAGAGATCTGAGATTGGGAGAAGGGGTTTGTAAGATGTTGGACTGTATGGAGGAGGGGGTTGTTAGTGGAAGCTGGAGGCTGTCTAACGTGTGGGATGGATGAGGAGAGAGGATTTTGGGGGTGTCTGAGGTTCAGAGATGGAAGGGTATCTATGAGACGTGGGATGGATCAGGGAGCGAAAATTATTAGTGGGGATGGAGGAGTGTCTGATGTCTCTGAATGGGATGGAGGTAGATATTTTCTGTTTTTTATTCATGGGACTTGCTGTACTGCTCCTTGAACAGGGAAGCCCTCAAGGTGGTTTACCTTTGCAGTGAATTGTGGGAATGGAAGAGGTGGTCTGTGGGACAGTGGATTGAGAGGTGGGGGGGAGCGGCGGGGGGGGGGCCTGCACGGTAGAAGGAGCTAGGGCTGGTGAAGGGATGCAAGGCAGTGGATGGTGGATGAAGACTGAGGGGGTGAATATAGAGGGTAGAAATAGAGAGGATATAAGAATGAGGCAGGGAAAAGACAGCGAGAGCAAAGGGAATACTAGAGAAGGAGGTTTTAAGTATAGGATATGGAAAGCTGGTAAGGAAGTGAAAGGTAAAAAGAGGGTGAGAGAAAAGGAGATTTGAGTGGTAAAATCTAGATATGAATGGATAGCGAGGCGGAGGAGAAAGATGATGATGGGGGAGGGAGACAAAAAATATCAGCATCAAAAACATGTAGAGAAGGAAGAAAAGACAGGAGGACAAAAAGTGAAAAGGAGCCACTGGAAAGACACACAAGGAAAGCAGAAGAGAGACTGGAACCATTCGGTTAGAAAAACAAAATTGCCAGGCAACAAAAGTAGAAAAAAATTTAGTTTTTAATTTAGTGATTGGATCCCTGTGGGTGTATGTGTATACTGGAATATGAATAGTCTTAAAAGCTTGCAATTTTGTGTTCTTGATGCTGCATGGACTGGTCTTCAATTTCAAATTTCCTTATCGTCCCTCTAGTCCCGAACTGTCAGTAGTCTCGCTCTATCAGCAGCTTAGAGACTGCGCCTGTCAAGATAGGCAGCTGGCACCTCCTACCAGCCCCCATTATCTTACTGACAAAGCAGACTCACAGAAGCAACCAGTAAGAATATATCACTGCACAAGAGTTAAAACTAATCGTCCCCCCCCACCTTTCTAACTCAAAACAACTGTTCTGACATTTACAAGTAGAAATCAGTGTTTCGGACAAACAAGTTCCTTTTTTCTCAAATCCTGTTCTTGTATACCATTTTTTGTTTTAGATTTTTTTGTGGAGTAATTGACACTGCTCCAAAGCAAAGGAGAAGCTTCAACACTCCCAAAGGGACCCCGATGGCTGTACTACTATCCTCTGGACCCCTTACTATAAGATGTACTTTGTCTAGGATTATCCTCGCTCTCCATCCTTTGAGAACTGGAAGGGACTCAGGACAGGACTGGACTGGAGGAACTCGAAAGCCAAAATTGCACATTCCTTATTGTCTCTCCAGTCCAGTCCCAACCTGTGGGATGTACCATAGTAGTACTAACCTTGGGAGGGACCCATGAACCTGGCCTGAAGCACTGCCGAACTGAAACACGTGTCGCTTGTACGTCCAGGCGATAATGCCTCACAAAAAAGTATGCAAAGTTGACCAGGTTGCCACCCTACAACCAGAGGGACCAGACCGGATTCTGCCCAGAATGCCACTTGCCCCTGAGTCAAACGGGCTTTCAAATAGGCAGACTTCCCTCACCCAACACAGATAGAGGCTTTAGAAGCCACCTTCCCTTTGTGCAGACCTCCGAACAGAAGAGGCGATTTAAATTTCCAAAGAAGATCAATCCTCTTCAAATAACGCTATAGTTCATGGCACACATCTAGGAGCCGCAGGAGGGGGGGTCCATCTCTATCTCCTGGGCACTCGAGAACACCAGAAGGGTGACAGGCTGATTGAGGTGAAAAGGCAAGAGCATCTTAAGGAGAAACCAGGGTACTGGCCTCAGCACTACTTTTTCTTTGTAAAAGGACAAAAAGGGCGCACAACACGACAGTGCCTGAAGCTCTGAAATTCTCCTAGCCAAACAAATAGCTACCAAGAAAACGGTCTTCAAGGTGATATCTTTCTGCAGCTCACAAGATGCTTCCATGAGAACGGATAAGACCAGGTTAAGGTCCCAAGGAGGAACCACTGACTGCACAGGCTGCATGTGCTTCACCGACTGCAACATATGTGAAGCCAGGGATTCCTCCCCAACCCCCCCGGACCTTACTGTGATAACAGGCGAGCGCTGCTACCTGCACCCAAAGGGAATTGCAGGCTAACCCCTTAACTAAACCTGCTTGTAAGAAGGCAAGAATATCCGGAGTAGACGCCGTTAAGGGATTACAAGTATGTCCCACACACCAGTCTTCAAACACTCCGAACACCCTTACAGAGAGAGGAGTGGCCTAGTGGTTGGGGCAAGTTACCTCAGGTCGGGGGTTCAAATCCCACTAGAGGACAGCAACCTTGAGCTGGAAGGACTGGGGTTTCTAGTCCCACAGGTGCTCCTTGTGGTCTTGGGCAAGCCACTTAACCCTCCATTGCCCATGTTCCCTGTAAGTATTAGTGTATGTGTCTCATATAACCTCATGTTAAATGTATCCCCCAATTGTGTTGTGACCACTTTGAGGGATAAGGTGATATACAAAACTGTCTAAATATATAGGAAAGGGGAGGTGGAACGCTTACAGGCCTTCAACAAAAGGTTGAGATCACAGAAGACTAATCCCCATCTTGTTAACCTAGCCCTTTTAAGAGCCAGGCTGTGAGTCTATCCATTTGTAGCATCAAGATTGGCCCCTGCAAGGGGCCAATCTTGATGCTACAATCAAGAGGGCCAGTGCTGAACCAGAGCATTGAGCCCCTCTGACATGCTCTCCCTTCTCCTGCTGTAAAACCATGCCGCTGTTGCTGACTCAAAGGTAGAAGGTGGCCATGATCCATGATTGGCTGGCCCCAGTGCCATACTAGCCCCACGAGGATTGCTTCGTTGAGTGTCTACTTATCAGGGTGCAGATGAACCTGATTCAGATAGTCAGCCGCTATGTTTTCCTTGCCAGCCACATGCGCTGCCAAGAGCACCTGCAAGTTCTTTTCTGCCCACACCAACCATGGAAGGATCTCCTCCTCTAGATGCACACTTTTGCCTCCCTACCAATTGATGTAGGCCACCATGGTGGCATTATCCGAGAACACTTCCACCGCTTTCCTATGCGAGAGTGGTTGAAACGTCTGCAGTGCTAAGTACACTGGAGATGAGAGCAATCAATTTGATTTGGCCATGCACTCTCCTGCAGGGACCAGAAGCCCTGAGCAACCTTGGCTTCGCAATGGGCACCCCAACTGGAAAGATGGGCATTGATTGTCGGTGGAATACACTCTGGCATCCTTAGGGACATTCCTACCAGAGGCCTGTCCAGCTGTAGCCATCACCACAGGGCTACTCGGACTGACCCTAGACAGGGCAAAGGATGTGCGAATGGAGGACATAGAGCTGACCATCTCTGTGGCAATGCTCCCTGCAACGGACATATATGAGCCTGAGCCCAAGGCACTAGCTCGATGCGGCCATGAACCCCAATACCAGTTTCTATGTTTGGAATCCACAAACAGAAACTGCTGCACCTGTCACTGTAGTTTTGAGCATCCTGCCTCCAGGCAGGGAGACGTGACCCTTTGTCTCTTTGGAACTGAGCTCTGAGATACACCAAATCTTGAGTCGATTGGAGATGACTTTTAGCCCGGTTGACAACTTAGCCCATACTCTGACTCTTGCTGTAGCATGCCTGCTTTCCATCCAGAACTTTGTTCTTATTAACCAATTGTCCAGGTAGGGATGTACCAGAATCTGCTACCACCACCACCACCACCATAACCTTGGTGAAAGTACGAGGAGCAGTTGCTAGGCTGTAGAGCAGCACTCAAAACTAGTAGTGACTCATTGGTATGGCAAACTGCAGAAATTGCTGATACTCAGGTTGATTGAGACATTAAAATACCTCTGCGGCATAAATGCACAGGAGGAGAGTTTCTTTCGATTGAAACCAAGCTCTGCTATCAGGGGACATAAGATGAGGGTGAAAGGGGATAGAATCAGGAGTAATATGCAGAAATATTTCTTTTCAAAAAGTGGTAGATGCATGGCGTAGCCTCCCAGTGGAGGTGGTAGAGATGAGGACAGTATCTGAATTCAAAAAAGCATGGGACAAACACAGAGGATCTCTAAAGGAAAAAAGGGGACTGTTGTGGTTAATATGGAAGGGCTGACTAGGTCATGTGGTCTTTTTCTGCCATCACGTTTCTGTTTTTAGGGGTTGGTCGAAAGACTCACATTCCAGCAACAGGAATTTCACTCGAGTAAGTCTGAGGAGGACAGGGTGATGGTTCCCCTCAGTGGGAGTTAGGATCCCGGCAATCTGCCTCTTTCACTGATGGGAGCTGTTTTATGTCCTTGCAGGAAGCTCTGAGGGCTCTGCAGGTTGTAGAACAAGCTTTTGGGTCAGGTTAGCAGGTAGATACTCCCATATGCTTGGTGCATATCCAGTAATTTTCTGTGTTCATCCTCCTTTCCAAAACCCCATGGCTTTGCATAGGGTCAGGGAGAACTGAACTGGGTTCTCAGGGTCATAAGATTCTCTATCTCGGTGATTTCCCTTGGGGCCCCAAGGCTAGTGGGATTGGTCCTTTTGGGTTCCCTAGGAATGGGAGTCCTGAACGGGACGACCATCCAGGTTGAGAGAGGTGCTATACATCCAGTCTTTTGGAGAATTGGGGTCCTTAAAAAGGCCTTGGCAGTTGCCACCTTAGGTCTTGGGCAAAGCTGTGCATGGTTGGAGGAGAGCCCCCTGATGGGATCCATCTTCTGCTGGTAGCTTTGCCTCTCCAGCCATATGGCCTGTTCCCAATGTTGTGGGTTTGCTTTCTGGTGCACCTAACTTTACCATGTGGGTTGGGCCAAATAGTGATAATGTCCTGTCTTCCAGATATGAGGTTTGCAGTGGACTGCCTAGCAGCTACTGCTGCTGCTGCTAAGACTGTTCAGGGGGTTTCTCCCCAGTCCATTGTGGTGGTGTTGGTGGTATTGGCCAGTTGCCTGTGCTGACACTACCCTTTAGTCAACAGATGCTGGCTTCAAACTGTGACTTCTCTTAAGGATCATGTGTTCTTCAGAAGAGAAGCTTGCCCGCGGGCTCCTGAAAGAGAGGGCTAGAAGTGCCAAGGCTTCCTTCTGTAAGGTTGTATGTAGAGCCTAAAGATGTTAGACTACTGCAAGTCTTTTGGGGCCTCCAGTTGCAGTAGGGGCAGTTTCTTCAGAGCTTTTGGCATGCTCATGTCTCCTCTGGCTTCATTGGGAGCCTTTAATCCCCCTCAAAGATTTTTGGTGCTCCTTCCTGAGGTGCAGCCAGTTAGTGTGTAATAGCAGCTATTCTCTGTGGGGCTGAATTGGGAAGATATATATTGGCTCCTCCTACAAGCTGCCTGCCTTCTATCCCTAAAGTCTCTGGTTCAGGCCACCCTAGGAATTATATGCACAATGTTTGCATTATGGCAGCCTGTATACTGGGGAGTTCCTTAGTCTCTCCCTACTGCTCTTCACTGATATGAGTAATGTTTAAGGAAACTTTCTTCAGTGTCTCCTGTAATGGCAGGCTATTTTTCCTGTGCTCTCTGTTGCCAGGACAGGGATGTTATCTCTGATAGGTATCTAAGAAAGGAGGCTGCTTCTGGCGTATCGTGGATATAGAGCCAGTTTTCAAACTTTGTCTCATTTTCTGATAAGGTCCCTCGGCTCTATCATTGCACTGGTCAGATGGGGGATGCTTCTCACCACCTAAGGCTTGCTATGGCCTTTTGTCACTTTTCCTCTTGGAAACGCTGCTAAAACAAAGGATAAAACAAAGGTGAGATTTTTGGGATCCAGTGGATTGCAGGCTCCAAGGCAGCATGGGTTTACCAGATGCAGATCTTGTCAGACAAATTCTGATTCGATTTCTTTCAGTGGGTGACCTGGGAGTTGGACCGAGGGAGAGCCCTGGATGTGATGTACTTAAATTTCAGTAAAGCCTTTGACACTGCTTCGTACTTATGACTTATCAACAAATTGAGCACCCTAAGGATGGACCTTAAAGTGACTGAGTGGGAGACGAAGGGTACAGGTAGATGGAGCTCCCTCTGAGGAGAAGTATGTTACCAGTGGTGTGTCACAGAGATCTGTCCTTGTTCCGATTCTTTAACATTTTTGTTAGTGATATTGCAGAAGGGCTTTCTGGTAAGGCTTGCCTCTTGGTGGATGATACCAAAATCTGCAATAGAGTAGACACCCAGGAAGGAGTAGATAACGTGAGGAGGGATCTAGCTAAGCTTGAAGAATGGTCTAGGATTTGGCAGCTAAGATTTAATGCTAAAAAAATGCAGTCTTATGCATTTGGGCTGCAGAAATCCAAGGGACGCTGCACTATAAGGGGCAAAGTATTTCTGTCCATCAAAGAATAACTGGACTTGGGTATGATTTTTTTTTTCTGATCTTAAAGTGGCTAAATGTGTAGAAAAGGTGATTGCAAAAGACGGATGCTTGGATGCATAGGGAGAGGAATGGCCAGCAGAAAAAAGGAGGTTCTAATGCTTCTATATAAGTCTCTGGTGCGACCTCATTTGGAGTATTGTGTGCAATTCTGGAGATTACACCTTCAAAATGATACGAACGAGTTGGTGCAGAGGGTGGCTACTAAAATGGTTAGTGGTCTTTGTTATAAAACATATGTGGACAGACTTAAGGATCTTATTATGTATCATTAGAGGAGATATGATAGAGATGTTTTAAATACCTCTGTGGCATCAATGCACAAGAGGAGAGCCTCTTTGATTGAAAGCAAACTCTGCCACGAGGGGACATACGATGAGAGTGTAAGGGGATAGACTCTGAGTAATATCCAGAAATATTTTTTTTTTATGAAAAGAGTGGTAGATGTGTGTAATAGTCTCCTAGTGGAGGTAGTAGAGATAAGAACATTATCTGAATTCAAGAAGGCATGGGACAAACGCAGAAGATCTCTAAAGGAAAAAGGCAAAATTTAGACCCTGCCTGCTAATTCTTTCTTTGAGTCTGTCCAGTTCATAAGAACAATATAAGATATATGCCATATTGGGGCAGACCAAGGTCCATCAAGCCTAGTATCCTGTTTCCAAAAGTGGCCAATCTAGGTCGCAAGTACCTAGCAGTTTCCCCAAAAGACACAGGTTCCACAGTGATTATATTGGGGCAAGCAGTGGAGTCCAGTGCAGTACGAATGGGTTATTAGCCTTTTTCCTAGTACAAGAGCAGCACTCTCCATAGGCTCCTGAGATCAGTATTCTGTTGACAAAGTGGACTACAAGTAAGATTACAAACATGGGAAATATTCCCTGTATACAAACCCGGTGGCAAAAACTAAGCTCCCTCAAAAACTTGTGCTGTAGAAAAAACTGCGATAACTATTTATAAGGTGAGAAGACAATAAGCCAGGGTCATACTTGCCATAAAGTAAAGAAAATGTCCCAGAGGACACCCCGGTGTATAGCGATGTTCTCCTTAAGGAAACCTTCCTGGGACAAACAGCCAGACTTGTCTAGTGCTCCTAGATCAGAATACAGAATGTTACCCACAACGGGGGGGGGGGGGTCCTGGACTGGATTGGATTGGATTGGATTGGATGGATGGACGGACTTGAGAAAAGACAATTAGCAGGCAAGAGAGGCAAAATTAGACCTTATCGTCCCTCTAGCCCAGTACGAGTGGGATGTACCAGAGCAATAACTAACCTTGGGAGGGACCCATGAGTCTGGCCTGGTGTACCAAAGCTCCAAAACGCGCATCATTCAAGGCTTACACATCCAGACATTTATGACATGTAAAGGCATGTAAGGACGACCAAGTGGCTGCCCTGCAAATGTCAGCTGGTGAAACTAGGCTAAATTACACGCAGGAGGCCGATTTGAGATCCTGTCGAATGTGCCTTCAGAGCATCTGGGACCAGCCCACTCTAGCACATAAGCAGAGGCGTTTGCCTCCTTCATCCATCGGGCAATGGAAGCCTTGAAAGCCATAGCACCCTTGCACAATCCCCCTCCTCCCCAAACAAAACAAAGAGATGATCAGATTTACAGAAGGAACAATGCCGCTGCTAATCCTCCTCCATATTCTGCGAGCTGTGAACAACCGGAAGGGTCACGGCCTTATTGAGATGAAAACATGACAGTACCTTCTGTAAAAGGGATGGAACCAGTCTCGACGCCACTTCTTCGTTAGAGAAGACTATAAAGGGCTCCCTACAAGAGAGCCTGAAGCTCTGAAATTTGATGCGCTGAACAGATTGCCTTCAAGGAAGCTCTTGAGAGAGGCGACAGTGTAAAGAGTCGATAGCACCAGGTTGAGGTCTCATAGAGGAACAATAGCCTGCCAGGGTGGCCGAACTTAACTGCCCTGAGAAACCAGACCAGGAGTGTCTTTTTAGTGGGTGTTTTTACCATTTTAATATATTTTTATCCTGTAAGCATTTGTGTTTTTGCTTCTTTTATTGGATGTTCAATTAATTTTAATATTGGTCCTTTTCACTTAGTATATTTTACCTGTTTGCCCCCTTTTTGTTAAGGGCACTTCTATTTATTTGTCTTTATAGTTTTATTCTGCTTGTTTCTTCCTTTCTCCCCCTCCCTCCTCTGAGGTGGTGCCATACTGCTCAGCTACACTCTCTTCATTATGGTTGGATATCTGTTTTGGGGGCTGATTTTCATGCACCTCTGCCTGCAATTAAATATTGTGTAATAAAGTTCATGTTGTTTCACATCATCTTTGCATGTAATAGAGCTTTTAACAATATTAAAGATTTCTGTGGAGCGTATGCCAATTAGTTACCTGTGATCTTTTCTGGCGTGAAATGTAAGTAGTTTTAAAATGCCCCAGCTCCCTCGTACGGGTTTTGCATTTGAACTCGATGATTGCAGATACATCACTGTGTGCTCTTCTGCCTCTTGCAGGGTAAGGAATGTCTTTATTTATATGCCACATGCTTGTTTATATATTGAATGCTTTACTATTGGGTTTTTTATTTAAATCAACTCTGCCATTTCGTAGCATTTTGGTTTTTCTGTTTCTACCTTCCGGTTCCTCTTAGAATCAAAGAGAGAGTGCGGATACACACCCTTGCCCCTCCCAACTATGTACTTTGGTCTCAAAAATGGACATGATATTCCTTATTTTTCTTTTTTTTTCCTTATTTTGTTGAAGAGTTTTGTTTTGTGTGTTGTGTGTGGTTTGGTGTTTTTTAAAATTGCATATTGTTTATCATTCATTTGCTACAAGTACCGTTGCCCTTTCTGTAAATACACTCCTACTTTCTCCCCTACAACCTTCTTAGGTATTAAAAAGGAATATTTTTATCCCTCCTTTAAAGATGTGGACACACTCATTTATTTAGATTGGTAAAATCCCATATCTGATATTACCATTTGTGATTGCTATACTGTCATTTGATTTATCCCTGTTTTATGTTTTCAGTGAATGGTGTTCTTGTTAGGACATTTTCACAGTGTGCCATTGTGAGAACCAGTTTTACTGTTCGGCACACCTTGGCTGCTCCTCCTCATCTCTCTCACGTCCCAATTTTAGGTCTCTACATTGGTTTGTGTACTATGTTAGACATATTTTATATTTTGTCAAGTAAATCCAACTCTGTATTGAAACTTGAAAGTAATTAGTATCTTGTAAGTTAACTAAGAATTTTCTTTCTCAAAGCAATTTTACAACTAATTTTCATATATATTGGCTGCAAAGGTCTCAGACTCCACGGGCAACCTCAACTGAAATTCGCCCTTATTTGCATCAATGACCTTATTTCAAGCAACCATATCGATACTATAAAGATTTTCAAAATTTTTGTTAATCCAAAAAAGACAGTGCTTAGCTTTCAAGATGAACCCCAACGCAATCCAACGCGCTTTTCCAGTGCGTTTCTCCAAGGTATGGTTTCTTCAGGGGGTAACTTTAAAAGCACTGCAAAAGTAAGCCACATCCATTAGATACATACTTTCCATAATTGACCATTCAGTATTTTCAAAGAGTGCATAGAAAACCGCAAACCTTAACAGTAGCAGATGTCACTTCACTAAAAGGATTTATCACCATCTTTTAGCCTACCGGCGTTTGAGGGACGCAGCGCATGCGAACTAGATTTTATAGTCCTTTCAACTAATTTGAGCATCATCCCGCTGACTCCAGCTGAGTTGTTGAAGTACATGCCTCCCATTCTACGCATACGTTCAATCCCCCTGGGGCCACTGATCCAAGCGTGTGAATCCAGCGCTGCTCATGCCATAGCAGAGTCTGATCTTTTGACTTCCCTTGTTTTACTGTCTTTATCTGATCGAAGCAAAAGCATCGTAACTCTTCATAAGTATGTTGTAACTGTAAACAGTGATCCACTATAGGTGCCTCACGGTTCTGACATTTTAAATTTACTTTTATGTTCATTAATCCGTATTTTCAGTGCTCGAATGGTTTTTCCAACGTACATCAAGCCGCAAGGGCATATAATACAATAGACCACATATGTTGATACACATGACGTTTGGTGTTTTAATCGATACATCCGACCATGATAGTCAAATTCACTAGTATCTCCAGGAACAAGCAGGAATGAGTCTTCACATATGGGTACGTTGGTACCACTGGAGCCTGCGCGGGAACGCTCCCCAGCTTCCCAAAAAGGAAAGCTTTTGGGAGCATCCCACAGCGCCTGCGCGCTGCCTTCCCGCCTTTCCTAACCATCTCTCCTCAGTTCTTCTTTGCCACGGAGCCAGCAGGTCGAGCCCTGTCACCCCTGAAGAAGTTCTTTATTTTATTTCTTTGGTCGCGTGTCTGCCTTCCCCGACTCCGGACCGGTACTGCCGGTCTTTTTCTTTCTTTCTTTAAAAAAAAAAAAAAAATAATAATACCTATACTTCCTCACTTAGTGTATTTTTCCTCTTGGGCCTCAGGGCCCACAAGAAAATTTCCCTCATGGAAAAACCAGCCTCCAGGTTCAAAAAATGCACTGAGTGTAGCGGTACTATTTCTGTTACAGATACCCATGAATGGTGCCTTTAAATGTTTGGGTCCTGAACACTCCATTCCGGATTGTCCGTCCTGCTCTCTAATGTCTAAATGGGGTTTACAGAACCGAGCAGCTAAGCTCCATGTGCTGTTTCCCGCTGATGCAGCGTCAGTAGCATCGACATCCTCCAGGTCATCTTCTCCTGATGGATCTCAGGTAACCAAACATAAATCTAGCAGGTCCTCGAAGGGTAGATCTCCCTCTAAGCATCGAGATGCCTCCGGGCTTGCCCTCGAGGATCCTGCACCAGCAAAACAACCCCGGCGGGAAGCTCCGGCTTCCAAAGCTCCTCCTATGGGCTTACAGGTTGACATCAATGGTACGGTCTCGACCGATCACCTGTTAGAATGCTCTGGGGTACCGGCATAATCTCCCGATACCGAACTCCAGGCATTCATGGCGTCGATGGATCAGAATGTTCTGTCCATTCAGCGGGCTATCACGGCCTTCATTCAAGCTGCGACGCCGCTGGTACCACAACAAACTCCGTTGTCGGTATCAGCTCCGGTACCGGCACCAGCGCCGATACTGGTTCCGACTGCATCGACATCGACCAGGATACCGACTGCAGCGGTTCCTTGTCCAGGGCTGCTTATCGGTACCGATCCGGTACCGAGGACGCCAGATGTCGATACTACTCGATACGCGTATTGAGCGTTAGAACAGCACCCTGACAGGCGATACTTTGATTCCTCTGATTCTGATACATCAGATGAGTCTCCTGAAGTATCCATAGCCCTTCCTGAAGAGCCTTCTTCTCCAAAAAGAAGAATGTCTGTCTCCTCCAGAGGACTTGTCCTTTCAGGACTTCATAAGAGAAGTAGCTAAAGGACTTTCTATTTCAGTAACCTCTGAATCAGAGCCTAGAGCAAAAAAATTAGATATTTTAGGATATTCTAAGGCTCCTAGAGAGGCAGTCACCTTACCAATTCATGAGATTCTTTATGAACACATGATTGATTTATGGGAGACTCCTCTCACTCTCTCTCCTCATTCTCGCAGATTGGACACTATGTATCGTGTCCCTCCCTGTCCTGGATTTCAAAAAACTCAGCTTCCTCACCATTCCATTGTGGTGCAGTCAGCTATGAAGAGGATAAAGAGTACAAAGAGACACTCTTCTGCTCCTCCAGGAGGAGAATGCAGGACCTTGGATGCTTTTGGTAGGAAAATCTTCCAAGCCAGTATGCTTATTGCCAGAATCAACTCATAGTCTTTACATGGGTATGTTTCTAAAAGAAGTTGCAGAAAAGCTGCACACTTTCCTCCCTTTTCTTCCAGAAGATAAAAGGGAAGAATTCCTCATTTGGCTTAAGCATACTCAAGACATTTCAAAGTTTTCCAACAGGGCAGCCTTTGACTCCTTTGAAGGTGCCAGCAGAGCCTCAGGCATTGCCATAGCTGCTCGCAGAATTGCTTGACTCCAGGCTTCTGATTTAGAACCCTGGGTTCAAGATGGCTTAGGAAATCTTCCCTGTACAGGTGAAAATCTATTTGGCAAAGAGTGGCAAATAAAAGCCACTCAAATGGATGCAGAGAACTCTGCTCTGGATAGACTTTCAAAGTCGACCTCCATTCCTGCCAAGAAAAAGACTTTTAAAAAGTCTTTTTTCAAAAAGGGTAGATTTCCTTCTACTTCTGGCCAACAATCTTCTACAGGTCGCTTTTGTCGCTAAGCATCAGCAACCTAAGCAGGCCAGGCCTAAGTCTACAGGGGCTGCTGCAACTCAGCAGTCCCAACCTCCTCAGGGATTTTGACTTGATGCTAGAGAACGTAGCCTTTCTGGCTCTAAAACAGCCAGAACCTCTCACCATTCCAGGAAGGTTAGCTCATTTTGCTCCCAGATGGGAGCAAATCACATCAGAGCAGTGGACCCTCTCCATCATCAAAGAGGGCTACAAGCTTCATTTCTCAGACCTTCCTCCCCACACCATGGTGAGACACTTCAATTCTCCCACATCTCTTCTCGACCTTCTAGGTCAGGAGGTGGCTACCCTTCTTGCCCAAGGGGCAATAGAAGAAGTTCCTCTTCAACAAAGGTCAGGGTTCTACTCCTATTTTCTCATTCCAAAGAAGACAGGGGGATACAGACCCATCGTAGATTTCAGAGAATTGAACAAATTTCTATGCAAGGAGAAGTTCAAGATGCTTTCTCTAGGCACTCTCCTTCCATACCTCCAAAGTCAGGATTGGCTTTGTTCTCTAGATCTCAAGGATGCGTACACACATGTCCTCATCCATCCATCTCACAGAAAATTCCTACGTTTTCTTTTCCAAGGAAAACACTACCAATACAGGGTGCTTCCTTTTGTTCTGGCCTCTGCTCCAAGAGTGTTCACCAAATGCATGGCAGTAGTTGCTGCATTTCTACGCACTCTGGGAATATTTGTCTTCCCATACCTAGACGACTGGCTCATTCGAGCTCCATCTCAGTCAGAGGCCCAGATTTCCATGGACCGCACAAGGCGCATTCTACAGTATCTGGGACTTGTGGTAAACCTCCCAAAGTCTCAGCTCACCCCTACTCAGTCCCTAGAATTCATAGGGGCCTGGCTGGCTACCACCACTGCAAGGGCCTACCTTCCTCAGGCCCGTTCCCAACGTCTAGTGCAGTTAGCCTCCCAGATTCAGTTAAAGAGCCACTTAACTGCCCGGGAGATGCTACAACTGCTAGGCCACATGGCTTCCACAGTGCATGTGGTACCCTATGCTCGCCTACACATGAGAGCAGCTCAATGAACTTTGTCCACCCAGTGGACTCAAGCTTCAGGAGCTCTCTCAGACCAAATAGCAACCTCCAAACGTCTCTTTTGGTCTCTCCAATGGTGGAGGTCCACCAAAAATGTGTTGCTGGGGTCCCCCCTTCCAACAGTTGTTGCCCCAAGCAGCCCTCACAACAGATGCCTCCCAAACAGGTTGGGGAGCCCATCTACAGGACCTCTCCACTCAAGGCACTTGGTCCCCACAGGAGACCTCTCTTCATATCAACCACTTGGAGCTTCGAGCAGTTTTTCTAGCTCTCAAGGTCTTTCATACCCTCCTCAGCTACAAGACAGTCCTCATTCATAAGGACAATCAAGTAGCCATGTTTTACATAAACAAACAAGGAGGAACTGGCTCTCTGTCGCTTTGCAACGAAGCTTTAAGATTGTGGGCCTTTGCCAGAGAGCATCAAATCCATCTCCTGGCAGTATACCTCCCAGCAGTCCAAAACTCTTGGGCAGACAGACTCAGTCGAGTTCTGCTTCCACATGAATGGTCCCTGCACATAGATCAGGTACTCAGAATCTTTCAAGAATGGGAAACCCCGGACATAGACCTCTTTGCAAGTCCGTGGAATGCCAAACTTCCCCGGTTCTGTTCCAGAATTCCGTGTCAGGGAGTTCAGGCCAAGGATGCCTTCCTCCTTCATTGGGGTCAGGGCTTCCTGTATGCCTTTCCACCCATTCCCTTGATTCCCAAGACTCTGTTCAAACTCCAGATGGATCAAGGATCTATGATCCTCATAGCTCCACGCCAAGTGTGGTACCCTCTACTTCTGCATCTCTCCCAAGCCCCCTCCCTGGACTTGGGAGCTGCTCCAGACCTTTTGTCCCAGGAGGAAGGGACTTTGTGGCACCCAAACCCCAAGTCCCTTCACCTCAGAGCTTGGTTACCGAAGGCCTAGACCTTCAAAGCTTGAATCGTTCTCAGCAAGTGAAGGATATCCTCCATGCTTCCAGAAAACCTTCCACCAGGCGTTCCTATGCTTTTTAAATGGAAAAGATTTTCCATTTGGTGTGCTGAAAAGGGTCTTGACCCTCTAGCACTACCTTTAAATTCACTGTTAGACTATCTCCTGCATCTTTCCAATGCAGGACTTAAGATGAATTCAGTAAGAGTCGATTTGAGTGCTATTGCAGCATCTCTTAAGCCCATCAATGGACAACCTATTTCCTCTCATCCTCTCATTGCAAGATTCATGAGAGGTCTAACTTTAACTAAACCTCCCATTAGGCCTCCTCTGGTGGCATGGGACTTAAATTTGGTTCTTGGTCAGCTTATGAAGCCACCTTTTGAACCCTTAGCCACTACCTCCTTAAAATTTCTTTCCTGGAAGGTTATTTTCCTCATTGCAGTCACTTCAGCTCGCCGCATCAGTGAACTGCAGGCCTTAGTGGTTAATCCATCTTATACAAGGTTCCATCATGATAAGGTAGTCCTTAGGACAAATCCACACTTTATGCCTAAAGTGGTCTCACCTTTTCATCTTAATCAAGAGGTATATTTACCTGTCTTTTTTCCAGCTCCTCATGCATCCAGTGTAGAGAAGAATCTTCATACTCTGGATTGTAAAAGAGCTCTTGCTTTTTACTTACAAAGGACACAGCAACATAGAAAGTCTTCCCAGCTTTTTGTTGCTTTTGATCCTTCTCATTTGGAACTTCCAGTCTCTAAGAGGACACTGTCCAATTGGATTACTCAGTGTATTTCTTTCGCCTACCAGAGTAAGAACCTTTCTCTGGAGAGCCATGTCACAGCTCATAATGTGAGGGCCATGGCCACCTCTATGGCTCATCTAAATTCTGTGTCCATCGACCAGATCTGTCGAGCAGCCACCTGGGCCTCGGTTCATACCTTCACAGCCCATTACTGCTTGGACAAGGACTCCCGCCGGGATGCCTTGTTTGGTTGGGCTGTCCTCAAACACCTGTTCCATTCGTAAAGAACTCCTACCCTCCTTCCCTGGATGGATGCCTGAGATCCATAAGAGGACGTAGACCCCTTCCCAGGGTCTCATATCCTTGGGGATCTCCCAGGCATCTGAGCTAGGGAGTCCCCCATATGTGAAGACTCATTCCTGCTTGTTCCTGGAGATAGCACAGTTACTTACCTGTAACAGGTGATCTCTGGGAACAGCAGGAATAAGTCTTCACAACCCTCCCTCCTCCCCTAGGAGTTGTATCTCTTTTTCTATCTTTCCTTTCCTCTCTCTATTGTCTCAGCTTTAAACTCGAACTGACGAGAGATGGTTAGGAAAGGCGGGAAGACAGCGCGCAGGCGCTCTGGGATGCTCCCAAAAGCTTTCCTTTTTGGGAAGCTGGGGAGCGTTCCCGCGCAGTCTCCGTCAGTACCGATGTACCCATATGTGAAGACTCATTTGTGAAGACTTATTCCTGCTGTTCCCAGAGATCACCTGTTACAGGTAAGTAACTGTGCTTTCTATAGTGATGGGGCAGATGTTAGAGACCACATTTCTTATGTCCAGGTAGTTCAGATTCATTTTGAGTCAAAAGGGGGCGTAGTACCGCCGGACTCAACATCTCCTTGAGGTTTTGGTGCCTCTGTCATACACAGCGCACGGTTTTATCTTCTAAACCAGGGATACTGTTTAGAACGTTTGCGTGGTGGTTAATACGCTTTAGATCATAGCTAAAGGGAGAATGCTTTGTAATAAGATTAACCTGTGTATTGGAGCCAATGGAGGAAGCTGTTTTTTCCAGAGGATGAATCAATAAATGACGATTGGTATAGAGTGCTCTTTTATAGGCTTTAGCAACATCAGATTTCGGGTAGCCCCGTTCATAAAAATTTTGTTTTAATCGTTTTGCCTGGATCTTAAAATCTTGAATATCAGTACAATTGTACTGTTCTCCATTGAATCGGAGGGAGGGAAGTAGAGCTAGAAAGACTGCTCTCATTTCCAGGCAACTGATGGACCATGAGCATTCCTCCTGTGACTCTCACAATGCACTCCCCACCCTGTGAGACTGGCATCCGTTGTCACCAAAATAGTTCTGTGGTTCCAGCAGCATTCCCACTGCAAGGTGCTTCAGCTGCAGCCACCATAGAAGACTCTCTCTCTGGTGACCAACAGGCAGACAAGCTTCTTTGAAAGTAGGCGTACGTATGGGGACCTGCTGAAGAGGATGCATGTGAGTCCATGTCCAGGGCACCATCTTAAAAGCTGCTGCCACAAAGTCCAGGAGCATTTATACCGTGTCGTCATGCCAAGGAGAAATCATATCTGAGCTCTAATCTTCTGCGCCTGCTCTTTCAAGAGGAAAACAAGTTCCACCTTTGGTATTGAAGTGGGCTCCCATATAGACTAGATCCTGCACCAGATCGATCTTGCTCTTTTCCAAAATGGTCAACCAGGTTGAGGCTCCAGAAGAATTCCATCACCCACTGGGTAGCAGAGGTGGACTTTGCTCTGATCATCCAGTCATCACGATATGGATAAATCAACATGCTTTCCTGTCTTGAAGCAGCTGCCACGACCACCGAGATCTTGGTGAAGGTCCGTGGTGTCGTGGCCAGGCCAAACGGTAGTGCCCAGAACTGATGATGTCCCATCGGCATTGCAAACCACAGATACTGCTGATGGTCTGGTTGAATGGGGATGTGAAAATATGCTTCCATGAGATCCACCATTGAGGGACTCTACCTTCATGACCGCCACTATCGCCAAACCCCAGATTCTTATGCAAAAATGCAGTGCCCAAAGGGCCTGGTTTCCATACTTGAGGTCTAAGATGGGACGGCATGTAACCTCTTTCTTGGGGACCACAAAGTAAATTGAGTAGTGACCAGATATGCATTGGTCTCTCAGAGGTACTACAGCCTGGAAGTCCAGCAACCACTGTAACGTAGCCTGGACTGTCTGCTGTTTTCAAGTGAGTTTTGCAAGGAGACTGCATGAAGATTTCCGAGAGAACGTTTCAAAGCATACACCTCTCTGACTTCAACACCCATTGGTCGGTGTTAATAGACACCCAGGTGGAATAAAATTGTTGAAGACAACCCCTATTGGGACTATCGCTGTCCTGGGCTTGTCTTGTTTCATTGGGACTTTTTTTGGAAGAACCGCAGGGATGGCGAATTCCCCCCCCCCCCCCCCATTTTAACCACTGTAGCCTCGAAAGGGCTGATGTCTTGAAAAATAGTGACCTTGCTGAAAAGGGTAAAAATTAGAAGATCACAATTTCCTAAAATCCCTAGACTCACCCCTTGGGATGATCCCCTGCTCTGGTTTTTTGGGACGGTCTTCTGGCAACTGAGTGCTCTTAGACTCGCCCAGATCTTTAACCAATTTGTCCAGAGCTTCTCCAAAGAACAGCTTGCTCTTTAATGGAAGCTTGGTGAGCCTAATGTACACATCAGCCGACCAGTTTCTTAACCAGAGAAAGCACCTGGCCACAATAATTGAAGCCATGGTCTTGGCCAAAGCTCGTACCAGGTCATAAAAGGTGCTATGGCTTGCGATTTCAGCTCTATCATATCTTAGATTTAGTGAATGGAAGCCCTGGTCCCATAAGCCCTACAGAATGAGGCCTGAAGAGCTAGAGCACTAGTATTTAATGCTTGCTTCAAAAAAGACTCAAACTTGTGGTCCTGAAGGTCTTTCTATGCTGCCTCGCCTTCTATTGAAATGATGGTCTTTTTGGTCTCTTCTGAGACTAAAGCATCCACCTTAAGCAGATCTTTTTCCTCCTGCAGAATAGAATACAGATGGCTCGTGGTCCAACCCACTCTAAGGCTGGCCTCCGGCACCTCCCATTCTGTTCTTATTTTCTTGATGATTCTGTGCACCAGAAAGGTAATTTTGAGGACTAAAATCTCTGTAGAAGTGGCTCTTCCAAGGGCTCCTCTGCTACTGCAGGAGCCATTATAATAAGAGCAGCCAGCAAGTGCATAGTTAGCGTGGCCAACTCCTCCTTCTGAAAAAACTGTAACCACATTGGGATCTTCCCCTTGAGGGATCTCCTCTTCATCTAGTTCAGTAGCCATAGAATTGCCAACTTTTTTGAAAAGGGGGAAAAACCCCACCACCCGCAGCTACTTGTTCCCACCTTCTGATCTGCTGAGCCCCCCCTCCAGCAAATTAACTACAGAGGATAGTAATGCAGACTTTAATAACTGCTAGCCATATCAAAGTGGGGAAGGGGAGTATTTATTTTATTTAGACAGTTTTTGTATACCACCTTATCCTTCAAAGCGGTCACAACACAATTGGGGGATACATTTAACACGTGGGGATATGAGACACATACACTAATACTTACAGGGAACATGGGCTATGGAGGGTTAAGTGGCTTGCCCAAGACCACAAGGAGCATCTGTGGGACTAGAAACCCCAGTCCTTCCGGCCCAAGGTTGTTGTCCTCTAGTGGGATTTGAACCCCCGACCTTCCTGCCTGAAATACCTTGCCCCAACCACTAGGCTACTCCTCTTTCCAACAAGAGGTTGTATTCTTTCACACACCTCCTCCAGTAAACAAATGCTATTAAATCCAAATATATATTCTGCATCCAGACTCCTCCTCCTCCCCCCCCCCCCCCGGGTCACTTCCCCATACAACTAATTGTACAAAACGAAGATCTCGGTAATGGCAATACAAACCCTCCGAGTACCAGGTCTATTGGAAATTAATACAAAAACATCCTTCAGAGCCAAGAGCAAATCTACCATGCCAGCACTAACTTCCAAAACTCACCCAAGGACTCTATAAGGAAAATGCAGCACTATAAATTATTGCAGTGGGCCCTAGAACATCAGTAAATCTGAAAGCTGAACACGTCAGATTACTACACGTTTTTAATAGAAATTACATGCTAACAGAATACCGGAAGTTACTTAGTTACCCAGTTCCAGGAATGAGATTTTAAGCCTGTACCAGATTCTGACCATCTCATTATGGGATCTGCATCCCTGATTTTTTAATGGGTAAAATCAGGAACTGCAAATACCAGACTGCGTTGCAAGGCAAATTTAAAACTAGAGCTGACCAAAAATCTCAAGTCTGGAACTGGGTAACTTGGCAACTCTGGAATACACAGCCTTAGTCGCACATGCAGAACACAGAACTTCACCAAATAAAAAAAAAAAAATAAATGTACACATGTGAAACGGAAACTTCAAAAAGCCATATCCTATGCTGCATGCAAATTACCAAAAAAAACCCCGAAAATCTGCTATAGAGTAGATACCAGGGAAGGCGTAGATAACATGAAGAGGTATCTAGCTAAGTTTGAAGAATGGTTTAGAATTTGGCAGCTGATATTTAATGTTAAAAATGCAAGGTTATGCATTTGGGCTGCAGCAATCCAAGGGAGCGATACGATATACGGGTGAAGTACCACTTTCCATAAAAAAAAAGTGTGACCTAGGCATGATTGTGTCTGATCTTAAGTAGCTTAAACAGGTAGAAAAGGCGGCTGTAAAAGCTAGAAGGATGCTTGGTTGCATAAGGAGAGGAATGGCTAGCAGAAGAAAGAAGGTGATTGTACATCTTTATAAGTCTTTGTTGTGACCTCGTTTGAAATACTGTATGCAATTCTGCACCTTCAGAAGGATATAAACAGGTTGGAGTCTGTGCAGAGGGTGGATACTAAAATGGTTAGTGGTCTTCGTTACAAAGCATATGAGGACAGACGTAAGGAGCTTAATATGTATACTTTTAAAGGAAAAGCGGGATAGAGGTGATATGATTGAGATGTTTAAATACCACCGGCATAAATGCACAGGAGGAAAACCTCTTTCGATTGAAAGCAAGCTCTGCTACGAGGGGACATAGGATGAGGGTGAAAAGGGATAGACTCGGGAGTAATATGCGGAAATATTTCTTTACAAAAGTGGTAGATGTGTGGAGTAGTCTCCCAGTGGAGGTGGTAGAGATGAGGACAGTATCTGAATTAAAAAAAAGCATGGGACAAACACACAGAGGATCTCTAAAGGAAAAAAGGGGACTGTTGTAGTGGTTGATATGGAAGGACAGATTAGATAGGCCATGTGATCTTTCTGTCAATATTTTTCTATGTTTCTAAAAAAATCCAAGCAAAAGTGCAGGGTATAGATTCCAGTGAGCTTGTTTCTGCCAGTCATGTCCTCTTCTGATGCAGAAGTATTTGTTAGAAGGGGGTGTGACCAGCAGAGATCAGTGTGTTGAAATCGACTGGGCACTTTTGTCTGAGGTTTTTATAGCTGCTGCTTGTGCTGCTGGGGAGGGGGTGGGGGGGAAAAGTCAGAGGGTGACTGTCAGTGCTGCAAATCTAGGAAAAGCAGTGGCAGTGATAGTAGCTCACGTAGGTTTTTCCTTCCCAAAAAAAACTGCTTTGCATGGCTGATTTTAACACTTCGGTGGCAGCTGGCCTGGCCATACAAAAAACGGCCAGTTGGCAACCCTAAGTAGCTGCTGTTTCCTCCCAGAGGTCTGCTGCCCCCTCCAGAGTTTCTCTGAATGGAGAGACAGGTGATTCCTGGTCTAAACAAGAATCATTCTCCATCCTTTTCTTTCTAGCTGGAAGAACCTCCATAGCAAGAGAGGTCTCCTGCAGGGTGTTTGGCAAATTCTGACTCCGAAGTTTTGGAAGCTTGTGTCCCAAGTGTTCTCTTTAGTATAAAATGTCTTGAATAAACTTCTGAAAAACACTCTTTAGCCTGCCCAGGAACAATAGTTTGAGCTGCCTCCGGTGCTGAAACTAAATGTTTTGTGCTTTTTCTCTGGCTTTTCTCCATGGACAAGCAGGATGCACCAGCCACACCTGGTGACATCCTCCGATGGCACCATAGACTGAAGTGCTCGCTAGAGCTCAGAAAGGCAAGCCTTTCTGATGTGCAGGTAGCCCTATCCACTGGCCTGCCCCTAGCCAGCCCAGTCTGTCTTCCACCTTGCTAGCAGGACAGACTTTCAGCTCTCCAAGGAATTGAACAAACAAATATAGAAGAAAACATTCTATCTGAAAGAAAACACTTGATTTAAACCAGGAATGGAAAGAATTGCAGCAGTCATGACACAACCAGCAAAACGGGTTTTTAAAAAATGCACAAGATGTAGTAAGAAGATGACTAGCACTGATGCACACAAGCTGTGTGTGCGGTGCTTGGGAGCCAGCCAGCCAGCCACCCAGGTCCAGGACTGCCAACACTGCTCCCTGGTGTCTCCTTGGGCCTGCAAATCCAGAAGCCATGTGCTCAGGGACTTCTTGTGGCCACCCTGCTTACCTTCCCGGAAGACCAGCACAGCCACTTGCAGCAGGGACCACCTACAGCCTGGTATGTGCCCCCAGAGGCTTCCATCCTTGGCCGTGCTGCTGGAGAGGATGCTTCTGCCACAGAGACTGGGAGCATGGCTATCCCCACTGCCCAGCAGACTCCTCTTATGTGTTCCCTTGAAGCTGCGTCCATCCCCGGAGAGTCAGACACCTTCCCTGGGAGCCACCATCTTCAGGAAGAAACGTCACTCCAGGAAGCTCGATTCTGCACTGATTGGCTAGCACCATAGCAGCAAGGGGAGCCCGGATTGACATCACTGCACAGACAGGGACCCCCCCCCCCCCCACTGCACTACAATGCCAGAAAAGACCTGGCCAGACCCAGGAGATCACCGTGATCACTGTGCATGCTTTCCTGGGGGACACAAAAGCTGCGAATGGAGAGAGAGAAGAGCATGCTCCAGCAGTGACTGATCGGAGGAGGCACAAGAGGAGGCGGAGACTAGCCTGTCCCCTCCTCCTCCCCCCATAGAAGCACCAGACAGGTTAGTACAGAAGGTACCTTCAGTACTTTTGAGGATTCTGCAGCTCCTCTCTCGCCTTCTCCAGCAGGGCCTCCAAGCAGCTCCGACAGAGGCACTTGCGCAAGCCACCATGCCCAGAGTTTCTGGCCTTGACACGCCTGCGGGTAGCCCTGCCAACCAACATGGATGCACCAGGTTCCCCTTGAGGGACTCCTCCCCAGCTTCCTTGCATCCCTCCCCGGGCCTCAGATCGGAGGAAAGTGGCACAGAAGAGGAGGAAGAGGGGGTGCACTCTCCAGCATTGGCCACAAGCTCTGAACAGCCACCATTATAACCCCCCCCCCACCCCCCCCCGCAACCGAAGAGCTCACCTATCCAGAGTTCTATGGAAGGTGGTGGCTATGCTGGCCCACACTCCCCGGATCAAAAGGGCCCCGAGGTACTCAAATATCTGGATGCTCCAAGCTGACAGTGACCCTGCTAATCAACAAATGCTTGCTGGATGCCCAGAACAAGCTCTGGCAAACGCCCATCTCTGGCCACGTATACTCGTATGCTCCTGCAATCATGTCAACAACCTACCCGGAAGGGATCTAAAACTCTTGGATGATGTGGGAAAAAGTGTTCCAGGGTGCCATGCTCAGCGCCAGGATTGGTGCACACCAGTTTCAGCATGTTCTCTTCCAAGATGCCTTGCTGGGGACCTTTTTTTTTTTTAAAGAACACCATCTCAGCCTTGCCCCAGAAGTTGCAGGTGTCTGCTGTAGCCACCCTCATAGACCTTGCAGAAGACAGCAACCATCTGGTGAGCACAGCATTCGATGCCTTTGAAAGCTGTACCAGCAGTGCAGATGGCGATCTCCACAAGACACCTGGCTTGGCTGTGGGCCTCGGGGCTGCGGGATGATGCACATAACCGCATAGCGGATGCACCCCGTACTGGCAACACACTGTTTAGGGACAAGATCAACGACACCATGAATGACATGACAGAGCACTACACCACCTTGCAGACCTTGGCTAAGGATGGCTTTGAGTGCAGCACTAGTATCCAAAAAGGGGGCTATCACTGTAAGCCATACTCCACCTCCAGGAAATGCAGCTCGAACTGCAAATGGCAGGGCACCTCAGTACAAACCACATGCATGCTATGCCCCCTACCAGCAAAAGCATCACCAGAGGGAACGGAAACGGAACAAGCAGGCTCCTCCCTCCTCAGCTAAGAGAGCTTTCCTGAGCCAGGAAAACTACTTGTTGTGTTTTATCCCATCCCCTCTACTTGGCTCCCTGAGTCTTTTCTTGCCCTTCTACCCCCCCCCCCCCTCCAATCCATTCTCAACACCAGTCTCTCCTCTGGCTTCTTCCCCACAACTTGAAAACATGCTTTCATTCGCCCACCTCCTTAAAAAACCCACTCTGAAACCTTCCGATCCATCCCACTACTGTCACATCTCCAATCTCCCGTTCCTCTCTCAAATTCTTGAGCAACACGTGGAATCTATTCACTATCTGCACACCAGTCAGTCTGGTTTTAGAATGGATTTGGTGCTATGCCCAGTTCTGTTATCACTTCTGAACTAGCTCTAATCTTCTGACAACTGAGGCAATATCTCACTTGCTGTGTCTCTTGATCTGTCTTCCGCCTTCGACCTGGTTGATCACTCTACCCTTCTCTCTTGTCTCCATGGTGCTCGCATTTCAGGGACAGTTCTGCAATGGTTCTCCATTGAATTCCCGCCTCGCGCATGTTTCTGACTGGCTTGCATCTAATTTCCTGCATCTCAACACCTTAAAGACTTTTGCAATCTGGTTCTCTTTTGGTGGTCCTATCCCTTCTCCGGCTCCCTCATATCTGGGTCCCCAGTTTCACTAGTCACTTCCCTCTGCATTATAGTCTCTGCCCTCTCTTTCCATGAACACATAAATTGCTTGCACTTCCTTCCCCAACCAGTGCCCACCTCAAATCTACTAATCTGCTTCTTTCTGGGTCCTTCCGTAGGGATTTCCTTCCCTACAGACCTCTGCCTAGAGCACTCCTTTGCCAAGTTTGTCTTGCCTTTTTTCTCAAGACTTATCTGTCTTACCGCTTCTGATCTCCCTCCCATTGCCTCCTGAACCACCTTCTGTCCCTGTCTCCTCCTTTCCTGGCTGTATGACGGATTGCTGTCTCTTATATTGAATTTTGTAGTTTTTTCCTTTCTTTTGGCTTCAGCCTCTCTTCCTATATTTTTGTACTATTGTAAACCATCCTGACGTCTAAAGTTCAGTATAGTAAATGTGCAAATAAAGATAGAGAAACTAAATTGCAGTAATTCAGCTTTGATATAACAGTGCTCATTAGGAATATGGTAAGAGCTGTTGGCGTAGGAATAAACAGATGACTGGAAGTATTCTTAAGGCAGCAAACTTGTTGTTGGGTGAGATGAGTGATATGAGGTGAGAGGAGAGGCTGGAATTAAGGTAAATCCCTAAGTATTTGAATGAGGGCAAAAGAGTGATGGAGGTTGTACCAATAGATGGAGCAAGTGTTTGGGGTATCAGCTAGTCCGGAGAACCAAGTAGCAGTCATTTTGGACTGGTTTAGTTTTAGGATTTTAGAGTGTAATCAAGTAGATACTGTGTTTAAACTGGAGTTAATATTTGATAGATTCACCAAGATACTGTCAACTTGAGTGAGGAGCAGGATGTCATTTGCATATATGTCAAAACTAGTTCCTGTAGTTGTATAAGGGTAGCAAGCGGACTCTGAAACAGATTAAATAAAATAGAGTGCAGAGCCCTGTGGAACTAAAAAAACAAACAAAAAAACCCCCAGCCAAATATCTTTAATTTGTTAAAAATGAGGTAAGGGGGCCAAGATGGCAGATGCATGCTAACCGCACTCCTGACGGCTCTTGTTTTGGCCTTTTAACGACTTATTACCTGGGAACTATTATGCCTCAAACGGAAGCCAAGGTTTGGGAACCCTCTGAGTGCACCTGTGGTTAAGGGGCCACTCTGAGTTCGTTCAGCTCGCTAGTGCGAGGATTACTCCAGTGCAGGAAGGTTTGCTGGGGATGGTGGGAGGGAAAGAAGGTTCCTTGCGTCTCTTTGAGCCTGATATCACCTTGAGCTCAGAAGTGAGATCTGCTCCAGCACGGTCCTCTATTCCCAATGCTATTTCATCGTTGATAGACTCCACAAACTACAAGCAGGATCAATGAGACAAGTCAATGGACAGTGAGTGTGCTGCGGCATGTTGTATGTCTGTTGTAGATCCCACTGCTGAGCTGGGGGGCCATGGCTTCTGGAGTGGAGAGTGCACTGCAGTCATTAGCTGGGGATCAAGTTGGTACTACTCAGCGTTCATCTTTCAATGTTTTGGAGTTGAAGCCTGTGTTGCAGAAGCTGACTATTATCATGCTGGATATGCTGTGGGGTGGCCTGCAGGCTTTGGAGTCATCTTTTCTCTCCCAATTTGCTTCTTTTCAAACTTTGTTTGCAGGCTATGCATAGGTTTTGGAGCAACAGAAGCAAATGGTAACTGCCGTGATGAGTGTTTCAATTGGAGGTGAAAGTGGATGAATTTGCTACTGTCAGGTACTGGGACTAAGGATTTGGCTAGTATTCATCTGAAGATTTGAGTCGTTGGGAAAACTCGGTGAGGAAGAGGAACCTACATTTTTATTAAATTTTCCAAGGGTGCCTACTATTTCTCCTAAGGAACTTTTTCACTCATATCTATCTTCCGTTCTGCAAATACCGGTAGAGTTGATTCTTCTCCTTGCCAGGGTCTTCTCTTTGCCTGCCGCTAAGAGGAAAGATCCTGTTTCTTCTTCAACACTTCAGAAGCCTACTTTATGATTTTCTAGATTTGACTGACTGACTGGTTTTCTAGAGACCTTGGATCCTGAGGCTTTTCAGCAATCAACACTTCCTTAGCGTCCTTTCAGTCCAGTCCCTCACCTCTGGGTTGTGCCCCCCCAGCAGCTAGGAGACTGAGCACATCATCTTCTTGAAGACTCCTGAGTATATATACCGCTGGCACCACCCACCAGCTCCAGTATGCTCATTCTCCAAGTAGCTGGAGGGAGCAGTAAGCCAGGGGTTAGGCTTCCTGGAGAGACAGCTAAGGAGAGGGCAGAATGTTCCCTTTCTCTTTATTTCCTTTTTTTTTTCTTTAGTCTTTTTTATTTCTTAGCCTGCAGTTCCTATTTTCTCTGTCGTGCAACCAGCCTCTCTGTGTTGAAAGGTAGCTGGAAGTGGTTGGGGTAGGGGAAGGTCTCTTCTCCTCCCCCCCCCCCCCCGGCTCCTATCTGATCTCCTGTTGGGTCAAGTTGAAGACTTCCCTTTCAGCGGCTCCCGATCCCATGAACAGGTGAGGAGCTGCGAATGATTCACAGCCACGCAGAAGGGCAGTACAGCTCGGTCTTCCCTTTGCTGCCGAAGCTCCATGAGCAGCTGAGCACGGGGGTGGAGCAGCAGACCAGTGGAGGCAGGAAAAGGTACAGAGGAAACCCTTCAGAAAGGAAAGGGAGCACAGAGCGCCGATGGACTGTGCATGGGTCGGCAAACCACATGGTGAGGTAAGCAGACCACGTGGCTACTGACCGTGTGGTTCAGGAGGCTCCGGGAAGCTTAGAGATGGAGCAGCTTAAGCCTTCTCATTTCACGTGCTTTCAGCGTCATTTACTGGTGTTTTTTTGTCCACGGGGAGTGCTTCCTGCTGGGCATGTTGGGGGGGGGGGGAGGGGGGAGGGAGCCTTCTGTGCAGCTCTTCAGTTTCCAGCAGTTGAATACTTGGGGAAACTCCTGGGGGTTAGCCGTCTTCCTTTTGAGTTCTTTCTGTATTTACTCTGAGCTGGTACTCCAAAAAAATATTAACATTCATTTTATTTATGTATGTATTTATTTTCTTGTCCTTGGGCTCTCCTTATCTGGGTCTCTATTCAGGGAAAGCTGAGTCCTTCTGCAACGTGCCGGCAAGACTGCAATGTTTAGTGTGCAGTACCCGACGTGGAATAGTGTCGGACATGAGAGTATGCAGGGGGTGTGCATTGGAGGTCGCATCGCTGGAATAGGGCATCCAGGCGAGCGTTAGTCAGGAGTGCTCACTACCCCTATCACAGGAGCAGAGGGAGTCTGTTCAAGGGGAAAGTGGGTCAGGGAGCCCTGCTTCCTCAGAACCGGAGCTGTCTTCGGGTCCCCTGGCACAGCCTGGTCCCTCCACATCTCAAGGGGTAGAGGAAGGGGCAGGCTGGGGGGGGGGGGAATTCTCTCCGAATTTGTGTAGCTGCTGCACAAGGCATTTTGCCTGTATCAGCAGGGGGCTAAGTGCAGGAGCAGGTGCTGAAGCGGGCTGCTGACCCAAAAGGGGGACTTCTGATAGAGTCGGAGAAGCACCCCAAGCTCGGGAACGATGGAGGGCTGTTGCCCTCTCCGTCAGGCGCAGGAAGGAGATCCGTGGTATCTAGAGAGGTAAGAGGAAGATGAGGAGTTAGAAGGTGAGATTCCTGACCAGGAGGAGCAGGCGCGGACTGTTAGTCTTTCGCAGGAAAGAGTTGCCGGCTCTCATCGGAGAGTCCTTAAAGGCACTTAATATATCTGCAGGCACTCCAGCGGAGGAGGCCTTGGAGGACCCTCTGATTCAGGCAGTGCGGAAGACAAGTGCGTTTGGTCAAGCAGATGATTCAGGAGGAGTGGAAGCTTGCCAGAAGCCGGTCTGCGGGGGATGCGGACCTTGTCAAGGTTGTATCCTTTGCTGGAGGAAAAGAGAGATGCTGCGGTCCCCAAAGGTGGATGCAGCAGTATTGGCAGTGATTAAGAAGACAACAATCACAGTTGAGGGCAGCGCAGCTCTCAAGGATGCCCAGGATAGATTAACATCTTGAAGCAGGCCTTTGATGTTAATGCCATTTGCCCTCCAGGCTTCGGGGTGTGGGGCCTGGGTGGCCAGGGCTTGCCTCTGGTGATCGCAACAGATGCAGAAATCCAGCGACCCGGCAGGGGCTCTGCGAGTGAGGCGGCACGATTAGAGTCGGGTGCGGCTTACCTCGCGGATACTCACTATGATCTTATCAGGGGCCTTGTGAAGAGTATGGCTTCTGTGGTGGCGGCCTGCCACTACCTGTGGCTGTGGAACTGGGCGGCTGATGGTTCTTTGAAAGCCCGCATCAGCAGGCTTCCCTTTAAAGGGAAGTTGCTGTTTGGGGAGGACTTGGATAAATTTGGTGAAGGAGTTGGGGGGGGGGGGAGGGGAGGATTCAAAGGGAGGAAGGCTCCCAGATGATAAACCTAAGCAAGGTTGCAACCCCGCTCCTATGTGAACCCTGCCAAGGGATTTCTGGCGGTTTCGGACAACCTGTTTGGCATCCTTTCAGAGGGGGCATTTTCTTTTGAATGGGCAGGGTTTTCAGGGAGCAGGTAAGGGGGTTTGCCGCCTTCTCTCCAGGACCCAGAAAGACACAACTAAATGGGGGGGGGGGGGGGGGGAAGGCAGTGGTGCTGCCTGTGAAGGGTCGGCTGAGGCAGTTTTACTCCACCTGGATCGGGGTCACATCCGACCAATGGGTCTTGGAGGTCATCCGAGAGGGGTACGCCCTCGAGTTGGCACAACCGGTTTTTCCCCAGCATTCGTTCAGCCTCCCTGCAGGGTTCCATCTAAGGCCGCAGCAGTGAGGGAGATACTGGCTTGGCTACCACTTCTAGGAGCGGTGATACCAGTGCGGATGCGGTTGATACTTCATTTTTTTCGTGGTACCCAAAAAGGAGGGATCCTTTTGGCTCATTCTCTACCTCAGGCGGGTCAACGGGGGCCAGAGGGTTCCTCATTTCCGCATGGAGACGCTAAGATCGGTAATAGTGGTGGTTCGCAGGGGAGAGTTTTTGATGTGTCTTGACCTCACCGAGGCCTATCTGCATATTCCCATCAGCAATTTCTGTGTTTTGCAGTGCCAATGGGGAACTTCCAGTTTCAGGCATTACCATTTGGCCTGGCAATGGCTCCCCTGTACCTTCACCAAGATCATGGTAGTGGCGGCACTTCGCAAGGAAGGGTATTCTGGTTCATTCCTACTTCGATTAGTTGATCTGGGCCAAGTCCAGGGAAGAGAGCATAAAGGTGACTGCCAGAGTGGTCAATCTCTTGAGGAGTCTAGGCTGGGTGATCAACCTAGCCAAGAGCAGGCTGGGTTCTGCTCAGGAGCTCTAATACCCAGAGCGAAGTTTGACACCCACAGGGGCTGGGTGTTTCTGCCAGCTCACTGGGCTCAGCAGCTTTGACGGCTGGTGCAAAGGTTCCTGGCTATGAGGGAGACCTCAGCTTGGCAGGATCTGCAGGTGCTGGGGGACCATGGCTGCAACTCTCGAGCTCGTCCCATGGGCAAGGGCCCACCTGAGGCCATTGTAGCGGTCTCTGGTCCGGCGTTGGTCCCACCAGCATCAGCCATTGTTGGAAAGGCTTCCCTGTCCGCTGGTGACCAGGAAGGCACTGAAATGGTGGCTCTGGCTGGGGAGTATGGAGCAGGGCATGCCTCCTGAGTCACCCTAGTGGATCCAGCTAACAAAGGATGCCAGCCTGCCTGGTTGGGGAGCCCATTGCAAAGGACATATTGTGCAAGGTCGCTGGAGTGCACAAGAAGCCCACTGGTCAATAAACAGGTTGGAGATGCGGGCAGTGGCTCTGGCGCTCAAGGCGTTCAAATGCTTAGTGCTCGAAAAGCGGTCTGGTTGTTCTCAGACAATGCAGCCATGGTGGCCTATATCAACCACCAGGGGGGCACAGGCAGTGCCTCCCTGGAGGAGGCAGAGACATTATTGGACTGGGCAGAAGTACGCCTTCAGGCTTTGTTGGTGGCACATGTGGTGGGGATCAAAGTCAGTGCAGACTATCTGAGTCAGGTCTAGGTAGATCACTGCAAATGGGAGCTATGTCCAGAGGTGTTTGCACAGTTTGTGAGCCGTTGGGGCCCTCCTATCATGGACCTCATGACTGTGGACTTCAGCCCAAGGCAATTGCTTCTTCAGCAGAAGGGAAAGAATGTCGGAGGGTCTGGATGCTCTAGTCCAGAGGTGGCCCACGGAGGGGTTGCTGTACATGTTCCCACCATGGACTCTCATAGGCAGGGTCATCCAACGCATAGAGACTCATCTAGGCTTGGTCATTCTGATAGCCCCGGAGTGCTAAGGCATCCGTGATATGCCGACCTAATGAGGTTGTTAGCAGATTGGCCGTGGAGGCTCTCAGGTTGAGAGGATCTCTTGACCCAGGGACCGGTCGCCGCAGGTGGATTGGTTCTCATTTACAGCGTGATTCTTTGAAAAGGTGAGGTTGCTGAAGCGGGGGTATTCTGGCCTGGTGATTGCTACTTTGCTGAAGGCTCGGAAGAGGTCGACCTGCCTCTGTTTGGGTCTGGTGCATGTTTGAGGGGTGGTGCGCAGACTGGGGGCGGCAGCCTATGACGGCCTCTGTGCCAGATGTTCTGGACTTCTTGCAGGCAGGTTTCGAGAAGGGCCTGGCTGCCAGCTCCTTGAGAGTGCAGTTGGCAGCAATTTCCTGTTATTGGGGAAAGGTCCAAGGGGAGTCGTTGGGGGAGCACCCCGACGTGAGATGGTTCCTCAGGGCAGTAGGCTGCATTCGTCCTCCCCAAAGGTCGGCGGTTCCACCCTGGGATCTCATCACGGTGCTGCAGCCCTTCATGGGGGAACCCTATGAGCCAATAGGGTGGGCTTCCTTGAAGGACTTAACCCTTAAGGCGGCGTTTTTGGTGGCGATCTGCTCAGCCAGGCAGATTTCGGAGCTACAGGCTCGCTCTTGTCAACCGCCGTTTCTTTGCTTCTCCAAGGAGAATGTGGTCCTGCGGACGATTCCTTCCTTTTTGTCCAAAGTGGTGTCAGCGTTTTTTCATCTGAATCATCAACCGGTCTCCCTTCCGTCTCTGGGTCGAGAGGGTGATGGTATGGCGGATGCACAACTGCATTGTTTGGACGTTCATCGTGTGCTGAAGCGCTATCTAAAGAGAACTGCGGTATTTGGCAAATCGGATCAGCTGTTTGCCCTCTTTGGGGGACCTTGCAAAAGGAGAGGCGGCGGCCAAGGCCTCAATTTCTAGATGGATTAGAGAGGCCATTGCATTGGCGTACATTTTGAAGGGCAAGCCTGTTCCTGTGGGTCTATGGGCTCATTTTACATAGGGCCAGGTGGCCTCATGGGCAAAATGCAGTCTGGTGCCGCCTCTGGATATTTGTAGGGCGGCAATGTGGACTTCCTTACATACCTTTTCTAAGTACTATCGGTTGGCTGTACAGGCGGTAAGAGATGGGACCTTCGGGGCAGTTCTTCAGGCCGGTCTCGCAAGTCCCTTCCGTGGTTCAAACTGCTCTGCTACATCCCAGAGGTGAGGGACTGGGCTGGAGGGATGCTAAAGAAAGAGTAATTAGGCCTTACCTGCTAATTAGTGTTCCTGAAGGAACTCCAGTGCAGTCCCTGATCCCGCCCAGTGTCTTCGTATGAAAGTTTGGTCTAGTGAATTTGGCCCGAAGGTGAAGGTCCAGTGATTCAGGTTTGGGCAATAGTTCAGCGCTGGAGGGGCAGATGTGATGTGGTGGAATGGCCGGGCTGTCTGTCCTTGTTCTGTGGAATTGAGGTGAGTCAATTCACAGGTAAGCCGTTGCCTCTTCGGGGGGGGGGAGGGGTCTTCCCTGCCGGGGGGGGGGGGGGGGGACGGAGCATAGGTTGTTTTCAGTTGGTTCTTTGTTTAATTGTCTCTCCGTTAAGTCTGCTTTGTTAGGATACTGGAGCTGGTGGGTGGTGCTAGCTGTATGTATACTCAGGAGTCATCAAGATGATGTGCTCAGTCTCCAAGCTGCTGGGGGTGAGGGACTGGACTGGAGTTCCTTCAGGAACGCTAATTAGCAGGTAAGGCCTAATTACTCTTTTTGCTAATGTTGGCTGTGGAACCTGTTTGTCAATTTACTTTAAGGCTAGGAATGAATTATTTATGTGAGCTCCTATCCATATGTTTCCAGATGTCTCTCTCTAAGGCTAGCCAGAAGTGTAGGCAGAAATTTTTGCTGCTCCGCCCTAAGATTCTGCAGCTGTTTTTTGTTAGTTTTTTCTTATCCATGTAAGAGTTTTGATAAAATATCAGGGTGTGAATTATCTTTGATCCCTCTCACTTTTTGCTAAAAAAAAAAAAGAGGTTAGTTCTCTTGATGTCTGAGAATCCTTGATGGGACCCATAGAAATTAGATTTCACATTGTAGGATGTATTGCACCAGTACATGTTCTGTTTCCTTGGAAAGTTTCCTTTGGTTAAGTCTGGCTCCCCATAATTAATGGTGGACTAGTGGAAGAGAATTCTTTTGTAATTTTTCTTTGAGTTGGTGTTTCTTCCCGGTTTTGATGTAAATTTTTTTCCTTTTCTATAACAAGTTGTTTTCTTGCTTAATGATTTAAAAATTGCATTAAAACAAAGGTAAACCTGTCAAGAATTTGCTCTTCGATTTTATCTGATTCGGAGAGCAGACATAAAGTAAGGTAGGGTCGACTAAATTTGAATGCCACAGTTAGATCCAAGGTGACAGCTAACACCAAGTTGCCTTGGTCTAAGATACAGCAGATATCATTTTAAAACGAATGTAAGAATGGTCTTCATGCTGTGATACTGTTGAAAGTCAGATTTGGTGAGGATGAAGTGCTAATGCATGTTTCAAATGATTAGTAAGCTGCGAGAGGACAAAGCGCTTTGCCAGTTTTGTCAAATATGGGAGGTTTGATACAGGGCGGTAATGCAGGGGGATCTTGGGGATCAAGTTTAGCTGTTTTGAGATGGGGACAAATGTCTTCCAAGAGAAGGAAGGGAACCTGAAGTACGGCTATCAGTATGCATAGAATGAACAAATGGAAGAAGGCCTAATGTGGGGTCTATGACCCATCAGAGGGAATAGTGCCTAATGGGCAAAAACATTTCTTAGCTATCTTAAGTTTGGTGGTGGCAGCGAAATCTGGTTAGACTGAAAGTGGACCAGGCGTGAATATGTAAATTGACATTTGAGGTCAAAGGGGTCGGGGGGGAATTACAGAATATTTTTACTGGAAGATCATTTTTTTGCAGCATGTAATTTAGTAGTGAAAGCTGTAGTGAATGCATCTGGGGTGAGGGCAGCATTATCCGGAGGTATGGTACCTGAATATTGTGGCGAAGAGAGATGTGCTGTAATAGAGAACAAGGTTTTGCTTATGGCTTGGCCCTTCAGAGGCATAGGCATTCCAACAAAGGCTATTCTAAAGCAGTAGTATATACCCTGCTTAAGGCCCTTTGTCCTTAGCTTATGCTAGAGTCCTTTTACAGTTTTGAGTTTTTCTCAATCCATTAAAACATAAAATGGAACACTTGGTCTGACTCAGAATGGCACATCAAACTCTGTATCCTACTTCCAACAGTGATCAGTCCAGGTCACAAGTACCTGTTTGGTTCCAAAAAGGGTAGACAGATAGCATACTGCTTATCTGAGGCACAAGTAGTGGATTTCCTCGGTTCCCTTTAATGGTTAATAAACTTTTCCTCCAGGATCTTGTCCAAACCACCACTTTTTTTTTTTTTTTAACCCAGTTACACTAAGGTTTTACTGCATCCTCACTATTCTACAAGGATGGCAGAAAGCTGAATAGCCATGGGGCCATACTGCACTGGTCTGGCAGAGAGGCATATAGTTTGCACTAAAATTCCTGGCAAGGGTTAGAGTTGCATATGAGAACAGGACCTAGCTATTGGACAGTGCTAATATCCTAAAGGAGTTCATTGACTGACTGAGAATGTGAACGCCAAAGGTCCTGGATGTCATTGCTATTCCAGTCAAGTGCATAGAGAACCAGGAGTGGTGTGGTAGCTGTGCCATTTGGATCCAGATGGTATTAAGTCTTGATTGTGTGGATTTGTTGGTGATGGTTGGTCCTGATAGGATATTATGGAGAGAACAGGGTGGCACATGATTTTCGATGGATTATATAAATGGTGACATTGGTGCCCAGGTGCTCTAAAAGACACTGCAACCCACCGACAGCTTTGGCAGAGGAACATAAGATTTTGGACTACGAGTGCTCTGCCCACTGGGGAGCAAGCATAGAGCGATGTGGTCATAAGAGTCATACTGGAGGGCAGCAGCTGGTTTGAACTTTTGGCATAATTATGATGGTATGCTTGGAGGGGGGAGGAGGATAAGGAGTGCATATGAGATGAAAGGTATGGATGATAGTGAGTTTGTGTGAATGGTGTTCAAAAACCATAAGGAGCACTGTGGTAAATAAGGGGCATATGGTAATCGTATCTTGTTAGATTGGAGTGTCTTTGCGTAATTATTCATTGGGGACTGGAAGAAGGAGGTTGGGTGTTCTCAAAAATGGGATGGGGAGGGATTTTGAAAGGCAGAATGATGATAGATATAAGGGTGATTGCAAGGGGAAGGGGTGGGTTGAGTAGGGGGAACTGAAGCATTTGGGGGGGGGGGTGAGGAGGAAATGAGGAAATTGAGCACATGGGGGCGGGGGGGGGGGGGTCTACATTGGAGCTCAGTTGGGAGGTTCCAGTGTCTCCACTGGTTTGGGATACATGGAGTTTGCATATTGTCCTGCTAGACCAGTTCAGACAAGTAGGTACTGTTCCCCTAACAGTAGATGTGGAGACAAGAAGCCTCTGTAATTGTGTGTGTGTGTGTGTGTGTGTGGGTTTTTTTTTTCCCCTTAGGACATCTTTATGCCATTGATAGCTGGCAGCTCTAGGGGGACACCCGGTATTTTCAGTCCCCAGAAGATGGGGGGGTGCAGGAGTTTATCTCCAGGAACAAGCAGGAATGTAGTCTTCACTTATGGGTATCATTGGTACCGACGGAGCCTGCATGGGAACGCTCCCCAGCATCCAATAGGAATGCTTTTGGGAGCATCCCTCAGCACATGCGTGCTGCCTTCCCGCCTTTCCAACTGTCCCTCTTCAGTTCTTCGTTTCCGTGGAGCTGACAGGATATAATCCCTATCAACACAGAAAATTCAGTCTTTAAATTTGTTTTCTTGTGGTCGCGTTTGCCTGCCGCACGACACTTACTGGTACTGCCGGTTCCTTTCTTTTCTTTAAAAAAAAAACAAAAAAACAAAACAAAAACAAAACTTAGGCTTTAGACTGTTTCTCTTCAGAAACATTTTTCTCTTTGGTGTTAGGCACCATTTTGGATACTAGGCCCCATATTCCTAAATCATGGGAAAAGCCAACTAGTGGTTTTAAAAAAAAAATGTACTAAGTGTGGCGGTACCATCTCCGTCACTGACACCCATGATTGGTGTCTTAAATGTTTAGGACCTGAACATTCTCCAACTGAATGTCTCTCTCTCCTGTATGGGGATGACTAAAAGAGGAAGATAGAACCAGGCTGCAAAGCTCCGGTACCCTCTTTTTTTCGGATGCCAGCGGCACCGGCGTCAAGACCCTCGGTCCCGAACGGGAGGTCGAGGGAGACCTCGACCGAGGATGACCTCGAGCCGCAAGGGACTCGAGTATCGGCTCGGTCTCCGAGGTCGACGTCCCGGTGGTCGGGGCAGATGCGCCAGACAGGCTGGCCATCAGCGCCCGCTGCTAATTCATGAAGGCAGACATTCTGCTCTCCAAGGCTGTCAACCTGAGACTCAGCTCGGGTGACGCAGCAGCCCCCGGACTCGGGCCCCGGTGGCGCCGGGCCCGACGTCAGTACTCGGGGAGGCGAGTCCACGAGGACAACAGGACTTACGTGTCCAGCAGACTCCGGCTTCATGCGAGGAACTTTGGTTGGCTTCTCCTGGTCCACGGGCCCGGGACGACTGTCGGGGGTCTTAGACCTGGCCCTCGAGGGCTCAAGGACCCCCTCCGACGCTGCCCTTTCGAGCCGCTTCTTCCTCTTACGTTCCCGGTCGGGGGACCCCCTGTCCGAGGAGCTCCGACGCCTCTCGGTATCAGAATCCTGAGATGTGAGGCCTCAGACGAGGTCCAGGCCCGGGCAGAGGCAGAGTCCGAGAAAAGCCTTTCACTTTGCTGCTGACGACTTCGGAGGGCCTTGGAAGACATTTTTCCACATGGCCCGCACGTTTTAGAATCGTGGTCAGGGCTGAGGCACCGAAGGCAGCAGTCGTGTGTGTCGGTGAGAGACATTATCTTTTTACACCGATCACACTTTTTGAAACCACTGGAAGCCATTGGGGAGAAAAGGGTCCCCGCTAGGTCAAAGGACCGGCCTTCCAGGGAAAAAGAAAACGTTTTGGCACGAGCACCGAGCCACTAAGGGCAAAAACCGAAAAAAGGAAAATAAGGATTCGATACCGGCATACCGAACCCGGCGGGAGGGGAACCGACGTCGAATCCGAGGAAAAAAGCGAAAAAAGCGAAATAACGCCAAGAAAAAACTTCTCTTTTCTGGGAAAAAAAGGACACACGTCCAATGGGCTTCACGGAAAAAAAAGAGATTGAGGTAAGATGGCACCTTTAGGCGGGAAGGGAACCGCGCATGCGTGCCAGCATTCCCAAGGGCTTTCATAGAAAGCTGGGGAAATGCTCCGCTGGGGCTTCATCGGTGTCGATGACACCCATAAGTGAGGACTGACTTCCCAATTAACTCAGCGATTTAAATTAACATTAACTTTTACAAAGAGCCTCAATTTCAAACAATAACTTAATATTAACTTATACAAGGACATAAATTTTAAACAATAACTTCTACAAAGAACTTTCAATTGTAAAAGGTAATATCATATTTTTAGCAATTTAAATAGACATGTACTTCATGCTCCTTTTATTAGGAGCATTCAATTGTAAATTGTAACATTGCATTTCAAAAACGTAAACAGTCTTGTAACTTCCTGCATTAAGATTGAGATTGTTGTGAATGGTGGTCTTCGTTATAATGTTCAATGAATAAGGTAGTATTGAGTAACTTGCGGGCAGCTAGGGAGAAAGCTCGCATGGATGTGGATTTATTGGTACTTGTAGATAAACTAGGAGTTGGTATTGTTTTTAGTGCTGTTTCTGTCCGGTCTCTTGTTTTGGTTCCGATGAGCTCTTGAAGTATTTCTGCTGACATGTTTTTGATCTTGAAGACTGTGAGCGCTGATTTATATTTTGCTCATGAGAAGATTGGTAGCCAGTGCAGATCTTGTAGTATGAGAGTTATATGGTCTTGTAGTGACACACCAGCAATAATGCAGGCAGTAGTGTTTTGGACTATTTGAAGGGAACGGGTGGATTGTTTGGGTAGGCCTTGGAAGAGGAGATTACAATAGTCCAGCACAGGTGTGATAATTGCCTGGCATACTGTAACAGAAGTGTTCTTTGCTGAGCAGAGGTTTTAGTCTTCGGAACATTGCTAGTTTGAAGAAGGCTGTTTTGGATGTTTTGTTAATGTGTGCCTGAAGAGTAAATTGTTTGTCTAGTATCACTCCAAGATACCGAACTTCCTCTTTTACAGTGATTGGTGTATTTGAAATGTTGATGGTGGTAGGAGGAGTGAATGTGGAATCCCTTGTGATGATGATTGCTTCAGATTTTTTTTATGTTGATTTTTAAATTGTTGTTAGTCAGCCATGTCGTTATTTAGTGAATGCAGATTTATTCATTTAGACAGTTTTGTATACCACCTTATCCTTCAATCAAAGTGGTCACAACACAATTGGGGGATACATTTAAAACGAGGGGATATGAGACACATACACTAATACTTACAGGGAACATATATCTGTGTAGTCTGGGGCATCCAGATGGATTGGAGTATATGCCATGATATCGTCGGCATATATGGCATATTGAATCTTGTATTTATTAAATATTTTGCAAATAGGTTGGATATAAATTGTTGAAGAGGAGTACAGATGAGGAGCCTTGGGGAACTCCTTGTGTTGTGTGGAAAGGTGCTGAGGTGAAGTTACTTTTTGTTGTCTGTCTTCAAGGTATGATTGAAACCATTTTATGGTGGTGTCTTGGAGGCGAGTTTCCATTAGTTGCTTCAGAAGGATGTGATAAGAAACTGGATTGAATGTGGATGATATGCCAATAAAGATAAGTAGGAAGCCTTTCTTTATGTATTAAAGGCTGTTAGTGTAGCTGGGTTTAAAAAAGGTTTGGACAAGTTCCTGGAGGAAAGGTCCATAAACCATTATTAAGAAGTGACCGAAGATATCAATGCTTGACCCAGTACAAGCATTGTGGAACTTGTGTCTCTTGGGGAAACTGCTAGGTACATATGGCCTAGATTGGCCACTGTTGGAAACAGAATACTGGGCTTGATGGACCTTGGTCTGACCCAGTATGGCATATCTTATGTTCTTATGTTCTCATTGCATCGACATCATCAAGGGCCTCTTCTTCCTCCCATGGACCTCAGGTAACTAAACATAAAAGCCAGTCCTCAAAGGGTAGCTCTCCTGCTAAGCATTGAGAGGCCATTGGCATTGCCCTTGAGGGAACCACACCGGCAAAACAGCCCCGGCCGGAGGCTTCGGCTTCCAAAGCATCGATGGGGCTTCAGGATGTTCTCGAGGCCTCAGCCTCGCAAGAACTACCTGTGCCATGCTCAGGAGTTCTGGCCGTGTTCACCTGTACCGACACCCAGGCATCGGCAGTGTGATAGACCAGAGGTTCCTCGCTATCGAGCGCAGCATCGCAGCTCTTCTTTCAGCTGCGGTACCGGTGATCCAACGGGCACCAGTACTGACATCGACACCGATGCCGGTACAGACACCGACAATACCGGCCCCGGTGGGAACTCTTCCCATGTCATCTCTGGCTGGAATTGACAGATCGGTATCGGGTCAGCTCGGTACCGACTTTGATCGGTACCGGGACCGTGCTTTGCAAGAGCATCGGGGTCAGGAATACTCCGATTCCGAAGACTTTGACAATTCTGCTAGCACAGGTTTTCTCCCAGAAGATCCCTCTTCTTCCCAACGCAGAATGTCACCTCCAGAGGACATGTCTTTTCAGGATTTCATCCGTGATATGGCCAAAGGTCTTTCAATCACAGTAGCTCCTGAAGAGGAACCCAGAGCAAAGGAATTGGAAATTCTCCAATATCCTAAAGCTCCTAAGGAGACAGCCACTCTGCCTATCCATGAAATTCTGCATAACTTGATGCTCAGGATGTGGGAGATACCTCTGACTACTTCTCCTCACTCTAGGAGACTTGATACTATGTATCGAGTTCTGCCATGTCCTGGATTTCAGAAAACTCAGCTGCCACACCATTCAATGGTAGTGGAATCAGCAATGTGTAGGATGAAAAGTGCAAAGAGGCATGCATCCAATCCTCCAGGTCGTGAATGCAGGACTCTGGATGCTTTTGGGCGTAGAACCATTCAAGCTTCCATGCTTTCAGCTAGGATCAGTTCATATATCCTATATATGGGAATGTTCCTCAAGGAAGTCACAGGAGACTTGGAACTTTATAAACCCATTTCTCCTAGATGACAAGAGACAAGATTTTCTTGCCCTAGTTAAGCATGCTCAAGATGTCTCCAAGTTTGTTAATCATACAGCCTTTGACTGCTTCAAATGCATCAGCAGAACCTCTGCTGTTGCCATTGGCGCACGAAGGATTGCCTGGCTACAGGCATCAGACTTGGAGATTTTGGGTACAGGACAAGTTAGGCAACATTCCTTGCACGGGGGAGAATCTCTTCGGCAAGAACTGACAGGAAAAGGCTAAGGAGTTAGAGGCTGACAATACTACTCTAGATTGTCAAAGTCTACAGCCACTCCAGCCAAAAAGAAGCCTTTTATAAAAAAAAAAACCTCTTTCAGCAAAAAGGAAGCTTTTTATCCTTCCTATACCCAGCAAAGTCAATCTCAGGGTCAGGTTGCCCAAAAGGGATAAACTAGACAACAAAAGAAGCCAAAAGGCCCGAGACTCCAACCAGCTCTGCAGGTTCAGCCCTCTCAAGGGTTTTGACTCCTTCCTAGAGAGCTTAGCCTTCCTGTCTCTAAGGAGTCCCCAACACCCCAATATCCCAGGCAGGTTATACCACTTTGCCAACAGATGGCATCAGATAACAACAGCAGAAGATTGGACCTTGTCTATTGTAGGAGAAGGGTACAAGCTTCATTTTCACAACATGCCCCTCCTACAATTCTAAAGCAATTCAATTCTCAAACCTCTGCAGACAATCTGCTAGATCACGAGGTCTCTTCAACGGGGTGCGGGGTTCTACTCCCCCTATTTTCTTATTCCAAAGAAAACAGGAGGACACAGACCCATTTTAGACTTCAGAGAATTGAACAAATACCTGTTTCGAGAAGTTCAAAATGATTTCTCTAGGAACTCTTCTGCCATACCTTCAAAGCCAGGATTGGCTTTGCTCTCTAGACTTAAAGGATGCATACACTCACATTCTGATCCATCCAGATCACAGGAAATTTCTGCGATTCCTTTTCAGAGGAAAACATTTCCAGTACAGGGTTCTTCCCTTTTGGTCTGGCTTCAGCACCAAGGGTATTCAGGAAATACATGGCAGTAGTAGCTGCATTTTTACGAACCCTGGGGATATTCATCTTCCCTTACTTAGACGACTGATTCATTCGAGCCCCTACAGTTGCAGAGGCCAACACTGCACTGTCTCGCACAATGCAAATCCTCCAATACTTGGGGTTGGTAATAAACTTCCCAAAGTCTCAACTAGTTCCTTCCCAATGCCTGGAATTCATAGGAGCCTGTCTAGATACCAGACAGGCAAGGGCTTTCCTTCCACAGGCCCGGTGTCTTCGCATAATGCAACTAGCTTCTCAAGCAGCAGGCAAATCCTCCCTCACTGCTCGAGAGCTACTACAGTTACTGGGACATATGGCATCCACAGTTCATGTAGTCCAATTTGCTCACCTCCACATGCGAGCAGCTCAGTGGACCACAGTGGACACGGGTCATTTGTCGGAGAAAATAATAAACGCTCAATGACTAATTTTGTCCCTCCAATGGTGGCAGTCACTACAAAACCTGACAGTGGGATCTCCTTTTCATCAACCCTCTTTTCAGGCCACCCTAACAGATGCATCACAGGTGGGTTGGGGAGCACACCTGAATCATCTCTCTACCCAGGGAACCTGGACTCCACAGGAGGCCGGTTTACACATAAACCTCCTGAAGTTAAGAGCAATATATTTAGCTCTTCTAATATTCCATGCCCAGCTCAGCTACAAGACAGTCCTAGTCCAGACGGACAATCAAGTAGCCATGTTCTGTGTGAACAAGCTGAGTGGAACAGACTCTCTGTTATGAAATGAAGCTTTGCGACTGTGGGCCCTCGCCAGAGAGTATCAAATTCACCTTCTAGTGGTATATCTTCCAGGCATTCAAAACCTTTGGGCAAACAAACTCAGTCGAGTACTGCTGCCTCACGAGTGGTCCCTCCACCTAGTTCAGGTGGCAAAGATATTTCATCTCTGGGGCACTCCAGACATAGCCCTCTTTGCAAGTCCATTGAATACCAAACTTCCCCGATTCTGTTCCAGAATTCCGGTTCAAAATTGTCAGGCAAGGGATGCCTTCCTCCTTCACTGGGGTCAGGATTTCCTTTATTCCTTCCCACCCATTCCCCTCATCCCCAAAATACTCTTCAAGCTTCAGAGAGATAGGGGTCGCATGATCCTCATAGCACCACGATGGCCACGCCAGACGTGGTATCCCCTACTTCTACATCTCTCTCAAGCAGCACCTCTGGAGTTAGGGCATGCTCCAGATCTCCTTTCCCAGGAGAACGGGATGCTATGGCACCCGAATCCCCAGTCCCTGCACCTCATGGCCTGGTTGCTGAAGGCTTAAACATCCAGGATCTTGACCTGTCCAAACAGGTAAAAGATACCCTTCAGGCTTCTAGAAAACTTTCCACAAGAAGATCTTATGCCTTCAAGTGGAAACGTTTTACTATATGGTGCTCCAAGAAGGGATTAAACCCCCTTGTCATACCCTTAGAATTGATACTAGAGTATCTCCTTCACTTATCAAATTCTGCTCTAAATACCAATTCGGTAAGAGTCCATCTTAGTGCAATTGCAGCTTCTTATAAGCCTCTGAATGGACAACCAATTTCCTCTCATCCACTCCTGTCAAGATTCATGAGAGGCCTTCTATTAACCAAACCTCCTATCAAGCCACCACCAGTGGCATGGGATTTAAATCTAGTTCTCGGGCAGCTCATGAAGCCACCTTTTGAGTCTTTAGCCACTACAGCCCTTAGGCTTTTGACCTGGAAGGTCATCTTCCTAATTGCAGTCACCTCTGCATGTCACATTAGTGAATTGCAAGCTTTAGTGGCTGATCCTCCTTATACTAGGTTTCATCATGATAAGGTTATTCTTAGAACTCATCCACACTTCATGCCAAAGGTGGTTTCACCTTTTCATTTAAATCAATCAATTTATCTTCCTGTATTTCTTCCCGAGGCCTCACGCCTCTAATGCAGAAAGAAACCTTCATACTTTGGACTGTAAAAGGGCCTTAGCCTTTTTTATATACAAAGAACACAGCAACATAGAAAGTCCTCACAACGTTTTATAGCTTTTGACCCTAGTCATTTGGGACTTCCAGTCTCCAAATGAACTTTATCTAAATGGATTGCCCAATGCATATCCTTTTGCTTATGAGAGTAAGGGTCTTCCTCTTCAGGACCATGTCACAGCTCATAACCCAAATTTCTAACACCTTCAAGCAAACTCAGGGTCTTCCGCAGGGCTCTGCATTATCTGCGCTATTATTTAATATTTACTTACAACCAGTTTGTAACATCTTTAAACATCACAATGTTTATTATCATATCTACGCTGATGATATAATGTTCTACCTCCCATTTGAAATCCCACACCCACCTCTTCAAAAATAACAGAATGTTTTAATGAACTAACTGAATGGCTCAAAGAACAAAATCTACTTATCAACTTTACTAAAACTGATATATTATTCATCACTAAAAATCAAACATACATACCCCCAAACACGATCACACTAGATACTCATGAAATAAATACAAAAAAAGAAATAAAATATTTAGGTGTGATACTTGACAATAATCTAAATATGGATTCACATATAAAATATCTAACTAAAAAAATACATTTCAAACTCAAAACTCTAAAACAATTAAGACCATTGATTCATCTACAAGACTTTATTAATATAATTCATGCTATCATCACCCCACATTTTGATTTTGCAAACACAATACTTAATGGCATTTCAAAACAAAATATTAAAAAGATACAAATAACTCAGAACATAGCTGCTAGGATGATTATGAATATAAGCCCACTTGAACATGTTACACCAATTTTGGCTGAACTTCATTGGCTACCTATTTACTCCCGAATCAAATATAAAATTCTTGTCACTACATTTAAACTTATAAATAATTTTGCACCATCGGCACTCAATACACTGATTAATATAGACATCGATAAACGATCTCAAAGAAGCAGAAACTTAAATACCTTAACAATACCAAAAGATTTCACAAAAGCCAGAAAACAAACAAATAAGAGAGCTTTCTCACACTCTGCTCCAATTCTTTGGAACAATCTACCTGACAACATTCGCCTGCTGTCTGATATAAAAGAATTTAGAAAAAAATTAAAAACTCACTTATTCATATTACACTACAATACACCCTCAGAACAGAATACTCAAATAGATACAGGCTAACATTTATACATTATTATTACATACTCTATTTTCAAAATAAATGTCACTAATACACTATTTACCATACCACACTCTCATTCACATGATGATTATAGATTTAAACTAACAATGTATATATCTTCTAATATGTTATATCTGTAATGTTACAACATTCCTTGTAAATTATAATTATCTGTTCTATGTAAACTGACTTGGTATATTACATACCAATTAACATACTGTTCCATGTAAACCACACTTGATACTAGGGAAAGAGCGGTATATAAATAACTGTTAAATAAATAAATAAATAAATAACGTGAGAGCCATGGCAGCTCTATGGCTAATCTCCATTCTGTGTCTATCGATGACATTTGTCGAGCAGCCACCTGGGCTTCGGTACACACCTTCACAGTCCACTACTGCCTGGATAAAGCCTCCCGTTGGGATGCCTTCTTTGGCCAAGCTGTTCTTCAAAATCTTTCAGACCTAAATCAGCTCCTACCCATCAACCCTGGTGGAATGTCAGAGATCCATGGGAGGAAGGATTCCCACCTTCTAGGATGGCACCTTCCTGGGGCTATCTCCCTGGCACCTTCAGCTAGGGAGTCCCCATATGTGAGGACTGCATTCCTGCTTGTTCTTGGAGATAGTGTAGTTACTCACCTGTAACAACTGATCTCCGGTAACAGCAGGAGTTTAGTTTTCACAACCCACCCACCTCACCTAGGAGTTGTCTCTCTCTCTCTCTCTCTGTCTCTTTCCTCTCTCCCTCTATCCTTTCACTCAGCTACAAACTTAACTGAAGAGGGATAGTTGGAAAGGCGGGAAGGCAGCACGCATGTGCTGAGGGATGCTCCTAAAAGCGTTCCTATTGGATGCTGGGGAGCATTCCCGTGCAGGCTCCGTCGGTACCGATGATACCCATATGTGAAGACTAAATTTCTGCTGTTCCCGGAGATCACCTGTTACAGGTGAGTAACTACACTTTACAGCTCTGACGTCTGAAAAAGGATCCAAGAGAAATTGAATTCACTTGTTTCAACACCCTTGCGATGACTATTTCACTTGAGTGCAGTGCTGAAGGCTCCATTAGCCACCCTTAAACCCGTTTCTTTTCCTTTTTTTTTTATTTTTTATTTTTTAGGGTAGTGCTACATGGAGGAGGGAAAATTTTGGTTCAGCTAATTTATCCTTAGATTCAGCAGCCAGAGATTTGGAAAAATGATTCTTCTAGACACACATTTGGTGCCCTCCCTGCCCCTCCCCACTGAAGATTAGAAGGAGGTTTTGCAGAGGTACAGTTGTACTCAACATTATTGGCATCCTTGCAGTTCAACCCTTTAATGTCCAATATCTTTTTTTTAAAAGTGGCCAGTGAAATGACTTTGGACTGTATATGCACACGTTTGACATACGAAAGAATCAAAACAAGATCAATTAAGAAAGGAAATAATATAAAAACTGGGGCATGGCTAGGACAATTCAAATCAGTTTGAACAGAAGAACCACATTCTCATTGTAGTAAAATTTAGACATACCTGTGATTGTCAGTATTCACAAGACTTGAACCAACCCATGAATGATTGATTTTGTTTATTACTCCCTGTTCCATTTTCACAATGGTGAAGACAAGATGGCTTTTCTGACTGTCTCAGGCAGCAATTATCATCAAACTTCAAAGGGGTACAAGGCTATTTCCAAAGACCTTGGGATTACTGTGTCTACAGTTTTCAGTGTTATTAAGAGGTTCTCTGGGAACAAGCAGGAAGTCAGCCCTCGCATATGGGTGACATCTGCCGACTGAGCCCGCCCAGCAGCTTCTCCCCAGCTTTCAAAGAAAGCCTTGGGAGATGCACACGCATGCGTGATCCCCTTCCTGCCAAAGGGTGCTATCTTGTCTCAGTCTCCTTTTTCTGCGAGCCCACTGGATGTGTGTCTGTTTTTCCCCTGAAAAAGTGTTGTGTTTTTTTTTTTCTCTGAATGTTGTGTGGGGGTGTTTTTTTTTTTTTTTTTTTCTTCGGTCACGTACTAGTTCTCTTTCCCGCCCCCATGCTCTCTTACCTCTGCATTGCGTCTTGGGTTTGTTCATTCTTTTTTCCATTAGAGAGCTTCTTGACCGGTTTTGTGCATTTTGTTTTTTTTTGCCTCTGTCTGGGCTGGAGGTTTTTGACCTTTTTATATCCGTTTTTCCCCACCATGGCCTTTGCCACTAGCTTTAAAAATTGTGACAAATGTGCCAAAACCATGTCGCACACCAATCCACAGGACTGCTGCCTCCAATGCCTAGGGCTGGACCATTGCCCCTTGGACTGTAGTCTCTGTAAATAGATGACCTCCAAGGCTATCAAGCCATCAGCAGTAGCGGGAGTCCTTCTTCCATAAGATGGACTCTGCACTAATGTCTCTGACACCGTGCTCCAGGGCCTCTTGTGCAACTCTGGGACCTCAGGGAGACCAGGCTGTCTTGGAACCCCAAGGCCGTGGGTCCTCCAGCCAGACCCCAGAGGAAGAACCCAAGAAGAGCCGGAAAGTCTTGAGGACCGTGTCGGAGGACATGCCTGGGAAAGTGGGCAAGGCCCATGGTTCCAGACCTGCAGTCCTCTGAGTCTGAAGAGCAGGAGCAGCCTACCAAGATACCCCAAAGGGAATTGTTGACATTTGGCGACTGGTCTTGGATCCTGAACGCATCCTGGTCGAAGACTTCCCCTCGACAGAGCCGGCATCGGGCCTGAGCTCCTCTGTGCCCATGCCGAAGGCTGTGGAGCCCTCTGGCCTCGAGACCAGGAAGGCAGACTGCGCTCCAAGGCTATCTACTTTCATGGTCCAGCAGTGGGCTCTGATGCCTGGCTCTGCCGGGTTGTTGTTCACAACTACTGAGCCCTCTACCTCGAACTCCCCAGACATCAAGCCAATCCTCGAGCGCCGCCAGCCTTGAGAGATCCCTCTGCATCAGTCCCGATCTCTATCCTGATCCTCATATGGTCAGAGGTCATCCCTGATGAGTGCCCAAGCTGGGACCCAGGGGCTGTTTGGGATCGGGGCATGACCCCTGAGCCCAGGTTGTCCTTGACACCTCGACAGACTACAAGTTGGACTGGGATACAGAGGACAAGTCCCCAGATACCTGTCAGCACTAGGAAATGTCCTCTGACCTGTTCCTCCCCCTCTCCCCCGAGACCCGGCATCGGTCCCTGCCTGCGGACACAGCTTTCCTCGACTTCGTGTGGGATGTGGCCAATGCACTGGCCCTCAAAGACAGAGGAGGACCCTTGGATTGAGGAACTTAAGAGCCTCCAGTACGAGGCCCTTCCGAAGGAATCACTCACAGTACCCGTTCCCCCAATCCTGGAACAGCTGCTCCTATGCCTGTGGGAAACCCCCGTGTCTTTGCCTATAATAAGTAAACATCTGGACTGGATGTACCGGGTTTGCTGGAGCCCTGGCTTCCAGAAGTACAGTTGCCACACAACTCCATGGTGGTGGAGGCTGCCATACATCTCCTTAAGAGCCAAAAGACTCTCTTCCCATGGCATCCAAGGCATGGGCTTCCCTACCAAGGGGCACAGAGGAGAAAGTACTACCAGGGATCGATGCTTATTGTCTGGATCCAGGAATACCAGCTGTACATGGACATGTACATCAGAGACCTGGAGAAGGAGCTTGCTGGGTTTTCAGTCACTCTGAGGAACGTCTCCAACGGTTCTGGACCCTGGCCTCGGGTGTTGGGGTGTTCCAAATTTGACTCAGGCAGTCTGACTGCTTCGAGTTGGTAGCTAGAGTAGCTGTGGCAGGCATTGGTGCCCGATGCTAGGCTTGGTTGCAGTCCTCTGACTTGGAGCAATGAGTTTAGGACAAACTGGTCGATGTCCTTTGTCAGGGAGAAAATTTCTTTGGCAAATCCATGATGGATAAGACTGCAGAGTTGGAGTTCCTGATGAGGACCAGGCTCTCCAAGAAGATCGCTGACTCTTCCCGATGTAAGTCTGAGTAAAAAGCCTTTCTACCCAAAGAAGAGGAAGGCTTATGGAAACTACCCACAGTACCAGGCCTTCCTAGTTCCCTAACAGCAGCAACAGGCCAAGGGACAAGGGCATGACCCTCGTAAGCCTAAGGCGCCCATATCCCAGGCACCGGCTCTGGCCCAGCCTAGCGGGGGTTTTTGACTTCTTGGGAATAGCCTATCTTTCCCACCGGAGGCCCGGCCCGGCCCAGCAGCCCACAGGGGGGGTATTTGGTTCTCTGTGTCCTCCAGCGGCCATCCATCACCACAGACTCCTGGGCCCTGCAAGTGGTGAAGAAGGGTTACCTTCTCCACCTGACACAGGCACCTCCTCAGTTCTTTCTGGGAGAGCCCCCCCCCCCCCCACTGGACTTCCCCCGCTCTACCAGACCTTGCTGCTGAAAGAGCTTGCAGGCCTTCTCAAAGCAAGGCAGTGGAACTGGTGCCCACACACTGAGGGCAAAGGGTTCTACTCCCAGTACTTCATACCCAAGGGGACTGGAGGCTTCCAGCACATTTTGGACCTGTGGGCCCTAAATAGGTTCCTGGTGAGGGATAAGTTGAAAATGCTCTCCCTTGGAACATTGCTGCCATACCTCTAGCCGGGAGATTGGCTATGCACACACATCCTTATCCATCCCAACCATAGGAAATACCTCAGGTTTGTGGTGGGAGGCAGCTGCTGCCAGTACAGGGTGCTACCCTTCAGGCTGAGCTCCACACAATCTTCACCAAGTGCCTAACGGTGGTTGCGTCCTTATCTCCTTCTTCAGGGAGTCTTCGTCTTTTCCTATCTGGAAGACTGCCTCATAAAGGTCCGCAGAGGTGCATCATGCAACAGTGCACACCATCTGAATTCTACAACACTTTTAGATTTGTATTAAACCTCCCAAAGTCCCATCTCCTCCTGACACAGTGCCTGGCGTTCATAGGAGCAAGACTGGACACCATTCAGGCCAAGGCCAATCACCTCATGGCGCTAGCCACTGCTGTGCGGTGCCAACACTGTGTCTGCCTGCCTTCTGCTCCATCAGCTGGGTCACGTGGTGTCCACTGTCCATGTCACTCCAAATGCTCGTCTTCACATGCGGGTGGCTCAATGGGGCCTCTGCTCCCAGGGGACTCAGGCCACAGGCCATCTGCGGGACAGGGTGGTGGTGACCCGCCAACTGGCAGACTCGCTCACCTGGTGGCAAGCCTCCCAGCACCTGGCTGGGATGCTCTTCCAAGCCTCTGCCCCCCAGAGGGTCCTAACCACTGACTGGGGAGCCTACTGCGATGGCCTCTGCACTCAGGGCAGTTGGTCACAGACAGTGTGCAGCAGATCAATTTCTTGCAGCTTCGAGCCATATTCCTGGTCCTCTGAGCCTTCCGTCACCACCTGCAGCACCTTTTTGTTGGTCCAGATGGGCAATCAAGTGGCAGTGTTCTGAGTCAACAAGCAGGGGGGCATGGGATTGTATGCAACCTGCCATGGGATACTCCCTACTGGTGGTGTATCTACCAGGCCAGGACAACACTCTGGTGGACAGGCTGAGGAGGGTCCTCCAGCTGCATGAGTGGAGGCTAGACTCCAGAGTGGCTTGATGGACATCTTCACCAGTCCAGCCAACATCCAGCTGCTCCAGGCAGCCACACCCATCTCGGGTGGCTGCGGATGCCTTCCTCATTCCATGGATGGAGGTCCTTCCTGCTCATGCCGCTGATTGCCAAGACCTTGTTCAAGGTTCAACACAACAGGGCATCTGATAACAAGTCTCTTGGCCCCAGCAACCGTGGTTCCCACTGCTCCTTTGCTTATCCATAGCACCCCCAGTCCCCCTGGGGAGTGCTCTGGGGCTGCTGTCAAAGGAGGAGGGCTCCCTTCTATGCCCCAACTTAGTCTCTGATGCTAACGGCCTGGCTGCTGAAAAGGTAGTCTTGGCACCTTTCAGGGGAGGTTTAGGAGTTCCTCCTGGCTTCTCATAAGACCTCCACAAGATGGGCTTACACCTTCAAATGGTGCAGATTCTCGGTGTGGTGTGGTGCGGTGCGCAGAGCAATGGGTCAATCAGTTCTCCTACTCTGTGCAGTTTGTGCTGCAATATTTGCTTCACCTTTATCAGGCAGGAATGAAATCCCTCTCTGCCGACCCTCTTATGTCCCACTTTCTGCAGGGCCTCCTGTTGTCCAAACCTCTGGTCTGCCTGCCGGCGGCAGAGTGGGACCTTAACATCATTCTGTTGCAACTCACAAGCCCACCGTTTGAGCCCCTGGCTACCCTGCCACCTGCGGTACCTTAACTGGAAAGTTGTCTTGGTGGCACTCGCATCAGCTCGCAGGGTCATAAGAACATAAGATGCGCCATACTGGGTCAGACCAAGGTCCATCAAGCCCAGTATCTTGTTTCCAACAGTGGCCAATCTAGGTCATAAGTACCTAGCAGTTTCCCCAAAAGACACAGATTCCGCAATGCTTGTATTGGGTCAAGCAGTGATATCCTGGGTCCCCTTTAATAATGGATTATGGTCCTTTCCTCCAGGAACTTATCCAGACCTTTTTTTAAACCCAGCTACACTAACAGCTTTTACTACATCCTCCAGTAACAAATTCCAGAGTTTGATTACATGTTGGGTAAAAAAATATTTTCTTATTAGTCTTAAATAGGTTACCCTGTAGCTTCATTGCATGTCCCCTAGTCTTTCTATATTTTGATGGTGTAAACAATCAATCTACATTTACCCATTCCACTCCATTCATTCATTTATAGACTTCTATCATATTTCCCCTCAGCCATCTCTTTTCCAGGTTGAAGAGCCCTAATCTTTTTAGCCTCTTTACCATTTTGGTGGCTCTTCTCTTTACCTTTTTCTAATAATGCTATATCCTTTTTAAGATAAGGCGACCAAGGTGTGGTCGCACCATGGAACGTTACAGAGGCATTATAATATCTCCAGGAACAAGCAGGAATAAGTCCTCACATATGGGTACGTCGGAACCGACGGAGCCTGCGCGGGAAAGCTCCCCAGCTTCCCAGAAAGAAGCTTTTGGGGCCTCCCACTGCACATGCGCGCTGCCTTCCCGCCTTCCTGACCAGCTCTCCTCAGTTTCTCTTTTTCCGCGGAGCCAGCAGGTCGTGTTCCTGTCACCACTGAAGAAATTCTTATTTTAGTTTGTTTCTTTAGACCGCGTACCTGCCTTCCCCATACCGAAACCGGTACCGCCGGTCTCTCCTTTTCTTTTCTTTAAAAAAAAAACAAAAAACACCTTTTATTTAGCAACTTGGTGACTTCGGTTAGGCCTCAGGCCTACACAAATTCTCCTCATGGAGAAACCAGCCCCTAGTTTCAAGAAGTGTACCAAGTGTAGTGCTGGTGTCTTAAATGTTTGGGACTTGACCACTCCATTCCGGACTGCCCATCCTGCTCCCAGATGTCTAAACGTGGTTTGCAGAACCGGGCCAACAAATTCCATCTGCTGTTTGCTTCAGATAAGCCAGCATCACAGTCATCCAGGTCTTCCTCTCCGGATGGATCTCAGGTAACCAAACATTCTTCGGGCAGGTCCTCAAAGAGCAAATCTCCTTCAAAGCATCGAGAGGCTCTCACTTTTGAATCTGAGGATCCTGCCCCAGCCAAACAACCCCGGCGGGAAGCTCTGGCTTCCAAAGCACCATCTATGGGGTTACAGGTTGACATCGATGGCACGGCCTCGACTGATCACCTGTTAGACTGCTCTGGGGTACCGGCCCATGCCGGTACCGACATCCAGGCAGCAGTGGCGTCTATGGGCAATACTGTCCAGACCATGCAGCAGGCCGTTCTGGCTTTCATTAAAGCTGCGACGCCCTCGGTACCGCATCTAGCGGTTCCGGGTCCGGTTCCGGTACTGTCTTCCATACCGGAACCGAGACCATCATCTTCCAAATGCAGATCGGTTCCGCATGCCGGATCCAGGTTTTCACCCAATACCGATCCCATACCCGGTACGCCCGATGTCGATACCGATCGGTATGCGTATCGTGCGTTGGAAGCAAATAGAGGATTCTCTGATTCTTCTGAGGATTTTGACTCCTCTGATGAGCTGTCTCTGGTTCTTCCTGAAGAGCCTTCTTCCCCAAAGAGGAGAATGTCTCCACCAGAGGATTTGTCCTTTCAAGACTTCATTATAGAAGTAGCTAAAGGACTTTCTATTACTACATCCTCTGAAAAAGAACCTAGATCAAAGAAATTGGATATTGTAGGATACCCTAAGGTTCCTAAAGAGGCAGTCACCCTGCCTATCCATGAAATCCTTCAAGAACACTTGATGGACTTATGGGAGGCTCCTCTAACGTTGTCTCCTCATTCTCGTAGGTTGGACACCATGTACCGGGTCCCCCCTCCTCCTGGTTTTCAAAAAACTCAGCTGCCTCACCATTCCATTGTGGTGAAGTCTGCGCTGAAAAAGATTGAGTACCAAAAGGCACTCTTCTACCCCTCCAGGGCGAGAATGTAAGACCCTAGACTCTTTTGGTAGGAAAATCTTCCAGGCTAGTATGCTTATAGCCAGGATTAATTCATACAGTCTGTATATGGGCATGTTTCTAAGGGAACTTGCCCTAAAGGTATGGCATTTTACCTCATTTATCCCTGAGGATAGAAAGGAGGAGTTAATTTCTCTGGTGAAACAGCTTCTAGATGTTTCTAAGTTCTCCAACAGAGCAGCCTTTGATTCCTTTGAAGGTGCCGGTAGAGCTTCGGGCATTGCCATTGCAGCCCGACGACTTGCTTGGCTCCAGGCCTCTGACCTAGAACCCTGGGCCCTGGATGGCTTACGGAATCTGCCCTGTACAGGTGAGAACTTATTTGGTAAAGACTGGCAAATTAAAGCCACTCAAATGGACGCAGAAAATGCTACATTAGATAGACTTTCTAAGTCTACCTCTACTCCTGCCAAGAAAAAGTCTTTTAAGAGGCCTTACTACAAGAAGGCCAGATTTTCCACAAATACTGGCCAACAATCTTCTCAGCCTCGCTTTGCTGCTAAACGTCAGCAGCCTAAACAGGCAAGGTCAAAGCCTGCAGTGTCTGCCACTCCTCAGCAGGCTCAACCCCCTCAGGGGTTTTGACTTGCCCCTAGAGAACTTAACCTTTCTGGCTCTAGAACAACCAGAGCCCTCACCATTCCCGGAAGGTTAGCTCACTTTGCTCCCAGATGGGGGCAAATTACATCAGAGCAATGGACCCTCTCTATCATCAGAGAGGGCTACAAACTTCATTTTTCCAACCTTCCTCCATATACCATGGTGAGGCACTTTAATTCTCCCCCATCTTTCCTGGGCCTGTAGGGTCAGGAAATCTCTTCTCTCCTTGCCCAAGGGGCAATAGAAGAGGTTCCTCTTCTTCAACAAGGGACAGGATTCTACTCCCCTTATTTTCTCATACCAAAGAAGACAGGGGGATTCAGACCTATCCTAGATCTGAGAGAATTGAACAGATTTCTGTACAAGGAGAAATTCAAAATGCTTTCTCTAGGCATTCTCCTTCCATACCTTCAGAGTCAGGATTGGCTTTGTTCTCTAGATCTCAAGGATGCGTACACACATATACTCATCCACCCATCCCACAGAAAATATCTAAGATTTCTGTTTCAGGGAAAACATTTCCAGTACAGAGTACTTCCCTTCGGTCTAGCCTCTGCTCCAAGAGTGTTCACCAAATGCATGGCAGTTGTTGCCGCATTTCTAAGAGGTCTGGGAATTTTTGTATTCCCATATCTGGACGACTGGCTCATCCGAGCTCCATCTCAGTCAGAGGCCCAGATTTCCCTGGACCGCACAAGGCACATTCTGCAGTATCTGGGACTGGTGATAAACCTTCCCAAGTCTCAACTTATCCCTACTTAGTCTCTGGAATTCATAGGGGCCCAGTTGGACACCACCACCACTGCAAGGGCCTACCTACCTCAAGTCCGGGGCCAACGTCTGGTGTGCTTGGCCTCCCAAGCTCAGTCCAGCAGTCACTTGACAACCAGAGAAATGCTGCGACTTCTGGGCCACATGGCCTCCACGGTACACGTGGTGCCCTACGCTCGTCTTCATATGAGAGCAGCTCAATGGACCTTGGCCACCCAGTGGACTCGGATATCAGGAGCGCTCTCCGACCAAATACTCACCTCAAAGCGTCTGTTTTGGTCCCTCCAATGGTGGATGTCCACCAAGAATCTGTTGTTGGGGGCCCCCTTCCAGCCTTTGTTGCCCCAAACAACCCTCACAACAGATGCCTCCCAAACAGGGTGGGGAGCCCATCTACAACACCTCTCCACTCAGGGTACTTGGTCTCCACAGGAGACCACCCTTCACATCAACCTCCTGGAACTGCGAGCAATCTTCTTTGCCCTCAAAGTCTTCCATACCCTCCTTGTCAACCTGACCGTCCTAGTTCAAACAGACAATCAGGTGGCCATGTTCTACGTAAACAAAGAAGGAGGGACAGGCTCTCTGTCGCTTTGCAACGAAGCTCTCAGATTATGGGCCTTCGCCAGAGAGCATCAAATTCATCTTCTGGCAGTGTATCTTCCAGGGGTTCAAAACTCTTGGGCAGACAGACTCAGTCGAGTTCTGCTTCCACACGAATGGTCCTTGCATATGGACCAGATACGCAGAATCTTTCAGGAATGGGGAACCCCGGACATAGACCTCTTTGCAAGTCCGTGCAATGCCAAACTTCCCCGGTTCTGTTCCAGGACTCCGTGTCAGAGAGCTCAGGCCAACGACGCCTTTCTCCTACATTGGGGTCAGGACTTCCTATATGCCTTTCCACCCATTCCTTTGATTCCCAAGACTCTGTTCAAACTCCAGAGGGATCACGGATCGATGATCCTCATAGCTCCACGCTGGCCACGCCAAGTGTGGTTCCCGCTACTTCTGCATCTTTCCCAGGGACCCTCCCTGGACCTGGGAGCTGCGCCAGACCTTCTGTCTCAGGAGGAGGGGACTTTGTGGCACCCAAACCCCAAGTCCTTACACCTCAGAGCTTGGTTACTGAAGGCCTAAGCCTTCATGACTTCAATCTTTCTCAACCAGTGCAAGATATCCTTCATGCCTATAGGAAACCCTCCACGAGGCGTTCCTATGCTTTCAAATGGAAACGCTTTTCCATTTGGTGTGCTCAACAGGGTCTTGACCCTCTGGCACTTCCCTTGAATTCTCTACTAGACTATCTCCTGCATCTTTCTAATGCAGGCCTTAAGACGAATTCAGTCAGAGTCCATTTAAGTGCTATTGCAGCATCCTTAAAACCTATAAATGGACAACCTGTCTCCTCTCATCCTCTTATTGCAAGGTTCATGAGAGGCCTGACTCTAACTAAGCCTCCCATCCGACCTCCTCTGGTAGCATGGGATTTGAACCTAGTTCTAGGTCAGCTTATGAAGCCACCTTTTGAACCGTTGGTTTCTACCTCCTTCAAATTTCTTTCCTGGAAGGTCCTTTTCCTTATTGCAGTCACTTCGGCTCGCCGCATCAGTGAACTACAGGCCTTAGTGGCTCATCCACCTTATACTAGGTTTCATCATGATAAGGTGGTCCTCAGGACGAATCCCCACTTTATGCCCAAAGTGGTCTCGCCTTTTCATCTTAATCAAGAGGTATATCTACCTGTCTTTTTTCCGGCTCCTCATGCATCCAGTGCAGAGAGGAACCTTCATACTCTAGATTGTAAAAGAGCTCTCGCCTTTTACCTCAACAGGACTCAGCCACATCGAAAGTCTTCCCAACTTTTTGTGGCTTTTGATCCTTCTCATTTGGGACTTCCAGTCTCCAAACGAACACTTTCCAATTGGATTGCTAAGTGTATTTCCTTTGCTTACCAGAGTAAAAATATTTCTCTGGAAGGCCATGTCACAGCTCACAATGTGAGAGCCATGGCCACTTCTATAGCTCATCTTCACTCTGTATCCATAGATCAGATCTGTCGAGCCGCCACCTGGGCCTCGGTTCATACCTTCACAGCCATTTACTGTTTGGACAAGGACTTCCGCCGGGATGCCTTGTTTGGTCAGGCTGTCCTCAAACACCTGTTCCATACTTGAACAACTCCTGCCCACCTTCCCAGGATGGATGCCTGAGATCCATACGAAGATGGCGAACCCTTGGAAGGGGGTCTCCCAGGCATCTTAGCTAGGGAGTCCCCATATGTGAGGACTTATTCCTGCTTGTTCCTGGAGATAGCACAGTTACTTACCTGTAACAGGTGATCTCTGGGAACAGCAGGAATTAGTCCTCACAACTCCTAGGGGAGGTGGGTGGGTTGTATCTTCTATTTATCTTCCTTTCCTCTCTCTATTGTCTCAGCTATAAACTCGAACTGAGGAGAGCTGGTCAGGAAGGCGGGAAGGCAGCGCGCATGTGCAGTGGGAGGCCCCAAAAGCTTCCTTCTGGGAAGCTGGGGAGCTTTCCCGCGCAGGCTCCGTCGGTTCCGACGTACCCATATGTGAGGACTAATTCCTGCTGTTCCCAGAGATCACCTGTTACAGGTAAGTAACTGTGCTATCCTTTGTTGTATTTTCCATTCCTTTCCTTGTATCTAGCATTCTATTTTTTTGGTTGCCGCTGCACACTGGGCGGAGGGTTTCACCTTACTATCCAAGATGACGACTAATTCTTTTCCTGGGTAGTGGTTTCTAAGGTGGTACATTGCATAGTGTAACCAAAATTTGGGGGGGTTCTTTCCTAGGTGCATAACTTTGAACTTGTCCAACATTAAATTTAATCTACCATTTGGATGCCCAGTCTTCCAGTTTATCAAGGTCCTCTTGCAATTTTCGATAATCCTCATGGGTTTTAACAACATTGAATAATTTTGTCATCTGCAAATTTGATAACCTCACCTGTTCCCTTTTCCAGAGAACACAAAAAAAGCAGGCACAAATGGAAGACTGGCGAATATTCAATTCAGGTAAACCCCGTTATTGGCCCCTCTGCGTTTCGGCTCAAAAGCCTTCTTCAGGGGGTCTTTAGAGGAAGCAAACCTCAAAACATATAACAATAAATAAACAAACATAATTAAAAAATAACCATAACACATTCAAACCAGTATGCTCTAAAAATTATAGAAACATACAAACTGTAGTGAATTTAATCATAATATAACCTAAAATAAGAATACTTCTATACATGCATAATGCATTAAAAAATGTATATTATACTAAAAAATCCATGACAATTTTAAGAACAAAACATTAAAACATAAAGTGCAATTTGATCCTACTACAGTTTAGATCATTGCTCATTATAGAGTCAAGATACATATCGATCTGTGCACTTTGTATATTACAGTTAACTTCCATGAAACATTAATTCCTATACTTCAACGTATAGACAAAGGAAATGAAATAGAAAAACAGGGATGAGGAGAATATAACAAAAAAAGATTGACAATACCTTTAATGTCTTGTACATATAGACCACTAAAAAACTGAGAATTTTTTAAATAAATAGTAAATAAAACACAGTGGTGTTAAAACACGCGCACACACACGAACTGCATACCTAAATAAGGAGACCAGCCATGATAATGTATAATGGTGTTATTACTGTTTATGAAACTAGATGGCTTTACTAAGTAACTTGAAACTGTGTTGCGTCAAATATATTATTATAAAATTGGGAACTTGTAATGAAAACTGATCATGGGGCAGTTTTTCAAGATCAAATATAAAATAATTTGTATTAGTGTGGTGTACATTGCTATATATTATGTATACTGCAATGCAAAAATGCCTTTCAACAGAGCAACATCGTTTAATTTTTTTTTATAGTTTTATCTTTAAATAAGACATTAGTCTTTTAACGAATCCGTCGAAATTAATGTGGTACACATTGCTGTGTCCTATAATGACTGTATATCACAGTATTCTGAAATAGTTTGATTTTAGTATTGTATTCATTTAAAATATCTAAAAAAACCCGATGATACGTTCAAACAGTCAATTAAAAGGAGACACCTTGCCGCATACATCCATAAAGGGTCCCTTTGCCAACATGTGCTAAAAATCAAAAGTGTTTCCCAAAAAAAACGGGGAAAGCATTTAACAGTTTAGACCAGGGCTCTCATATCTCAGGCATATTTATTAGGGATACCCTGAAAGCCTGACTGGTTTGCGGTCCTCCAGGACTGGAGTTTATTTGCATGCACTGCCCCTGTTGTATGAAAATGTATTTAATGAATATTCATTAGGGGCATCCTGAAAACCTGACTGGTTTGTGGCCCTCTAGGACTGGAGTTTGAAACCCCTGGTTTAGACCAACTAAAAGACAGCTTTAAAATGGAACCATATGTAGCAAAATGTTTTTACCATCTAAAGAACCTACGAAGTTGCAAAAATGATGTGTAACACAAGCATTTAATGTCAAAGAAGAGAAGGAAAACTGCCTCACCGTCTAATGCAGCACTCAGTATTCACTGCTATGGAAAAGAGTGCTCTGCCAGCCGCTTCTAAGAATTATTTGCATTTTCCCGCTGTAGTGGGGGTAAAAGGTCAAGTATGCGTGATCGCATAATAGTAAAAAAACCCAAAACACAAGTGACTGGAAATACATCACTGAAAATCGCATATTGGGCATAATTATCTGAAAAAACACTCTGCCAATGTTTACTACAAATCGTTAGCATTTTCCCGCCGTAGCGGAGTGAGAAGTCAATGTGTATAATTTCAATGAACACAGCATAGATGATTGAAAATGTTTCAAAGGGCCATACTATGAATCACATTATAAACATAAATAATACCTATGAAATAAAAACAGAGGAAGGAAAAGAGGTAAAAAAGAATATACATAAACACATCAGTAGTGGAAAAGCAAAAATAAATATCACTGAGAATCCTTCACTAAAAATCGCGTACTGTCCATGAGTGTAATCTACAAAAGACGCTAGCTTAAAACAAAATAATATTAAAACAAATTTTATCGAACACAAAAGTAACATCCGCAGGAAAGCAATGGATAAGCCCTTAGTACAACATTGGGTAGAAACTCAACATTCACTCTCTGATCTTCGTTTTTTGGTCCGCCAAAGTAGTTTGGTCCCATTGGCAGGGAGGAGATGTGGATAAGCTCCTTTTTGCGCATGGAACAACGATTCATTTATGAGCTTCGCACCCTATATCCGTTGGGCCTTAATCAAGGAGGAAGACCTATCTCCTGTTTTTTTGTGTGGTAATTTTTCTTGTTTTATCCTCCTCCCTTCCTTTTTCCTCCCCTTCCCCCCCCCCATACCTCTCTACCTTCCTCCCCTTTTTCCATCCTTCCTTCCCCCTACTACCCTTCCTTTTCCCTCTCCCTCCCCTCCCTTCCCCCTTCCCCCTTTTTCCTCCCTTCCCTCCCTCCCCTCTCTCTCCCTTCCCTCCTTTCCTCCCCTCCCCCCCTCCCTCCCCCCTTTTTTCCTACTTTGTAAGTTATACTTATGTCCATATTATGGCTCCTTTACAATAACATTTTTTTTTCTATTTCACCTATGAGGTTTTTTTCAATATCATTGCATTTATGCATACCTGATTTTTTTTTTTTTTTTTTTTTATTCCACTATGGCGAGAAAAAGCTAATAACTTCTAATAAACTCTAAGTAGAGTGTCTTTTGTAGATTACACTCATGGCCAGTACGTGATTTTTAGTGAAGGATTCTCAGTGATTTTTATTTTTGTTTTTCCACTATTGATGTGTTTATGTATATTCTTTATTTCCTCTTTTCCTTCCCCTGTTTCTATTTCATAGGTGTTTATGTTTATAATGTGATTCATAGTATGGCCCATTGAAATTATACACATTGACTTCTCACTCCGCTTTCTGCGAGAAAATGCTAACGATTTGTAGTAAACATTGGCAGTGTTTTTTCAGACTATAATTATGCCCAATATGTGATTTTTCAGTGATCTATTTCCATTCACTTAAGTTTTGGCTTTTTTACTATTATGCGATCACGCATACTTGACCTTTTACCCCCACTTTGGTGGGAAAACGCGAATAATTCTTAGAAGCGGCAGGCAGAGCACTCCTTTCCATAGCAGTGAATACTGAGTGCTGCATTAGACGGTGAGGCGGTTTTCCTTCTCTTCTTTGACATTAAATGCTTGTGTTACACATCATTTTTGCAACTTTGTAGGTTCTTTAGATGGTAAAAACATTTTGCTACATATGGTTCCTTTGTAAAGCTGTCTTTTTAGTTAGCATTTAACAAAAATTAAACCATCTCCTGGAACAAGCAGGAATGTAGGGCAAAGGAGTTGGAGATTCTACAATATCCCAAGGCTTCTAAGGAGACAGCTACTTTGCCTGTCCATGAGATCTTACATGATCTCCTGCTAAGAATATGGGAAACACCTCTTACCACCTATCCTCACTCTCGTAGACTGGATACCCTCGGGGTTCGAGCGCTGGCCCAGGCTCTGCTTGCGGCGGCCGACAGGGGTGTCGGCTGCCGATCACGGTAGCAGGCCAGTTGTTATTCTCAAGAGCCGGACCACGCGTCCCCCCTAGTATTCACAGCAGGGCGCACATAAGTAGGGGTTTGAACGTTTCCTCAAGAGTGCTACTTTAGCATTCACTATTTTGTTAACTCTAAGTACTCAAGCAGTGTTCAAATGGGAAAAGAAATCACATTTTATTGATATAACATTAACATTAAGAATGTTCACACAACAATTTCCCCATTTTCCCCAAGTTTTATTATAAATTCTAGCTTAAAAGTCCACTGCAACAGTCTATACTTAGCTTCCTTCTTCCCAGTTGGTAGGCGTTGGCGTAATCAGCGTTGTTCCTCTTTTTCGACGGTAGAAGCGTTGGGGCCCTTGCAGAGTAGATCCGTGGTTCTTCACCCTCACCTATCTTTAAAAAAACTCAAAGGAAGAAAAACCCTATCTCTCCTTAGGTATCTTCAGAAAACAGCTTCTCTGGGACAACTTTTGTATACTTACAGGGCTCTATCTCTGGGTAAAAATAAAAGATAATTAAAATTCCCTGCTACTTGTGTCTTCTCAGTCTTTTTCCTATTGTTTTTATTACTCTCTATAGGAGCTTTGAGCTTTTCCTTAGGTTGTAGCAACTTGTATACCTTATGAGGCTACGTTCTCTCTGTCTCAATTACTTTTCTCAAACTAATACACTCCAATAGCTTGTGTATTAGAATAGCAATAGCGCCACTAGTTTACACTTATGCACATCCAATATTTCCTGTTAAGCAGCTTTTCCAGTGCTGTTTCACACATTCAGTAACATTTCTCTTTTAGGCACTTTATTTCAGATCAACATTATATAAACTCTCTTTTCTTAAAGACAGTGTTTCAGTAATGTGATGCAATTCTCCTCTCTTGCAAACTCTGCAACTTGTCATACAAGGAGTTTATCCACAATTTATAAATTGCCATTAGCAATACATCTTTGCATAGGAAGCTGTGACATTTAAGACAGAATAATAAGAACAGAATTCTCTCTACTGCACTATTATTTAACTAAGACAGAGAACCAGTTAAAGAATTATTCTCATTGGCAGAATAATACTTATCTGACCACAGTAAGTTTCTCTCATCCACACACCAATGTGTCTTCAGGGATACTGCAGAGCAAACTTTGCTTGAAAACAACGTGTCTGACTCAATATCTCACTACACACAAATAAAAACTGGCTTGCACCTTTAACCTAATCGATTTTCCTAGAGAGTCTGCTCTCTAACTGACAATCAGCAGAAAAATAACTTTCTTCTAGATAAAGCTCTCTTTTTCTGTGCTTTCCTGTGTCTGCTCCCTGGACAACCAACAAAAAAAGCACCTTCCTCCAGGTAAAGCTCACATTGTCTGTATACTAGCTGTTTCTCCCTGGACAACCAACAAAAAAGCACCTTCCTCCAGGTAAAGCTCACATTTTCTGTATACTAGCTGTTTCTCCCTGGACAACCAACAAAAAAGCACCTTCCTCCAGGTAAAGCTCACATTGTCTGTATACTAGCTGTTTCTCCCTGGACAACCAACAAAAAAGCACCTTCCTCCAGGTAAAGCTCACATTGTCATGTTTCGCTTGAAAGGTTTCTTTGCGTAACTTTTCCGGAGTTATGAATTGCATGATTTCCATATTATCTCGGGGATTAATCATTTTTCAATACCATAAACTTCTTTCATAATGTAATCGGCCTCGCTCTTTCCATAGCTTCTTTTGATTACTGGTCCAGCTGCGGATATCAACAGGGTCTTTCTTTTTAAGATGGTACAGAACCTTTTGTAAGTCTGAATCTTCACTCTGACTCTGTTGTAACTCTAATCTGGAGCAACTTAGAATTTGTCTAGCACACATTACTTCACGAGATTTTATCACATTTTCTGCATTAGGCCATAGCTTCTCCCGCACCTCTCTAATCTTGATTATGGAATCTTCAGATTTTATCTCTTCTTTCACGATGGTAGGAGTTACTGCATATTCTCTCAACTTTGTACAGCTTCCTAGTAACGTGGTCTCAGACAGTGGAGGAAGTGTCACCCTTTTTCTTCCAATCAGCTTGACAAATCCAATTTTTTCGTTTTTGTTATTCTGCACTTGTCTCCGTATTTTGTAAATCTCTCCTCCCTTAAGCCAGCTATTGGCCACTGCATCCCAATTTAGTTCTTGCAATACATTCATGCCCAAAATTCCGGGTGTCATGTTAACTTTTTTCTGTAGGCCATATCATCTTTTACTATGAGTACGCCACAATGCTTTACTTCTTGTCCAAAACACGTCATATCCACCTCCACACATCCCACTATTGGAATGTTTACACCATTCACAGCGGATAACTTTATTAGACTTGCTTCTTGCATTTGATTACATTCCTTCAGATGTTGTTGGAAGTAGCTTTCTGTCAAGGTCGTTACTTCTGACCCAGTATCTATACCCTTCCTTACTGGTACTCCAGCCATTATAACTTCTATTATCGGACTCTTTCCAAATATTTTCCGTTCTTCATCCTCATCTCCAAGGGAACTTACTCGTAGTACTCGAATAGTAGATGGGGAGGGTAACTTGGTACGAGTTGTCTCTGTTTTCACTGGGGTCCGAATTGGAGACATAACCTGTTTCCGTTGATAATCATCTGGATTAACTGGCACTGTACTACTCGTATTTATTCTAGCGTTAACTTTTATTCTTGATGGGTCTTGTGCAGTATCAGACGAATCACCAGGAACATTAGTCTGAATCACTTCTGGAGTCCATACTCTCTCACTCCTACATTGTCTTGCCACATGTCCTGATTCTAAGCATCGATAACATACTAGGTCTCCTCTCTCGTTTCTTAGTGGTGCCCTTCGTATTGGGTATCTTTCAACATATTCTGGCCTTCTTTGACCCACTGCCCTGTATGTGGTTCTCTCATAATCAGACCCATATGACGGATTGTTACCATTCCAGATATGTCGTGAGTAGTAACTGGGTTCTTGTCGCTGTCTTTTTTCTTGAAGTAACTCAGTCATCATATGTTTCAATTCATTAATCTCCATTTCATAATTGGTTTCAACAGTAGCTCCTCTTACTGTAGCTTCATTGCGACCTCTCGACAAAATCTTCACGTTTCCCTCTCTCCAATCACATGACACATCTTCCTCAGACCACTTAACCGCTTCTTGCAATAAGGATGCAAAAGTTATTTCTGGAACTCTCTCCAATCTTTTCTTCATTTCTCTTCGCAAACTTTCTTCTCTTATTCCTAATACAAATCTTTCTTTTAGTATCTTCTGAGGATACCTAAAACAATCAGGATCAATAGCTTCAATCCTAACTAACTTTTCTTGTAGCGTATATGCATAAGTGCGCATATCTTCACCCAGTTCTTGCCTTCTGTCAAAGAATTCTTTGATTCGTATGCTCACAGGAACTTTATCACCATAAACGATTTTTAGTACATCAAATAAGTCTTCTACCGAATTTTGTGTATCCGGTGGAACAAAACGAGCTGTGTCTTTAGCTTGTCCAATTAAATGGTCTTTAACAATTTCTAGTTGATCTTCCGGAGGTATTCTAAGAACTTTTAGTGCTGCTTTTGTCCTTTCTATCCATTCTTCCACCGTATAATCTCCATGTTTCTTTGGCATACCCGCGAAATCAGGTATCTTTTTATCCCTGGGAATATACATGGCTGTCGGCATCCTAGGGCCTTCTATGAATCTCTCCAGAATCTGCCGTTCTCTCCGTTGCTCCTCCTGCATTCTCACTACAGCTTCTTCTCTCCTCCTCAATTCTTCCTCCTGCAGTTCCAATCTGGTTCTGTGTGCTCGCCATTCATCTCTCAGCTCCGCAGCCCAGTTTTCCATGACGCTAAGGTACTCAATCTCCTCCAGCCAACAGGAGTGTCACTTAGAAACAACAATTTTGTGTCTGCTGTAGCTACTTACAATAAGAATCTTGGAATAACCCCCAATAAAATGAAAAATCCTGTCCGTGACGCCAATTCCGCGCCTCTCTCCTTGGGAAACAAATCTTTTGCAAAAATACACCGTGAACACTGTCTGATCCACATCTTTATATCTCGGTTCATGTTTGTCCAATAATAATCTTTTCTTATATTCTTTAGTGTAATCTCTTCATTTGGATGTACCTCCGTGTCCTGGCTTCCAGAAGACTCAGCTTCCTCACCACTCTATTGTAGTGGAATCAGCTATGAGAAGGATCAGAAGTGCAAAGAGGCATGCCTCTAATCCTCCAGGACGTGAGTGTCGAACTTTGGATGACTTTGGACGTCATACTTTCCAGGCTTCCATGCTTTTCTGCCAGGATCAGTTCCTGTATTTTATATATGGGAATGTTCCTTAAGGAAGTCGCAGGAGATTTAGAGGTTTTGAGCCCTCTTCTTCCTAAAGATAAGAGGCACGATTTTCTCACACTGGCTAAACATGCCCAGGATGTTTCTAAATTTGTCAATCGTGCAGCTTTTGACTGTTCTATTTATTTATTTATTTACATTCTCTCTCTTATATACTGCGCTATTCTGCATCAGTGCGGTTTACATTGAACAAACTGAAATTACATTGAACAGGGCATTATAACTTGGAGATAAGTATTTTACAGGGAACATGGGCTATGGAGGGTTAAGTGGCTTGCCCAAGACCACAAGGAGCACCTGTGGGACTAGAAACCCCAGTCCTTCCTGCCCAAGGTTGCTGTCCTCTAGTGGGATTTGAACCCCTGACCTTCCGGCCTGAAGTACCTTGCCCCAACCACTAGGCCACTCCTCCACTCCAGTGCATAAGCAGAACCTCTGCCATTGCCATAGGTGCACGTAGAATTGCCTGGCTCCAGGCATCTGATTTGGAGCTCTGGGTGCAGGACAAACTGGGCAATATCCCTTGTACAGGTGAGAATCTATTTGCCAAAAATTGGCAAGAAAAAGCCAATGAGTTGGATGCTGACAACTCCACTTTGGATAGATTATCCAAAGCCACAGCTGATCCTGCAAGGAAGAAATCTTTCAAGAAACCATTCTTCTCCAAAAAAAGAGGTTTTATCCCTCTTATTCTCAGCAGGGACGTTCTGCAGGTCAACCTGCCTGGAAGAGTCAGCAGTCTTTACTTTCCTTTGTTTAGGTGGTTGCTAAGTCTCAATCGTCTCAGCAGTCTCAGCCTCCACAAGGCCTTTGACTTCCATCTAGAGAACTTAGCCTTCCTGGCCCTCAACGGACCAGAACCTTCCACCATTCCAGGAAGGTTGTGTCACTTTGCCCCCAGATGGGGGCAAATAACAGCAGAACATTGGACTCTCTCCATTATAAAAGAGGGGTACAAGCTTCACTTTCTGTGCATGCCCCCTCCCACAATGGTAAGACAGTTCAATTCTCAGACCTCTCTCATCAACCTGTTAGATCAAGAGGTCACTATTCTTCTTGCCCAAGGGGCAATATAAGAAGTACCTATTCATCAACAGGGTACAGGGTTTTACTCCCCCTATTTCCTTATCCCAAAGAAAACAGGGGGACACGGACCTATTTTAGACCTCGGAGAATTGAACCAATTCCTGTTCAAAGAGAAATTCAAGATTTCTCTGGGAACGCTGCTGCCATACCTTCAGAGTCAGGATTGGCTTTGTTCTCTAGATCTCAAGGATGCGTACACTCATGTTCTCATCCATCCAACTCACAGAAAGTTCCTTCGGTTCATTTTTCAAGGAAAGCACTACCAAGACAGGGTGCTTCCTTTTGGCCTGGCCTCAGCACCAAGGGTCTTTACTAAATGCATGGCTGTGGTAGCAGCATTTCTTTGCACTTTAGGAATATTTGTCTTCCCCTATTTAGACGACTGGCTCATTTGAGCCCCATCAGTCAGAGGCCAGGATTTCTCTAGTTTGCACAATGTGTATCCTTCAGTATTTGGGTCTGGTCATAAACATCCCAAAATCCAACCTAACTCCCACTCAGTCTCTAGAGTTCATAGGAGCTTTGCTGGATACCAGAAAAGCAAGGGCCTATCTTCCCCAAACCCATTGCCTTTGCATGGTGCAGTTAGCTTCTCAAGCAGTGCTAAAGCCTCATCTCACTGCTGGAGAAATGTTAAAACTACTAGGCCACAAGGCATCCACCCCACCGTGCATGTGGTTCCTTATGTTCGCCTCCATATGAGAGCAGCCCAGTGGACTTTATCCACTCAGTGGATTCAGGCATCAGGGTGCCTGTCAGACAAAATAGCAAACACAAATCGCCTTATTTTGTCCCTCCAATGGTGGCAGTCCACCCAAAACCTGTTTCTGGGGTCCCCTTTTCAACAGCCTTTGCCCCAGGCAACTCTCACAACAGATGCTTCACCAATGGGTTGGGGAGCTCATCTGCAAGACCTCTCCACCCAAGGCACTTGGACTCCACAGGAGACTCATCTACACATCAATCTCTTAGAGCGCAGAGCAATCTTCCTTGCTCTGCGAGTGTTCCACTCCCTGCTCAGCTGCAAGACAGTCCTCATTCATACGGACAATCAAGTAGCCATGTTCTACGTGAACAAGCAGGGAGGAACAGGCTCTCTGTCGCTTTGCGACTATGGGCCCTCGCCAGAGAGCATCAGATTAAACTCCTGGCAGTGTATCTTCCAGGTATCCAAAACTCTTGGGCAGATAGACTCAGTCGAATTCTGCTTCCACACGAATGATCTCTACATGCAGACCAGGTGGCCAAGATTTTTCAAATATGGGGAACCCCGGACATAGACCTCTTTGCAAGTCCGTTGAATGTCAAAGTTCCCCTGTTCTGTTCCAGAATTCTGGCTCGGGGCTCTCAGGCCAGGGATGCTTTCCTCCTTCATTGGGGTCAAGACTTCCTTTATGCCTTTCCACCCATTTCCCTAATTTCCAAAACCCTGTTCAAGCTTCAGAGAGACAGAGGCCGTATGATTCTCATAGCTCCACATTGGCCACGGCAAATGTGGTACCCTCTGCTTCTACATCTCTCTCAAGCTCCCTCTCTGGAGTTGGGGTCTGCTCCAGATCTCCTGTCTCAGGAGGACGGAATGTTATGGCATCCCAATCCCCCCAGTCTCTGCATCTCAGGGCTTGGCTGCTGAAGGCCTAGATCTTCATGATCTTAACCTTTCTCAGCAAGTAAAGGATATCCTTTTATGCTTCCAGAAAACCTTCCACAAGACGCTCTTATGCTTTCAAGTGGAAAAGGTTTACCATATGGTGCTCGCAGAAGGGTCTTAGCACCCTTGCAATACCTCTGGAATCATTACTGGAGTATCTCCTTCATTTATCCAATGCAGGACTTAAGACTAACTCAGTAAGAGTCCATTTGAGTGCTATTGCAGCTTCTTTAAAGCCTTTAAATGGACAACCTATTTCCTCCCGTTCTCTTATAGCAAGATTTATGAGAGGCAGCCTTCTAACTAAGCCTCCCATTAGGCCACCACCAGTGGCATGGGACTTAAACCTGGTTCTTGGCCAGCTCATGAAGCCATCTTTCGAACCGTTAGCTACTACCTTGTTGAAATTCCTTTCTTGGAAAGCTATCTTTCTCATTGCAATCACATCAGCACATTGCATCAGTGAGTTGCAGGCACTAGTGGCTGATCCTCCTTATACAAGGTTCCATCATGACAAGGTAGTCCTTAGGACTCATCCACACTTTGCCAAAGGTGGTCTCGCCTTTTCATTTGAACCAAGCGGTCTACCTGCCTGTGTTTTTTCCAAGGCCTCATGCATCTTACTTTGGACTGTAAAAGAGCTTTAGCTTTTTACTTACAAAGAACACAGCAACATAGAAAGTCCTCTCAACTCTTTTTGTTGCTTTTGATCCTTCTCATCTGCGACTTCCAGTCTCCAAGAGAACACTGTCCAACTGGATTGCACAGTTTATTTCCTTTGCCTATCAGAGTAAGAATCTTCCTCTGGAGGGCCATGTCACAGCTCACAATGTGAGAGCCATGGCAGCTTCAGTGGCTCATCTGCACTCTGTGTCTATCGACGACATCTGTTGAGCAGCCACTTGGGCCTCAGTTCATACATTCACAGCCCAATACTGCTTAGACAAGGACTCCCGCCGGGATGCCTTGTTTGGTCAGGCTGTTCTCCAACACCTGTTCCATACCTAATCAACTCCTACCCGCCATCCCTGGTAGGATGCCGGAGATCCATGGGGGGAAGTGGAGCCCTTTCACAGGGACACGCAACTTCTGGGGTTCTCTCTCTGGCATCTGTAGCTAGGGAGTCCCCATATGTGAAGACTACATTCCTGCTTGTTCCTGGAGATAGCATAGTTACTCTTCTGTAACAGGTGATCTCCGGGAACAGCAGGAATTTAGTCTTCACAACCCACCCACCTCCCTTAGGATTTGTATCTCTCTCTCTTTTTTCTTTCTCTCTTTGTCTCAGCTTTAAACTCAACTGGAAAGAGGCAGTTGGGAAAGGCGGGAAGGCAGCACGCAGGCACTGTGGGATGCTCCCAAAAGCTTTCTAATTGGACGCTGGGGAGCGTTCCTGTGCAGGCTCCGTCGGTACTGATGATACCCATATGTGAAGACTAAATTCCTGCTGTTCCCGGAGATCACCTTACAGATAACTATGCTTTCCCTGTCTTTTTTTTTTTTTTGGGAAACACTTTTGATTTTTAGCACATGTTGGCAAAGGGACCCTTTATGGATGTATGCGTCAAGGTGTCTCCTTTTAATTATTGACTGAATGTATAATCGTTTTTTTAGATAGTTTGATTTTAGTATTGTATTCATTTAAAATATCTCAGAATACTGTGATGTACAGCCTTTATAGGACACAGTAATGCGTACCACATTAATTTCGACGGATTCGTTAAGACAGATGTCCTTTAAAGATAAAACTATAAAAAAAAAATTAACGATGTTGCTCTGTTGAAAGGCTTTTTTTGCATTTCAGTATACAGTAGGAAACAAAGGAACAGTATACATAATATATAGCAATGTACACCACACTAATACAAATTATTTTATATTTGATCTTGGAAAAACTGCCCCATGATCAGTTTTCATTACAGGTTCCCAATTTTATTATAATATATTTGACGCAACATAGTTTCAAGTTACTTAGTAATGCCATCTAGTTTCATAAGCAGTAATAACACCATTATACATTATACTATCTCCAGGAACAAGCAGGAATGAGTCTTCACATATGGGTATGTTGGTACCGACGGAGCCTGCGTGGGAATGCTCCCCAGCGTCCAATCAGAAAGCTTTTGAGAGCATCCCTCAGCGCCTGCGTGCTGCCTTCCCGCCTTTCCAACTGTCTCTCCTCAGTTTTCGTTTTTCCGCGGAGCCGGCAGGACGTCCTCCTGTCACCGCAGAAATTTTTTTTTTAATTCTTAATTCTTTAATTCTTCTTTTTTTGTGGTCGCGGCTGTCTCTCCTACTCCACCGGTACCGCCGTTGTTTTTTCTTTTCTTTTCCTTAAATTCAGGGAAATTTTTTTTCCCTCAGTTTCTGTCTTAAATTTTTTGGGCCTTCTAGTCCTCTCCATCATGGAGCCGCCTCCTTCTTTTCCTAAGTGCCTAAACTGTGGCAGTACAGTTTTGTTTTTAGACTCCAAGAACTGGTGTCTAACCTGTTTGGGTCCTGACCACTTTCCTCCGGAGCCATTAGGCTGCAATATTGTGAGAAGAGATTTTCCATTTCGAGTTTCCCTCGATACCGAGTTCCCTTCCAGTGTCAGGGCACCGACTATTTCTTCTCCACAAGATCAGGTAACCCACAAACAGTCTATTAAGAGTAGCCAGCCCTTGAGTGATATGTCTCATGCACAGCATGATGACGGCTCCGGCTTTGTCCTCAAGGGTCCATTGGCTTCAAAACCCCGGCGGGAGTCTTCGGCCTCCAAAGCCTATCAGGGGTTTCAGGTTGTTCCTGGAGCTCACCCCTCACAGAACATACCTGAGCCATGCTCGATGGTGGCATCCGCTTCGAGCGGTACCGATACCCCGGCATCGGCACTGGTGTTGAACAATTCACTCCTCACCAGGGATCGTTATCTGGCTTTCTCGGTACCTTCGGGACCGGTCGATACGCCCCAGATTGACTTTCCAGTATCGGCATCAACGCCGATACTACCACCGACGTCGGTATCCTCTAGACATGCATCGATAGACTCACTTCCTTCGATGCCGAGTCTGGAATCGATCTCTAGTCTGGAAGACTGGGTACTGACACGTCTCGGTACCGACACTTACCGGTTCCGGATGCTCGGTACTGAGGGTGATTACCAAAGGCTTTCAGTTACCTCGGTACTGCTTGAGCAGCCACCGATGACTGCTTCGATGTTGGTGTCGCCTTCGATTCCGACACAGCTACCCGCAGTAACATCGGGGCCAGCTCCTTCCATGCTTCTTTCACCAGGATCGCTCCTTTCTGTACCAAGTTTGGCGTCGATACCGGGCAGGGACTATGCAGTACTGACTGTCTCAGGTCATGACCTCCAGTACCAACATCCATCCCTTAAGGATCCTTCCTTGCACCGTACAGGATCTTATATTCCTATATTCTCAAGTAGATCCTCCAGTGCCCAGGCTAGTTCTTCAGGGCTAGCCTGCCTAGGGACAGTTCCCTTTGGAGATCCTTCTTTTCAGAATTTTCTCCTGACTATAGCAACATCTCTTGCTATTCCTATCCCTGGCTATGATCCTACTCGAGGCTTTCTTTCTACTAGAGAAAAGGAAAATATAATGCTTCCTTTACATCATTCCTTGCAGGATCTTCTTCTAAGAATGTGGGAAGCACCTTTAAGGGTTCCTTCACCTTCTAGAGCAACTGATCTTCTGTATCAGGTGCCCCCCTCTCCAGGGTTTCAAAAGACTCAACTCCCCCATCATTCCATTGTAGTGGAATCAGTAATGAGGAAGGTAAAAAGTAAGAAGAAGCACTACTCTTACCCACCAGGTTGTGAGTCTAGGACACTAGATGCCTTTGGACGTCAAACCTTCCAAACATCTATGCTGTCAACAAGGATTCTCTCATATATTTTTTATGAGTCTATCCCTTCAGGAGGTCACAAAGAAATTATCTCGTTTGACTCCTTTTCTTTCAGAACCCAAGACTGCAGACTATTCCTTATTACTTAGTCATATGCAAAGTATCTCTTGGTTTCTTACTCGTGCTTCCCTAGACTCCTTTGAGTCTGTTAGGAGAACTTCTGCTATAGCCATAGGGGCACGACGTAGAGCCTGGCTCCAAGCTTCAGACTTAAGCAGATGGGCACAACAAAGACTGGATAATACTCCTTGCACTGGGGAAAATCTCTTCAATAAAGAGTCTTTACATCAGGTTGCTCAGTGGTCCACTGACTTCCCTGTTTCTGAGGGCTATTCTAAGCCTTCTCCTTCCCCAGTAGGTAGGAAATGCCCTACCAAACCACCTTTCCCTAGGAGAAGAAGGTTTCACTCTTCTGCCCATCATACAGATGTTCCCAAGCAGGGGAAACCTCACCCTGGTCTGAAGAATCCAAACTCTAGCCAGGCTGAACAGACCCAGCAACCATAGGGTCCTGAGGTTTATGATCTACAGTTGACTTTTTGCCAGTAGAAGTTTTTTCACAGTTTTTTCATTAAAAACTCTACACATGGATTCCTTTTCTCAGGACATCCATTTGCTCCTAGGTATGCTGAGCTGTCAGGGCATTCATGTCTATGGGTCACAGGTTTCTCCTCTTCTTCCTACCAAGAAGAGAAGTTAACAACTATCCCAAGATAGTTTTCTGTTCCAACATGAATTTTTCCTTTCACAGACTTACCACATGGTAAGTCACCCTTCAGCTCCTCTTTCTCTACCCTCTTATCTAGGGCTTCCCCTGAAAGAGTAGTACCATACCACTGCAAGGCTTCTCTAGCTTTTCTAGTCATCTTTCATTCCACTGTGGAGTTTTTTCTCTTGAATAAACTCCCTTCTTTTCTCTGGGCAGCTCATCAGACAGGGACAGGAATTTCTCCTCTTATTCTGTCCTCTCTCTTTTACACAAAGATTCTCTCTGCTGTCTTATTCAGCAGCTGCCCATTCAGGAGTTCCAGTGATTGGACTACTGGTACTTTTCCATAAGTTTCCAGTCTGTCTTCCACTACTTCCTGTCTGGCCTTAGTAGTGATTCCAAGATAGTACTTTCATCTATCCTGGATAATCCTAATCACTTCAGGCTTATCACACTATCGTCTTTTCTTGCCATCTCCAATTTCTTTGGATTTGGCAGCATAGTTGACCTACAGCAAGTTTTATTTCCCAATTCTCCTGCTTAATGCTCTCTGCAATCTTACAGAGAAGCTTTCTACTATGGGCCCGTGCTAGAGAGCATGGGTTTTGTCTCTGACTATCCTATATGGTTGGGAAAGGCTTCCTCGGTCATTTTCCATGACTGTGAGGGTTCTCCACACCCTATTATCTCCTGTTATAATACAGGACATAAGCCTTTTCTACGTGAACGTCCAAAGAGTTTTCCAATTCCTACAAGGAATATGCTCTTTTTTTCCTTGCAGCTTGTCCTCATGGTATCCTACTCCTTCGTGGACAGCACATATTTTACTAATAATGCATGATACCCCTGTGTCCCTCCAGTGGGTCAACCTGGTATCTTATCCTATGCGCTTTCTGTCCATTTACCATGCGAGAGTTCTATAGGACTCGGGACTTGCTGTTTACAGACTGATATTATCCTCTGTTTTTTCACGCAACCATCCTGGTTATTTCACTGGATAGCATTCCTGCACCATCTTAGCCAGGGGGAATAGATTATATATCTTCTCAAGTAGGTTCCACCTTCTTGTTATTAGATGAATCTTTCTCCTTCACATCTCCCATGTGAATGTTCTTATGGGCATATCTCTATCTGCTTAATTGCAGACATTTATCTTTAGACATATATATTCATGTATGTATATATCTCTATATTCCTCTTTATAGATACATATGTCTGTAAGCTGCGTGTGCATATGTTATGCCCCTCCAGATCTCACTATATAGATATAGATATATCTGTCGAGATGCTTCCTTATAGGTAGATATGTATTTACATACTTATCTCTCTAACTGCCTACGCTTATAAAGGTTTTACCTTCCTATAGGTTCCAGACAGTGGGCTTGCATATGTTCATACTGTCCCTCAGTATGTCTGGGGTATTGTGCACACAACCACTACTGTGGTACTGACAGCTCCTACTTTAACCCTAGGTCTAGGTATCCCTGAAGCTCCATGCTTCAATATTTTTCCTATCTCTCAACAGTTAGGAAAGACAGGGTGGATCTTCAGTAGATCTGAGGTTTCAGCCCTTCAGACATCTGTCCTCCTTGGGAATATGTTTTTTTTTCCCATGCCCCCTTTTCCCTCCAGGACTGGGCTAGTTTGTCCAAATCGGTCAGTCTTCCTCTTTTGCTCCTAAATGTTAGTAACTCTGTAGCCAAAAGAGTTCCCAGCTTTTTCCATAAAGTGTCCACCAAAGACCTTCCGTTTTTGTACTACCCCAGTTGACACCTCGATCACCTGTTAATTCCAGATTTGGACCTTCACCTTCACTTCAGTGAGGTCACCTTGAAGATTGCTCTACTGGATCTCCAGTAGACTCCATCAGCCTCTCTACTTCCTGCAATCCAGTAGGTGAGGTCCATATTGTGATTGTTCATTTCAATATTTTTCATGATAATTATCATACATACAGGGACTCCTTACCTGTAGTCCTTAGGTTAGCTGTTTTTCCTACATCTCCTCTCTTTTCAACTTCTACCCTCCATCCTCAGGATGCCTGGCCATATGAGGTGTAGCGTGTTCCAATCCTCACCATGCTAGGGCTTCAGGCATCTTAGCTTGGGAGTCCCCATATGTGAAGACTCATTCCTGCTTGTTCCTGGAGATAGCACAGTTACTTACCTGTAACAGGTGATCTCTGGGAACAGCAGGAATAAGTCTTGAATAAGTCTTCACAACCCACCCACCTCCCCTAGGAGTTGTATCTCTCTATCTTCCTTTCCTCTTTCTCTCTCTTTGTCTCAGCTATAAAACTCAACTGAGGAGAGACAGTTGGAAAGGCAGGAAGGCAGCACGCAGGCGCTGAGGGATGCTCCCAAAAGCTTTCTGATTGGACGCTGGGGAGCGTTCCCGCGCAGGCTCCGTCAGTACCGACGTACCCATATGTGAAGACTTATTCCTGCTGTTCCCAGAGATCACCTGTTACAGGTAAGTAACTGTGCTTTATCGTGAAGCAATAAGAAAATAATACAGTCAAACCTCGGTTTTCGTGTGCCCCGGTTTTCGTTGGTTTCGGTTTTCGACGTCTTTTCTAACTGAGATCTTGTCTCGGTTATCGGTTTTCGCCTCGGTTTTCGTCAGGAACCAATGCTGCCAGATCTGAAAACCTACACCCTCGCGCTGGTCTGCCCGCCCAGTCCCGGCAGCACTACCCCCCCCCCCGGACTCACCCGATCGCGTGTTGAGAAGCCAAAGTCAGCTGAGCAACATCCTCGAGCCAGAGATGCAAGGATTGCACAGAGAGGAAGGCCCCGATCTCTCCACCGCCTGCCTGTTCTCTGGAGCGCCCCCTCAGGCTCGGAGGTAGCAGGGTAGCTGTCAATGTAAGCAGGAGATGTTGCATGAATGTGGGAGGCAGCGATCAGATTACAGTGCCGTACAGTACAATATCTGTGTGTTTGCTGTCCTGTGGACGATCGGGCAGGTGAGAGAAGTGACAGGAGCTGGGTGTCTGGAACGGATTACATTGAATTTACATTATTTCCTATGGGAAATATTGCTTCGGATTTCGTACGTTTCGGTTTTAGTCAGACTGCTTAGAACGGATTAATCATTAAAACCGAGGTTTGACTGTACCATTATACTTTATCGTGAAGTAGCAGAAACAACATGGCTGGTCTCCTTATTTAGGTATGCGTTTCTTTTATGTACAACTGTGTGTATGTGTGTATGTATGTATGTATGTAGCCTGTTTTTCAACTGGAATAACGTTTAGCTCTGACATATTAACTACAGGTAGCAACAAATGAATGGTCGATTTTACTCTATATTATGCTTTTATGCTTTTAGCTTTTAAATAACATTGTTTTGTTTACTATTTATAAAACAAAAATCTTTTTTTTAGTGGTCTATATGTACCACAAGACATTAAAGGTATTGTGAAGAATCTTTTGTTTTTTGTTATATTCTGTTCATCCCTGTTCCTTTGCGTCCCTCTAGTCCAGTCCCGGAACCATAGAGTTGTCAACCTCCACCAGCAGCTTTGGAGACTGAAAGATGTCATCGTCGTGATGTCACTGGTACAAATAGGCTAGATCCACCCCCTTTCACCAGTACTTTCAGTCTCCAAGCAGCTTGGAGGCTCTGAGCCCGGGACTGGGCTCAGAGGAACAAATAAGCAGAGCTTAATGCCTTGATTTGGTTTTTGAATTTATTTTGGGTTTATTTGTTTGTGTCCTTAGGTGCCTGCTGCTGCTGACAGAGATCCTGTGCTGCTGGGGCCATATTCTCTCTTCTCTGCTCCTCTCTCATTGAACTCCCTTTTCCCCCCCCCCCCTCCTCCCCCTCTCCTCTAGCTCTAAGGGTGCCCCAGCATTTAAACGAGCATTGCATTGAGCACAGGGGTGTGCCTGAAATTGCCTCCCTGCTCCCGAACCCGCTCTGAAGGGGTGAGGAGCAGATAGAGGGCTGCAGAGACTGACAGCAGCAAGGCAGTATTTTACAGTCAGTCCGGGAGCTGATGCCGAGTGAAAGGCTGTGCTCCTGAGGGGTTCAGCGCTGCCCTTCCTTTCTCTCCTCAGTGCTTCGCAGTGAGTAACCCCGGCCTGTGGGGCTCTTTGGGGGAGCGCTTTCTGTGACGGAGCAGAGATCCGGCGGCTCCGGATTAGTGCGGGGGGCCTGGCCGCGTGATTTTTGGTGCCGCGAACGTTGCGGCGGCCATTTTGAATGCCGGTTTTGCTTCTGCAGTGGTTTTTTCAAGGTTAGGAGCTTCGTTTTTGAAAACGGTTGTCAGGGGGCAGCTAGTTAGGGCTTCCTTACTGGACTGCAGCAAAAAAAATAAATAATACCGGGCCCCTTAATCGGCGTTCGTTTTTGAGCTTCAGCGCTATCTATATAACATGCCTGCCAAGCCACGCTGCCTCGTCTGTGGGGTGAGGCGCGGGGAACTTTTGGAGGCTGGCGTTTGCAAGGCCTGCTCCTTAGAGGCCATGGGCATGGAGAAGTCCTTGGGGGAAGGCTCTGGGGATCAGGCAGAGGCTTCTCTGGACCGCAGGGGGTCCGGACCTCCTTCCTTGGCTGCATCGGAGCCGGTGGCAGGTCCGTCCTCTGCTTGGAGCGCTCCTTTGTCGGGGGAGGGGTCTCACGGTGCCGGGGTGGCGGGGATCCCTTCGGATTTTTTCACGCTGATGCAGAAAGCGTTCGCCTTGCTGCAGCCGGAGCTGAGGGTTCGGTCTCAGAGCCCTCCTAGCCGGAAAAGAGCGTGGTCGGGCAGTCTTACGGAGGGGGACGTGGCCCTGCCTAAGAGACTAAGAGAGGATCTGGACCCGACCGTAGGCTGTTTTAGAGGAGGGGGTGGGTGTTGTCAGACGGCTGCCTGGGTGAGAATGTTCACAGTCTTGGCAAAGGCATATATCAATATGGTTTGCAAGGGATTGTGGGAAATGCAGTCCATTCACACCAGACACAGCCACTCACAATAATTAGTTGTGCTTGAGTGTAAAGCCAATAAGATATTTATTTATGGGGTTATTTCTCCCAACACAGATATGCTTGGTAGCACATAAAACAGGATACTTGCTTTCAGTGTTAAACTTAGAAAAACAAAATCAGGAAAACAGATGAACTTGTCAGGCAATCAAATGAAAAGAATAAAGACCTGGCTATTTTCTTAGCAGTGTTTCAAACAACAAGCAAAACCCACAAAGAAGGGAAAAACTGTTCTTTTCAGGTTAACTTATTATATCTTCACACATAGATTCAGAAATGATTCCCTCAGAGCTCACAAGCAATTAGGTAAGGCTCAATTGCTAGCAGTTACCCAGCTGAAACCCCTTAGCTGGCTTGCTTTCTACTGCGTGGCTCAAATCCTACTTCAGGAGCTTTTCTGAGTAGATTAAAGAACAAGTTTGTATTTCTTTGTGATGGTTGCTGTACTTTGTAACAGAAAATTACCAAAGGAGTTTAGACAGAGAGCAATCCATATATTCACAGCCTGTATCTAAGACCGCTCCTTCCCCTTCTTCAACAATCATGGGTTCAATATCAGGGATTGGCACAGAGGAATTTCTCAATGGAGCACTTTCAGGAGAATACTTGTTTCCCTGCTGTCTTTCAAGGTTATAGCTAGGGCATAGATCAGTGTTCATACCTGAGCTTCCATTGCTGTTAGAGTTCCTCTCTAAATAGCCTGGCCAGTATGTAGTCCAGTTCTTATGTCCAGTCTTCCAATCCAGATCCCTGGACACTGGATCTCTCTTCACATACCTTCTGGCACGGGTCTTAGGGTCCCTTCCACGTGCAGGCGTCTCCCTCACAGGTACCGTCTGGAGATTCCTAGCCCTGCAGCACCACTCCTCTGGTTTTCCCCAGTCCAATGGTATATGCTGGCCTTTTGAATGTCTCCCAGTATACGTACTGCTCTGGACTCCTCTAGACCTCCCAAATGCTTTTCTCTTCTTTCTTCCAAAGGGTTTCTTGCCCTCTCTGTCCGTCTGCTCTGGCTTCTGCTTCTGATGATCCTCCAGATGAAGATGTCCAAGCTGAGGATCTCCAAGCTGATTCTGAGGATGAGGATAATTCTCTGTAGAATAAACTCTACCTTTATTCTGCTTTGATGAGTGCTCCACCTTAGCACAGCACAGCGCAGCTGTGCTGAATCAGGCCCTGCCCTTTGAGATGAGTGCTTAGGGATTACCTCATAGCCCTCCTGATTGAACACACGTTTCCCCACTTCAGCTCCTCTAATGGCTGTTGGAAACCTGGTGCATTCTGGGACTGGTAGTCTTTTATGGGAAAATTCTGTTTTCTTATTTCTACCAGAACTGACAGGTTGCTTGTTCAGAGTCACTTCACCTTTTCTATAGCTCCTTCCTGAGCTATGATAAGCTTCCTTATCACAGTGTGCATGATCTGGAGATGGATGAGGCCTCGGACGAAGACTTGGAAGAAGGTGAATTGTTGGATGCGGAGCAGCAGAGCAGAGTAGTCCGCGTTTATAGGCGGGAGGAGCTGCCTGCTTTGATTTCGGAGACGCTAAAGATTTTGAACATTCCCACGGGGTCCGCATCCTCAGAGGAGGCGTTGGAGGATCCGCTGTTGCAGGCCGTGCGAACATCGCAGCAGGTGTTCCCCATACATAGTCTTTCGGAATATGATTCAGGAAGAGTGGGACTCGCCGGAGTCGGCGTTGCGGGGGACCAGGGCCTTGGCCCGTTTATACCCGCTTTCCGAATAGGATAAGGAGATTTTTCGTTCTCCAAAGGTGGATGCCGCGGTTGCGGCGGTCACAAAAAAGTCCACCATTCCGGTTGAGGGAGCCGCGGCGTTGAAGGATGGGCAGGACAGGAAGTTGGATACCTTGCTGAAGCAGGTGTTTGATATGAGTGCCCTTTTTCTGCAAGCCTCCATAGTGGGGGCGTGGGTGGCGAGAGGCTGTTTGCGGTGGTCTCAACGTCTTCAGGGCTCCCTCTCGGATGATCAAGCGGCGGATGTGGCCCGGCTGGAGTCAGGCACTGCCTACCTGTCCGATATTCACTATGATCTCATTCGTGGTCTGGCCAAATGTATGGCTTCGGTGGTAGCGGCTCGCCGTTATTTGTGGCTCCGTAACTGGTCGGTGGATGGATCTTCCAAGGCGCGGCTCAGCAAGCTTCCCTTCCGGGGTAAACTTCTCTTTGGAGAGGATCTGGAGAAGTTGGTTAAGGACCTCAGAGAGTCCAAAGGGGGGCGTCTCCCGGAGGATAGGCAGAAGCAGAGTCGGGGGGCTTCAGGGTCTAGAGGCCTCCCGAGAGATTTTTGTAGATTTCGCCCCTCTCGCTTTCAGCAATCGCAGAGGGGCAGATTTCCAGTGCGTGGTCAGTCCTTTCGGGGGTTTAGAGGAGCGGGCAGGGGTTTTGGTCCCTTCCATTCCTCTGGTGCCAAGAAGTCCCAATGAGATGAGGTGGGCCCAGGTAGTGGAGGTGCCTGTGGGAGGCAGGTTGCGGGAGTTCTACCCTGCCTGGGTCCAAATTACCTCAGACCAGTGGGTGCTAGAGGTTATTCGGGAAGGCTATGCCCTGGAATTCCAGTGTCCCGTAGTGGATTCCTTTGTTCTTTCCCCGTGCAGGGCTCCTCGGAAGCTTCGGGCGGTGGCAGACACCTTGCGGCGTCTCCAGCAGCTCGGGGCGGTGGTGCCTGTTCCGGACGACCAGTGCAGCTCCGGTCGATACTCCATTTATTTCGTGGTCCCCAAAAAGGAGGGTACGTTTCGTCCGATTCTGGATCTAAAAAGGGTGAATCGTTGCCTTCGCGTGACCCACTTCCGCATGGAAACCTTGCGTTCCGTCATTGCGGCGGTTCGCTCGGGAGAATTTCTGACGTCCTTAGATCTTACGGAAGCTTATCTTCATATCCCCGTGCGGCAAGAGCATCAACGCTTTCTGCGTTTTGCGGTGTCAATGGGACATTTTCAGTTCCGGGCATTGCCTTTCGGTCTGGCGACTGCTCCTCGGACGTTCACGAAGATTATGGTTGTGGTGGCGGCCGCTCTTCGCAAGGAGGGTATACTGGTACATCCTTACTTGGACGATTGGTTGATTCGGGCGAAGTCGAGAGAGGAGAGCTCAGCAGCCACCGCTCGGGTGGTAGAGTTGTTGGAAAGCCTCGGTTGGGTGGTCAACGTGGCGAAGAGCCGGATGACTCCCTCTCAGACTCTAGAGTACTTAGGGGTGCGCTTCGAGACTCGGCAAGGCCGCGTGTTTCTTCCCAGCACGAGGGCGCAGGCTTTGAGAGATCTGGTGCGGCGGTTTCTGGGTCTTCGGGCGCCGACTGCTTGGCAGTATCTGCAGTTGCTGGGCACCATAGCGGCTACGATCGACTTGGTGATGTGGGCCAGAGCTGATATGAGGCAGTTGCAGAGTGCTCTTCTCAGGTGTTGGTCCCATCAGAGGGATGCGTTGTCGCAATGTCTGCCCTGTCCGCCGGAGGTGAGACAGAGCCTTCAATGGTGGTTGCATCCCGACAGTCTGGTGCAGGGCGTGCCTCTGGAGCCTCCGTGTTGGCGGTTGCTCACGACCGATGCGAGTCTCGCAGGTTGGGGGGCTCATCACGAAGGATCGTTTGCTCAGGGGACTTGGTCGCTGGAGGAGTGGCAATGGTCCATTAACCGGTTGGAGATGCGAGCGGTGTTTCGAGCTCTGCTAGAGTTCCAGACCGTGTTAAGACAGGTGGCGGTGCGCGTGCTGTCAGACAACGCGACGACGGTGGCATATATAAATCGGCAAGGCGGCACGGGCAGTGCGTCTCTGGAGGAGGAGGCGAGTGTACTGTTGGCCTGGGCGGAACAGAATTTGAAGGCCTTGTCAGCTCAGCACGTCGCGGGCATAAACAATGTTGAGGCGGATTTTCTGAGCCGCTGCAGAGTAGATCCGGGGGAGTGGACTCTCCACCCGGAGGTCTTCGCGATGATTGTGAACCGTTGGGGAATCCCCGTGATCTTATGGCGACCTTGAAGTCGGCGAAGGTGGAGCGTTTCTTCAGCAGACGGAGAGTGTGGATGGCGGAAGGCCTGGATGCCTTGGCACAGCGTGGCCCGAGGAGAGTCTTCTGTATGTGTTCCCGTCCTGGGCGCTCATAGGCAGGATGATACAACGCATCGAGCGGCACAAGGGCCGGGTGGTGCTGGTGGCACTGGATTGGCCCAGGAGGCCGTGGTATGCAGATTTGATTCGGCTGTTGGCAGACGTTCCGTGGAGGCTCCCGCTTCGGGAGGATCTGTTGATTCAAGGACCCTTGCGAATGCCTCAGGTGGGTCGATTCTCGCTTACGGCTTGGCTCTTGAGCGGGCTCGGTTGACGGCCAGAGGGTACTCGGCGTCGGTCATTGCTACTCTTCGGAGGTCGCGCAGAACATCGACTTCGCTGGCGTATATACGCGTATGGCGTGTTTTTGAGGCTTGGTGTTTGGAGCGGGCTCTCAACCCTTTGAGGACTTCCGTTCCTCATATCCTTTCCTTTTTGCAGGCTGGCATGGAGAAGGGGCTCGCGGCCAGTTCCTTACGGGTGCAATTGGCGGCTCTCTCCTGTTTTCGGGGCAAGATTCACGGTCAGGTGATAGCGGCGCATGTAGATATCTGGCATTTCTTGTGTGTGGTGTTGCTGCTGAGGCCGCCTAGGCGGTCGGTTATTTTTCCGTGGGATCTCAATTTGGTCTTGGAGGCCTTGATAGGGGAACCATTCGAGCCCTTGAGTAGGGCTTCGCTTAAGGATTTGACTCTGAAGACTGTTTTCCTAGTAGCGATTTGTTCCGCCAGAAGAATTTCGGAACTGCAGGCGTTGTCTTGCCAGGAACCCTTTTTGTCTTTTTCGGCGGACAAGGTGGTTTTGCGTACGGCTCCCGCCTTTTTGCCGAAGGTAGTGTCCAATTTCCATGTTAATCAGGTGGTGTCGCTGCCTGTGTTTTCCGCAGAACAGAGGGCTCAATCGGGTGGCCGTTTGCATCGGTTAGATATGCGGCGGGTGCTCAAGAGGTATCTCCGAACAGCGGCGTTCTGAAATTCTGACAAGCTCTTTATCGCCTTCGGAGGCCCGCGGAAGGGCGAGGCAGCGGCGAAGTCTTCCATTTCTAGATGGCTGAAGGAGGCTATTGCTTTGGCCTACATTTTGAAGGGCAAGGAGGTGCCGGTCGGTTTGCGGGCACATTCCACAAGAGCGCAGGCGGCGTCGTGGGCGGAAGTCAGCTTGGTGCCGGCGGCGGATATTTGTAGGGCGGCGACCTGGTCCTCATTGCATTCTTTTGCCCGGCAATATCGCCTGGATGTGCAGGCGCGTGGGGATGGTCGTTTTGGTTCAGCGGTTCTTCAGGCTGGGATTTCAGGTCCCTCCCGTTGATATTTACTGCTCTGTTACATCCTCTATGGTTCCGGGACTGGACTAGAGGGACGCAAAGGAAGAGTAAATTAGACTTACCTGCTAATTGTTGTTCCTTAAGGAACTCTAGTCGAGTCCCGGATCCCTCCCGTAATGCTATGTCGAGCAGCCTGAAGTTTTCAAGTGAGAGGGGAGCAAGGATGGACAGGTACTGAACATTCCTGAACATTTTCAGTAATGTTGCGCACAGGGAGGCGCCGGGATGGGAGGCGGTCTCGGGGGGGAGTCTCTGTGTTGTTGCTGCAGCATGTCCTAGTGGGCGCCGCACTGTGGTAGTTCCGTTTTGTTCGGGACAGTTCTTCTTGATTGTGTCTTCACAATTCCTATCTTCACCGTCTTTTGGCAGGGGCAGTGCCTGTTGTTTTTTCACTGCTAACCCTGTCTTGTTCCATAGATATATATATAATTTTTAATATAACTTTTAATATAGGTTTTTAATATGGCTACTTATTTGTTGCTCTGCTGAGTCTGCTTTGTCAATAGGTGCTGGTGAAAGGGGGCGGATCTAGCCTATTTGTACCAGTGACATCACGACGATGACATCTTTCAGTCTCCAAAGCTGCTGGTGGAGGTTGACAACTCTATGGTTCCGGGACTGGACTAGAGTTCCTTAAGGAACAACAATTAGCAGGTAAGTCTAATTTACTCTTTTTCTATTTCATTTCCTTCGTCTATACTTTGAAGTATAGGAATTAATTTTTCATGGAAGTTATTGATCTGTGCACTTTATTTGTATATTACAGTTATTTATCTTGACTTTTTAACTATAATGAGCAATGATCTAAACTGTGGTTGGATCAAATTACACTTGTGTTTTTATGTTTGAATGTTTTGTTCATAACATTTTGTCTTATGTTATGGATTTCTTAGTATAATATACATGATTTTTTAATGCAATATTATGCATGATTTTTTAATGCAATATTATACATGTATAGGAGCATTCTTATTTTAGGTTATTATGATTAAATTCACTACAGTTTGAATGTTATTTTTAGAGCATACTGTTTTTAAATGTTATGGTGGTGGTGGTTTTTTTTAATTATGTTTATTTGTTTTGAGGTTTGCTTCCTATAAAGACCCTCTGAAGAAGGCTTTTGAGCCGAAACGTGTAGGGGCCAATAAAGGGGTTTAGCTGAATCGAATATTCGCCAGTCTTCCGTTTGTGCCTGCTTTTTGGTGTTCTTTGGTGGTGTGCAGGTACCTCTTGCTCTCCTTGGTTCCCTTTTCTAGGTCATTTATGAATATGTCACAAAGCAGCGGACCCAGCACAGATCCCTTGGGTACACCCTTTCTCCATTGGAGAAAATTGGCCATTTAGCCCTACCCTCTGCTTTCTATCTTTTAACCAATTCCTGATCCATAATAGTACACTGCCTCCTATCCCATGACTTTTTAGTTTGCCAGAAGTCTCCGAAGGGCCTTGTCAAAGGCTTTCTGAAAGTCCAAATACACTATATCAACCGACTCACCTTTTGTCTGTTTATTCACACCTTCAAAAAAACATAACAGATTAGTAAGACAAGATCTTCCTTGTCTAAAGCCATGTTGGCTATCTCCCATTAGACCATGACTATCTACGAGGGGTGTCCGATATTAAAGGTACAGGTGACAATCATACCGGCTCTGCATGCGCAAAAGTGCCATCATATGCAGGACTGCTTGTACTCGTAGTAGGAGAGTCTGTAGCGTTGTATTTTTTAAACACTCAAACTACAAGTAGTTTTCGGCAAGCAAACAAACATGGCGTGTGTAATCGCAGAGTATTCGAAATTTGAGGTGCATGGAGTTATCTGATTTTTGCAAGCTGAAGGAGTTAAGCAGAGCAAAATTCATCGCAGATTAGAGGGCGTGTATGGCCCGAATGTTTTAAGCCTAAAACGTCGGCGTCTGGTGTAATAAGTCTTAATGATGGCTGAACGGAGTTGAATGATCCGGAAAAGAAGAGGCAGACCAAGGACCTCACACACGGATGACAACTGCGCAATTGTCGAACATCTTATTAGGGAGGATCGTCACATTAAAGTTTGTGAAATTGCTGCAATGACAGGCATTCCTAAGAGTTCTGTTAATGAAATCATATGCGATCTCAATTTCCGCAAGATGAGGAGGAATTGCAAGACACCATTATGGACTACTTCAAGCAACTTGACAGGAAACTGTACCGTGAAGGGATGTTCAAACTAGTGTGTCACTGGGATAAATGTCTCAATGTTTACGGCGATTATGTGGAGAAGTAAATAAAAATATCTAGTTCTTGGTGGAATGTATTGAATAATTTCTTTAAATACAAATGTTAGTGTAATTTTGGCCTGTACCTTTAATATCGGACACCCCTCGTACATGTTCAGTAATTTTTGTCCTCTATGATTTCTACCATTTTTCCCGGTACTGACATCAGGCTCACCGGTCTGTAGTTTCCCGGATCACCCCTGGAACCCTTTTTAAAAATTGGCATTACATTGGCCATCATCCTTTCTTCAGGTATTACAGATGATTTGAATGATAGTTCACAGATTACTAATAGCAGGTCTGCAGTGTCATATTTCAGTTCTTTCAACACCCTTGGATGTATACCATCCGGTCCAGGTGATTTGCTACTCTTCAGTTTATCAAATAATTGTAATACACTGGAAAAATGTACTGCTATTACTTTCAGTTCTTCCGCAGCATCTCTTTTAAATACCATTTCTAGAGCTCAGAGGAAATTGCAGCAGATTAGTGTTTGCTCCGGCTTCAGTTCCCTCTGCTGTATGATCAATAGCGTGAAAAAATGATTTATGTCAAATTTGTTTATTAAGAAACACCAGCAACAGAACAAGACAAGGATAAATCACAAGACATATTATAAACAGCAAGCCAAAACCAGTAGCCTTGATACATTTTACACTTTTGTTACACTTTTGTAGTGGGGGAAAACAGTTGCAGTAACAGTCAAACAGTAAAATTCAGGGGTCCCCCCCAGCCCTCCCCGCCAGGCCTCCGAACCCTGGTAGGACGTGTAAATAAGAAAATCAAGCAAGAGCTAAGTACCCTCCCCCCCCTCTCTAGCATGGCACAGATACTAGTACTCCTCACTTGAACAGGCTCGGGGTGTACTCTTCGCCCGAGCCCCGTCCTTCATGCCAAAATCACAGAGGGGGGAGCAAGAGAAAAGGACTGGTCTCTACCTCCCCCAGCCCTTGCCCCCAACCCCCCTTTCCCTCCCCCTCCCGCTGCCTACCCCCCCCCCCCCGGACTGACACCTCCCCCCTCCCCTACCCACCCCCTCTCCCCTTGGACTGAGGGATCTGCCAAAAAGGATGTGTTGAGTCAGTGACCCACGTGCCCATTCCATGTGGATCCGGTGGTGAGTCTGTCAGTGAGGCTGTCAATGGCCCCCCAGGATCCGACAGCGGGCAGCACAGGGTAATGAATTCAAGTGAGGACCCCAGGCTTGCAAAAAACCGCTGCCAACGTGTGTGGTGGCCCCGGGCTCTAAGCCTCTCCATAAGCAGCATTTCGTGCAGACGTCCCCTCCACAGCCCATAGGTCGGGCCCCTGGGATCCATCCACCGAAACAGAATAGTCATTCGCGCTACCCCTAGCACCAAGCGCATCCAGGACCATACTACGTGTCCCAGCTGTGCCTCCCAATCATTCTCCCACACATCCAGAACTGCATTCACAGCCGTTAGGGATACCGGATTGCCCATACATCTGGAGAGATAAACCTGCACTTGCTGCCAAAATGTGGTAACTCGTGAACACTCCCACAGCATATGACCTAAAGATGCCTGCTCTTCCCCACAGCGAGGGCAGCCATGAGACCCTGCAATCCCAGCCTTCCAGGCCCGGAAGGGGGCATAGTATAGGCGTCTCACCACCTTGTACTGCATATCCCGGAAAGATACCGACCCATAGAGCTTAGGAATACCTGACAGAGCCTCTAACAACATGTCGCTCGTCACCGGGCCCCCCAGCTCCCTAGTCCAGGCCGCCGCTATGTCCTCCAAGGCTAGTGGTACTGCCGATTCCCAGAGCGACCTCTGCAACCAAGCTACCCGTGCTCCCTGCTCTCCCCCTAACAAAGACACCTCAATCTGGGAGCTAACCTCCCCCCGTAGCGCCAAGGAGGGGACCCCGCTAACGTAGCTCCGAAGCTGCGCATATGGAAAGATGTCACGCCCCTCGAGGGGATACTGTCGGCATAACTCAGAGAACGACATCATAAATCCCTCAGACGACAGCACATGTTCCAGATTAAGGATCCCTAGCCGCGCCCAACGTGTGAAAAAACCACCTTCTAGGCCCGGCAGGAAGGCACCGTTGCCCCGGATGGGGAGATAAGGCGAGTGGGAAGCCGAGAGCATGCGATTGCTACAGAAGAGACGCCATCCCGCCCTGACCGGGTCTATAAGTAAGGCCCGAAGCTCGTGGGCCAGCCCCAATGACTTCCTCGTATGCAAAAGATAGCGCAAGTGTAGGGGCCTCACCGCGGCCTGTAACAGCGACACGGGGGTGTACTCCTCTAAATCCCACAACCAATCCCGAGCATGCCTCAGTAAGCAGGCCACATTGTACTTACGTATGTCTGGGAGACCCATCCCTCCCAAGGGCCAAGGTTGACAGAGGATCGCCGCCCGCACTCGAGGCCGCCGCCCCCGCCACATCAGGCGGTTCACCAAACCCTCCAGTTTCTTCCGGTCCGACTGTTTCAGTAATAACGGGAGGGTCTGTAACAGATACAGGACCTTAGGGAACAGGGACATCTTGTATAAAGCCACGCGGCCTCCTAGAGATAGCGGTAAGTCCTGCCACTTGGCAACGCTGTCGGACACCGCCGCCAACACTTTGTCCACATTGAGCCTATAAAGGTCGTCCAGGGCGGCAGGGATAAGCACCCCTAGGTATTTGAAATGGCCAGTCACCCACTTTAACGGGAAATTGCCCTGCCAACCCCCCTGGTCACCCGTGCCTAAAAGCATTGCCATCGATTTATCCAAGTTTAAACGAAATCCAGAAGACACCCCATACTCTCTAAAAAGCTGTAAAAGGTGGGGGAGCCCCGTCTGAGGTTCCACCAGATGGACTAGGAGATCATCTGCGAAGGCTGCGACTCGAAATTCAGATCCCCCCATCGGAACCCCTTGAATCCGAGGATGTGCCCGAATCCGCTGCAATAACGGCTCCAAAGTTAAGATGAATAAAAGAGGGGACAAGGGACAACCCTGCCTAGTCCCCTTCTGGATAGGAAATTCCCTAGACATGGTGCCATTGATCAATATTGCTCCCAACGGGTTCGCATAAAGAAGCTTCACAACCCGGACATAAAAACCCGTGAAGCCCATCCTAGCCAGGACTTGGTACATGAAATCCCAACTAACCCGATCAAATGCTTTTTCAGCATCGAAACTAATGAGCATGGAGTGCAACTGAGCGGTCTGTCCGACACACATGGAAAGGAGGAGTCGCTGCAAGCTATAAGCCGCGTGGCGACCACGCACGAAGCCCACCTGGTCCCTATGGATCAGGTCTGGTAAGATGACCGCTAGCCGGTCTGCCATGATCTTAGCTAAGATCTTAATATCGACATTAAGGAGGGAGATGGGTCGATAAGAGCCCGGGAGTAGGGGATCCCTCCCCGGTTTTGGTAGAACCGTCACCAGCGCCTTGTTCGCCTCATACGGGAAGCCCCCCCTCGCGACCAGATCCTCAAAATAATCCACAAGAGGGGCTGCCACCACCTCCCCCAAGGACTTGTAAAACTCCCCTCTCAGACCGTCCAACCCGGGAGCCCGCCCGTTTTTTCAAATTCCGAATCCCCTCGGATACTTCCTTCAGGGATATAGGGGTATTCAAGGCCCTCACCTGATCCTCAGTCAACGTCGGTAAGGTACATCCTACCAGGAAATCCCGGCCATCCTCTATGCTACCACTGTCCCGGGCATAGAGCCCCTGGTAGTAATCAGAAAAGATCTGTTGGATCTCCGTGGTATCTTTACAAATAGACCCATCCGGGTGGCGAATCGCCCCAATGTGGCGAGCCCCTCCCGCCGGGCGCACCAGAGCTGAGAGTAACCTCCCAGCGCGGTTCCCATGCTGATATAATTGATATCTATAGTACATCATAGACTTCTGGGCCCGTTGATGGAGGAGCATCTCCAACTCGCGCTGGGTCTCTTTGAAGGATGGATCAATCGTGGCCCTTCCGTCCGCTCCTGCCCTCCGCCGAGCTCTGCCCAATTCCCGCTCCAATAAAAGAATACGTTCATTACGGTGCTTCCGCATGGAGCCATAATAGCTAATAATCTCTCCTCGCATGACTGCCTTGCCCGCCTCCCAGAGGAGAGTCGGTGATATCCCCGGAGAGTCATTAAATTCTTCATATTCCTTCCAACGATCCTTTAGATAACTCGCAAAGGTGGCATCCCCACTGAGCTCCAAAGGATAGCGCCAGAATCTATGTCCAATAGGGGTACTACCGCGGAGTTCCAGCGTGACCATCGCATGATCTGAAATGACGGAAGGACCAATCTCCGTGGCTGTCACTCTATGAAACAGGGACTCTGAAATCAGAAAGTAGTCAATGCGTGACCAAGTGTTGTGGGCTCGAGACAAATGGGTGTATTCCCGTTCTCCCGGGTGTAACACTCTCCAGATATCTAAGAGGTGGTAGGCTTCACAGATCCCCAACAGTCGTCGCGAGCTCCTGCGGTCCCTTCCCCCAACGTGTCGCGACCTATCCACACTATCAGTCATGACGGTATTGAAATCACCACCCAGTAGCACTTGGTACCCAACCGCCTCCGCTACGAAACGTTCCAAGGTCTGGTAGAATCCGGTTTCATATACATTGGGAGCATACACAGATCCTAAGACAACCTTGGTCCCCTCAAGCAGACCCCGTATCAGAACATACCGGCCATCCGGATCAATATCAACCGATTCCTCGACCCAGCCCACCTGATGTGTTATTAAGATAACCACTCCTCGCTTCTTCCCTACAGCGGGAGCTCCATACACCCGGGCCCGGTAACGGGATCCTAACTTCATGTGCTCGTCCGCGGTCTGATGGGTCTCCTGTAGCATGGCAATTCCAATCTTTCTACGTTTAAGTTGTTGCACTAATTTATGTCGCTTGATTGGGGAGCCTATACCGCAGACATTCTAAGTGGCAATCCTCAAGCCGTTAGTCATTGCACCACTCCGATTGGCAGCTCTCAACACAATCAGTCATCCTAAGGAGGTGGCGAGAACCCCCCCAGCTCAGGGCCCTCCCCCCCCCAATCCAGCGTCCCGTGCAGACGGGCCTAGGCGGACACAGATGCTACAAGCACACACCTCACACAGTTCCACAATAACAGGCACACCTCCAGTCTCAATTCTCCCCCCTTCTCTCCCGTATGAGCAACCCCTCAGTTCCCAGGAGAACACACTCCTCCCCCTCCCTTCCCTTCCCTTCCCTTCCCTTCCATCCCTCTAGTCCACCCCCTGCTAACCCCCCCCTCTAATCCCCTCCCCCCTTTGACACCCCCAGCCCCCCCCGCTACCCCCGTTTCTCCCTCCCAACCCTCCACCCCTACCGCGTCCGGCCAGTATAACCTGGTCAGACAACTCCTATTGGTAACGGGACCACCTCCCCCCCCCATCCCCGCTAAACCCTCTGTACCCTCATCGTATGTGCACTACCCTAGCCTCAAAATTGTGCCACCGAATCACCAGTCCCTATTCTCCTCTCGTAGGGCCATAGCCCAGGTAAGAAGGGCTGAGACCAGCAAAGGCAAGGAGAGGGGCCCACCGGGTGCATCGTCATTTGAAAAGGATGCCATCCAGAACCCGAAGAGCTGGACGGGGGCCCCGGGGGCCCACCCACCGCCCAAAAGCTGTGATAGGGACCGAAGGGATCCAAGAGTCCCCAAGCCCAGCACCCAGCGCAAGTGAGCCAGGGCTCGAAATGTACTAAAACAGAGAAATAGGCAAACACTTAAGTATACACCCCCCCTCTTTCCCCCAAACAATTACTTTAGAGTGCCCTCGGGGGAACCAGCGACATTGCCAATGTGCTCGTGGCCAGCTCCAGTACAACTTCTCCCCGAAGGCATACCCAGCAAACCAATCCACAGGAATCACCCCATATTTACAGCATATAGTGATCAGGAAAACAGATTAACACATTAGCAACAATACCCTATGCATTGATAAGACATGAGTGAAACATGATAAGGCCCATAATGCACAAGTTAGTGGACCCCCAATTGCTGGCGTCAAGATACGCAAGCCAAGTAACAAAGTTGGTGCTAAAACTAAAAATTAATATAAAAATAACAATATGCGTGAAAAATAAGGATAATTAAATTGAGGATGCAAAAAGTAAAAAAGGAAGAAAGGGAGAAGAGAGGAGGGAAAAAGAGGAGAAAAAAAAGGAAAAAGGGAAAAGAAAAAGGTAAAGAAAAAAAGAGAAGAGAAGGGAAAGACAGGAGGAAAGAAAGGGATAAGAAAGAAGGAGAGTGGGGAAACTGTCCCAGGCCCCCAGCAGCCAGCCCCGTCGTGGGGCTCACCCTCCCGGCATCGGGGCAGGACATTGTCCACTCCATACCATCGTTGCAGGCAGGCCAGAAAGGAAGACCCGGACTCCAACTAACGTTGCTAGCAGTCACACATCCACCACCGCAGTCTCAAGGCGATCAAGGAAGGCCCCGGCCTCTTCAGGGGTGTTCCAGAGATGTGCCTGTCCGTTGTATTCGACGCGGAGCCTGGCTGGGTAGAGGAGGGAGAAGCGAAGACCTCGGCCCGCCAGCTGGGAGCACACCGGCGAAAAGGCTTTACGCTGCTGGCTTACCAACGCCGAATAGTCTTGGAAGACTAGAAGAGGCTCCCCATCCCCGGACCCCCTCCGGTGCTTGCGGGCCGCCTTTAAGATCATCTCCTTTTGGCGGAAGTCCAGGAAACGGGCGAGGACTGCACGTGGCCGCCGGGCCTGCTCCCGCCGAGGACCCAAACGATGGACTCTCTCCAGGGCTATAGCCGGACCCCCAGCCTCGGGCAGTATTTTGGACATCCACTCCTGTAAGTACGCGGGAAGAGCACTATCTGCGATGTTTTCTGGAACGCCGATAAAGCGAAGGTTTTTCCTGCGGCCCCGATTCTCCAGATCATCTAGTTTCTCTCCTTGTGTCTGCACCGCCGCTTCCAAGGCCTGTACCCGGGCCACGAGAGAGTTGCTCGTCCTCAATACCCGAAATCCGAGTTTCGGCGTGCTCCATGCGGTCAGTGAAGTCTGTTATGCTCTGGGCCACTGATTGTAGCTGTGCCCCTAGTTCCCGGAACCGGCCATCCAGAGCCCGTGCTACCGCCGCGCTCACTTCGTCCACCATGCCCTGGTCCCCCTCCGACCCCGGGCTCCGTGGCGCTCCCTCCGCCATCTTGGGGTCTGGGGCTCGGGTCTTGCGGGAGGGTTTTGCGGCCATCTGAGAAACCCCGATATTTGAAGAAGGCGCCTGGGTTCGCTGCCCACTCTCCTTAGTTCCCCTGGGTGGAATAGAGGGCATTCAGCCTCAGTAAATTAGAAAATTAAAGCTTCTGAAGGGGTAGGGGTCCCGGAGCTGATCAGCACGCCGCCGGTCAGCACATTATCAAACCGGAAGTCCGAAAAAATGATTTAAAATACAACGAAAGATTCAAAGAGCAAGAGGAAGGAAAGTGCCGCAGTTTTTCACCAGAGATCATTTTTTTTTTGTTTGTTTGTTTTTATGTGAGATTTGCTGTTGAAATGGCTCTGAGGCAATTGCACTCACTTCGGAGGTTCCGCTGTGTTTTGTGATCAGAAGAGAAAGCGGCTTTGAGGTGATCCAGAAATTAAGTTGATTAAAGTGAAGTGATTTGCTGTAATTCATGATCCTGAGAAAAGGTATCCTGCTCGAAATTGATCTGCGTGAGAAGTGCCGTGTGAGAAGTGCCCTGTGAGCTGTGAGAAAAACTGAGATTTTTATCCAGGGCTGAAGTAAAGTGAAATAGAAATCAACTCAGAGTGATACGCTGGCTTAATCAAAAAGTGGTGCCCCTTTTAAGCAGTTTGATCTGAGGGTGATGAGGCCATTGTCAGTTGGTGTTGGAATGCATATGTGTTTCAACGATTAACGGCTGTGAGAAGTGCCCGGTGAGATGTTAACGCAGGGATACAGAGATCAGCTCAATGAGACACACTGGTTTAGTCAAAAAGAGAAGTGTCTTGTGAGAAGTGCTCGGAGAGAAGAGAAATGTTAATGCAGGGATACTGAGATCAGCTCACAGTGAAATACTTGCTTAATCAAAGTGAGAAGTGCCGTGTCAGCTGTGAGAGGTGTCGTGAGAGAAACGATCAGCAGCAAGAAAATCAAAGGAAAACAAACACCAAATTAAGCAGGGAGATTGAAAGCTTCACAGTTTAAGATCTGGAGATAAAATATTTTACATATGATTGATTCTAATCTGTTTTGTGAGAAGTGCCGTGTGAGAGATGCCTTGAAGACTGTGAGAAGTGCCGGGTGAGAGGTTAATGCAAGGCTAAAGAATAACGAAACAGAGATGAATTTCCAGTGATATGCTGGTTTAATCAAAGTGAGAAATGTCATGAGGTGTAAGAAATGCCCTGCAAAAAATGATCAATGTCACGAGAAAGTATAAAGTAACATCAAGTTAAACAATGGGAATGAAAATACCATAGTTTCTCAGTTGAGATCTTGGAATTTTAAATAGTGTTATTTTCATCCAATACAGAGGTTCAGAAAGTTTGTGACATCACTTTGTAGGGAAGATGGAGTAAAGGGTTTGGAATGGCAAGAGTTAAATCTTAGTGGCAGGCTTCAATATCTCTGGATACTTTACTTTTAAAGCTAAAAATCGACAGTATTCTTTTAATCTTAGCTCCATCTAGTGGCTGAAATTAAGTTTGCATCCTATAGTCTTTCATTTGGAATTATAAAATAAAATATAAACTAAATATTATATCTGTTTATAATGAAGACTGCTCGTAGAGAGCATGAGAAAAGTGCAATAAAATCTGTAATGACAAAGGTGCCAGATGAAATTCCCTCCTCAGGACAATTATCAATGACCACTGAAGATGTTTCCAATGCAGTGGTTAGTGCTCTGAGTGTCGTTTAGATGGTATCATGGGCCAATTAGAGGGGATTAGTAAACAATTGGAGACAAAGAGTACAAAAATACATGCAGCTGAGAATCGTATCTCAAAGCTGGAAGATGAGCTGCTTAGTGCAAACAGAGAAATCTCCTCCTTGCAAATTACAATCAGTAAGCAAGGTGATAGATGATCTAGAAAATCGTGATCGTAGGAAAAATCTTAGAATAATTGGTATTCCAGAAACCATAAAAGACAAGGATCTCTGCTCTTATTTTTTGGAAATGCTGAATACCTTAAATCTAGGAGAAGATACTATTCACATTGTCAATGAACGGATTCATAGACTGGGCAGACCTCGCTCAGATGACACGCGGCCTAGGATAGTATTGGCTCGATTCATGAATCCTCTCCAAAAAGATGAAATTTTGAGGGCAGTGCGAACTAAAGGGACTATGCTATATGAAGGGGTCCGCATTCAAGTTTTCCAAGATTATTCAGCTCAGTTAAGCTTAAAGCGGAAGGCATATGCTAAAGTCTGCCAAAAATTAATGGCATCACATGTGAAATTTATGTTGCAATATCCGGCGAGGCTGCGGATTTTTTATAATGGGAAGACAGAGATAATGGAGACATCGGAAGAAGCACAAAATTGTATTCAGAAGAATATTGCCAACATGAAGGCTAATAACTAAATACCACAACACATCCTTGAAAGAAGCACAAAATTGGATTCAGAATATTATCACCAGTATGAAGAATAATATCTAAATACCATAACATAGCTTCACAATTCTCATTTAATGAGCAGGTGGACAGTATCATAATTGAAAACTATAAGTTTAAAGCTAATAGATTAATTATGTTGTGGTTGTTATATTTTATTATATAGTGATGGAAGGAATATATATATCAAAGGGTTAGATACATTAAATAAAACAAAACATAGGACCAGCAGAGAGGGATTGGAGTAGGATTAACACTAATAAGGCCATGGGAAGGGAGGAAGAGATTTCTGCGTTAAGGGGTAGGTGTGGGTTTGGTGAGGGATTGGGGGAAAGAGGATGGGGAGGGGATAGTATTTCCCTTATTAAGTTAATATATACACAAAGCCAACTTAATGCTAAGTGGAAAAAGATAAAAGTAAAAGTAACAATAGTTGGAGACAGGAGGGCCCTAGGCTGGAGGGGCTCTCCTAGTTTATATGTGATAAAGTCATGTTTTAAAACCATATTATTTATCTTATCATGGGGATAAGAATACTCTTATGGAATGTATGTGGCCTTACAAGCCCTTTTAAAAGAAAAAAAAATTTGCAAGCTGTGAGACGACATAAAGGGGATATAGTATTGCTACAGGAGACACATCAAGCTATAGGAGACCTGTCTAGATTACCAAAGAAAGGAATAGACCAAATTTATGGGGCTTCTGCACAGGGGAGGAAAGGAGGGGTGGCAATCTTAATTTCATCAGGGGTAGGTTTTCAGATGGAGCGGACAATAGCAGACCCTAAGGGAAGGTTTGTATTAGTACAGGGAAATCTAAAAGGGCGGAAGCTCTTAGTGGGGAGTGTATATGCCCCAAATGTGCCTGATCCAAATTTTTTTGCAAGATTAATGGCAGCAATTGACGCTCTGCCGGAGTGCATAATGATATTGGGAGGTGACTGGAATGGTGTCATAGATCCACAAATGGATGTATTGGGGGGATGTGGGAGTAGTCGTCACAATATCGCAAGACTCTTACGGAGGTTTAGTCAAAGGTGTAGACTTTTAGATGTCTGGAGAGCTCTTCACTTGTCTAGAGCTCATGGCACAAGCTCACGACTTGATGCTCTATTTGTTTCAGAGGAATTTTTTCCAATGATGATGGATGTGGCAATCGGACCTTATGAAATTTCGGGTCATGCTCTTATATGGGTAGATTGGGAAGAAGGGCAGTTGGGGGGGTAAAAAAGGCCTCTGGCGTTTGTCACTTGACATATGCCATGATATTAAGTTCCAAGAGTTTTTATTGGCCAAATGGAAAGATTATGAATATCACAATCGGGCACATAAATGTGATCCAGAGCTATTTTGGGAGGCCTCAAAAGCTGTTTTGAGGGGGGATATAATTGCTTATACTGCTCGATGGAGAAGAATGCTGGCTGCAAGGATCCTGAGATTGGAAAAACAAATTTGTAGAGAACGTAAACTCCTAGCTAATAGGCCTAATATTGCCAATAAAGAACAATTGCTTACTACCCAGTCAACTTTGAATACATTGATACATCAGAAAACAAAAAAATCACTATTTTATTACAAATATCACTTGTACCAATATGGGGATAAGGCGGGGAAGCTCTTAGCTCGTTGTCCGGCACGCAATCAGAGATCGCGATTTGTGCCATTTATTGAAAGATGAGAGAGGTGTAATACACAAGGACACTGTAGAAATAGGGAATATTTTTGTAAACTATTATCATAAGCTATACATGAGGGAAGACGTTTCCAATATGAGCATTAGGAATTTTCGGTCAGAGGTGCATTTACCCCATCTAACTCAGGAACAGCAGAGCAAATTGGCATCCCCCATAACATTGGATGAAGTAAAAAGAGGTATTGATAATGCAAAAAGTTGTAAGGCACCAGGAATGGATGGTTTTAGAGTTGAATATTATAAGATGTTACAGACACAAGTAACACCTGTGTTGGAGAAATTGTTTAATAGGTGGATGGAAACAGGGATATTTAAATATAATAGTAATACAGCCCATATAGTGGTTTTACCAAAACCTGGTAAAGATGTAGCAGAGGTTGGGTCTTATCGACCTATTTCCTTAATTAACTATGATCTTAAGTTGTTTGCTAAGATTTTAGCAAATCGTTTGGCTGAATCTCTCCCTTATTTACTGCATGATTGTCAGATGGGATTTGTGAAGGGTCGATATCCCACTAAAAATGTTAGGAAAATATTAGGAGCCTTAAGCTGGGTTAGGAAACTTGCTGTCCCTTCCGTATTAATCAGTTTTGATGCTGAAAAAGCCTTTGACAGGGTGGGGTGGACATATTTGTTCGAGACTTTAAAAGCTTATGGACTAGGAGAAGGTTTTATTCAAGGGATCAGAGGATTATACCAAAAACCAGAAGCTGTAGTGGGAGTTAATGGGCTGGTAACAAATAGTTTTAATATAGCTCGAGGAACTAGACAAGGTTGCCCATTGTCTCCGTTGTTTGTGCTCTCATTAGACCCTTTGCTAAGAATGATTTATGCTTGTGATGATATACGGGGTGTGAAGGTTGGGTCTTGCATATTTAAGGTGTCTGCTTTTGCGGATGATTTATTAGTTATGTTGACGGAACCTCACAAATCTTTTCAAAATTAATGAATGTGATTGGACGATATGGATGGATAGCTGGTTTTAAGTTGAATATGGCTAAATCAGAAGCATTAGATGTTAATGGGGAGTTACAAAATGATTGTGGTGTAGAGTTTCCTTTACGCTGGGCAAAAAATTAATTTAAGTATTTAGGAATTTGGTTACCTAAAGATCCACGTCATCTGTATAGGCAAAATTTTAGGATGCTACTACAAGACATGCAAAATAAATTGCAAGATTGGACACCATTGCCTCCATCTTTAGGCGGTAGAGTGGCTGCTTATAAAATGATAGTCTGTCCTAAAATTTTATGTTTTACAACTTATTCCGTTGCGGCTATTGAGGCAAGATGTTCAAAAAAATGGAAAGATTATTACAGAATTTTTTTTGGAGAGGGAAAAAACCAAGACTAAGAATTGATCAATTATATGGGCCGTGGGAACAGGGTGGTATAGGGTTGCCTAGAATAGAACAATATAATCTAGGATGTCTGCTTCAACATGTTAGAGATTGAATAGTAGGGACATCAGTATATACACCATATGATTTTGAGTCCGCATTAGTAGCCCCTTATTCACTTCTATCTGTGTTACATGTGACAAATGTAAAATTGCTGAAAGATTTTAGAAATAATATTTTATGGCAAGGGGTCCGCTGGAGTTGGAAGTTGCTCTGTGCAAAATTGGGCATTCCAAGTGATGTGTCAGGATATTTGCCATTGCAAGGTAATTTAGCCTTTCAACCAAGTACAACGTCTATTTTTTTTAAAGGGTTGGGAGAAAAAAGGTCTACAACAATTGTGGCAAGTAATAAATGAAGAAGGCGCACTTAAACCTTTCTTGGAATTAAAAAAACACTATGGATTGCCACAGGGGCATTTTCATGTTTATTTACAATTAAAGTATTATTTGATTTCAATGAAAGATGGGAGACGAGGATTGAGACAGGAAAATTTTGAAAATTTGGAAAAATGGTTTGTAATAAAGGATAAAGAAAGAATATTGGTCGCTGATTATAGTAAAGCCTTGAATAACCTAACACAAGTCAAGAGCTATAGACACTTGAGTTTAAAATGGGAGAGGGATCTTTGAATTAATCTTGAAGCGTTTGAATGGGAAAAAACCATTGGGCGAAGCCCAAAAATAGTTATAGGAGCAAAATTACGTGATATGCAATTCAAAATAATACAGCGTGCTTATATCTCACCTTATAGAGCATGGAAGGTGGGTTTTGCTCAACACGGTGATTGTCTGTGGTGTGGAATGGAGCGGGCACATTTGGGGCATATGTTCTGGACATGTAAACGAGTAAGGAAATTTTGGAATGGGATTCAAAAATTTCTAATGAGCATATTAGGGCAGACATTGAAATTAACCTCGGGGTTTGCTGTTTTAGATGCTCCTTTTCAGGGACTTTTTTCATCAGGGAATAGATTATTAATAAGAAAATGTTGTCTGCTTGCAAAGCATTGTATTCTTCGGAAATGGAGAGAATCTGGAGGTCCAGAATATTGGGAATGGAGGAATGTTTTATATCAACTGGTAATATGGGAGGGAGAGGCTTCTAGAAAACATGTTCATAGAAGAGCATGTTTTTTGATGACTTGGTCTCCATATCTTGAAAAGTTGTCGGCCAGGGCAAGAAATGATATTTTAACAGTGTAATTTGGTATAAACTTTATCTTAGTAATTTAAGTTGGCATAATTAGGACTAGAGTGCTAAAGAGAAAAGGGGGGGGGGGGTTAAAGGTAAGGGTGGGAGTGGGGGGGAGGGAGAGGGAGAGGTAGGAATTGGGGGGGAGAAGGCAAGGGAGGTAGTGGGCAAAAGAGGGAGGGGGATAAAAAGTAATAGTTATTCCCTGTAGTGGGATATAATATTGTTGTCTATTATGCCTTAATATGTATGCTGCTTACAATGTTTCTATATGTAAGCTGCTTTTAATGTTTTAATATGTTTAAAATTAATAAAAAGATTTAAACATAAATACCATTTCAGTCATGGGTAACATTCCTACATCTTCCCCAGTAAAGACCAAAGCAAAGTATTCATTAAATCTCTCCGCTATGGCCTTTTCTCCTCTTAGTGCCCCTTTTACTCCTCTATCATCTAATGGTCCAACTGACACACACAGGTTTTTTGCTACGAATGTACTTGACAAAGCCTCTATTACACGTTTTTGCTTCCACAGCAAGCTTCTTGTCAAATTCTCTTTGCCTTCCTTATCAATGCCTTGTATCTAACTTGCCAGTGCTTGTGTTTCTAGTTTTCGTCATTTCGCTCCTTTTTCCATTTCCTGAAAGATGCTTTTTTTGATAACAGCCTCTCTAACCTCACCTTTAAACCATGCTGGCAGTTTTTTGGACTTCCTTCCACTTTTCTTAAAGCATGGAATACAGTTGGTCTGGGCTTCCAAAATAGTATTTTTAAACAACACTTAAGCTTGATGTAAGTCTTTAACCTTTGCAACTGCTCCTTTCAGTTTTTTCTTAAATATTTTCCTCATTTTATCATAGTCTCTCCCTTCTGAAAGTTAAAAGATAGTACTGTGGATTTCCTTACCATCCCTCCTCCATTAATTAAATGAAATACGGTTATGCTATGAGCACTATTGCCAAGTGGCCCCAACACCCTTTTCTCTTGCACCAGATCTGGTGTTCCACTAAGGACTAGGTCCAAAATGGTTTCCCCTCTGGTGGTTCATGAACCAGCTACTCCAAAAATCAGTCATTTATTTCATCTAGAAACTTTATCTCCCTGGCATGTCCTGCTGTGACACTGACCCAGTCAATACTGGGGTAATTGAAATCACCCATTATTATTACTGTGATGTAACTTTTGTTAACTTCCCTGATTTCTTTGAGCATTTCATCATCCATTTGTTCATTCTGGCCAGGCACAACCCCACCACCAATTTGATCAGCTCCATTATTACAATATAGTTTGTACCCAGGTATCAGTGTCCCACTGGTTGTCCTCCTTCCATGTGTCTGAGTTACCAATCATATCTAACCTCTCATTTAGTGCTATACATTCTAACTCTCCCATCTTATTTTTTAGACTTCTAGCAGCTGCATACAAGCGTTTTAGAGACTGCATTTTATTCATATTGATCTGGCTATCGGTAGGCAGGGGTAATTTGGAATCTCCAGGAACAAGCAGGAATAAGTCCTCACATATGGGTACGTCGGTACCGACGGAGCCTGCGCGGGAAAGCTCCCCAGCTTCCTAGAATGGAAGCTTTTGGGACCTCCCACTGCACATGCGCACTGCCTTCCCGCCTTCCTGAACAGCTCTCCTCAGTTTCTCTTTTTCCGCGGAGCCAGCAGGTCGTGTATCCTGTCACCGCTGAAGAAATTGTAGTTTTTTGTTTTGTTTCTTTAGACCGCGTACCTGCCTTCCCATACCGATACCGGTATCGCCGGTCTTCCTTTTTCTTTCTTAAAAAATTATTTCTTCTTTTATTATTTTTTCAGCACTTGGTCACTTCAGTTAGGCCTTCAGGCCTACTTTAATTCTCCACATGGAGAAGCCAGCCCCTGGATTTAAGAAGTGTACCAAGTGTACTGCTGTAATATCAGTCACAGACACCCATGAATGGTGTCTTAAATGTTTGGGGCCTGACCACTCCATTCCGGACTGCCCTTCCTGCTCCCAAATGTCTAAGCGTGGGCTGCAGAACCGGGCCAACAAATTCCATGTGCTGTTTGCTTCAGAGAATCCAACATCACAGTCATCCAGGTCATCATCCCCGGATGGATCTCAGGTAACCAAACCTTCTGTGGGCAAGTCCTCAAAGAGCAAATCTCCTTCAAAGCATCGAGAGGCTCTTACTTTTGAGGACCCTGCCCCAGCCAAACAGCCCCGGCGGGAAGCCCTACCTTCCAAAACGCCAATACAGGGGCTACAGGTTGACATCGATGGCACGGCCTCGACAGATCACCTGTTGGACTGCTCTGGGGTACCGGCCCATACCGGTACCGACATCCAGGCAGCCGTGGCGTCTATGGGCAATACTGTCCAATCCATGCAGCAGGCCGTCATGGCTTTCATTAAAGCTGCAACGCCATCGGTACCGCTTCCAGCGGTTCCGGGCCCGGTTCCGGTATCGTCCGCCATGCCGGAACCCAGGCCTTCCTCTTCTAAACGCAAATCGGTACCGTATGGGCTTTCGCTCCATACCGCTTCCATACCCGGTACGCCCGATATCGATACCGATCGGTATGCGTATCGTGCGTTGGAGGAAACTAGAGAATACACCGATTCCTCTGAGGATTTTGTCTCCTCTGATGAGTCTGCAGAGCTCTCCCTTGACCTTCCTGAGGAACCTTCTTCTCCAAAAAGGAGAATGTCTCCTCCAGAGGATTTGTCCTTTCAGGACTTTATTTTAGAAATGGCTAAAGGCCTTTCTATCACTACCTCCTCTGAAAGGGAACCAAGGTCAAAAAGATTGGATATTTTAGGATACTCTAAGTCTCCTAAAGAAGCAGTTACTCTGCCTATCCATGAAATCCTTCAGGAACAATTGATGGATTTCTGGGAGAACCCTTTAACTCTGTCTCCTTATTCCCGTAGGTTGGACACCATGTATCGGGTCCCTCCTTCTCCTGGTTTTCAGAAAACTCAATTGCCTCACCACTCCATTGTGGTAAAGTCTGCAATGAAAAAGATCAAGAGTACTAAAAGGCACTCTTCTACACCTCCAGGAAGGGAATGTAAGACACTGGACTCTTTTGGTAGGAAAATCTTCCAGGCTAGTATGCTTATAGCCAGGATTAATTCCTACAGCCTCTATATGGGCATGTTCCTAGGGGAACTTGCCAAGAAAGTACGGCATTTTGCCTCCCTTATCCCTGAGGATAAACAGGAGGACTTCCTTTCTGTTGTGAAACAACTTTTAGATGTTTCTAAGTTCTCCAACAGAGCTGCCTTTGATTCCTTCGAAGGAGCCAGCAGAGCTTCTGGCATTGCTATCGCAGCCAGACGTCTGGCCTGGCTCCAGGCTTCTGATCTGGAACCCTGGGTTCTAGATGGCTTACGGAATCTGCCCTGTACAGGTGAGAACTTATTCGGTGCAGAGTGGCAGGTTAAGGCCACTCAAATGGACGCTGAAAATGCCACCTTAGAGAGACTTTCTAAGTCCACTTCTACTCCCACTAAGAAGAAGTCTTTCAAGAGGCCTTATTATAAGAAGGCCAGATATGCTTCCAATACTGGCCAGCAATCTTCTCAACCTCGTTTTGCGGCTAAACGTCAGCAAACGAAACAAGCAAGAGCAAAGCCTGCAGCAGCTACTGCAGCTCAACAGGCTCCACCCCCTCAGGGGTTTTGACTTGCCCCTAGAGAACTTGCCATTCCTGGTTCTGGACCAACCAGAACCTCTCACCATACCTGGAAGGTTAGCTCACTTTGCTCCCAGATGGGAACAGATCACAACAGAGCAATGGACCCTCTCTATCATCCGGAGGGTTACAAACTTCATTTCTCCAGCCTTCCTCCTCATCACATGGTGAGACCCTTCAATTCTCCATCTCCTCTCCTAGCCCTGTTGGATCAGGAGATCTCTTCTCTGCTTGCCCAAGGGGCCATAGAAGAGGTTCCTCTTCATCAACAGGGGTCAGGTTTCTACTCCCCCTATTTTCTCATTCCAAAGAAGACAGGGGGATTCAGACCAATCCTAGATCTGAGAGAATTGAACAAATTTCTGTACAAGGAGAAATTCAAAATGCTCTCTTTGGGCATTCTCCTTCCATACCTTCAGAGTCAGGACTGGCTTTGTTCTCTAGACCTGCAGGATGCGTATACACATCTACTCATCCATCCCTCCCACAGAAAATATCTTCGCTTTCTGTTCAGGGGAAGTCATTACCAATACAGAGTACTTCCCTTCGGTCTCGCCTCTGCCCCAAGAGTCTTTACCAAATGCATGGCAGTCGTAGCCGCATTTCTCAGAAGCATGGGGATTTTCGTATTCCCATATCTGGACGACTGGCTCATTCGAGCTCCAACTCAGTCGCAGGCCCAGATTTCCCTAGACCGCACAAGGAACCTTCTGCAGTATCTGGGACTGGTGGTAAACCTTCCCAAGTCTCAACTCAGCCCTACTCAGTCTCTAGAATTCATAGGGGCCCGGTTGGACACCACCACTGCAAGAGCCTACCTTCCACTGGTTCGGGGTCAGCGTCTGCTGAGCTTGGCCTCCCAAGCCCAGTCCAGTACTCACTTGACAGCCAGGGAAATGCTACGCCTCCTGGGCCATATGGCCTCCACAGTACATGTGGTGCCCTATGCTCGTCTTCATATGAGAGCAGCTCAATGGACCCTGGCCACCCAGTGGACTCAGGCGTCGGGAGCACTCTCAGACCAAATACAAACCTCAAACCGTCTGTCTTGGTCCCTCCATTGGTGGATATCCACCAAGAATCTGTTGTTGGGGGCTCCCTTTCAGCCCTTGCTACCCCAAGCAACCCTCACAACAGATGCCTCCCAATTGGGGTGGGGAGCCCATCTGCTAACTCTCTCCACTCAGGGCACTTGGTCTCCACAGGAGGCCACCCTTCATATCAACCTCCTGGAACTGCGAGCAATTTACCTTGCCCTCAAGGTCTTCCATACCCTCCTTGCCAACCTGACTGTCCTGGTTCAGACAGACAATCAGGTGGCCATGTTTTACATAAACAAACAAGGAGGAACGGGCTCTCTGTCGCTTTGCAACGAAGCTCTCAGATTATGGGCCTTCGCCAGAGAGCACCAAATTCATCTGCTAGCAGTGTACCTTCCAGGAGTTCAAAACTCTCGAGCAGACAGGCTCAGTCGAGTTCTGCTGCCACACGAGTGGTCCCTACACGTGGACCAGATAACCAGAATCTTTCAGGAATGGGGGACCCCGGACATAGACCTCTTTGCAAGTCCGTGGAATGCCAAACTTCCCCGGTTCTGTTCCAGGACTCCATGTCAGGAAGCTCAGGCCACGGACGCCTTTCTCCTCCATTGGGGTCAGGCGTTCCTATATGCCTTTCCACCCATTCCGTTGATTCCCAAGACTCTGTTCAAACTCCAGAGAGATCACGGCTCTATGATCCTCATAGCTCCACGCTGGCCACGCCAAGTGTGGTTCCCTCTGCTTCTACAGCTCTCCCAGGGATCCTCCCTGGACTTAGGAGCTGCACCAGACCTTCTATCTCAGGAGGACGGGACTTTGTGGCACCCAAACCCCAAATCCCTACATCTCCGAGCTTGGTTACTGAAGGCTTAAGTCTTCAAGACTTTAATCTTTCTCAACCTGTGAAAGATATCCTTCATGCCTCTAGGAAACCTTCCACGAGGCGGTCTTATGCTTTCAAATGGAAACGTTTTTCCATTTGGTGTGCTCAGCAGGGCCTTGACCCTCTGGCACTTCCTTTGAATTCCCTCTTAGACTATCTCCTGCATCTTTCCAATGCAGGCCTTAAGACGAATTCTGTAAGAGTCCATTTAAGTGCTATTTCAGCATCCCTGAAACCTGTAAATGGACAACCTATCTCCTCTCATCCTCTTGTTGCAAGATTCATGAGAGGCCTGACCCTCACTAAACCTCCCATCAGACCCCCCCCGGTCGCATGGGATTTGAATCTAGTGCTTGGTCAGCTTATGAAGCCACCTTTTGAGCCGTTATTTTCTACCTCCTTGAAATTTCTTTCCTGGAAGGTATTATTCCTAATTGCAGTCACTTCCGCTCGTCGCATCAGCGAACTGCAGGCTCTAGTGGCTAATCCACCTTATACAAGATTTCATCATGACAAGGTGGTCCTTAGGACGAATCCCCACTTTATGCCTAAAGTGGTCTCGCCTTTTCATCTTAATCAAGAGGTATATCTACCTGTATTTTTTCCGGCTCCTCATGCCTCCAGTGCAGAGAGGAACCTTCATACTCTGGATTGTAAAAGAGCTCTAGCCTTTTACCTTAATAGGACTCAGCCACATCGAAAGTCTTCTCAACTTTTCGTGGCTTTTGATCCTTCACATTTGGGACTTCCAGTCTCCAAGCGTACACTTTCCAATTGGATTGCTCAGTGTATTTCCTTTGCTTACCAGAGTAAAAACATTTCTCTGGAAGGCCATGTCACAGCTCACAATGTGAGAGCCATGGCAACTTCTATGGCTCATCTGCACTCTGTTTCCATTGATCAGATCTGTCGAGCCGCTACCTGGGCCTCGGTTCATACCTTCACAGCCCATTACTGTTTGGACAAAGACTCCCGCCGGGATGCCTTGTTTGGCCAGGCTGTCCTCAAACACCTGTTCCATTCTTAAACAACTCCTGCCCACCTTCCCAGGATGGATGCCTGAGATCCATACGAAGATGGCGAACCTTGACAGGGGATCCCACGCATCTAAGCTAGGGAGTCCCCATATGTGAGGACTTATTCCTGCTTGTTCCTGGAGATAGCACAGTTACTTACCTGTAACAGGTGATCTCTGGGAACAGCAGGAATTAGTCCTCACAACCCACCCACCTCCCCTAGGAGTTGTATCTTTTATCTATCTATCTTCCTGTCCTCTCTCTATTGACTCAGCTATAAACTCGAAACTGAGGAGAGCTGTTCAGGAAGGCGGGAAGGCAGTGCGCATGTGCAGTGGGAGGTCCCAAAAGCTTCCATTCTAGGAAGCTGGGGAGCTTTCCCGCGCAGGCTCCGTCGGTACCGACGTACCCATATGTGAGGACTAATTCCTGCTGTTCCCAGAGATCACCTGTTACAGGTAAGTAACTGTGCTCTCTCTAAGTTTTGTCTGCTCTGTACTTAAGGGCATTTGGGCTACTTTTGTCTTTATTGGAACCTCTCTGCTGATATGACTTAACGTCGTTCTTTTGGTAGTATCCTTCAAGGATACATTGTTCTGAACCATGCACTGTTCCTGGAGAAAGCGTAGTTACTCACCTGTAACAGCTGTTCTCCGGGAACAGCAAGCATCGGTTCTCACAACCCTCCTTTCTCCCTGTGGAGTTTTTTTTGTGTCATTTTTGCCTTTGAGCTATATATCATCCTATTGAGGCAAGATGGCACCCTTGGGTGGGAAGGGGACCACATGTGTGGTGCATCTCCTAAGGCTTTCTTTGAAAGCTGGGAAAAAGCTGCCATGCTGGCTCAGTTAGCACTGACATCACCCATATGTGAGGACTGATCCCTGCTGTCCCCTGAGGAGACCTGTTAGAGGTAAGTAACTATGCTTTTTCTGCTCATGGCACTGTCAAGAACCTCACAGGACGTAGTGGGAAGAGGAAAATTTAAATCCAAGAGGTTGATGAAGGTTAATGTGAACTGTTGGAAAAACACCACATACAAAGTCCAAAGAGCTTAAGGCTTATCTGAAGCAATCTGGAGTAGTGGTTTCAACCCGTACCGTATGCTGCGTGCTAAGCAAAGGAGGATATTCTGTGGACAAATGAAATCAAACTTGAGCTCTTTGGCAGTGCAAGCCAGAGATTTACAGGTGAAGAATGAAGCTTATAAAGGGAGGGGGGGTGGGAGGAACCCCTATCCTTCCTACAGTTAAATATGGTGACGATTCCATAATGTTGTAAGGCTGTCTTGCTTCAGGAACTGGAGGCCTGGAAAGTATTAAAGGAATCAAGAAATCTGAGGACTATCAAAGTATTTTGGAGTGAAATTTGCTACGTAGTGTCGGAAAGCTAGGTCTGGGTCAAAGGTTATGGGTTCTCCAGTAGGACAGTGACCCAAAACATATATGTACAAGAGTGGTTAAAAAGGAACAAATGGACTGTTTTCAACTGCGATTTGGTCCAGCTCATGAATTTTTCCAGGATTCCTTTTACCAATGGCAGATTTCAGCTCTTTCCAAAGATACTTAATTGCATTGAGACCAAGACTCATTGCTGGCCAGTTTGAGTGGGGGATAGTACCAGCAGACGGGTGTATGAAAATTATAGATGGCTACAAGAAACATTTGCACAACCCTTGGCAGTGATGACAGACTCCAATCAAATATTAGTGAAGGGTGCCATTAATCTTGTCCAGGTTATATTTTGTAATAATTTAAGAAAAGAAAATATCTAGGTTGCAAGGACATCTTCTTTTTTGTTTTGTATACCTTTTTGAGCATACTAATAAAATATTATGACATGCAGTTGGAATATTTCCAATTATTTCTGAAGAGATTTGGCACCCTTGCATTTTCGGTATGTTGTGTACATCATATTGACCATGACTGTCTGACTTTAGGCCCTGGCAGCAAGGGAACTGCCAGAGCCTGATGTGGTTTTCCTGACTTTGGTACTGACCCCCAGAGAGCCTAAGTAAGTCTACTTTTTCTGTCTGACTTATTTTGTGGGGGCTACCTGACCTGATTTGCTGGGGTTTTGAGCTGCTCGGGGCATCCGTTTTTTCCTGCACATGGTAACTGCTCTTTATGCACTGTGTACTTGCCTTATTATGTTCGGTGTTAAGTAAGTGCTTGTCATCTGTGCGTGTGATGGTTGGTGCTGGTGCAGCTACAGTGTGAGATAGTGGTGCCCACATGGTGGATGCACATGTTACAGCATGCCTTAAGCCTGTACGAATTGTAAGCATTTCTCAGCCTCTTGTTGTTGGCACAGCCACATGCCTACTTCTAGGAAGCCCTGTCTGGTCTGTGGAGAGATTTGTCATTGAATTTTGGTTTCTGTGGTTCTTGGAAGCTTCGGATGAGCCATTGGAGGGCCCATGTCCCCTATTACAATGAGTCAACATGAAGTTTTCAACCTTATTGTCCTTGCAGCAGGCAGTAGACATGGTGTTCAGAGAGGATGATTTTCTGGCCACTTCCCTTCTAATGATATCGATGGTGATTTATGAAGTGAGGAGATTCGGCCCAGAGTTCTTTTTCGATGTTTTGGACAATGATTGCAATTTTGAGGACAAAAGGATTTTTGTGGGTTTTTTTTTTCATTCAGAGGATCACAAGGATTTTGGCATTATTTGCCTGTTCAGAAAGTTAGAAGTGACAGCTCTGATTGCTCAAGTGTCCATGACTCTGAGTTTGGCTGATCCTCTGGCAACAGAGCAGGTGCTGCAAGTACACCCCCCTCCTCCTGCAGGGAGTTCTTAACATCTGGGAAAAGAAAGACCCTTGTAGACTTACCAAGAGCATGGTCTGCTCTGAGTGAGACTTGGACTCCTTGTTGGAAGGGATGAGGGACCTTTTAAGATTTAAGTCTTGCTGCAAGAAGATTATGCCTTGTGGTTCAATGGTTCAACACATCTTGGGTAGATGAGTAGGTCATGGCGGTTACAAAGTGAACCACCATGCTAGTGGAATTTGGTGCAGCCTTGAAGTTGGTTCTCGGTTGCCCTTTTCTCCAGTTGGCTCTGTGTGCTGGTCTGATGATTCAAGCTCTTCAGTGGATTCAGTCACCTCGCTCTGGTCTGTGTTTGTAATCTGCTTGGCGGCAAAAGATAAGATATCTATATATATCTATATCTATATCTAATATATATATAGATAGATAGATATAGTGTCTGATAGAAAGGCTGCTGCAGACTATATTGATGTGATGATGCTAGATGTGGCTTTGCTACTGGGCAGCATACCTGGCCTCCAAGTCCTGTTTGTCCTAGCTTGCTTTCAAGGGGAAGATGTTTGGAGAGACTTGGAGAAGCTGGTTAAGGATTTGGACAAGTCCAAAATTCATCGCCTTGCGGAGGATAGGCTGAAGGGGCCAGGGAAGAATATGGGTGTATCCGTTTTAGTTTTTTGATAGTTTTTCTTATTCCTGATACATGGAGCTTTGGAAGGCCCTCCTTCTTCCTCTTCTGGATTTTGATCATGGACCCAGTCCTTTAGATGTGGAGTCTGGGAATGTGCTGCCTCCCGTTCAGCAGGCTACACCTCTTTTAGACAAGTTATGGGCCTGTCGCCATTCAGCACAGCTATATTCTGGAGTGCAAGGAGCCTATCCAGGACTCCTTAGTCTTCCAATGTGGTTCTGTGGCCAGAAGAACTGCTGTTCAGTTCATCCTAGAAAGATTGTTCATTCTACGAGCAGCTGTCCTGGCTTCCCTTTGCTGAGCAGGACAAGGGACAGTAATCTATCCACTAAATGGCTGAAAGGAACAGTTTGGCACCAATTTTTGACCTCAACAGGGAGTCGGTGCTCATCTGCAGACCCTGTACTTCTGTATGAACATTTTATGGTCGGTAATCCAGGCCATACAGCACAGAGAATTCCTGATGTCTGTAGATCTGGTTGAGGCCTATTTACACATTCCCATCTGCAAGGATCAACAACACTGCTTTATTTTTGCCATGCTTGACTCTCATTTTCACTCTGCTGCTCCCCTTCTTTTCTATTTTTTTTTTTCCTTTTGGCCTCTCTACTGTCCCGAGGATGTTCTCGAAGGTCACTGTGGTGGTGGCTGCACCCATATCTGGATGACTGGCTCAACCGAGCCAGGTCACAGCCAAAAGCATTTCAGATGTCAGCCCATATGGTACAGCTCTGAAGAGTCTTTCAAATGGGTTTTCAACCATGGAATGTCATCAGAGACTTTTGGCAAAACTAAAAAGTCATGGGATAGGAGGCAGTGTACTATTGTGGATCAGGAACTGGTTAAAAGATAGAAAGCAGAGGGTAGTGCTAAATGGCCAATTTTCCCAATGGAGAAAGGTTAATAGTAGAGTACCCCAGGGATCTGTGCTGGGTCCGCTGCTTTTTGACTTGGAAAAGGGAATAACAAGTGAGGTTATCAAATTTGCAGATGACACAAAATTATTCTTAAGTTGTTAAAACCCATGAGGATTGTGGAAAATTGCAAGAGGATCTTGATAAATTGGAAGACTGGGAATCCAAATGGCAGATGAAATTTAATGTGGACAAGTGCAAAGTTATGCACCTAGGAAAGAACAACCCAAACTACGGTGTTATGATGCAAGGTTCCACATTAAGAACCACCACCCAGGAAAAGGATTTGGACATCATCGTGGATAACATATTAAAACCCTCTGCCTAATTTCTTTGTGATAAAGAGGGGCTTGGCACGAAGCGACTGGGATAGGTGGTTTGTTAATTTAGCTGTCTAGGAACTCAGGAGTTATGACTCTTGGTCTTTTCTTTCTGATTGTTGTTATGGTTATTATATTCTCCCCATATTGTGGGCTAGGTATGATGTATTGTTATTTTGTAATATCTTTTTGGTATTGTATTTTTTTCTTAATGGATCATCAGTATGTTTCTTTACACTTTGCTTTGTAAGTTTGTAAAAATTTCAATTTTAAAAAAAACCAAAAAACCCTCTGCCTAGTGTGCAGCAGCAGCCAAGAAAGCAAATAGAATGCTAGGTATCATGAGGAAAGGAATAAAAAATAAAACAAAGGATATTATAATGCCTCTATATTCTGTGGTGCGACCGCACCTTGAATATTGTGTGCAATTCTGGTCGCCATATCTTAAAAAGGATATTATTAGAAAAGGTACAGAGAAGAGCCACTAAAATTGTAAAGGGGATGGAAGGATACCCCTATGAAGAGAGGCTAAAAAGGTTAGGGCTCTTCAACTTGGAAAAAAACGGCTGAGGGGAGATATGATAGAGGTCTATAAATTAATGAATGGACTGGAATGGGTAAACCATTATAGAAAGACTAGGGACATGTAATGAAGCTGTAGGGTAACCTATTTAAGACTAATAAGAGAATATTTATTTCACTCAACGTGTAATCAAACTCTGGAATTTGTTACCGGAGGATGTAGTAAAAGCTGTTAGTGTAGCCGGGTTTAAAAAAGGTTTGGAGAAGTTCCCAGAGGAAAGGTCTATAAACCATTATTAAAGTGGACCTGGGATATCCACTGCTTGCCCCAATACAAGCATTGTGGAACCTGTGTCTTTTGGGGAAACTGCTAGGTACTTGTGATCTTGATTGGCTACTATTGGAAACAGGATACTGGGCTTGATGGCCCTTGGTCTGACCCAATATGGCATATGTTATGTTCTTATGCCTTTTGGAGTCCTCCCAGTCCCTGGAATACTTAGGCGTGCAGTTTGATACTTAGGTAGGCAGCACCTTCCTATCTGAGGAGAGAGTGGAAATGTTTTCACTGGCAGCCACCTGAGCTCAGCAGGTTCCTAGAGCTTGGGACCATTTGCAGCTGTTTGACATGGTGCCTTGGGCATGGCCTCATTTGAGACCACTGCAGAGGTCCTTGCTGTCTCAGTGGTCTCCAAACTCTCTGAACTTTGAGCCAAGATGACTTCTCCAGTTAGCAGTGGTGTCCAGCCTGTGTTTGATCATCCAAAATCACTGGGGTTGCCTCCAATCTTGAATTCTCCTGTCAAAGGATGCCAGCCTGTTTGGTTGGCTGACCCATTGCAGGAACGAAATGGCTCAGGGCTGTTGGAGTAACCAGGAAGCAGCATGGTCCATCAACTTCCTTGAGGCAAGGGCTATTCAGTTGTTGCTTTTTGAACTTGTGGAGAAGAGTGGTCTGGGTATTCTTGTACAGCATCATGGCGGTGGCATATGTCATCCAGCAAAGGGGCACGAACAGTGCCAGAGTGACCCTGGAGATGACCCTTTTTGTTCTCCTGGGCAGAGAAGAACCTTCTGGCTGTTCTGGCACAACATACTGTAGGCCATGTGGTCTTTTTTTGTGCTGTCATATTTCTATCTAGTCTGTCTTTAATATCAACTATAATAATCCCCTTTTTACCTTTTTGGAGAGCCTCTGTGTTTGTTCCATGCTTTTTTGAATTCAGATACTGTCCTCGTGTACACCACCTCCACTGGGGGACTATTCCATGCAGCTACCACTCTTTCCATTAAGAAATCCACATATTACTCTAGAGTCTATCCCCTTTCACTCTCATCCTATATCCCCTCGTAGCAGAGCTTTCCTTCAATTTGAAAGAGACCCTCCTGTGCATGAAGATATTTAAATGTCTCTATCATAGTTCCCCTATCCCACCTTTCCTCTAAAGTATACGTATTAAGATCTCAAGTTTTTTTTTTGTTTTTTTTTTGTTTGGTTTTTATTTTATTTTTTTTGGTCCTCATATGCTTCATAATGAAGAACACTAACCATTTTAGTAGCCACCCTCTGTATAGACTCCAACCTGCTTAAATCCTTTTGAAGGTGCGGTCTCCAAAATTGCACACAATGCTCTAAATGAGTTTGTACCGGAGACTTATACAGAGACCTTATCGCCGCCTCTTTTTTTTTTTTTTTTTCTGGCTATTCCTCTCCCTAAACACCCAAGTATCCTTCTAGCTTTTGTTGTCTCCTTTTCTACCTGTTTTAGCTACTTTAAGATAATCAGATTCAATTGTGTCCAGGTCCCGTTCTTCTTTTTTTTTTTTTTTTTTTTTGTGGACAGAAGTACCTTGCCCCCTACACTGTGTACCGTTCCTTGGATTTTTGCAGCTCAAATACTTGATGCTGCATTTTTTAGCATTAAATTTCAGCTGCCAAATTCTAGACCATTCTTCAAGCTTAGCTAGATCTCTCCTCATGTTATCTACTTCTTTCTGGGTGTCTAATCTTTTGCAGATTTTAGTATAATCCGCAAACAAGCAAATCTTATCCGAAAGCCTTTCTGCAATATCAGTAACAAAGATGTTAAAAAAGAATCGGACCAAGGACAGATCCCTGCGGCATACCGCTGGTAACTTCCTTCTCAAAGTGAGCTCCATTTATCTGTACGCTTTGTCACCTCACACTCAACCAATTTCAAATCCAAGCAGAAACTTTAGGATCCTAGAGTACACAGATTTGTGTGTGGTGTGTGTTTTGTTTTTTCCTTATCGTTCCTCCAGTTTAGTCCTCCACCTCTGGGTTGTGCACCTCTTCCTGCAGCTTGGAGACTGGACATGTCAGTCGTGACATCACTGGATATAGCCTGCTGGTATCTCTCATCAGCCCCAGTGTGTCCAGTCTCCATGCAGCAGGAGGACATAGTGAGCCTAACCTCTCTCTTTCTTGAAACAATTCAAGATCTCGAATACCATCAAGTAATAAACATACCTACCCACACCAAGGGTGGTACCCTTGATCTAGTACTACTACCTAACTTATGCTTTAAACTGTTTAATCCAGACTCTATAGAATGCTCTCAAATACCGTGGTCTGATCATCACCTTATCAAACTAAATCTCAATTACAATACCATCGACACCATAAAACACAAAAGAAATGACCATACAATTAAATTTAAAAAATTTAACGAAACTGAATTTCTGGATGCCACAATCCCTCTCCTTGATCCTTCTCCAACAACCCTGGATGAAGCAGTCAAAAACTGGCATACTACCATAAACAATGCAGCCCAAATACATCAAACTAATAAAAAATCAACCCACTCAAAAACCAACGGCACCCCATGGTTTAATAGCACTTTAAAACAAATGAAAAGAGAGCTAAGAAAACTAGAACATAAATGGCGCAAAACCAAATCCACTATTGAGAAAGAAATATACTACAACCACCTCAAAAACTATAAAGATGCCATAGATAACTCAAAGAAAAATTACTATGCTACAATCCTATCAAAATCATATAACAGACCAAGAGAACTATTTTCCATAATTACCAACCTAACAACCAACCCTCAAGATTCTAACAAGGAAATCACTGACATCTCTGCACAAACTCTAGCCAATTATTATCAAAATAAATCAAAACACTCACCAATGACCTTAGATCCTATCTACAAACCTCTCCATATGCTAAATGAATGGCCAGAATTTTACCCTTTATCCAAAATATCATTAAAGAATATCATTATCAATCTTAACACCACAACATCCTATCTAGACACTTGTCCAGTAACCTGGATAAAAAACACACTACCAACACTTCTTTCATTCATACTTCCTATGGTCAATTTATCACTACTCCAAGGTTACCTCCCACCCACCCTTAAACAAGTACAAATCAGACCAATCCTGAAGAATAATACACTTGACAAAACCTCCCCAAAATCTTACCGACCTATCTCAAGTATACCATTCTTAGCAAAAGTCATCGAAAAAACTGTACAAATACAAACACAAGAATTTCTTGACTCATCCTACCCGCTAGATGACCAACAATATGGATTTCGCCCCAAGCATGGAGTTGAAACACTCCTGACTGTTTTTACCGATACACTACTAAGAGGAATAGACAACCACAAAAAAGCTTTTATCCTCTTATTTATTGACATATCAGCCGCTTTCGATAGTGTTAACCATTCAATAATGCTTAACTACTTAAGACACATAGGAATATACTCTACAGTTCACAAATGGTTCACCTCTTATCTGAGCAATAGAACGCAAAATGTTAGAATAAGCAATCAAACTTCTGAATCATATAAATTTGAAACAGGATTACCACAAGGCTCAGCGCTTTCAGCTCTACTATTTAATATATACATAAAACCAGTTTGCAATATCTTTAAGAAATATGGTGTACTCTATCATCTATATGCAGATGATATTATGATGTACATCCCATTCACTATCCCTAACATACCGTTGCAACTCCTTTCGGATTGTTTTAATGAAATAACATTATGGCTAAATGCCCACAATCTCCTAATAAACCATTCAAAAACTGAAGTGCTAATAGTCACCAAAAACCAAGATTATACCCCACCAACATATATAACACTTCAAAACCAAGAAATTAAAATAAAGAATGAAGTGAGATACTTAGGAGTCATTTTAGACAAACATCTCACTCTAGATACCCATATCAGAAATACCACAAAGAAAATTTACTACAAACTTAAAATACTTAAACAACTTAGACCTCTTGTTTACATACATGATTTTATCAGTATAATCCAAGCCACTATAACCCCCCACTTTGATTTTGCGAACCTTATATTATTAGGTACATCAAAACAAAACATCAAAAGACTGCAACTCGCACAAAACTCAGCAGCTAGGATAATAACAAAAACACACTCTCATCAACATATAACACCAATTCTAGCATCCCTTCACTGGCTTCCAATTCAAAACCGAATAACATATAAAACACTAATAACTGTATTTAAATCACTATTTGATTTGACACCATCCACTTTAAGTAACTTAATTACCAAAGAACATCCAAAACCTACTCAAAGAAAAAATCAACTAAACAAACTTAAAACCCCCATAGATTTCATAAAAACAAATAAATCAACAAACAGAGCGTTCTCACATGCAGCCCCAACAGCCTGGAATTCCCTCCCTGTTGAACTAAGAATATTAACAGAGATTAATGAATTCCGAAAAAAACTGAAAACACACCTCTTTACAATGCACTACAACACTATAGAACAGCCATCAAAAGAATTAGACAAAGGCTAAACAGTTTTATCTACATCTCACTATAACAGAAAAGAAAACCTGCCCTATCTGCATCTGTACTACTCATAATGATTATATCCCACATAACTTGTATATGTATTTAATAATATAATGTTAATGTACATAATGTATATAGTGTTGCACTGTTCAGTGCTATCTGTTCAACATTTCTGTTTACTGTACATTGGTTATAGTTATATGACGTTATATGTAAAACAAATCCATGATTTGTTGCCTGTTGTTATTTGTGAACCGCAGCTGATCTTAGGAAGCTGCGGTATATAAGAGATTGTTAAATAAAAATAAAATAAATAAATAAATAACCCTTTGAAGGCCTACTTTAAATTTTTAATCCACATTCTGCAGCCTGGTTAATTTTTGCATATTTCAGGAAAATTGTACCCGTCTTATTCAATATGTTCTAATAGTGATTTTCCTTCTGCTATGGTCATGTATTATATACCATTTGATAGGAATATTTAGTCAGAATTTTGGATCCCGAGAGTTTTGGGCTCGGCCTGGAAAGGGTTACGGAACACTTAAGAATTAGTATAGTTAGCATAGGGTCTTGGATCTTTACCCTCAAATTTGGTTTTGGTCCTTTAAATTCACTTTATATTCGCTTTGCTTTAAATTTTCTTTGCCTTTACATTTAATTCTTACTGCCCGTTTAAAAAGAAAAAAAGAAAAAAGACCAAACTTGGTTCTGTGCCAGTACTTGCCTGCCTCGTTTCTACGGGGCTGTGGCCTCATATCGCCAGATCTCTCCCCATGGACAGGACAGGGGAGAGTTCTGGGGCAGGACCGAAGGAGTATTCTCTTTCTCTCCCTGACAGCAGCGATTCCACTGAAGGCTGCAGCATGCGGGCGGGAGGCTCGCCTGGCGGTTTTCTGCTCTGCCTTCAGCAGAACCGCGTGGGTTGGAGCCCCGTGGGAGAACCGTAAGTCTTTTTGTCGGGAGAAGCCTGCAGGGGCTCAGTCTCTCCGGCAGGCGGGAACAGGGCCAAGTTGGGTCCGGTGCTCCTGCGTCGCGTTTGGCGCCCTTTTTTTCTTGCTCGTGACGGCTGCGGCGGCCATTTTAGGTGCATGGACGCCACATGGCAAGGTCTCCAGGCAGTGTTTTCAATAAGGAACTTTTACCAGGGGGACTCGGCGCTTCAGGGTTCCCTTCTGTTTGTATGGCCTCATTTTGGCCATTGGAGCTTCGACAGACCCTAAGGGAGTCTGAAATGTTTCTTTTATAAGAGCCAGTTCCTATTGGGGGGGGGGGGGGAAGGGGTAGAGGCACATTCCCTTTGGTTTCCCTACCTAGCCTGGGCTAGCTCGGTTTTTATTTTGAAAAAAGGGCTGCAATAAGAGTACACAAGTGTTTTAGTCATTGCCCTCATATGGATTTTGTATTGTTTTTATATTGAGTTTATATTTTATATTGCCCTCATATTTATTTATGGAATTGATTTACTATTTTTTATGACTGAGTTTATATTTTCTACATTCCAGTTACGCCGCCGATATAAGGAATCCCCTCTAGCCCATGTGGCAAGCACTTCCATCATTCAAGCTGCAGCTTGAAAATCCTCGGAAAGGGAGTCTCTTCCCTGTCACTCATGAGTGTTGGGGTTCAGCACAATACTAGTTCCTGTTAGTGGACTATATATTGGGTAAGCAAGGCCATAAAAAAAAACAAGAGGAATCTCTTAATTGCACTCAGTTTGACTTTTTGCCTTCCAAGGAGTATCTCTTAAGCTTCAGCATACCTGCCTTGCTTGAATGTTTGCAAATTTATTTTGATTTATTTAATTCTCTAGCTAATCCCTTGACATGGGCTAGTTATTGCAATGCCAGCTTCCAGTACCAAAGAGCTCCTGGAGACGTTATGGTATTTGTCATTATGTTAACAGGTTATTTCAGTTGAATTTTTTTTTTTGGGATGTCACTCTCTGGTATCCCTGTCCTTTAAGGGGTCTGGATTTTTGTTATAGGTTCTCTTTGTAAAAGGCAACACATGCTGGCTATTAGCAGCAAAGGTGTTAAGTTCAGTCCCATCTGGCATCATTCTTTCGGTTTAGCTAAACTTCTCTTCATGTGCCAAGTATGCTACTTGGGGTTTTTTCTTATGTAAATTGGCTCATGTTCCTGCTGTCCATTGGTATACTTGCTTGGTTTGCAATGCTGTACTTCTCCTATATGATGTGTACCTTTTCAGAAGCAAAGGACATCAGTACTGGCATTTGTTTTGGTGATCAGAGGTCTCTGCGGCAAACTTCCCAGTTGCCTTAAGGCGGGAGTGGAAATTAAAAGCTAAAAGGTATACCTATTAGGTTTATTTTCAGAGAAGCCGCTAGTGGAATTGTGTTGAAACATAATGGAATAGTCTTGTCTTATCAAGATAATCTTAGGTCAAATACAGCTCTCTTCTCTCCTGGCAGTCAGGGTAGTCTCCCACGTCGGTAGCTGCCTGATGGCCATGTGAACGGTGATCTTCAGCAGGATTCGGGGGCACCGCTGTTGGCTCTAGCTGGTTGATTGGGTAGCAACAACTCAGACAGCACAATGTAGAGAGGCGAGCCCCGGTAGGAAGCAAGCCGTTAGGCGGGCAACTTTGGAGTTTTTCTGCCTGTCTGGGCCCAAATAACGACAGATCAGTGGGTATTAGCGATAATTAGCATCTGATATGCGCTGGAGTTTGTGGAGCCAGTTCGACGGTAGTTGGTGATGTCTCCCCGCAAAGGGCAGAGGGAAACCTTGGCTGGGCCATCACACGTTAAATCGACTGTTACAAATCGGAGCGGTCACGCCGGTGCTAGTAGATGCCTACGGCAGGAGTCGCTAGGCCATTAATTTCGTGGTGCCAAAGAAGGACGGTGCTCGTCCTCATCTGTTGACCCTAAGAGGAGTAAACAGTGGTCTCCTAGTGTCTGTTCCGCATGGGGAAAGTTACGGTCCGTTATAGTGGCGCTGCAACAGGGGGAGCGATTGAGGTCTTGCGATTTTGCGGAAGTGCGTTTACACATCTCGATCAGAGCAGCCCTCCACAGAGTTGCGGTTCAGGCTCCCTTGGGGACACTGTTTGTTTCAAGCTTCAGGCTGGCGAAGGCGCTGCGCGTTGTTGCTATAGAGGCCAGGTGCAAGGTCTGGCACTCGGTGCCTATGCAGAAGGGTCTCCTTTTCTGGGAGCAGTGACCTGGATGCGCCTCTCTCGTACCGTCGTAGTACCACTGTGGGGTCTCAATTGGTTCTGCGGGCGTTGGCTAAGGAGTCTTTGGAGCCATTAAGCAAAGCGTTCGGTTAGGATTGGTCTTTGGAGACGGTGATTTGGGTAGCCCGCTGGTCGGCGAGCCGGACTTCGGAGATGCAGGTGTGCTGTCTTGTAAAGAACCATTTTTGTCCTCTCTCGGGGAAAAGGGTGGAGTGGCGGCCAGCGCCGCCCTTTTTACCTGAGGTAGTGGCTTCGTTTTTCCTTGGTCTAACGGGGTTTCTTCCAGGGTTAGGTTCGCTGGAGGGAACCATGTCTGTCCAGGAGTCGCACCGTTTAGACATAAAGTCGGTGCTGCAGCAGTTCTTACATGTGTCAGTTTTATCACACTTTGGACCGTCTGTTCGGGGTGCTCTGAGTTCCTCGTAATGGAGAAGCGGTAGCGAAGGCATCCTTTTTTAGATGGATTTGAGAGGCGATTGGTTCAGCAACTCTGCTGGGGGGGCCGTTTGGTATCAACGGGGCTGAGAACGCATTCTACCAGAGCGCAAGTGGTTTCTCGAACAGGGCGCAGTTTAGTAACGCCTGGGAACAGTTGTACAGCGCCTCCTGGTCCGCTGTTCTTGCTTCGGTAACCACTACCGTCTTGAGGCTTTAGCGGCAAATGTTGCTCTTTTCGATGCGGCGCTAGGTATGCCGGCTGGAAAGGTCCCTCCCAATGATTACTGCTCTGTTACATCCCAGAGGTGGAGAACTAAACTGGAGGAATGATAAGGAAATAGAAATTACACTTACCTGGTAATTGTCGTTCCTTGAGTGACGACAGTTTAGTCCTCGTTCCCGCCCGGGAGGGGTGATTGCTTCAAAGTTTATTTTCAGACTGAGTGGAACATCAATTTCAAGGAGGGCAGAGATCCTTTCAGACTCTGCATCGCAGTGAGTATTCCTCTCTGATTTGTGTCTTCCTTCTCTCTTTTATTTAAGTGAGGGGGTGGCGCAGGAAACGTGGTACAATAAGAGACGTGAATAAAAAATGTATGTTTATATATATGTATGTGTGAATACTATGCTGAAAAAGGATTCCTCAGGTTGAGGAATGGATAATTCATTTAAAGTTACGGTATAACCACTTATTTGTTGTTCCTTTGAGTTTTGCTTTGTCAATAGTACACTGGGGGCTGATGGGAGATACCAGCAGGCTATATCCAGTGATGTCACGACTTTGACATGCCCAGTCTCCAAGCTGCAGGAAGAGGTGCACAACCCAGAGGTGGAGGACTAAACTGTCATCACTCAAGGAATGACAATTACCAGGTAAGTGTAATTTCTATTTTTTTAAGTCACCTGTGCAGAACAGTGTCAGACTTTACTAAAATCTAAATTGAGGGCTCTCCCTCTGTCCAACTCCTGGTCACCCAGTCAAAGAAATCAACTTATCAAAAGTGACTTCATGGCTCTGGGATAGAGGGTAAAGCAGTTAAATGCACAGGTGGTATTCTCTTCAATCCTCCCTGTTGAGGGTAAAGGCCAAGGCAGAGAGGCTCGCATCCTGGAGATGAATGCATGGCTGCATGGATGGTGTCATCGAGAGCATTTTGGTTTCCTAGACCATGGGATGCTGTTCCAAGGGTTGCAGAGCAGAGTTGGCATCCATCTGTCCAAGAAAGGTCAATGCGTCTTCAGTAGTAGACTGGCTAATCTACTGAAGAGGGCTTTAAACTAGATTCGTTGGGGAGGGGTGAAGAAAGCCCCCAGGTAAGTGAAAGCCCCAAGTAGGTGATACATTAAATAACTTTATGGAAATGGGTAACAGGGGTAACATATGGAAAGCAGTGTGTATAAATGCCCATAGCATGGGAAATAAGATCCCTGATGTTGAAGCTTTAGTGGGAGTGGCTGACTTGGATTTAGTGGCAGTTACAGAAACATGGTTCACAGAAAACCATGATTGGAATGTAACTATACCTGGCTATACTTTATTCAGAAAGGACAGGGTAGAAAGTAGGGGAGGAGGAGTGGCACTATATGTAAAAACTACTATTAAAGCTTTGGAATTACAGAGCTTAAAAGGGAGAGGGGAGGCATTGTGGGTTAAACTAGAAAGAGGGAAAGAGAAATCTATTTACATTGGTGTGATACACAGACCTCCCTCACAAGAGGAAGAGGTGGACAGAGTTAATTGAAGACATGTGCAGCATTGCTAGGAAAGGGGAAGTGCTACTGATAGGAGATTTCAATATGCTAGATGTTGATTGGCACATTCCTGCTGCAGTATCATCTAGAAGTAAGGAGATCCTGGATTCTCTACAGGGAGAACAATTCAGGCAATTGGTAACAGACCCCACACGTGAAGGGGCCATACTGGACTTGGTGCTTACCAATGGTGAAAGTGTTTCTGATGTTGTAGTGGGAGATCATTTTGCATCCAGTGATCACCAGATGGTGTGGTTCAGTATTAGGACTAGGGCTGTTAGAATCCATTCAAAGGCAAGGATCTTAGACTTTAGGAAGACTAACTTTGCGAAGATGGGCCAATACCTCAGGGAGTCGTTATTTGGATGGGAACAGCTGAGGGATGTAGAAAAACAGTGGGAAAAACTGAAAGGGGATATTTTACGGGCAACCAACCTTTTTGTTAAAATGGTAAATAAAGGTAAAAGGAAAAGGAGACTGCTATGGTTTTCGAAAGAAGTAGCTGAAAAAGTGAAGAAAAAGAGGGAGACCTTCATGAAATACAAGAGATCACAGAGAGAGGAAGACAGGCATCTGTATTTGGAAAAACTTTAGAGAAGCTAGCAAAGTAGTCAAGAAGGCAAAGATTCAAAAGGAGGAGGAAATAGCCAGTGCAATAAAATGGGGGGGATAAGACATTTATCAGATATTAGTGAGAAGAGGAAGGGCAAGAGTGGTATTGTCAGACTCAAGGGTGCAGGGGAGGAATATGTAGAAGCTGATAAGGATAAAGCGGAATTGCTTAACAAATATTTTTGTTCTGTGTTCACAGATGAAGAACCAGGAGCAGGACCTCAGAAAACACCCACAAATAGGAACAGAAGTGAGGGACATCTTGAACAATTTTCAAAAGACTGTGTTAGTGAGAAACTATCTCAACATAAAGTAGACAAAGCGATGGGACCGGATGGGATACACCCGAGAATACTGAGGGAACTTGGGGATGTTCTAGCATCTCCACTGACTGACCTTTTCAATGCCTTGTTGGAGTCGGGAGTGGTGCCAAAGGTCTGGAGAGAGGCTCATGTGGTGCCTTTACACAAAAGCAGAAGTAAGGATGTGGTTGAAAACTACAGGCTGGTTAGTTTAACTTCAGTGGTGAGTAAATTATTGGAAACTCTGCTGAAAGAGAAAATAGTGAGGTTTCTGAAGTCCAGCGGATTACAGGATCCGAGGCAGCATGGATTCACCAGAGGCAGGTCTTGTCAGACAAATCTGATTGATTTCTTTGACTGGGTGACCAGGGAGTTGGACCGAGGGAGAGCCCTCGATGTGGTGTATTTAGATTTCAGTAAAGCCTTTGACATTGTTCCTCACAGGCGACTTATAAACAAACTGAGCACCTAAAGTTACTGCTTGGGTTAGAAATTGGTTGGGTGGGAGGCGAAAAAGAGTACAAGTAAATAGAGCCCACTCTGAGGAGAAGGATGTTATCAGTGGTGTGCCCCAGGGATCTGTCCTTGGTCCGATTCTTTTTAACATCTTTGTTAGTGATATAGCGGAAGGGCTTTCGGGTAAGGTTTGCCTCTTTGCGGATGATACCAAAATCTGCAATAGAAGTAGACACCCAGGAAGGGGTAGATAACATAAGAAGGGATCTAGGTAAGCTTGAAGAATGGTCTAGAATTTGTCAGCTGGGATTTAATGTTAAAAAATGTAAGGTCATGCATTTGGGCTGTAGCAATCCAAGGGAGCAATATAGTATAGGGGGTGAAGTACTTTTGTCCACTAAAGAAGAGCGGGACCTAGGCGTGGTTGTGTCTGATGATCTTAAAGTAGCTAAACGGGTAGAAAAGGTGACGGCAAAAGCTAGAAGGATGCTTGGGTGCATACGGAGAGGAATGGCTAGCAGAAAAAAGGAGGTGATAATGCCTCTGTATAAGTCTTTGGTGCAAGCTCATTTGGAGTATAGTGTGCAATTCTGGAGACCGCACCTTCAAAAGGATGTGAACAGGATGGAGTCGGTGCAGAGGGTGGCTACTAAAATGATTAGTGGTCTTCATTATAAAGCATATGAGGACAATGTGAAGGATCTTAATATGTACACCTTAGAGGAAAGGCGGGATAGAGGTGATATGATTGAGATGTTTAAATACCTCCGTGGCATAAATGTTCAGGGAGAGAGCCTCTTTCAATTGAAAGCAAGTTCTGCTACGAGGGGACATGGGATGAGGGAGAAGGGAGATAGATTCAGGAGTGATATGCGGAAATATTTCTTTACGGAAAGAGTAGTGGATCCATGGAATAGTCTCCCAGTGGAGGTGGTAGAGATGAGGACAGTAACTGAATTCAAAAAAGCATGGGACAAACAGGATCTCTAAAGGTAAAAAGGGGACTGTTGTAGTTGTTATGGAAGGACAGACTAGATAGGCCATGTGGTCTTTTTCTGTCGTCATATTTCTATGTTTCTAATTAGATTTGTCTGACAAGACCTGCTTCTGCAGGATCCAAGGCAGCATGGAGTCACCAATATATTGTAGTCCAGAAACCTTACTATTCTTTTAGTACCTTTTTCCAATTATTTACTATCCACAGAGGTTAGATTAGCCGGCCTGTAGTTCTCCATGTCATCCTTACGTCTGCTTTTGTGTAAAGGGACCACATGTGCCTTGAGTCCTCTGGCACCACTCCTGATTCCAAAGAAGCATTGAAAAGGTCATAAAGTGGAGCCGCTAGAATGTTTCCACGTTCCCTCAGTATTCTTGATGTATCTCGTCCAGACCCATGGCTTTGTCTACTTCCTTATCGTTCCTCCAGTTCAGTCCTTCACCACTGGGTAGTGCACCTCCTCCTGCAACATGGAGACTGGGCATGTCAGAATTGTGACATCAGTGGATGTACCCTGCTGGTCTCTCCCATCAGCCCCATTGTGTCCAGTCTCCATGCAGCAGGAGGATGTAGTGAGCCTAGGTGCTGGGCTCACTAGAGGAACAGATAAGGAGCATTCCTTAGTGTAGTGTAGTTAGTCTTAAGCGGTTCTTTTGATTATCTATTTAATTTCATTTCCTTGTCTTTTTATTGTATTTCTTTTGTGTACTGTGTGGTTTTTTTTTTTTTTTTTGGTTTTTTTTTAAAGTAAAAGTTGGTTTGGGGGGAATCGAACTTTCAGGATTGGCCTGGGTGTTTGAGCTGCTCTCCCCTCCTAGTTGGAACGGAAGGGAGTTGTTGCGGCGGCGGCAGCAAAGACTGGCCTGAGCGCCCTGATGTTTGGGAGCCTCGTGGCAGCAAACCTTGAGCCGGAAAGCCTTCTCTGCGCCTGCTGATCACACTGCTGTGTGCAGCGGAGCGGATTGCAGGGCGGGCGATCGGAGGTGGTGGAGCAGGTAAATTAACCCGGGGACATTGTTAGGCCCGGCAGTGAAGAGCAGTTATTCGCCGAGACGCAGTCAAGCCGGGAGACTTCGTGGCCTGACTCGGAGTGCTGCGAAAGGAAGTAGGCCCTGCCGGTTTCCCGCGCTTTTCAGGCTGCGAGAAAACTGCGATTTTTCACTACCCTCCCTAACGCTGAAAGTTAGCGATTACAGGGGAAATGAATGTCAGTGAAGTTACTTTAAATTAATTTAAGTTGTTTAGTTTCTGTATTTCTTTTGAGTTTGATTTAATTTGAGACAATTTGATGGTGGTTGATTCTGGGGCCTTGAAGGTACCGCAAAAAAAAATATAATTTTATTTCTCTGTTTGGAGGGGCATCCTTCATTTCTGAGGAATATTGAATTTGTTTATTTTATAGCTAATGCCGTCATTGCCGCAGTGTTTGTTTTGTGGCACCCGCAGGGGCGCAGTCTCAGACAACGGGGTCTGCAGCGGCTGCACGCTTGCTTCCACTACCATGGAGCAAGAGATCCAAGATGATAAAAGTTTGTGAAGAGACTCGGTGCCTATTGGCAAGGGGAGATGGTGAGTCTATGTTGGAAGTGCTGGCTGTGTCCCTTCTAGAAGGCCAAGCAGGGCCAGCTAGTGCTGGGGCGCCATTAGGAACTGGGGCGGCCCTTGGAAGTTTTTCTCCAGATTTTGTGCTCATAATGGATCAAGCGTATTGCTTGCGATAGCAGGGGACGGTCACAGAGCCTTTGATGCTGGGAGCTCCGGGACAGCAATCTGGCTTGGAGAAAGTTGGAGGCAATTTGGTGAGGCCTCTTAAGAGGGCTCGATCTCTCGATGCTCAGCCCTTGGACTCGGATTGGCAGGATACGGAAGACGTAGATTTCAAACCTGAATCAGGAATGGAAGAACTTGAGGAAGGGGAGACACAGGAACCTGAGGATCAAGCGAGAATCATAAGAGTATTTTGCAAGGAAGAGCTTACTGTGCTCATTACTGAGTCCCTTCAGGCACTTAAATTTGCTTCGGTACTGCCAGCGGATGAGGAGGGTTTAGAAGACCCTCTAATTCAGGCAGTGCTGCAAACTCAGGCGGTGTTTCCAGTTCACCTGGTGGTTGACCAGATGATTCAAGATGAATGGTATGTGCCGGAAGCGGGGTTATGAGGTGTAAGAGCTACGAACAGACTCTACCCCTTAGCGGACAAGGAGAAGGAAAGGTTCTGTTCTCCGCGTATAGGTGCAGCGGTGTCAGCGGTCACGAAAAAGACGACCCTTCTGGTGGAAGGCAGTGCGGCCTTGAAGGATGCGCAAGACCGGAAGGTGCACGGTTTTGAGACAAGCGTTTGAGGTTAATGCTCTCTCATTGCAAGCATCTATTTGCGGAGCTTGGGTGGCGAGTGCTTACCTCAGGTGGTCGCAGAGATTACAGCAACCATCTCAGGCACAGGAGCAATTAATAGATGACACTGCTTGAATCGGGTGTGGCATATCTAGTGGATGTCCACTATGATTTAACTAGGTGCCGGTACCTGTGGTTAAGAAATTGGATGGCGGATGTTCTAAGTCGTGGCTTACTAAGTTTCCTTTTAAGGGGAGGAAGTTGTTTGGTGAAGATCTGGATAAATTGATTAAGGACTTCAGAGAGTCCAAAGGCGGTAGGCTACCTGAAGATAAGCCTAAACAGGGAGGTCCTTGCCAGCTTCGTGAGGTCAGTTTCGAGACTTCAGGCTATTTCGTACCTCTCGGCTGGGAGGTTTCTCACAAGGAAGGTTTTGCTTCACGAGCGCAAGGGTTTCGGAGTTTGAGGAGCGGGGAGGGGATTCGCAGCTGCCTCCTCCGTGGCTGCCTGAAAATCACAATGAAGCGAGGCAAGCCCGGGTAGGACTTCAGCCGATTGGAGGGCGGCTTCAAGAGTTTCTTTCTGCCTGGGTCCAGATAACGTCCGACCAATGGGTGTTTAGAGGTGATACGTGATGGTTATGCTCTTGAATTTGCTTGTCCGGTATTAGATTTGTTCGTTCTGTCCCCTTGCAAAGGGCAGCAGAGAATGTCCGCGATCCAGCAAACTTTGGATCGTCTCTTACAGTTAGGAGCAGTTGTGCTTGTCCTGCAGGAGTCGTACGGCATCAGTCGTTACTCTATTTATTTCGTAGTACCAAAGAAGGATGGGTCTCTCCATCCTATCCTGGATCTCAAGGGAGTGAATCGCTGTCTGCGAGTGTCTCACTTTCGGATGGAAACATTCGGTAATAGTGGCAGTTCGGCAGGGGGAATTCTTGACATATCTCGATCTTACCGAGGCGTACTTGCACATCCCGATCAGATCAGCTCATCAGAAGTTCCTAAGGCTCACACTCCCGTGGGGGCATTTTCAGTTTCAGGCATTGTTCTTCGGTTTGGCAACGGCTCCGCTTACCTTCACCAAGGTTATGGTGGTGGTAGCGGCGGCCCTGCAGAAAGAAGGAATCTTAGTTCACCTTTATCTTCACGATTGGCTGATTCGAGCAAAGTCCAGGGCCAAGAACGTTCAGGTTACGAGCAGAATAGTGAAGTTCCTTCAGGGGCGCTCAGCTGGGTAGTCAGTGCATCCAAAAGCTGGTTAGTTCGGTCTCAGATCCTAGAGTGCTTGGAGTATGGTTTGACACCCAAGTGGGAGCAGTGTTTCTGCCAGAATGGCAAGCTCAGATCCTTCGACAGCTGGTACGCAAGTTTGTGTTGACTACGGCTCCATCAGCTTGGAGCTATCTTCGTGTGCTAGGGACAATGGTGGCAACCCTGGAGGCAGTACCATGGGCCAGAGCGCACATGCGTCCCTTACAAAGGTCGTTATTTCGACGCTGGTCCCACCAGAACGATTCTCTAAACAAATGGCTTCCTTGCCCCTTGTGGGTCAGGCAGTCTCTTCAGTGATGGCTCTCACCAAGAAATCTGGCGGTAGGCATGCCACTGGAGCAGCCGCAGTGGCCCCGGTGTTGACAGATGCAAGTCTCGCAGGTTGGAGAGTTCATTGTGGGGATCTCTTTGCACAAGGAGCTTGGAACGAGCAGGAGGCCCAGTGGTCGATCAACCATCTGGAACTAAGGGTGGTAGCGCTTGCACTTCAGATATTCAAATCCGAGGTGAAGGGTCGAGCAGTGCGAGTGTTGTCCGACAATTCTGCAACAGTGGCTTACCTCAATTGGCAAGGGGACACAGGAAGTGCCACCATGGAGGAGGAAGCGGAGACTGTTTGCTTGGGTGGAGCCCCGACTACAGGTGATCTCGGCAGTGCATATAGTAGGAACAGAGAATGTGATGGCGGATTTTCTCAGCAGAGTCCGGGTGGATGCCGAAGGATGGGAGCTTCATCCAGAAGTGTTTGCACAGATAGTCATCAAGTGGGGTCCACCGATTTTATGGATCTCATGGTGACTTTTTGGTCAGCCAAGGCGAATTGCTTTTACAGCAGAAGACGGGAAGGGATGTCAGAGGGCATCGATGCCCTGATGCAACAATGGCCATTGGCTGGTCGGCTGGCCGGCCTTCTTTGTTTCCCCCATGGGTGCTCATAGGGAGAGTCCCCCGATGCGCCTCGATGCACTGAATCAGAGTAGTGTTAGTGGCGCCAGATTGGCCGAGACGTCTGTGGTATGCCGATCTGGTTCGGCTCCTCGACGGGGAGCTCTGGCGATTACCCGCAACATCGAATCTTTAGATTCGGGGTTCTCTTGGAGAATGCCTCAGGTGGATCGATTCTCACTTATGGCTTGGCCATTGAAAGGGCAAGGTTAAGGAAGAAAGGTTATTCTGGAGCGGTGATTGCGACCTTACTTCGAGCTAGGAAGAGATCCACATCCCTAGCGTATGTGCGAATTTGGCATATATTTGAGGACTGGTGCTCTCAGCAGTGGATCCGCGCTTCCACAGTTTCCGTTCCTATGGTCTTTAAGTTTTCTTGCAGGATGGGTTTGATAAAGGCCGGGCAGCCAGCTCCTTGAGGGATCCAGCTTTCAACCCTTTCTTGTCATCGAGTAAAGGTCCAGGGGCGTCCTTGGGTGCTCACGTCGACGTGGTATGGTTTTTAAAGGCAGTGTCTCGATTGTGGCCTTCTTGCAGAATGGTGGTTCCCTCATGGGATCTCAACTTAGTCCTTTGGGGCATTGATAAGAGAACCTTTCGAGCCTTTTCAGCAGGCGTCGATCAAAGAGTTAACTTTAAAAACAGTATTTTTGGTGGCTATTTGTTTGGCTCGCCAAATTTCGGAGTTGCAGGCTTTGTCTTCTCGAGAGCCGTTCTTGTCCTTTTTCTAGAGAAAAGGTGGTGCTGCGGCCAGTGCCATCCTTTTTGCCTAAAGTAGTTTCTCCTTTTCACATGAATCAATCGGTTTTGCTGCCAGTATTGGGCTCAATGGAGGAGAACGCCTCAGACCGTAGCCTGCAGCGGTTGGACATAAAAAGGGCGCTGCGTCAATACTTAAAAGTTTCGGAAGCCTTCCGGAATTCGGATCGTCTGTTCGTTCTCTTTGTAGGCCCGTGTAAAGGGGAAGTGGTGGCCAAAGCTTCGATAGCCAGATGGGTCCGAAAGCCTATAGCGTCAGCATATATTTTACAAGGGCGTCAGGTGCCCGTGGGGCTATGGGCTCACTCTACTAGAGCGCAAGCGATCTTAGGCGGAGCATAGTTTGGTTCCGCCAGTGGAGATTTGCAGAGCAGCCACTTGGTCCTCTCTCCATACCTTCAGTAAGCACTATCGCCTGGATATTCAGGCGGTGAACGATGCCTGTTTCGGATCGGCGGTTTTGCGATCCGGGTGGACAGGTCCCTCCCAATAATTACTGCTCTGCTACATCCCAGTGGTGAAGGACTGAACTGGAGGAACGATAAGGAAAGAGAAATTAGACTTACCTGCTAATTGTTGTTCCTTGAGGAACTCCAGTTCAGTCCTGATTCCCACCCGAGGATGGGAAGGTTAGTCTCGATGTCTGTCTGTAAAAACCTTTTAAAGTTTTGGGATCGCAATGGTTTTACTTTTTTTTTTTTTTTTCTCTGGATTCGTTATCCTAGGTGATTCCTGGAGGGAAGAGGAAGTCAGAGATGCAGTTGTCCCTCCTTATTTTAGGGGGGATTAAGTTAAGTTTAGTTCTTAGAAGTTAAAATTAATGTGTTAGCTACTTATTTGTTGCTCCTTTGAGTCTCCTTTGTCAGTAGTTCACTGGGGCTGATGGGAAAGACCAGTAGAGTACATCCAGTGATGTCACAATTCTGACACGCCCAGTCTCCATGCTGCAGGAGGAGGTACACTATCCAGTGGTGAAGGACTGAACTGGAGTTTCTCAAGGAACAACAATTAGCAGGTAAGTCTAATTTCTCTTTTCAGTTTAGCTACCTCATGAACACAAGTTTCTGAATCATTTGAGATCTGTCATTTCTGTTCTGTTCTGTGGGTGTTTTCTGAGGTCTTGTCTTGTTCCTGGCCCTTCATCTGTGAACACAGAACGGAAATATTGGTTAAGAAATTCTGCTTAATCCTAATCAGTAGTGTTTGTTTTTTGTTTTTTTATTTAAATATTCCTCCCTGCACCCTTGAGTCTGATAATACCACTTTTGCCTTTCCTCCTCTCACTGGAAAATGTCTTATCCCCACATTTTATTGCATTAATTATTTTTCGTTATTGAGATAGTTTCACAGATTGCTAACAGGTCTGCAATCATTAAAATCGATTGTTATACCTGAAGAGTGGAGAATGGCCAGTGTTTAAATATTTTAAAAAGGTTCCAGCGGTGATCTGGGAAACTGCAGACCTGTGAGTCTGATATCAGTACCAGGCAAAATGGTAGAAAGCATTATAAAGAACAAAATTACTGATCATATATATATATGATCAGTAAGTATATATAATATGGAGTGGAGGAGTGGCCTAGTGGTTGGGGCAAGGTACTTCAGGCCGGAAGGTCGGGGGTTCAAATCCCACTAGAGGACAGCAACCTGTGGCCGGAAGGACTGGGATTTCTAGTCCCACAGGTGCTCCTTGTGGTCTTGGGCAAGCCACTTAACCCTCCATAGCCCATGTTCCCTGTAAAATAGTTATCTCCAAGTTACAATGCCCTGTTCAATGTAAACCGCACTGATGCAGAATAGCGCGGTATATAAGAGAAATAAATAAATAAATAAATAAAATATAGATAGATATATAGATATATAATCATGGTTTAATGGGAGAAAGACAACATGGATTTAGCCAAGGAAAGTCTTGTTTTACTAATCTGTTGTTTTTTTGAAGGTGTGAATAAACAGGTAGACAAAGGTCAGCCGGTTAATATAGTGTATCTGGATTTTCAGAAAGCCTTAGACAAGGTCCCTCATGAGATTCCTGGCGAAACTAAAAAGTCATGGGATTGGAGGCAGTGTAGTATTGTGGATCAGAAACTGGTTAAAAGATAGAAGGCAGAGAGTAGGGCTAAATTCCATTTTCCAGCTTACCATTCCTTACCAAAGTCATTGAAAAGTCAGTACAAAATCAACTTCAGGATCACTTGGACTTACATGCATCACTGGACATTCACCAGCATGGCTTTAAACCTCAACACAATGTTGAAACCTTGCTCACCTCTCTGATAATCTTTTAAGAGGTATTGATAACATTAAAAATGGATTTCTGCTAGTATTCATGGATGTTTCAGCTGCTTTTGACACTATCTCATTCTAAGCTACTGCACCATTTGCATCATATAGGTTTACAAAAGAATACTCTAAACTGGTTTAGCGCTTACTTGGAAGGTCGTATGCAACAAGTCAAATGTGACCAAAAAAAATCTTTAAAATAACCAATCATTCAAGGAGTGCCACAAGGTTCAGCTTTTTCTATTCTATTCAACATTTATATCCAACCTTTTTATGCAATATTATTAAACTACACAAATTCCATTATCACCTTTATGCTGATGATGTAATGGTATATACGCCAACTGTTTTACAGTCCCTTGACTTTTCAGCAATTTCTAGATGTCTCCAAGACATGAATGCCTGGCTTTTAAATAACTTTACACTTAATTATGAAAAAGCTGAGGTAATGTTTGTTACTAGGAACCCTAATTTCATTCCTCCAAATACTATTGATTTACTAGGTAGGCCCATCATAGTTAAAAACGAAATCAAATACCTTGGCATAATTTTGGATAAGGCATTGAACCTTAAATCTCACATTGCTAAAACTGCTAACAAGGCCTATCATCGTCTAAAGATTGTGAGAAAACCATTTCCGTACCATTTGTCAGGCTCTCCTCACTCTCCCCCCCCCTCCTAGATTACGGAAATCTGCTTTATCAAGGCCTCCCTCAGCTAACTCTACACCCTCTCCAGATGGTTCAGAATACTGCTGCACGTATTACTGGTTCAGCGAAAACGGATCATATCTCCCCTGTCCTAGAACAATTGCACTGGCTTCCAGTAAATGTCAGATCAAAATTCAAGACACTTTTAATTATCTTTAGGATTTACAATCACCTATCAGCAGATGCCTTACAAAATATTATAACTAGAGATGTTATCAATAGACCAAGAAGAAGCAGCGCCAATAATGACAACATAATTGGTACCCCTACTGGATACTGTAGGACTAAACGAGCAACTTCAAAAAGAGCTCCTTCCTTACTGGCTTCCAAACTTTGGAACTCTCTCCTGATGGACCTTAGAATTATGACTGATATTAAAGATTTTTGCAAAGCCTTTAAGACCCTGCTATTTGTTGAAACTTATGATTTGATATATAATCAATAGCTTTTACCAATAGGTCCATTTTATTACATTAATTATTTTAGTTTGTTAATGTCTTATCTACCCTATGTTATTTGTAACCTTCCATTTGTATTGTGACCACTTTGATTGAAGGATAAGGTGAGATACAAATCTGTCTAAATAAATAAATGACCAATTTTCTCAATGGAGAAAAGTAAATAGTCGAGTATCCCAGGGATCTGTGCTGGGCCCGTTGCTTTTTAACATATCCATAAATGACCTGGAAATGGGAATAACGAATGAGGTGATCAAATTTGCAGGTGATACAAAATTCAAAGTTGTTAAAAACCCAAGAAATTGGAAGACTGGGCGTCCAAATGGGAGATGAAATTTAATGTGGACAAGTGCAAAGTTATGCACCTAGGAAAGAACAGCCCAAATTTTGGTTACACGATGCAAGATACCACCTTAGAAACCACTACCCAGGAAAAAGATTTAGGCGTTACCTTGGATAATAAGGTGAAACCCTCCGCCCAGTGTGTAACGGTGGCCAAGAAAGCTTTTAGCATGCTAGGAATCATAAGGAAAGGAATGGAGAATAAAACAAAGGATATTATAATGCCTCTATCATTCCATGATGTGACCGCACCTTGAATATTGTGTGCAATTCTGGTTGCCATATCTTAAAAAGGATATAGCGATCTCCAGGAACAAGCAGGAATAAGTCCTCACATATGGGTACGTCGGAACCAGCCAGAAAGGAAGCTTTTGGGGCCTCCCACTGCACATGCACGCTGCCTTCCCGCCTTCCTGACCAGCTCTCCTCAGTTTCTCTTTTTCCGCGGAGCCAGCAGGTCGTGTTCCTGTCACCGCTGAAGAAATTATTGTTTTAGTTTGTTTCTTTAGACCGCGTACCTGCCTTCCCCATACCGAAACCGGTACCGCCGGTCTCTCTTAATTTCCTTTAAAAAAAACCCCAAAAAACTTTATCTTGCACAACTTGGTGACTTCGGTTAGGCCTCAGGCCTACACAAATTCTCCTCATGGAGAAACCAGCCCCTGGTTTTAAGAAGTATACCAAGTGTAGTGCTGTTATTTCTGTCACAGACACCCATGAATGGTGTCTTAAATGTTTGGGACCTGACCACTCCATTCCGGACTGCTCATCCTGCTCCCAGATGTCTAAACGTGGTTTGCAGAACCGGGCCAACAAATTCCATGTGCTGTTTGCTTCAGATAATCCAGCATCACAGTCATCCAGGTCTTCCTCTCCGGATGGATCTCAGGTAACCAAACCTTCTTCGGGCAGGTCCTCAAAGAGCAAATCTCCTTCAAAGCATCGAGAGGCTCTCACTTTTGAATCTGAGGACCATGCCCCAGCCAAACAACCCCGGCGGGAAGCTCTGGCTTCCAAAGCACCATCTATGGGGTTACAGGTTGACATCGATGGCACGGCCTCGACTGATCACCTGTTAGACTGCTCTGGGGTACCGGCCCATACCGGTATCGACATCCAGGCAGCAGTGGCGTCTATGAGCAATACTGTTCGGACCATGCAGCAGGCCATGCTGGCTTTCATTAATGCTGCGACGCCCTCGGTACCGCATCCAGCGGTTCCGGTTCCGGTACTGTCTTCCATACCGGAACCGAGACCATCGTCTTCCAAACGCAGATCGGTTCCGCATACCGGATCCGGGTTTTCACCCGATACCGATCCCATACCCGGTACGCCCGATGTCGATACCGATCAGTATGCGTATCGTGCGTTGGAAGCAAATAGAGGATACTCTGATTCTTCTGAGGATTTTGACTCCTCTGATGACTCTGATGAGCTGTCTCTAGTTCTTCCTGAAGAGCCTTCTTCCCCAAAGAGGAGAATGTCTCCACCAAAGGATTTGTCCTTTCAAGACTTCATTATAGAAGTAGCTAAAGGACTTTCTATTACTACATCCTCTGAGAAAGTACCTAGATCAAAGAAATTGGATATTTTAGGATACCCTAAAGTTCCTAAAGAGGCAGTCACCCTGCCTATCCATGAAATCCTTCAAGAACACTTGATGGACTTATGGGAGGCTCCTCTAACGTTGTCTCCTTATTCTCGTAGGTTGGACACCATGTACCGGGTCCCTCCCTCCTCCTGGTTTTCAAAAGACTCAGCTGCCTCACCATTCCATTGTGGTGAAGTCTGCGCTGAAAAAGATTAAGAGTACCAAAAGGCACTCTTCTACCCCTCCAGGGCGAGAATGTAAGACCCTAGACTCTTTTGGTAGGAAAATCTTCTAGGCTAGTATGCTTATAGCCAGGATTAATTCATACAGTCTGTATATGGGCATGTTTCTAAGGGAACTTGCCCTAAAGGTACGGCATTTTGCCTCCTTTATCCCTGAGGATAGAAAGGAAGAGTTCATTTCTCTGGTGAAACAGCTTCTAGATGTTTCTAAGTTCTCCAACAGAGCAGCTTTTGATTCCTTTGAGAGTACCGGTAGAGCTTCGGGCATTGCTATTGCAGCCCGATGACTTGCTTGGCTCCAGGCCTCTGACCTAGAACCCTGGGTCCTGGATGGCTTACGGAATCTGCCCTGTACAGGTGAGAACTTATTTGGTAAGGACTGGCAAATTAAAGCCACTCAAATGGACGCAGAAAATGCTACATTAGATAGACTTTCTAAGTCTACCTCTACTCCTGCCAAGAAAAAGTCTTTCAAGAGTCCTTACTACAAGAAGGCCAGATTTTCCACAAATACTGGCCAACAATCTTCTCAGCCTCGCTTTGCTGCTAAACGTCAGCAACCTAAACAGGCAAGGTCAAAGCCTGCAGCGTCTGCCACTCCTCAGCAGGCTCAACCCCCTCAGGGGTTTTGACTTGCCCCTAGAGAACTTAACCTTTCTGGCTCTAGAACAACCAGAGCCCCTCACCATTCCCGGAAGGATAGCTCACTTTGCTCCCAGATGGGGGCAAATTACATCAGAGCACTGGACCCTCTCTATCATCACAGAGGGCTACAAACTTCATTTTTCCAACCTTCCTCCATATACCATGGTGAGGCACTTCAATTCTCCCCCATCTCTCCTGGGCCTGTTGGATCAGGAAGTCTCTTCTCTCCTTGCCCAAGGGGCAATAGAAGAGGTTCCTCTTCTTCAACAAGGGACAGGATTCTACTCCCCTTATTTTCTCATAACAAAGAAGACAGGGGGATTCAGACCTATCCTAGATCTGAGAGAATTGAACAAATTTCTGTACAAGGAGAAATTCAAAATGCTTTCTCTAGGCATTCTCCTTCCATACCTTCAGAGTCAGGATTGGCTTTGTTCTCTAGATCTCAAGGATGCGTACACACAAATACTCATCCACCCATCCCACAGAAAATATCTAAGATTTCTGTTTCAGGGAAAACATTTCCAGTACAGAGTACTTCCCTTCGGTCTAGCCTCTGCTCCAAGAGTGTTCACCAAATGCATGGCAGTTGTTGCCGCATTTCTAAGAGGTCTGGGAATTTTTGTATTCCCATATCTGGACGACTGGCTCATCCGAGCTCCATCTCAGTCAGAGGCCCAGATTTCCCTGGACCGCACAAGGCACATTCTGCAGTATCTGGGACTGGTGATAAACCTTCCCAAGTCTCAACTTATCCCTACTCAGTCTCTGGAATTCATAGGGGCCCAGTTGGACACCACCACTGCAAGGGCCTACCTACCTCAAGTCCGGGGCCAACGTCTGGTGTGCTTGGCCTCCCAAGCTCAGTCCAGCAGTCACTTGACAGCCAGAGAAATGCTGCGACTTCTGGGCCACATGGCCTCCACGGTACACGTGGTGCCCTACGCTCGTCTTCTTATGAGAGCAGCTCAATGGACCTTGGCCACCCAGTGGACTCAGGCATCAGGAGCGCTCTCCGTCCAAATACTCACCTCAAAGCGTCTGTTTTGGTCCCTCCAATGGTGAATGTCCACCAAGAATCTGTTGTTGGGGGCCCCCTTCCAGCCTTTGTTGCCCCAAACAACCCTCACAACAGATGCCTCCCAAACAGGGTGGGGAGCCCATTTTCAACACCTCTCCACTCAGGGTGCTTGGTCTCCACAAGAGACCACCCTTCACATCAACCTCCTGGAACTGCGAGCAATCTACTTTGCCCTCAAAGTCTTCCATACCCTCCTAGTCAACCTGACCGTCCTAGTCCGTACAGACAATCAGGTGGCCATGTTCTACATAAACAGACAAGGAGGGATAGGCTCTCTGTCGCTTTGCAACGAAGCTCTCAGATTATGGGCCTTCGCCAGAGAGCATCAAATTCATCTTCTGGCAGTGTATCTTCCAGGGGTTCAAAACTCTTGGGCAGACAGACTCAGTCGAGTTCTGCTTCCACACGAATGGTCCCTACATATGGACCAGATAGGCAGAATCTTTCAGGAATGGGGAACCCCGACATAGACCTCTTTGCAAGTCCGTGGAATGCCAAACTTCCCCGGTTCTGTTCCAGGACTCCGTGTCAGGGAGCTCAGGCCAACGACGCCTTTCTCCTGCATTGGGGTCAGGAATTCCTATATGCCTTTCCATCCATTCCTTTGATTCCCAAGACTCTGTTCAAACTCCAGAGGGATCACGAATCGATGATCCTCATAGCTCCACGCTGGCCACGCCAAGTGTGGTTCCCTCTACTTTTTCATCTCTCCCAGGGACCCTCCCTGGACCTGGGAGCTGCACCAGACCTTCTGTCTCAGGAGGAGGGGACTTTGTGGCACCCAAACCCCAAGTCCCTACACCTCAGAGCTTGGTTACTGAAGGCCTAAGTCTTCATGATTTCAATCTTTCTCAACCAGTGAAAGATATCCTTCATGCCTCTAGGAAACCCTCCACGAGGCGTTCCTATGCTTTCAAATGGAAACGCTTTTCCATTTGGTGTGCTCAACAGGGTCTTGACCCTCTAGCACTTCCTTTGAATTCTCTATTAGACTATCTCCTGCATCTTTCCAATGCAGGCCTTAAGACAAATTCAGTACGAGTCCATTTGAGTGCTATTGCAGCATCTTTACAATCAATAAATGGACAACCTGTCTCCTCTCATCCTCTTATTGCAAGGTTCATGAGAGGCCTGACTCTAACTAAGCCTCCCATCCGACCTCCTCCAGTAGCATGGGATTTGAACCTAGTTCTAGGTCAGCTTATGAAGCCACCTTTTGAACCGTTGGTTTCTACCTCCTTGAAATTTCTTTCCTGGAAGGTCCTTTTCCTTATTGCAGTCACTTCGGCTCGCCGCATCAGTGAACTACAGGCCTTAGTGGCTCATCCACCTTATACTAGGTTTCATCATGATAAGGTGGTCCTCAGGACGAATCCCCACTTTATGCCCAAAGTGGTCTCGCCTTTTCATCTTAATCAAGAGGTATATCTACCTGTCTTTTTTCCGGCTCCTCATGCATCCAGTGCAGAGAGGAACCTTCATACTTTAGATTGTAAAAGAGCTCTTGCCTTTTACCTCAACAGGACTCAGCCACATAGAAAGTCTTCCCAACTTTTTGTGGCTTTTGATCCTTCTCATTTGGGACTTCCAGTCTCCAAACGTACACTTTCCAATTGGATTGCTCAGTGTATTTCCTTTGCTTACCAGAGTAAAAACATTTCTCTGGAAGGCCATGTCACAGTTCACAATGTGAGAGCCATGGCCACCTCTATGGCTCATCTTCACTCTGTATCCATAGATCAGATCTGTCGAGCCGCCACCTGGGCCTCTGTTCATACCTTCACAGCCCATTACTGTTTGGACAAGGACTCCCGCCGGGATGCCTTGTTTGGTCAGGCTGTCCTCAAACACCTGTTCCATACTTGAACAACTCCTGCCCACCTTCCCAGGATGGATGCCTGAGATCCATACAAAGATGGCGAACCCTTGGAAGGGGATCTCCCAGGCATCTTAGCTAGGGAGTCCCCATATGTGAGGACTTATTCCTGCTTGTTCCTGGAGATAGCACAGTTACTTACCTGTAACAGGTGATCTCTGGGAACAGCAGGAATTAGTCCTCACAACCCACCCACCTCCCCTAGGAGTTGTATCTTCTATCTATCTTCCTTTCCTCTCTCTATTGTCTCAGCTATAAACTCAAACTGAGGAGAACTGGTCAGGAAGGCGGGAAGGCAGCGCGCATGTGCAGTGGGAGGCCCCAAAAGCTTCCTTTCTGGGAAGCTGGGGAGCTTTCCCGCGCAGGCTCCGTCGGTTCCGACGTACCCATATGTGAGGACTAATTCCTGCTGTTCCCAGAGATCACCTGTTACAGGTAAGTAACTGTGCTTTATTTGAAGAGGTACAGAGAAGAGCCACCAAAATGGTAAAGCGGATGGAAGGATACCCCTATGAGGAAAGGCTTAAAGGTTTAGGGCTCTTCAACTTGGAAAAGAGAAGGCTGAGGGGGAGATAAGATAGAAGTCTATAAATTATTGAATGGAGTGGAACGGGTTAACGTAGATTGGTTGTTTATGCCTTTCAAAAGTCGAAAGACTAGAGGACCCACAATGAAATTACAATATAGCCCATTTAAGACTAATAAGAGAAAATATTTTTTCACTCAATGCATAATCAAACTCTGGAATTTGTTACCAGAGGTTGTAGTAAAAGCTGTAAGTGTAGCTGGGTTTAAAAAAGGTTTGAAAGTTTCTGGAGGAAAGGTCCATAAACCATTACTAAAGGGGACCCAGGAAATCTACTACTTATTCCAGGACGAGCATTGTGGAGGCTGTGAACTTTGGGTACCTGCCAGTACTTGTGACCTGGATTAGCCACTGTTGGAAACAGGATACTGTGCTTGATGAACCTTGGTCTGACCCAGTATGGCTTTTTTTATGATGTTCTTTTTGTACCTTTGCTTTCCTGACTACTTTACTAGCTTTAAGTTTTTTCCCAAATATAGATTTCTGTCTTCTCTCTCTGTGATCTCTTGTATTTCATGAAGGCCTTCCTCTTTTTCTTCACCTTTTTCAGTAACACATTATCAATTCCCACAGTATTGAAGCAGGCTTCCTCAGCTACTGCTCTTGGTCCTGGGGAGTGAGGATGGAGTCCATCTGGCATTTCAGTGTATTCTGTGCCCCTGGCATTTTTTTTTTTATATATCCCGAGATGGATCTTATGGCAACCCGGCTCAGTGCCAAATTGACATTATGGTTCAGTAATTGCAGGGAAGTAGATTGTTGGAGGATGTTGACACCCTAGTTCAGTTCTGGCCAAAGCAGTGCCTTCTGTATGTATTTTCTCCATGGCTTCTCATAAGGCATGTGCTTTGTCGCATAGTCATTTTGAGTTGGGATGTCCTGGTAGTGCCGGATTGGCCCTGGAAGCCAAGGTTCAGGGACCTGATGCGGCTCCCACAAGAACCTCCTCTGTGACTCCCTCTCTTTCTCCCCCCTCACCCCTCAAGTCCAGGGACGATTACATCAAGGGTCGGTCTTTCTGGATGACCTGGCTACCTTCTTGCTTGTGGATCAGCTCTTGGGAGGTGTCAACTGCAGGGGAATAGCCCTTACGCATTAATGTCCACACTGGTGAGAAGAGGTTTTACAAAACTTGCCTAAATGCACAGCTGGTGCTTTTTCGAGCATTGGTGCTGTGAAAGTCAGATTAGCCCTAATATGGCGAACTTGCCATCCTTGCTTGCTTGCCTTCAGGATGGTCTGGACCAAGGAACTTTCTCTTAGTTCTCTGAAGGTTCAGGTGGCAGTGTTATTCTGCTTCAGGGGACCGGTGGCAGGATGGCCCATACTACGGTATATCAATTTTAGGGATAGATTTTTATTTTTTGAAACTTTACAAACTACTAATGACCACATTTTATGCATTTTTGCATGTTGAATCTAAAACTATCTCCAGCAACTACTTAAAATGAGTCTTAAACATCAAATCACAGTTGTAATATGTGGAAATTAAATAATGTTTTGAACATACAAATAGTCTAAACAACACCTGTAGTCACATAACTGCATAAATGACATTTTAAAGACTATTAATTTAATGTTTAACAAAATCCAGCAAAGAAGCCATATCTTGTTTGCTTCTGTTTCGGCTCATGAGCTCCCTGCTGACCGTTTGAAACCTAATATAATGTTTCCTCCTCTCCTGATTGTACACATGACCAGCAGCCTTAATTGTCATTTTTATATACCTTTCTATGGACTGGGTGTGCAATGGCCAGTCTGGAACCACCATGGGCTTTCTCAGAAATGCCTTGATCTCTGCTATTGTCATTGTACAGATAAGAGGAGGCTCAGAGACTCCGGAGTTCTAGTCAAGTAATTGGGTGAGTGTAGTTGCCTCAGTGTGGATGGATGGTGTTTTCCTGCGTCTCACATTGCTGTTTCCAAGCTGAGTCTTCTCATCTTTCACTTCTGATCTTCGGTATCTTTTCCATTACATCTCCTTTCTCCTGTTCTTTTTCACTGCACAACATAGCTTGCAGAGCAGACTCGGTGTAACCCATACCAAGCTGACTTTCTCACTGAGGCATGATTATCTTCCTTACCTCTTCACACTGTTCTTTCAACAGTTGCAGCTGGAAAAGGAGATTCCTGGGACCTTGTGTCCAATTACTCTTTGTTTTTATATTTAACTAATTTACCACATAAACTCCAACACAGAAATAAGTAAGATAAATTGATAATTGAGGCACAAAAGGCATTAATATGCAATGCAAACACACAAAAACTATTATCAGAGCGCTTTTGCAAAAAGTCACAAATTACTGAAATGTGTTTAATTTCCTAGAAATTACAGGTAGGTAAATAACATAATACACAAAATTTAAAGCTAGTTGTTGGTTTGCCCCATGAAATTGTATCACTTTTTCACTAGTGCTTTTTAAAATTTGACATCTCCAAAAGTGACATACATCCAGTTGTGAAGCTGTGGGCTAGGGTATCTTGTCTTTTCCTTCAGTGGTTACAGCACTTGCATCTTCCCTTGCATTCATTCATACCCTAATGGGCAGGTGTGGCTTAAGGCATAGAAACATAGAAATATGACAGAAAAAGACCACATGGCCTATCCAGTCTGTCCTTCCATATCAACAACTACAACAGTCCCCTTTTTTCCTTTAGAAATACTCTGTGTTTGTCCCATGCTTTTTTGAATTCAGTTACTGTCCTCATCTCTACCACCTCCACTGGGAGACTATTCCATGGATCCACCACTCTTTCTGTAAAGAAATATTTTTGCAAATCACTCCTGAATCTATCCCCCTTCACCGTCATCCCATGTTACCTTGTACCAGAACTTGCTTTCAATTGAAAGAGGCTCTGCACCTGACCATTTATGCCACGGAGGTATTTAAACATCTCAATCATATCACCTCTATCCTGCCTTTCCTCTAAGGTGTACATATTAAGATCCTTCAGTCTGTCCTCATATGCTTTATAATGAAGACCACTAACCATTTTAGTAGCCACCCTCTGCACCGACTCCATCTTGTTCACATCCTTTTGAAGGTGCGGTCTCCAGAATTGCACACTATACTCCAAATGAGGTCTCACCAAAGACTTATACAGAGACATTATCACCTCCTTTTTTCTGCTAGCCATTCCTCTCCATATGCACCCAAGCATCCTTCTAGCTTTTTGCTGTTGCCTTTTCTACCTGTTTAGCTACTTTAAGATCATCAGACACAACCACGCCCAGGTCCTGCTCTTCTTTAGTGGACAAAAGTACTTCACCCCCTATACTATATTGCTCCCTTGGCTTGCTGCAGCCCAAATGCATGACCTTAAATATTTTTAACATTAAATCCCAGCTGCCAGATACTAGACCATTCTTCAAGCTTAGCTAGATCCCTCCTCATGTTATCTACACCTTCCTGAGTGTCTTTTGCATCTGCAAAAAGGCAAACCTACCAACAGCCCTTCCGCTATATCACTAACAAAGATGTTAAAAAGAATCGGACCAAGGACAAATCCCTGGGGCACACCATTGGTAACATCCTCAGAGTGAGCCCCATTTACCTGTACTCTTTGTTGCCTCTAACCCAAGCAGTAACTTTAGGGTCCATCCCTAGGGTGCTCAGTTTGTTTATAAGTCGCCTGTGAGGAACAGTGTCAAAGGCTTTACTGAAATCTAAATATACCACATCTAGGGCTCTCCCTCGGTCCAACTCCCTGGTCACCCAGTTAAAGAAATCAATCAGATTTGTCTGACAAGACCTGCCTCTGGTGAATCCATGCTGCCTCGGATCCTGTAATCCGCTGGACTCCAGAAACCTCACTGTTTTCTCTTTCAGCAGCGTTTCCAATAATTTACTCTCCTACCGAAGTTCAACTAACCAGCCTGTAGTTTTCAACCACATCCTTCCGCTTTTGTGTGAAGGCACCGCATGAGCCTCTCTCCAGTCCTTTGGCACCACTCCCAACTCCAACGAGGCATTGAAAAGGTCAGTCATTGGAGCTGCTAGAACGTCCCCAAGTTCCCTCAGTATTCTAGGGTGTATCCCATCCGGTCCCATCGCTTTGTCTATTTTAAGTTGAGCACGTTTCTCACAAACAGTCTTCTGAAAATTGTTCAAGATGTTCCTCACTTCTGATCCTGTTTGTGGGTGTTTTCTGAGGTCCTGCTCCTGGTTCTTCATTTGTGAACACAAAACAGAAATATTTGTTAAGCAATTCCGCTTTATCCTCATCAGCTTCTATATATTCCTCCCCTTCACCCTTGAGTCTGAAAATACCACTTTTGCCCTTCCTCTTCTTAATAAAATTAAACAAAATAACCCTATTCTACCCAAATTAACCCTAAACCAAATAGAGTGAAAAAACAGATGTGTGAGCTAGCGTGTGAATGTATTTTTGTCGGAAGATCAGCCCTGAGGATCAAACTAGCCTCTCGAAGCTGTGACTTCCATTTTACTCAGTTTTATTTAAACCATTCAATAGGCCCACAGCAGAGCCACAGATAAGGTAAAAACACCACAATTGGATGTCACCTACGCCAAAATAAAAAATTTTAAATTTTTTTGATTTATACGAATGCAAAGCAAAAAGTGGTACTTATCCCAACCGCTGTCTCCCCTCCTTTAATTCATCTTCACGGGAGAACAGACAGTGACCACAATCTTGAAACGTCCATTCTCACTTCTGATCAAATGATCAACAGCAGCAGTTACCAAAAAGTACACAGCACTGCGTTTCGGGCGAATATATGCTTTACACGCCCTGTTTCAACGCTCGAGCGGACTGCCAAAAAGTGTTGACACAGCCTCTCCACCTCTCCGAGATGCTGACGCATGCTCATTAGCGATCCCTCTTCTTACTAACATATCTGAAAAATGTCTTATCCCCCCATTTTATTGCATTGCCTATTTCCCATTTTATTGCATTGGCTATTTCCTCCTCTTTTTGAATCTTTTCTTTCCTGACTACTTTGCTAGCTTCTCTGTTTTTCCAAATATAGATGCCTGTCTTCCTCTGTGTGATCTCTTGTATTTCATGAAGGCCTCCCTCTTTTTCTTCACTTTTTCAGCTACCTCTTTCAAAAGCCATAGCCGTCTTCCTTTCATTTTACCTTTTTTATTTACCATTTTAACAAAAAGGTTGGTTGCCCTTAAAATATCTCCTTTCAGTTTTGCCCACTGTTTTTTTGCATCCCCCAGCTGTTCCCATCCCGCTAACGACTCTTTGAGGTATTGGCCCATCTTGGCAAAGTTAGTCTCCCTAAAGTCTAAGACCCTCACCTTTTGAATGGATTCTAACAGCCCTAGTCCTAATACTGAACCACACCATCTGGTGATCACTGGATGCAAAATGATCTTCCACTATAACATCAAACGCTTTCACCATTGGTAAACACCAAGTCCAGTATAGCCCCTTCACGTGTGGGATCTGTTACCAATTGCTTGAGTAGTTCTCCCTGTAGAGAATCCAGGATCTCTTTACTTCTAGATGTTACTGCAGCAGGAATGTGCCAAACAGCATCTGGCATATTGAAATCCCCTATCAGTAGCACTTCCCTTTTCCTAGCAATGCTCCGTATGTCTTCAGTTAACTCTGTCCACCTCTTCCTCTTGTGAGGGAGGTCTGTATATCACGCCAGTGCAAATAGATTTCTCTTTCCCTCTTTCTAGTTTAACCCACAATGCCTCCTCTCTCCCTTTTTAAGCTCTGTAATTCCAAAGCTTTAATAGTATTTTTTACATATAGTGCCACTCCTCCTCCCCTTTTTCCTACCCTGTCCTTTCTGAATAAAGTACAGCCAGGTATATTTACATCCCAGTCATGGTTTTCTGTGAACCATGTTTCTGTAACTGTCACTAAATGCAATTTGTCCACTCCCACCAAAGCTTCTACATCAGGGATCTTATGCCCCATGCTATGGGCATTTATACACACCGCTTTCCATATGGTACCACTGTTACCCATTTCCATAAAGGTATTTAATGCATCTCTTACCTGCTGGCTTTTTTTACCCATCCCCAACTAATCTAGTTTAAAGCCCTCTTCAGTAGATTAGCCAGTCTACTACTGAAGATGCGTTGACCTTTCTTGTACAGATGGCTGCCATCTCTGCTCTGCAACCCCTGGATCGGCATCCCATGGTCTAGGAAACCAAAACCCTCTCTGGCACCATTCACGCAGCCATGCATTCATCTCCAGGATGTGAGCCTCTCTGCCTTGGCCTTTACCCTCAACGGGGAGGATTGAAGAGAACACCAGCTGTGCACCTAATTGCTTCACCCTCTGTCCCTGAGCCATGAAGTTACTTTTGATGTTCTCGGAGGGATACCTGGCAGTATCATTTGTTCCGACATGGATTAGCAACATTGGGTAATAGTCAGTGGACTTGATGAGTCTCTGCAAACTCTCCGTAACATCTTGGATTTTGGCACCAGGCAGACAGCATACCTCTCTGGACATCAAGTCTGGTCGGCAGATGGACGCCTCAGTACTCCTCAGAAGAGTCACCAACCATCACTACCCTTCGCTTCCTTGTCACTGATTCTGAAACTTTGGGGTACTTGAGCTCTGGTTCTTTCCTTTCCAGGGATACTTTCACCTCCTCCACTTCCAGGGCTGCATAATGGTTCTCCAGTTCAAGGGCTGAAGATGTTGGATGGGTGATTCTGCAGGCCCTGATGACTTGTGTCCAACCTTCGTCATTCTGTTGGCACCCATCTTCTCCTCTGCTAGAGAGCTTTGGATGTTTCAAGAGGCATCTCATCAATGTACTTCTCACTGTCTTGAATGCTCCTCAGCCTCGCCACCTCCTCTGAGTTCCTCCACTTGTGTCCTCAGAGCTTCAGCATGCAGGCACCTTGCACATGGAAACGGTCCTTCAACTGGCATTGGGACCTCTGTCTGGACAGAGGCAGAAGCTGTAACAGGGGCAACAGCTTTTGCGATATTTTTCCCAGCCATTGTTCTGTTCGTGGAGCTTAGTTATCTTTTAAAGCAAAAGAGAGAGATCTACCAAAGTACCAGCTGTTTTCCTAGCTGTCCTTTCAGAGAAAAAGCGGTTAAATCACTTTTAATTATATTTAAAATGTGCTGTTCCAAGTCCCTGTGCTTTGTTAAATGGGGAGGTGCCCTAATAAAGCAAGACTGCTCACTAGGGGTGGGTGGGAGCTGGGCTGGGTAGGGAGGAAACTAACAGCTGATTAGATGTCAGCAGTTCCCACAAGCTGAGAAGGTTACTAGAGTTTAAAACCTTCTCTGCTAAAGAAAATAATGCCACTAAACCACCAAAAAGAATGTAACTTTGCTTTAAAAATATACCAGAGCCCTTTTAAGAGCTCCCAGTCAGAGTTAATAAAAATAAACCCTCAAATCCTTACTGTTTGACCTGTAGAGCCCCTGTTTGGAATGCCTCAACAGGGCAGGGTTCTGAAGCCTTTTATGCAGGCCTCAGCTGTCAGTCGAGGGTTGAGATGGTGCCTTCCCTTGGAGCAAGGGGGAACTGAACCAAACCAAAAAGCCGACTAGATAATGTGAAGGAAGTGCAAGATGTTTGCACACCAAGGATTTAAGAGCGAGAACCACAGCACAGTTTATAATGCCAAATTTTATATATTTTTTTGTTGTGTTAAACTGTTGGGGCGGTTTCTCCAAAAGGGTGAGTTTTGCACGTACCATGACAGTCATGAACATCACTTCTTAGCCAGAGCTTGTGGGGTATGATCTCTGTTTCTCTCAAATTTACTGTTAATGCTCGGCGTGGCTTGCATCGTGCCAAAGAGAGCCTCCCTCTGGAATTCATAAGATGTTATGTGTATGGGTAATTTATCAAGGTGTGCTTGGAAATTCCTCTTAATTAGGCAACCAACTCGATGGAAAACAACTCTTTCTGCCACGTTTTCTTGGTCTCCGATTGCATTTCTTGGTACTTGAATATTTTCTCCCTCACTTACACCTCTGTAGTCTATGCTGTTCTGGTGGGTTTTTTCTCCTTTACCACTAGATCTGGCTTCCTTGCATCCAGGTTTTTTATCAGTTTGATTGGGAGTATCCAAGGTGATCATAACCTTCTCGTTCTCTGTAATTCTTTTAGGGTTATGATCCCAGTGCATTTCAGGCATAGTTATGTAGTGTTTACAGAGTTTCCAGTGGATGAGGTATGCTATTTTTATTGTGCCTTTCTGTATAGAAATTTTCTGCCATCAGAACTTCACAGCCAATTATGAGATGAATCACGGTTTCCAGCTTTTTCCCACATAATCGATTGTGTCTGTGGTGAGGGGTTTTTTTTTCCCCTCATTTTTTTCCGTGTTAGCTGTAAACAGTCTTGTCTGTAAGTCGCTGTTCTGGGCTGCAACTATCAACCTCTCCTTCGGTTTCAGTTCACCTCTCCTTAACCATTCATGTATCCGTTCTTCATCAACAAAGGGTTCCTGGAATAACACTCTGTATTAGCGCATTTGCCACTTGTTTTTGGGCTAAGTCTTTGAAGAGTTTTTTTTTTTCTCATTTTACAAATTCTATTACTTATCGTCCGTCCAGTCCAGTCCTGGAATTCTGAGAAGTGCACCCTCTTCTAGCAGCTTGGAGATTGAGCATGTCATCCTTTGACCTTGGCATACATATACTGTTGCACCTCCCACCAGCTCCAGTATACTCAGTCTCCAAGCAGCTGGAGGTAGCAGTGAGCTAAAATTCTGGGCTCACTGGAGAGACAACCAAGAAGAAATTAGGGTTTTTTTTCCTTTAAATCAAATTAATTTTCCTTTGCTTTCCTTCTCTGTTTGTTTACATGGAACCAGGTGCCTGTGGCTGGCCTTAGCAGAGCTTACCCTCCTAGATAGAGGGCTGTTCAGTGGGTGTCGGCCAAAGGCACCCCCCCACACCCTTTTTCATTTGGGACTGGGTCCAGGAAGAGACTTTTCAAGCCTGTTGGTAGGGAGGCAGCTGGCTCCCAAACCCTGCACGTGTTAAGAGCCGCGTGCTGGGAGAGCCAGAGATAGTCGTGTGGAGCCGGAACCAGAGAGAAGAGCCTCAGGTGGTGCGCTGACCCGGCCTTGATGCTGAAGCCCTGTAACACGGCTGAGCACAGGTGCGGCAGTGCAGGACAGCGGCTTTATCTTTCAGCACCGTGACAGCCCTTAAACACACTCTCTCAGCTGCTGACTGTGTGGTGGGAGCGGCCTAGTGGCAGAGGACTCTGGCAGACGTGTCCTACAGACCCTGTGGAGGGCAAAGTAACGTAAAGCGTGGTGTTTTGTTTTCCCCCTGGTAGTTGGTTTTTGGGCCTCGTTGTCACAGCAGGCCAGCTTAACAGCCTGGGTTTGGAGGGAAGGTTGATTCTGAAGCCCCCTGAAGGGGGGGGGGGGGAAGATAGTAAAGATGATATTTACAGAGGAATTGGAAGAGGATGGTTAGGTGGGTTGATTTTTGCCCTTTACTTAATTTAGTTTAATTTAGTTTTTCTTTTCTCTTGGTTTGCTTGAATTTGGTGGGCTTCCTCCTCTTTATCCTTGAGGGTTATTAGGAGTTTTTGGCACCAGAAGATAACACCATGTCAGCAGACTAGAATGCCTAGTCTGCGGAACCTGGCAGGGGGCAGTATCAGAAGTGGGCATTTGCCACTGCTATACTAATGAAGCGGCCCTATCCCAGGAGTTTGGGAACATTCCAGAACTGGAAGTGGCGGTGTCAGGCTCTGGGCCTTTCATGCCGGAACTGCAGGCTGGACCCCAGCCTCCTCCCAGACTTTCCACTTCCCAGGATAGAGATGAGGTGGGGGGGCTGAGGAGGCTTCTCTCCAGAGTTCGTCCTGCTGCTGCATAAGGCGTTCTGCTTATGCCAGCAAGGATCAGGTCTGTCCACACCGGGCCATGGCTGCGTGACCAAGCATCCAGCACCCCCGGGGGAGCCAGGGATGTTGGCCAAAGCGCCTAAGAGGGCAAGAGGCTCTGATGACTGGGGAAACCAGTCACCTTGGTCTGAAGGCCTGGATGGGATGGACCTAGACATAGAGCTGGACGCACCAGAAGAAGAACTAGAGAAAGGTGAGATCCCAGAGCAGGAAGAACAGGCACCAATTGTCTGTGTGTTTCGCCGGGAGGAATTGCCTGTGCTTATGGTCGAGTCCTTAAAGGCACTCAATATGCCTCCAGGCAGAGGAAGAGGCACTGGAGGACACCCTACTTCAGCTGGTGCAGAAGACGCAGAAGGTGTTTCTGGTCTATCGAGTGATCAAGCAAATCATCCGTGAGGAGTGGGAACTGCTGGAGGCTGGATTAAGGGGGGCATGGACCACGTCACACCAGTACATAATACCGGAGCAAGAGAGTGCTCTTTCCATCCCTGAAGGTGGATGCGGCAGTATCGATGACCAAAAATACAACAATCCCGGTGGAAGGCAGTGCGGTCTTTAAGGATGCCCAAGATAGAAAGTTGGATACTTTGCTGAAACAAGCCTTTGATATAACAACGTGCTTGCACTTCAGGCGTCGGTTTGTGGCACCTGGGTGGCTAGGGCCTGCCTCCATTGGTCCCAATGGATTCAGCAGCCAGGGGGAATGGCGGAGGAGTCTGAGGGGGGAGGTAGTTCGCCTTGAGTTAGGAGTGGTTTACCTTGCAGATGCCCATTATGATCTTGTTAGGGGCCTTTCAAAGAGCATGGTCTCGATGGTGGCAGCATCTGAAATTGGGCAGCTGATGTTTCCTCCAAGGCTTGGCTCAGCAGGCTTCCCTTTAAGGGGAAGCTTCTGCTCGGAGAGGAGCTGGAAAGTTGGTGAAGGACTTGGGAGTCCAAGGATAGTCGACTTCTGGAAGATGAGCAGAAGCAGGCCCGCAGTACCCATCTTGCACGGATGCAACCATGGGATTCTAGGAGGTTTCGGACAATCTGGTCAGTGCCCTACTAGAAGAGACATTTTCCCCTCAAGGGGACAGGGGTTTCAAGGCGCTGGGAGGGGCTTTAGTACTTCCACCTCCTTGGGGCCTAAGAAAACAATGAAGGAGGGGAGGGGACCACAGGCTGGGGTGCATCCTGTGGGAGATTGGCTGCAGGAGTTTTACCCAGCCTGGGCCCAAATCACATTCGACCAGTGGGTCCTGGAAGCCATTTGGGATGGCTATGCCCTTGACCTGGTGCATCCAGTAGGCCAGTCTTTCGTCCAGTCCCCCTGCCAATCCAGAATCAAGGCCGCAGTGGTAAAGGGCACTCTGACACTGCTTCTCCAGTGGGAGCAGTAGTCCCTGTCCCCAGAGACCAGTACGGCTGCAGTCGCTACTCCCATTTACTTTGTGGTCCCAAAAAAGGAGAGTTTTTCGGCCCATCCTCTATCTCAAGCACCTGAATCGGAGCCTTCGGGTGCCTCTGTTCCACATGGCGACATTGCGGTTCATCATAGTTGCGGCCCAAAAAGGGGAGTACTTAACGTCGCTAGACCTTACAGAAGCATATCTACACATTCCCATCCGGCCGGCACATTGGTAGTATCTCAGATTCGCAGCCCTGTGGGGACAGTCCCAGTTCCAGGCCTTGCCATTTGGTCTGGTGACAGATCCTCGCACCTTCACCAAGATCATGGTGGTGGTGGTGGCAGCAGCACTCTGCAAAGAGGGCGTGCTCATACATCCATACTTTGACTGGTTGATTTGAGCAAAGTCCAAGAAAGAGAGAGAGCGGACAATGACCAGAGTGGTGGAATCCCTGCACAGTCTTGGTTGGGTCATCAACCTGGCCAAGAGCAACTTGGTTCCATCCCAGGAGATTGAGTATGCTTCAACACTTGCAGGGGCGAGGTCTTCCTTCCAGGACATTGGGCACAGGACCTAGGGTGGCTGGTGCGCCAGCTCTTACAGATAAGGAAGCCATCGGACTGGCATTACCTCCAGGTGCTCAAGACGATGGCCACAAATCTCGACCTGGTCACTTGGGCGAGAGCCCACATGAGGCTGTTGCAGAGGGCCCTGCTCAGTCAATGGTCCCATCAACGTCATCCACTGTCAAGTTGGCTCCCCTGTCGGAGGAAGACCAGAAGAGCACTTTGATGGTGGCTCTCCCCATCAAACCTGGAGGAGGGCATGCCCCTCGAGACTCCTCAGTGGGTCCCTCTGATGACCAATGCCAGCCTGTCGGGCTGAGGGGCACACTGCGAGGGCATATTGCCCAGGGTCGCTGGAGCCCACAGGAAGCCCTCTGGTCCATCAACAGGCTGGAGATGAGAGCAGTGGCCCTACGCTCCGGAAGTTGGACCCATGGCTGCAGGGGAAGGTGGCCCTGGTATTCTCGGACAACGCGATCGTGGTGGCCTACATCAGTCGCCAAGGAGGCAGAAAGCCTATCTCCACGCATTGTCAGCAGTGCATGTAGCAGGAGTTGAATGTGACAGCGGATTACCTAAGCCGTCTTCAAGTGGATCACGGTGAATGAAAGCTCTGCCGGAAGTCTTCTCACAGGTGGTGAGCAGATGGGGCACCCCAATTATGGATCTCATGGCAAGATGGAGCTCGGCCAAGGTGAGTCACTTCTTAAGCAGGAAGCGAGAGAGAATATCAGAGGGCCTGGACGCCCTGGTGCCAAGGTGGCCCATGGAGTGGCTGTTGTGTTTCCCTCATGGGCGCTGATAGGCAGTCCCTCAGAGAATTGAGGCTCACCAAAGGTTGGTCATCCTCATTGCCCCGGACTGGCCGAGGTGCCCGTGGTACGCTGTCCTAGAGTGGCTCCTTGCAGACCAACCATGGCATCATCCAGCATGGGAGGATTTTCTGACCCAGGGATTGGTCCGGATGCTGCAGGTGGGTCGGTTCTCACTTATGGTATGGCTCTTGAGAGGGCGAGGTTGTTTGAAAAGGGGTTGCTTGGGTCCTGTGACTGCAACCTTACTGAAGGCCCGAAAGAGGTCCACTTGCCGCTTTTACGTCAGGGTGTGGCACATCTTTGAGGACTGGTTCACAGCCCAACAGTGCCGTCCCTCCACTGCATCCATCTCGGATATCTTAGCGTTTTTGCAGGTGGGCTTAGCTGCTAGCTCACTGAGGGTTCAACTGGCAGTAATTCCCTGTTATCGTGGAAGGGAATTTTTTTTATAGGGTTCTGAGGCAGTACCTGAAGAGGACCGTGTCGATCCGCAGATCCGATCGCCTGTTTGTTTTGTTTGGAGGACCATGCAAAGGAGAGGCAGCAGCCAAGGTCTCCATTTCCAGATGGATCAGACTAGTGATTGCATCGGTGTACATTTTGAAAGGTAAGACAGTGCCTGCAGGGTTACGGGCACATTCCACGAGAGACCTGATGGCCTCTTGGGTGGAGTTTAGTTTAGTGATGCCAGTGGAGATATGTAGGGCGGTGATGTGGTCTTCCCTGCATACCTTTTGCTTAGCATTATTGCCTGGATGTTCAGGTGGTAGGAGATGCCTGTTTGGAGAGGGGGGGGGGGCAGTCCTTAGGGCTGGTCTCGCGGGTCCCTCCCATTGATCGAACTGCTCTTACATCCCAGAATTCTGGGACTGGACTGGACTGGACTGGACTGGACTGGACTGGACTGGAGGGATGATAAGGAAGTATAATTAGACTTTACCTGCTAATTAGCGTTCCTGGAGGAACTCCAGTCCAGTCCTGGATCCCTCCCCCAGTGGTACTGTATAAGAGATTATTCTTGCAACCCTGGCCAGAAGGGACCTTCGTGCAGATGCTTGGCAGGGCAGTGGAAACAGGGGCGGGTCGAATAGACTGTCTGCTGCTCTTTCTTTTTGTCTGGTCTCAGTGGTTGGACGAATCGCAGGTAAGCCGCCTTGTGCAGAGGGGGGAGGGTGGGAAGTCCCCTCTAGGTGGAGAGGGGGGCATTTTATTTTGTTTTTAGAGTTTAACTCTGGTTTAACTATTTATTTGTTGCTCTTGTGAGTCTGCTTTGTAAATAGGTTACTGGAGCTGGTGGGAGGTGCCAACAGTATATGTATGCCAAAGTCATCAAAAGGATGACATGCTCAGTCTCCAAGCTGCTGAAAGAGGTGCACTACCCAGAATTCCGGGACTGGACTAGAGTTCCTCCAGGGCCGCTAATTAGCAGCTAAGGTGTAATTATACTTTGCTTCCTTCCCTGTATGCTTGTGGCTTCTCATTCATTCCTTCCAGTTGTTGAAACGCCTTTTCAAGTTTGATGGAGATAGATTCTGGACATTTACTTAAATATTTCAGCACTTTTTGCTTATTTTGGTTTTGATGTTGGTTAGGCCTGTAGGCCTATGATAATAGCTCAGTGTGTTATGGTGCTTACTTTTATATATTTTGCATTCACAGAATCCCCTCCCTCAACAATGAGTGCAGAGCAGAATTAAGACATTGACCCACAGAACTCAATATCTTTAAAAAAAAATCTCATTCCGGTCATCTCACTAACAACAACAAACTTTATCTAGTACCGGGCATATTGTGAACTAAACCCTAAACAAAGTCACAGAGTATCTATAGAGCAAATTTACCCTACCATACCATACCAGCACCAACTTACTTTTTTTTTTTGGATAAGCTCCTTATGTGAATTTTTGTATCACTGTAAATACTGCAGCGGGTCCGGGAACATCCATTTGAAAAGCTGATAAATTCAGATTACTACAGTACAGATACCTACGAATAAACTCCATGGCTTTTGTCACACACTCAAAATACAGTCCCTCACCAAGTACAGAATAAATAACCATTGCCTAAAAATAAACACATGTAGATAAAAATTAAATTGCAACCTCAAGAAGCCAGATTCTGCATACAGTGCGACACCAGAGAAATAAAGAGATGCATTTCCCAGTACCGTATAAAATATAAAGATAGCACCAAGTCTGATCACAAAATTGAAAATAAAATCTCTTTTTGTCTGACCATTTTATTCTCTGATCATGCTGGTCTCAGAGGTTTCTGCTTTCCTCCATCTCACAATGCCCCCCTCCCCCTTGTCTACTTCCTCCAGGGGCGGCCTAAGGGTGAGGCGGGGCCATGTGCAGAGACTTGCTGAGGCATTTGCATAAATTTAGTATACTTTATTTTAAAATGTATATGACACCCATCTAAAAGCCTAGTTGGGTTTCAAACATACACATGCAGTTTAGTAAAAAAGATGTTAGAACAAAACAGAATAATAAACATTAAATCTGATTAATGAAAAGCTACTTACACGCGCCCCCCCCCCCAAATGAAACCATCAGATTTATTTTGCTGTGACCAGATTATTGATGAAATATAAAATGAGAAACTAATCCTGGTAGCCATGAATTCAAAGGCTGGATTGGCTTATGCTAGAGCTGAAAAAACTTCACTGCTGATGATTTCCGGACTATCGGGCTACTAAACAAAATTAAACAAACTTTCCCTTTACAATTTTGAAAGTTCCTTGAATCTGAACTGACAAAATTAACTTTAAATGTCAATCTGGCAGTATGCAATGCAAAACTGCAAATTTTCAGACAATCCATATTCCAGTACCCCCCTCCCCAACCAACACCCTACAGTTGACTACACCAAGAACCCAGAGTACAGGATCTATACAGCAAATCTACTATTCCATAACAGCACTAACTTCTGAAACTTGCACACCATGGAGCGAACTCCAGAAAAGGGTAGTACCATAAGTATTGCATTGGGCCCTAGAACATCCATATTCCTATTTAGAAAACTGAACAAGCTGGATTACTACAGATCCCTACATACAGGGGGCGGCTCAAGGCAATCTGCTACCTGAGGCGAGGGATGAGATGGCGTGCCGGGGGGAAAAGCTTTTTCAAAACTCCAGTCAGGTACTGAATGAAACCAAAAAGCCGATTAGATTATATGAAGGAAATGCAAGTTTGCACACCAAGGAACTAAGAGTGAGAACCACAGCACAGTTTATAAAATTAAATTATAACTCATTTTTCCTTATTGTCCCTCCAGTTCAGTCCCGCACCTTTGGATAGTGTACCTCTTCCAGCAGCTTGGAGACTGAGTATGTCATCTTTTTGATGACACTAGTGTACATATGCAGCTGGCACCGCCTACCAGCTCCAGTATGCTCAATCTCCAAGCAGCTGGAGGAAGGTAGTGAGCCAGGGTGCCGGACTCACTGAAGGGACAACTAAGGAGATAGGTTTAGTTAGTTTGCTTTTTATTTCCTCTGTTAAGGTGTAGGTTTCTTTGCTTTTAAAGGCAGAAGTGTAAAAAAAAAAAAAAATCAGAATGAAAAGGGGACAACAGGGCTGAGGGGAAGATATTCCTTCTTCCCCCCCTCCAGGATTTCGGGGGGGGGGGGGGAGGAGTTCTGTGGGGGCTTTCCTCAGTCCGAGACTTCTGGCGGCTCCCAAACCTGTTATCGGGTGAGGAGCTGCCCAGGGACTGCAGTTGATTGACAAGAGTGAAAGCTGGCAGCCCTGAGTCACCCCCTTCAGCGCCGAAGCCGGGAAGGAAGGCTTGAGCGCAAGGGGTAGAAAAGCCATGCGGCAAAGAGGCTCCAAGGTAAGAGTGGTGGGGGGGAGGACAGTAGGAACCTCTAGCAACCGCCAGAACACAAGGAGACCGAGCGGCCTGCAGCGGTGCGGGAAACTCCCCTGCTGCGTTTAGGTGTGATTTCTTCTTATTCAGGTCCGCATGTGTTTAACTCCCTGCTGTGTTTTGGGTGCCTGGGAGAGGCAGCCACCGGAGAATAAAGCAGTACAGAGCAGCCTCTTCCTAGGGGGACATTTGTAGTTTCTTTTTAATTTCAGTTTCAGTTAATTAGATTTTGGTTTTATTTTAGTTGAATTACTCTAGTGCTCTGTGCCTGAGTCTGTGGAGGTGCACTCTGCTAGGGATCCTTTTTACCTAACTGGGTACAGATTGAGGGCATTCCTGGTGAATGCCCCCAGCCCTTCTCACCATGCCGGTCAGACCGCAGTGCCTGGTATAGGATGGTATCAAGGGGGGTGAACCCCAATTAATCCTTCTTGTGTTATACAGCTCAAAACATATTCAGTGCACAATGACTTGATGCAGATCTGTTGGAAAAGCCTAATCGGATATGCCATTGTTGCTGGGTGGATTTCAGAGTGCTGTTGTGCCTGGTCAGGTGATGTAAGTGACAGTTGAGAAATTGTGACTTTCTCCTGAGAAGGGTCAGATAAAATGTCAGACAGAAATAAATGAAAGATAAGTGGGGGAAGGAAAAAAAAAAGTGCTGCATATAGGTTTGTAGCAGTTACAGCTCTGTGGAAACAGGAAGTAACCTGCATACAAGAAATGTATGTAATTTGAAAGATAGTCAGTGGATAGGAGGCAACTGAAATCCTTGCATCTGTCTGTGGTCAGTGAATAACCTGACATGATCATCCCTTGTCTCTTAGCCCAGATTATGTCCCTATTAAATTTTTAATATTGCTTGTAAGGGAAGATGTACTCCCTTATAGCCATTTGTAGTAGTAAAATAAAAAGATAAACTTTACTCGGAGAAAGTGTCAGTTTGATTGGATCAGTGCGAGGTCCATTTCATATCTTTAAGGTACAACACGGCAGCACAATCTAAAAATCCTCAAGATATGCGGCCCCGATGGGGTATGGTCTCGGAGGCAGGCGTCTGCCTAGACTGCACGCAAGAGGCTAAGTCAAGGGAGCAGGGCCTGCAGGTTGAGATGAGGCAGGAGAGTCCCTCGTGGTTGCAAGAGACCCTGAGGGCGGGGGATGCCATGTTACCTTCAATGGATCCGGTCCCTGCACGATACCCTGACCATCCACCCCTGAAGCCCAGGGAGCAATAGGGCTCTCGGGGGAGTTCTCACCGGAGATTGTCTTTTGTATAAGGCGTTTTGCCTATGTCAACAGGGCTTGGCAAGTGGCTCCTCAGCCCCAGAACACAGGGCTAAGAGGGTGTCATACGCAAAAGAGCGCGAGTCAGGAGCAGTGCATCTAAGCAGGCTAGAGGCTTAGAGGAGTGGCAGCAATCGTCATTCCTTTTTGTCCCTCCAGTTCAGTCCCGCACAGCTGGGAAGTGCATCTCTTCCTGCAGCATGGAGACTGGGCATGTCCAGAAGTCTGGTACATATACTAGTGGCACCTCCCACCAGCTTCCAGTGTGCTCAGTCTCCATGCAGCAGGAGGTTGTGAGCCTAGGGATTAGGCTCAGCACAAGGAGCATATAAGTGGTGGTAGATTTTTCTATTTGGGGGTTTTGATTTTGTTTTGGGTACACTGTACCTTTAATTTATTTGGTAGTGGTGTGTTAAAAAAAAAAAGAAAAAAAAAAAGAGGAACTTGAAGAGCCGTTCAGGGCAGGGAAGGGGGTAGTTAGAGAAGATTCCTGCTTTCCCTTCCCGCTAATCTTATTTTCTGGTGCCCTGCTGCACTCCCTGCCTAGTCGGCACGGTGGGGAGCTGCTATCACTTGGGGCTCTGCCTGCTGATCGTTTTTGTGCCGACAGACAGCAGAAACGTCGGCAGTGATCTTCCAGCATCATAATCTGCTTGGACATTTGCAGAGAGCTGGGCTGTCAGAAAGCTTGTTAGTTGCTGGCGATTTTGCTCCGGATCGGTGGGAGAACGTTTGTGGAGCAGGTGAGTGCCAAATCTTCAGTTTCTCCATTGCAAGGCCTGTCACCTCGTGGGAAGCCGACTGCTGAGTTTGAAAGCGCCATTTTGCTAGGTCTGCCGTTTTTCCCCCGTTTTTTTTTTTGTGGAAGTTATTTTTCTTCTTCAGAGGTTCCTAGTCATTTTAGCAGGGTAAGTTAAGGAAAGTGCCATCTTTTTTTTCTTCTGCTGGGGCCCCTTGTAGCTGTGGGAAGTCTTGGAGTTGGGGGAAAAAACCCAATTATTTTTTGAGAGTGATTTGAATTACATTGAGCTCCATTGATACAAATTTATTTCTCGACGGGTAGCCCTAGTGGTGCCGTGGGGAGGCTGCCGGGGTTACAGTGGATGATTGGAAAGCACTCTGTGTATTGGTGGGGCTTTGCAGAGGCTGATGCCTGCGCATCCTCAGTGTTTAGTGTGTGGTAACCGTCGGGGGTAGTTTCAGTCAACGGTGTGTGCCGTGGTTGCACTGCAGAGGTGCACGCTATGAAGCAGGAGTTACAGGACAAATTTAAGGACGGGGCTTTTGGAGGAAGGGGGGGTCTGGAGGCTCCTTCCTCACCGCAGGACACAACTGCATCGCGGCCTGGTCCGAGCAACCCTCAGAGGGCGGCTGTCTCGCTTATGGAGGAGTTTTCCCTGGATTTTGTGTTGCTATTACATCAGGCTTATTGCCTTCGTAGGCAGGGAGCTGCACTGGCCACCTCAGGTTTGACTTCAGGGTGGCTCGGGCAGCAGTTGGGGCTGAGGTGTGGTGAGCTAAAAGGCCACGCATATTGGATGAGAACGCTGGTTTCAAATTGGATAGAAGGAGATGACTTGGAGATGGAGTTGGAAGGTTCGGCAGAGGAGCTGGAAGAGGGTGAGATCCAGGAACCGGAGGATCAGGCCCAGATTATACGTATGTTTAGGAGAGAGGAGCTGACTGCTCTGATCACGGAATAGCTGCAAGCACTTAACCTTGCAGTGGCCTCGTCGGTAGAGGAAGAGAGCGTGCAAGATCCAGGTGGTGCGGAAGTCTCAGATGGTCTCAGATGGTTAAGTAAATGATTCAGGATGAATGGGACTTGCCCTAGGCAGTTCTCAGAGGTGTGAGCTCTAAGTCTCGGCTCTATCCATTAGCTGATCAGGAACAGGAGATGTTTTGTTCGCCTCGGATAGATGCGGCTGTGTCTGCGGTCACGAAAAAGACTACGATGCCAGTGGAACGTAGCGCAGCACTAAAGGATGCTCAGGACAGAAAGGTGGACTCTTTGGTGAGGCAAGCCTTCGAGTCTAATGCGCTTTCTTTGCAAGCCTCAATTTGTGGTGCTTGGGTAGCGAGGGCTTGTCTTCGTTGGTCCCAACGTTTGCAACAGGCTACAGAGCCCTCACAGGAACAAGTGAAGGACTTGTCAAGGCTGGAGTCCGGGGTGGCCTACTTGGCAGATGCGCATTATGATTTGATCAGGAGTTTGGCAAATAGTATGTCGTCTTTGGTGGCAGCACGTCACTACATTTGACTGCAGAATTGGGTGGCGGATAACTCCTCCAAATCTAGACTTGGTAAACTTCCTTTTAAGGGAAAACTGCTCCTTGGTGAAGATCTTGACAAGCTTGTAAAGGACTTGGGAGAGTCCAAGGGTGGCCGCTTGCTGGAAGACAAGCCAAGACCGGGAAAGTCTGGACTGGTGATGAGGGGACAGCCTCGGGACTTTCGGCAGTTTCAGACTTTGTGTTTGGGGTCCTTTCAGAGTGGAAGGTATCCCTTTCAGGGTCAAGGTCTGAGGTTTCAGGGGAGCAGTAGGGGGTTCACAAACCCGCCGGCTTGTTTTAAAAAGGCGCAATGAAATGAGAGGGGCTCAGGCAGAGCTTCAACCTGTAGGGGGTCGGCTTCAGGAATTTTGTCCTGCCTGGGTTTGGATAACATCCGATCAGTGGGTGTTGGAGGTTATTCTAGAGGACTGCGCTCTCGAGTTCGTCCGACTGGTTCAAGACTACTTTGTTCTTCCCCCTGCAGAGGATGGAACAAGGAGTTGGTGGTTCGGACGACGTTGTCATGCCTACAGCAGCTAGGGGCCATGGTTCCGGTGCCTTTAGATCAATGTGGTGCCGGACGATACTCCAATTTATTTCATGGTTCCAAAGAAGGATTGGGCTTTTCGCCTGATTCTAGACCTCAAAGGCGTTAACCGCTCTCTGCGAGTGGCCCATTTCCATATGGAAATGTTAAGGTCAGTGATGGTGGCGGTGCAACAGGGGGAGTTCCTGACGTTGCTCGATCTCACCGAGGCTTATTTGCATATTCCGATCAGGCTGGATCACCAAAGATTCTTAAGATTTGCAGTACCGTGGGGTCATTTTCAGTTCCAAGCCATGCCCTTCGGGTTGGCGATGGCTGCATGAACGTTCACTGTGGTAGTGGTGGCGTTTTTGCTCAAGGAGGGGGTACTAGTTCACACTTACCTCGTAGATTGGTTGATTCTTGTGAAGTCCCAGGCTGAGCGTGTAAGGGCAATGGCCAGGGTGGTGCAGTTCTTGCAAAGTCTCGGCTGGGTGGTCAATGCCACCAAGAGTCAGTTGGTACCGTCGCAGACCTTGGAGTATCTCGGAGTTCGTTTCGACATGCGGGTCGGGGCGGTGTTTCTCCCGGATCCACGGGTGCAAGGCCTTCAGTCTTTGGTACGCGACTTTCAGACACGGTCAGCTCCGACAGCCTGGCATTATCTTCGGGTGCTGGGGACCATGGTGGCTACCTTTTTGGAGGTGGTGCCTTGGGCCAGCCGTGTATGTGGCCCTTGCAAAGGTCTCTGCTCCGGAGCTGGTTGCACCAGAGGGATTCTCTGAGCAAATGCTTGCCCTGTCCGGGGTGGATCCGAGCGTCTCTCCTTTGGTGGTTACGTCCGGAGAAGCTGACCGCAGGGATGCCATTGGAACAGCTGCAATGGGTTCCTGTGTTGACAGACGCCAACCTGGCAGGCTGGGGGGCCCATTGCGAGGGGCTTTTTGCGCAGGGAGATGGGGAGCGTGCAGGAAGCTCAGTGGTCCATCAACCGTCTGGAACTAAGGGCAGTAGCTCTAGCTCTGAGGGCGTTTGAGTCCGTGTTGCACGGGCGCTCAGTTCGAGTGTTATCAGACAACGCTTCAGCATGTAGCATACCTCAATTGGCAAGGCGGCACGGGCAGTGTGGTGCTGGAAAAGAAGGCAGAAGCTCTGTTCGAGTGGGTGGAGCTTCAGCTGGTAGCGTTGTCAGTGGCACACATTGCGGGAGTAGACAATGTGATGGCAGATTATCTCACTTCCGGGTTCAACTCCCATTCTCCAGAGCCCACCTGAACCCGGCTATTTCAGCAGTTGGTAGTCAAGTGGTGGATGTCGGTCATGGATCTTATGGCAACTTGGCAGTCTGCCAAGGTCAGTCGTTTCTTCAGCAGGAGAAGAAAAAGGATGTCAGAAGGGATTGATGCATTGATTCAGCAGTGGTCCTCTCCGGGGCTTCTGTATGCATTTACGCCCTGGGCGCTCATAGGCGGGTAATTCAGCACATCGAGGCGCATCAGGGGGCCGTGATTTTGATAGCTCTGGATTGGCTGCATTGCCCGTGGTACGTGGATCTGGTGAGACTTCTTGATGGGGCAACTCTGGCAGTTACCGATGCGGGAGGATCTGCTTCTGCAGGGTCCTCTTCGCATGCCGCAGTTAGCTCTGTTCTCGCTTACGGCTTGGCCATTGAGAGGGCTCGGTTGCGGAAGAGGTTATTTTTCGGCGGTAATTGCTACCTTACTTTTGGCCAGAAAACGTTTGACTTTAGCTTATGTTTGGATTTGGCTTATCTTTGAAGACTGGTGTACGGCTGAGCAGCTGCGGCCGTCCTCTATGTCAATTCCAGTGGTTTTAAGTTTCCTTCAGGATGGTTTTGATAAGGGGTTGGCAGCCAGTTCGTTGAGGGTTCAATTGGTGGCAATTGCCTGTTATCGTGGTAAGATTCAAGATGGTTCTGTGGGAGCTCATCTGGATGTCTTGCGTCGTATGAGAGCGGTATCTCACTTGCAGCCTCCACACAGATTGGTGGTTCCTTCTTGGGATCTCAATTTGGTGTTGGGAGCTTTGACGAGGCAATCTTTCGAGCCGCTGAATATAGCTTCTATGAAGGATCTGACATTGAAGACGGCATTTCTGTTGGCCATTTGCTCGGCATGGAGAGTTTCAGAGTTATAAGCATTATCTTGTCGAGAGCCCTTTTTGTCGTTCTTCAAGGAAAAGGTGGTGGTGCGTACAGTACCGCTCTTCCTTCCGAAGGTGGTTTCGCTGTTTCATGTGAATCAGTCTGTCTCCTTACCAGTATTGAAGTCAGCAGATGACATTGTGGGTGGTCGTAGTCTGCGGTTGCTTGATGTGAAGAGAGCGCTATGGTATTTGAAAGCATCAGTCGTTTCGCAAATTAGAGCCTTGTTTGTTCTTTTTGGATGGCCACGGAAAGGAGAAGCAGCATCTAAAGCTTCCATTTCTAGGTGAGTTAGAGAAGCGATTGTATCAGCTTATATTTTGCTGGGCCGGCAGGTGCCTGTGGGTTTGTGAGCTCATTCCACTAGGGCTCAGGCAACTTCTTGGGCGGAACATGGTTGGGCTACATCAGTGGAAATGTGTAAGGCAGCCACATACTCCTCCTTGCACACCTTCAGTAGGCATTACCGTCTTGATGTTCAGGCAGAAGGGGATGCCTGTTTCGGGTCAGCGGTTTTGCGGTCCGGTTTGGCGGGTCCCTCCCATTAGTGTACTGCTCTTACATCCCAGCAGTGCGGGACTGAACTGGAGGGATGAAAAGGAAAGTGAAATTAGACTTACCTGCTAATTGTTGTTCCTTGAACTCCAGTTCAGTCCCGATTCCCACCTGAGTTATGTTGGGGGGTCAGGGACTGATGGATGTTAGAAGCCGGCCGGATAAAGAAATACATTGCAGTAAGTTTTACTCTTCATGTAGGGTAAGTGGTTGGTTTATCTCTATACTCTGTTCTGTATTCTTTTCTGTCTCACATCTTTTTGATGCTTTTTCCTTGGAGGGGAGGTAGAGAAGTTATCCTCTTCTTTCAGGGGGTTCAGTTCAGTGGCTATAGAGCCGTCCGTTTATATTTCAAGTTGGTTATAACTACTGTTGCTCCTTAGAGTCTGCTTTGTCAATAGGTCACTGGAAGCTGGTGGGAAGTGCCACTGGTATATGTACCAGACTTCTGACATGCCCAGTCTCCATGCTGCAGGAAGAGGTGCACTACCCAGCGGTGCGGGACTGAACTTGAGTTCCTCAAGGAACAACAATTAGCAGGTAAGTCTAATTTCACTTTGTTGGAGGGGCTGGACGGGGAGGACCTTGGCACAGAGCTAGATCTGTAGGAGGAGTTGGAAGAAGGAGAGAGCTCAGAACAGGAGGATCAGGCCTGGATTGTTCGGGTTTTCTGCCGGGAGGAGCTATCAACACATCTTTATGCTTATGTTTATGCAATTTCTTGATATACTGCCCAGGCCGAAGAGCATCAAAGCAGTTTACAATCACTACAAACAGATACTGATACAATTCCTCGTCCCCAAAGGGCTCACATTCTATGTGTACCTTGGAGTCCCTCAAGGCCCTGAATAAGCCTGCTAACCTCCCGGCAGAGGAAGAGGTGCTGTAGGATCCGCTGTTGCAGGCGGTACAGAAATCACAGAAAGTCTTCCCAGTACAAGGAGTAGTAGGACAGATGATCCAGGATGAGTGGGATCTGCCAGAGGCTGGCCTTAAAGGGGTGCAATCCATGACATGCCTTTACCCACTGCCGGAGCAAGAACTAGCTCCTTTGATAGCCGAAAGTGGACGTAGCGGTGTTGGCGGCAGTAGAAGAGACCTTGACTTGTCTCCTGCAGCTGCAAGCCGTGGAACTAGTTCCGCGAGACCAGTACGTCTGCGGTCAATGCTTCATGTATTTTGTGGTGCCCAAAAGGAAGGTTCCTTTTGCCCAATTCTCATCTTCGAGGGCATGAAGTGCTGTCTTTGGGTACTGCATTTTCAAATGGAAATGCTGCGATCAGTAATAGTGGCGGTTGGAAGCAGAGAGTTTTTGGAGACTCTTGATCTCACAGAGGCATATCTGCACATCTGCACATTTCCATCCATCCAGAACATCAGCAGTTTCTCCACTTTGCGGTGCCAAGGGGCCATTTTCAGTTTCGAGCATTGCCGTTTGGTCTGGCGACCTCCCCCCATACCCTTCACCAAGGTCATGGTGATGATAGTGGTGGTAGTGGCAGCTCTCCGCAAGGAAGGGGTTCTCGCCCACCCTTACCTCGACGATTGGCTGATCCATGCGAAGTCCAGGGATGATAGCGAAAGAGCAACAGGGTGGGTGGGAGAGTTCCTTCAAAGTCTCGTTTTGGGGGGGGTCAACCTGGACAAGTGTCATTTATGGCCGGCCTGCATGGGCAGGATTTTCCTGCCGGATCGCCGGGTGCAGGAGCTTCAACAGTGGATACTGCAGTTCCTGAAGATGGCAAGACCGTCAGCGTGGCATTATCTGAAGGTTCTGGGGACCATGGCAGCCACTCTCAAGCTAGTTCCATGGGCAAGGGCACACATGCGATTGCTGCAGAGGGCTCTGCTCCATCAGTGGTCCCATAAGAGTCGACCCCTGCCCGCGGAGTGCCAGGAGAACCCTTGGTTGGTGGCTGCATGTGGGGAGCCTGGAAGGAGTCCCCGGTGTGGGTTCAGCTGATGACCGATGCCAGCCTGTCAGGTTGGGGAGCCCATTATGAAGGACGCTTTGTTCAGGGACAGGAGTCCGTAGGAGGCCCTGTGGTTGATCAACAGGCTCGAGATGTGAACGGTGACCTTGGCGCTAGAAGGTTTTGAGCCATGGTTACAGGAGAAGGTGGTCCAAGTCCTCTCGGACAATGTGACCACGATGGTTTACATCAACCGGCAAGGAGGCATGGGCAGTGCAGCCCTGGAGGAGGAGGCCAAAAGGCTGTTCGGATATGCAGAGATTTGTCTCCAGGCGTTATTGGTGGCGCACGTAGCAGGAGTTGACAGTGTGACGGCAGACTACCTTAGCCGAGTGTGCATGGACCCCGGATAGTGGCAGCTCAATCAGGAGGTGTTTGAGCAGGTGGTCCGCCGATGGGGCACACGGGTCATGGACCTACTGGCAATGGTCGAGTCGGCCAAGGCCTGCCGGTTTTTCATCAGAAGAAGAGGATGTCGGAGAGCCTGGATGCTCTAATTCAGCAGTGGCTCGAAGAGGCTGTTCTCTGTCCCCCCCCCCCCCCCCCCGTGGGTGCTCATAAGCTGGTTAGTGGAACAGAGGCGCACCGGGGATTTGTAATTCTGGTGGCACCAGACTGGGTGAGGTGCCCGTGGTATGCTGACTTGATTTGGATACTGGCGGATTGATTGTGGTGGCTTCCGGTTCGGAAGGACCTCTTGATGCAGGGGCCACTTCACATGCCCCAGGTGGATCAGTTCTCGCTTATGGCATGGCTGTTGAAAGGACAAGGTTGAAGAAAGGATGATCGGGCTTGGGGATGGCAACCTTGCTAAGGCCCAGAGGAGGTCTATGAACCTGGCATGCATCTGTGTAGGGCACATATTTGAATCGTGGTGCAGAGAGGCAGGCGCGCCCTTCCACTGCCTCCATCCCAGACATCTTGGCGTTCTTGCAATCCAGTTTTGATAAGGGTCTAGCCGCCAGTTCCTTGAGGGTGTGGCGATTTTCTGGTTATCACGGGAAAGTCCACGGTGTGCCATTGGGTATACACCCAGATGTGCTGAGCTTCCTAGGGGCGGTGACCCACCTCCGTCTGCCAAAGAGGGCAGTGGTACCACCTTGGGATCTCAATCTGGTGCTGACGGTGCTTTCTGGGGAACTCTTTGAGCCATTGAGTGAAGCTTCCCTGAAGGAATTGACTCTGAAAATTGGTATTTCTAGTGGCGATTTGCTCAGCATGCAAGATTTTGGAACTTCAGACCCTGTCATGCCAGGAACAATTCATTTCCTTCTCCAAGGAGAAAGTGGTCCTGCGCCTGGTATCTTCATTTTTGCCCAAGGTGATTTCAACATTTCATGTAAATCAGGCTGTTTCCTTACCAGCTCTGGCGAGAGCGGATATGGGCCCTGCCATTCCACAGCTGTGCCACCTGGATGGTAAGAGTCCTGCGAAGGTATGTGAAAAGGGCATCATCCTTTCGGAGATCGGACAGTCTGTTGGTTCTGTTTGGCGGGCCACACAAAAGGGAGGCGGCAGCTAAGGCCTCCATTTCCAGATGAATCAGTGAGGCAATCACGTCCGTATATATCTTGAAGGGTAGAGCAGTGCTGGAGGGGTTGCAGACGCATTCCACAAGGGCTCAGCAGTCTCATGGGCAGAGTATAGTTTAGTTCTGCTGGTGGAGATCTGTAGGGCGGTATACTTTCTCTGAACATTTTCGCCTGGATGCCCAGGCGGCGGGGATGCTCATTTCAGATCGTCAGTGCTTCAGGCTGGTTGTACAGGTCCCTCCCATTAGTTTAACTGCTCTGATACATCCCAGAGGTGTGGGACTGGACTGGAGAGACAATAAGGAAAGAGAAATTAGACTTACTGCTAATTGTTGTTCCTTGAACTCCATTTCAGTCCCGGAATCCTCCCTGAGTGCTTTCTGTGATGATCTGTGCACACCCCGTTCTTGAAGCTGGTTCTCTTGGTGGAGGAAGTGGCCAGGGGGAGCCGGGGAGGGGAGGGGTGTGTAATCGGCGTTTGGGGGGAGGGGGCGACAGACCAGAAGAGCTGACCGTTGCTTGCTCCCTGCTGATTGGAGTTGCTCAGGTGCTCAACAGGTAGGCCTTTCTATCCTGAAGGGAGGGACGGAGTATCCTTCCCAGGGGATGGAGGGGTACTAGTTATTTAGACATAGAAGTGTTTGTTGCATGTTTAACTTGTTGCCCCTCTGAGTGTTTTGCCAATAGGTACTGGGGCTGGTAGGCAGTGCCAGCTGCATGTGTACACTTTTTTTTGTTTTTTTTTTAAAGTGTGATCAAGTCAGTGTTGACTCATAGCGACCCAGCTACCTATGAGTTTTCTTGGCAATGTATCACCGGAAGTACATTACCAGCCTTTTCTTCCAAGGCAATGGAGGATAAAGTGACTTGCCCAAGGTCACAAGGAGTGCCAGTGGGAATCGAACCCTTGATCTTCTGGGTATGAGGCAGTTGCTCTAACCACTAGGCTATTCCTCCACTATGTGTACACTAGTGTCATCAAAAAGATGACATGCTTAGTCTCCAAGCTGCTGGAAGAGGTACACTACCCAGGGGTGCGGGACTGGACTGGAGTTCCTTAAGGAACAATAATTAGCAGGTAAGTCTAATTTCTCTTTATTTTTCTGTTATAAACTGCGTTATGGTTCTTGCTTTTTCTTTTTGAACATATATTTTGCATCCACAGAACCCCCTTCCTCAACAGTGAGTGCAGAACAGAACCAGAATATTCACCCACAGAACTCAATATCTTAAAAACAAAAAACAAACATTATCCAGTATGAGGCATATTGTGAACTAATGCAAAACCCTACAACAAAGTCGCTGAATATCTATACAGCAAATCTACCATACCATACCAGCAACAACTTCCGAAACTCGCATAAGGAGGCCATCCAAATAAAAGCATCACTGTAAATACTATAGTGGGCCCTGGAACACCCAAACACCTATTTGGACAGTTGAACAATTCAGATTGCTACAGTATAGATCCCTACATACAAATGCCATGTTAACAGAACACCTGGTCTTGGTCACATACTCAAAACACAGACCCTCACCAAGTACAGAATAAGTGACTGTAACCTAAAAATAAAATACTTAGATAAAAAACTAAACTGCAACCTCAAGAAGACAGATTCTGCATACAGTGCAATACCAGAGAAATAGAAGGAGATGCATTTCCATGTACTGTATAAAATAGATAGCACCAAGTCTGGTCATTAAATTGAAAGTAAACTTCTCTTCTAACTTTGTCTGACCATTTTATTCTCTGATCATGTAGGTCCCAATCTGAGGTTTCTGCTTTTCTGTCTCCCAGTGCACCCTCCTGTCTATTTCCCCCCAGAGACAGCACAAGGGTGATGCAGGGCCATGTGTAGAGACTCACTGCGGCATCATTTGCATAAATTTAGTATACTTTATTTTAAAACGTATATGCTACCCATCTAAAATCCTAGGCAGCTTATAAACATACACATTCACTTTAGTAAAACAAACATAATAAAACATGGAATTTGATTAATGAAAAGTTACTTACACAGCCCCTCCCCTCCCCCAATCAAACCATTATAAGTATCCGCACATCAGATTTATTTTGCTATGTCCAGATTATTGATAAGGAGGGAAGATATAAAATGAGAAACTAATCCTGGTAGCCATGAAGTCAAACGCTGGATTGAATTGTTAAAGCTGGAAAAGTCCGGAACTCAGAAGCAGTGACATCGTCAGGCTACTAAACAAAATTAAACTGAGACGTTACATTTTATTCTCTGATCATGCTGGTCCCGATCTGAGCTTCTGCTTTTTTGTCTTCTCTTAACTCTTTCTATGGTCTATAGTCCATCTGTCATTTCTTCTCTTTTGTTTTCTTTATTTCTGTCCATCAGCCTTTTTCTAGTCCCAGTAACTCTTCCCAGTATCAGCCCCATTCCAGTCCTCCCTCCCAGTACCTTCCAATGTCAACTTGCATTCCCATGACTGCACTGGTGTCCATGCCCTTCCAGTCCCCCTCCTTCCCTCTGTCCAGCCCCTTCTAGTCCAAATGCCATGGCATCCACTTCCTTCCAGTCCCATTCCCCCATCCTCCTGCATCAGCCCATTTGTAACCCTAGCCCCAGTTTTCTTCCACGGCCAGCAACTCTATCTTCTCCTCCCCCCCCCACCCATCAACCTATTTCTAGTGATAGCCCTCCCCCACCCATCAGCCTATTTCTAGTGCTAGTCCCTCCTCACCTCCATTACCAGTGCTAGCCCCCTAATCAGCCCATTCCCATTACCAGCCCCTCCCTCAATCAGCCCATTCCCAGTCCTAGCCTTCCCTAATCAACCCACTACCAGTCCTAGCTCCCCCTGATTTGCCATTATAACCCTAACCCGCACTGTCTCAACCCTTTGTCCAGCATCTGCCCTCCTATCTCTTCCCTTTGTCTTTCTTTGTCCTCCCCCTGTCCCCACTCCCTCCACCTGCACCTCTCATCTGGCGGCGGCAGCACTTTGGTTGTTTTTATTTTAGATTTTTCCACCTCTGGCCTGTCTCTGCCTAACCCGCTGCTTTTTTTCCCTTAAGAATGCTTGCAGTGAGGGAAAAAAAGCAGTGGGAAGGCAGAGAAGGCTAGAGGCAGCAAAAGTTTAAACGAAAACAGCTGGAGTGCCGCCGTTGCCCCCGCCCCTCGTATCAGCCTAATTGCTTGCAGGGTTCCTGCAAGCGATCAGGCTGATTTGTCTGACGCCGGCATGCCGACTCGGTTTTAATTTTAGATTTTGCAGCCTCTAGCCTGCCTCTGCCTTTCCATGTGGGAAATCAGAGGCAGGTCAGAGGCTGTAAAATCTAAAATTAAAACACAGCTGGAGTGATGGCATCAGAGTGCCACCCCCATCAGAGTGCTGCCTGAGGCCATCGCCTCAGGTGGCCTAATGGAAGAACAGTCCCTGCCTACATAGAAACTCCATGCTAACAGAACATGTAGCCTTAGTCGCACATGCAGAACAGAGGTAATATATTCCCTACTTGGTGAGTGAAGATCTAATGCAAAACTAAAAACACATATGTAGACAAAAATGCTTTTACCCATTGCTCTTAGGTTTACAGGATTTCTTTCCCAAAATTATACTTTACTCCAGAGTGAGGCGAGAGAGAGAGAACTCTCAACATGCAAGCATCTGCATTGTTGGCAGAAACTAACATAATGGCTCAGTGCAAGTAGCATGAGCACAACTAAATGCCACCTCAGTGGGTGGCCTTAGTTGCACTGGCAGTGGTTTTGCCACGTTGAAATGAACTAACTGCAGGGGGATGTAACTGTCTCCCTGCAGTTAGCCTACGGCCCCGTGTAATCAACCTCTGAAATTCATTACTGGAGGATGTAGTAAAAGCTGTTAGTGTAGCTGCATTTAAAAAAAAAAGGGGGGGGGGGTGGGCATGTTCCTAGAGGAAAGGTCCAGGAATCCATTATTAAGCACCTGTAAAATCCACTGCTTGTGCTGGAACAAGCATCGTGGAACCTGTGTGCCTTTTTGGGAACCTGCCAGGTACTGGATTAGCAGTTTCCCAGAAGACGCAGGTTCCACAGTGCTTGTATTGGGACAAACAGTGGATTTCCCGGGTCCCCTTTTAATAATAGTTTATGGACCTTTCCTCCAAGAACTTATCCAAACCTTTTTTAAACCCAGCTACACTAACAGCTTTTACTATATCCTCCGGTAATGAATTCCAGAGTTTGATTACGTGTTAAGTGAAAAATATTTTCTCTTATTAGTCTTACATGGGTTACACTGTAGCTTCATTGCATGTCCCTAGTCTTTCTATATTTTGATTGATAAACATAGATTGATTGTTTACACCGTTCCACTCCATTCATTAATTTATAGACCTCTATCATATCTCCCCTCTGCCGTCTCTTTTCCAGGTTGAAGAGCCCTTACCTCTGTAGCCTCTCCTTGTAGGGGTATCCTTCCATCCCCTTTATCATTCTGGTGGCTCTTCTCTGTACCCTTTTCTAATTCTTCTATATCCTTTGAAGATATAGCATTCAGAATTGCACACAATATTTGAGGTGCTGTCGCACCATGAACGATGCAGAGGCATTATAATATTCACTGCGATGGCAGTGGGGGTGTACTTTTGACCGCTTGGCCAGAATGAACAAATAGCTTGCTTGATTTCTTTGAGCATTTCATCATCTAACAAAGGTTACAGCACAGTAATAATAATGTGTGATTTCAATTACCCCAGTATCGACTCGGTCAGTGTCACGGCAGGACATGCTAAGGAGATAAAGTTCCTAGATGAAATAAATGACTGCTTTTTGGAGCAGCTGGTTCATGAACCGACCATAAGGGAAGCCATATTGGATCTAGTCCTTAGTGGAACACCAGATCTGGTGCAAGAGATAAGGGTGTTGGGGCCACTTGGCAATAGTGATCATAGCATGATCGCGTTTGATTTAATTAGTGGAGGAGGGATGGAAACAAAATCCACAGTAGTACCTTTAAACTTTTGAAAGGAGATTATGATAAAATGAGGAAAATAGTTAAGAAAAAGCTATAAGGAGCAGTTGCCAAGCTTTAAAGACTTACATCAAGCTTGGGGGGTGGTGAAAAATACTATCTTGGAAGCCCAGACCAGCTGTATTCCACGCTTTAAGAAAAGTGGAAGGAAGTTCAAATAACTGCCAGCATGGTTTAAAGGTGAGGTCAGAGAGGCTGTTGCCAAAAAAACATCTTTCAGGAAATGGGAAATAAAAGAGCCAAACGACGAAACCTGGAAACAGCACAAGCACTGGCAAGTTAAATGCAAGGCATTGATAAGGCAGGCAAAGGGAGAATTTGAGAAGACGTTTGCTGCGGAAGCAAAAATGCGTAATAAAGACTTTTCAAGTACATTGATAGCAAAAAACCTGTGAGAGTCAGTTGGTCCATTAGATGATAGAGGAGTTAAAGGGGCACTAAGAGGCGAAACAGGCGATAGCGGAGAGACTGAATTCTTTGCTTCAGTCTTTACTGAGGAAGATGTAGGGATGTTACCCATGACTGAAGTGGTATTTAAAGGTGCGGAAGAATTAAAGGAAATATCGATACATTGGGAAGATGTATTACAACTATTTGATAAATTGAAGAGCAGCAAATCACCTGGACCGGATGATGTACATTCAAGGGTGTTGAAAGAACTGAAATATGAGATTGCAGACCTGCTATTAGTAATCTGTGAACTATCATTAAAATCATCTGTAATACCTGAAAATTGGAGGATAGCCAATATAACACCAATTTTTAAAAAGGGTTCCAGGGGTGATCCGGGAAACTACAGACCGGTGAGCCTGACGTCACTACTGGGAAAAATGGTAGAAACCATCATAAAGAACAAAATTGCTGAACATGTAGCTAGTCATGGCTTAATGGGAGACAGGGAAGGTCTTGTCTTACTAATCTGTTGTTTTTTTTGAAAGTGTGAATAAACAGGTAGACAAAGATGAGTCAGTTGATATAGTGTATTTGGGCTTTCAGAAAGCCTTTGACAAGGTCCCTCATCAGATTCTTTTGGCAAAACTAAAGAGTCAAGGGATAGAAGGCAGTGTACTATTGTGGATCAGGAACTGGTTAAAAGATGGAAAGCAGAGGGCCAATTTTCCCAATGGAGAATAGTGGTGTACCCCAGGGATCTGTGCTGGGTCTGCTGCTTTTTGTCATATTCATAAATAACCTCACTCATTATTCCCTTTTCCAGGTCATCAAATTTTCAGATGAGACAAAACTATTTAAAATGGTTAAAACCCAAGAGGATTGTGGAAAATTGCAAGAGGATCTTGATAAATTGGAAGACTGGGCATCCAAATGTCAGATGAAATTTAATGTGGACAAGTGCAAAGTTATGCACCTAGGGAAGAACAACCCAAACTATGGTTACACGATGCAAGGTTCTACATTAGGAACCACCACCCAGAAAAAAGATTTAGGCGTTGTCGTGGATAACATGTTAAAACCCTCCACCCAGTGTGCAGCGGTAGCCAAGAGAGCAAATAGAATGCTAGGTATCATAAGGAAAGGAATGGAAAATAAAACAAAGGATGATAATACCTCTGTATCGTTCGATGGTATGACTGCACCTTGAATATTGTGCAATTCTGGTCGCCGTATCTTAAAAAGGATATAGCGTTATTAGAAAAGGTTCAGAGAAGAGCCCCCAAAATAGTAAAGGGGATGGAAGGATAGCCCTATGAAGAAAGGCTAAAAAGGTTAGGGCTCTTTAACCTGGAAAAGAGATGGCTGAGGGGAGATATGATAGTAGTCTATAAATTAATGAACGGAATAGAACGGATAAACGTAGATCGATTGTTTACGTTATCAGAATATAGAAAGACTAGGGGACATGCAATGAAGCTACAGGGTAAACTATTTAAGACAAATAAGAGAAAATATTTTTTCACTCAACATGTAATCAAACTCTGGAATTTGTTACCAGAGGATGTAGTAAAAGCTGTTAGTGTAGCTGGGTTTAAGAAAGGTTTGGAGAGGTTCCTGGAGGAAAGGTCCATAAACCATTATTAAAAAGGGACCCAGGATATCGGTGCTTGACCCAATACAAGCATTGTGGAACCTGTGTCTTGGGGAAACTGCTAGGTACTTGTGACCTGGATGGACCTTGGTCTGACCCAGTATGGCATATCTTATGTTCTTTGTTTTATTCTCCATTCTATTCCTTATGATTCCTAGAATTCAGTTTTGCTTTCTTGGCTATCACTGCACACTGGGCAGATGGTTTCAACGTGTTATCCACGATGACATCTGAATCTTTTTCCTGGGTGTTGGTTTCTGTTGTGGAACCTTGCATCATGTAACCATAGTTTGGGTTGTTTTTTCCTAGGTGTATAACTTGCACTTGTCCACATTAAATTCCATTTGAATGTCCAGCCTTCCAATTTATTTATTTATTTAACCGATTTTATATACCGTCTTTCTACAAATCAAGACGGTTTACATAAAACATTTAAAATAGTGTTTCCACTGTTTACATAGAACAAAGTAACATATATATATATATAAGATAACAATGAGAACTAATCATAAAAATAAAACTATTTACAAGGTATTTACCGAGATATCAGTTGTCAGTATGAAGGTTTAGAAGGGGTCGGGGGAAAGCAGATAAAGGTTAGAAGCTAAGGTGGAAGGGAAAAATGTTCCTGAAAGAGGAGGGTTTTTAAGTTCTTTCGGAACTCGAGGTGAGTTCTAGAGTTCCGCAGCTCATGGGGAAGGGAGTTCCATAGGGTAGGAGCATAGAGGGAAAAGGCCCTGTTACAGGTATATTGTTTACTATATCTTGTGGCTGTTGGGATAGAGATGAGGTTTTTGGTAATAGTACGGCGGGTTCTAAAGCTAGAAGAGAGGGGAATGAGAGGGGAAAGGCATGGAGCTGATTCGTTGGAGATGATTTTATGTATGAGGGTAAGCACTTTGAACTTAATCCTGCAGTAGATGGGGAGCCAGTGGAGGTCATATAGGATTGGTGTGATGTGTGATCGCCTGGGAATGTTGGTTGAGTCGTGCGATCATGTTCTGGGCAAGTTGGAGTGGTTGTATAGCGTTCTTGGGAAGGCCATGATAGATTAGGTTGCAGTAATCAAGAGAAAGGGGTTGTGAGGGCTTGACAGACAGATTGAAAAGAAGTGGGGCTTAAGAGGGGTTTGAGATTCCGGAGGGTACGTAGTTTTGCATATATTGTATTAGTGGTTCTCTTTATTTGATTAGTGAAAGAGAGGTTCTGATCGAGGATGATACCAAGATACTTCACCTGTTTTTTTTATAGTAAGGGTGAAATCTCTAATAGTGATAGTTGGAGGGGGGGTGTATGAGGTAGCGGAGAACACCTGTAGCACTTCAGTCTTAGCTTGGTTAATTGGAAGGTTATGTTGAAATAGCCATGATTTCAGTGTGAATAAGCAATCACTTAGATTAGAGAAGTCGAGGTTGGAGAGATTAAATGGGGTGAAGCACATCATGTCATCCACATATAATTGGTACTGAATGCCAAAGCTCTGAAAGATATTGCAAACAGGTTGAAGGAAAATATTGAAAAGGTGAGCAGAGAGGCTAGATCCTTGGGGGACACCTTGTTTTAGTGTAAATGGGAGAGAGATATCATTGCCAATATGGACCTGTTGGGTTCTGTCATCTAAGTAGGATCGGAACCAGTTTAGGGTTGTGCCTCTTAGCCCTATTTCATGGAGCCTGCATAAGAGTTGATGGTGAGGAAGGGAGTCAAAAGTGGCAGATAGGTCAAGGAATATGAGTAGGCATCCTTGGGTAGGATTCTGGGTGTGCAAGTACAGGGAGTCTAGTAGGGAGGTAAGGAGGGTTTCGACACCATGGTTCTTTTTAAAACCGTGTTGGAATAGGTCGAGGGGAGAGTGATCATCAATATAGTTTTGAAGTTGGGTTTTAACTAGTTTCTCGGCTATTTTGGCAAGAAAAGGGATGCTAGATATAGGTCTGTAGGAGGTAGGGGAAGTGGGGTCAAGTTTAGTTCCTTTTAGTATAGGCCTGATAGTGGCGCGTTTAAGAGGAGGTGGAACAAAACCAGTTTGGAGGGAGGTTTGTATAATAGATAGGATGTAGGGGCTGAGGGAATCTCTAGTAGATTTGATCCAAGGGACAGGACAGGGGTCAAGGGCAGAAGTGGAGGTATTCAGGTCTTTTATAACATTGGAGACATTTTCTAGAGTGATGGGATCGAATTCGTTCCAAGAAGTTAGGAGGGTAGGTTCTGGAGGTTGGGTGCTGTAGTCAGGAGTAAACTAGGGGTTATTGATTGAGGAGGGAGGAAGGAATTTAGAGGTATGGTGGTTGGCAATAGTTTGTGCAGATATTTTCGGGGGTTGGTCCTGCGGTAAAGGTTCATTTATTAAGGATTTCGCTATAGAGAAAAGTTCCCTAGGTTTATTGAGAGACCGTTGGATTATGTTTCATTATATTCCCTTTTATGGTTGAGGGTTTCAGAGCAGTAGGTTTGGAGTTTATTTATGTAGGCAGAATGTGCATTGGGATTATCTGAGCATCTCCAGATACGTTCCAAACGCCTAAGTTCTCTTTTGAGACTTCTTAGTTTTGTAGAGAACCAAGGTGCTCTATTGCGGTGCTTTTGAGAGAATTCTTTAGGTGGGAGGAGAGAGGCTGCAGATAGGATTTCATTCCGTTTGGAGATGTGAGACTCTTGATTAAGTCCCATATCTTTTACTTGGTCGAGGGATGGGATCGTTTGCTCTAGGAAGATGGGCGCATTGAATTGTCTAAATTTACGAGTGTGTTGAGGGTGGGTAGGAGGATGAGCTTTGTGAGTAGAGTAGGGGAAGGAAAAGAGGATGAGAGCATGATCAGACCAAGGAATAGGTTGAATGGTGTGAAGGATTTGTTCAGCGAATGGAGCTTGTTGTGGAATAAATATTAAATCAAGGATGTTTCCTTTGTAATGTGTAGGATGATTTAGGATTTGAGTGAAGTAGAGGGCATTCATAGCTTGGAGGAAGGTAGACGATTGATTAGGGGTTATGGAGTGTAAATTTAAATCACCTAAGATTATGAGCGGGCATAAGGCAGAGGGGGGGGGGGGGGAGCAGGCTGTGTCTAGAATCGTGGAGAGGTCGGATGAGACTTTCTGGGGTGCACGGTATAAGAGGTGTAAAGATAGGGTAGAGTTAGAGACTGTTATGGTGTCCATGCCTGATGTTGAGGTAGACTCAACTATAGAAAGTTGTAGGTTAGATCTGGCAATAATAGCTACACCTCCACCTCTGCCTTGTGTTCTGTTACAGGTATATATTGAGTATGCATTAGGACAAAGTTGGTTTATTAGAACCATGTCAGTGTCTTGAAACCAGGTTTCATTGAGGCAAAATATATCGAGGTCATAGTAAGTTATGAGGTCAGTGAGTAAGGGGATTTTATTTCTGGCAGAGCGAACATTGAGTAGGGCACATTTGAGGGGGGATAGGGGATGTTGGAGGTTTGGGCTTAAGGTTGGGAGTTATGTTAATGGGTATGAGTTTGCAAGTACGGTAATGGGGGTTATGAAAAGGGTGAGATAGAGGTGGTGGGAAGTATAGGTGTCTGGGAGAGTGGATTATAGGAATGGGGATATTATGTGTCAGAGAGTGCATAGGGGAGGGTGAACAAAGTGAGGTATAGTATGATGAGGGCAAGCCTGAGTGCAAATGAGCAGGAGTTAGGAGGGGCCATTCTGGAAGGAAGGACAGGATCTGGTTGAAGGAAAGGAGGGAGGGAAGAGGTCTAATTGGAAATATGCCAGTTCAGAAGAGTGAGAATGGAATAGTAAATGTTACAAAGAGTTAGATACTTTTAAATTAGCAGAGATGAATGAACATTGAATTGAGGTAATGGAGTAGAAACAAATGTTACTTAAATTGACATTGAGTACAAAGGCAAATGTTACATTAAGTTGGGATTGAGTACAGTTGAAACAAATGTAGCATTTAATAGTTGTAACAGTGTAGTAGCTGTTAATTTTAGAGAGCAGTGGATGAGACAATAATTGGTTACATTGAAGCACAAGTTAGCACAGTGAGAGTTAGGTAGTTATGCATAAAGAGTAAGGGGAGGCTACCAATTAGCTGGAGAATACAAAATATATTAGGAAAGAAAAGTGAAAAGGTGTTGCTTACAATTGAAGCTGGAGAGGGCTCAAATTGGAGTTAGAACGTGAAGCTGCTGTGGTTAGAAGAGGCAGATGGCACACAATCATGTAGTGATGAGTTCCACGCCTAAGGGCCACGCCAAAGGGCTCTCTGGCGAGGCCCTCAGGCGCGGGCACGCCTTCAGCGTGCTGCTGCTTTTATTGCTGAGTTCTGGTCCCCGATTGGGCTGGGGGAGGTGCGGGAGGAGCAAGCGTGCTCTGCCCTCGGTGCTGCAAGATCGATGGTGTCCGGAGAGGAAGAGGGACTCCCGGCAGCGTGCTACTGCTTTTATTGCTCAGTTCTGGTCCCCGATTGGGCTGGGAGAGGTGCGGGAGGAGCAAGCGTGCTCTGCCCTCGGTGCTGCAGGATCGATGGTGTCCGGAGAGGAAGAGGGACTCCCGGCAGCGTGCTGCTGCTTTTATTGATTAAGGTCCTCTAGCATTTTTTCACAATCCTCGGGTTTTAACAACTTTGAATAATTTTGTGTCAGCTGCAAATTTGATTACCTCACTTGTTCCCATTTCCAGGTCATTTACGAATACAGTATGTTAAAAAGCAGTGGACCCTGCATAGATCCCTGGGGTACACATTTCTATGTTTCTATTGTTCAGGAAGAGAGCCTCTTTCAATTGAAAGCAAGTTCTGCTACAAGGGGACATGAGATGAGGGTGAAGGGAGATAGATTTAGGAGTTATATGCGGAAATATTTCTTTGCGGAAAGAGTAGTGGATCCGTGGAATAGTCTCCCAGTGGAGGTGGTAGAGATGAGGACAGTAACTGAATTCAAAAAAGCATGGGACAAACACAGAGGATCTCTAAAGGTAAAAAGGGAACTGTTGTAGTTGTTGATATGGAAGGACAGACTAGATAGACCATGTGGTCTTTTTCTGTCATCATATTTCTATGTTTCTACACCACTATTCACCTTTCTTCCTTGGGAAAATTGGCCATTTAGCCCTACCCCCTCTGCTTTCTATCTTTTAACCAGTTCCTGATCCACAATAGTACACTGTCTCCTATCCCATGCCTTTTTAATTTCGCTAACAGTCTCTCATAAGGGACCTTGTCAGGCTTTCTGAAAATCCAGATACACTATATCAACTGACCCACCTTTGTCTACCTGTTTGTTTATACCTTCAAAAAAATATAACTGATTAGTAAGACAAAACCTTCCCTGGCTAAAGCCATGTTGGCTTTCTCCCATTAAACCATGATTATCTACACGTTAAGAAATGTTCTTAATGGTTTCTACCATTTTTCCCGGTACTGACGTCTTGCTCAGTGGTCTGTAGTTTTCTGTATCACCCTTGGAACCCTTTTTAAAAATTGATGTTACTTTGGCCATCCTCCAGTTTTCAGATATTACTGATGATTTTAGTGATTAGTTCACAGATTAGTAATAGTAGGTATTCAATCTCATTTTTCAGTTCTTTCAACACCCTTGGATGTATATCATCTGGTCCAGGCGATTTGCTACTCTTCATTTTATCAAATAGTTGTAATACATCTTCCTGGTTTATTGATATTTCTTTCAATTCTTCTGCTGCATCAGCTTTAAATACCATTGCAGACAATTCCTACCTACTTTCCATCTGCTACATCACTCACATTCCCCATAATCTCAACCTCCCACTCAATCCACCTAATGCTTATACCAGGCAAAGAAAGACTCTGCTTATTACTCATGCGCACTCTCCCACCACCAACCCCATATCCCTCCACATCCACACTGAATTGTACATTAATGAACTCGCGCTCAATCAAGAACAAGATTCAAATTATTGGAGACCTCGTCACAGAGAATGACCTTGACATACTCTGCATAATGGAATCCTGGCCTTCTGAAATGGACTCAGTTTTAGTGAACCAACTCACACCCTAGGGGTACAACCTCTTTCACTGCCCAAGATGCCACCAACAAGGAGTCATCGTCCTCATTCTATTCAAATCCCACCACAACTTCCACACCTAGACCTACGAAAGCACAAACGGAATAGACACCCTCTCCATCATAAATAAGCTACTTCCAGGAACAAGTAGGAAGTCGGTCCTCGCACATATGGGTGACATTGATGCAGACGGAGCCCGTGCGGAGCATTTTCCCAGCTTTTAAGGAAAGCCTTTGTGAATGTTACCTTGCATGCATGGTCCCCTTTCTACCCAAGGGTGCCATCTTGCTCAGTCTCCCTTTTTTTTCCACGGAGCCGAATGGATGCTTGTCCTGTTTCCCTGGAAAACTTTCTCCAAGATTATCCTTAAGTTTGTTTTTTTTTTTCTTCACGGTTTGCATATCTATTCCTCTTCCCGCCTCAAACTGGTGCCGACCCTGATGCAGTTTTTCTCCCTTTCTTTTTTGATGAGGCTTGTCTTGACCGGCATTAATGCCCTTTCTTCGCCCAGGGGTCGTCAACCCCAGCTGGGTGTCTCCCATCATGTCTCCAGTGGGTTCAAAAAATGTGACCGCTGCAGTCAAACAATGCTGTCACAGACGTTCACAACTGCTACCTATGCTGCCTGGGCTCGGACCACGACAGCACCACCTGCGACCTGTGGAAGGCCTTGACTCTGAAAACCAACAAGAAACGGTCAACATTGCAGGGGAAGATGTCCCCGTGATCTGACTCTGCTCTGGCTAATCCCGATGCTGAGCTCCAAGCCCAGCATTTCCCGCGAGACCCAGGCATTCTAGGAGTCCTGCAGTGGCGGCTTCTCAGAAAAAGGAAAAAATCCTCGAAGCCAGTCTAGGTTCCACTGGTGAAACCCATTAAGGTACCGCAGAGGGATTCGGGCGACTCCGAGCAGCGCCCCCCACCCCCCCGGTTCCTTGGAAGGAGTCCTCGGCTGACAGACCATGCGAGGCGCTTTGAGGCCGTGGTCGTCTTCGAGGACGTACTCATGAGTATCAGCACCAGGCCCGAAAACCCTGGTGCCTGCACTGAAAGCTGCAGAGCCTTCTGGTCTCTAAACTAGAATGGTGTCCCTGGAGCAGAATATCGCTGCCATCCTGGCCCTGCAGCATTTATTTCATAAATGCGATGTCAGACGTTGGCCTCAATTAAGTAATTCAGTTTCCAACACACAATAAAGGTAATGCCCTAGACCTTATATTCCTCCAAATAAATACCATCCAAGAGACTTGCTACTCCACCCCAATAACCACCCTGCTACCATGGACAAACCATTTTCTTATAGAATTTCCACTACCTAATATACCCACTAGAACTGCAATGGATAAAACCCCAACAATTCATAATAAATTTAAGACATTTGATAAAAAAATAGTTTCTAGATAACGCTCTTCCTTATATTGACAACTCACTCACTAATCTGGATGACATTATACAAAACTGGAACGCAACTATATCCAATGCTGCCATAGCGCCAGTCAGTAACAGAAACGCAAATAAAAAAACCACACATATATCTGGTACACATCAGATGTAAGAAAACTGAAGCAGAAATTAAGAAACTTAGAACATAAATGGAGACAAACAAAATCAGAAAATGATAAATCTCTATACCTGCAGACCCTAAAATGAAAGAGAGAAAACCACACAAAATCACTTAACAGACCGAGAGCTATTTTCTATAGCGAAAGCTCTAACAAAAACATACACACCTGAGAACGATAAAATAACATTACACCCACAATTGCTAGCAAACCATTATTTCACTCACTCAGATCAGAACGAAACTCCAACTAACACAGAGTCCTCGTACTCAATTTCTCAAAATAGTGCAACATGGTCTACATTTTATGCGATAGACAATAAACATCTCAAAAATATAATAACCAACATCAGTACAACTACCTCCCCCATTAACCCCTGCCCAGTCAGTTGGTTAAAAGCATCCAAAGATGAGATTACTTCAATCAAGGAGATAGTAAATTCCTCATTGATACGAGGATACATGCCTACTGCCTTAAAACAGGCCACAATCCGCCCTACACTAAAATCCACAACATAGTAACATAGTAAATGATGGCAGATAAAGACCAGCATGGGTCCATCCAGTCTGCCCAGCAATGGACAAACATCTACCTAACTCATATCGACCAATTTCAAGTTTACCATTCCTAACGAAGGTCGTAGAAAAAGTTGTTCAGTTATGACTACAGGACTTCATTGAACTAAATGCACCCCTGGACACGAATCAACACTGGTTTAGACCACAACATAGTGTTGGGACTCAAATGCTATCAGTCATAGATAAACTCATATGTGGCATAGATAACAGTAAACATGCCTTTATTCTAATTTTTATAGACATTAAAGCAGCCTTTGATAGCATAAACCACAGACTGCTCATACAGAGACTAAAACAAATTGGTCTGCAAGGGATAGTCATAAACTGGTTTACATCCTACCTATCCAACAGAATGCAACAGGTCAGAATAGGGCAAGACGACTCGTCCATCTTTACTCAGAACCAAGGTATCCCACAAAGATCCTCCTTATCTGCCCTACTCTTTAATATTTACCTGCAGCCCTTTTGCAATATATTCAAAAAGCATAACATTAGCTATCATCTTTATGCTGATGATATTATGATGTACCATCCTATAGATTCTAAAAACCCAGATCACTCCCAAATTATCACATGCTTGAATGACATAACAGGCTGGCTCAATGACCATAACCTCAAAATTAACCTAAAAGAAACTGAAGTTCTTTGTCTCTGGAAATCGAAACTTCACCCCCCAAACAAAATCCTACTACAAGAGACAGAAATTGAAGTAAAGGATCAGGTCAGATATCTAGGTGTAGTGTTAGATCAAACATTTAAGCATGGCCCCTCACATAAAAACCATTACAAAATGTAGATACTTCAAATTACGAACACTCCAACTACTTAGACCATTGCTAGAAGAACATGACTTCAGAACTGTCCTTCAGTCATTAATAACTCCTCACATAGACTACTGCAACAGTATTTTCCAGGGATTCCCTAAAAAAACCACACACCAGCTCCAACTAGCACAAAACTTGGCTGCACGAATTTCTTCAAAATCTAGATGCACAGATCACATCACTCCTATACTCCATGACCTTCACTGGTTACACTGGTCAACATTGAAATCGTTACTGACTTTAAAAGGCCCTAATCTGTAGTATCTTGGTGAGCTGAACACGAATATAACATTTAAAAAATTTTATTGGCTCTCGTTTTGAAGATATTGCATGTAGTTCATTTTTGACGTTTCACCGTATAAATTTATCCAGTAGGACATCAACATCCCAAATAAGCCTTGAATGATGTAATATTGAATCACATTGTATAATACCAGCCTGCACACATCATCCAGAGTTGATTGCATCATTTTCTGATGCAATGCAATACTACTGCCAGACGGCTGCTGAAGCCATCTGACGTCAGCAGTGTACTATACGCAGTCGGAAAGGTTGAGCATTTAAAATATTTCAGACTGTGTGCAAGACAGTTTAAGCTACTGTTACATGTAACTTTTATTAATCATATATAATTTTAGCCATTTAGGTACAATACAATGCCGCGAAAGTGCGTTAATACCGTTGACAATTTCTGCTACATTTGTGAGGAAGTGACATTTGCCAACCAGAAGAAAAGTATCACGTCTCAACTGAAGAAGGCATATCATCTTTACTTCGGATGCAAGATTGGTGACCAAGACAAGCCTTGCGCTCCACATATATGCTGCGCTACATGTGCAACACAGCTTTCACAGTGGTTGAATTGCAAAAAACCATCAATGCCGTTTGCAGGTCCCATGGTGTGGAGAGAGCCAAACAACCACATAAATGACTGTTACTTCTGCTTGGTAGTTCCTATTTCCAGCGGAATAACGAAGCAAAAGAAGTTGAGCATAGTCTACCCAAACATTCTGTCTGCATTGAGACCAGTTCCACATAGTAAGGGACTTCCTATTCCAGAACCTCCATCAGAATATTCTCTTGATTCATCTGATGAGGACAAGGGTGAGCCGACCTGTTCTCCTGGTCTGTCAGCATGCAGTGACCCAGATTTTCACTGGGATGCATTATCAACGGCACACAGAATAACACAGGAAGAACTAAATGACCTGGTTCGTGATTTGGATTTATCCAAGAACAAGGCAGAATTGCTAGGATCAAGACTCCAACAATGTAATCTAGAAGATGTCAACATTACTTCTTATCGAAAGCGACACCAGCAGTTGGAGCCTTTCTTCAGAAAGCAAAAAGTTATCTGGTATTGTGTTCCGATATTGAAAGCCTCATGAATGCCTTAAAAATCATTCATGACCCACAAGACTGGAGACTATTTATAGACTCTTCGAAACGGAGTCGGAAGGCTGTACTTTTGAACAATGGAAATTGTCTTCCATCTATTCCAGTAGCGCACGCCGTCCACATGAAAGAGACATACGATAACTTAAAGCATCTACTGACTTCCATTAACTATAACAAGTACAGCTGGCACCTCTGTGGTGACTTGAAAGTAGTCCTTTTAATGGGACTGCAGCAGGGATATATAAAATACATGTGGGTATAAGAGGTCCTGCACTGCCAATACCCTACAGATCCCCAAAGAGATAACAAAATGCAATAAATCAACAAAAAACAGAGCCTTCAAACTATATGCACCCTGCTGCTGGAATGCTCTCCCAGCGTCCATCAGAGCCATAACGAACCTGACACAATTCAGAAAGGTGTTAAAACATCACCTATTTCTCCTACACTACTCTCAATACACCATTATGTAGACAACAGCACCCAACTGAAAGCCTGCCTAAGAATGTACATACTGTAGATACATATTGTAGTTATTTCTCTTAATATTGTATATAGCTCCCCTGTTCAAGTCCAAGTTTCATTCCCCTGTTCCATTGTAAGTGTCGACTGGCACAGTATTCATTTTATGTAAACCGTGCTGATTTTTAAGAGTGCGGTATACAAGAACAATAAAATAAATAAATAAATAAATTATGTGAGTGGGATAGCCGAGCAAGGGATTGTTACTACTTGCGGAAGGAATGGAATACAAAATGTAACAGTTGGAGAAAATAACATCCAGCACCCAGCTCTGGTTGAGTCTCATAAAATCCTGCTACCACCCCTTCACATCAACCTAGGTTTGATGAAAAACTTCATGAAAGCCATGGACCACACGTTGCCAGCTTTCCAATACCTGCATGAAAAATTCCCTCGACTCAGCAAAGCAAAGATTAAAGAGGGAGTTTTTGGGATCCTCAGATTCGAGAGCTCTTTGAAGATGACTGGTTCAACAACTTGCTGCAGGGTGACGCGAAACAAGCATGGAATGCTTTTCGCCTAGTGTCAACAAACTTTCTCGGGAACGTTAGGGCATAAAACTACAAGGAACTAGTAGAAGACATGCTGATGCAGTATCAGAAACTTGGCTGCAATATGTCTCTAAAGATCCATTTCCTTGATTCCTATCTCGATTTCTTTCCTGACAACTGTGGTATGGTTAGTGATGAACAGGGCGAACGTTTTCACCAGGATATCGCAACGATGGAGCTAAGATACCAGGGAAAATGGTCCACTACAGTGCTGGCTGACTACTGCTGGACACTTCCCAGAGAAGCTCCCGAACATCTGTACAGGAGACAGGCAAAAAAATCTAAGAAGTAGTCTGACTTGTTTTTTTACAGGTATTAACCGAAGGCTTACTGTATTTACTATTGACATGCATTTCGTGATGTAAACATTAATTCTTGCAGATTACAAAAAAAATGGAGCCAACTTTGCAATTTCACTGTCATATTTGTGTTCATCATATAAAAATTGATAAGAAATGACTATTTTTCTTTCAGTAACATGACTTTTGTAAAAATTTGTTGACCAGTGTTACCGGTCATGTCAAGAATAAAATACAAATATCTAATGGTTATATTTAAACATCTCAACAACATAGCCTCAACACCACTTTCTGTCCTACTTATACCAACTAGCACAACTAGGGCAAGAAGACATGGTTCCCAAAACACCTATATAGTCCCTGCACACATCCGCAACACAAATCAAGGCACCAGCTCAAGAGCCTTCTCCTACTTTGCCCCAGCATTATGGAACTCCCTCCCCAATAACCTAAGAGCTACGAAAGACCACCTTCAATTCCGGAAGGATTTAAAAACCTTCCTGTTCATTGAGCATTTTGGTGGCTCAAACACCACCACCAGTGCACATAAGGCAGAGCAATGAATTAATGAATCAGCAATCATATAAAGATACCTAGTCCATGTCTTACACAACATATTGTACATAGTCATAACATGTTAACTGTGTATATAGTTGTAAAGGTTAATTGTATATAGTTTCAAAGTTTAATGTAAGGTTTGCTGTGATGTTCCATGTAAACTGCCCTTGATCTCTAGAAGGGGTAGAATATAAAAGCTTGTTAAATAAAATAGATGTCTGGTTCGTCTGCATCATCTGCCTCAACAACCAGGCCCCCCTGACTGTGGGGCAGTCCCTAGGTGTTGAGCCAGGCACTGAGCCCTCTGCTCTGATCAATGTCCCGATCCTCAGGTGTCTGGTCCTCCTAGCCAGTTTCCGGGAGTCGGACCCAAGATCATCCAGAGGGAGCCTGGAGCCTGTCTTGAGGCATGGGAATCCCGAGCCTCTGCATCTGATGCCCTCCAGCTCAGAGTGGGAGACCAATGATGAGGCCTTCTTGGAGCAGTCTACCCCAGTGTCCCGGTGTAATTCTCCCCTAGAGGATGTGGCCATGACTTCATCTGAGGTATGGCCTGGACCCTGTTGGTCCCGATCGAATCGGAGGAGGACCTGTGCACCAAAGAACTGGAAATACTCCACTATGAGTCTCTGCCAAAGGAGACTCTCATGGTGCTGGTGCAACCTATCTTCGAACGGTTGCTCTTACGAATGTGGGAGACTCTGGCCTCTGTGTCAATGGTCAGCAGATGCCTCGACGCCATCTACTGCATCAAGAAGGGCCCCGGCTTCCAAAAGGCTTAGCTCCTGCATAACTCCATGGTTGTGGAGTCATCTGTGCAGAAGCTTAAGAGCCAAAAGAACTATTCCTCAAGGCAGAGAGACCTGAGCCCTTGATGCCCTCGGGTGCAAGTGCTTTCAGGGCTTCATGCTCGGCTGCAGGCCTATGAATTGTACATAGGAATATACCTCAAGGGCCTTAACCAGGAACTGGCAGGTTTCTCTGTGGGCCTCGCTGGAGAACCTCTTTAGAGGTTCCAAACCCTGACAGCTGGGATCCAGCATTGCTCAAAATTTTTGTCTGTGCCGCCTATGATGGCTTTGAGTTAGCAGCCTGCATCAGCACCCGATGCCATGCCTGGCTTCAGACTCCGACCTCTAAGTGGGTACAAGAGAAATTGCTGGACATCCCCTGTACTGGGGAGAACTTGTTCGGCAAGCCCATGGTTGATAAGGTGGCAGAGATCGTGACAAGGCAGAGGCTTTCGAAGACCTCAGCTTGGAAGAAACCATTGGGGAAAAGACCCTCTTTCCTGAACAAAAAGGGGCCCTTTCATCAGGGTCGTTACCAGCCCTTCTCGGTACAACAGGGCCCTCAGCCCAAGAGTCAGGGTCATGGGCCAAGAAAGCCGAAAGCTCAGAAGCCCCAGACTCCAGCTCCCACCTAACCTGGGGGGGAGGGGTTGACTCCTGGGCAGGACCTGCTCTACTCCAGGAGACCCTAGCTCACAGGGGGTTGCCTGGTGCTCTTTGCCCACAGGTGGGCTGGGGTCACCACGGACCAGTGGGTCTTACCCCTCCCTTACCACTTGTATCTCCACTTCCAGCAAACACCTCCAGGGTTCTTCTCAGGAGAACTGGTGTGGCCTTTCCTTCACCAGATCTTGCTCCTCTCAGAGTTCGCAGGCGTGCTCAAGGACAGGGCAGTGGAGTCTGTACCTAAACATCTATGGGGAAAGGGCTTCTACTCCAGGTACTTCCTTGTTCCCAAAAGAAATGGGGGCCTCAGGCCCATACTAGACCTGCAAAACCTGAACAAGTTTCTGGTGAGGGAGAAGTTCACGCTGCTCTCTTTTGGGACACTACTGCCCTACCTCCACCAGGAAGATTGACTTTGCTCCTTGGGTCTAAAGGATGCATACACCCACATCCTGATCCACCCCTTCCACAGACAGTACCTAAGATTTGTGGTGGGAAGAGAGCACTACCAGTACAAAGTACTCCCCTTCGCCAACTGTTTTTACAATGTGTCTGGTAGTAGTGCTTGCCCATCTGTGCATAAAGGGGCTTTCGTCTTCTATCTGGTCAACTGGATCATCAGAGGCACTACAGCCGCAGTCTGCTTCCTGCAGCACCTGGGGTTGTTGATGACAAACCCCAAGTCCCACCTCTCCCCAGCTCAAGGCCTAGAGTTTATAGGGGTGCATCTCGACACGCTACAGGCAAGAGCAGTTCTCCCAAAGAAAGGGCAGCATGTTTCCAGCAGCTGGCAAAGGAGGTGCAGTGCTGAAGGACGGTCCTGGCGTGCCACCGCCTCAGTTTCGTGGGCCAGATGACCTTGGGACGCCTGCATATGCGGACGGCCCAATAGTGCCTGTGCTCACATTGGACTCAGGCAGGCTGAGGGACAGGGTCAAGTCACCAACCGACTGGCGGCCTCACTAAACTGGTGGCAGAACTTGCACCACCTACGAGCAAGAATGCTCTTTCAGGCACCCGCACCACCAGCGACCCTGACCAGATGCTTCCCTCCTGGGTTGCGGTGGCCTGTGCACACAAGGCAGTTGGTCCCCGGAGTCCACCCCACATATCAATCTCCTGGAACTCCAGGCAATCTTTCTGGCCCTAAGAGCATTCTGACACTGCTTATGGCATCTGCCAGAATTGATCCAGATGGATAATCAGGTGGCCATGTTTTACATCAACAAGCAGGGGGGTACAGGCTTGAATTCCCTCTGCCAGGAGGTGGTAACCCTCCTCTCCTTTGCGGTACGCCACAGCATGCTGCTGCCAGCGGTATACCTCCCAGCCCAGGACAACTGCCTAGCAGACAGACTGTGCAAATTCCTGTGGCCGCACAAGTGGTGCTTACACCCCAGGGTAGAGACACAGCTCTGATTCCTCTGGGGCAGGCCTCTGATGGACCTCTTTGCCTCAACAGACAGCACGCAGCTGACCTGCTTCTGCTCCAATCAGCAGCATCCGGAGAGGGTGGCAGCTAATGCCTTCCTAGTCTTGTGGGCTGAGGGCCTATTCTATGCATTCTTGCCGAGCCCCCCCGCCCCCCCGGTAGCATCAGTAATACTGATCGCTACCAGGTGGCCCAAGCAACCCTGGTTTCCCCTGCTGCTCTCCTTGGCGACACTCCCAGTCCCACTGGGCTGGGCCCCGGTCCTCTTGTCCCAGGAGGGTTGATTACTCCTACACCTCAATGTGGGGGTCCCTGATGCTAACAGCGTGGCTGCTGAAAGGGTAGCCTTGGCCCCTTTCAATCTTCTAGTGGAAGTCGAAGAGATCTTGCTGGCTTCCTGGAAGCCCTCCACCAGAAGGGCATATGCTTTTAAGTGGAGGAGGTTCTCCGTCTAGTGCGTGGAATGGGAGGAGAATCCTTTCTCCTGCCATGTGCAACTTGTTCTCCAATACCTGCTGCATTTATTGCGCACCGGGCTGAAATCTAACTCTGTATGGGTGCACCAGAGCACTATAACCGCTCACCACCACCCCATCAAGGGGAAACCCTTCTCCACCCAGCCCCTGGCTCCAGGTTCTTCCGGGGCCTCTTGCTGTCCATGCCCCCTCTCCACCCTCCGGCAGCAGAATGGGATCTCATTGTGGTGCTCTCCCAGCTCACCAGACTGCCATTCGAGCCACTTGCCACCTGAAGTATCTATCGTGGAAAGTGGCCGCTTTAGTGACCCTTATGTCTGCTTGAAGAGTGAACAAGCTCCATGCCCTGGTGGTGGACCCACCATACACTAGGTTCTACAAGAACAGGGTGGTGCTCCGCACACACCCCAAATTCCTCTTGAAGGTGGTATCCCCTTTTTATCTCACCAAAAAGGTAGTCCTTTCTACGACCTCACGCCGGCAGGGAGGAGCTGATCCTTCATATACTGGATTGTAAACAGACCCTGTCCTTCTACTTACAGTGGACTCTGGCCCATTGGAAAGCTCCTCAGCTTTTCATGTCTTATGACCCCAGCAAACTGGGGCTCCCTGTGTCGAAGCAAACACTGTCCACTTGGGTGGTGGACTGAATTGCCCTCGCCTATGAGTGAGTGGGCCTCTCTTGAGCACTGGATCACAGTGCATTGCATGAGGGCAATGGCCACATCAGTGGCCAACCTTTTCTTGGTGCCGGTGACTGTAATCTGCAAGGCTGCCACATGGTCTTCATTTCACATGTTTGCAGCTCACTACTGCCTGGAGAGCGAGTTCGGCAGGGACAGTGCCTTTGGCCAGATAGTACTCTGTAATATTCTTGGGGTGTAGACAACTCCTGCCCTTCGACCCGTCTGTGTTCAGGCTACTGGACTGATAGTGTCGCTGGACACTAGGGTCTTGCAGAGTCTCTCAGTGGGGACTCGCCTTCTGCAACTCGCAGCTACCCGATTAGGCGCTAGTGGTGCTGTTCTGGTTTTGTACTCGGCAGCCTGGGGCTAGGAAGTCCCATACGTTAGGATTGACTTGCTGCTTGTTCCTGGAGAGAGCAAAGCTACTCAACTGTAACAGGTGTTCTCCGGGAACATCAGGAATCAGTCTAAACAACCCTCCCTCATCCGCTGGGAGCTGCCTCTATACATTGCTTTTATTTTTACTGCTATCCTAGCTATGTCATCTGATTGAGCAAGATGGCACCCTTGGGTGGGAAGGGGACCAAAAAAGCTAGGGAAATGCTCCGCGCAGGCTCAGTCAACATCACTGATATGTGAGGACTGATTCCTGCTCTTCCCAAAACACCTGTTACAGGTGAGTGACTATGCTTACAGCATGTCTTATCTACAGATCACTAACCTCTGCTGCTACTGATCTGACATGAATCTTGGAAAACATACTCGAGATTTCCACAACGGACAAAAACATACTGATACTAGGTGACTTTAACCTATCCTCTGTCCAGCAAAACCACCCCACCTCCTTCCTAGAAGCCATGGCAGCCATGAATTTTATCCAAATCGTACAAACCACTCTTAACAAAGGTAACATACTTGACCTGATATTCTTTGATAAATACACAAATCAGACAAGCCCCGCCTGTCCTGTGGTTTGATCACAACCTCATAAGCTTCTACCTCCCACTCAACCCCCCCCCCCCAAAAAAAACCAACCCCCCCCAACCAAATCCTCCACCACCACCACAGCAGATAAGAATATTCAATAAAGAAAAATGCCTCAATAGCATCCTCTCCTCCTTTAAGATACAAACAAACTGGAAACCCACGTAATACAATGGAACACCACCATCAGTAAAGCCTCAGCTGCATCAATCCTCATACTCCACAAAAAACAACAAAATAGCAGAACTTCATGGTAGGTACCTGAACTCTGCAAAACCAAAACATGCCTATGGAAACTTGAACATAAATGGCAAATCTGGACACACCGCAACCTATATATAAACGTTAAATGAATACCGGACAGCCACTCTGCCCCATCCTCACAAAAATCACCCAGATGTCCCTAACCCATAGTTACATGCCAGACAGCCTAAAGATCTCATCCATATGTCTGTCCCACCCTAAAAAAAACCCCTGACTTCAATCAAATGGAACCAACTTCATACAGTCCGATAGCCAGCCTCCCCTTCATGGCTAAAATTATTGAAAAACTTGTCCACCCAACAGTTCCAGGATCATTTTATTTAACCCGTTTTCTATACCGCCTTATTCAATCAAAGCGGTTATTGACAAAAATGCCCCACTTGATCCCTAACAGCATGGGTTCTGCCCCCACCATGGGATTGAAACCCTCCTCTTCCCTCATAAACACTCATTCAAGGTACACAAAATGTGCATCAAGGCTTCATCTTAGTTTTCCTTGACATTTCTGCAGCATTTGATACAGTGAACCATACCATCCTCGGACATCTACTGTACAGTCCACCGGAATTATAAGAACATAAGAGTATAAGATATACCATACTGGGTCAGAGCAAGGTCCATCAAGCCCAGTATCCTGTTTCCAACAGTGGCCAATCTAGGTCATAGGTACCTAGCAGTTCCCAAAAAGACACAGGTTCCGCAATGTTTGTACTGAGTCAAGCATTGATATCCTGGGTCCCTTCTTAATAATGGTTTATGGACCTTTCCTCCAGGAACTTGTGCAAACCTTCTTTAAACCCAGCTACACTAACCGTCTTTACTACATCCTCCGGTAACCAATTACAGAGTTTGATTACACGTTGAGTGAAAAATATTTTCTTTTATTAGTCTTAAATAGTTTACCCTGTAGCTTCATTGCATGTCCCCTGGTCTTTCTATATTCTGATAACGTAAACAATTGATCTACGTTGACCTGTTCCACTCCGTTCATTAATTTATAGACTTCTATCATATCTCCTCTCAGCCGTCTCTTTTCCAGGTTAAAGAGCCCTAACCTTTTTAGCCTTTCTTCATAGGAGTATCCTTCCATTCCCTTTACCATTTTGGTGGCTTTTCTCAACCTTTTGTAATAACGCTATATCCTTTCTAAGATACGGCGACCAGAATTGCACACAATATTCAAGGTGCGGTCTCACTATGGAATGATATAGAGGCATTATAATGTTTTTTATGTTTATTAAAACTTTATATACCGCCCAATACGGATAGCATCTGGGCGGTTCACAATACATAAAATATACATAAAATCAAATTAAAAAGAGCTGCGAAAGGAGAAACAGAGAGAGAATGCCATAAAATCATACAGAAAATATCTTTTGTTTTGTTTTCCATTCCTTTCCTTATGATACCTAGTATTCTATTTGCTCTGTTGGCCGCCGCTGCACACTTGGCCGAGGGTTTTAACATGTTATCCACAATGACGCCTAAATCTTTTTCCTGGGTGGTGGTTCCTAATGTGGAACCTTGCATCATGTAACCATAGTTTGTGTTGTTCTTCCCTAGGTGCATAACTTTGCACTTGTCCACATTAAATTTCATCTGCCATTCTGATGCCCCAGTCTTCTAATTTATCAAGATCCTCTTGCAATTTTCCACAATCCTCTTGGGTTTTAACAACTTCAAATAGTTTTGTGTCATTTGCAAATTTGATAACCTCACTCGTTATTCCACTTTCCAGGTCATTTATGAATAAGTCAAAAAGCAGCGGACCCAGCACAGATCCCTGGGGTACACCACTATTCACCTTTCTCTATTGGGAAAATTGGCCATTTAGCCCAACCCTCTGCTTTCTATCTTTTAACCATTTCCTGATCCACAGTAGTATACTGCCTCCTTTCCCATGACTCTTTAGTTTTGCCAAAAGTCTCTGATGAGGGACCTTGTCAAAGGCTTTCTGAAAGTCCAGATACACTATATCAACCGACTCACCTTTGTCCACCTGTTTATTCACACTTTCACAAAAACATAACAGATTAGTAAAACAAGATCTTCTTGTCTAAAGCCATGTTGGCTGTCTCCCATTAGGCCATGACTATCTACATGCTGAGTAATTTTATTCTTTATGATGGTTTCTACCTTTTTTCCCGGTACTGACGTGAGGCTCACCGGTCTGTAGTTTCCCCGATCACCCCTGGAACCCTTTTTAGAAATTGGTGTTACATTGGCGATCCTCCAATATTCAGGTATTACAGATGATTTCAATGATAGTTCACAGATTACTAATAGCTGGTCTGCAATCTCATATTTCAGTGCTTTCAACACCCTTGGATGTCTACCATCCAGCCCAGGTGATTTGCTACTCTTCAGTTTATCTAATAGTTGTAATACATCTTCCCGATGTATCACTATTTCCTTCAATTCTTCTGCACCTTTAAATACCACTTTAGTCATAGGTAACATCCCTACATCTTCCTCAGTAAAGACCGAAGCAAAGAATTCATTCAGTCTCTCCGCTATCACCTTGTCGCCTCTTAGTGCCCCTTTAACCCCTCTATCATCTAATGGACCAACTGACTCACAGGTTTTTTGCTATGAATGTACTTGAAAAAATCTTTATTTCTCGTTTTTGCTTCCGCAGCAATCTTCTTCTCAAATTCTCTCTTTGCCTGCTTTATCAGTGCCTTGCGTTTTACTTGCCAGTGCTTGTGCTGTTTCCAGGTTTCGTTGTTTGGCTCTTTTTTCCATTTCCTGAAAGATGCTTTTTTGGTAACAGCCTCTCTGACCTCACCTTTAAACCATGCTGGCAGTTTTTTGGACTTCCTTCCACTTTTCTTAAAGCGTGGAATACAGCTGGTCTGGGCTTCCAAGATAGTATTTTTCAACAACACCCAAGCCTGTTGTAAGTCTTTAACCTTTGCAACAGCTCCTTTTAGTTTTTTCTTAACTATTTTTCTCATTTTATCATAGTCTCCCTTTCGAAAGTTAAAAGATAGTACTGTGGATGTCCTTACTATCCCTCCTCCGCTAATTAAATCAAAGGCGATCATGCTATGATCACTATTGCCAAGTGGCCCCAACACCCTTATCTCTTGCACTAGATCTGGTGTTCCACTAAGGACTAGGTCTAATATGGCTTCCCCTCTGGTCGGTTCATGAACCAGCTGCTCCAAGAAGCAGTCATTTATGTCATCTAGGAACTTTATCTCCCTAGCATGTCCTGCCATGACACTGACCCAGTCGATACCGGGATAATTGAAATCACCCATTATTCTTACTGTTCTGTAACTTTTGTTAGCTTCCTTCATTTCTTTGAGCATTTCATCATCCATTCGTTCATTCTGGCCAGGCGGTCGATAGTACACCCCCACTGCCATCGCCTTCCCCTTTTTACATGGAATTTCAATCCATAGAGATTCTACAGAAAATTTTGTTTCCTGCAAAACTTTAATCCTTTGTGACTCAATGCCCTCTCTAACATAGAGCGCAACCCCTCCACCAATTTGATCAGCTCTATCATTACGATATAGTTTGTACCCAGGTATCAGTGTCCCACTGGTTGTCCTCCTTCCACCATGTCTCTGATATTCCAATCATATCTAACCTCTTATTTAGTGGTATATATTTTAACCCGTCTCATTTTTTAGACTTCTAGCATTTGCATACAAGTATTTTAGAGACTGTTTTATTCATATTAATTTGGCTATTGGTAGACATGGGTAATTTGGGATCTTTAAGCTCTGTCTGCTCCATACTCGAGGGCATTTGGGCTACTTGACTCTTTTGTGGAACCTCTCTGCTTTTGGTAGTATCCTTCAAGGATACATTCTTCCGAACCATGTGCTGTTGGGCGACTGTCGCCTTTCCCCTATTATCTAGTTTAAAAGCTGCTCTATCTCCTTTTTAAAGGTTAATGCCAGCAGCCTGGTTCCATCCCGATTAAGGTGAAGCCCATCCCTTTGGAAGAGCCCCTCTTTTCACCAGAATGTTCCCCAGTTCCTAACAAATCCAAAACCCTCATCTCTGCACCATTGTCTCATCCACGCATTGAGACTCCGGAGCTCTGCCTGGCTTTTGGGTCCTGCACATGGAACGGGAAGCATTTTGGAGAATGCTACCCTGGAAGTTGTGGATTTCAACTTCATACCTAAAAGCCTAAATTTAGTCTCCAAAACCTCCCTACCACATTTTCCTATGTCATTGGTACTGACATGTACCAAGACAGCGGACTCCTCCCCAGCACTATCTAAGACCTTATCTAGGTGGCGCGTGAGGTCCGCTACCTTCGCACCAGGCAGGCATGTTACCAGGCTACCCTCATGTCCACCAGCCACCCAGCTATCTATATGCCTAATGATCGAATCACCAACTATAACGGCTGTCCTCACCCTTCCCTCATGGGCACATTGCCCTGAGAAATTTCCTCGGTGTGAGAGGGTTTTACATCAACTAGAGGACAGGTCCTAGTTACAGGATCACTTCCTGCCACACCAGGGTGGTGATCTCCTGTCACGTGATCTCTCTCCTCCATGGCAACAGGGATGCTGCCAGACTGGAGGTGGGACTTCAGGACTATATCCCTGTAGGTCTCATCTATGTACCTCTCTGTCTGTCTTATGTTTTCCAAGTCTGCTACTCTAGCCTCTAGAGAACGGACTCGTTCCCTGAGAGCTCCTTGCACCTAGTGCACACGTAAGACCTCTCACCAACTGGGAGAAAATCATACATGTGACACTCAATGCAAAAGACTGGAAAGCCCCCATCTTGCTGCTGGACTGCTGTCTGCATCTTAGTTTTTGTTTAGATCTTTAAGTTCTTTACTTACTAAGGGTTGCTATGGATATTTATACCAATAAAACTGTACCTAATACGTTTAATACAGCTTGTTCACCTGAAGCTTAATTAATCTTAGGTCCTTAGTGTATGACTGATTTGGGTAACGAGCTTCACCTGAGAGAACCTACTGTCTTTTTTAATGTGTAAGTACCTATAAAGCTACAATTATCCCAGGGGTGGGTGGGTGTGGGGGGGGGGGGAGGGAAATAACACTTATTAAAAGAGGGCTGCTACACAGTACCCTGTCCTGTGCTGCTGAGGTAAGCTATATTCTTATTTGATTTAAATTATAGCTCTTTGCTGCTGCTAGGCTCTAACTTCTTATTTAAGTTAAACTGCAAGCTCTCTGCTGGGTTCTAAATTTAACTAGAAAGCTCTCTTCTGTGTTTTAAATATAAACTTAAACTGCTGCTACTAGGCCCTGACTGATTTTACAAAAAATAGTGGGTTCACAGATTAAATAGCTTTAATAGAAAGAATTCCTTTCAGAATATTCCCAGAGGTATATTCTCAGAATTGCAGATCTCTCTCCAGAAGTAACAGTCCCCTTTTCTAGTCCTTCAAGACTGAGGATCACAGAACTCTTTCAAGCCACTGTACTCAAATTATTTAAATTCAAGACACTGTACTAAAATGATTTGAGTCCTACCTAACCAATTGCCTGCAACAAATCAAAATGGGGGACATCACCTCTTCTCCCTACTTCCAAACTTGGGGCATCCCATAAAGCAGCTCTGTGTACGCTCATCAAATCACATGGTCTCTTCTACCATGTTTACACAGACTGCATCATGCTTTACACCCCTTTCTACATCAACAATCCAGCTACACGAAACTACAATACTGCTTCACAGACAACTCACAGTGGCTCTCCACGAACTACCTCCCCATCAACTACAAGAAAACTGAAGTGCTGTTCGTCACCAAAGACAACATCTCACGACTCACTTCCATCACTTTAAATGACAAGCAAATTGAGGTGCAACACAGTAAAATATCTCGGAATCACCTTGGACCAAAACCTCATATTCAAGCAACAAGTGAAGAATACCATGAATGTGGTCTTCTACCAAATCTGCACTCTACAATGCCTTTGCACAATCCTGAACCCCCCTAAGTTCAGATCAGTTTACCAAGCAATAATTCTTTCACACTTCGACTATTGCAACGCAACTCCCATATATAAAGGACTTTGCAAAATGATGAGGTGGTACAGCCCTTCACACAACAGTACAGATACTGCTAGCAGCCCCGAAACATGAACATATAACACCATTCTGAAACAACTCCACTGGCTTCCATTGGACAGTCTCATCAAATAAAAGAACTTCCTGACAACCTACAAAGCTCTAAATGGACACTCCTCTTTCCATCTCCATACACTTCTTCATACCTTCCAATCCAAAAGGACTAGCCGACAAACCACCAGAAATGGCCTAATTGTCCCTCGCACAAAAACAAAGAGCACCAACCTGTTCCAGAGGGTTGGTGCATAAAATTTGAAAGATCTTGAATTCTCTTCATGACAAACCTGGAAGTACCACAGAACCCCTCACATTCCGCAAACAACTTGAAGACCCATCTTTTTTTTGTATACTTTGGACCCGTAACATCAGTGTTACATGGTAACCATAATCTCAGGAATAACTCTCAACCCCTAATACCCACACAAGTCTCATCCCATTCGGTATACATATGTGAGGTTTGCAGTGACACCCTTCACATTCCATGTACATAAGTTAAGCTCATTGAATATAAATTTTTAATGTTGTTTGTCCGATGTATCCTTGAGTTGATTGTAAACTGCTTTGACCTGGCGAAAAGCAGTACAGAAACAAAGCCAAATCTACCATACCATACCAGCATAAACTTCCAAAACCCATTCAAGGTGCCTACCCAGAAAAAAGCAGCACTATAAATACGGCAGCGGACTCTAGAACATCCATGCACCTATTTGAAAAGCTGAACAACTCAAATTACTACAGTACAGATCCCTATGTACAAACTCAGTGTTAACAGAATGCTTGGCCTCAGTCACACAGAACACAGACCCTCACAAAGTTCAGAATAAGAGACCACAATCTAAACTAAAATATGTAAAAAAAAAATTAGCCTAAGAAGCCATACTCCACATGTGGAGCAACACCAGAAAAATAAGAGATGCAGTTCACATACTATACAAAAAATAAAAATTTAAAATAAAATTTGTTTTTTCTACTTTAGTTTTCTGACCATTTGTTCTCTGATCATGCTGGTCCTGCTCTGAGGTTTCTGCTTTCCTCCATCTTCTCCTAGCACTCTCTCACACTTTCTAGCCTTCACCCCAGTCCTTCCATGCCCCAGCTCTTTTTTCCTTCTCCGTGTCTAACATCTCTCACCCTCCATTCAGTACCTCTGCTCTCTCTGTCCTGTGTCTATTTCCCTGCCTGTCCCCCTGCAGCCAGCAATTTTATTTATTCACATTTTTTATACCACGATTTCCTACAGATCAATTGCGGTTTACGATGAACAATATGAATTGTATAAGACAGTATGTATTCAATTTACATGAAACAGTATCAACTATGTACATTAACAATATAACAATATATAATAGGATTGTTAACTATATACATGAGGTTCTTGCATTAGCATTGGTGATGCATTCTGCAGGTGGGGTTCTTTGATTAGTTATGTAGGTTATGTGCGGTGGTTATGTTATAAAACAAAAGTGCTGGATGTGTTTTGAGTTTTTTTCAAAAAGGAGAGAGATTTTATAACTCTTAAGTTGTCTGGGAGATTGTTCCAGAGGGTGAGGGCGCAGTGGGAAAATGCCCTGTTTGTGATTTTTATTTTATTTTTTTAGCTTTTGTATAGTCTGTAGCTGTTGTAAGTTTGTTTTTTATTGCAGTCCGGTTGGGTATGGGTATTTTTTTTTCGTTGGAGATGAGGGAGGATAGGGAGGATGGGGCAATGTCATTAGTTTGAATGTGGTTAGAAGTATTTTGTACTGGGTACGACATTGTATTGGGAGCCAGTGCAAGCTGCATAGGATAGGTGTGATATGATCTATTAGATGGGGATTTGATGTTGTTCTTGCTGCGATATGTTGTGCAATTTGCAGAGGTCTTAATGCTTGTTTAGGTAGTCCATGGATTAATGAGTTGGCATAGTCTAAGTTTAAATTTAATACTCACTCAGGGCCTAGTAGCAGCAAGGCACTTTCAGTTTCTTTCAGTTTAAATTTAAAACACAAAAGAAGATTTCTGGTTAAATTTAGAACACAAGGCACCCTCTATCCAAGCAAGGCCTGTGGGACTCCCTCCCCCCCCCCCCCCGGAGATAGATCACAGATTACCTTAGAAGCACAGGACAGGGTACTGTGTAGCAGCCAGCTTTTAATAAGTCTTCTTTCCCTCCTTCCCTCCCTGACACCCACCCACCCCTGGGATAATTGTAGCTTTATAGATGCTTAAACCTCTTAAAGGAAAGGAGATCCCATATTCACTCTCAGGTGCAGCTGTTTATTGTCATCAGCATGCATTAAGAACCTGAGATTAATTAAACCTCAGGTGAACAAAGTACATTAAACATATTAGGCATAGTTTTATTAGTATAAGTATCCTCAGCAACCCTTAGTAAGTAAAGAACTTAAATATCTAAACACAACCTTAAAATGAAGATGCAGACAGCAGTCCAGCAGCGAGATGGGGGCTTTCCAGTCTTGCATTGAGTGTCACATGTATGATTTTCTCCCAGTTTGTGAGGGGTCTTGCTTGTGTACAAGGTGCAAAGAGCTCTTTACTCTCAGGGAACAAGTCCGATCTTTGGAGGCAAGAGTAGCAGACTTAGAAGACCTAAGAAAGGCAGAGAGGTACATAGACGAGACCTACAGAGATATAGTCCTGAAGTCCCACCTCCAGTCTGGCAACATCCCTGTTTCCATGGAGGAGAGAGGTCACGTGACAGGAGAGCATCACCCTGGTGTGGCAGGAAGTGATCCTTTAGCTAGGACCTGTTCTCCAGGTGATGTAAAACCCTCTTGCGCCGAGGAAGTTTCTCCAGGGCCATGTGCCCATGAGGGAAGGGTTAGGACAGCCGTTATAGTTGGTGATTCAATCATTAGGCATGTAGATAGCTGGGTGGCTGGTGGACGTGAGGATCGCCTGGTAACATGCCTGCCTGGTGCGAAGGTAGTGGACATCATGCACCACCTAGACAAGGTCTTAGTGCTGGGGAGGAGTCTGCTGTCTTGGAACATGTTGATACGAATGACATAGGAAAATGTAGTAGGGAGGTTCTGGAGGCTAAATTTAGGCTTTTAGGTAGGAAGTTGAAATGCAGAACTTCGAGGGTAGTGTTCTGCGAAATGCTTCCTGTTCCACGCGCAGGACCCAAAAGGCAGGCAGAGCTCTGGAGTCTCAATGCGTGGATCAGACAATGGTGAAAGGATGAGGGTTCTGGATTTGTTAGGAACTGGGGAACATTCTGGGGAAAGGAGGGGCTCTTCCAAAGGGATGGGTTTCACCTTAACTGGGATGGAACCAGGTTGCTGGCATTAACCTTTTAAAAAGGAGAGAGAGCAGCTTTTAAACTAGAAAATAGGGGAGAGCCGACAATCGCCCAAGAGCGCATGGTTTGGAACAATGTATCCTTGAAGGATACTACCAAAAAAATAAAGTTGGGGCACATCAGCAGAGAGGTTCCAATAAAGACAAAGGTAGCCCAAATGCCCTTGAGTACAGAGCAGACAGATTAAAGATTTGAAATGACCCCTGCTTACCAATAACCAGATTTAATATGTATAAAATACAGTCTCTAAAATGCTTGTATGCAAATTCTAGAAGTCTAAAAAATAAGATGGAAGAGTTAGAATATATAGCAGTAAATGAGAAGTTAGATAAGATTGGTATCTCGGAGACATGGTGGAAGGAGGACAACCAGTGGGACACTGATACCTGGGTACAAACTATATCGTAATGATAGAGCTGATCAAATTGGTGGAGGGGTTGCGCTCTATGTTAGAGAGGGCATTGAGTCACAAAGGATGAAAGTTTTGCGGGAAACAAAATTCCCTGTAGAATCTGTATGGATTGAAATTCCATGTAAAAAGGGGAAAGCGATGGCAGTGGTTGTGTACTATTGACCGCCTGGCCAGAATGAACAAATGGATGATGAAATGCTCAAAGAAATCAGAGAAGCTAACAAAAGTTACAGAACAGTAATAATAATGGGTGATTTCAATTACCCCGGTATTGACTGGGTCAGTGCCACAGCAGGACATGCTAGGGAGATAAAGCTTCTAGATGAAATAAATGACTGCTGCTTGGAGCAGCTGGTTCATGAACTGACCAGAGGGGAAGCCATTTTGGACTTAGTCCTTAGTGGAACACCAGATCTGCTGCAAGAGAAGGGTGTTGGAGCCACTTGGCAATAGTGATCATAGCATGATCATGTTTCATTTAATTAATGGAGGAGGGATGGTAAAGAAATCCACACTGCTACCTTTTAACTTTCAAAAGGGAGACTATGATAAAATGAGGAAAATAGTTAAGAAAAACTAAAAGGAGCAGTTGCAAAGGTTAGAGACTTATATCAAGCTTGGGTGTTTAAAAATACTATCTTGCAAGCCTAGACACAGCTGTATTTCAAGCTTTAAGAAAAGTGGAAGGAAGTCCAAAAAATGCCAGCATGGTTTAAAGGTGAGGTTAGAGAGGCTGTTAAAGCATTTTTCAGGAAATGGAAAAAAAAAGCCAAATGACTAAAACGGGAAACAGCACAAGCACTGGCAAGCTAAATGCAAGGTATTGATAAGGCAGACAAAGAGAGAATTTGAGAAGGAACTTATGTAATAGACTCTTTGAAGTACATTCATAGCAAAAAGCTGTGAGAGAATTAGTTGGACCATTAGATGATAGAGGGGTAAAAGGGGCAGTAAGAGGGAACAAGGCTATAGCGGAGAGACTAAATGAATTCTTTGCTTCGGTCTTTACTGAGGAAGATGTAGGGATGTTACCCATGACTGAAGTGGTATTTAAAGGTGATAGTGCGGAAGAATTGAAGGAAATATCGATACACCGGGAAGATGCATTACAACTATTTGATAAACTCAAGAGTAGCAAATCACCTGGACCGTATGCTATACATCCAAGGGTGTTGAAAGAACTGGAATATGACAGCTCACAGGTTACTAATAGCAAGTCTGCAATCATTAAAATAATCTGTAATACCTGAAGATTGGAGGATTGCCAATGCAACGCCAGTTTTTAAAAAGCGTTCCAGGGGTGATCCGGGAAACTACAGACCCGTGAGCCTGACGTCAGTACCAGGAAAAATTGTAGAAACCTTCATAAAGAACAAAATTGGTTTCCAACAGTGCCGCTGAGAGTTCTTGCTCAACGAATACCTAAACAAAAGAGGAAGTTGAGGGCTCTTCCCTCGGTGCCCCAGCTACCTTCCACCGCTCCTATGGATCGATTTGTTTCAATTACCCTGGACCAGAGTAGGGAGGTTCGAGCCAACTTGGCGGCGTTGGGTGAGGAGTCCTTAGCGCCGCCGTCGGATGTTGAGACATCTCTCTCCCTTCCGCAGAGGAGGACGCCGCCGGAACGCCTTGCTGTCACAAGTCCTGCCTCTGCCGCGTCGACGCTTTTTCCTCCCGAGGTGGGGGCTGTGGAAGTTGCTCGAGGGGAGCTGGCCGATGGTGTGGTCTTGCTAACCCCTGATGGAATCAGGGAGGAACCTGGCGTGTTAGTGATGGCAGAACTTCTAGTCTTGCCACTATCAGAATTATGTCTTCCACAAGTTGCTGCTTCTCTGTTGCCTGCTTCGACTTTTCTTTTACATAAGCCTAAGGTCTTCACACTGGAATCCATCTGGGATACCATAGCTTATCTTTCTGGAGCTGTCCAGTCCCAGTCTTTGGCCTTTGCAATGCGGATTCAAGAAAATGAACAGCACATTCAGGAGAATGTCAGTAAGATCGAGACAGTTGTGTCTGTATGTGAGTCTTTGAAAATGTTGGTGACTGATCATGGAACCCAGTTAATGACTCTTTCAGATTTGTCTTCTACTTTGTCTAAAGATAATGGGATTCTTCGTTACCAATGAAAAGTACTGGAAAATGCTACTAGGGCTGCAAAGTTACGGGTCCTAAATTTTCCACAAACCCAAGTGGTAATAGCACTTGATATGTTTAAAAAATATTTACAAGAGATGCTAAAGGTCGCTGTAGATTTGTTTCCGCCACTGACTAAGGTGTATTCCTTGCGGAAAAAAGAATTTGGTGATTCCACCTGATGTGTCTTGAATGTTTCATATCTCCTTGAGGATACTGGTGGGGGAGTTTGTGTGCCAGCTACTCTAATAGTTCAATGTGCCTTGGTCTCGGACAAGGAATGGCTCCTGAAGATGTTTTTCAAGAAGCGGTTGGAGACTGATTTTTGACTGTCTATCTCTATGCTTCCCGATCTTGATAGGGAAACTCAAAAGCGGTGGAAACAATTTTTTCTATTGAAAGCTGGAGTGTTGCAACTTGGAGGGTCTTTCTTTTTGCGTTTTTCTTGTAGATGCCTGGTTATATATAAATCTACTAGATATTTTTTCACTAATCCTTTAGATCTTGCTACCTTTATTAATGCCAGGATATTCACAAATGTTGCGCTAGAATAGTGCTTATTTAGTTGTAGGTGTGGGGTCTCTCATAGCCACTTGATATTCTTGATTTCTGAAGAGTAATCTTTAGGTATAGACCAGGTACTTCTGTCCTAGTTTTTTTTTTTTTCTTTCTCCCCCCCCCCCCTCCATATATGGTGGCTATATGGGAGTTACTGGATATGTTTGAGTGTATCTTGTTTAACCTTTTCTGTATGTATTACTCCTTTTTCTTGCAAGATTGTGTAAATCTTTTCTTGCTGGTGTAATTAAAAATTTATAAATAAAAAAAAAATTATTCAACATGTAGATAGTAATGGCTTAATGGGAGACAGCCAACATGGCTTTAGACAAGGAAGATCTTGTCTTACCTGTCATGTTTTTTTTGAAGATGTGAATAAATAGGTAGACAAATCTGAGGTGGTTGATAAAGTGAGTCTGGACTTTCAGAAAGCCTCTGACAATGTCCCTCATCAGACTTTTGGCAAAACTAAAAAGTCATGGGATAGGAGGCAGTGTACGTTTGTGGATCAGGAACTGGTTAAAAGATAAAAAGTAGAGGGTAGGGCTAAATGGCCAATTTTCCCAATGGAAAAAGGTGAATAGTGGAGTACCGCAGGGATCTGTGCTGGGTCTGCTGCTTTTTGACATGTTCATAAATGACTTGGAAAAGGGAATAACGAGTGAAGTTATCAGATTTGCAGATGATACAAAACTATTTAAAGTTGTTTAAAAACCCATGAGGATTGTGGAAAATTGCAAGAGGATCTTGATAAATTGGAAGACTGGGCATCCAAATGGCAGATGAAATTTAATGTGGACAAGTGCGAAGTTATGCACCTAGGATACAACAACCCAAACTATGGTTACATGATACCAAGTTCCACATTGGGAACCACCACCCAGGAAAAAGATCTAGGCGTCATTGTGGATAACGTTAAAACCTTCTGCCCAGTGTGCAGCAGCGGCCAAGAGAGCAAGTGTGTCGGGGGCTGTCTGAAAACCGAGTGGATAGTAGGGATAACTTTGTGTGTGGTGGTGTGGGCATAGTTAAATATTGTAGAGCAAATTAGAGTGAATATGATAACATTTAGCCAGATTGCTTTCTTTTCCATGTTTGATGGATCAAGTATAGTGAGCAGGGGAGTAAAGCTATGATCTCCAGGAACAAGCAGGAATAAGTCCTCACATATGGGTACGTCGGTACCGACGGAGCCTGCGCGGGAAAGCTCCCCAGCTTCCCAGAAGAAAGCTTTTGGGAGCCTCCCACAGCGCATGCGCGCTGCCTTCCCGCCTTTCTGACCAACTCTCCTCAGTTCTTCTTTTTCCGCGGAGCCAGCAGGTCGTGTTCCTGTCACCGCTGAAGAAGTTCTTATTTTAATTTGTTTCTTTGGCCGCGTGTCTGCCTTCCCCGACTACCGGACCGGTACCGCCGGTCTTTTTTCTTTTTACTTTTCAAAAAAAAAATTTTCTTTTCACTACTTGGTGAAATTTTCTCTCTTTAGGCCCTTAGGCCTAGAGAACAATTTTCCCTCATGGAAAAACCAGCTTCTGGTTTTAAAAAATGCACCAAGTGTAGCGGTACCATCTCTGTTACCGACACACATGAATGGTATCTTAAATGTTTGGGGCCTGACCACTCCATTCCGGATTGCCAGTCCTGTTCCCTGATGTCTAAACGTGGCTTACAGAACCGAGCAGCCAAGTTTCATATGCTGTTTTCCACAGATACTCCAGCATCGACATCTTCCAGGTCTTCCTCTCCTGATGGATCTCAGGTAACCAAAAATTCCTCTGGCAGGTCCTCAAAGGGCAAATCTCCCTCTAAGTATCGAGATGCCCCCGGGCTTGACCCTGAGGACCCTGCCCCAGCCAAACAACCCCGGCGGGAAGCTCCGGCTTCCAAAGCTCCTCCTATGGGGTTACAGGTTGACATCAATGGCACGGCCTCGACCGATCACCTGTTAGACTGCTCTGGGGTACCGGCACACTCTTCCGGTACCGACATCCAGGCAGTCGTGGCGTCCATGGATCATACAGTTCAATCCATGCAGGAGGCCATAATGGCTTTCATTAAGGCTGTGACGCCCACGGTACCGCAGCAAGCGGTACTGACCTCGGTTCCGGTACCACAATCGATACCGGTACCCAGGGCTTCCACATCGACCAGGATACCGGTTCCGGTTCACGGTTCCGGGGTTTTTCCCGATACCGATCCGGTTCCGGGTACGCCCGATGTCGATACGCGTATCGATCCCTGGAAGCCAACAGACGATACTTCCAGTCTTCTGATGATTCTGATTCATCGGATGACTCTCCTGAAGTATCTCTTGCTCTTCCTGAGGAGTCCTCTTCTCCAAAGAGGAGAATGTCTCCTCCAGAGGATTTGTCCTTTCAAGACTTCATCATGGAAGTAGCTAAAGGACTCTCTATTTCAGTAACCTCTGAAAAAGAACCTAGAGCAAAAACATTAGACATTTTGGGATACTCTAAGGTTCCCAGAGAGGCAGTCACCTTGCCAATTCATGAAATTCTCCAAGAACATTTGCTTGAATTGTGGGAGACTCCTCTCGCCCTTTCTCCTCATTCTCGTAGATTGGACACTATGTACCGTGCCCCTCCTTCTCCTGGGTTTCAAAAAACTCAGCTTCCTCACCATTCTATTGTGGTGCAGTCAGCTATGAAGAGAATAAAGAGTACCAAAAGACACCCTTCTATTCCTCCAGGAAGAGAATGCAGAACCTTGGATGCTTTTGGTAGGAAGATCTTCCAAGCTAGCATGCTTACTGCCAGAATCAATTCATACAGCTGCACAACTTTCTCCCTTTTATTCCAGAGGATAAAAGGGAGGAATTCCTTCTTTGGCTTAAGCATATGCAAGACATCTCAAAGTTTTCCAACAGAGCAGCCTTTGATTCCTTTGAGGTTGCCAGCAGAGCCTCAGGCATTGCTATAGCTGCTCGTAGAATTGCTTGGCTCCAGGCTTCTGATCTAGAACCCTGGGTTCAAGATGGTTTAGGAAATCTACCCTGTACAGGTGAAAACCTATTTGGCAAAGAGTGGCAGATTAAAGCCATTCAAATGGATGCAGAAAATGCTGCTCTTGATAGACTTTCTAAGTCTACCTCCACTCCAGCCAAGAAAAAGTCTTTTAAAAAGTCTTTTTACAAGAAGAGCAGATTTCCTTCCACTTCTGGTCAACAGTCTTCTGCAGGTCGCTTTCCTACTAAGCATCAGCAACCCAAACAGGCCAGGCCTAAACCTGCAGGGGCTGTGGCCACCCAGCAGTCCCAAGCCCCTCAGGGGTTTTGACTTAGTGCTAGAGAACTTAACCTTTCTGGCTCTACAACAGCCAGAACCTCTCACCATTCCAGGAAGGTTGGCTCATTTTGCTCCCAGATGGGAGCAAATCACATCAGAGCAGTGGACCCTCTCCATCATCAGAGAGGGCTACAAACTTCATTTCTCAGACCTTCCTCCCTACACCATGGTGAGACATTTCAATTCTCCCACATCTCTCCTCGACCTTCTGGATCAGGAGGTAATCTCCCTTCTGGCCCAGAGGGCCATAGAAGAAGTTCCTCTTCTTCAACAGGGGTCAGGTTTTTACTCCCCCCTACTTTCTCATCCCAAAGAAAACAGGGGGATACAGACCTATTCTAGATCTCCGAGAATTGAACAAATTTCTGTACAAGGAGAAGTTCAAGATGCTCTCTTTAGGCACTCTCCTTCCATACCTACAGTGTCAGGATTGGCTTTGTTCTCTAGATCTCAAGGATGCGTACACCCATATACTCATCCACCCATCCCACAGAAAATTCCTACGTTTTCTGTTCCAGGGAAAACATTACCAATACAGAGTCCTTCCTTTCGGTCTGGCCTCTGCTCCAAGAGTGTTCACCAAATGCATGGCAATAGTTGCTGCATTTCTGCGCACTCTGGGAGTCTTTGTCTTCCCATATCTGGACGACTGGCTCATCAGAGCTCCATCTCAGTCAGAAGCCCAGATTTCCCTGGACCGCACAAGGCGCATTCTACAGTATCTGGGACTGGTGGTAAACCTCCCAAAGTCCCAGCTCTTCCCTACTCAGTCCCTGGAATTCATAGGGGCCTGGTTGGATACCACCACTGCAAGGGCCTACCTTCCTCAGGTCCGTTGCCAACGTCTAGTGCAGCTAGCCTCCCAGATTCAGTCAAAGAGCCACTTAACTGCCAGGGAGATGCTACAACTGCTAGGCCACATGGCTTCCACAGTACATGTGGTCCCCTATGCTCGCCTACACATGAGAACAGCTCAATGGACTTTGTCCCCCCAGTGGACTCAAGCCTCAGGAGCTCTCTCAGACCAAATAGCAAACTCCAAACGTCTCCTTTGGTCTCTCCAATGGTGGAAGTCCACTCAAAATCTATTGCTGGGGTCCCCCTTCCAACCTTTGTTGCCCCAAGCAATCCTCACAACAGATGCCTCCCAAACAGGTTGGGGAGCTCATCTGCAGGACCTCTCCACCCAAGGTACTTGGTCTCCACAGGAGACCTCTCTTCATATCAATCACTTAGAGCTTCGAGCAGTGTTCTTAGCTCTCAAGGTCTTTCATACCCTCCTCAGCTACCAGAAAGTCCTCATTCAAACGGACAATCAGGTAGCCATGTTTTACATAAACAAGCAAGGAGGAACCAGCTCTCTGTCGCTTTGCAACGAAGCTCTCAGATTATGGGCCTTCGCCAGAGAGCATCAAATCCATCTCCTGGCAGTATACCTCCCAGGAATTCAAAACTCTTGGGCGGACAGACTCAGTCGAGTTCTGCTTCCACACGAATGGTCCCTGCACATGGATCAGGTACTCAGAATCTTTCAGGAATGGGGTACCCCGGACATAGACCTATTTGCAAGTCCGTGGAATGCCAACTTCCCAGGTTCTGTTCCAGAATTCCGTGTCAGGGAGTTCAGGCCAAGGATGCCTTCCTCCTTCACTGGGGTCAGGACTTCCTGTATGCCTATCCACCCATTCCTTTGATTCCCAAGACTCTGTTCAAACTTCAGAGGGATCAAGGATCTATGATCCTCATAGCTCCACGCTGGCCACGCCAAGTGTGGTACCCTCTACTTCTGCATCTCTCCCAAGCCCCCTCCCTGGACTTGGGAGCTGCTCCAGACCTTCTGTCTCAGGAGGAGGGGACTTTGTGGCATCCAAACCCCAAGTCCCTTCACCTCAGAACTTGGTTACTGAAGGCCTAGACCTTCAAGACTTCAATCTTTCCCAACAAGTGCAGGATATCCTTCATGCTTCCAGGAAACCTTCCACTAGGCGTTCCTATGCTTTTAAATGGAAGAGATTTTCCATTTGGTGTAATCAAAAGGGTCTAGACCCTTTAGCACTTCCTCTGAATTCTCTCTTAGAATATCTCCTGCATCTCTCCAATGCAGGCCTTAAGACGAATTCCGTAAGGGTCCATTTAAGTGCTATTGCAGCATCCCTTAAGCCTATCAATGGACAACCTGTTTCCTCTCATCCTCTTATTGCATGAGAGGCCTAACCTTAACTAAACCTCCCATTCGACCTCCTCCGGTGGCATGGGACTTAAACTTGGTTCTTGGTCAGCTTATGAAGCCACTTTTTGAACTCTTAGCCACTACCTCCTTGAAATTTCTTTCCTGGAAGGTTATTTTCCTTATTGCAATCACTTCTGCTCGCCGCATTAGTGAGCTGCAGGCCTTAGTGGCTAATCCACCTTATACAAGGTTCCATCATGATAAGGTAGTCCTTAGGACAAATCCTCACTTTATGCCTAAAGTGGTCTCACCTTTTCATCTTAATCAAGAGGTATATTTACCTGTTTTTTTTTTCCCAGCTGCTCATACATCCACTGCAGAGAGGAACCTTCATACTCTAGATTGTAAAAGAGCTCTAGCTTTTTACTTACACAGGACACAGCAACATAGAAAGTCTTCTCGGCTTTTTGTTGCTTTTGATCCTTCGCATCTAGGACTTCCAGTCTCTAAAAGAACACTGTCCAATTGGATTGCTCAGTGTATCTCTTTCGTTTACCAGAGTAAGAACCTTTCTCTGGAAGGCCATGTCACAGCTCACAATGTGAGGGCCATGGCCACCTCTATGGCTCATCTTAATTCTGTGTCCATCGATCAGATCTGTCGAGCAGCCACCTGGGCCTCGGTTCATACCTTTACAGCCCATTACTGTTTGGACAAGGACTCCCACCGGGATGCCTTGTTTGGTCAGGCTGTCCTCAGACACCTGTTCCATTCTTGAACAACTCCTGCCCTCCTTCCCTCAATGGATGCCTGAGATCCATAGGAAGACGAGGAACCTTTCAGGGTCTCTTACCCTTGGGGATCTCCCAGGCATGTTAGCTAGGGAGTCCCCATATGTGAGGACTTATTCCTGCTTGTTCCTGGAGATAGCACAGTTACTTACCTGTAACAGGTGATCTCTGGGAACAGCAGGAATTAGTCCTCACAACCCACCCACCTCCCCATGGATTTGTATCTTTCTCTCTCTTTGTCTTTCCTTTACTCTCTCTATTGTCTCAGCTTTAAACTTGAACTGAGGAGAGTTGGTCAGAAAGGCAGGAAGGCAGCGTGCATGCGCTGTGGGAGGCTCCCAAAAGCTTTCTTCTGGGAAGCTGGGGAGCTTTCCCGCGCAGGCTCCGTCCGTACCGACATACCCATATGTGAGGACTAATTCCTGCTGTTCCCAGAGATCACCTGTTACTGGTAAGTAACTGTGCTTTCTTCAGTTGGGGGGGAGAGGGGGGAATTGAGGAGTGATAGGGGTGTTAGGCAAAAGTGGTTATTGGAACAAAGTAACGTCTTACAATATCTATTACAGTATCAGGATGCATTAAGGCTCATAGTAAAGTACATGCATGATATTGTTTTTACACAGTACAATTATGGTTTAAACAAGTTAGTGGATATTATTAGCGATAAGAGATATTACTAGAGGTTGTAGCAAATGACTACTTGCCTAGTTAAGGTGGTGGGGGGGGGAAGCATCTACCCCTTCTCCATACCATCCCTCCCTATTACTCCCATGTCCACCATCTCTCTGTCCCTTTTTCAATCTATTACCCCCATGTCCAGCATGTCGCCATAGTCTTCCTGTAACCCCTAGGCTAACATCACCATGCCATCTTCCTATGCCCTTTCCCTTGTCCATTATCTCCTTAGCCACCCACCTCAATCTTATCTCTCTTGCCCCCTATTCCCCTCTCCCCGCATCCAGCTTCTCCCTTCTGACTCCCTATGCCCATCCACATCCACCTCCCAATGCCCCCCCCGTGTCCACCCCTTGTATGTACAAGTGCCAGAGCCTGCCCAAAGGAGCAGCATGTCCTGCGGGCAGAGGCTGTGTGAGCTGTGATCCCAGCCCAGAGAGGTAGGGCACAATTGGCCTTGCGCAGCCCCTGCCCACAGGACATGCTGCTCCTTTAGTAGGCGCTGCTTTTCTGGGCCACAGTCGCTGCCTCATACCCTTCTGCCTGTGGGAAAGGGCTGTGCAAGCCATGATTGTGGCCCAAAGAGAGCCTGCCTGCAGGAGCAGAAATCAGGAGAGCGCTGTCGTTGGCTAGCCGCCTGCCCCCACTCCTCATTCAGGATGAACTGTGGAGCATAGTGGAGAGCCTGCCTGCAGGACATTCTGCTCCCATGGACAGAAGGCTGTGAGTATTGATTGCGGCCTCAAGCAGCTTTCTGCCCGCAGGGGCAGGCTCTCCACTAGGCCACCAGCCCTCCACAGGCCATCCTGAATGGGGAGTGGGGAACAGGTGACTAGTGATGACACCCCCTGCCACACTTACTCAGCTTACTGGGTAGTACCGGCCCTGGTCCAGCATTTTGTCTTCCTGCCCCCCTCCCCAGTTGTGGAGCATCTACTGTCCACCTCCACCTCTCTTACTGCTGCTGATGCCTCTCTCCATATCTGCATCAGGAAAGCAAAAGCGCACAGTCTTCAAGCGCTTGTAAGTCCCTTCTGGTTCTGCCCACTTCTGATGTGAAAAGCATCATCCAAGGAGGCGGGACCCATCAGTCCTTCTAAGCATGCTGGAGTCACAAAAGCATGTGCTTTTGCTTTCCATTTATTTTTTTCTTCGAAGTTAAATAGGTTGCTGCTGCTGCTCCAGTGGATGTGGGGGGCAGGGGTGGCAGTGTTTGCTACTGACCTGGGAGAAGTGGAGGCAGCAGCTCATCCACCTAAATTTTCTTTTACCGTAGAAGGCCGAGTGAGGTGATGGCCACTTGGCTGTTTTGGGGGTATTTTTTTGCTGCTCCCCAAACTTTGCTGCCTGAGGCAGCCACTTTACTCTGCCTCATTATAGAGCTGCCCCTGAAAATATAAATCTCCATCTGTGTAACTGATATTTATAAGGATGGGAAGCTACTGGCAAACCTGGTAAGTGTATTGAAGAGCTTTGTCATTACTCACATAAAGAACACTCGGGGAAAGATGTTTTGAGAGAGAAGCTGAAATTAGGAAGCACTTGTGAGAAATTTTACAGAGCCCAGAGCGGAGCCGTTCAAGAATTTTGGATATGCCTGGATGGAAGGGGGGAGGAACAAGCGAACTATATTGGCACCCATTTGCAAGGGCAAAGGCTGTGGTGGCAGTGAAAATCCTCAAGACTGGTATAAACACCAGGCCTGGATGGACTAGGCCCCGAATTCTAAAATTGCTTGGGGAAGCTTTCATAACAATATTCCTCTTCACACTTGGAGAAGTGCTGGCAGAGGGAGACTTCTTTCCAGTCAGCCATAGCACTTGCCAAACAAGACTGTTATGTCCCTCTGACTAACTCCTTGCCTCTGACCCTCATCTCTTTATGACTGTCAACGCTCTCCTCAAGGTGCCTCTGCCTCCGACCCCTCCCTCCCTTTCTGCCCAAACCCTGTCTACTTACTTGACAAAATCCACAAGATCACACTCCAATTACCCATGAAGTCAGCTACTTCCCCTCCTCCCCCTCTTTACTCCCAACTCCCCCCCCCCCCACATCTGCTACCCTTTTTTCCTTTTCTATGATCTGAGGCAACGCAAAAGAGGAAGGCCAGCAATGAGATGGATCGATACAATAACAGCAGCTATGGGTGCCAGTCTGTCAACAATGAGCTGCCTGGCTGAAGACCAAACACAGTTTAGGACTATTATCCAGAGGGTTACTATGAGTCTAGACAGACTCAACAGCACTTAACAACATGATCTGAGGAGGAAACCACTCGCCTCCTTTCCTCAACCAAACTTGCTACCTGCTCCTCTGATCCTATTCTCACCCATCTCCTTAGATCCATCTCCTCCACTGTAGTCCCTTCCATCTCTCATATTGTCAACCTATTGCTCACCACTGCAACTTTCCCTGCAGCCTTCAAGCTGTGTTCACTCCTCTCCTCAAGAAACCTTTGCTAGACCCTGCCTGTCTTCACTATCGACCCATCTTCCTCCTCCTTTTGTTTCTAAACTACTTGAACATGCGGTTCACTACCATTGCCTTGACTTTCTCTCCTCTCAAGCCCTTCTGGATCCTTTACAGTCTGGTTTTCATCCTTTACATTCTTCTAAAACGACTCTTGCCATAGTCTCCAGTGACCTGTTCCTGGCAAAATCTAAGGGCCTTTACTTGTTCCTCATCTTTCTTGACCTTTCTGCTGCTTTTGACATCTACAACCTTCTCCTCAATACCTTATCCTCACTTGGTTTTAAGGGCTCTGTGCTAGCCTAGTTCTCTTCTTATCTTGCCCATGACTCTTTCATTGTTTGTTCTGGTGGATCCTCCTCTACTGCTATCCTGCTCTCAGTTGGTGTACCCCAAGGGTCTGTCTTGTGTCCACTCCTTTTCTCTCTATATACCAGTCCCTTGGTGCACTCATCTCTCCCCATGTCTTTCAGTACCATCTTTACGCTACTGACTCCCAGATCTACCTCTCTATACCTGAAATCTCTCCAGCAATCCAGGCCAGGATCTCTGCCTACCTTTCTGACATTGTTGCTTGGATGTTTCACCACTGCTTCAAATTGAGCATAGTCAAAACTGAGCTTCTTATTTTCCCCCCTAAACCCTCCTTTCCCCTTTCTCCTTTCTCAATCTCTGTGGAAAACTCTCTCCTACTCCTCCCTGTCTTCTCAGCTTGCAACCTTGTGGTCATCTCTTTCCTTCTCCAACAGATTCAACTGATAGCTAGAACCTGCTGTTTCTTTCTCTACAACATCAACAAAATTTGCCCATTCCTTTCTGAACACACTACTTACTAAGACACTTAACCACTCCTTAGTCACCTCCCGTCTAGACTACTGTAACCTACTTCTTGCTGATCTCCCTCTGAATCATCTCTCTCCCCCCTTCAATATGTTCAACCCTCTGCTGCGCGGCTAATCTTCTGCCAGCCTCTTCATGCTATTACCCCTCAAATCACTTCATTGGCTCCCTATCTGTTTTCCACATCCAGTTCAAACTTCTCCTGCTGACCTGTAAGTGCATTCGCTCTGCAGCTCCTCACTACCTTTCCTCTCAAATCTCTCCCTATACCCCTCTTTGTGACCACTGCTCTTCTGACAAATCACTTCTATATGTGCCTTTCTCTTCTATTGCCAACTCCAGACTTTGATCCTTATGCCTGGAACAAACTACCAGAGTCTGTACATAAAGCACCTTTTCTGAACCCTTTTCGAATCCAGGCTGAAAAAACTCAACTCTTTGCTGCTGCTTTCAGATATTGATTCACCTGATCTCCTTCGTGTTTCCTTACCATTCCCCCTAGATGTATCCCATGTCTATAGCTACTGTTTTATCTGTCTTGAGTAGATTATAAGCTCTGATGAGAAGGCATGGTCTTTTACTTGTGTCTGTGCAGCACTGCGTAATCTTGTAGCGCTATACAAATGTTCAGTAGTAGTAGTAGAGATTTAGGGAGTTACCAAAATGCCACCATTGTGGTTTTACCCAAATGGGGCAGGGATAAGACACAATTGGGCTCTTAAAAGGCCAACAATTAGTAGAGCAACTCCGTGTAGTGAAAAGCTTTTCTGAGATGTCAGGATGACTTTTGGCCTTGACAAGTGTGCTAAGGCAGTTAGTTCTGTTAGAGGAAAATTGAACAAAATAGAAGACATTTCCTTGGCTGAGTGTTGTAACATCAAGGAACAAGAAGGCATATATAAATATCTGAGTAGAGGAAGGAACAGTACGCAAGCAGAAATTACTGAGAAAAGATCAGTAAAGAATATTACAGAAGATTAAAATGGGTATTGAGAAGTGCTTTAATATCACCGAATAAGGTACAAGTCATCAATTGGCTAGTAATTCCTGTACTCTCATACAGCTTTAGGTTTGTAGAATGGCCTCTTTAAAGATCTTGAACTGGATGTGTGAACAAGAATACTCCTCCATGCCCATGGGATGTGTAGTCAACTGTAGAATATTGGTGGCTGGTAGTGTAGATTTGTAGTTTTGCATTCTTGATGCTGTCAGTCCAATAACTTTTCAGTTTGGATTCAAGGAAATCTCAAATTTTAACCCTTTCAGACCGTATGTCCACTGTAATGGACATCATGTTTATTCATTGAATTCCTTGTGTGTGTGTGTGTGTGTGTATGTATGTATGTATTTATGTGTATGTATGTATAGATAGATAGATTAGATATAGATATATAGTGTCTGTGAAAAGATTCATGTCTGAAAGGGTTTAATTTTGTTTAGTAGCCTGATAGCTTCATTCCTCAGATTTTTCTGGGCTTTTCCAGCTCTAGCATGGAGCAGTTTTAGATGAACGGCATATACATTTTAAAATAAATTAAATTTAATGTAAATGAGGCTCAATGTATATGTAAATAATTATACAAATGAGGCCCTACTAAGACTGTACATCTCAGGTGTCTGATTCATTTTGCTCATCAGTGGCCTGCCATCACCACAGACTCCTGGCCACTCTTAAGTGGTCAGAGAAGGCTACCTCCTTCACCTGGGCCAGATGCCCCCTCCTTTCTTTCCAGGAGAGCCCCCTCAGATTCCCCTGCAACATGTCCTGCTACTGCAGGAGCTTGTAGGCCCCCTCAAGGACAGGGCCATAGAGCCAGTACCTCACCACGTCAGGGGAAAGGGGTTCTACTCCAGATACTTTCTGGTCTCAAAAAGAACAGGATACCTAAGGCCCATTTTGGACTTGCAAAACCTGAACAAGTTCCTGATACGGGAGAAGCTCAAGATGCTCTCCCTTGGAACACTGCTGCCCTACTTCCAGCAGGGAGATTGGCTATGCTCCTTGGACCTAAAGGATGCTTATACCTACATTCTTATTCATCCCAGTCACAGGCAGTACTTAAGGTTCATGGTCGGGGGCGACCACTACCAGTACAGGGTACTACCCTTCAGCCTAGCATCTGCAAGAAGAGTCTTCACCAAATGCCTGGCGGTGGTGGCCGCCTACCTCTATCTCCAAGGGCCTTCATCTTCCCATATATGAATGACTGGCTCGTGAAAGGGAACATGGCCGCCGAGGTGAACAGGCCTACACCATCAAAGTTCTGCAGCATTTGGGGTTCGTGGTAAACCACTCCAGATCTCACCTCACTCCAATGCAGGGTCTTGACACACTCCAGGCCAGGGCCCTGGCCACTGAGGTGCACCACCATCACAGTGTCAGTGTGGTCCATGCTCCGCCCACTAGGCCACATAGCATCCACTGTCCATATGGTTCCCAATGCCCATCTCTATATGCAGGCAGCTCCATGGTGTCTCCGCTCAGAGTGGACACAAGCTACGGGGCAAGCTATGGGGCAGGCTCCTGGTCAGGGTCTGTCCCATCAACTAGCAGATTCGCTCAACTGGTGGCAGAGCACACAGAATCTGCCCGAAGGACATACCCTTCCAGCCCCCAAACCCTCGGAGGGTTCTCACCACAGACGCATCCCTACTGGGCTGTCGTGCTCACTGTGAGGCACTGCTTATGCAGGGCAACTGGTCCCTGGTGGAGAGCCAGCAGCAGATCAACCTGCTGGTGCTCAAGGCCATTTTTCTAGGCCATCAGCTTTCCACCACCACCTGTGGAACCAGTCAGTGCTAGTCCAAACAGACAGACAACAAGGTCACAATCTTCTATATGAACAAGCAAGGAGGCAGAGAGTCCCAGCGCCTCTGCCAGGAGGCAGTAGCCCTCTGCCAGGAGGCAGTAGCCCTCTGCCAGGAGGCAGTAGCCCTCTGCCAGGAGGCAGTAGCCCTCTGCTCATACACAATTGGTCAGGGAATGTTCCTCAGGGTGGTATACCTTCCAGGCCAAGACAGTGCCCTAGTGGACAAGCTGAGCAGGGTCCTCCAGCTGCATGAATGGCAACTAGACACCAGTGACTATTCTGACTCTGGGGAACCCAAAGTCTGGACCTCTTTGCTAGCCCAACCAGTGCTCAGATGCCCCACTTCTGTTGTCCCCAACCATATCCATCCTGGATAATGGCAGACACCTGCCTCTTCTCGTGGTCGGAGGGCCTTCTGTGTGCCTTCCCTCCCACACCACTAATCGCCCAGACCCTCTTCAAGGTCCTGCTGGAAAAGGCCTTCATGATACTGGTGGCCCCGTGGTGGCTCAGGCAGCCTTGGCTTCCCCTGTTGCTCTGCCTCTCAATGGAGCTCCCGGTCCCTCTGGGGAACACCCCATGGCTACTGTCCCAGGAGGAGGGCTCCCTTCGCCACACCAACCTAGGATCCCTGTCGCTAACAGCATGGCTGCTGAATGGGTCGTCTTAGCACATGTCAACTTCCCAAGGGAGGTGGAGGAAGTCCTTCTAGCATCTCGTAAGAACTCCATGAGATGAGCCTATGCCTTCAAGTGGTGCAGATTCTCAGTAAGGTGTGGCGCAATGCGTGGACCTGTTCTCTTGCCAGGTGCACATGGTGCTGCAGTACTTGCACCAACTCACAGACTGGACTCAAGTCCAACTCCATCAGAGTGCATCTGAGCGTGCTCTTGGCACACTATCACTCCATAGAGGGCAAAACCTTTTCTGTGCAGCCCCTCATTACCCAATTTATGCGGGGCCTTCTGCTCTCTAAGCCTCCATCCACCCGCCCCCGGCGGAATGAGACCTCAACGTGGTTCTGATGCAGCTCACCAAACTGCCTTTTGAACATCTGGCTATCTGCCACTTGCGTTCTCTCTCCTGGAAAATCATCTTTCAGGTGGCACTCACCTCTACCCACAGAGTCAGCGAGTTTCAGGCCTTGATGGCTGAGCCACCTTACACCAGATTCTACAAGAAGAGGATCGTGCTTCGCACCAACCCTAAATTCCTTCTTAAGGTGACATCTGCCTTTCACCTCAACCAGGAGGTGGTGCTCCCCACCTTATTTTTGAGGCCCCTTGCTGACAAGTTGGCGGTCGTTCTCCATACTCTGTATTGTCCTTCTACCTGCAACTTATCCAGGGCCACCACAATGCCTCACAGCCTTTTGTTTCTTGTGACCCTAGTCGACTGGGGGAGGCTTTTACGAAGCGGACCATGTCCACCTGGGTGGTGGATTGCATCGCCTTTGCCCACGATCAGGCTGGGCTGTTGTTGGGACACCGGGTCACTGCGCACAACGTCAGGGCTATGGTGATCTCTGTTGCAAGTCTACGCTTTGTCCCTATGGCAGACATCTGTCGGGCCGCCACCTGGTCCCCATTTCACACCGTTGCAACTCACTACTGCCTGGAGAGGAGTCCCGATGGGACAGTGCCTTCAGCCAGGCCATACTCCATAATCTGTTTAGGATTTAGGCAATTCCTACCCTCCAATCCTTCTTGCTCGGGCTATCGGAGCGATGGTTCTCCCTGGACACTGGGGTCCTTACTCAGACTTACTCATGACTGCTCGTGGCTGGGCTGTTTTTCTACAGGTTCTCGGTAGCCTGTAGCTAGGGAGTCTCATATGTGAGGGCTGACTTCCTGCTTGTTCCTGGAGAGAGTTTAGTTACTCGTCTATAACAGGTGCTCTCCAGGGACAGCAGGAATCCATCCTCACAACCCTCCCTTATCCCCTTGGAGTCGCTGTACAATTTTTGCCACCTTCTTTTGTTGGCTGTACTATGTCACCTGACTGAATAAGATGGCACCCTTAGGCGGGAAGGGGACCACACATGCATGGTACCATCTCCCAAAGGCTTTCTTTGAAAGCTGGGGAGATGCTTCAGTGGAGGCTCCCTTGGCGCAGATGTTGCCCATATGTGAGGACTGATTCCTGCTGTCTCTAGAGAACCCCTGTTACAGGTGAGTAATAGGCTTTATAATGGGAGACGACATAGCCAACCTATATGTCAAAAAGGCATTTGACAATATATCAAGGGAATTTTTTTTTGTTTGGGTGATAGAAGCTTTTTGGGGTATTTTTGAGCTGGATGAAAGTGCTGTATCTCCACAAAAAAACAGCTAGGAGGATAATAATGAAAGGAACTCTCGCAAAGACTTTCTAATTAAAGAAGGGAACCAGACAGGAATGCCCATTATTGCCACTGCTTTTTTGCTGTTACTAGAGCCTTTAGCAATGAAGATAAGACTGAAATGCTGTATCAGTGAGGAATAATGAGTTAACCTATTTGCAAATATGCTGGTTTTCAAAGGCCAGGCTAGCAAGAGTATTAATTTTTCATCTTTACTGTAACTTTACAATGAAAGCTGTAGTTTGATATTGAGCCATCTATGTATATCTTGGGAACAAACTTTCCACTTTGCTATTTCTTTTCAAGGATCTCAGACTTGGGCCGTGTGAGAGTACTTTTTTATCTACAGCTAAACTGCAAATTCAAAAACCCAGACCACTACCTCTAACCAGCTTTTCCTGCTTTCCTGAGTCATAAGGAGTTCAGATTTAAAAGAAAAATGTTTACGAGGACTAGCTTGAAAACAGATTTAGAGACTGGAAGTATTTCTGAAAAATTTCACTTCTATTTCCAACCCAATGGAAGTTGCAAAGAATTATACAAACTGAATTAATTGCTGCTTTTATGAGTATTATTTTTGGGACTGCATGATACTGATAGTGGTAAAAAGATTAGATGTATTTTCAACTTGCCACTCTCGTGTAGTGATTTGAAAATACATGTATAAAAGAATTTGTCCACCAGCAACCTGTGAACATATAACTGTATTTTGAAAATTGACCCCAAAAGTTGGCTCTCTTCTTTTCTTACAGCTATGTCTGATTCAGACTGCAGCACAGATGAGGTGGTTCAGAAGTTGGATTTTTCAAGCAGTGAGGATGAAGACATGGTGATGGCTCTGAAAGAATGTAACACTATGGATGGAGTATTCAATTGCAACAGCCCCAGCAGAACTTTAACTTGGAGAAACAGTACCCACTCTATTCCTGTGACCCCACAGAGGCACTTGGGAAGCTTTTCTCCAGTTAGTGAAGATAAATGGGGCTTGAGCCCACAAGGGGAGTCTCCCTCATTTGCTTTCAGGAAATCTGGCACTGGAAAAGAGTGTCCTGGAACGCCATTACATTGCACCGCTTGGAGAAAGCTGCAACTCTGTGACACCCCATATACTCCAAAGGTAGTACTAGAGACAGATCTTAATGGTCCTGAGACTTCTTCCCCCTTTCTACCCTGACTAAGAAAACAAAGAACATCCAGGGGTTTTTATCCCTTCTGTCTTATTCTAACTCTTTTTGCCTCCTTTTGACTACAACTGTTTGCTCTCTGCCAGTGTTTTTCAACCCTGTCCTCTGGGACCCCTAGTCCAGTTGGGTTTTTAGGGTATCCACAATGAATATGCATGTACTACTTCCATTGTAAACCAAAAATACTTGGTCAATGTATAAGAGTATAAGAAGCAATCAAAACGGAAACTCACTCCAAAACAACATAGTTTCTGATTGAAAACAATGTATCCATCTTTATTCTGATATTTAAATACTTGAAAAATTGTATGACTAAAGTGGTAGGCAAGGTCTCAGCAGTCCGGGCAAAGAGCAAACCGTGATCAAGGCACAAGCCGAGATCACACTGCCAAACAAAAGCCCTATAACATCAAGGACCAAATGCCACCACCAACCCACAAAGGTTAAAGATTAAAAATACTCAAGAAACATACAGGAACAGGCGACAGCCAAACCCAGCCACAAGTACTTAGCTTAGCTTAACACAAACAGGGGAAAGGTCCGCCGCCTGCTGCCCCGACGTCACTGTGGCGCTCACTAACGTTTCGCGATAAACATCGCTGCATCAGCGGAAATACTACAAAAGAAGAATAAACACATGCCAACATCACTAAAAAGCCAGAAACCCCAAAGTCCAACCCCACACACCAGCTACCTACTAAAGAACAAAACGAAGGAGAAAGCTGCTTACTTGAAGAGGCGGCCCAAACAGCAATTCAATCTTGCTCACAAAAACGCCGCGCATGCTCACACACTCATCCACATAGAACTCCCAAATATAACAGACTGCTGACGTCAAAGGAATTCCCTGGGAGATAACTCCGCCCCCAAATTATTAAAGGCACACCACCCAGTCAATCCGTAGATTTAAACCCCCGGGAGCCACCGTCCCCAAGTGAAAAATGTGCCGCTGTTCACAAATCAACAGGGACTGCTCCCTGCTTTTCCCTTCCCAACCAGAAACCACCCGATCTAGACAAAAACATTGAAGCTCCGAAAACTGATGACGCAACTCTAAACAATGAGGGACAAGGGGCGCTTCTCGAACAGAACACTTGTCTACTCTTGTGCTCTATGATATGCTTACGGAAAGCTCTACAAGTACTCCCGATGTATAAAAGACCACAAGGACACATGATCCCATATACGACATACATAGAGTCACAAGAGGTCTTATGTCGAAAACTATGTTTCACCCCATGATATTCAAAATCTGAAAGTTCTCTAGAAACTGCACAAATAGAACAGTGCCCACAAGGGCTATGTCCCCATGACCGATCAGGGTCAACAGACACTGGTCGTAAGATAGACGGGCTCAAAATTTCTCGAAGATTACATTGGCGACGCCAAACGCATCGAACCCTCTTACCGGCCAATCCAGGAAGGGTATCTAACACCCCTGAATGTCGCCGCAAGATACGTTGAATAGAGAAACTAAAAGGGGTGTACTTAGAAATAAAGTTGACATGTTCCCCCTCTGCCATGGGAGCCCCCCTATTTTTCGGGACCAACAGCAGAGAGCGGTTATTAAACAGTGCCCTGCGATAGGCATCCCGCACATCCCTCCGGGGATAACCCCTAGCTATCAATCCACTCGCCAAACCTTGAGATTGTTGTTTGAAGTCGGACAAATTAGAACAATTCTGATGGAAACGAACAAATTGGGAAAAGGGCACACTGTTACGCAAACCTACAGGATGAGCGCTCCCATAATGTAACAACGCATTCTTATCCGTGTGTTTCCTATGAACACTGGTGGACCACCCCGTCTCATCCCGCGACACTACTACATCCAGAAATACAATCCGAGTGTAACTGCAAGTGCTGGTAAACTGTATGTTACTCTCGCAACCATTCAACCAGCTAACAAACTCTTGAAACTCAGCGACTGAACCACCCCACAAGACAAACACGTCGTCAATATACCGACACCAAAAACGCAACTGCGCAGAAAAGGGGAAGAAAAAACCCACAGCTCTTCAAATTTAGCCATATACAAATTGGCGACCGAGGGGGCGCAAGTAGCGCCCATGGCCACCCCGGATAATTGATGGTAAAAATGATCCTCAAAACCAAAATAATTTTCAGAAATAGCTAAGTGGGCTAGATGTTTCAGAAACTCTGTCATCTCAGAGGACAAATCCCCCCAGCGATGCAGAGTCTCCTCAACCACCCCCACAGCAGCAACCTGTGGAATCGATGTATACAAAGACGTCACGTCTAAAGTGGCCAACAAAACCGCTGAGGAACTCAACAAAAGCGAATGCTCCTCCAAAAGATTCAAGAAGTGCATGTTATCCCTAACATAAGCTTGCAATTCCAATAACAAAGGTCGCAAAAAAGAGTCCACAAAAGTGGAAAGAGGTTCAAGAACAGTACCCCGTGTGGACACTATAGGGCGCCCCGGTGGATGACAGAGTTTCTGAAACGTCTAGCCCACTTAGCTATTTCTGAAAATTATTTTGGTTTTGAGGATCATTTTTACCATCAATTATCCGGGGTGGCCATGGGCGCTACTTGCGCCCCCTCGGTCGCCAATTTGTATATGGCTAAATTTGAAGAGCTGTGGGTTTTTTCTTCCCCTTTTCTGCGCAGTTGCGTTTTTGGTGTCTGTATATTGACGACGTGTCTGTCTTGTGGGGTGGTTCAGTCGCTGAGTTTCAAGAGTTTGTTAGCTGGTTGAATGGTTGCGAGAGTAACATACAGTTTACCAGCACTTGCAGTTACACTCGGATTGTATTTCTGGATGAAGTAGTGTCGCGGGATGAGACGGGGTGGTCCACCCGTGTTCATAGGAAACACACGGATAAGAATGCGTTGTTACATTATGGGAGCGCTCATCCTGTAGGTTTGCGTAACAGTTTGCCCTTTTCCCAATTTGTTCGTTTCCGTTGGAATTGTTCTAATTTGTCCGACTTCAAACAACAATCTCAAGGTTTGGCGAGTGGATTGATAGCTAGGGGTTATCCCCGGAGGGTTGTGCGGGATGCCTATCGCAGGGCACTGTTTAATAACCGCTCTCTGCTGTTGGTCCCAAAAATAGGGGGGATCCCATGGCAGAGGGGGAACATGTCAACTTTATTTCTAAGTACACCCCTTTTAGTTTCTCTATTCAACGTATCTTGCGGCGACATTCAGGGGTGTTAGATACCCTTCCTGGATTGGCCGGTAAGAGGGTTCGATGCGTTTGGCGTCACCAACGTAATCTTCGAGAAATTTTGAGCCTGTCTATCTTACGACCAGTGTCTGTTGACCCTGATCGGTCATGGGGACATAGCCCATCTCCAGGAACAAGCAGGAATAAGTCCTCACATATGGGTACGTCGGTACCGACGGAGCCCGTGCGGGAAAGCTCCCCAGCTTCTTAGAATAGAAGCTTTTGGGACCTCCCACTGCACATGCGCACTGCCTTCCCGCCTTCCTGAACAGCTCTCCTCAGTTTCTCTTTTTCCGCGGAGCCAGCAGGTCGTGTTCCTGTCACCGCTGAAGAAATTGTTATTTTATTTGTTTCTTTAGACCGCGTACCTGCCTTCCCCATACCGATACCGGTATCGCCGGTCTTTTCTTTCTTTCTTAAAAAATTATAATTCTTTTTTCTTATTTTTTAGCTTTTTGGTCACTTCAGAGAGGCCTCTCGGCCTACTCAATTTCTCCTCATGGAGAAGCCAGCCCCTGGATTTAAGAAGTGTACCAAATGTAATGCTGTTATTTCAGTCACAGACACCCATGAATGGTGTCTGAAATGTTTGGGGCCTGACCATTCCATACCGGACTGCCCATCTTGCTCCCACATGTCTAAACGTGGGCTGCAGAACCGGGCCAACAAATTCCATGTGCTGTTTGCTTCAGAGAATACAGCATCACAGTCATCCAGGTCTTCTTCTCCGGATGGATCTCAGGTAACCAAACCTTCTGTGGGCAAGTCCTCAAAGAGCAAATCTCCTTCAAAGCATCGAGAGGCTCTTAGCTTAGAACTTGAGGACCCTGCCCCAGCCAAACAACCCCGGCGGGAAGTCCAACTTCCAAAAACGCCAATTCAGGGGTCTCAGGTTGATATCGATGCTACGGCCTCGACAGATCACCTGTTAGCCTGCTCTGGGGTACCGGGTCACTCCGGTACCGACATCCAGGCAGCTATGGCGTCCATGGGCGATACTGTACAGTCCATGCAGCAGGCCGTCATGGCTTTCATTAAAGCTGCAACGCCATCGGTTCCGCTTTCAGCGGTTCCGGGCCCGATACCGGTATCGTCCGCCATGCCGGTATCGAGGCCGTCCACCTCTAAACGCAAGTCGGTACCGTATGGGCTTTCGCTCCATACCGGTTCCATACCCGATACGCCCGATATCGATACCGATCGGTACGCGTATCGTGCGTTAGAGGAAAGCACCGATTCCTCTGAGGATTTTCACTCCTCTGATGATTCTGCTGAGTTTTCACTCAACTTACCTGAGGAGCCCTCTTCTCCTAAAAGGAGAATGTCCCCTCCAGAGGATTTGTCCTTCCAGGACTTTGTTTTAGATATGGCTACAGCCCTTTCTATTACCACATCCTCTGAAAAGGAACCCAGATCCAAAAAACTGGATATTTTGGGATACTCAAAGGCCCCTAAGGAGGCAGTTACCCTGCCTATCCATGAAATCCTTCAAGAACAACTGATGGATTTCTGGGAAAATCCTTTGACTTTGTCTCCTTATTCCCGTAGGTTGGACACCATGTATAGGGTCCCTCCTTCTCCTGGTTTCCAAAAGACTCAATTGCCCCACCACTCTATTGTGGTGAAGTCTGCAATGAAGAAGATTAGGAGTACCAAAAGGCACTCTTCCACCCCTCCAGGACGGGAATGTAAGACTTTGGACTCTTTTGGTAGGAAAATTTTCCAGGCTAGTATGCTTATAGCCAGGATTAATTCCTACAGTCTCTATATGGGCATGTTCCTGGAGGAACTTGCCAAAAAGGTGCGGCATTTTGCCCCCTTTATCCCTGAGGATAAAAAGCAGGGATTCCTTTCCCTAGTGAAACAACTCTTAGAGGTTTCTAAGTTCTCTAATAGGGCAGCATATGATTCCTTTGAGGGAGCCAGTAGGGCTTCGGGCATTGCTATTGCAGCCCGACGTCTTGCTTGGCTCCAGGCCTCTGATCTGGAACCTTGGGTTCTAGATGGCTTACGGAATCTGCCCTGTACAGGTGAGAACTTATTTGGGGAAGAGTGGCAAATCAAAGCCACCCAGATGGATGCTGAAAATGCCACCTTGGAAAGACTTTCAAAGTCCACTTCAATTCCTACTAAGAAAAAGTCTTTTAAAAGGCCTTACTATAAGAAGGCCAGAGTTGCTTCAAATACTGGCCAGCAGTCTTCTCAACCTCGCTATACTGCTAAGCGTCAGCAATCCAAACAAGCACGAGCTAAGCCTGCAGCAGCTACTGTAGCTCAGCAGGCTCCAACCCCTCAGGGGTTTTGACTTGCTCCTAGGGAACTTGCCACTTCTGGTTCTAACACAACCAGAACCTCTCACCATACCCGGAAGGTTGGTTCACTTTGCTCCCAGATGGGAACAAATCACAACAGAACAATGGACCCTCTCTATCATTCGAGAGGGTTACAAACTTCATTTCTCCAGCCTTCCTCCCCATCATATGGTGAGACCATTCAATTCTCCCCCATCTCTCCTAACCCTGTTGGGTCAAGAGGTTTCCTCTCTTCTTGCCCAAGGGGCCATAGAAGAGGTTCCTCTTCCTCAACAAGGGTCCGGTTTCTACTCCCCTTATTTTCTCATTCCAAAGAAGACAGGGGGATTCAGACCAATCCTAGATCTGAGAGAATTGAACAAATTTCTCTTCAAGGAGAAATTCAAAATGCTGTCTCTCGGCATTCTCCTTCCTTACCTCCAGGGTCAGGACTGGCTTTGTTCTCTAGACCTACAGGATGCGTATACACATATACTCATCCATCCATCCCACAGAAAGTATCTTCGCTTTCTGTTTCAGGGAAAACATTTCCAATACAGAGTACTCCCCTTCGGTCTAGCCTCTGCTCCAAGAGTATTCACAAAATGCATGGCAGTCGTCGCCGCATTTCTAAGAGGCATGGGAATCTTTGTCTTCCCATATCTGGACGACTGGCTCATCCGAGCTCCAACTCAGTCACAGGCCCAGATTTCCCTGGACCACACAAGGAGCCTTTTGCAGTATCTGGGACTGGTAGTAAACCTTCCCAAGTCCCAACTCATCCCTACTCAATCTCTAGAATTCATAGGGGCCCAGTTGGACACCATCACTGCAAGGGCCTACCTTCCACATGTTCGAGGCCAGCGCCTCCTGAGTTTGGCCTCCCAAGCTCAGTCCAGCACTCACTTGACAGCCAGGGAAATGCTACGCCTACTGGGTCATATGGCCTCCACAGTGCATGTGGTGCCCTATGCTCGTCTTCATATGAGAGCAGCTCAATGGACCCTGGCCACTCAGTGGACTCAGGCGTCAGGAGCGCTCTCAGACCAAATACAAACCTCCGATCGTCTGTTTTGGTCCCTCCACTGGTGGACTTCCACCAAGAATCTGTTGTTGGGGGCTCCATTTCAACCATTGCTACCCCAAGCAACCCTCACAACAGATGCCTCCCAAACAGGGTGGGGAGCCCATCTGCAAACTCTCTCCACTCAGGGCACTTGGTCTCTACAGGAGACCACCCTTCATATCAATCTTCTGGAACTGCGAGCAATTTACCTTGCCCTCAAGGTCTTCCACTCCCTCCTAGCCAACCTCACTGTCCTAGTTCAGACGGACAATCAGGTGGCCATGTTTTACATAAACAAACAAGGAGGGACGGGCTCTCTGTCGCTTTGCAACGAAGCTCTAAGACTATGGGCCTTCGCCAGAGAGCATCAGATTCACCTGCTAGCAGTGTATCTCCCAGGAGTTCAAAACTCTCGGGCAGACAGGCTCAGTCGAGTTCTGCTGCCACACGAATGGTCCCTACATTTGGACCAAATAAACCGAATCTTTCAGGAATGGGGGACCCCGGACATAGACCTCTTTGCAAGTCCGTGGAATGCCAAACTTCCCCGGTTCTGTTCCAGAACTCCGTGTCAGGGAGCTCAGGCTACGGACGCCTTTCTCCTGAATTGGAGTCAGGCATTCCTATATGCCTTTCCACCCATTCCTTTGATTCCCAAGACTCTGTTCAAACTCCAGAGGGATCATGGAACTATGATCCTCATAGCTCCACGCTGGCCACGCCAAGTGTGGTTCCCTCTACTTCTACAGCTCTCCCAGGGATCCTACTTGGATCTGGGAGCTGCGCCAGACCTCCTGTCTCAGGAGGAGGGGACTTTGTGGCACCCAAACCCCAAATCCCTTCACCTCAGTGCTTGGTTACTGAAGGCTTAAGCCTTCAAGACTTTCATCTTTCCCAACCAGTGAAAGATATCCTTTCTGCCTCTAGGAAACCCTCTACCAGGCGTTCCTATGCTTTCAAATGGAAACGTTTTTCCATTTGGTGTGCTCAGCAGGGTCTTGACCCTCTGGCACTTCCTTTGAATTCTCTTCTTGATTATCTCCTGCATCTATCCAATGCAGGCCTCAAGACGAATTCGGTAAGAGTCCATTTAAGTGCTATTGCAGCATCCTTGCAACATATAAATGGACAACCTATCTCCTCTCATCCTCTTGTTGCAAGATTCATGAGAGGCCTGACTCTCACTAAACCTCCCATCAGACCACCCCCGGTCGCATGGGATTTGAATCTAGTGCTCGGTCAACTTATGAAGCCACCTTTTGAGCCAATGTTTTCCACCTCCTTGAAATTTCTTTCCTGGAAGGTCATCTTCCTCATTGCAGTCACTTCGGCTCGCCGCATCAGTGAGCTGCAGGCTTTAGTGGCTAATCCACCTTACACAAGATTTCATCATGATAAGGTGGTCCTTAGGACGAATCCCCACTTTATGCCTAAAGTGGTCTCGCCTTTTCATCTTAATCAAGAGGTATATCTACCTGTCTTTTTTCCAGCTCCTCATGCATCCAATGCAGAGAGGAACCTTCATACTCTGGATTGTAAAAGAGCTCTCGCTTTTTACCTTAATAGGACTCAGCCACATCGAAAGTCTTCTCAACTTTTTGTGGCCTTTGATCCTTCCCATTTGGGACTTCCAGTCTCCAAGCGTACACTTTCCAATTGGATTGCTCAGTGTATTTCTTTTGCTTACCAGAGCAAAAACATTTCTCTGGAAGGCCATGTCACTGCTCACAATGTGAGGGCCATGGCAACTTCTATGGCTCATCTGCACTCTGTTTCCATAGATCAGATCTGTCGAGCCGCTACCTGGGCCTCGGTTCATACCTTCACAGCCCATTACTGTTTGGACAAGGACTCCCGCCGGGATGCCTTGTTTGGCCAGGCTGTCCTCAAGCACCTGTTCCATTCCTAAACAACTCCTGCCCACCTTCCCAGAATGGATGCCTGAGATCCATACGAAGATGGCGAACCTTTACAGGGGATCCCATGCATCTAAGCTAGGGAGTCCCCATATGTGAGGACTTATTCCTGCTTGTTCCTGGAGATAGCACAGTTACTTACCTGTAACAGGTGATCTCTGGGAACAGCAGGAATTAGTCCTCACAACCCACCCACCTCCCCTAGGAGTTGTATCTTTTATCTATCTATCTTCCTGTCCTCTCTCTGTTGACTCAGCTATAAACTCGAAACTGAGGAGAGCTGTTCAGGAAGGCGGGAAGGCAGTGCGCATGTGCAGTGGGAGGTCCCAAAAGCTTCTATTCTAAGAAGCTGGGGAGCTTTCCCGCACGGGCTACGTCGGTACCGACGTACCCATATGTGAGGACTAATTCCTGCTGTTCCCAGAGATCACCTGTTACAGGTAAGTAACTGTGCTTTGTGGGCATTGTTCTATTTGTGCAGTTTCTAGAGAACTTTCAGATTTTGAATATCATGGGGTGAAACATCGTTTTCGACATAAGACCTCTTGTGACTCTGTGTATGTCGTATATGGGATAATGTGTCCTTGTGGTCTTTTATACATCGGGAGTACTTGTAGAGCTTTCCGTAAGCGTATCATAGAGCACAAGAGTAGACTCAAGTGTTCTGTTCGAGAAGCGCCCCTTGTCCCTCATTGTTTAGAGTTGCGTCATCAGTTTTCGGAGCTTCAATGTTTTTGTCTAGATCGGGTGGTTTCTGGTTGGGAAGGGAAAAGCAGGGAGCAGTCCTTGTTGATTTGTGAACAGCAGCACATTTTTCGCTTGGGGACGGTGGCTCCCGGGGGTTTAAATCTACGGATTGACTGGGTGGTGTGCCTTTAATAATTTGGGGGCGGAGTTATCTCCCGGGGAATTCCTTTGACGTCAGCAGTCTGTTATATTTGGGAGTTCTATGTGGATGAGTGTGTGAGCATGCGCGGCGTTTTTGTGAGCAAGATTGAATTGCTGTTTGGGCCGCCTCTTCAAGTAAGCAGTTTTCTCCTTCGTATTGTTCTTTAGTAGGTAGCTGGTGTGTGGGGTTGGACTTTGGGGTTTCTGGCTTTTTAGTGATGTTGGCATGTGTTTATTCTTCTTTTGTAGTATTTCCCCTGATGCAGCGATGTTTATCGCGAAACGTTAGTGAGCACCACAGTGACGTCGGGGCAGCAGGCGGCGGACCTTTCCCCTGTTTGTGTTAAGCTAAGCTAAGTACTTGTGGCTGGCGTTGGCTGTCGCCTGTTCCTGTATGTTTCTTGAGTATTTTTAATCTTTAACCTTTGTGGGTTGGTGGTGGCATTTGGTCCTTGATGTTATAGGGCTTTTGTTTGGCAGTGTGATCTCGGCTTGTGCCTTGATCACGGTTTGCTCTTTACCCGGATTGCTGAGACCTTGCCTTCCACTTTAGTTATACAATTTTTCAAGTATTTAAATATCAGAATGAAGATGGATACATTGTTTTCAATCAGAAACTATGTTTTGGAGTGAGTTTCCGTTGTGTACTACTTCCATCGTATGCAGATTTATCTCATGCATATTCATTGTGTATATCCTGAAAACCAGACTATCCTGTGGGTCCCAGAGGGATGGGTTGAGAACCACTGCTCTAAACTTTGAAGACCTTTAAAATAATGTGTGTGTGTACTGTATATGCAGTACAGAGGGTTTGATCTGCCACCTGCTTCCGATGCCTCAGCTTTTCTGTTTTCTGTATTTATGCAGAGCCTGTTAAACAAAGCTGCTCATTCAAGTGCGACACGGTTTCCTTATCGGGGGCCCAGGTTCTTGCGTGTTACAGCTGGATCCAGTGTCGGTCCCTATGATCCTACTCGAGCTTCACTGGTTAACATTAACCCTTTTACCCCTGAATCTTATCAATGGATGAATTTACAACTTGGTGGCAAAAGGAAGGCAGCTGAAGAGAGTCAGAACAGGTAAATGGTTCCTTGCTGAAAGAAAAACGTTTTGTACAATGAGCCAAACTGCAGCAAAGGCAGATAACGCTGGAATCCAGTGGCTGAGTTCTGGTGAATGAGGTAATTGTAGTTTAATAATATCATTGTACTTGACAAGTGTGAAGATGGTTATTTATCACAGGAACATACGCAATTGACAGAGCCCAACCAAGCTGTGCCGGTGCTGTATCAGTGTTGATATGAAAAATTCCCCTGACGAAACCTTTTGGAGAAACGCATCTCATAGCGCATGAATAAGCGTCGGGAATTCATCGCACAGCTAAGCACTGGTTCATTATTTTAAATAAGTAGTATGTTTAAGAGGCTTGTCAAAGTCAACGTTAAAACTTAGAAACATTGAAGATTTGTTTATATATAAAAAAAGTTTTGAGAACATCTATTGGCTAACAGTTCAAGAAAGAGGTCATTGATGTACGTTTAGGCATTAGTCCACTGTAAAATCCATAAAACAGTGGCAGCCTATGGTTTCTGAGACCTCGTTAGCCACGAGTCTAATATGATATATAAAACGCTTCCCTAGTTATATTACAGAGAAACACTATTCTTTGCAGTAATAATATCATTGGAGGACAAATTTGTTCAAATGTTTTTTTGCTTCCTGAAGATGTTTTGGCGATTTATGATAGAGAGCTTCAAACTGAACACTCATATAATTTCAGATTGACTGTATCATGGAAGAATTTTGAGAAATATGAAATGAAATTTTGACTGAATTTAGCATGTTTAATTGCAGAATGATGCTGACATATTGCACTAGTTTCACATGAGTTAAAAATATTTTGCTCCTGTTTTTCATTTGTACTCCTGCATCTGATGCTTCTCGTCTGTCCAGCAATAGTTGGCCAGCATTGATGGGCTACAGTTCCTGATACTGCTTTTCCATCGTTGCAATGTTCTGGTGAAACCTTTCACCATGTTAGTCGCTGACTGCACCAAGATTATTTATTTAGACAGATTTGTATACCACCTTATTCTTCAATCAAAGATTAGCAGGGGAGATGTCAAGTGTGAATGCAGAAAATGAATCTTCAGCGATATGTTGCACTTCATGGTTTTGTTTGCTTGAAGCATGTTGTCAACCAGCTGGATGTAATTTGCCCTGTAATTGTAAAGCGAATTCTCAACATCCCTGAATGTCTTCATGCAATTTTCTCAGACCCCAATAGTAGATCTTTGAACCGCTTGTCATTGATGACATCTCTGACTTGTGGATCCACAGAAATGCCTTCTTGGAATCAGTTATTTTTGGAAACATCTGTCTCAAATATCAAAATTCTTCACCTTCCTTGTTCAGCGCTTTCGCAAAGTTTTTCATCGGTCCGAGTTATATATGAAGAGGAGACAAAAATATCTTGTCAAAAAGTAGTTCATATGCTACATGTTTCCCTTTTGTAAATGAAAGTACTTGGTATACCCGAGCTGCTTTCCTAGTAGCAGTGCCACTTCTTTTAATCACCCCAGATGTTACAGTACAACTACAACTAAATGTGTTTTCAACAACAGTTCCATGTTTTCGTAGGTTTATTTCATGTGCACTGCATAGGCAATAGGTATTGAAGGGTGGACACTGCCATTGTGTAACAAGACATCTTTCAGGCTTAAAAGTGACAAATAGATAAAAAGGCGCCATTGTTGTGATCATGCTTGCAACCCAAAGCCATGAACAACCCATCAGTGTCGGTGCAGAAACAGACGTGGTCAATCTGTGCAAAGAGATTTTTTCATATCTTGGTGGGTCCGAAAGACAAATTTTTGTATCTGGTGACAGTGAACCCCATCCTTGCAGTCTTGAACCAAGTACCGTATTTTCGCGCATTTAACACGCACCCACATATATAAAGCGCAATTTTCGGCCAGTCCTGCACTGAATTTCTCACATAATGCGCACGCACGTATAACACGCATGTGTCAAGTGCACTGTGAGGTGTATAAAAGGCCCTCGGTTCCATTATTCCTTACATTAAAACTTTGCGATCTCTTCTATTATAATCCAGTCATCATGCCTGGAATTAAATGCAAGTCTTATACTGCGGACTTCAAGCTGAAAGTTGTGGCAAAAACCGAAGAAACAAGCAACAGAGCAGCAGCAAGAGAATTTGATGTTGGTGAGTCATCTGTTCGCGACTGGAGAAAAGAGAAAACGGCGCTAGAGGAGATGAACCCGCGAAAACGTGCACGTTGGGATCCCAAAGAAAAGTGGTCAGAGCTAGAGAGTGACTTAAAGTAGATTGTCTAGAAGGGAGCAAAATCAAGCTGTCTCAACTATCGCAATTCAATTCAAAGCAAAACTGCTGGCCAATGAAAGAGGAATTTCATGTTTCCACGCTAGTTTCAACTGGATTTGCAAATTTATGAAGAGGAATGGTCTTTCCGTGCGAATAAGAACAACTCTAGGCCAGAGGATTCCGGATGACTGGGAACAAAAGATGGTGGATTTCGGTACATTTATCAGCAAAGAAATTTCGGAGTTCGGCATTTCGGCAATGGATGTTATTAACATGGATGAGGTTACTGTGTCTTGACATTCCACCAACCAGGACTGTAGCTGCTTCGGGTTCAAAAACTGTCGCAATAGCAACAACTGGACACGAGAGGGCTTGCTTCACTGTAGTTCTGGGTTGCACAGCGAGTGGGCTTAAATTGAAGCCGATGGTTATTTTCAAGCGAGTAACCATGCCCTGCGAAAAATTCCCACAAGGTATTGTACACTGTAACAAAAAGGGATGGATGGACTCTGAGGTCATGAAAATATGGATTGATAAATGTTAGGGCCAGGCCTGGAGGTTTCTTTTCTAAAAGGTTTTTGTTGATCTTCGATTCCATGGCTGCCCATAAAGAAACAAATGTGCAAAATTATATTAATTCGACTGGTGCCCATATCGCAGTGATACCGGGTGGTCTTACTTGCAAGCTGCAGCCACTAGATATAGCTGTTAATCACCCGTTCAAAACGTTCATCAGACGAGAGTGGGGATAATTGGATGCAGCGGGGAATTTATGAATTCACACCATCGGGACGATTAAAGAGGGCTACATTAACGGAAATCTGCAATTGGTTGTGTTCTGCTTGGGACAAAATATCCCCGGAAACCATAAGAAATGGATTCCGAAAAGCCGGGATTGTTTATAAGAACGAGGATCGGGTGCGTAGTGATGACGAAGATGATGATGAAAATGTCGAAAGGAGTGACGATGAAAGTGCATATGTTACAGAAGAGCAACTCCAGACGGTTTTAAATTATTTCAATGATGATGATGATGATGATGATGATGAGGGGAGTGATTTCAAAGGTTTTATGGAATCGGATGATGAAAATTAATTAAATATATTTTTAAACCATTATATTCTTGTAAGGCCTCTTTTATGGAATCTGTTCCTTGTAATAAAGTTTCGGTATAATGCGCCCTTGCAAATACCGCGCGAGAGGGTTGCGCGGTACGTAAAAACGTGTATAGCGCGCGGGGTTTATGCGCAAAAATACGGTAGTTAAGTTTGTTAAAAATAAAAGCTTAAGTCCCTCACCAGGCCATTCAGTTCTGACTGTCATCAGATGAGGCACACCAGATATCAATGGCTCAAAATCTGGATCCATATCGTTTTCCATGTCTGGCCATTGTATTGTGGCTTCTTCATCTGCCTCATCTAGGCTCCATGTCTTTGGTGACTTCAGTACTGGCATACTGTTGTCATGCGGCACTGGTCTTATGGCTGAAGGCAGACTGGGGTGTTCAATAGATTTCTTATTTTCAGCAGAGAAGCCAGATACATTGGTCAGACAAAAGTAACAGTCCATCATGTGATCCTTTTTGTTCTTGCCATATCAGGACTGAAAAGGGCATTGACATCAGAGTACCTCTGAGCCAAGCTCTGAGATCGATAGCACATGTTGCACAGCAAATATGAGAAGCCCAGGATTTGTCTTGATCACCAGCTTTACAACCGAAGTGGAGCTCTTACATTTTCTTAAAGTGCAGCTTACATGTAAATGCTATTAAGTACATAAACTATCAACGTCATGCTTAGCATCTGTGTATGAAAGCTGCCAGTACTGCCAGCATCCATCCTGATTAAGCATGCCCACGCATTCCTGAGCAATAGCATTTCCATTGCACATTGTGAGCCTGCACTGAGTGCATGCCCAGACATGCCTGAACTAAACAAAACAGCTTACTTTCTAGGCAACATATGAATAAAAATATGAGAGGAAATCGCAAGAATAGGTGATTGCAAAAAAAAATGGTGCATGATAGGAAAGTTTTGAGATGATTTTTGTGATCAGCAAACCAAAATCCATAAAATGCACCTAAAAAGTGTTCAGGAAGCAAAATCTTCGTCGTCCAGTGTAATTAAAAAAAAAAAAAAAAGCCAAGAACAAGGCATACCGAGAAAATGCAATGGAGCTTTTTAGATCTTGTTTAGAACACGAAACAGCAAGTGAGTACTATCTATTTTGTGAAAGCAGGGCCAGCTGAATCTAGGGTGACAGCTTTCGGGGAATGGCAAGAAGGAACTACATTCAAGATGAAATATTTGGTCTTGACAGCCACAAAAGTGCAAAGAACATTAGCATGTAGGGTAACATACACGGAGGGTGGCCAATTATCAAATAAACGGCATTTGGAAATAATATGGGACATCCAATCAAAATTTTAAAAAAATTAGATGAAACAAGGTTAGGACTACTTTTTTCTTTAGTACAATTTAATATACTTAAAGGTCTTTTTTTTTTAATCGTTTTTATTCAACGTGTGTGATGTCCTATAAAATTATTTTTGCTTTGCTTTTTTCGTTTGTTTATTATGCAAACAGTAGGAAGAATGAGACCCTCTGTCATACAATCACAGTACCTTGTGCTTCAGTCATGACAAATGTGGAGTATATCATAACAACTAACAAACTAAAAATTTGCTACTATACCCCATAGCCTACTGTTGTCCTTCCAACCGATGCCCACTTTTTCCATTAATGCCCTACTCATAATCCTCATTTCATCCCATTCAACATTCCAAATGCGCCATCTATTTAGTCCATTCACACATCCATTCAGCTGCTGGTTGCTAATTAGGTTCTGCTGAAATATGAAATTTTCTAAAGAAGGGAATAGAGAGTTGGGATAAGGCAGAGATTGACCATGATTTCCTTCCCTTATGCTTTGGGATGTGCTACCACTGCTGCTTGTAAAAAAGCCATTCAGGTTTAAGCTGCTTTTGATACATAAATATTGCTCAAAGGAGGCAACCTCCTGCATTTTATTATTCCAATGCTGAAAAGAAGGTTCTGTTCTCCAGGAACAAGCAGGAAGTCAGTCCTTACATAATTTGTGAATAACAAACCAATAAAGCCTTTTTTCTCGAAGCCTATTAATGATACCTCATAACACTACAAAGTAGACTTCAACAAATCTAAACATGTTGCAACATTATAACTAAAGCTAACGAGTGAGAACCTCAGAATCAACTCACTGATAAAACCAAATCAGGAGTAAAAATTACATCAACGGTTCTCACTCGCAACCCACCCACCATCCAAACACACGAGCATGTAATAAATCACATTTCCATTAAACCTATTAGATGCATTTATAAAGCTAATTTTAACTATAGCCAATTTTGAATGTGTCACCACTTCAAACTCGTGAATCTAGATGGATTCTTTTTAATGAGTGGCCCCGACGCTTTTTCAAGATATCTAGTGTGAGCGTTTCGCTACCGCTGTGTCAAGGGAATCCAACTCTAAAAGAAAAAATAAAAATAGCTTAAAATTAATGCCACAAACTCCAACGCACTCCTCATATACACAATAACCAAGATATTAGTCTCTCACCAAAACTAGTTTCACTTATCAGCGAAGCATATCAAACACGGTTTCATCATCTCTCCTTGGAGCTGAACTACCAAACCGCCATTGCTGTCCATAAACCAACGCTGTTATCAGGGTTACAAGCACTTCCGGACTCAAAATATATACCCGGAACTTCCTAACACCTGTCCACAATAACCAAATTATCCCCCTATCAAACTAAACAAATGACTTCCTAAAAAGTTTAATCCAAGCAAAAAGACCACAGATAACTCTATCTAAAACATATGTCAGGAACAACTACCCCTTTCGATACAAGAATTTAAACCTTTAGGAGAAACAGTATTTAAATAGAAAATCCACCATTGTTCCCTATAAAGGAGAAATCGGTCACGTGACATACCCTTTGAACCATGTCGGATATGCTGAATTACAAAACATTGATAATCACTAAACTTATGCTGAAATGCTAAACTATGTTCCACCATTGGTGCTTCCTTACGCTGACAATGAAGCTTACTCTTATGCTTAAGTAATCGCACACGAAAACACCGAATTGTCTTACCTACATATAAAAGTCCACACGGACATAGAATACCATAAATCACAAAATCTGAATTGCATGAAGTATTATCTCGCAAACGAACTATCTGACCATTATACTCAAACTTATCAATCTCCCACATCACTTCACAGCAAGAACAGTCACCACATTTGCGATGTCCATAACTGACAGGGGACTGAGCAGACAACGAGCCTAGAGAAGAAGGACTTAGAATGTCTTTTAAATTTGAATTGCGTTGCCAAACACAACGCAAACTCTTAGATTCTAACCCCGGGACTATGCCCAAAATATGTCTATATTTCTGTAGAATTGCTTGAATTTGCCTACTATGAGGGGAATAACGAGAAATTAAATTCACATGATCACTCTCAGTTACCACCTTTGGTCGCGGAGATAGCAACCAAGATCTATCGTTATATAATGCCCTTCTGTATGCACGATGAACTATGTTTGAAGGGTAACCACGGTCTAAAAAGGCTTGTTGAAGACACAAAGCTTTAACTTTATAATCTTCCACAGAAGAACAGTTACGTCTAAAACGTATAAATTGAGAAAAAGGTAGACCTTTCAACATACCTATAGGATGTATACTAGAAAAATGCAAGTAGGTATTCCTATCTGTAGTTTTGCGAAAGACCGTAGTCCCCCATGAGTCAGGTTGCCGAAAAACTTTAACATCCAAAAAAGTTATCTCTTGATCACTATAAGTCATAGTAAATTGTATATGGGAATCTAATGTATTTAACCAAGAATGAAACTCCAGCAAAAGACTAGAAGGGCCATCCCAAATCAGAAAGATATCGTCGATATAACGACGCCAGACTAGTATATGAGACCAAAAATGAGAAGATTGTAACCACCGTTGTTCATACAAAGCCATAAAAAGATTAGCAACGGAAGGGGCAAACAAAGCCCCCATGGCAATACCTCCTATCTGTTGAAACAGCTCTCCATTAAATGCAAAATAATTACGACAAAGAGCCAGATCTGCACATGCCATTAAAAACACTAGCAAATCCTCATTTACATCTCCACGCTGTACAAGACCTTCCCGAATAACATGTAATGCCTCCCTCTGAGGGATATCTAGATTCACGAGTTTGAAGTGGTGACACATTCAAAATTGGCTATAGTTAAAATTAGCTTTATAAATGCATCTAATAGGTTTAATGGAAATGTGATTTGTTATTACATGCTCGTGTGTTTGGATGGTGGGTGGGTTGCGAGTGAGAACCGTTGATGTAATTTTTACTCCTGATTTGGTTTTATCAGTGAGTTGATTCTGAGGTTCTCACTCGTTAGCTTTAGTTATAATGTTGCAACATGTTTAGATTTGTTGAAGTCTACTTTGTAGTGTTATGAGCTTACATAATTTGTGACATCACCGACGGAGCCCTCGTGGAAGCATCCCCCAGCTTTCAAAGAAAGCCTTTGGGAGATGCCACCATGCATGTGTGGTCCCCTTCCTGCCCAAGGGTGCCATCTTGCTCGGTCTTTCCCCCCCCCCCTCTTTCCACGGAGCCCTTCAGATGTCTGTCTGGCTTGTCACTGGAAAAAGTTGATTTTTCTCTGTTTTCATACTCCTCTCCAGTATTGCATCGGTATGCTTCCCGCCACCGATTTCATTGCCTCTGTGTCAAGTTCGGGTCTATTTTTGTAGTTTTCTTTTCCTGGCGTCTTTGTGCCTTTTTTTTCTCCCAACAGGCAGCCTGGAGAGTCTTTGATCTCACAGGGGTACTTTTCTCCCTCGTGGCTACCAGTGGCTTTAAGAAGTGTGATCGGTGCTCTAAAATTACATCTTTGACAGACACACATGACTGCTGTCTCTGCCTTGGGCCAGACCACGACCCGTCAGCCTGTAGTCTCTGCAAAAGGATGTCCAATAAGGCCCTCAAGACGCCAGCAGCAGCACAATACGTTTTTTTTTTTTTTCCTCAGAGTCCCCGGTGCCTCTGAAGACCAGGGCCTCGTCAGAGGCCTTGACCTCTTGGGTGGAACCTCCCGAGCCCCGTCATGGGCCCTCAGATAAGGGGTCTCCCTCAAAACCCAGGAAGAAGAAACCCTCAAAGGCGGTGTCCTTGGATGGTTCCGACTGGCTGGGTGCTCCCCGGGCCTGGTCCTACAGTCAGACGTTCATCTGAGGTTTCGGAGAGGGAGCGGCCTGCAAAGGTCCCCCGAAAGGATCTGACCGTGGACCGGTCTCTGTTCCCTGACACAATTCTCATCGAGGATTCCCCTTCGGGGGAGCCGACGTCGACTCTGGGTCCCTTGGTGCCCACGCCAAGAGCTGCGGAGCCTTCTGGTCTGGAGTCCAGAATGGCGGCCTTGGAGCGTAGTTTGTCTGCCTTCATGGACCAGCAGCATGCGCTGTTGTCTGGCATGACCAGTTCATCCACCCTGACTACTGGGTCCCCAGAGGCCGAGCCGATTATCGAGGTCCTTCAGCTTTGAGGCTATTCTCTGCTGAGGTCGTGCTCAGAGTCCCACTCAACAGGACCACGGCCATACCCAGCAATAAGCTGGACACCAGCTGCAGGGCATCAGGGGCCTTGAGGCCCACAGAGCAGCCCTCCTACAAGTCCTCAACAGTCTACTCCGAGTGGGAGACAGAGGATGATGAGTCCCCTGATACCCATCGCCACCGTGATGTCCCATCTCTGAGCCTCGATGGTGGTCTCTGCCGTAGGATTATGGGCTTCCTTGATTTCATCAAGGACAAGTCAAAGGCCCTGGCGTTCCCCACCGAGTCAGAGGAGGATCCTCAGGTGGATGAGTTGGAAATCCTCCAGTACGAATGCCCTCCGAGGGAATTGCTTATGGTGCCCATTCCTCCCATCCTGGAATAGCTGATGCTCCGAATGTGGGAGACACCAACTTCGATATCAGTAGTGAGCAAATGGCTCAACTTGATGTACAGAGTCTACTGGAGCCCAGGCTTCCAAAGGTCACAGCTGCTGCATAATTCTATGGTGGTGGAGTCAGCCATGTGTCGGCTAAAAAGCCAGAAGACGCACTGCTTGGTGCCCCCTGGCAGTGAGGCTCACACTCTGGACGCCCTCGGCAGAAAGTGCTACCAGGGCTCAATGTTCATCGGCCGTATCCAGGCCTACCAACTGTACATGGGTATGTACCTGTGAGACCTGGCGAAGGAACTTGCCGGGTTCTCAGCTGGTCTCTCCGAGGAACCCTTGCAGTAGTTCAAGAACCTGGCCAAGGCAGTCCGTGAGTGCTCCAAATTCATGTCTCGAGCAGCCTATGATGGGTTCGAGTTGGCGGCGAGAACCCTGGGAATCTCCAGGAACAAGCAGGAATGAGTCTTCACATGTGGGTACGTCGGCGCCGACGGAGCCCGCACGGGAATGCTCCCCAGCATCCAATCAGAAAGCCTTTGGGAGCATCCCTCGCGCCTGCACGGTGGCTTCCCACCTTTCCCACTGCCTCTCCCCAGTTTTTGTTTTTCCGCGGAGCCGGCGGGACTTACCTCCTGTTACCGCAGAAACCTTTTTCTCTTAAATCCTTATTTCTTGTTTTCTTGTGGTTGCGGCCGTTTTCCCGCCGATACGGGCACCGCTGGTGCCTTATTCTTTTCTCCTATCCACTTGGAGGTATTTTTTCCCCTCAAGTCCCTTCTGAGGCCTACCGGGCCTTTCCAGCATGGAGCCTTCTTCCCCTAAGAAGTGCCTCCACTGTGGAGACTTAGTTTTCTTTTTAGACTCCACTGTCTGGTGTCTCTCCTGTTTGGGTCCTGACCCTTTTTCCCCCGGTCCATCGGGCTTTAGTATTGGGAGAAGACCTTCTCTATTTCGGGTATCCCTCGATGCCGTTTTTCCTCCTGAGGTGAGGACGTCGGTTTATTCTTCTCTCCAGGATCAGGTAACCCACAAACAGTCTGTTAAGACTAGCCAATTCTTGAGGGGTAAGTCTCATGCCCAGCATGATGACGGCTCCGGCCTTCCCCTCAAGACCCCTTTGGCAATAAAACCCCGGTGGGAGTCTTCGGGCTCCAAAGCATTCACGGGGTTTCAGGTTGTTCCTGGGGTTCACTCCTCACAGAACATACCTGAGCCATGCTCGGGGGTGGTATCCGCTTCGAGCGGTACCGATCCCCTGGCATCGGCACGGGCGTTGAGTGCTCCACTCTTCGCCACGGATCATCAACTGGTGTCCTCGGTGCCTTCGGGGCCGATCGATTCGACCCAGTCTGGCTTTCCTGCATCCCAGCCATGCGCGGGGTTGGTACTGGCTTCGAGCGGTACCGATTCTCCGGCGTCGGCACCTGTGTCTAGTGCTCCGCTCTTCACCAGGGATTGTCATCTGGTGTCCTCGGTACCCTCGGGGCCGATCGATTCGACCCAGTCTGGCTTTCCTGCATCCCAGCCATGCGCGGGGTTGGTACTGCCTTCGAGCGGTACCGATTCTCCGGCATCGGCACCGGTGTCGAGTGCTCCGCTCTTCACCAGGGATCGTCATCTGGTGTCCTCGGTACCCTCGGGGCCAATCGATTTGACCCAGACTGGCTTTCCTGCACCCCGGCCATGCATGGGGTTGGTGCCGGCTTCGGGCAGTGCCGATTCCCCGGCATCGATGCCGGGGCCAAGTAGTCCGCTCGTCACCGGGGATCGTCACCGGAGGTCCTCGGTGCCTTCGATTGATTCGACCCAGACTGGCTTTCCCCTGTCCCTGCCAGACGCGGGGTTGGTTCTGGCTTTGAGCGGCGCCACTGCCACGGCATCGGCGTCGGTGTCGAGTGTTCCACCCCCCACCGGGGCTCGTCGTCGGGTATCCTGGGCCTCGGGGCCGATCGATATGCCCCTGACGGCTTTTTCTCTTTCTGCGCCAGGCTCGGAGGGGGTACCGACTTCGGGCGGAACCTACACCCCGACATCGGCGCCGGTGTCGAGTGTTCCTCTCTTCACCGAGCGTCGTCTTCGGACGTCCTCAGTGCCTTCGGCACCGATCGATGCGATTCCGATTGACCTTCAGGGATCGGCATCGTCGACACCACCACCGACGTCGGTGCCCCCTAGACGAGCATCGATAACCTTGCTCGGTTCGATGCCCAGTCTGGAATCGATATCCAGTCTATATGACTTGGTTCCGACATGTTTCGGATCCGGTCCCTGTCCCTTCCGGCTACGCGGTACCGATGATAAGCACCAAAGCTCTCTGGTTGCCTCGGTACCGCTTCGGCAGCCTCTGCTGCCTGCTTTGAGGGCCTTGCCGTCCCCGATGCCGGGATCGGCGTCGATGTTGAGTCCTGCAGTTCCATCGGTGCCATCGATCCTTTCTATGCCTAGCTTGGAATCGATACCGTGAACCGACGATGCAGCACTAACTGCCTCGAATCGGAACTGTCGGTATCATCCTCCATCTAGCAGGCTTCCTTGTGTGCACCAGTCCTGTAGGTCTTCTGGTGTTCAGGCTGCTCATTCAACCCCAGCCTACCCAGGAATAGTTCCTCGGAGATCCTTCTTTTCAGAAATTTCTCCTTGACATGGCAGCCCTTCTTGCCATTCCTATTCCTGGTCCTACTTTTCAACAAGGTCCTGCAGGAAAAGCAACCATAATGCTTCCTTTACATCCTTCTTTGCAGGACCTTCTTCTGGGGATCTGGCAGTCGCCTTTACAGGTCCCTGCCCTTCTACAGCCATGCATGCTCTGTATCAGGTGCCCCCCTCTCCAGGGTTTCAGGAGAACCAACTTCCGCATCGTTCCATTGTGGTGGAATCAGCAATGAGGAGGGTCAGAAGCAAGAAGAAGCATTCTTCTTATCCTCCAGGTCGTGCATCTAAAGCACTTGATGCCTTTGGGCGTCAAACCTTCCAAACTTCCATGTTGGCTTCGAGAATTATTTCATATATTTTTATATGAGTCTAACGCTTCAGGAGGTCACAGAGAAATTATCTCTTTTGTCCCCTTTTTTGTCAGAACCTAAGGCCTCTGACTATTCCTTGCTTCTTTTTTTTTCAAAACTCTGTTTATTGAGTATTTACAAGATACAAACAGCAAACGACAACCAACGTGTACAATTTTCACTTTGCCAAGTACAAAACTAGTCCCGGGCAGGGCTGTGTCTCATCCACCACCCTGGGACCCAGCAAAAACAGGTAGAACACATAGCTAATAACTACTAGCTCTTAAAGCCCCCCCCTCCCCTCCCCCCCCCGCAGGAAGCATAGCAGCACAAGCACAGACATTCATCCGGGGATGCAGAGTCCCTGACCACCATTATCCCAACTTAAGTACTTCACTACGAGCCTTAGGGCCCAAGCGCTTAATGTATGGCATCCAAATCAACAAAAAGGTAGTCCAGGCCCGGGGGTGTCGTAACACCACTCTCCGCCCCAGAAGCATAAGTTGATGCAGGCTATTTCGCCACTCGCAGAAAGTAGGGGCCACAGGCTCTCTCCATCGACTAAGAATAGGGCCCTTACCCACCAGACAAGCTTTACGCACCAACACCCTGTCCCATCTGCCCTTCGGGTGGAGTGGTCCCAACTGATCCAGCACTACCAGAGTCCCCGACCAACAAAGCTTCTGGCCCAACTGCCCACTCATTTAATTTAATTTAATTTTAATTAACAGATTTTTTATATACCGCTTCTTCCATTGATCAGAAGCGGTTCCCATAGAACAATAAACAGTACAAGCTGTTTTTACATATAACAAATTGTAACTTGGGTATTACAGGTAACATTTAACAATTAACAATTAGTTAACTATGTACAAATGAAACAGGATTAAACTATATACAGAGTTATTTGTCTTCAATACATTGTTTTAGTGGTACAGTACTTCATTCTTTTGTTGAACAATGTATTATCAGGCGTATGCTTATCCTTTATCTAGTTGAGAGGTGAGGGGTGAGTTCGTTACGGATCCGTAGTGCATTGTAAATAAGTGTGTTTTAATTTTTTTCCTAAACTCCATGATTTCAGGTAATTGTCTTAATTCTATTGGGATTGTGTTCCACAAGATGGGAGCTGCATGGGAGAAGGCTTTCTTGTTTGTGGATTTTTTGGCCCTAATGAATTCTTTTGGTGGTGTTAGTTTATTTAACTGGTCCCTCCTTTGGAGATTATGGGTGGATTCTGTTTTGATGAGATTTATGGTCAGGGGTGCCGTTTTAGTTATGGCTTTGTAGGTGGTTAAGAGGGTTTTGTATTCTATTCTGCTTTGAATCGGGAGCCAGTGTAAATATTCTAAAATCGGGGTTATATGTTGAAAAGGTGGGGCCTTCGTAATGGTCCTTGCTGCTGCGTTTTGAGCTAATTGAAGTTTTTTTAAGGCTTGCTTTGTTACTCCAAGTAGGATTTGATTTGCAAAGTCGAGGTGGGGGGTTATAATTGCTTGTATGACTCGTTGAAAATCCTGTAGGTGCATTAGGGGGCGGAGTTGCTTTAGTATTTTCAGTTTAAAGTATACTTTTTTTGCTATATTACTTACATGTGTGTCCATGCTGAGGTGTTTGTCAAGTATAACGCCTAAGTAACGTATTTCAGATTTTAGTTTGATATCGTTATTCTGTAATATAATGTTTGAGGGGGGAGTGAATGTTGTGCTTTTGGTTACTATTAGTGCTTCTGTTTTTGCGTGATTGATGTACAGATTATTTTCGTTTAGCCAGGAGTTTATTTCATTGAGGCAATCATTAATGTGTTGTATTTTGAAAGGGACATACATCATAATGTCGTCCGCATATAGGTGATAGTGGACATTGAATTTTTTAAAGATTTTACAGATGTGTTTTAAGTATATGTTAAATAGTAACGCTGACAGTGCTGAACCTTGTGGGAGACCTAGTTCTTGGTTGTAAGTTTTTGAGGTGATATTACCGATTTGTACCGTTTGAGATCGGTCTGTTAGATAAGAGGTAAACCATTTTAGAACAGTAGATTTTATACCTATTTGCCTCAGTTTATTGATCATTGTTGAATGGTGAACACTGTCAAAGGCTGCGGAGAATATGAGTAAGAATGCTTGTTTTGAGTTGTCTATTCCCCTTACAAGTGTATCAATTAGGACTGTTAGGAGTGATTCTACTCCATGTCTGGGGCGAAACCCGTACTGCTGGTCATCGAGTGGGGCTGCGCTATCAATGTACTCTTGTGTTTGAATTTGTACGGCTTTTTCAATTAATTTAGCCATAAACGGAATACTCGATATGGGTCTGTAGGATTTTGGTGATGATTTGTCAAGGGTAGTGTTTTTTAGGATTGGGCGGATCTGTGCGTGTTTTAGTGTAGGGGGAAGGTATCCGTTTTTTAGGGAAAGATTTATTATTGGGAGGATAAATTGAGAGAGTATAGGTAGGGAGTTCTTTATCCAGGTTACTGGACAGGGGTCAAGTAGTGAGGTTGTTGTATTAATGTTTGTGATAATGTTCTTGAGTTCAACCTTGGTTAGTGGTTGGAATACAGACCATTCGTCTGTGTTAATTATTTGAGAAGTATTTACTGGTTTAGGTGGTGGGGGATGAGATGTTTTGTTCATGTAGTAGTTTGCCAATGTCTGTGGGGTAATGTCTGTGATTTCGTTGATGGAGTTGTGAGTATTTGTCAGTTTTTGGACAATTGAGAAAAGTTCTCTGGGTCTATTTATTGCGTTATTTAGGATGGAGGCATGGTAGTTTTTCTTGGCATTATTTATTGCGTCTTTATACTTGTTAAGGAGCGTGAGATATAAATCTTTTGTGTTTGTGTCCTTATTTTTTCTCCATTTACATTCAGTTTTCCTTAAATTCTTTTTCATTCGTTTTAAATCCTTATTGTACCAGGGGGTTTGACCATCTTTAGGATGCATGTTTTTCTTGATTATTTGTTTTTTAGTTGCGGTATGGATAGTTTTGTGCCAGTTAGTTACTGCTGCGTCTAGATTTAGTGGCGCTGTTGATAAGCTAGGAATTATGAGGTCAAGGAATTCTACTTCATTGTATTTTTTAAATCTTGAGGTTGGTGTATTAGTTGGTATTCGTTTAACTGAAGTGTTTATTGTGATATTAAAGTTAATGAGGTAATGGTTGGACCATGGGATCGGTGTACAATTGAGGGAGGTGGGGTTATAGAGTTGGTGGAGTACATTTGGCAAGAAGACCATGTCAAGAATACTACCTTTTCCATGTGTGCTAGTAGTTATTTGGTGAAAATCCATATCTACTGTTGATTCTAGGAATAGGGAGGCATATGAGGCTGGTAAGGAGGGGAGGTTAAAGTCTCCGAGCATTAGAATTGGGTTTTGATCAGTGGAGGAGCTTAGAAACTCAATTAATGGGTCCATGTTTTCTGACTGTTGGTCTGGTGGTCTGTAAATTAGGCAGATTGTTATGTTGCCAATTTTCACAATGACGGTATCTATGTTGATGGGTAGGTTCGATGTTAGTTTTTTGGCTTTTAGTTCTTTTTTCAACATTATTAGCACTCCACCACCTTTTTTGTGTGTTCTATGTGTGTAGAAAGTGTCATAGTCATTGTTGCTTAGTTGATTTAAGTAGACGCTGTCTGTGTCTGATAGCCATGTCTCGGTTATACATAGTATATCTGGTTTTTGATTGTCTAGCATTTCTGTGAATATAGGTAACTTATTTTTCATTGATCTGGCATTGATTAGTGTTATTGATATTGATTCTAGTTTTTTGTATAGCTTAGTGTTTGTTGGCTGTGGGGTGAAGAATGTTTTATGTGAATTAATCTATGGTTGTTCATTTTGGGATGCTGTTCGATGTATGGATGCCATGAAGAGGGGTTGTTTCGTATTTGACTGTGTATGATGGGAATGTTTTTAACATTGTTGTTATGTAGGCTTTGAGCAAGGGTTATTAGCACTGCTATCGCGATGCTAATTAATGTAAATTTACATTTGGGGGGGTTAAAAAGTTGCATTTTAGCTGAGGTATTATATTGGTAGCCGTAGTAGGTTAGTTTCAATGTAAATGCGGGTACAGTTGAGGATACTGGCAGCAATAAAAGGTTACTTTCAATGTAGAGACAGGTTCAGTTGATAATACTGGCAACAGTAAAAGGTTACTTTCAATGTAAAGGCAGGTACAGTTGAAAAAAATACTGGCAACAGTAGAAGGTTACTATCAATGTAAAGGCAGGTACAGATGAAAAATACTGGCAACAGTAAAAGGTTATTTTCAATGTAAAGGCAGGATCAGATGAAAGGTTACTTTCAGTGTAAAGGCAGGATCAGATGAAATTTTGGCAACAGGGATAGGTAAGTGGGGTTGGATGGACACTCCGGATTCAGTTGAATTAAGATACAAGATAAAGTCAATGTTTGTATTACTTATACTTTCTGCGGATTGAGGATCTGATGTGTGGATGATGAACGCAGGTTCAACCCTGAGGGAGCTCAGTTGTGTTCTGATGACGTTGCTGGGCTCGGCTTGATTTTCGTCAAGTTGATTTTTGTGCTTTAAATACTAGCTTTAAACTTTCAAAGGGAGAAGATTCAGGCTAGGAGGTTCAATTATAGGTGGAAATCCTTGTTTCTATGGTGTTGAAGGCTATGTATGTGCCACTGCCTAAGGGCCATGCCAAAGGGCCCTCTGGCGAGGCCCTCAGGCGCGGGCCCGCCCTGATGGTGCTGCTTTTATCTGGAGGTGCCTCGTGCCCCGATTGGGCAGTGCAGCCAGGTGGGAGGCTCCGGCCTGCTCTTACCGCGCCTCGATATAGGTCTCGATATAGCGCCAATACCTACGAATAGAGGGGCAACCCCGGCCTGCTCTTACCGCGCCTCGATATAGGTCTCGATATAGCGCCAATACCTACGAATAGAGGGGCAACCCCACCACATATGACCCAGATCTGCCAATGCACACGAGCACTTAGGGCACCCGCCATGGAGGGCAAGATGACTCCGAAACGCCCGCCGTGGGGAAAATTGAGCACGAAGGATACATTTGAACTGCACCTCTCGCCAATGAGCGCCAGCCACGAGCTGCGCAATCCTACCAAGAGCCGCCCGAACGGACCCCCGAGCAACATCCCTACCCAACTCTCGTGCCCAAAGGCTTTCCACCCTCGAATAGTCCGGGGGCGCATCTAGCTGGTCCAAACGTTTCTTCAAATCAGCAATCGACGGTGGGGTATCCGCCCCCAGCGCAAAAAACTCCAGAATACGCCCCGAGCGTTCCGCCGTGAGCTCCTGCCGCGGCAGAGAACCGATATAATGAGAGATCTGAACGTACGCAAACGCCGAGGGACCCACAGGCAACCCATACTCCCTACAAAACACCCCGAGTACCTTACAGCAGCCAGCAGGGTCCACTACATGCCCCAATCGTCGCACGCCTACTCGCCACCACTTGCGAAAGGGGGCCGAGTCCGAACAGGGCAAAAAACAGGCGTTGCCCTGTATAGGCAGCCAGCAGGAAACCGCAGCGTCACTACCCCAACACTTGTTTAACTGCTGCCATGTTCGTCGGGTTGCCTGCAATAACATACTGTTCAGCAGGCGAGGTGGCAGGACCGCCCACGGTAGGTGCAAAACCGCTTCCAAAGAGTGGGGTGCCACAAAGGCTGCTTCGAGCCCCCGTGGGGTATAGATCTCAGTGTCCCCCAGCCAATCACTCAAATGGCGGGCCTGGCATGCCAACGCATATTTCCAAAGGTCAGGAACCCCCACTCCACCGGAGCGCCAGCCGCCACGCAATCTCGCCATCGGTATGCGGGCCTTAAGACCTTTCCAAAGAAATCCCCGAATCTCCCGCTCTAAACGCGCCAAGTCACGTTTCAAAAGCCACACAGGGAGCGTTTGCAACCAGTAAAGCACGCGTGGAAAGATCACCATCCCCAAGGCGGCCACTCTACCGAGCAAAGACAAAGGGAGAGGGGCCCAGGCCCGCAACTGCGCTCGGACCTTAGAAAAAATACGTTCAAAGTTAGTTGGATACAGCAATGTCAGTTTCCGGGTTAACACGATACCCAAGTAAATAATCGAGTCCGCAGCCCAGCGGAGCGGGAAGCTCCCAGACCAGCTCTCCTGTAGCATACCCCCCACGTCCAAGGCTTCCGATTTAGCCATATTAATACGCAACCCCGCGAACCATCCATATAACGAAAACTCCTCAAGTAACCTTGGAAGCGACTGCTGGGGAAAGGAAAGATGAACTAATAGATCATCTGCGAATGCGGCCACCTTGAAACCACTAGAACCAATACGAACCCCACAGATATAAGGGGAGTCCTCGATTTTCCGTATCAACGGGTCCAAGGATAACACAAAGAGTAAAGGGGAAAGCGGGCAACCCTGACGCGTACCACGCTCCAGTCGAAATGAATCCGAATACACCCCGTTACAAAGGACCCCTGCTGTAGGGTCGGTATAGAGCAACTCCACCATCCGGCAAAAGGGGGCACCCAGCCCATACTGAGGCAACAGAAACTTCAAGTACTTCCACTGGACCTGGTCAAACGCCTTTTCAGCATCGAAGCTAATTACCAAGGACTGGAGGTCCCGTTCCCGGACCCATTCTAAAGATGCTAGCAGCCGTCGTAAATTTCGCACGGCATAGCGCCCTTTGACGAACCCGACCTGTGACTCATGGATCAAGTCCCCCAACACCAAAGCCAGCCGATCGGCCAGCACCTTCGCAAAGATTTTCAGATCAAAAGTTCAACAATGAAATGGGCCGATACGAAGCTGCTTGAGTAGGGTCTTTCCCGGGCTTAGGAATTAAGGAGATATGCGCATGGTTAGTACACCAAGTAAAACGCCGCTGAGCCACCCGCCGATGATATACCGCCACTAATGTGGGGGTGTTAAATCACCCAATAACTTATAAAACTCGGCTCCAAATCCGTCCGGGCCGGGGGCCTTACAACAAGCAGCCCGCTGTATGACGCGCTGGACTTCGTCCACCGTCACCGGCTCATCGAGGCAAGCCCTCTGTTCTGCGGACAGCCTCGGCAACGACAACTCCTGCAAGTACTGCTGCATGGCACCCGGCGCTCCCTCCCTCCGGGCATACAATTTCTGAAAGAAAGAGCGGAGCACTCGAGCGATACCAACGTTATCCTTGTACAAGGCTCCCTGATCATCTCGTAACGCTGCCACCAACCGATGGCCCTGGTGACCCCGCAAGCAACGTGCCAAAAGTTTCCCCGGTTTATCACCAAAGCGAAAGAGCTGGTAACGATAATACATGTACGATTTCTTTGCTCGCTGGTGGAGTAGTTCATTAAGAGACGTCTGCAACTCCCAAAGTCGTCGCCTGTTCAATACACTAGGATCGCCCGCACACCGCCGTCGAGCACGCACCACTTGCTTCTCCAACTGAACAATTTGCTGCGCCACTAACCTCCGTTTCCTGGCCACGTACGCAAGAATGTCCCCCCTCAAAACGACTTTAGCCGTCTCCCAGAGCAATTCCGGATCATCCTGATGTTGCTCATGATGATGCATAAATTCCTGCCAATGCTTTGCAAGATAGATCCGGAATTCCGCATCCTGATACAAGCCCAAAGGGAACCGCCAGACCCTCATCGACACGGCCGGGCCCCCCCACTAAGTTCAACCCAAACTGGGGCGTGGTCCGACACCGCCGAGGGGCCAATCCGCGCATCCTCAACCTGTACAAACAACCTTTCCGACACTAGAACATAATCCAAGCGAGCACTGGTACCATGAGCTCTCGACTGATGGGTAAAGTCCCGCTCATCAGGGTGAAGCAGCCGCCATGGGTCAACCAGGCCCAAACGTCTACAAAAGCCCCTCAAAACCTTTGTAGTCGGGACGCGCAGATGTGCCCCCCCCTCAGACACGTCGAGCCCTACATCCAGAACCCCATTTAAGTCGCCAGCCAGAATTAAAGGGACATCCGGCAGTTGCTCCAATCGAGATGCAAGGCGATCATAAAACACCCGACTCAATACATTAGGGCTATATAAACAGCCCAGCACCACCGGCCGACCATCCAGATTGCCATGGAGCAAAATATATCGGCCCTCCGGGTCAGAATACTCCTGAAGCAACTCAAAACGGGTATGCTTGCTGATCAGTATGACCACGCCACCCTTTTTCCCCTTGGCCGGTGATCCCCAACACTGCCCCACCCGCATTTTCTGCAATTTAACATGCTCTTCCGCTGTCTGGTGGGTTTCCTGCAACATTGCTATATCACATTTCAACCGAGCTAAGGTCTGCAATACCTTATATCGCTTAATAGGGCTACCTATCCCACAGATATTCCAAGAGATAACCTTCAGGGCGGATCATAGAGAGTCAAGCAATTTGTATCAGTCACATAGAAACAAAAAGGCGGGACCCCCCCCAGCCTGGGGCACCCCCCTAGTCATATTACGTCCCCATACAGGCCCCTACCACTCCAACCACAGTGCTGCTGTGCCCCCCGCAGCCCCCCTACTCACCCCCTACCACAAACCCACCCCCCTCCCCTACCCCCCCCACCCCACCCCCCCTTTATACCTCCATCACCCACCTTCATCCCTACCCCACTCCAACCCCCACACTCAATCACTAACCTCCCTCCCACTCCCATCCGGGTCACCTAAAATGCGAGAGGAACCCCCCTCCCCCAGTCAAACAGCCCTTCTCAGTGAGTTGGAACTCAGCGCAGTCACACTCAGCCGAAGACACACAGGGGGTAGCCATCCCAGAAGGGGCCAACCATCCAACCCAGCCAACCATTCCTCCAGGCAACTGTTGCCTAATTGAATGGGAAGCCCCCCCCCGAACCCATCCAATCCCATAGAACAATCGCCAACCATTCCAACCCCAGGCACACTATCCACACAACCCAACCCCCAACACCCCACCGCATCCATGCATCGTCAACCATCCTCTATCCCCCCCATTCACACTATTAACCACATTCTCCCCCACCAAATCATCTAGCCCCCAAACTCCAGCCACCCCCAGCCTAATCACAATACTATGTCAGACAATAACAGCACACAAGAATATTACCAACAAAGGAGTCAAAGGATCATATACAACTCTTGAAACAAGTCCACTCTTCTCCCGATGAAGCACAAGCAGACCGGGAGAGGCTGGATCAAGGCAGTGGGCCATCGATACTCCAGCAATGGGGCGCCGCCGTATGGCATCAGCAAACATCACCGAGGCGGGGCACCCACTGGAGCGGCCGCTCAGATTCCCTGCCGCTATGAAGGCAGCAACAAAGGCTCCGCCGCACAGCCCCAGGCCATACGCCCTCCAGTCTTTGCAGGGGCTCCCCACGTAGGCCAGAACTCCACATACCAGTGGTTCCTTTACCCCTACCGACAACGGTAAGGGCCATCGTCCAGACAAGACTCGTTGGTGGGCCACACATTTCCCATCTCAGCCAGTAGGTCCCAAGTCCACATAGAGGCACTAAAAAACCTCACTGGTCAGCCGAGTTTGCCACACCTGCTAGCAGCAACTGCTCCACATAAGCCTGCGCTGCAGCCGCAGACTCAAATGCACAATGCGAGCCCTGGGACAGCACGTGGAGTCTAGCGGGGTATTGGACGCTGAACCGCACCCCGGCCTCGATAAGCTTTTGACACAGTGGGGCATAGGCTTTCCTTCGTTGACTCAGGGCGGCAGAGTAATCCTGGGTTATCCGGATCTTTGCCGCCTCCCACTCGACAATGCCCTTCTGCTTCGCTGCTCGGAGCACCGCGTCCTTTTGTGTATAGCAGAGAAACTTCGCCAGGACCACCCTGGGCCTGTGGTTCCCGGACTGCGGCTTAGGCCCTAGTCTATGGGCTCTTTCTACCACTATGGGCCCACTCGGGTCCCCCTCGTCTCGTAGGAAAGCAGCCAAGTTCTCCACGTAGCCGCGCAGCTCCTTTTCCGGGACAGATTCAGCGATCCCTAAGAAACGTAAGTTGTTCCGCCTGGACCTATTTTCAAGGTCATCCAACTTCAACTCGTGGGCTGTAGAGGCCTTCTGCAACACGAGCAGCTCCCGCTTCAGGCCCTCCACTCCCTCCTCAGCATGTGTAAGGCGAGTCTCGGCTTCTTGCATCCGCACTCCCAGCACGCTCAAAGAACTCTGGAGCACATCCATCTTAGCATGTAGTGCTTCAAATTGCGAAGCCAAGGCATTTGTGACCACTGCCGTGATTTCGTCGGTCAGGGTAGGGGAGGCCGCGGCACTGTGCTTTGGAGGGGACTCCGCCATTTTAGGGGCACCAGCTGCACGCTCTTTGTCTCGCCGCCCTGCCTTTGCCGCAGCCGCCATCCCCACTCGCTGCTTTCCAACGGGTTCCAAACAGTTCTTCCAGGCACTCTCCTCCAAATAAGCTCCAAGCCACTGTCAAAAACGGCAATATTTCAACGTTTCAGGGGAAAGGGGTCCGGAGCCCAAGCTTCGTACGTCTGCTCAGGCTCACCGCATCACGTGACCTCCTATTCCTTGCTTCTTAATCATAGCAGGAATATCTCTTGGTTTCTTTCTCGTGCTTCTCTGGACTCTTGAGTCTGTTAGCAGGTCCTCTGCTATTGCCATTGGAGCACGTTGTACAGCCTGGCTGCAGGCTTCAGACTTGAGCAGATGGGCACAACATACACTGGGTAATTCTCCGTGTACTGGAGAAAATCGTTTCAATAGAGAGGCTTTACGTCAGGTTGCTCAGTGCTCCACTGACTTCCCTGGTTCTGGAAACCATCCTAAGCCTTCTTTTGCCCCGGGATGTAGGAAATGTCCTACCAAACCTTCTTTCCCCAAGAAAAGACGGTTCCATCCTCCTTCTGCCCATCCTCCAGATGTACCCAAGCAAGGGACATCTCCTGGTCTGAAGTTTCCAGACTCTCACCAGGCTAATCATAACCAGCAGCCATAGGCTCCTGTATGCTGCAGTCTGCAATTGACTTCTTCTTACCAGAAGTTTATCCTTCTAACTCTACACTGGGTCTTCTTTCAGTATGCCAAGTCGTTGGGATGCTTTTGTCCATGGGTTACAGTATTCTCCCTTCCTGTGACTATAAAGGGAGATCGCAACTATCCCATGATAGTTTCTGTCCCCACATGGACATATTTTCCTTCAGCTGACTTACCATATGGTACGCCAACCCCAACCCCCTCTCTTCCGGGGTTTCCCCCGTTTGAGTTGGTACCATACTGAAACATCTCTTTCCAGTGTAGACTTCCTGTTGTCCTTCAACGCATGTTCTGGACAACTCCTCAGACAGGGCCGGAATATCTCCGCTCCCTTGGTCTGTCTTCTCCCTATTTTCATACAGGAGAATCCCCTCTGCTATTTTGTTCAGTTATTGTGCGTGCAGGAGTTCCAGTGCGTACTTTCATGCTTCTGCAGGCTCACTGCAGGTTGTCTTCTCCTAGCCATATCCTCATCTAGGGTGTGGCCACATGCCTGACTTCTGTCAGTTTTTCTTTCCTGCATAATGCTCTCTGCAATCGTCAGAAAAGCTTCCCACTATGGGCCCTTGCCATAGAGCATTGGACTTTCTCTCTGAGGGTCTTCCTTATAATAGAAGAAGCTTATATAGTCATTCCATGGCTATCTAGATAATTATACCCTCTTGTCCCCCTTTGTGATACAGAAGACAAGGGTTTTTCTGCGTGAATGTCCCAGGAGCTCCCAATCTGGCAGGAATCTACCCTTTTTCCTTACAGCTTGGCGTTATGTTTTCTGCTCCACTTGGACAACGCATACTCTCTTACTGTACCTGATACCCCTGAGTCCCTTGGCTGGGTCTTCCTGGTATTTTGGTCTATGCGTTTTTTCTTGTCCTTGGGCCACATCAGAAGCCTAAAGCACTCCTGACGTGCTCTTACCAGACTGATATTGTCCTCTGTTCTTCACGCAACTATACTGCTCGTTCCGCTGATCTGCATCCCTGCGCCACAGAAATAGATTCTCTATTAGATGAATCTTTTCACATCACATTCCCCACGTGGGTGTTTCTTCTGTGGCCCAGTTGCAGGCATGGATTCTCAGTATTATTTTCATGTATGTCTGTGTCCTATGCATACATGTTTTTGTACCCTGGGTGGGCATAAGCCATGCCCATCTATATCTATATCTATCTATATATCTATATCTATCTATCTATATATCTATATATGTATCTACCTTCTATATATCGATATATATGTCACACTTGCCTAGACATATATATTCACATCAGTATTGATATGTATGTAGATCCATATATATATATCTATATATCTCTCTCTCTATATATATATCTATATCTATATAGGTATGCGCATATTGGGAGATGTTCATAGACCTACTATTTCCCTAACTGTCGGTACTGAAGTTTTTCTACTTTCTTAAGGAGTCCAGACAGTCCGCTTGCCTATTATCATACGGCTCGGTAACTGGGACCGGTTATACTCACCATTACTGCTGTGACGTCAACAGCTTCTATTTTTGTTATACACCTCCTTCTCTATGAGGTATCAAACTTCAATGTCTTACCAGCTAGGAAAGACGGTGTACATCTTCAGTATTCCGGAGTACACTTCTGTTCTCCCTGGGAAAAGGAGTTTTGTCCATACCCCTCTTCCCTTCCAGACTGGGCTATTTCCAGATCGGTCAGTCTTCTTCTCTTAGTCATCAATGTTAATAACTCTGTACCTAAAAGAGTTCTCAGCTTTTTCACATGAAGCTTCCCATTGAAGACCTGCCGTTCTTCTCCTGCACCAGTTGACACCTGGGTCACCCGCCCATTCCAGATTTGGAACTTCTTCCTCACTGCGGTGAAGTTTCCTTGAAGGTTCCGCTACTGCGTCCACAGTATCTTCCATCACAGTTCTACTTCCTACAATCCAGTAGGTGAGCTCTATATGGTACTGGTTCATTAAATACTTAATGATCCTTGACATGCATTCTAAAGGCTCATCTCCCCTGTAGTCTTTAGTTTTTTGCTGTTCCTCTGCAACTTTTCTCTTCTCAACTCCTACCCCCCATCCCTCAGGGGATGTCGGGGATCCAGGTTGGGAAAATGCCGTCCTGTTCAGGGATCTGCATTTTATGGGATCTCCCCTGGCACCCTCAGCTAGGGAGTCCCCCACATGTGAAGACTCATTCCTGCTTGTTCCTGGAGATAGCACAGTTACTTACCTGTAACAGGTGATCTCAGGGAACAGCAGGAATTAGTCTTCACAACCCTTCCACCTCCCCTAGGAGTTGTATCTATCTATTTCCTTCCTCTTCCTCTCCTTCTGTCTCAGCTATGGAACTCAACTGGGGAGAGGCAGTGGGAAAGGCGGGAAGCCACCGCGCAGGCGCGAGGGATGCTCCCAAAGGCTTTCTGATTGGATGCTGGGGAGCATTCCTGTGCGGGCTCCGTCAGCGCCGACGTACCCACATGTGAAGACTAATTCCTGCTGTTCCCTGAGATCACCTGTCACAGGTAAGTAACTGTGCTTTGCCCACCAAAGGCAGTAGTGGTGATGTTTTGTAAGTGCATGGTTTCGATTTTTTTTTCTTCTTCCCTGATACAAGCCACTATTTCCAAAGCTTGTTTCAATAGCCCTTTCAGCATCTTTCTCTCCCTCAAAGACTCTAGTATGCAGCATAGCCACCAAGGTCTCTGGCTCACATCCATAAACCTTTTTTTTTTTTTTTTGAGCATATTTTACATACACAAATACACAGGGAATCTACCTCCAGTGAGCAGACAACATTATAGATACACAAGTCTGTCATATTTAACCATTATACCCACCTCCCTACCACTACACTGTGACTAATGTGGCATTCTCCAGGAACAAGCAGTTATCAGTCCTCACTTATGGGTGACGTCGGCACCGACTGAGCCCGTGTGGAGCAATTCCCCAGCTTTCAAAGAAAGCCTCTGTGATTGCTGCCACCCATGCGTGGTTCTCTTCTTGCCCAAAGGTGCTATCTTGCTCAGTCTCCCTTCTTCTGCGGAGCCCTTCGGAAGCATGTCCTCATCCCTCGAAAAATGTTTTTCATGATCCAGCCTCTTCCTCCCCCCCCCCTTCACCCCTGCTTAGTGTTTTTCTTTCAGGCCCCCCTTGCGCCTTTTTTCCCTAACTGCTGGCCTCGAGGGTTTTCGACCTCACAGGGGCCCTTTTTGCCCCCATGGCCACCGGCTTTAAGAAATGTGACAGATGCTCCAAAAATGTCACTCGCGGACACCCACGACTGCTGTCTAGGGTGTCTGGGGGCTGACCACAACCCAGAGCTCTGCTTGCTTTGAGCAGGGCCTTAGCGGACAATTTTCTTACAGTCGCAAGCAGAAATCAGACGACATTTTTCCACGAGGCATCCCCGGTGGCACCTCACCCTACTGATCCACCACTTGTGGGGTCCCCCGTAGTGACCCCGTGCCCCAGGCGTCACTCCGATTAGGGTTTGCCAAAGTTGGAATAGAAAAAGATGACCTCAGTCGCTGTTGGGGGGGCTCCAGACAAGCACGAGCGGTCTTGTGCTCACTCCTTTAGTCCCCCTCGGCATTTCCGAAAGTCGGACAAGGAGCGGCCTTGAAAGGTACCTTGTACGGACACGGAGGCCTCCGGCGATGGCACCTGGTCTCCTGAGGGTCATCCCGGCGAAGACTCCCTCTCTATGCTGGACCCAGTAACTCTGGCGTCTGCATCGCAGGGACCCACTCCCAAGTTGGAGTCCCATATGCTGTCACTGGAGTACAGCATTCCTGCCATCCTCCCTGCCCAGCAGGCGCTTTTGCCCAGCACGTAGCGGTGGACAGTTCATATACTCCATTCTTTAAACCCCTGAGGAAGCCTTTTTGGCAAACAAAGATCTTTGTTGGGTGTATTAAGATTGAGGTAATGATGAAATTCAGACTTGATTTGAAAGAATGCGGATGTAGTGTGATAAACATGATTGGCTTTTGAGAGTGAAGTGGAATCCACGGTTTTGCTAAGATAAGTGAATATTATCCTATTTCGATAGGTATTAGTGACATTTTGTGCTTAGAGCTTTTTTGCTTTTTTACAGGAGAGCAGAATACAATTTTAGAATGAGTGGGTTCTCTGGTATTCCTTAATGAAAGTTTGAGGCGCTGTTCTGCTTTTATAGAGATAGCATTGGGAATCCTGAAAAGTACTTTTCTGGATGTTAATACTGGATTGGTATGTTTAAATATGTATTAAAGTGTATATAAATTTAAAACATTAAAAAAAGGGGGGGGGGGGAGGTTGGAGACCAGTGATGTGAGCATCTGCTAGTCCCTATGGTAATTTATTTTGCCACATGTAGGGTATATAGCCATCCTGAGGTCTTGATTAGGGCTGCCATAAAACTTTTTAAACAAATTTTAAAACCTTGCCCTAAAGCACTTTCATTCGTTTACTTTACCCATTCTACTTTAGCCCCTTCTCCTACCTCACTTCCTCCCCAACCCACCCACCTAACAAAGACTTTGTATATAAGTTACTGTAAAAGTACCAAAGTTATAATGTATTCACCACACCCCCACCCCTATGTTCTCTGTAACAACATTCTCTGTAAACCGCATTGACAGCTTGAAAAGTTGTATATAAGAAAGTTGAAATAAATAAAATAAATATTTACCTGGCACAAAGTCTACTTGGTCTTTGTAGATAATCCCCAGCAATAATTTGTTTTGGTCTATTTGCTACTACTGTAGCTAAAATTCGTGGTTCAGGAGTGAAACCAGCCTGTATGGACACAATTGCTCAGCTTTCCTTCCTGCCTTCAAAAAGAGAATAAGGTGCACCTGGTTTTGAATAGAAACCCATTGCTGCTTCTACAAAGCTGCTTCACTCATTGGACCCACTGTAGATTCCATCAGTATTTTGTAAAATTATGGCCCTAGCCCATTGGCCTCTGATGTCTTGGTAAGCTTTAGCTTCCTGATCATCATTCTTGGTTCCCCTTCCATAAACTGTCTTCCTAACTCTGTTCTGTGATCTGTGGTAGCCTTAGTCTCTCTGAAGAATTCCCCTCTCATTAATTAACTTTAAGGCCCTTTTGCATCACAAAGGACAAAACCTTTTCCCCCCTCCCCCTGTTAAAAATCACAGTTGATGATGCAACCCTAACCACCAAAACCGAAATAACTAGGAGTTCCACTCGATCGATGCCTGACCATGCTTCCACACATCACAAAAACAACCAACTAAGGATCCTACAGAATCTATTACCACAAATGATTTCAGAACAGTGTGTCAAGCCATAATCGCCCCATGACTGGACTACTGCAATATATTATACCAAGGCCTCCCAAAGCAAACACTACACCCACTCCAAATGGCACAAAATACTGTGGCAAGAATAATAACTGGTACACCTAAACAAGACCACATCATCCACATGTTTGACTGCACTGGCTACCAATAACCCAACGAATAATGTACAAAACAATCCTCACTATTTTCAAATTACTACAAGACCAACTAGTTCCCAGTCTCCAAACACTAATAATTAAAGCTCAGACACGAGGTCAAGTCACAGCAACCAGCAAAACTTATTATACCAGCCCTCAAAAGAAAGAGCTCCCAACAATCATGCAACTGCTTTCACCCTCGTTGTACCCACTATCTGGAACGCATTCCCAGAAACCCTACGAGCGGCAGAAACTAGGAAAAAAAGCTCAAGACCCACCTCTTCACTGAATTCTTTGGACATAATGAACCAGGATAACTCACATGATCCCCTAACTCCCCGTCTCTAACACCTAGTAATCTAACATACTTTCAACACCTTGACCACCATGTTATTTCTAGGTGTCCCCCGTTAACACTTGCCCTAACCCAACCTTTGTTACCCTTCCCACCAAACCGAGTTCTGTGTATTTTCAGTCCAGTTCTTTGTAAAGCAGTTCCCCTGCTGTTAATGTTCCATGTAAACTGCTTTGACTTAATGAGAAAGCAGTATTATAAATCTTGTTAAATAAATACAGTTCCTTTATAGTCCAAAAAACAGCTTTGCCACCTTTTTTTTTTTGCCTCTGGTCCACCTATATCCTGAGGGCTCCTAATCTGGGCCAGTGCTACCCGGTAAGTAGGGTAAGCATGGCAGGGGTTCTGGTGCTAGCCATCCCCCACCTGCCCCATCTACCTTTTCCCCCATCTCTGAGCAGGATGACAAATCCAGAAAGTAAGAGTTCTGCTGCCCTTGGGACTTGTTGCGGCCGCAGGCACAATGTTCTGTCTGGGCTGCGATCATAGGCAGCAGAGCGCTGCAATACCATGATTATCCCCATGGCAGCAGCAAGTCTCATTGGCAGAAGAGCTGCCAGCCAGATTGTCCTGCTGCTGGGGTGAGAGTGGAAAGGGGAAGTGAGAAAGGGACAGAGTCCTTGAAGGGAAATAGAGAGTTGGGAATTTGGGATTACAGGAGAGGGGTGGAGGGAAGATACTGATCATGGGAATGGAGGTCTAGGGAGATGGAAGGAGATACTGGACACAAAAGGGGCCTAGGGAGATCGAGGGGGAAATGAATATGGAAAGCATGTTGGATGCAGGGGGTATCGCAGGAAAAATGGAGCAGATGCTGAACAAGAGAAGGGGAGGCAGGAAAACAGGAGAGACTGACATGGAGGGGCATTGAGAGGTGGAGAGGAGAAGCTGGACATAGAGGGCACAAGGAGATGAAGGGTCAATATCTATTTATTTTTATTTTGTTTGTGTGTTTTTATATACCGTGGTTTACAGTTAAAATAACACAACTGGTAGATAGCACATTTTCATCTGCATACATGTGACAGCCTAGTTTAAACTTCCTGAAGATGTCGCAGATAGGTTGTATGTATATATTAAATAGTAAAGAGGAGAGAGGATCCTTGAGGGGATACCCTTCTCCTGTTTATATGGTCGAGATGTGTGTTTTCTTATTTGAATTTGTGTACGTTCTGACAGGATTGGAACCATTTAAGGATATTATTGTTTATGCCTATCTAGCAGAGTCTTGCTGTGGCTGATGCTGTTAAAAGCCAATGCTATGTCCAAGAATACAATCACAAAGGCTTGTTTTGAGTTATCCAGTCCTTGAATGAGATTATCAAATAGAGCCAACAGAAGGGTCTCTACACCATGATGTGGTCTAAACCCATATTGATGTTCATCTAGGGGGGAATTTTGGTCAATGAAGTCTTGGAGTTGTATCTGAATGTGTGGTGTTTTTTTCAATTATTATAGCTATGAATGGGAGACTAGATATGGGTCTGTATGAATTAGGGTTTTGTTTATCTAGCGTTTTATTTTTTAATATTGGTCTAATGGAAGCATGTTTTAGGGCTGATGGCATTGTTCCTAGGTGAAGAGATTGGTTGGTTGACAATGTTGTATATGAATGGCTCCATTTCAGAGTGGGAGGTTTTTAGCCAGCTAACTGGATAGAGGTCTAGGCTAGATGTTGTTGTGTTAATTTTTGATATTGTGTTCTTGATGTGTCTAAGGTCAACTCTATGAAATGTGTGCCATTTTGCAGAATGGGTGTCGTGACAATATGGTCCATTATGTGGGGTGTCAGGTTGCTTGGGTTTATTCATGTAATGAGTTGCCAAGGTTTGCAGGTCTATAGGTGTGTTTGTTTCTGGTGATGGTACCCAAGTTAGAGACTTAACAATATCAAATAGCTCTCTCGGGTGGTTGATGGATTTTGTAAGAATCTTTGTGTGATTATGGCTAATTGATAGGCCTGAAGTGTATTCATGTAGTATACTATGTCATGTTTTGATTTTGAATTCCTGCGTTTGTTTGATATATTCTTAATTTTTATTTTTATTTTTGTTTTCTGAGATCATGGGTATACCATTTTTCTGAGTATTTTTGCTTTGTTTTGTGTTGTGATCTAGGTGCCAATGTGGCATTCTGTATGGTAGTATTCCAGTTTGTGATTACTCTAACAGAATTAGACAGTATAATCTATTTTTTTAAAGCCCTGAATAATTTTGATTGAGAATTATTTTTGAAGCTCTGGGGCTGTGGCTGGTATGTGGTATTTTGAATTCAATAAAATAATAGATGCTGGGGTGGACTAGGGAGGCAGAAGGGACATGCTAAACATTGGGACTAGGGAGATAAAGGGGAGATACTGGACAAGGGAAGTGGGCATAGGTAGAATGGGTACAGGGAGAAGCAAGGAGTGGATATTTTTGAGATGGAGTGGGGCTATGATGTACGAGGGGGGTGGAACAGAGTGGGTATGCAGGATGTGGGGATAATAGAGAGAGAGAGAGAGAGAGAGAGAGAGAAGATTGACACAGTAAGTAGGGTGAGAAAGATGGAAAGATTTTGGATATGGGAGTAATAGCATGGGAGTAGTATGGAGATGCTAGATACAGGGGGTAGGAAAGGAGATGGGGCAAAGAATTATAGAGCGTGTGGAGATGCTGGATGGAGGGAAAGAGAGTAGAGACACGGGATGGGGAGGGGGAAGAAATGTTAGATATGGAGGGGGGGAGAGAGTAAGCAAAAAATGGGGGGGGGGGATAATAGACCAGGGAAGAAGGGGTGGGAAATGGGGAGGACTGGGGGTGAGGGTTGAAAAAGTAGTAGGGAGATGGAGTAAAAAAGAGGGGTGATTGAGGACTGAATAGTAAGGAGTAGTGAAATCTGAATGGACCAAGAGAAATAAATGGAAGGAAGCTGAAAGATCAGTATCCAAGATGGAAAGAATTGAAGAAAACAAAAGGAGAGAAAAGTAATGGCAGATGGACTAGAGACTGTAAGAACTAAGAGAAGACAGAGGAAAGCAGAAAACTTGGATTGGGACCAGCATGATCAAAGATGAAAATGATCAGAAAACAAAAGTAACATTTTTTTGTTCTTCTATTTTTAGTTTGGTAACATAGTAAATGATGGCAGATAAAGACCAGTATGGTCCATCTAGTCTGCCCAGTAAGATGGCAAGAGCAGGTGTACCTGCTTCTCTGTACAGGTCACCCCTCCCCATGTCTTTGTTTAGGAGTGAACCCATCGCTCCGTATAGGACACCCCTATTTATTGGGAAATTAGATGGTTAAGTTTATTTAGATTTTATCCTGTTGCTGTAAAGGGATCCACTGTGTCTGTCCCATGCCATCTTGAATTCTGTCACTGTATTTGCTCTCACCACTTCCATCAGGAGGGCATTCCAAGCATCCACCACCCTTTCAGTGAAAATATTTTCTGACATTTCCTTTCAATTTACCCCCTGCAGCTGCATGTTATGCCCTCTAGTTTTACACTTTCCCCGTCTTTGGAAGAGGTTGGTTTGTTCATTATTTCTCTAAGTATTTAAAACCTTATGACGTAGGCTCCAAATCATTTTGATCGCCTTCCTCTAAACGGTTTCCAGTCTTTTTACATCCTTTGCAAGATATGGTCTCAAACTGAACACAGTATTCCAAGTGAGGCCTCACCAGTGACTTATACAGTGGCATTACTACCTCTTTCTGCTGGTAATTCCTCTTTGTATGCAGCCCAACATCCTCCTGGCTTTTGCCACCGCCTTGTCACACTGTTTTGCCACCTTGAGATACTCAGAAATAATCACACCAAGATCCTTCTCCTGATCCCCTTGCACACCAACCTCTTGCCCCTTATCACGTACATTTCCCTTGGATTTCTGCTTCCCAAGTGCATGCCACTGCACTTCTTCGCATTAAATCTTAATTGCCAAGCATTAGACCATTCTTCCAGCTTTTGTAGATCCTTCCTCATGTTAACCACTCCCTCGGGGGAGTCCACGCTGTTTCAAATTTTCATGTCATCTGCAAAAAGACAGACACTTCCATTCAGTTCTTCAGCAATATCACTCACAAATACATTTAACAGTGCCGGGCCAAGGACCCCAAACCCTGGGGCACTCCGCTAATCACCCTCCTTTCATCCGAGTGAGCTCCATTTACTATCACCTTCTGTCGTCTGTCAGTCAACCAATTTCTGATCCAGTTCACCACCTTGAGACCCATCCCCAAACTACTGAGTTTATTGATAAGCCTCCTATGAGGAACAGTATCAAAGGCTTTGCTGAAATCCAGGTAGATGACATCCATCGCATGCTCCTAATCCAGTTCTCTGGTCACCCAGTCAAAGAACTCAATCAGGTTTGTTTGGCAAGATCATCCTTCGGTAAAACCATGTTTCCTCGGATCATGCAACCTGTTGGTTTTGAGAGAGTCCAATTTCGCTCTTTCCGAAGTGCCTCAATTAGTTTTCCCGCCACCGAGGTAAGGTTCACGGGCCTGTAGTTTGTCACTTTTTCCCTGTCACCACTTTTATGAAGAAGTACCACATCAGCCATTCTCCGGTCCTGAGGAACTTCTGTTTCCAAGGATCTGTTGAAAACATCCTTTAACGGCCCTGCAAGAACCTCTCTGTGCTCTTTCAGTATCCTGGGATGTATCCTATTCGATCCCATGGCCTTGTCCACTTTCAGTTTTGCAAGTTGTTCTAACACATCTTCTGTGAATGGTGTGGTATCTACTTCATTCCCATTTTTATATTTGGGAGTCACAGGTGGTCCTTCTTCAGGATTTTCTTTAGTAAAAACAGAGCAGAAGTATTTGTTTAGCAATTTCGTTTTTTCAGTGTCACTTTCCACAAGTCCATTCCCAGCACTTTTGAGTCCTGCAATTCCACTTCTGATTTTCCTCCTTTCCCAAATATACCTGAAGTAAATTTTATCGCCACACTTCACATCTTTAGCCATCTTTTCCTCTGCCTTTAATTTTGTTTTCCTTATTTCTCTTTTTGTCTCTGAGTTTGATCCTGTATTCCTGTCTGTCGTCTTCTGTCTGCAAGCTTTTGAATTTTGCAAAAGCTGTGTTCCTTAGCGTCTCTCCAGTCCGGTCCCTTCTACTGGGTTGTGCCCCCCTTCCAGCAGCTTGTGGACTGAGCACGTCATCTTTTGATGACCCTGGGGTATAAGTAGACTGACACCGCCCACCAACTCCAGTTTTTGTGCTCAGTCTGCTAGCAGCTGGAAGCGGTACAGCAAGCCAGGGATCTGGCTTACTGGCGAGACTAGCTTAGGCCTTGGGTTTTACTTTTATTTAATTGTGGTTTAATTTATTTTTCTTTAATACCCATTTGGAGACTTCCCCCCTCCCCCCCCTCCTGGTGTGGGGGTGGTTGGAAGGAGACCTTACCGCCGAAGAGGAAGTTGGGCTGAGGCCGGCAGTGCTGGGGCCGTTCCCTCTTTCTCACTGGTTTGAGGAGACAGCCTTTCCGTCCTTTCCACCTTGCCACTGAAGCCCTCGAGGCGGCTGAGCGGGCGGGTGGAAGGACGAAGAGCCGGCGGGCTTTGTGGCGCAGAGGGGAGGCGGCCAACGCACCTGAAGAGGAGGCTCACGGCAGTGCGCCGTTGGAGGAGCGGCTCTCCATGCGGTCGCTGACCGCGTGCTTGGTGAGGCCTGCACGTCGGGAGGTGAGTCCCACGCGGTGTGTCTCATGCGGTGAGCGCGCGCGCGGAACTAAAGGGGCTGCAGTCTACAGTGCCTTTTGCATTAAGGGGCTGTTTTCCCGCAAAGGCATAGAAAAAAAAAGAAAAAGAAAGAAAGAGGGGACTCAGGGGAGTGAAGGGGGAGTCAGCCAAGAGGTAGTTTTCTAAAGAAATAAATAAATACATAAGTAAAAGAACGAAAGATAGAAGAAAGGAGTTTTAGGTTTCTGAGTTCCTCTGCTCCTCTCTCCCTCGTTTTTCTTCCCCCAGCTCTGGGGCTAGCTGAGGTCACTATGCCAGCTAAGCCCCAGTGCATGGTGTGTGGGTCCCGCAAGGATTCAGGTATCTGCAAAGCCTGTATGGCAGAGGCAGCCTCAGGGGAGTTAGGGAGCCAGACGGGGGTCTGGCAGGATCTTCCTCCCTCTTCTACCCTGGACTTCTGTACTCCTTCTGGGGAGGTAGGCGGGCCTGAGTCGTCCCTGAATATGGCGGGGGACTTCCCCTCTCAGCCGCCTCCCAAGCCGGGTCCCTCTTCCGCGGAGCAGGAGCTGGAAGGAGGGGGTTGGTGGCGAGGTTTCCCCGGAGTTTGTTCTTCTTCTGCATAAGGCGTTTTGCTTCCGCAGGCACGGGCGGCATGGTCAGGAGCCAGCGCAGGCGGGGGCAAAGGCCTGGCAGGCGGACCCCAGGGAGCTGGCAGAGGTAAGCCCGCTGCCGGCAAAGCGTCTGAGAATGTTGCAGGAGGAGGAGTCCCGCCCCCCATTGTCAGAGCCCTTGGAGGGGGATCTGTCTGACAGGGAAGGGGGGGACGATGAGGAGTTAGAAGAAGGTGAGATCCCCAAAGAACAGGCCAAGATTGTTCGGGTCTTCCGCAGGGAAGAATTGCCGGCTTTGATCGGAGAGGCCCTCAAGGTCCTGAACATGTTGGCCGGAGGACCAGCGGAGGAAGAGGCGCTGGAGGTAGCAGCATTTCTTCGCACTCTCGGAATATTCGTCTTCCCCTACTTAGATGACTGGCTCATTCGAGCTCCATCAGAGTCAGAGGCCAGAATTTCTCTACCTTGCACAATGCATATCCTTCAGTATTTGGGCCTGGTCATAAACATCCCAAAATCCAGCCTAACTCCCACTCAGTCTCTAGAGTTTATAGGAGCTTTGCTGGATACCAGAAAAGCAAGGGCCTATCTTCTTCAGGCCCGCTGCCTTCGCATTGTGCAGTTAGCCTCCCAGGCAGTGTTGAAAACTCATCTCACAGCTCGGGAAATGTTACAACTGCTAAGCCACATGGCATCTACCATGCATGTCGTTCCCTATGCTCGCCTCCATATGAGAGCAGCCCAATGGACTCTATCCACTCAGTGGACTCAGGCGTCAGGCTGCCTATCAGACAAAATAGCAAACACAAGTCACCTTATTTTGTCTCTACAATGGTGGCAGTCGACCCAAAATCTGTTGGTGGGGTCCCCTTTCCAGCAACCCCTACCCCAGGTCACTCTAACAGACGCCTCACAAGTGGGTTGGGGGGCTCATCTGCAATATCTCGCCACCCAAGGCACCTGGACTCCACGGGACACCCACTTACATATCAATCTCCTAGAACTCGGAGCAATCTAACCTTGCTCTTTGAGTGTTCCACACCCAGCTGAGCTACAAGACAGTCCTAATTCAGACGGACAATCAAGTAGCTATGTTCTATCTGAACAAGCAGGGGGGAACAGGCTCTTTGTCGCTTTGCAATGAAGCTTGGTGACTGACTATGGGCCCTCGCCAGAGAGTATCAGATTCATCTCCTTGCGGTGTATCTGCCAGGCATTCAAAACTCTTGGGCAGACAGACTCAGTCGAGTTCTGCTTCCACACGAATGGTCTCTCCATGCAGACCAGGTAGCAAAAATTTTTCAAATTTGGGGAATTCCAGACATAGACCTCTTTGCAAGTCCGTTGAATGCCAAACTTCCCAGTTCTGTTCCAGAATTCTGGCTCAGGGTTCTCAGGCCAGGGATGCTTTCCTCCTCCATTGGGGTCAGGACATCCTAATGCCTTAATACCCATTCCCCTAATTCCCAAAACCCTATTCAAGCTTCAGAGAGACAAAGGCCATATGATTCTCATAGCTCCACATTGGCCACGGCAGGTGTGGTACCCTCTGCTCCTTCATCTCTCTCAAGCTCCATCTCTGGCGTTAGGATCTGCTCCAGATCTCCTGTCTCAGGACGGGATGTTGTGGCATCCCAATCCCCACTCTCTGCATCTCAGGGCCTGGTTGCTGAAAGCCTAGAATTTCACGGTCTTAACCTTTCTCAACAAGTAAAGGATGTCCTTTGTGCTTCCAGGAAACCTTCCACAAGACGCTCTTATGCTTTCAAGTGGAAAAGGTTTTCCATATGGTGTTCGCAAAAGGGTCTTCACCCCTTTGCGATACCTCTGGAATCTTTACTGGAATATCTCCTTCATTTATCTAATGCAGGACTTAAGACTAACTCAGTAAGAATCCATTTAAGTGCTATTTCAGCTTCTTTAAAGCCTTTAAATGGACAGCCTGTTTCCTCTCATCCTCTTGTAGCGAGATTTATGAGAGGCCTTCTTCTAACTAAGCCTCCCATTGGGCCACCTCCAGTGGCATGGGACCTGAATCTGGTTCTGGGGCAGCTCATGAAGCCGCCTTTTTAACCTTTAGCTGCTACCTCCTTGAACTTCCTTTCCTGGAAAGTTATCTTTCTCATTGCAATCACATCAGCACATTGCATCAGTGAATTGCAAGCATTAGTTGCTGATCCTCCTTACACGAGGTTCCATCATGATAAGGTAGTCCTTAGGACTCATCCACATTTTATGCCAAAGGTGGTCTCACCTTTTCATTTAAACCAAGCAGTTTACCTACCTGTATTTTTTCCAAGGCCTCATGCTTCAAATGCAGAAAGGAATCTTCATACTTTGGACTGTAAAAGGGCACTTGCCTTTTACTTGCAAAGGACACAGCAACATAGAAAGTCTTCCCAACTCTTTGTTGCTTTCGATTCCTCTCGTTTGGGACTTCCAGGCTCCAAGAGAACATTGTCCACCTGGATTGCACAGTGTTTTCTTTTGCCTTTCAGAGTAAAAACCTTTCTCTGGAAGGCCATGTCACAGCTCACAACGTGAGAGCCATGGCAGCCTCAATGGCTCATCTACACTCTGTGTCTATCAACGACATTTGTTGAGCAGCTACTTGGGCCTCGTTTCATACCTTCACAGCCCATTACTGCTTGGACAAGGACTCCCGCCGGGATGCCTTGTTTGTTCAGGCTGTTCTACAACACCTGTTCCATACTTAATCAACTCCTACCCTCCATTCCCAGTGGGATGCCAGAGATCCATGGGGGGAAGTGGAGCCCTGTCACAGGGGCACACAACTTCTGGGGTCTCTCCCTGGCACCTGTAGCTAGGGAGTCCCCATGTGAAGACTACATTCCTGCTTGTTCCTGGAGATAGCATAGTTACTCACCTGTAACAGGTGATCTCCGGGAACAGCAGGAATTTAGTCTTCACAACCCACCCTCCTCCTCTAGGAGTTGTATCTATCTCTTTTTCTTTCCCTCTCTCTCTCTCTTTGTCTCAGCTTTAAACTCAACTGGAGAGAGGCAGTTGGGAAAGGCAGGAAGGCAGCACGCAGGCGCTGTGGGATGCTCCCAAAAGCTTCCTAATTGGATGCTGGGGAGCGTTCCCGTGCAGGCTCCGTCGGTACCGACGCTACCCCGTATGTGAAGACTAAATTCCTACTGTTCTCGGAGATCACCTGTTACAGGTGAATAACTATGCTTTCATACTGTTCCCGGAGATTACCTGTTACAGGTGAGTAACTATGCTTTCCCTGGTTGGTTCCTTCTTCATTTGTCTAACGCATGTTGGAAAGCATCCACAATTTTTTGTTTTTTTTTGTTTTTTTCCAGATTCACAGTAGGAGTACTCGAATCCACATCGGGTAGATTAAAAACACACTTATTCCGATGTCATTACAATCAAATATAACCTTCTACTGCTAGTGATTTGTAAAAACTGATATATGTTTAAATATGTTTTAAATATGTAAATATGTATATATAAATGTAAAAACGTATGATTCGTCCCCGAAGACGCCAATCATGTGTGCTGTGACCTCAGATCTATGTATATACCCCCCCCCCCAAGTCTTGATTGACTACCCCACAAAGATTAATCAAACCGCTGCTGATCGCTGGAAGTAGCGGTATATAAATGTGTAGTAAATAAATAAAATAAAATAAATAAATAAAAATAAAGTCGCCCAATATGATCATGTCCCCCTTTGTGGCTATCTTGGCAATATCTATAATCAATTCATTATCTATTGTTGCAGCCAAGCAGCTGAAAATGCTCTTATTCTCTCACTCACCCACAGAAGGAAACTCACAGACAGGCTGGAATGCAAACAGGATCTTTAATGTGCGCACAGGCTCAGACAGAGAGCCGGCAGTCTCCACAAAAAAATCTGAGCCCCGAAGGACGTCCTACATTGTCTTATATACAGTACAATTTTAAACTCATTCTACAATCTCATTCGTCTCAGGTATTTTCTGTCCACCAATCAGCAGCCCCTGGGGAAGGTGCCTGGGTGACCTGTCCAAACCGGTATGCTCTGGTCTGCTGATTTCTGGGCAAGAACCTCATGCTTTGGGGGAAGGGTTACCCACAGCTAAACCTTATGGCTGCCTCACTATCTCTTCGATTTGAGTCTGAGGTCTGTACACTACATTGGTATGGACGACAGTGCCATCTCCTCTTTCCAACACAATCCAGAGCGCTGCTTCTCTTCTCCATGCTCCCTGCATTTGAGTAGCTTTAATATTGCTTTTGACATACAAGGCTATTCTACCTCCTTTTCTACTTTGTCTCTTCTGAATAGATTATAGCCAACTATGGCTATATCCCAATCATGCGATTCATTAAACCATGTTTCTGTAATGGCCACAATGTCCAAGTCCATTTCCACCATTAGGGCTTCCAGGTCTGGAACTTTGTTGGCTAAGCTTCGAGCATTTGTGCTCATTGCTTTCCAGCATTTAACTGGCTTGCATGTATTTTGCATTGATTTTGTTTTGCCCACCTCTTCCCACTTGTCTTTGATGTGTGGTTTAAAAGTGTAGCTGTTTCTGATGATGATCTTCTGTTGCCGGGAGTGACGTCCTGAACTTGTCCTTCCCCATCAGTCACCCTCTTTTTCTAGTTTAAATGCATATCCACGTACTGCCTGAATTTTTCACTTAGGATTCTTTTCCCTGTGACAGAGAGATGTAGTCCATCAGCACAGTATAGTCTCTTGTTGGTCCATCTGTTTCCCCAGTCGCCTATAAATCTGAATCCTTCTCGTTTGCACCAGGTCTGGAGCCACGTGTTAAAGCTGTTTATGCGATGTAGCCTTTCTGGCCCCTTACCAAGAACAGGTAGAACTTCTGAGAATGCTACAGTGTTAACAATGGGCTATAGTTTCTCTCCCAGAGCTTGGAAGTCCCTTTGAACTGTAGAGGCATTGTTTCTAGCCAGGTCGTTTGTACTCAAGTGGATGACAACATCAATTTTGGAGTGGTCACTTTCAGCGCTAAGTACATCAACAATTTGGTTTGTATTCCTGCTGGTTGAGGAGCCTGGGAGGCATTTGACTATCTTCTCTCCTTTGAACTGTGTTCCCAAGTTGGTGCTTCTGATGATGCAATCACCAAGTAGTAGTAGTTTTCTGTTTTGTGAGTTTTTCTTCATATTTGGTGCTTTATTTATTTTTTATTTATTGCTTTTATATACTGCGCTCTTTAAAATCAGTGCGGTTTACATATAACATTTTGTACAAAACAGGGGCCTGTTATGTAGTTACTTTGAACGGGTAATTCAACTTGGATATCAACTGGGGGGATCTATCTACTGCTATCTACAACTATCTACAATATGCACATGGGTTTTCTGTTCTTTACAATTGGCTAGATGGGTGTAAGGCGGGGTGTGGTTGAAATACTGGGCTGCGAGTAGTGTAGGAGATTGGGCATTGACTGTCGCATATAAGGGCCCTTCAGTTTCCATGGATTGGGCATCCTCATTAACCAAAGCAGAGAAGGCATTCTGCTGGGATATCTCATGATGTATTGGATGTTCCTGCGTTACAGGTCGCAATCTACCAGAGCCCACTGTGATCCATTTGTTTCTGGGATGTTTGATTCTTTGTGAGAGCGGTGGTGGACTTTGGTTTGTATTCTCGAAGAGGTGCGCTTCATTGCAGCTAGTTCTTCCCTTAGTAGAGCAAATTCTTTATGCATGGCGGTTAACTTGAGGCATATAGAACAAGCTCTCAGGTTCCAGATGATTCTTCTCAGAAAGAAGGCACCAAAGTTATTGCACTGAATACAAGACATGCTGATTAAGCAGTACTAGGAGAAGAAGAAAAGGTCTGCTTAAAACCAAATTAAAAGGATAGATGCCTATATGGTGGTCGCATACGTTGACCGTTATATAGGCAATGCAGCCCTGGGGTGGGTGGGGTGAGGGGTATGGTGGGCGGGAACCTAAGTGTCCTTGGCCAGTAAGCCTTACATGAACCGAGGGCACACTTAGATATCTGATTTAAGGGCTACACAAGGAATGTAGGTAGTCAGAATATTCACAAAAATAAATGTATAACCAACAGTTAAATGTTAGCAGCAAAAACAACAAGGACAGGCAAACAAGATACAAAGCTGAAAGCTTAGCTGTGTGGAGGCTCTAGAAGCTGTGAATGCTAGGGTTGACCAGGTACTTGTGGTGGTTTAGAATTTGCACTATCTTTGGGACAGGCTTACTAGGGTGCCATGCATTAGTGCTGCTAGTACTATTAGCTGCAAAAGCTGCTTGTTATCTGCTGGGGGTATATTTCTTCAGCAGATAATGCCACCAAACCGCAGGTATTGTGGAGCAGCGATACTGAAGATGCAGCTAATGCCACCCATTAAGGTGGTGTCTGCTGCACTTGTGATATCTGCCCAATCTGCTGTTATCATGAGCTATCAATGTCCATGGTAATCACATGCTACAGGTACTGCCACTCTCTGCCCTCTCTCCACCCAGGTGCTCCATTTAATGTACTATCTGCATTTACCCACATAAGCTGCTGCCATCTGCTGGTGATCCCATGATCTCCAGGAACAAGCAGGAATGTAGTCTTCACATATGGGTATCGTTGGTACCAACGGAGCCTGCGCGGGAACGCTTCCCAGCATCCAATTAGAAAGCTTTTGGGAGCATCCCACAGCACCTGTGTGCTGCCTTCCCGCCTTTCCCAACTGCCTCTCTCCAGTTCTTCATTTTCCGTGGAGCCAGCAGGTCGTTGCTCCTGTCACCGCAGAAAATGTTTTTCCTTATTCCTTCTTTATTTGTGATCTCGTCTGCCTTCCTCGACGCTATACCAGTACCGCCGGTTCTCTTTTCTTTCTTTCTTTCATTTAAAAAAAAAAAAATATATATTCTATTTTTTTCCAAACTTTTCTTCCCAAGTGCACGCTCCATTTTGGGCCTTACGCCCAAAACTTTCTCCACTATGGAAAAACCCGCTTCGGGTTTCAAAAAGCGCACGAAGTGTGGCGGTACCATCTCCGTCACCAACACCCATGAGTGGTGTCTCAAATGTTTAGGTCCTGACCACTCCATCTCCGAGTGTATGGCTTGTGCCATGATGTCCAAGAGGGGTCAACAAAACCGAACTGTTAAGCTCAGCGCCCTTTTTCCCTCCGATGCAGCTTCTGTGGCATAGACGTCTTCTAGGGCTTCGTCTTCCTCCCATGGATCTCAGGTAACTAAACATAAGTCCAGCTGGTCCTCAAAGGGTAGATCTCCTTCCAAGCATCGAGATGCCTCTGGCGTTGCCCTTCAGGGTTCTGTACCAGCAAAATTGCACCGGCGGGAGGCTTAAGCTTCCAAAGCATTATCGGGGCTCCAGGATGTTCTCAAGGCCTCGACCTCGGCAGAACTACTGGTGCCATGCTCTGGGGTACTGGCTGCTTCCGGTACCAATACCCAGGCATCGGCAGCGTCGATAGACCAGAGGTTCCTGGCTATTGAACGCAGTCTGGCGGCTCTCCTTGTGGCATCAACACCCTCGGAACCGCGTCAGACAGTTCAACCGGTACTGACAGCATCGACATCGGTGTCTGCTTTGCCGGCACCCAGTCATGCGATGCCTTCCGGTGCTGATACACCGGTACTGATTTCCCCCCCGGTACCGACTTGTATCGGGCTCTTCATGAGCATCCGGACAGGAGGTACTTCGAATCCTCGGAGGACTCCGAGGATTCTGACAGCTCTGCCGGAACCGGGATACTTCTCCCAGAGGAGCCTTCCTCCCCTAAACGTAGGATGTCTCCTCCAGAAGATATCTCCTTTCAGGATTTTATCAGGGAGGTGGCTCGAGGTCTGTCCATTACTGTGGCTCCTGAAACAGAGCCCAGGGCTAAGGAGTTGGAGATTTTGCAATATCCCAAAGCTAAGGAGGCAGCTACTGTGCCTATCCATGAGATCTTACATGATCTCATGTTGAGAATGTGGGAGACACCTCTTACCACCTCTCCTCACTCTCGCAGACTGAATACAATGTATTGAGTCTCTCCTTGTTCTGGTTTCCAGAAAACTCAGCTTCCTCACCACTCTATTGTAGTGGAATCAGCTATGAGAAGGATCAAGAGTGCAAAGAGGTATGCCTCTAATCCTCCAGGACGTGAGTGTAGAACCTTGGATGCCTTTGGATGTCGTACTTTGCAGGCTTCCATGCTTTCTGCCAGGATCAGTTCCTATATTTTATATATGGGAATGTTCCTTAAAGAAGTCACAGGAGACTTGGAGATTTTAAACCCCCTCCTTCCTGATGACAAGAGGCAGGATTTTCTCACACTGGTTAAACATGTCCAGGATGTTTCTAAGTTTGAGTTTATTGGTGAATGTCCTAGTTCTGCTCTGCAGCCTTGTCAAGGGAGGGGTTTCTGTGGATGCAGCATATAAGATTAAAAAAAAAGCAAGAACCATGATGCAATTTATAAAAAAAAATAAAATACTTTTATAATTTTGCGTTTCAGTTATGCTGTGATTCTTGCTTTTTCTTTTAGTTCCATTTGAGTGTGAGCATCTTACATTTCCTTTTGTTTTTTGTAGAATATATGTCCATTAACACCATACTGGTCCAGTGTGACGTTTCAGAGGAATTTTGTTGGGGTTGCCTGCCCCTCTTGTTTTGCATCATGCAAAGAGCTCAAAAAGGAGTTTGGGGGGGAGTGTAGCCAACATTAATAGTAATGAGCGAGGAAGGTGCTGCTCTATAGGTTGCAGAAGGGCATCAGCCCTATTCCTAATATTAGTCAAAATAAGTGATTCAATCAGGTTATCTAGAATGTTCCTAGCTTTGTTGCCCTAGCTGGTACCTGCACATGTATACATTCCTCTGTCTTCTGATGTAGCAATGAGGACAGTTGGGCTCAAATCTCCAGCAATTTTTGTTTTTTTTTCACCTTTCAAGGTAGATGTTTGAAGATGCCTTAAATGTTGAAATTAATGAGAAAGTTGCAGTAGGGGTGTGTGTGTGTGTGTGTGTGTTTTTTCTTTTTGCTTGCCACATAGGTAATGTTCCCCCTTGGTGGTACTTTGGCAGCGTCCCAATAGATTAGTGAGTTGACCTCGCCATTATTGTGGGACTTGTGGAGGGGCATGTGGGATAATGGACGCACAAAATGGATGAGGCAGCCACGCATTCAGCCATTGCAGAATACAGAGAAGGTAGACTGCATAGGCTTTTGTAGATATGTTATGCAGTATATCAAATGGGTTGGCCTCTTCTGTTAAAGAACAATAAAAGTTTGTTTGTGTGTACATCCTGCCCACATTTTTGGACTAGTTTGTTCCTGCTAATCTGTGTGGCAGACTGCTGTTTTTGCTTGGTGGACTTATCAAATAAAGATTAACATAACATAACATTTCTAGGGCCTTGACCTTCATGGGCCCATGTTTGTGACTGGTACCTTTTGCTGTCTGCCTGTAGACATCTAACAGGTGGGTTACATGGGAGCCTGAAAGTGCATATCATCCAGCACACACACAGAGCTAATACTCAACAGAGGAAAAACTTGGCTAAAAGTGTAGCGGGGTTGATTGCCCAGCCCAGCGCTATAGTGTAATATGGTACTGCAGCTGTATCTGAAGGTGTCCAGGTAACTGATTCTGGAAGTGGTTCTGTGGATGTCCCATCAGCTGCACACATCTACGTAAATGGCTAGTTTTGGACGTGGAGACATACATTATGAGGACTGGCAGACGCAGCCCATCTAGATATCCATGTGTGTCTGTATGTGCAAATAGTTTATTTTGAAACACGATACAGCAGTAAAGGCCACACTCCTATCTCCATGGCACCCAAAAGAAAGGCATCCTCCAGAAAGGAAAACATCTGTCCCAGAAAGGTGGAGCTGATGCTTTGAGTTCCTAGCACATCATCACATTGTCTTTGGCAGTGCTGGCACTTACTACAATGTGCAATCGGTGTGTTTTTGGCATACCATATGTAGAAAACTCAGTGCCATCTACCACCGTAACTAATGTGGAGGTTGATGACGTGCAGGGCAAAGGCAGCCACTTGTGGCTCAGATGGGAGACCAACTATGTTGAGTGACTTGGACGGTGGCAATGCTGAGGACAGGGCAGCAGTGTGATGCTGCAGGACCAAGAAGAGCGGACAGGAGAAGAGATTTTTCTGATCACCAGGAGCAGCTTGTGTCTCAACCAGCATCCAATGTTGCCACTGACTTGCTTGACAAGGAGGTGCCATTGATCTACCAGGGGGCAGCCAACATGGGTTGCAGAAGGCAGCAGCTAATACACTGTGGGGAGCACAGTAAGATCCTTCAAGTGCAGAGGGAGAGCGATTGGCATCATTTGTACCACATTAGCTAGTCACTTTATCTTTATCTTTATTTGATCGCTTGATATACTGCCCAAGCATGTGCATCAGGGTGGTGTACAATAAAACAAGCTAGTAGAGATGAAAGGAAAGCCAATAATTAGACAGGAAAGAGAGAGACAAGATGAAAGCAGAGAACAGAAAGAGCTAGAGGAGAGGAGGGTAGGGAAGAGGGGTGAGCAGACAAGAGAAGGCTAGACCGGGAGGACGGATATCAGGAGTCAGGGAGGTCAAATGCCTGCTGGAAAAGGTGGGTCTTGAATGAATTCTTAAAGCGATGGTAAGACAGTTCTGTGCATAGGGTAGAAGGGAGGGAATGCCAAAGGGCAGGGGCCAGGAAGAAAAAGGGACGGGTTGACTCCAGATGGGCCAGGGAGGGGGAAGGAAGGAAAAAAACGGTTATCAGCTGAGTGAAGGAGGCGAGGGGAAGGCAGCAGACGACTAGAATCCGTGAGATATTGAGGGGTGCCGGTGTGAAGTGCTTTGTTGGTAAGAATGAGGAGTTTATAGATGAAACGGAAATTGAGTGGGAGCCAGTGCAGACTGAGAAGAAGAGGGTGACATGATCAGTAGGGGAAGAATGCATGAGCAGGTATGCAGCTGTGTTCTGGACCAACTGCAACCGCCGGAGCTGATATTGAGGGAGGCCGACCAGAACGGTGTTGCAGTAGTCCAGCCTGGAAATGACGAGGGAAAGAACCAGAGTGGTGAGAGAGGAAGGAAGAAAGGAGCGGACGGCACAAATTTGATCCAGGAAAAAGAACGACGAATGAGCATGGAAATGTGCTGGTGGAAAGAGAGAAGAATCAAATGAAACCCCAAGATAGCGGAGGGAAGAAACGAAGGGGACTGGGGTGGAAAGGAAAGGGGGGGGGGGGACAGGTAGGAGGGGGAGTATTAAAGGAGAACCAAAAGGAAGCGGACTTTGAAGGCAACACGGGAGAGACTAGCATTGAGGGCAGAGAAATCGGGGGTGTGGGAACAAGTATGGTGCACCAGAAGGATGTCATCTGCATAGAAGTAAATAGAGATACTGGACTGTTGAACAATGAGTGCAAGGGGGCAAGAAAGATATTTAAAGAGGAGGGGGGCAAGCACTAAACCCTGAGGTACCCTGCAGCGGAGAGCCGGGGGGGGGGGGGAGGTGGCCAAGCTGGTCTCGACTGAGGTGTGAGAGGAGAGAAAGGAACAAAACCTCGAGAAAACAGAACCACGGAACCCAAGATCAGCCAGACAGGTGAGAAGGGTGCGATGGTCGACAATGTCAAAAGCGGAGGACAGATAGAGGGAAAGGTCACCGCGGTTGTGAGATTGGTGCACTTCGTTCAGAAGGGAGATGAGGATAGTTTCCGTACTATGATCAGAATGAAAACCGGACTGTCGGGGGTGAAGGGAGATAGTGGAGTCGAGATGAGCGAAGAATTGGGTGAAAACAAAAATGTTTTTTCCAGGATCTTAGAAAGAAAAGGGAGGTTGGAGACAGGGCGCCAGTTAGCAAGAACAGAGGGATCGAGGGAGGGCTTCTTGAGGAGTGGGCAAATAAGGGCGTGTTTCCATGTTAGGGGAAAAATACCAGACGAAAGACTATTATTGAACATGTGGAGTATGTAAGGAAGCAGGGTAAGGGAGGGATCTAGCAACCAGGAGGAAGGGAGAGGGTCGAGCGGGCAGGTGGTTTTGTGTGAGGAGGCAATAGATTTAGTGAGTTCGACTTCAGTGATGGGATGAAACGAATGCCAGGTATGTGGGGAAAACCCCACTAGAGGGGGGAGGAGAGGAAGGAGGGTGCTGTGGATGGAGGGGGGAGAGAGGTGGGGGAAAGGAAGGAAAGGTAGCACAAAGATTTTCGATCTTGTTAGAGAAGGAGGCGAGGGAATTGGAATCGGGCGCATCAGGGAGGAAAGAAGGGGCTGAGGAAGAGGTGGATAGGGCAGCAACAGAACAGAGAATGTGGTGAAGTTGTCTGGAAGTGTTAGAGGGAGGAGGAGATACGGTCGGAGTAGTGAGAGCGCTTAGCATCGATGATCATTGAGCAGTAGAGTATCTGAGAACCATGATAAGAAGCGAGAGAGTATGGAGTGGGGCGCTTGCACCACGTGCGCTCGGCATGGCAGAGATGGGAGCGTTGGTGGTAAAGCCCAGGGTGAAACCAAGGGTGGCAGGAGAGAGAGCGGGAGGAGTGAGAAGGGCGAAAGGGAGCGAGTTGAACCAGGGTGGTAGTGAGGGTGGATGCCCAGAGGTCCACTTGTTCGTCCACGGGCAGAGTAGGGAACATTGAAGGAAAGAGTCAACCAGAGGGAAATGCTATAAAGTCAAGGGGGTGATGTGATGCTTGGGCCTGGGGGAAGCAGAAGGGAGGGATGGGCTGGGCAGCGTGAGGTTGGGAGGCACAGCGAGAAGAAAAGGCAGAGATGGTCAGGCCAGGGTAATGGGAGGGATGAAGTTTGGGCTGGAATGAAAGGGGAAGCTGAAGGGGTGAGGATAAGGTCGAGAGTGTGACCGGCCGCATGTGTGGGTCCAGAGACATGCTGGAGAAAAGAGATCTAGCAGGGACATCAGGACCTTTATTCTTCTGACGAGAGGGAGAGTCAAAATGAATATTAAAATTGCCAAGGACGATGAAACATAGAAACATGATGACAGAAAAAGACCACATGGCCTATCTAGTCTGTCCTTCCATGACAATAACTACAACAGTCCACTTTTTACCTTTAGAGATCCTCTGTGTTGGTCCCATGCTTTTTTGAATTCAGTTACTGTCCTCATCTCTACCACCTCCACTGGGAGACTATTCCATGGATCCACTACTCTTTCTGTAAAGAAATATTTCCGCATATCACTCCTGAATCTATCTCCCTTCACCCTCATTCCATGTCCCCTCGTAGCAGAACTTGCTTTCAATTGAAAGAGGCTATCTCCCTGAACATTTATGCCACGGAGGTATTTAAACATCTCAATCATATCACCTCTATCCCGCCTTTCCTCTAAGGTGTACATATTAAGATCCTTAAGTCTGTCCTCATATGCTTTATAATGAAGCCCATTAATCATTTACCCTCTGCACCGACTCCATCCTGTTCACATCCTTTTGAAGGTGCGGTCTCCAGAATTGCACACTATACTCCAAATGAGGTCGGACCAAAGACTTATACAGAGGCATTATCACCTCCTTTTTTCTGCTAGCCATTCCTCTCCGTATGCACCCAAGCATCCTTCTAGCTTTTGCCGTCGCCTTTTCTACCTGTTTAGCTACTTTAAAATCATCAGACACAACCACGCCTAGGTCCCGCTCTTCTTTAGTGGACAAAAGTACTTCACCTCCTATACTGTATTGCTCCCTTGGATTGCTGCAGCCCAAATGCATGACCTTACATTTTTTAACATTAAATCCCAGCTGCCAAATTCTAGACCATTCTTCAAGCCTAGCTAGATCCCTCCTCATGTTATCTACACCTTCCTGGGTATCTACTCTATTGCAGAGTTTGGTATCATCCGCAAAGAGGCAAACCTTACCCGACAGCCCTTCCGCTATATCACTAACAAAGATGTTAAAAAGAATCGGACCAAGGACAGATCCCTGGGGCACACCACTGGTAACGTCCTTCTCCTCAGAGTGAGCTCCATTTACTTGTACTCTTTGTCGCCTCCCACCCAACCAATTTCTAACCCAAGCAGTAACTTTAGGGTCCATCCCTAGGGTGCTCAGTTTGTTTATAAGTCACCTGTGAGGAACAGTGTCAAAGGCTTTACTGAAATCTAAATACACCACATCTAGAGCTCTCCCTCGGTCCAACTCCCTGGTCACCCAGTCAAAGAAATCAATCAGGTTTGTCTGACAAGACCTGCCTCTGGTGAATCCATGCTGCCTCGGATCCTGTAATCCACTGGACTCCAGAAGCCTCACTATTTTTTCTTTCAGCAGCGTTTCCAATAATTTACTCACCACCGAAGTTAAACTAACCGGCCTGTAGTTTTCAACCACATCCTTACTTCCGCTTTTGTGTAAAGACACCACATGAGCCTCTCTCCAGTCCTTTGGCACCACTCCCGACTCCAATGAGGCATTGAAAAGGTCAGTCGGTGGAGTTGCTAGAACGTCCCCAAGATGTGGGGACAGAAAGGACGCCTCAGAGAGGGAAGCCAGCAGGCCTTCCCAGAGGTCAGGGCGTAGGGAAGGGGGGGCATAGAGAAGGAGGAAAAAGATGGGGGGCGAAGAACCGAAGTGGAGAAAAAGAGACTCAGGATAGGAGGAAGGAGGAGGGGGGGGGGGTAATTTATTTATTTTATTTATTTATTTATTTACATTCTCTTATATACCGCGCTATTCTGCATCAGTGCGGTTTACATTGAACAAACCGAAATTACATTGAACAGGGTATTATAACTTGGAGAAAACTATTTTACAGGGAACATGGGCTATGGAGGGTTAAGTGGCTTGCCCAAGACCACAAGGAGCACCTGTGGGACTAGAAACCCCAGTCCTTCCAGCCCAAGGTTGCTGCCCTCTAGTGGGATTTGAACCCCCGACCTTCCGGCCTGAAGTACATTGCCCCAACCACTAGGCTACTCCTCCACTCCTAATAGCAGAAAAGGAGAGGGTGGAGCGGTGGATGATTGCCGCACCCCTGCCGCTGTGGTTGCAGCGAGGTGGGTGGAGAGCCGAATGACCTGGGGGGGAGGCAGCGATGGAGGGCTTCCTTGCTCTCATGGAGCCATGACTCCGTGAGGAAGAGGGCGTCCAAAGAATGCTGGATAAGGAGATCATGGATGAGGGGTGATTTGGCATGGAGGGAGCGACAGTTCAGTAGGGCAAGGGAGAAGGAAAGCAATGAAAGAGCTGTAGACAGGGCAGCAGAAGAGGTGCGGTCAGAGCATGAGGGAGGTCAGGCCAAAAGATATGCGGGAGTAGGATCCTGAAGCAGGAAGGTGAAAGGGGGGGAGGGTGGTGACCCCAAAGGACTGGATTGGTGGCCTTAACAACTAAAGTAAGGAAAAACGCAAAGGGGAGGAAAAGGGACCAACGACTGAGGAAAGGGTGGGGGACTGCAGGGGGCAGGCACCGTAGGGTGTTTCGGTCAGGGGGGGTGGGAGATACCACAGAAGGGGGTCGTATGGCGGACCTGCTCCTTGGGTGTGCACTGCCGCAGTGCGTAACGCTTATTATGATGTGAAGGCCGACAGACGCGACATCACTTCCGGGTTGGAGCAGCAGCACAGGCAGGCACAGGGCAATACAAGGTAGGCAAACAGCAGACAGAACTGGCAGAAATTGTACAGATTATTGTTGCAGTTTGGCCATCCAGCCTCCCAGGAACTCTAACTGGCTACTGTATTTTCCAATGTTCCCTCTGCCTGTGCACCAACTATTTCAAGTTCCACATCCACAGCAGTGGTGGCAGAAGTGCTAAGGTAAGCCAGTGTGGGTCACGGGCACATCTGAACCAATAGCTTGGGTGCACCACCACCACAAGGCTATGGCTTCCCCCTCACCCTCCACCCCATGCTTTCCTAACTTTTTAGCTTCTAAGAGGCGGGGTGGTGAGGCAGTAGGGGAAGACTTGACGGGTTTGTCAGGGTCTAGTGATAAAATGAGGAGGACTCTGCCATGACTGCTCGGACCCTGCTTATCCGTTCCACTTGTACCATGTCACCTACTGCCGTTGTCCTGAGGGATGAGGGTAGACGGCAGTGCACCAAGTAACATAGTAAATGACGGCAGATAAAGACCAGTATGGTCCCTCTAGTCTGCCCAGCAAGGCGGTGTTGGTGCATCTGCTGCTTCGTGCAGATCACCTCTCCCCATGCCTTTGTTTAGACGTGTACCCACCACTCTGTGTAGGTCACCCCTGTTTGTTAAGATATATGAGAGTTATGTTTTGATTTTATCCTGTTGCTATAAAGGGATTCTATGTCTGTCCCATGCCATTTTGAATTCTGTTACTATTTGCCCCCATCACTTGCATCAGGAGGGCATTCCAAGCACCCATCACTCTTTCAGTGAAAAAGTATTTCTCTGGGAACAAGCAGGAAGTTAGCCCTCATGGGTGATGTCGGCACCGACGGAGCCCTCACGGAAACATCCCCCCCCAGCTTTCAAAGAAAGCCTTTGGGAGATGCCACCTTGTATGTGTTGGTCCTCTTCCTGCCCAAGGGTGCCATCTTGCTTAGTCTCCTTTTTTCCGTGGAGCCCTTCAGATGTCTGTCTGGCTTGTCCCTGGAAAAAATTTGATTTTCTCTGAGTTTTATACTCCTCTCCGGTATTGCATCTGTCCTCTTCCTGCTACCGACCTCGGTGCCTCGGCATCTGGTTCGGTTTTCAAATTTTTGTAGTTTTCGTTATTTTTTCTTTTCTGGCGCCTTCGTGCCTTTTTTTCTGCTGCCAGCCCGGAGGGTCTTCGAACTCGAAGGGGTACTTTTTTCCCCCATGGCTACCAGTGGGTTTAAGAAGTGCGATCAGTGCTGTAAAATTATGTCCTTGACCAACATACATGACTGCTGCTTTCATTGCCTTGGGCTAGACCATGAACCGGTGGCTTGTGGCCTCTGCAAGAGGATGTCCAGCAAGGCCCTCGAGGTCCACCAGCAGCAGCATAAGTTCTTCTCGAGGAAACACAGAAAGAAGAAGAAACCCTCGAAGGCAGCGTCCTTGGATGGTTCCAACCGGCCCCGAGCCCGGTCCCCACCCCTCCCTCCCCTTCTCCTTTTTTTTTTTTCCCCCTTCCCCTTTCCCCTCCCCCCTTCTGTTCATCCCATCAAATCTTGTATACAGAGCACCAAGCGCTTCTTCAGACGAGCTCTCTGACATAATCGACCTAGCTGCTAATCCTGAAGATCCCAGCAAACAAAATTGGCTACTGGGTGATTTTAATCTCGCCTCCACACAGCCCACCTTATCAAGCACCTTCCTTGAAGCAATGGTGAATCTCTGCTACAAACAAATTGTAATGGACCCTACCCACAAAAAAGGAAATCTCCTTGATCTAGTTTTTGCTCCACCCACAGTCACAGGCACGAGACGCAGTTTTAATCTCTCCATCACCCCTGTTCCATGGTCAGATCACAACCTGATAACATTCCAGATCCTGGCACAACGGAACACACTTAGACAACCAGATACCCAAACATCAGCTAACCCAGTATGTTTCAAACCATTGGATAAAGAAGTGATCACCAAACAGGCACTCCCAAAGCTCGCTCTCACACCATCCAACCTCGATGAGGCAGTAGCTAACTGAAACGACACCCTTCTCCTGTATGCCCAACAAGCGACTACTAATAAACATCCAACGCCTAATGGTCGTACCAATAAAAAGCCATCTGCCCCATGGTTCTCTCCTGAGCTACGAGCATCACTAAATCACCTGAGAAAACTAGAGAGAAAATGGAGGCGCACCCATAACACTCTAGACCAAGAAACCTACTTAGCTCACCTGAAAACTCACCGCGATTCAACTTTGCTCAAGAGGAAGGAATCCCACTCTGAACTCCTTAGCCATTTGCTAAACAAGCCACGAGATCTTTTCAACTTGGTAAAATCACTAACTAAGGAACCATCTCCACCACAACAAGAATCTATTCATCCGCAACTATACGCTAACTACATTCAATCTAAAGTAGTTAAAGCAAATACAGCTGCATTTCAAGAACCTTCCAAAACCTCTCAGCCTCAAGCACTACTCACTAAACTCTCACCTCCATCTGCAAAATCAATTGAGGACATTATTGCCACCATCAACACTACTACTGCACCAAACGATCCTTGCCCAGCGCATTGGATCAGAACAGTGTGCTCAGAACTTAGTCCTTTCATAGCTAAGATCACAGACCTGTCCGTACTGCCCTCAAGCAAACATCCATCCGACCATTACTGAAGAACAACCGTCTAGACCTAAAGGAGGAGGAATCCTATCGGCCTATCTCCAGTATTCCATTACTAGCCAAAATACTCGAGAAAGAGACCCAAAGACAGATCCAACAACATATAGACACATCATCCCCTCTAGACCCATGCCAGCACGGTTTTAGGGAAGCTCATGGGGTTGAAACACTTCTTACCTCCCTCTCCAATGCACTCATCAGTGGGATAGACAGCATCAAGATGGGTTTTGCATTGATCTTTCTTGACATTTCAGCTGCGTTTGATTCATTGGATCACCAGCGACTCCTAGCTCGACTCCACGAGAAGGGTATCCAAGGTCTCGCATGGAACTGGTGTAAATCATACCTTGAAGACCGATGGCAACAAGTCCGCATTAGCACCAATACATCTGAGCCCTTCCAGCAAAAGCAAGGAGTACCTCATGGCTCCTTCCTATCCGCGCTTCTCTTTAATATATATATGCAGCCAATTTGTGAAATCACCCGTTCCTTTGGTCTATCCTGCCTCATCTATGCAGATAACGTGCTTATTTTTACCCCGATCAATATCACAAATCCCAACTGCACAGCTTTAATCAACTGCTTCAACACGATAACAGATTGGCTCCTTAACCAGAACCTGCGAATAAACTTCAAAAAGACTGAAGTCCTAATCATCACAAGAAACAAACGCTTCTCACTTCCTCCGACCCTCAAAGTAAGAGACGCTGAACTCCCAGTCAAGTCATCCATACGCTACCTTGGTGTTACAATTGATCAACAACTAGACTTCAAGGAACACATAAACACAGTAAAAGCCATTTACCACAAGATCAAAACCCTCAGACTCCTGAGACCCATGCTTAAGCCCAAGGACTTCCGCACAATATTCCAAGCATTAGTCACACCCCACTTTGACTACGCGAATATCACATTACACGGCCTACCCAAGAATACCCTATATCTGCTTCAGTTAGCCATGAATACTGCAGCCCGCATTCTCTGGAGCAACAAGAAGAGACCACATAACACCGATATTAATGGAGCTTCACTGGCTTCCGATAAGCTGCAGGATCACATATAAAGCCCTTCTCACCACTTTTAAAGCTATAAATAAATTATCGCCATCCTCAATCTCCGATCTACTCACGCAAACCCCGAACAGACTCAGGAGGTCAACAGCTGAAAATACTCTAGTTATCCCTAGTGAATCAACATAATGGTCCCAAACAACTAATAACAGAGTATTTACATCATATGCCCCAAGAGGTTGGAATCAGCTCCCCCCTAGCATCAGATCAATCAGAGACCTTTTGCAATTCAGAAAAGCCATAAAACACCATCGGTTCACTATGTACTTCACTAAAATCGACTCCCCGCCTACCCCCAAGATCTCAAGCTCTCATGATGACAAACCAAATACACCTCCTACAGAATACGTACATAGACCATATAGTTCTGTATCTATGCATGAGCTACCGTAATGTAAATAGAATTACATCATGATATCTGTTAAAATGTAAATAGTTCTCATAAGAACATAAGATATGCCATACTGGGTCAGACCAAGGTCCATCAAGCCCAGTATCCTGTTTCCAACAGTGGCCATACGTACCTAGCAGTTTCCCCAAAAGACACAGGTTCCACAATGCTTGTACTGGGTCAAGCATTGATATCCTGGGTCTCTTCTTAATAATGGTTTATGGACTTTTCCTCCAGGAACTTGTCCAAACCTTTTTTAAACCCAGCTACACTAACAGCCTTTACTACATCCTCCGGTAACAAATTCCAGAGTTTGATTACACGTTGAGTGAAAAAATATTTTCTTTTATTAGTCTTAAATAGTTTACCCTGTAGCTTCATTGCATGCCCCCTAGTCTGTCTATATTCTGATAACGTAAACAATCGATCTACGTTTACCCGTTCCACTCCGTTCATTAATTTATAGACTTCTATCATATAGAAACATAGAAACATGATGACAGAAAAAGACCACAAGGCCCATCTAGTCTGTCCTTCCATAACAACAACTACAACAGTCCACTTTCTACGTTTAGAGATCCTCTGTGTTGGTCCCATGCTTTTTTGAATTCAGTTACTGAATCATATCTCCCCTCAGCCGTCTCTTTTCCAGGTTAAAGAGCCCTAACCTTTTTAGCCTTTCTTCATAGGAGTATCCTTCCATCCCCTTTACCATTTTGGTGGCTCTTATCTGAACCTTTTCTAATAACGCTATATTGGTTGTCTGGTTGTCCTCCTTCCACCATGTCTCTGATATTCCAATCATATCTAACCTTTCATTTAGTGCTATATATTCTAACTCTCCCATCTTATTCTTTAGACTTCTAGCATTTGCATACAAGCATTTTAGAGAATGTATTTTATTCATGTTAATTTGGCTATTGTTAGACATGGGTAAATTGGGATCTTTAAGCTCTGTCTGCTCCATACTTGAGGGCATTTGGGCTACTTTACTCTTTTGTGGAACCTCTCTGCTTTTGGTAGTATCCTTCAAGGATACATTCTTCCGAACCATCCGCTCTTGGGCGACTGTCGGCTTTCCCCTAATATCTAGTTTCCAAGTGTATCTAACCTTAATAATGCAGACTCAAAGTGCCCTCTTACATCCCAGTCTCAAGTCCTTGGCTTTGACACTTGGACATTAATCAGTGCCTAGTTCCTTCCTTACGACTGATGTCTCTCATTCGGGAAATTCTGGTGGCAATAAGAAACCTATGAGGGAATCCTGTGCTGTTCAGTTTAAGTCCATGTTATGCTCCCTGTTATCTGTAAACTTAAGACAGATCCTATCTGTCTGAGTAAAATTTTGTTGTATGTAAACTGCACTGATAACAAAGAGCGCGGTATATAAGAACTGTTAAAAAAATAAATAAATCCCTTATTCTTTTGCATGATTTTGGACAATTTGCTAAAGAGAAAGTGAGGTTACATACAGATATAAATTGCAAATTGATTTAGGTGCCACTAGTTTATTACGCCCATACGATCATGGAATGACTTTTTATTTCGGGCCGGCAAAAAAACGCCGGGAAAATAAGCTATAGCGCTTATTGGATTTTTTTCAAATATCACAGTAAAAGAAGTAGATATGTTTGACATAACAATTTTGTATTAATCTTTGAAAAAATAAGCATTTTATTTTGTTTCCAAAAGTTTCAAATTGTGAACTTTAACCTCGATTCGGTGGGAAAACGCCGGTTTAAATACTATGACTGTCATTCCATTTACAACATTGCCTATGCAAGAAGGCTCATGCCGTGGTGCGGTATGTTTTTTCACACTGTTTGGTTTCATAGTTCACTTGATGTTTTATTAAGATTTTTTATAAACAGTGTTGCCACAGGTTGGCATGGTCTTGGTAGGACAATTTTTATAAAATGTTTTTATAAAATAATGTGTTTTGACCTACATAAAGCCTTTTTCAGGTGAACTTTAGTACTGCAATGGCTTTTACTTTAGACTTTATAAACGTTTAGATGTTCATTAAAAGATGTGACATAGGTTTTCTATAAATAATATAGGGAGATTTTGTCAAAGGTTTTCTAAGTCATTTGTATTTTGTTTTGCTGGTGATAGTAAGCTATTGAGCATTCGTATCATTGAACATTGCTCGTACATGGCGGGTTATAATTTTAAGGAACGCTCTTTTAAATATGGTTATTTTTAGATGGCATTCTTTTTTCTTAGAGAATTTGTGATTCTACTGATTGAGTCCTTTTAGACTCAAACATATCACATGTTTGTAGCGTTGTGTAACAGGAACATTAAATGGTTGGTTCGAAGTTCTATCAAGCCCAACTCACTTGGGTAACAATGAGGCTTATCTTTATAAGAAATCCCCTCTCCTTGTTCTTATTTATGATTATGCGATTTTTGAATAATGCTAATATCATATTATAATCTATTTTTCAATTTAGACATGACATGTTGCTCCTCCGTGTTTTGTTTTATCTTCAAGTAGAAGAGTTCTCTTTGTTTATAATACAGATAATATACTTTTGGATATACTTTTTGGGTTTACTTTCCATGGACATATTTACTCTGATTCATGATATAACATATTTTTGTTATGAAAGTTTTTAAATGTATTTATTATTAATTGAGTGATACTTGATTTTCAATTATTTCAGTGTTTTATATCTTTTATTTGAAAGGAAGTTTTTCAAAAAAGATACCAGTTTTTATGTATATTTATACATATGTTTATATTTTATATTTTTGCATATTTTTGTTTTTTATGATTTTATTTATTGTCATTTATCCTTTATGGATTGAATATGACACGACACATGATTTATTAGTTATATAGTAATTTTTATTTTATATCCTCATCTCTTCTATATAATAGTTCATATAGATATTTTATGATTTATATGACATAGACATTTTATTGTACAATACAGTTTTATTGTCATTGATTTTGATTTGCAATAATTTGAATGTTTTATCATTAATTTGTTTTTTTTTAATTCGTTTATATTTATATTTTACATTAACGGTGTGTCTTCTGATGGTGTTTTATTATGATTTTGTTTCTAAATTTTGTATTTGTTTTTCTCGAGGTTTGCACCCTCATTTGATATCCCCCTGAAAGAAGGCCTTTGGCCGAAGTGCGTAGGAGTCAATAAAAGGGGTTTGTAAAACCTGAATTACCTGCCAGTCTTTGGTATCTGTTCTTTTGTTCCTATTTATTGTTTATTGTTTACATAACATTTGATATACCGCCCCCCGTTACATCGGGGCGGTTTACAATATAAATAAAATCATCAAGTCAGAAAAAGGAAAAAAAAGAATTGCAATTTCTGAAGGAGGAAAAGATAGGAAACAGAGGACGGGGAAAGACAGGGAAAGTGAATTCAGGAAAATCAGATAGATCCAGGAAAGGCAGAGGAGAATTAGATGAGTCTTGAGAAGAGAACGGAATTTAGGATATGATTCTTCCAAACGGAGGGCAGTGGGTAGTGAATTCCAGAGGGAGGGGCCAAGGTAGAAGAATGCTGATTTACGGGTTGATTGAAGATGTGCGCGGGAAGGGGCCGGAAGGTGAAGGCGGTTGATATGAATGGACCGGAGGCTTCGAGAGGGGACATGGAAGGAGAGCAAATTTATTGTGGATATCCTGAAAACCTGACTGGCCTTAGGAGGTCCCAGGGGACTGGGTTGAGAACCACTGAATTAGGCTATGTCCTGGAAGGCATCGATAATTGGCTCTTTGCAGATCAAAGGTGCTGCAGTGCGCACCACCTTGGACAAGTTGCTGCACCTAAAGGTGGTGGTGCTCATATCCCCATATGAGTGGGGCAAGAGCAGATAATCCATTTATTTAGTGGTGCAAAAGAAGGATGGTTCCTTCCAGCCCATTCTGGACTTCAAGTGGATCAATGAGCACTTGCACATCCTGCGCTTTGAGATGGAAACCTTGTGAAAAGAGTCAGCTTTTACCTTCCCAGTCCTTGGAATTTCTGGGAGCACGCTTCAGCACTGGAGTGGGCAGAGTGTTCCTGCCAGAGGAGAGAGTCAGTAGACGACTGGATTGCCTGGCAATGTTCTGTGCACAGCATGCCCCTGGAATCTGGGATTATCTTCAGCTTCTTGGATTGATGTTGGCAACCATAGAGATGGTTTCGTGGGCACATGCTCACCTGTGACCACTCCAGCAGTTCTTGTTGACTCGATGGTCCCCGAGTTCTCAGGATTGCAAGTGCGGCGTGAAGGCCAGTCTGTGGTGGTGGCAGCAACCCTATCATATGAAGGACATACCACTGGATGATTTCTTTTGGATCCTGCTGATGATGGATGCCATTCTCTTGGACTGGGAGCTCACATTGAGACTATACGGTCTAGGACCATTGAAACTGAGGGAAGCAGTGTGGTCTATCAACCGCCTTGAGGCAAGGGCCATCAGTTTGACTCTTCTGCATTTCTGGCCCCTGGTTGAGGGCTGGGCTGTTTGAGTGTTTTCAGACAGTGCCACGGTGGTGGCTTAGGTTAATTGGCAAGGCAGCAGAAGGAATGCTGAGATGGATCTCCTGTTTGCCTGCTCAGAGAAGAACCTTCTAGTCTTGTTGACCGAGCACATTGCCGTGGTGGATGATGTGGAAGTGGAATGTATCCCGGTGAGTGGGAATTGAGTCAGGAAGCGTTACCATTGATTCTGTGCTGCTGGGGTTGCCCTGACATGGATCTGATGATGACCTGTTGCTATGCCAGTCTTCACATAGAGATGAAGGTCTGAGGGAGTCGATGCCCTGTCCCAGCCTTAGCCCAGTCAGTGGCTGCTATACACGTTTCCTCCTTGGCCCCTGGTAATGTGTGTGATTCTGCATATAGAGTGCCACCTGGGCAGGATTGTTCTGGTAGCGTCTAGCCGTGTAGAGCATGGATCGGAGACCTGATGTAGCTTCAGGTGTCTCCTCTTCGGCTGCCTCTGTCCTGGGGGCTGTTGTGACAGTGATTGATCATCCTGGAGGACCTGGCTCCCTTTTTGCTTACAGCATGGCTCTTGAAAGGAGACTGCTAGCATGAGAACTCGCAGCAGTAATTTCTATTGTACTCTGTGCCCGGAGGAGGTTGTTCATATGCTAGCTTGGTAAGATATGGTGTCTCTTTGGGTGCTGGTGCAGTATGTGGAACTTGGCTCCTGAGGTGACCAAGGTGTCCTCCCTGTTGGCTTTTCTGCAGGATTGCCTAGAGAAGAGCCTCTTCTAGTTCCTTGAAGGTTCAGGTGGCAGCTTTTTACCTGTTTCTTTGTTCTACTGGCAGGCAAGTCTTTGACCTTACACACAGATGTCTCACATTTTATACAGGGGGGTTTGACATCTGTAACCTCCCTTCCTGGGATCTGTTTCTAGTGCTCAGAGCCATGATGGCAGCCCCCTTTTTGATGAAGCACTGTATCTTAAAGGATTTGATGTTAGACTGTCTAGGTCACGATTTATTCTGCAAGGTGGATTTCTGAACTGCAGGATAAGAACATAAGAACATAAGAGATGCCATACTGGGTCAAACCAAGGTCCATCAAACCCAGTATCCTATTTTCAACAGTGGCCAATCTAGGTCATAAGTACCTAGCAGTCTCCCCAAAAGACACAGGTTCCTCAATGCTTGTATTGGGTCGAGCAGTGATATCCTGGGTCTCTTTTAATAATGGTTTATGGACCTTTCCTCCAGGAACTTGTCCAAACCTTTTTTAAAGCCAGATACACTAACAGCTTTTACTACATCCTCCAGTAACAAATTCCAGAGTTTCATTACATGTTGAGTGAAAAAATAGTTTCTCTTATTAGTCTTAAATAGGTTACTCTGTAACTTAATTGCATGTCCCCTAGTCTTTTTATATTCTGATGACGTAAACAATCGAAATACGTTTGCCTGTTCCACTCCATTCGTTAATTTATCGACCTATATCATATTTCCCCTCAGCCGTCTCTTTTCTGGATTGAAGAGCCCTAACCTTTTTAGCCTCTCTTCATAGGAATATCCTTCCATCCTCTTTACCATTTTGGTGGCTCTTCTCTGAACCTTTTCTAATAATGTTATATCCTTTTTAAGATACGGCGACCAGAATTGCACACAATATTCAAGGTGTGGTCGCACCATGGAACGATACAGAGGCATTATAATATCCTTTGTTTTTATTTTCCATTCCTTTCCTTATGATACCTAGCATTCTATTTGCTCTCTTTGATGCCACTGCACACTGGGTGGAGGGTTTTAACATGTTATCCACGATGACGCCTAAATCTTTTTCCTGGATGGTGGTGCCCAATGTGGAACCTTGCATAGTGTAGCCATAGTTTGGGTTGTTCTTTCCCAGATGCATACCTTTGCACTTGTCCACATTTAAATTTCATCTGCCATTTGGATGCCCAGTCTTCCAATTTATCAAGATCCTATTCCAATTTTCTACAATCATCATGGGTTTTAACAACTTTAAATGGTTTTGTGTCATCTGCAAATTTGATAACCTCACTCGTTATTCCACTTTCCAGGTCATTTATGAATATGTCAAAAAGCAGCGGACCCAGCACAGATCCCTGGGGTACACCACTATTCACCTTTCTCCATTGGGAAAATTGGCCATTTAGCCCTACCCTCTGCTTTCTATCTTTTAACCAGTTCCTGATCCACAATAGTACACTGCCTCCTATCCCATGACTCTTTAGTTTTGCCAAAAGTCTCTGATGAGGGACCTTGTCAAAGGCTTTCTGAAAGTCCAGATACACAATATCAACCGACTCACCTTTGTCCACCTGTTTATTCACTCCTTCAAAAAACATAACAGATTAGTAAGACGAGATCTTCCTTGTCTAAAGCCATGTTGGCTGTCTCCCATTAGGTCGTGACTATCTACATGCTGAGTAATTTTATTCTTTGATGGTTTCTACCATTTTTCCTGGTACTGACGTGAGGCTCACCAGTCTGTAGTTTCCCGGATCACCCCTGGATCCCTTTTTAAAAATTGGTGTTACATTGGCGATCCTCCAATCTTCAGGTATTAGAGATGATTTTAATGATAGTTCACAGATTACTGATAGCAGGTCTGCAATCTCATATTTCAGTTCTTTCAACACCCTTGGATGTATACCATCCGACCCAGGTGATTTCCTACTCTTCAGTTTATCTAATAGTTGTAAGACATCTTCCCGATGTATCGATATTTCCTTCAATTCTTCCACACCTTTAAATACCACTTCAGTCATGGGTAACATCCCTACATCTTCCTCAGTAAAGACCGAAGCAAAGAATTCATTCAGTCTCTCCGCTATCGCCTTGTCGCCTCTTAGTGCTCCTTTAACCTCTTTATCATCTAATGGACCAACTGACTGACTCACAGGTTTTTTGCTATGAATGTACTTGAAAAGGTCTTTATTTCGCGTTTTTGCTTCCGCAGCAAGCTTCTTCTCAAATTCTCTCTTTGCCTGCCTTATCAATGCCTTGCATTTGACTTGCCAGTGCTTGTGCTGTTTCCAGGTTTCGTCGTTTGACTTTTTCCATTTCCTGAAAGATGCTTTTTTGGCAACAACAGCCTCTCTGACCTCACCTTTAAACCATGCTGGCAGTTTTTTGGACTTCCTTCCACTTTTCTTAAAGCGTGGAATACAGCTGGTCTGGGCTTCCAAGATAGTATTTTTCAACAACACCCAAGCTTGATGTACATCTTTAACCTTTGCAACTGCTCCTTTTAGTTTTTTCTTAACTGTTTTCCTCATTTTATCATAGTCTCCCTTTTGAAAGTTAAAAGGTAGTACTGTGGATTTCCTTACTATCCCTCCTCCACTAATTAAATCAAAGGCGATCATGCTATGATCACTATTGCCAAGTGGCCCCAACACCCTTATCTCTTGCACTAGATCTGGTGTTCCACTAAGGACTAGGTCTAATATGGCTTCCCCTCTGGTCGGTTCATGAACCAGTTGCTCCAAGAAGCAGTCATTTATTTCATCTAGGAGCTTTATCTCCCTAGCATGTCCTGACGTGACACTGACCCAGTCGATACCGGGGTAATTGAAATCACCCATTATTACTGCGCTGTAACTTTTGTTGGCTTCCTTGATTTCTTTGAGCATTTCATCATCCATTTGTTCATTCTGGCCAGGCGCTCGATAGTACACCCCCACTGCCATTGCCCTTGCCCTTTTATATGGAATTTCAATCCATAGAGATTCTACAGCAGATTTTGTTTCCTGCAAAACTCTAATCCTTTCTGAGTCAATTCCCTCTCTAACATAGAGTGCAACCCCTCCAACAGTTTGATCAGCTCTATCATTACCATATAGTTTGTACCCAGGTATCAGTGTCCCACTGGTTGTCCTCCTTCCACCATGTCTCTTATATTCCAATCATATCTAACCTTTCATTTAGTGCTATATATTCTAACTCTCCCATCTTATTCTTTAGACTTCTAGCATTTGCATACAAGCTTTTTAGAGAATGTATTTTATTCATGTTAATTTGGCTATTGTTAGACATGGGTAAATTGGGATCTTTAAGCTCTGTCTGCTCCATACTCGAGGGCATTTGGGCTACTTTACTCTTTTTTGGAACCTCTCTGCTTTTGGTAGTATCCTTCAAGGATACATTCTTCCGAACCATCCGCTCTTGGGTGACTGTCGGCTTTCCCCTAATATCTAGTTTAAAAGCTGCTCTATCTCCTTTTTAAAGGTTAATGCCAGCAGCCTGGTTCCATCCCAGTTAAGGTGAAGCCCATCCCTTCGGAAGAGCCCCTCCTTTCCCCAGAATGTTCCCCAGTTCCTAACAAATCCAAAACCCTCATCTCTGCACCATTGTCTCATCCACGCATTGAGACTCTGGAGCTCTGCCTGCCTTTTGGGTCCTGCGCGTGGAACAGGAAGCATTTCGGAGAATGCTACCCTGGAAGTTCTGGATTTCAACTTCCTACCTAAAAGCCTAAATTTTGCCTCCAGAACCTCCCTACCACATTTTCCTATGTCATTGGTACCGACATGTACCAAGACAGCAGACTCCTCCCCAGCACTATCTAAGACCTTATCTAGGTGGCGCGTGAGGTCCGCTACCTTCGCACCCGGCAGGCATGTTACCAGGCGATCCTCACGTCCACCAGCCACCCAGCTATCTACATGCCTAATGATCGAATCACCAACTATAATGGCTGTCCTAACCCTTCCCTCATGGGCACATGGCCCTGGAGAAACTTCCTCGGTGCGAGAGGGTTTTACATCACCTGGAGGACAGGTCCTAGTTACAGGATCACTTCCTGCCACACCAGGGTGATGCTCTCCTGTCATGTGACCTCTCTCCTCCATGGCAACAGGGGTGCTGCCAGACTGGAGGTGGGACTTCAGGACTATATCCCTGTAGGTCTCGTCTATGTACCTCTCTGTCTGTCTTATGTTTTCCAAGTCTGCTACTTTAGCCTCTAGAGAACGGACTTGTTCCCTGAGAGCAAAGAGCTCCTTGAGCCTAGTGCACACGTAAGACCTCTCACCAACTGGGAGAAAATCATACATGTGACACTCAATGCAAAAGACTGGAAAGCCCCCATCCCGCTGCTGGACTGCTGTCTGCATCTTAGTTTTAAGTTTGTGTCTAGATCTTTAAGTTCTTACTTACTAGGGGTCGCTATGGGTATTTATACCAATAAAACTGTACCTAATACGTTTAATATACCTTGTTCACCTGAAGCTTAATTAATCTCAGGTCCTTAGTGCATGACTGATTTGGGTAATGAGCTTCACCTGAAAGCACCTCCTGTCTTTTAAGATGTGTAAGTACCTATAAAGCTATGATTATCCCAGGGGAGGGAGGGAAATAACACTTATTAAAAGAGGGCTGCTACACAGTACCCTGTCTTGTGCTGCTGAGGTAAGCTAAATTCTGATTTGATTTAAATTATAGCTCTTAGCTGCTGCTAGGCTCTAACTTCTTATGAAATTTAAACTACAAGCTCTCTGCTGGGTATGAAATGTAACCAGAAAGAAGTTCTCTGTGTTTTAAATTCAAACTTTAATTGCTGCTACTAGGCCCTAACTGATCCAACAAAAAACAGTGGGTTCACAGATTAAGTAGCTTTAATACAAAGAATTCTTTTTAGAAAATTACCAGAAGTATATACTCGGTTGCAGATTTCTCTCCAGAAGTAACAGTCCCCCTTTCTAGTCCTTCAAGTCCTTCGGATGCACTTCCTCAGCCCTCGGAAAAGGTTTTTGTTTTCCTCGCTTTAACAGGCTATTTCTCTTTTTTCCCGGCTGCACTGGCACTCTACCCGCCCTCCCCTTGCTCTCTTTTGGAGCTTGCGGGGTTACCCTTTCATAGTAACATAGTAACATAGTAGTTGACGGCAGATAAAGACCAGCATGGTCCATCCAGTCTGCCCAGCAAGATGGCAAGAGTAGGTGCACCTGTCGCTCCGCACAGGCCACCCCTCCCATATCCTTGTTCAGGGGTAAACCCACCACTCCATGTAGGACACCCCTATTTGTTGAGACGTTATATGGTTCAGAAGTTAGATGGTACCGTTTATTTTGTTTTTATCCTATTTCTGTAAAGGGATCCTCTGTGTTTGTCCCATGCCTTTTTGAATTCCGTCACCGTGTTCGCCCCTACCACTTCCATTGGGAGGGCATTCCAAGCATCCACCACCCTTTCAGTGAAAAAATATATATATATTTTTTTTTCAAATTTATATTTATTAGGATTTTATAGTTTGACAATACAATATCAGAAAACAAATGGAAACAGCAACAAAATATCATCAATAACCATTACAAGTAATCATCATCCGAAGTACATCAGCCCACATCACGGGGATAACAAAAAAGAGAAAAGAAATCTCAAGAAAACAAAGTCAGGGCAAACTACCAAGAGCCCCTGACTAACATCAATTAAACCTAACCTACACATTCCCTCCAGCAAAGAAACATCTATATAAAGCAGTAGAGTAAAAAGAAGAAAGGAGCTTTCAATGCCTCTTTTCCCTTTCTAGGATCCATCTGTCTAGGTCAGTGGGAGACATAAAAATAAACTTATCCTGACCCATAGTAATTATACATATCTCCAGGAACAAGCAGGAATGAGTCTTCACATATGGGTACGTCGGCACCGACGGAGCCTGCGCGGGAACGCTCCCCAGCTTCCCAAAAAATAAAGCTTTTGGGAGCATCCCACTGCGCCTGTGCGCTGCCTTCCTGCCTTTCCTGACCAGCTCTTCTCAGTTCTTCTTTGCCACGGAGCCAGCAGGTCGAGCCCTGTCACCGCTGAAGAAGTTCTTTATTTCTTTGGCCGCGTGTCTGCCTTCCCCCGACTCCGGACCGGTACCGCCGGTCTTTTCTTTCTTCTTTTAAAAAAAAACAAACAAAAATCTATACTTTTTCCCACTTAGTGTAATTTTTTCTTCTAGGCCTCAGGGCCCAAGAGAAAATTTCCCTCATGGAAAAACCAGCCTCCGGGTTCAAGAAATGCACTAAGTGTAGCGGTACTATTTCTGTTACAGATACCCATGAATGGTGCCTTAAATGTTTGGGTCCTGAACACTCCATTCCGGATTGTCCGTCCTGCTCTGAAATGTCTAAACGGGGTTTACAGAACCGAGCAGCTAAGCTCCATGTCCTGTTTCCCGCTGATGCAGCGTCGGTAGCATCGACCTCTTCCCGGTCTTCTTCTCCTGATGGATCTCAGGTAACCAAACATAAGTCCAGCAGGTCCTCGAAGGGTAGATCTCCCTCTAAGCATCGAGATGCCTCCGGGCTTGCCCTCGAGGATCTTGCACCAGCCAAACATCCCCGGCGGGAAGCTCCGGCTTCCAAAGCTCCTCCTATGGGGTTACAGGTTGACATCGATGGCACGGCCTCAACCGATCACCTGTTAGAATGCTCTGGGGTACCGGCACAATCTCCCGGTACCGAACTCCAGGCATTCATGGCGTCGATGGATCAGCATGTTCTGTCCATGCAGCAGGCTATTTCAGCCTTCATTCAAGCTGCGATGCCGGCAGTACCGCAACGACCTTCGTTGTTGGTATCGGCTCCAGTACCGGTACCGGCACCAGCGCCAATACCAGTACCGACCGCAGCGCCGATACCAGTACCGACCGCATCGACTTCGACTAGGACAGGGCTGTTTCTCGGTACGGATCCGGTTCCGAAAAAGCCCGATGTCGATACCGCTCGATATGCGTATTGAGCGCTGGAAGAACACCCTGACAGACGGTACTTCGATTCCTCTGGTGATTCTGATTCATCAGATGAATCACCTGAAGTAGCCATAGCCTTTCCTGAAGAGCCTTCTTCTCCAATGTCTCCTCCAGAGGACTTGTCCTTTCAAGACTTCATAAGAGAAGTAGCTAAAGGACTATCTATCTCAGTAGCCTCTGAATCAGAGCCTAGAGCAAAAAAATTGGATATTTTAGGATACCCTAAGGCTCCTAGAGAGGCAGTCACCTTACCAATTCATGAGATTCTTTATGAACACATGATTGATTTATGGGAGACTCCTCTCACGCTCTCTCCTCATTCTCGCAGGTTGGACACTATGTACCGTGTCCCTCCCTGTCCTGGATTTCAAAAAATTCAGCTTCCTCACCATTCCATTGTGGTGCAGTCAGCTATGAAGAGGATAAAGAGTACAAAGAGAGACACTTCTGCTCCTCCAGGAAGAGAATGCAGAACCTTGGATGCTTTTGGTAGGAAAATCTTCCAGGCCAGTATGCTCATTGCCAGAATCAACTCATATAGCCTCTACATGGGTATGTTTCTAAAAGAAGTGGTAGAAAAACTGCACACTTTCTTCCATTTTATTCCAGAAGACAGAAGGGAAGAATTTCTCCTTTGGCTTAAGCATACTCAAGACATTTCAGAGTTTTCCAACAGAGCAGCCTTTGACTCATTTGAAGGTGCCAGCAGGGCCTCAGGCATTGCCATAGCTGCTCGTAGAATTGCTTGGCTCCAGGCTTCTGATTTAGAACCCTGGGTTCAAGATGGCTTAGGAAATCTGCCCTGTACAGGTGAAAATCTATTTGGCAAGGAGTGGCAAATAAAAGCCACTCAAATGGATGCAGAGAACTCTGCTCTGGATAGACTTTCAAAGTCAACCTCCATTCCTGACAAGAAAAAGACTTTTAAAAAGTCTTTTTTCAAAAAGGGCAGATTCCCTTCCACTTCTGGCCAACAATCTTCTACAGGTCGCTTTACCACTAAGCGTCAGCAACCTAAGCAAGCCAGAACTAAGTCTACAGCTGCTGCTGCAACTCAGCAGTCCCAACCCCCTCAGGGTTTTTGACTTGATGCTAGAGAACTTAGCCTTTCTGGCTTTGAAACAGCCAGAACCTCTCACCATTCCAGGAAGGTTAGCTCATTTTGCTCCCAGATGGGAGCAAATCACATCAGAGCAGTGGACCCTCTCCATCATCAAAGACGGCTACAAACTTCATTTCTTAGACCTCCCTCCTCACACCATGGTGAGACACTTCAATTCTCCCACATCTCTTCTCGACCTTCTGGGTCAGGAGATAACTACCCTGCTTGTCCAAGGGGCAATAGAAGAAGTTCCTCTTCTTCAACAAGGGTTAGTGTTCTACTCCCCCTATTTTCTCATTCGAAAGAAGACAGGGGGATACAGACCCATTCTAGATCTCAGAGAATTGAACAAATTTCTATGCAAGGAGAAGTTCAAGATGCTTTCTCTAGGCACTCTCCTTCCATACCTTCCAAGTCAGGATTGGCTTTGTTCTCTAGATCTTAAGGATGTGTACACCCATGTCCTCATCCATCCATCTCACAGAAGGTTTCTACGTTTTCTTTTCCAAGGAAAACATTACCAATACAGAGTGCTTCCCTTTGGTCTGGCCTGTGCTCCAAGAGTGTTCACCAAATGCATGGCAGTAGTAGCTGCCTTTCTACGCACTCTGGGAATATTTGTATTCCCTTACCTGGACGACTGGCTCATCCGAGCTCCATCCCAGTCAGAGGCCCAGATTTCCCTGGACCGCACAAGACGTGTTCTGCAGTATCTGGGACTTGTGGTAAATCTCCCAAAGTCTCAGCTTACCCCCACTCAGTCCCTAGAATTCATAGGGGCCTGGTTGGATACCACCACTGCAAGGGCCTACCTTCCTCAGGCCCGTTGCCAACGTCTAGTACAGTTAGCCTCCCAGATCCAGTCAAAGAGCCACTTAACTGCCCGGGAGATGCTACAACTGCTAGGCCACATGGCTTCCACAGTGCATGTGGTACCCTATGCTCGCCTACACATGAGAGCAGCTCAATGGACCTTGTCCACCCAGTGGACTGAAGCCACAGGAGCTCTCTCAGACCAAATAGCAACCTCCTAACGTCTCTTTTGGTCTCTCCAATGGTGGATGTCCACTCAAAATTGGTTGCTGGGGTTCCCCTTCCAACAACTGTTGCCCCAAGCAACCCTCACAACAGATGCCTCCCAAACAGGTTGGGGAGCCCATCTACAAGACCTCTCCACTCAGGGCACTTGGTCCCCACAGGAAGACCGCTCTTCATATCAACCACTTGGAGCTTCGAGCAGTTTTTCTAGCTCTCAAGGTCTTTCATACCCTCCTCGGCTACCAGACAGTCCTCATTCATACGCACAATCAAGTAGCCATGTTTTACATAAACAAGCAAGGAGGAACTGGCTCTCTGTCGCTTTGCAACGAAGCTTTAAGATTATGGGCCTTCGCCAGAGAGCATCAAATCCATCTCCTGACAGTTTACCTCCCAGGAGTCCAAAACTCTTGGGCAGAGAGACTCAGTCGAGTTCTGCTTCCACATGAATGGTCCCTGCACATGGATCAGGTACTCAGAATCTTCCAAGAATGGGGAACCCTGGACACAGACCTCTTTGCAAGTCCGTGGAATGCCAAACTTCCCCGGTTCTGTTCCAGAATTCCATGTCAGGGAGTTCAGGCCAAGGATGTCTTACTCCTTCATTGGGGTCAGGACTTCCTGTATGCCTTTCCACCCATTCCCTTGATTCCCAAGACTCTGTTCAAACTCCAGAGGGATCAAGGATCTAAGATCCTCATAGCTCCACGCTGGCCACGCCAAGTGTGGTACCCTCTACTTCTACATCTCTCTCAAGCCCCCTCCTTGGACTTGGGAGCTGCTCCAGACCTCCTATCCCAGGAGGAAGGGACTTTGTGGCATCCAAACCCCAAGTCCCTTCACCTCAGAGCTTGGTTACTGAAGGCCTAGACCTTCAGGACTTGAATCTTTCTCAGCAAGTGAAAGATGCTTCTAGAAAACCTTCCACCAGGCGTTCCTATGCTTTTAAATGGAAAAGATTTTCCATTTGGTGTGCTGAAAAGGGTCTTGACCCTCTAGCACTATCTTTGAATTCTCTCTTAGACTGTCTCCTGCATCTCTCCAATGCAGGCCTTAAGACGAATTCAGTAAGAGTCCATTTGAGTGCTATTGCAGCATCCCTTAAGCCCATTAATGGACAACCTATTTCCTCTCATCCTCTCATTGCAAGATTCATGAGAGGCCTAACTTTGACTAAACCTCCCATTAGGCCTCCTCCAGTGGCATGGGACTTAAATTTGGTTCTTGGTCAGCTTATGACGCCACCTTTTGAACCCTTAGCCACTACCTCCTTGAAATTTCTTTCCTGGAAGGTTATTTTCCTCATTGCAGTCACTTCAGCTCGCCGTATCAGTGAACTACAGGCCTTAGTGGCTAATCCACCTTATACAAGGTTCCATCATGACAAGGTGGTCCTTAGGACAAATCCACACTTTATGCCTAAAGTGGTCTCACCATTCCATCTTAATCAGGAGGTATATTTACCTGTCTTTTTTCCAGCTCCTCATGCATCCAGTGCAGTGAAGAGCCTTCATACTCTGGATTGTAAAAGAGCTCTTGCTTTTTACTTGCAAAGGACACAGCAACATAGAAAGTCTTCCCAGCTTTTTGTTGCTTTTGATCCTTCTCATTTAGGACTTCCAGTCTCTGAGAACACTGTCCAATTGGATTGTTCAGTGTATTTCTTTCGCCTACCAGAGTAAGAACCTTACTCTGGAGAGCCATGTCACAGCTCATAATGTGAGGGCCATGGCCACCTCTATGGCTCATCTAAACTCTGTGTCCATCGACCAGATCTGTTGAGCAGCCACCTGGGCCTCGGTTCATACCCTCACAGCCCATTACTGCTTGGACAAGGACCCCCGCCGGGATGCCTTGTTTGGTCAGGCTGTCCTCAAACACCTGTTCCATTCTTAAACAACTCCTACCCTCCTTCCCTGGATGGATGCCTGAGATCCATAGGAGGACGTAGGACCCTTCCCAGGGTCTCATATCCTTGGAGATCTCCCAGGCATTTTAGCTAGGGAGTCCCCATATGTGAAGACTCATTTCTGCTTGTTCCTGGAGATAGCACAGTTACTTACCTGTAACAGGTGATCTCAGGGAACAGCAGGAATAAGTCTTAACAACCCTCCCACCTCCCCTAGGAGTTGTACCTTTTTTTCTGTCTTTACTTTCCTCTCTCTCTCTATTGTCTCAGCTATAAACTCGAACTGAGGAGAGCTGGTCAGGAAAGGTGGGAAGGCAGCGCGCAGGCACTGTGGGATGCTCCCAAAAGCTTTCCTTTTTGGGAAGCTGGGGAACGTTCCCGCGCAGGCTCCGTCGGTGCCAACGTACCCATATGTGAAGACTTATTCCTGCTCTTCCCAGAGATCACCTGCTACAGGTAAGTAACTGTGCTTTACAGGGATAGCGAAGGGAAAAGGTAGCACCAAGAGCGACGATGAGCGTTTTTATAGGCAAGAAAATCTTTCCTACGAAGCTGTGTTGATCTAGACACATCAGGAAAGATGGAAATCTTCTCTCCACAGAACAAAAGATCTTTCTTCCGGAAATAAGCCTTGAGGATGGTAATCTTTTCCTCCTCCAAGGACAATGTAATTAGCAAAGTTGCCCTAGTGGGAATAAGATCCTGTGTGTCCTCCAAAAAAGCAGTTAAATCAAATCTCCAGCAACAAGCAGGAATGAGTCTTCACATATGGGTACGTCGGCGCCGACGGAGCCCGCACGGGAATGCTCCCCAGCATCCAATCAGAAAGCCTTTGGGAGCATCCCTCGCGCCTGCACGGTGACTTCCCGCCTTTCCCACTGCCTCTCCTCAGTTTTTGTTTTTCCGCGGAGCCAACAGGACGTACCTCCTGTCACCACAGAAACGTTTTTCTTTAACATCCTTATTTTCTTGTTTTCTTGTGGTCGCGGCTGTCTTTCCCGCCAATACCGGCACCGCTGGTGCTTTATTCTTTTCTTTTCCAACTTAGAGAAATACTTTCTCCTCAGTTTTTCTTTTATCTTTTTGAGGCCTACGCAGGCCTTTCCAACATGGAGCCTTCTTCCCCTAAGAAGTGCCTTCACTTTGGAAACTTGGTTTTCTTTTTAGACTCCAATGCCTGGTGTCTAACCTGTTTGGGGCCTGACCCTTTTTCCAATGGTCCATCGGGCTATAGTATTGGGAGAAGACCTTCTCTTTTTCGGGTATCCCTCGATGCCGTTTTTCCTCCTGAGGTGAGGACACCGGTTTATTCTTCTCTCCAGGATCAGGTAACCCACAAACAGTCTGTTAAGACTAGCCAATTCTTGAAGGGTAAATCTCATGCCCAGCATGATGACGGCTCCGGCCTTCCCCTCAAGACCCCATTGGCAATAAAACCCTGGCGGGAGTCTTCGGGCTCCAAAGCATTTACAGGTTTTCAGGTTGTTCCTGGGGTTCACTCCTCACAGAACATACCTGAGCCATGCTCGGGGGTGGTATCCGCTTCGACCGGTACCGATCCCCCGGCATCGGCACCGGTGTCGAGTGCTCCACTCTTCACCAAGGATCGTCAACTGGTGTCCTCGGTGCCTTTGGGGCCGATGGATACGACCCAGACTGGCTTTCCTGCATCCCAGCCATGCTCAGGGTTGGTGCCGGCTTCGGGCGGTACCGATGCCCCGGCATCGGCGTCGGTGTCGAGTGTTCCGCTCTCCACCGGGGATCGTCATCTGGTATCCTGGGTACCTTCGGGGCCGATCGATACGCCCCAGATGGACTTTCCCCTGTCTATGCCATGCTCGGGGGGGTACCAGCTTCGAGCGGTACCGATACCCTGACATCGGCGCCGGTGTCGAGTGTTCCTCTCTTCACCGGGCGTCGTCTTCGGGCGTCCTCGGTGCCTTCGGTACCGATCGATATGATTCCGATTGACTTTCATGTATCGGCATCGCCGATACCACCACCAACGTTGGTGCCTTCTAGACAGGCATCGATAGCCTCGCTCGTTTCGATGCCCAGTCTAGAATCGATGTCCAGTCTAGATGACTTGGTTCTGACACGTTTCGGAACCGATCCATGTCGTTTCCGACTACGCAGTACCAAGGATAATCACCAAAGCTCTCTGGTTGCCTCGGTACCCCTTCGGCAACCTCCGATACCTGCTACGATGGCATTACCGTCCCCAATGCCTGTACCGGTATCGATGTCGATTCCTGCAGTTCCATCGGTGCCATCGATCCTTTCTATGCCTAGCTTGGAATCGATACCGGGAACCGACGATGCAGTACTAACTGCCTCGAATCAGAACTGTCAGTATCGTTCTCCATCTAGCAGGATTCTTTTTATGCACCAGTCCAGTATGTCTTCTGGTGTTCAAGCTGCTCTTTCAACCTCAGCCTACCCAGGAATAGTTCCTATGGGAGATCCTTCTTTTCAGAAATTTCTCCTTGACATGGCAGCCTTTCTTGCCATTCCTATGCCTGGTCCCACTCTTAACCAAGATCCTGCAGAAAAGGAAACTATAATGATTCCTTTACATCATTCTTTGCAGGACCTTCTTCTGAGGATTTGGGAATCACCTTTAAAGGTTCCTGCGCCTTCTACAGCCGTGAATGTTCTGTATCAGGTGCCTCCCTCTCCGGGGTTCCAGGAAAAGCCAACTTCCGCATCATTCCATTGTAGTGGAATCAGCAATGAGGAAGGTCAGGAGCAAGAAGAAGCATTCTTCTTATCCACCAGGTCGTGCATCTAAAGCACTTGATGCCTTTGGACGTCAAACCTTCCAAACTTCTATGTTGGCTTCAAGAATTATTTCATATATTTTTTATATGAATCTAACACTTCAGGAGGTCACAGAGAAATTATCTCTTTTGTCTCCTTTTTTGTCAGAACCTAAGGCCTCTGACTATTCCTTGCTTCTTAATCATAGCAGGAATATCTCTTGGTTTCTTTCTCGTGCTTCTCTAGACTCTTTTGAGTCTGTTAGCAGATCCTCTGCTATTGCCATTGGAGCACGTCGTACAGCATGGCTGCAGGCTTCAGACTTGAGCAGATGGGCACAACATACACTGGGTAATTCTCCTTGTACTGGAGAAAATCTTTTCAATAGAGAAGCTTTACGTCAGGTTGCTCATTGCTCCACTGACTTTCCTAGTTCTGGAAACCATCCTAAGCCTTCTTTTTCCCCAGGACGTAGGAAATGTCCTACCAAACCTTCTTTCCCGAAGAAGAGAAAGTTTCATCCTTCTTCTGCCCATCCTCCCGATGTACCCAAGCAAGGGACATCTCATCCTAGTCTGAAGTCTCCAGACTCTAACCAGTCTACTCCTAACCAGCACCTGTAGGTTCCTGTGTATTGCAATCTACGGTTAACCTCTTCTTAGCAGAAGTTTATTCTTCAAACTCTACACTGGTTTTTTCTTTTCCAGTATGCTATGCTCTTAGGATACTTTTGTCCATGGGTTACAGAATTCTCCCCTTCTACTACCACGAAGGGAGGTTACAACTATCCCATGATAGTTTCTGTCCCCATATGGAAATCTTTTCCTTCAGCTGACTTACCGTATGGTAAGTCACTTTCCAACTCCCTCTCTTCCAGGGTTTCCCCTGCTTGAGTTGGTACCATACTGAAACGCTTCTTTTTCTTTCCAGTGTAGACTTTTTGTTTTCCTTCAATGCATGCTCTGAACAACTCATCAGACAGGGACGGGAGTCTCTCCGCTCCCTTTGCCTGTTTTCTCTCTGTTTTCATACAGGAGATTCCCCTCTGTTGTTTTGTTCAGTTGCTGTATATGCAGGAGTTCCAGTGATTACTTTAATGCTCATTGCAAGCTACTTTCAACTATCTTGCATGATGCTATTCACTGCAGCTTTTCTTCTTCTATCCATATCCTTTCCTAGGATGTGGCAACACACCTGACTTCTGTCAGTTGTATCTTGTACTTCTCCTGCACAATGCTCTCTGCAATCTTCAGAGAAGCTTTCTACTATGGGCCCTTGCTACAGAGCATTGAACTTTGTCTCTGAGGGTCTTTCATATACTAGAAACAGCTTATATAGTCATTCCATGGCTATATAGGTTCTTTATACCCTCTTGTCTCCCATTGTGATACAGAAGACAAGTTTTTTCTGCGTGAATGTCTACGGAGTTCCCAATCTGGCCGGAATATACTCCTTTTCCTTACAGCTTGGCATTATGTTTTCTACTCCACTTGGACAATGCTTACTCTTTTACTGTATATGATACCCCTGAGTCCCTTGGCTGGGTCACTCTGGTATCTTCGTCTATGCGTTTTTCTTGTCCTTTGAACATATCAGAGTCCTAAAGTACTGCTGACGTACTCTTGCCAGACTGCTATTATCCTCTGTTTTTCACGCAACCATACTGGTTCTTCCACTGACCTACATTCCTGCTCCACAGAAATAGATTCTCTATATTTCTTCAGGTGGGTTTCACCCCCTATTATTGGATGAATCTTTTCCCATCACATTCCCCATGTGAATGTTTTTTCTGTGGCTCAGTTGCAGGCATGTATTCTTAAAATTATTTTCATGTATGTATGTGTCCTGTGCATACATGTTTTTGTACCCTGAGTGGGCATAAGCCATCCCATCTCTATCTATATATATATCTATCTACATTCCTATATGTAGATATATATATCACACTTGTCTAGACATATATATTTTCATATGTATAGATAGGTATGTCTTTCCATATATATATATGCATATTGGGAGATGTCCATAGCACCCTATGTCTAACCTATCTCCCTGACCGTCGGTACTTAGGTTTTTATTTTCTTATGGGGTCCAGACAGTCAACTTGCCTATTATCATACGGCTCAGTAACTGGGACCGGTTATAATCACAATTACTGCTGTGACGTCAACAGCTTCTATTTTTGTTCTGCATCTCCCTATTTATGAAGTCTCAAACTTCAATGTCTTCCTATCTCTTACCAGCTAGGAAAGACAGTGTATATCTTCAGTATTCCTGAGTACGTTTCTGTTCTCCTTGGGAATAGGGGCTTTTTTCCATACCCTCTTCCCTTCCGGACTGGGCTAATTTTCCAGATCGGTCAGTCTTCTTCTTTTAGTCCTCAATGTTTATGACTCTGTACCTAAAAGAGTTCTCAGCTTTTCCCATAAAGCTTTTCATTGGAGACCTGCCGATCTTCTCCTGCCCCGGTTGACACCTGGGTCACCTGCCCATTCCAGATTGGAACTTCTTCCTCACTGCTGTGGAGTTACCTTGAAGATTCCGCTACTGCATCTACAGTACACTTCCTCACAGTTCTACTTCCTACAATCCAGTAGGTAAGCTCTATATTGTGCTAGTTTATTAAATATTTTAATGATACTTGACATACATTCTAAAGACATTTTTCCTTGTAGTCTTTAGATTCGCTTTTCCTCTACAGCTCTGCTCTATTCAACTCCTACCCCCCATCCCTCAGGGGATGCCGGGGATCCAGGTTTGGGAAATGCCGTCCTGTTCCAGGGATACGCATTTTATGGGATCTCCAGGAACAAGCAGGAATAAGTCCTCACATATGGGTACGTCGGTACCGACGGAGCCTGCGCGGGAAAGCTCCCCAGCTTCCCAGAAGGAAAGCTTTTGGGGCCTCCCACTGCGCATGCGCGCTGCCTTCCTGACCAACTCTCCTCAGTTCTTCTTTTTCCGCGGAGCCAGCAGGTCGTGTTCCTGTCACCGCTGAAGAAGTTATTTTAATTTGTTTCTTTGGCCGTGTGTCTGCCTTCCCCGATTCCGGACCGGTACCACCGGTCTTTTTTCTTTATTTCTTTACAAAAAAAAAAAAAAAAATCTTATTTTCCCCACTTGGTGTGTTTCTTCTGTGAGGCCTCTAGGCCTTCACAGAATTCTCCCTCATGGAGAAACAAGCCTCTGGTTTTAAAAAATGCACCAAGTGTAGCGGTACTATATCAGTCACAGACACCCATGAATGGTGTCTTAAATGTTTGGGGCCTGACCATTCCATTCCGGATTGCCCATCCTGTTCTTTGATGTCTAAACGTGGCTTACAAAACCGAGCAGCCAAGTTTCACATGCTGTTTTCTACAGATACTCCAGCATCGACATCTTCCAGGTCTTCCTCTCCTGATGGATCTCAGGTAACCAAACATTCCTCTGGCAGGTCCTCAAAGGGCAAATCTCCCTCCAAGTATCGAGATGCCCCCGGGCTTGACCCTGAGGACCCTGCCCCAGCCAAACAACCCCGGCGGGAAGCTCCGGCTTCCAAAGCTCCTCCTATGGGGTTACAGGTTGACATAGATGGCACGGCCTCGACCGATCACCTGTTAGACTGCTCTGGGGTACCGGCTCATTCTTCCGGTACCGACATCCAGACAGTCGTGGCGTCTATGGATCATACAGTTCAATCCATGCAGCAGGCTATTATGGCTTTTATTAAAGCTGCGACGCCATCGGTACCGCAGCCAACGGTACCGACTACGGTTCCGGTACCACAACCGATACCGGTACCCAGGGCATCCACATAGACCAGGATACCAATTCCGGTTCCCGGTTCCGGGGTTTTTCCCGATACCGATCCGGTTCCGGGTACCCCCGATGTCGATACCGGTCGATACGCTTATCGATCCCTGGAAGCAAACAGACGATACTTCGAGTCTTCTGATGATTCTGATTCATCAGATGACTCTGCTGAAGTATCCCTAACTCTACCTGAAGAGCCCTCTTCTCCAAAGAGGAGAATGTCTCCTCCAGAGGATTTGTCTTTTCCAGACTTCATCCTTGAAGTGGCTTAAAGGTCTCTCTATTTCAGTAACCTCTGAAAAAGAACCTAGAGCAAAAAAATTAGATATTTTAGGATACTCTAAGGTTCCCAAAGAGGCAGTCACCTTGCCCATTCATGAAATTCTTCAAGAACATATGATGGACTTATGGGAGACTCCTCTCACCCTATCTCCACATTCTCGTCGGTTGGACACCATGTATCATGTCCCCCCTCCTGGTTTTCAAAAAACTCAGCTCCCTCACCACTCTATTGTGGTGCAGTCAGCTATGAAAAGGATAAAGAGTACCAAAAGACACTCTTCTACTCCTCCAGGGAGAGAATGTAGGACTTTGGATGCTTTTGGTAGAAAAATCTTCCAAGCAAGTATGCTTATTGCTAGAATCAATTCATACAGCCTCTATATGGGCATGTTTTTGATGGAGATTGCATTGAAAATACACCATTTTCTCCCCTTTATCCCAGAGGATAGAAAGGAGGAGTTCCTTCTTTTGCTAAAGCATACCCAAGATATCTCAAAGTTCTCCAACAGAGCAGCCTTTGACTCCTTTGAGGGTGCTAGCAGAGCCTCAGGTATTGCCATAGTGGCTCGCAGAATTGCTTGGCTCCAGGCCTCTGATCTAGAACCCTGGCTCCAGGATGGGTTGGGAAATCTGCCCTGTACAGGTGAGAATCTGTTTGGTAAGGAGTGGCAAATCAAAGCCACCCAAATGGATGCAGAAAATGCTGCTTTAGATAGACTTTCTAAGTCTACCTCTGCCCCTGTCAAGAAAAAATCTTTCAAGAAGCCTTTCTATAAGAAGGCCAGATTTGCTACAAATACTGGCCAACAATCTTCTGCAGCTCACTTTGCTCCTAAGCGTCAGCAGCCTAAACAGGCCAGGGCAAAACCTGCAGGGGCTGCTACAGCCCAGCAGTCCCAACCCCCTCAGGGTTTTTGACTCAACTCTAGAAAACTTAACCTTTCTGGCTCTAAAACATCCAGAGCCTCTCACCATTCCAGGAAGGTTAACTCATTTTGCTCCCAGATGGGAGCAAATCACATCAGAACAATGGACCCTCTCTATCATCAGAGAGGGCTACAAACTACATTTCTCCAGCCTTCCTCCCCATACCATGGTGATATGTTTCAATTCTCCCCCTTCTCTCCTGAATCTGTTAGGTCAGGAGGTGACCACCCTTCTCGCCCAAAGGGCAATAGAAGAGGTTCCTCTTCTTCAACAGGGGTCAGGGTTTTACTCCCCTTATTTTCTTATTCCCAAGAAAACAGGGGGATACAGACCTATTCTAGATCTCAGAGAATTGAACAAATTCCTATGCAAGGAGAAATTCAAGATGCTTTCTCTAGGTACTCTCCTTCCATACCTACAGAGTCAGGATTGGCTTTGTTCTCTAGGTCTCAAGGATGCGTACACACATATACTCATCCATCCATCCCACAGAAAATTCCTACGGTTTCTGTTCCAGGGAAAACATTTCCAATACAGAGTACTTCCCTTCGGTCTAGCCTCTGCTCCAAGGATATTTATCAAATGCATGGCAATAGTAGCTGCATTTCTACGAGCCCTGGGAATTTTTGTTTTCCCATACCTGGACGACTGGCTCATCCGAGCTCCATCTCAGTCCGAGGCTCAGACTTCCCTGGATCGCACCAGACGCATTCTGCAGTATCTGGGACTTGTGATCAATCTGCCAAAGTCTCAACTCGCCCCTACTCAGTCCCTGGAATTCATAGGGGCCTGGTTGGATACCACCACGGCAAGGGCCTATCTTCCTCAGGCCTGTTGCCAACGTCTAGTGCACTTAGCCTCCCAGACTCAGTCCAGAAGCCACTTGACTGCCAGGGAGATGCTACAACTATTAGGCCACATAGCCTCCACAGTACATGTGGTGCCCTATGCTCGCCTACATATGAGAACAGCTCAATGGACTTTGTCCACCCAGTGGACTCAAGCATCCGGAGCTCTCTCAGACCAAATAGCAAACTCCAAACGTCTCTTTTGGTCTCTCCAATGGTGGATGTCCACTCAAAATCTGTTGTTGGGGGCCCCCTTTCAACCATTGTTGCCCCAAGCAACCCTCACAACAGATGCCTCCCAAACAGGTTGGGGAGCTCATCTTCAAGATTTCTCCACTCAGGGCACTTGGTCTCCACAGGAGACCACCCTTCATATCAACCACTTGGAACTTCGAGCAATCTTTCTAGCTCTCACAGTTTATCATACCCTCCTCAGCAACATGACGGTCCTTATTCATACGGACAATCAAGTAGCCATGTTTTACATAAACAAACAAGGAGAGACTGGCTCTCTGTCGCTTTACAACGAAGCTCTAAGATTATGGGCCTTCACCAGAGAGCATCAAATCCATCTCCTGGCAGTATATCTTCCAGGAATCCAAAACTCTTGGGCAGACAGACTCGGTCGAGTTCTTCTTCCACACGAATGGTCCCTGTACATGGATCAGGTACTCAGAATCTTCCAGAAATGGGGGACCCCGGACATAGACCTCTTTGCAAGTACGTGGAATGCCAAACTTCCCCGGTTCTGTTCCATGATTCCGTGTCAGGGAGTTCAGGCCAAGGATGCCTTCCTCTTTCATTGTGGTCAGGGTTTCCTGTATGCCTTTCCACCCATTCCTTTGATTCCCAAGACTCTGTTCAAACTTCAAAGGGATCAAGGGTTCATGATCCTCATAGCTCCACGCTGGCCACGCCAAGTGTGGTACCCTCTACTTCTGCATCTCTCCCAAGCCCCCTCCCTGGACTTGGGAGCGGCTCCAGACCTTCTGTCTCAGGAGGAGGGGACTTTGTGGCACCCAAACCCCAAGTCCCTTCACCTCAGAGCTTGGTTACTGAAGGCCTAGACTTTCAACACTTCAATCTTTCGCAGCAAGTGAAGGATATCCTCTATGCCTCTAGGAAACCTTCCACTGGGCGTTCTTACGCTTTTAAATGGAAAAGATTTTCCATTTGGTGTGCTCAACAGGGTCTTAACCCTCTAGCACTTCCTTTGAATTCTCTTTTGGAATATCTCCTGCATCTCTCCAATGCAGGACTCAAAACGAATTCGGTAAGAGTCCATTTGAGTGCTATTGCAGCATCCCTTAAGCCCATCAATGGACAACCTGTTTCCTCTCATTGCAAGATTCATGAGAGGCCTAACCTTAACTAAACCTCCCATTCGACCTCCTCCGTTGGCATGGGATTTAAACTTTGTTCTTGGTCAGCTTATGAAGCCACCCTTTGAATCCTTAGCCACTACCTCCTTGAAATTTCTTTCCTGGAAGGTTATTTTCCTTATTGCAGTCACCTCAGCTCACCGTATCAGTGAACTGCAAGCTCTAGTGGCTAATCCACCTTATACAAGGTTCCATCATGATAAGGTGGTCCTTAGGACCAATCCCCACTTTATGCCTAAAGTGGTCTCCCCTTTTCATCTTAATCAAGAGGTATATTTACCTGTCTTTTTTCCAGCTCCTCATGCATCCAGTGCAGAGGAACCTTCATACTCTAGATTGTAAAAGAGTTCTCGCCTTTTACCTCCACAGGACACAGCAACATTGAAAGTCTTCTCAGCTTTTTGTTGCTTTTGATCCTTCTCATTTAGGACTTCCAGTCTCTAAAAGAACACTGTCCAATTGGATTGCTCAGTGTATTTCTTTTGCTTACCAGGGTAAGAACCTTTCTCTGGAGGGCCATGTCACCGCTCACAATGTGCGGGCCATGGCCACCTCTATGGCTCATCTAAGCTCTGTGTCCATTGACCAGATCTGTTGAGCAGCCACCTGGGCCTCGGTTCATACCTTTACAGCCCATTACTGTTTGGACAAGGACTTCCGCCGGGATGCCTTGTTTGGTCAGGCTGTCCTCAGACACCTGTTCCATTCTTGAACAACTCCAGCCCACCTTCCCTGAATGGATGCCTGAGATCCATAGGAAGATGAGGAGCCTTTCAGGGTCTCATACCCTTCAGGGGATCTCCCGGGCATCTCAGCTAGGGAGTCCCCATATGTGAGGACTTATTCCTGCTTGGTCCTGGAGATAGCACAGTTACTTACCTGTAACAGGTGATCTCTGGGAACAGCAGGAATTAGTCCTCACAACCCACCCACCTCCCCTAGGAGTTGTATCTCTCTCTCTCTTTCCTTTCCTCTCTCTATTGTCTCAGCTTTAAACTCGAACTGAGGAGAGTTGGTCAGGAAGGCGGGAAGGCAGCGCGCATGTGCAGTGGGAGGCCCCAAAAGCTTTCCTTCTGGGAAGCTGGGGAGCTTTCCCGCGCAGGCTCCGTCGGTACCGACGTACCCATATGTGAGGACTAATTCCTGCTGTTCTCAGAGATCACCTGTTACAGGTAAGTAACTGTGCTATCTCCCCTGGCACCCACAGCTAGGGAGTCTCCATATGTGAAGACTCATTCCTGCTTCTTCCTGGAGATAGCACAGTTACTTACCTGTAACAGGTGATCTCTGGGAACAGCAGGAATTAGTCTTCACAACCCACCCACCTCCCCTAGGAGTTGTATCTATCTATTTCCTTTCCTCTTTCTCTCCTTCTGTCTCAGCTATGAAACTCAACTGAGGAGAGGCAGTGGGAAAGGCGGGAAGTCACCGCGCAGGCGCGAGGGATGCTCCCAAAGGCTTTCTGATTGGATGCTGGGGAGCATTCCCGTGCCGGCTCCGTCGGCGCCGACGTACCTATATGTGAAGACTAATTCCTGCTGTTCCCAGAGATCACCTGTTACAGGTACGTAACTGTGCTACGCAGCTGGTTCCTCTAAAACAGCTAAATCGTCGTCATTGGTATGTGTAGCTACCTTAGAAGAAACATAATAACACTTAAGTAATATTAAGGAATCCGCAATAGGTAATTGCAATATATCTTTCAAATACTTTCTGAAAAGAATAGTAGGAGAAAGTAAAGAAATACAAGGAAAATTTAACAATCGTAAGTTTTTACACCTATGCATATTCTCTAAAATTTCTAGCTTCTGAGAAAAAACTAAGCTATCCTTGACACTGACCGATTGAAAAGAAGACAATGCCTTAACCTGAGTATCTAAAGTAGCTAAGCTGGAGGACAGATTCTTCACTTGCAAGTCTACAGACTGAAACTTACAAACAACATCTTTAGTGAATTGACAAAGCGAGGGAACAGTCTCCATTAAAACTCGCTCAGTTCTTTTAACGACATGCCATATATCCGCCAAAGAGACTGAAGCACTTAAAGAACTTTCAACCGAAGAAACCGGCTCCTTCCAGCTCACAGACCTAGGCAGTACACCAACCTCCAAAGGTTCCGAAGGGAGGGAAGGCACTTCTGAAAGTTCCAGAAAACCCGGAGGTAAAGGTGGAGTGCGCTCCACCGAACTGAGGCTAGCACCCTCAACGGAGGGGACAGAGAAAAAACAGTACCTGGCTTCACAGGAACCGGCGTCGGCACCACATGTCTATCCATAGGGCCCTCCGTCGTCTCCGCTACCGTGGCCTTTTTCTTTCTTTTACCCCCAGGCATAATGGCAAACTCCACAAACTCGCTCCTAAGGGGCTCCCAAGGGGCGTGTCCTGCCCCTTTCGATACGCCCCTTAGACGCCCACGGCAGACGCCGAAACAGCTCAGCCCAGCTTTTTACAAAAAGGAAGAAGGAGGAGGGGACAAGAGGGGGCCTTCGATGACGTAGCTGGAACTGCCCCAAAGAAGCCGGCAAGCTGCACAGACCAAGTGAACTCACCCCCTCCGCTGGAGAACAATGATGGTAATCACTCCCCCGGGGTTACCCTTTCTAAATTTTTTTCTTCCCAGGCTTCGCACCCTTTTTTTCTCTCCAACCACTGGCTGCGTGGGTTTTTGACTTCGCAGGGGCCATTTTTGCCCCCATGGCCACTGGGTTTAAAAAATGCGATAAATGTTCTAGAACATGTCTGTTATGGACACTCAGGACTACTGTTTAAGGTGTCTGGCAGCCAACCATGACCCAGAGCTCTGTTTTTTTCTGCAAGAAAATGTCCTCTAAGGCATTGCTCAGCTGTAAGCAGAAGTCTAAAGACATTTTTCGAAAGGCTGCCTCGGAGTCCCCGGTGGCACCCTCAGTCATCTCCCCTCGGGTGGGTTTCTTCCCCTGCAGCTCCGCATTCCAGATGGCATTTGGACCAGGGATCCCCTGAGGTGGAATGGCGCAAAAAGAAGGCGGCTTCAAAATCGCTGTCTGGGGTCCCCGACAAGTGCGAGCGCTCCCACGCCCGGTCGCTTAGGCCCATTCGGTGTTCCCGAGAGTCTGACAAGGAGTGGCCCCGCAAGGTACCTCACAGAGAAATGGAGGCCTCCGGCAAAGACGCCCAATCTCCTGAGGGCCATCCTGGTGAGGACCCCCTCTTCTCTTCGATGCCCGTGTCCCAGGGCCAAATGCCGATGTGGGAGTCCCGTATGCTGGCGCTAGAATGCAGCGTTTATGCATTCATTGCTTCCCAGCAGGTGCTCACGGCCAGCTTTGCTGACTCGCGCCCGGAGACCGTGAATCCCTTGTGTGGGACACCTAAATCCATCCAGGAAACCCCCGAGAGCCACAGGGCCTTGTGAGGGTCCTCGATGTCTGTCTCGCTCGCCTTCCTGTTCATCGGGGGTGAGATCGTCCAGGGCTTCTGGCTCCAGGCCGCCGGCCATTGTACAGGGCGAACCGCCAGGCTCGGATCCCTCGACCGATTTCTTGGACTGGGAATACGATGTAGACACATCCCTGGAAACCCGTACTCGCCGGGATCTTCAATCGGACCCCTCGCCGCTTGACTTATAGTGGCATTTGCTGCCCGAGGACACCTTCTTTTTGGTGTTTATTCGGAAAATGGCTCTGGTCCTCAACCTGGTCACTCAGACCGAGGAAGACCCCTGTGCTGAAGAACTCGATATTCTTCAGTACGAGGCCCTGCCCTGGGAATCCCTCACGGTGCTGGTGCCTCTGATCCTCTCCCGGCTGTTGCTTCACAAGTGGGAGGCCCTGGCCTCAGTCCCCTTTGCGAGCAAGCCCCTTGACACAATGTACAAGGTGCAACGAGGGGCCAGGCTTCCGTAAGACTCAACTTCCACAACCCTCGATGGTAGTGGAATCAGCCATGAGTAAGCAGAAAAGCCCGAAGTCCCACTTCTCGCTTCCGCCAGGCCGGGAGTCCAGAGCCCTTGATGCCCTGGGCTGCAAGGCCTATCAAGGTTCCATGCTCTCCTGTCACATCCAGGCATACCAATTTATATATGGGTATGTTCCTCCGCGACTTGGCAACAGAACTTGGAGGCTTTTCCTCGGGTCTCGGACGAGCCCCTCGGCAGGTTCCGCACCCTGTTAAAATCAGTGGTGGATTGCTCCAAGTATATTTCTCGAGCCTCCTATGATGGCTTTGAGATATCGACTCGGGTGGCAGCTGCGGGCATCAGGCTTGGCTTCAATCTTAGGATCTGCAGCAGTGGGTGCAGGAGAAGCTCAGGATGTACCCTGCCTCAGGGAACAACCTTTTGGTAAGCCGATGGAGGAGAAGGCTGTGGAGATTGAGAAGTGAGTACGTCACTAGGAGCAGTCTCTCTCGCAAGACCTCGATCCTGCCTTGGAAGAAGCAGCCTGCCAAAGAAGCCCTTCTTTCTCCAGGACCAAGCAGGAAGTCAGTCCTCACTTATGGGTGACGTCGCCGACGGAGCCCTCGCGGAGCAATTTCCCCAGCTTTCGAAGAAAGCCTTTGGGATTGCAGCATGCATGCGCGGTCCCCTTCCCGCCCGAGGGTGCCATCTTACTCAGTCTTCTTTTTTCCGCGGAGCCCTACAGACGTAGTTTGTTATCGCCGCTGAAAAAGTTGATTAATTTCTTTAGTTTGTTTTTTCTCGGTTCGCGTGTCCCCCCCGTCTGGCCTCGATACCCCTATCGAGTCCGTTCACATCCCCTTTTTTCAGTTTTGTCCTACTAACTGGCGTTCCCGCCACTTTCTTCTTCTCCCCTGGCAGCGCGGTCCTTCAACCTTGCCGGGACCCCTTTTTCCCCCGATGGCTGCCAGCGGGTTTAAAAAATGTGGTCGTTGTTCCAAACTGATGTCCCTTACTGACACGCATGACTTCTGCCTCCGTTGCCTCGGACCCAACCATGACTCGACGGGTTGCGTTCCGTGCAGCAGACTGTCTTCAAAGTCTCTGAGGAGTCGGCAGTCACAAAAGGAACAAATCTTCTCTGACCCCGAGTCCGGTCAGGCCCGGACCCCGTCGGAGGCTTCGACGTCCCGTGGCTCCGGCCACGAGTATCATCGGAGTTCCTCTGAGCGGGGGTCCCCCGACAGGGAACATCGCCGGAAGAAGAAGCTCTCTCGGGCGGCGTCGGAGGACGCACCTGGTCCCTCGATGGCCGGGCCGCTTAGCCCCGTCAGCCGCCCTGAGCCCTCGGAGGCGGAGAGACCTCTCAAACTTCCCCGCCTAGAAGTGGAGCCGTCTGGACACGTGAGTGCTATAGTCCTTCTGGACTCCCCTCCGGAACCGATGTTGGGCCCGACGCCGTCGGGGCCCGAGTCGGAGGCTGCCGGGTCTTCTGAGTTTGGTCTCAGATTGACATCCTTGGAGCGCAGTATCACTGTCTTCTTGGACCAGCAGCGGGCATTGATGACCGGCTTCGCCAGTGCATCTGCCCCGACCACTGGGACGTCGATGCCCAAGTTGACACCGGCGGCCGAGTCGATCCTCGAGTCCTCACGTGCTCGAGTCGATCCTCGGTCGAGGTCTCCCTCGGCCTCCCGTTCGGGACCGAGGTCGTCGACGCCGGCTTCGACGTCGGGGCGAACCCTCGCCCGCACGGACCCTCTCGACTCCTCCACGGAGGCGTCGGGCTGGGACACCGAAGGGGACGAATCGCCAGGTTCTTTTCAGACCCGGTGCGTCCCCTCCGACTCGCCCGAGTCGGAGCCTCGGAGGCGATCCCCTCCGGGAGGATACCCGCTTCTCCGATTTTGTGAGGGATATGGCCAAGGCGTTGGCCATCCCCACGGATCCCGAGGAGGAGCCCCGCGCCGAGGAGCTCGAGGCCCTCCAGTATGACTCTCCCCCGAAGGAGGCCTTTACTGTGCCGGTTCCCCCTATGCTGGAGCGGCTGCTCTTTCGCATGTGGGAATGCCCGGCATCGACGCCAGTGCTGAGCAAGCGGGTCGATTCGCTGTATCGAGTCCGTAGGAGCCCTGGGTTCCAAAAGGCGCAATTGCCGCACCATTCTATGGTTGTGGAATCGGCCATGCATCGGCTTAAGAGTCAGAAGATGCACTCCTCGGTGCCGCCGGGTAGGGAGGCCCGTAACCTGGATGCCCTCGGTAGGAAGTGCTTCCAGGGCTCCATGCTGGCCTGCCGAGTCCAGACATACCAGCTATATATGGGCATGTTCCTTCGAGACCTGGCAAAAGAAATCGCCGGGTTCTCGGCTGGTCTCTCCGAGGAACCCTTGTAGAGGTTCCAGACCTTGACCGATAGTATTCTAGAGTGCTTGAAGTTTATCTCTCGAGCGGCCTACGATGGCTTCGAGGCGTCGGCCCGAGTTGCAGGAGCCGGCATCGGTGCCCGCCGACAGGCCTGGCTTCAGTCATCCGACCTCAAGCCGTGGGTACAGGACAAGTTGGTCGATGTCCCGTGCAGAGGTGAAAACCTCTTTGGCAAGCCCATGGCTGAGAATGCGGCGGAACTTGAGTCCGAGACTCTCACTAGGACTCGCTTATCCAGAAATACCTCTACTCCCTCTCAAAAGAGGAAGGGCTCGGGGAAGAAACCCTTTTACCCGAGGAAGGTGCCCGCCTATAAGCCACAGCACCTTCAATACCAAGCGTCTGCAGTTCCCAATCGGGGTCAGCAGGCTAAGAGTCAGGGCAGTGGACCCCGTAAGCCGAGGGCCCCTAAGCCCACTACACAGCCCCCTGCTCAGCAGGGTGGGGGTTTTTGACTATGCCAGCGTAGCCCCTCTACCCTGCACGGGGGGCAGGCTGATCCACTTTGCCCACAGGTGGTCAGCCATAACCTCCGATTCCTGGGTGCTGCAGGTGGTTCAAAAGGGCTGCCTCCTCCATTTTCACCAGGTGCCTCCTCCCTACTTCCCAGGGGAGCCTCCAAGGCCCCCTCTTCACAGGGACTTACTCCTTCAGGAGCTGCAGGGTCTGCTGGGGGAGCAGGCTGTGGAACCAGTACCCCAACACCTCTGGGGCCAAGGGTTCTACTCGAGGTACTTCCTGGTGCCAAAGCGGTCAGGAGGCCTCAGACCCATCCTGGACCTACGCGACCTCAACAAGTTCCTGCAGCGGGAAAAGTTCAGGATGCTTACCCTTGGAATCCTACTGCCCTACCTCCAGCAGGGAGATTGGCTATGCTCCTTGGACCTAAAGGATGCCTATACCCACATCCTTATCCATCCGGACCACCGACAATATCTGAGATTTGTGGTGGCGGGAAGACATAGTACCGTGTGCTGCCCTTCGGGATGGCCTCCACTCCCAGGGTGTTCACAAAATGCCTGGCAGTGGTGGTGGCCTTTCTGAGGCTTCAAGGCCTCTTCGTCTTCCCTTACCTGGACAACTGGCTCATACAGGCACAGTCCTCTGTAGAGGTCACTCAGGCTACTCAACGCACAGTGGCTTTGCTTCAGCACTTGGGCTTCGTCATAAACTTCGGAAAGTTCACGCTGCGCCCCTCTCAGGATCTCGAGTTTATAGGGGCACGGCTGGACACTCTGTGGGCTCGTGCCTTCTTGCCCAGGGAGCGAGCCGACAGGCTCATAACGCTGGCCGGCAGATTCCACAGCGCATCCCCGGCACCGGCCTTGGCGATTCCTGCAGCTGCTCGGTCATATGGCCTCCACGGTCCATGTCGTTCCGAATGCCCGCCTGCATATGCGGCCTGTTCAGTGGAGCCTTCGTACTCAATGGCATCAGGCCACAGGGAGTCTGACGGACCTGCTACAGGTCTCCGACCTTCTGGTCTCCTCTCTGCAATGGTGGCTTCATCTAACCAACCTAATGCTCGGCATGCCTTTTAAGCCTCCCACACCCTCCCACACCCTCCCAGGTGCTCACGACATATGCCTCTCTCCTGGGATGGGGAGCGCATTGCCAGGGAGCACGCACCCAAGGCCTTTGGACCCCTTGGGAGGCGGCTCAACAGATAAACTTCCTGGAGCTGCGGGCGATCCGCCTAGCTCTGCGGACCTTTGCTCACCTCACTTCTCGTCAGTCTGTACTGGTGCAGACGGACAATCAGGTCGCCATGTTCTACGTGAACAAACAGGGGGGCACAGGCTCCCTCCTTCTCTGTCAGGAGGCCCGGAGACTGTGCTCATGGGCAGTCGACCATGACATCCTCCTCAAGGCTGATTACCTGCCCGGACAGGACAATTGCCTGGCCGACAAACTGAGCCGGATTCTGCAGCCACACGAATGGAGGTTGAACCCCTTAGTTGTCCGGCAGATCTTCCACCGGTGGGGCCTCCCCACCGTGGATCTCTTTGCCAGTCCTCTGAACCGGCAACTGCCCAGGTTCTGCTCTTGGCGTCCGCATCCTCTCAGGGTAGCGCCGGATGCTTTCCTCATCTCGTGGTCCACGGGCCTACTCTATGCCTTTCCTCCCACACCACTTGTGTCCCGGACGCTGTTCAAAGTTGTCCAGGACAGGGCCTCTGTAATTTTGGTAGCGCCCAGGTGGCCGAGACAACCCTGGTTCCCTCTGCTCCTGCTGCTTGTGGTGGACACCCCTCTTCCTCTGGGGTTTCAGCCCGATCTCCTGACCCAGGATCAGGGCACTCTTCTACACCCCAACCTCCGGGCCCTTCATCTGATGGCCTGGCTGCTGAAAGGGTAGTCCTAGCTCCGCTCTCACTTCCTCCGGAGGTGGAGGCTGTCGTCCTGGCGTCCCGGCGACCTTCCACCCGGAAATCTTACGCCCTTAAATGGCGCCGCTTCTCGGTCTGGTGTTCTCAGCGCTCTGAGGACCCCTTCGCCTGCTTAGTATCGGTGGTACTGCAATATTTGCTTCATCTCTCCGATCTAGGCCTCAAATCCAACTCGGTCAGAGTCCACCTCAGTGCTCTCTCTGCCCATCACTCGCCGGTGGAGGGCCAACCTCTTTCCTCGCACCCCTTGGTGGCGCGTTTCCTCAGGGGCCTGCTCCTGCTTAAGCCCCCGTTGCGCCCTCCAGCTCCCGACTGGGATCTCAATGTGGTTTTACAAAGGCTTACTTGCCCGCCTTTTGAACCCATGGCTACCTGCTCCCTTCGTTTCCTCTCATGGAAAACTCTCTTCTTGGTGGCCCTTACCCCCGCTAGGCATGTTAGTGAACTACAGGCCCTAGTGTCGGAGCCCCCTTATACTAAGTTCTACAAGAATAGGGTTGTCTTACGGACGCACCCTAAGTTTCTTCCGAAGGTGGTTTCCTCTTTCCACATCAATCAAGAGGTGGTTCTTCCAACCTTTTTTCCCAGGCCGCATAACAGCCGAGCTGAGACTGCTCTGCATACCCTGGACTGTCGAAGAGCCTTGTCTTTCTACCTTGATCGTACGCGTGAGCATAGAAAAACTGCTCAGCTTTTCGTATCCTTTGACCCCAATCGGTTGGGGGTTCTTGTCTCCAAGCGTACTTTGTCCATATGGGTAGCTGACTGTATTGCCTGGGCTTATGGGGCAGTTGGCCTCTCCTTAGAGAGTCGAGTCACGGCCCACCGTGTCAGAGCAAAGGCTGCATCTGTGGCTCATCTCCGCTCTGTTCCATTGGCAGACATCTGCCGGGCCGCTACTTGGTCGTCAAGCCAGACTTTTGCGGCTCATTATTGCCTGGAGAGGGAGTCCCGCAGGGACAGTGCTTTCAGACAGGCAGTCCTCCACAATCTCTTTGAGGTTTAGGCAACTCCTACCCTCCGGTCCCGGTGTTTGGCTACCGGCCGGATGCGTATTCATAGAAGATTCCTTCTTTCTGTGCTGTTGAGCTTGGGGGAGCTCATTTTCAGCTTAAGGCCTCCGGTAGCCTTGAGCTTGGGAGTCCCATAAGTGAGGACTGACTTCCTGCTTGGTCCTGGAGAAAGAGTAGTTACTCACCTGTAACAGGTGTTCTCCAGGAGCAGCAGGAATCAGTCCTCACTACCCTCCCTCCTCCCCTTGGAGTTGCAGTTATTCTGTTCTGTTTTGCTGTCTTCGCTATGTCATCTGACTGAGCAAGATGGCACCCTCGGGCGGGAAGGGGACCGCGCATGCGCGCTGCAATCCCAAAGGCTTTCTTCGAAAGCTGGGGAAATTGCTCCGCGAGGGCTCCGTCGGCGACGTTACCCATAAGTGAGGACTGATTCCTGCTGCTCCTGGAGAACACCTGTTACAGGTGAGTAACTACTCTTTCCCAGGAAAGGCCTCCATTTCCACGGCTACCCGCCGTACCCAGCTACCCCTACTCAGACCACTCCAGCGCAGGGGAAGTCTGGCCAGGGTCACCGCAAACCAAAGGGCCCAAAGGCCCAGATGCTGGCTCCCCCACAACCTCCTCATGGGTTTTGACGCCAGTGGCAAGGCCCCTCACCCTCCGGTGGCGCAGCAGCCAGTGGGGGGACGCCTGTCCCGCTTCGCCCCTGTGTGGGCACTTAGCCCTCCCGGATGACCTGGAGGACCCAGGTGTCTGAGGTGATATCGCCTTCACTTCGATGGGCTCCCACCCCCTTTCTCCCTGGCAGAGCCTCCTCGACTCCCCGCACACCAGCTCTTGCTGCAGCAGGAATTACACTCCCTCCTCGCCCAATGAGCAGTCGAGAAGGTCCCTTCCCACCTTCGAGGTCGGGCTTTTATTCCCAGTACTTCCTCATCCTGAAAAAGACGGGGGGCCTGTGGCCCATCCTCAACCTCCGCAAGCTGAACAAGTTTCTTTTGCTGGAGAAATTCAAGATGTTATCTCTTGGCGTGCTGCTGCCCTTCCTCCAACAGGGCGACTGGCAGTGCTCCTTGGATCTAAAGGACGCTTATGCCCATATCCTGATCCATCCCCAACACAGGCAGTACCCGAATTTCAGGGTGCAGGGAGAGCACTTCCAGTACAGGGTGCTCCCCTTTGACCTTGTATCCACCCCACGGGTCTTCACAAAGTGCTTCGTCGTGGCCGCCGCTCACCTTTGGCACCAGGCATGTCAGTGTTTCCCTACCGCAACGACTGGCTCATTATGGGCTCCTCCATCAGAGGCCCGGCAAGTGATGTCCTCCTTTTGGAGAGTTTGGGGTTCTTGGTCAGCTACCCAAAATCTCATGTCGAGCCGGCACAGTCTCTCGAATTCATCGGAGTGCGCCTTGATACTCTGCAGGCCATGGCCTTCTTGCCAGTGGATCGCTCTACCCACCTCCAGACTCTGGCAGTGCGCATCCAGAGCGCCCAACAGGTCACCGCCCAGTCCATGCTACGTCTCATGGGCCACATGGCCTTGACTGTGCATGTGGTTCCTCACTCCCACCTGCACATGCCCACCCAGTGCCCAACCCAGTGGTGCATCAGCTCCCAATGGAGCCAATCCCTCGGGCACCTCAGGGACCCCGTCAGGTTTCTTCCAGACCTTCGTTTGTCCCTGAACTGGTGGCAACCCCCCCCCCCAACTTCCCGTGGGGATCGCCCTTCCAGGCCCCACAGCATGATGTGTTACTGACCACAGATGCTTCCCTGTTAGGGTGGGGAGCCCATTGCGGGTCCCTCTGCATGCAGGGGTAGTTGTTGTCGGTGGAGGCTCAACAGCAGATAAATCTGCTCGAGCTCTGGGCCATCTGGTGGGCCCTGAAGGCTTTCGAGAATGTCCTCAGCGGGAAGTCGGTTCTGGTGCAGACCGACAACCAGGTAGCAATGTTTGTTGTTTAGAAATATTTACAGTGGTATAATATGGAGTAACTATATACATCAAACAAGGTAGTGCTTGTCTGATGATCTATATCAAGAAGGGGGGGGGCCACAAGGTCGCGCTCCCTCTGCAGGGAAGCAGTCCTCATCTGCTCTTTTGCTGCCCGTAGGAGGATGTCTCTCAAGGCGACGTACCTCCCGGGTCAGGAGAATGGCCTGGCGGATAGGCTCAGCAGAATCCTTCACCCCCATGAATGGCGCCTCAATCCCAGAGTGGCAGGCTGGCTGTTTCTACACTGGAGCACTCCAGCGATGGACCTCTTTGCCAGCCCGCAGAATGCTCAACTCACTCACTTCTGCAGCCCAGTGCCACACCCAAGCAGGGAGGGCCCCAATGCATTTCTCCTGGATTGGTCCTCCAGTCTTCTGTGCATTCCCTCCTTTCACCTCATTGCGAGGATTCTGTTCAAGGCTCAATGGGACGGGGCATCGCTGATTCTCATGGCCCCCTTTTGGCCTCGGCAGCCTTGGTTCCCGCTCCGGCTGTCGTCAGAGCCTCCGATCCCCCTGGGCTCTGCCAGGGAGCTTCTGACGCAGGAGGAGGGTCGGGTACTACACCCAAATCTCCCCACCCTATCCCTCATGGCCTGGCGGCTGAATGGGTCTCTCTAGCCTCTCTGGCCCTCCCTGAGGAGGTTAAGGAAATTCTCCTTGCCTCAAGGAAGGACTTCACTAGGTGAGCTTACGCCTTTAAGTGGAAGTGCTACTCCGTCTGGTGCTCAGAGCACCAGATCGACCCCGTCTCGTGCCTGGTTCGGTGGGTTCTCCAGTATCTTCTCCACCTCTCGAGGGATGGGCAGAAGTCTAACTCTGTTAGAGTTCATCTGAGCATCATATCAGCTAATCGGCTCCCTATCGAGGGAAAGCCTCTCTCGGAGCAACCACTAGTCTCCCACTTTGTGGGGCCTTCTGTTGTCCATGCCACCCATGCATCCCTCTCCAGTGGAATGGGACTTGAAAGCAGTGCTCACGCAGCTCACTCGTCCACCTTTCGAGCTGATGGCGACATGTTCGCTCCGGCATTTGTCCTGGAAGGTGGCCTTCCTGGTAGCACTGACCTTGGCTCGCCGAGTCAGTGAGCTTCAGGTGCTCATGGCTGGTGCCCCATACATCAGGTTTTATCAGAACAGGGTGTTCCTCTGAACCCATCCTAAATTACCTAAGGTCATGTCAGCTTTTCATTTCAATCGGGAGATAGTGCTCCCGACCCCCTTCCTGTGCCCCCACACCAATCAGGCGTCAGCGACTCTCCACACCATAGACTGCAAGTGGACCCTCGCCTTCTACTTGCAGAGTACCCAGACTCATCTCAAGTCTGAGCGGCTCTTCATGACCTACGATTCCAATAGGCAGGGACAAGCAGTCACCAAGCGCACCCTCTCTGGGTGGTGGACTGCATCGCATTCGCCCATGTGAAGGTGGACATCCCTCTGGATCTTCGAGTCACTGCACATGGGGTCTGAGCCAAAGCGGCCTTGGTGGCCTCGCTGCACTCTGTGCCCATGATGGACATCTGCTGGGCGGCAACCTGGTCTTCTACGAATACCTTTGCCATCCACTACTGCCTGGAGAGGGAGTCCCACTGGGACAGCGCCTTTGGCCAGGCTGTACTCCATAACCTTTTCGGGGTATAAGCAACTCCTGCTCTCCAACCCTTCTTCACGGCTACTGAGGGCTTCGCTCCGAGGACTTGGGCTCCTTCAGGCTTAGGCTTCTGCTTACGGCCTCACAGAGGGTTTTTTTGGTTACAGGTTTGGTAGCCTGTAGCTAATGAGTCCTATAAGTGAGGACTGACTTCCTGCTTGTTCCCGGAGAAAGTGTAGTTACTCACCTGTAAAAGGTGTTCTCCAGGGACAGCAGGAATAGGTCCTCACTAACCTCCCGCCTGAGTTGCTGTATTTTTGTCCTTCCCTTGCCATCTGCTTGGTAGAGTTCGAGCTATGGGAATGACTGAGCAAGATGGCACCCTTGGGTGGGAAGAGGACCACGCTTGCGTGGTAGCAATCCCAAAGGTTTTCTATAGCCTTGTCCCCTCTTACTGCCCCTTTTACCACTCTATCATCTAATGGTCCAACTGACTCTCTCTCACAGGCTTTTTGCTACGAATGTACTTGAAAAAGTCTTTTACGCGTTTTTGCTTCCATAGCAAGTTTCTTCTCAAATTCTCTCTTTGCCTTATCAATGTCTTGCATTTAACTTGCCAGTGCTTGTGCTATTTTCAGTTTTTGTCATTTGGCTCTTTATTCCATTTCCTGAAAGATGCTTTTTTGGCAACAGCTTCTTTGACCTCACCTTTAAACCATGCTGGCAGTTTTCTGGACTTCCTTCCACTTTTCTTAAAGCACGGAATACAGCTGGTCTGGGCTTCCAAGATAATATTTTTAAATACCCAAGCTTGATGTAAGTCTTTAATCTTTGCAACTGCTCCTTTTTAGTTTTTTCTTAACTATTTTCCTCATTTTATCATAATCTCCCTTTTGAAAGTTAAAAGGTAGTACTGTGGATTTCCTTACCATCCCTCTTCCATTAATTAAATCAAACGCAATCTATCTTGATGGGATCCTGATCTCTTTTTCAATGGAGGCTGTTTTACGTTCATCCTATACCTTCCCTCTTGCCTAAAGTGTTTTCTCCCTTTCATGTGAACCAGGTGATTTTCCTGCCCTCCTTCTTTTAAGGAGCATTGTCGGGAAGGATAAGGATCTTTTGCTCTGTGGATGTCTGGAGGGTGCTTCTCTGGTATTTGGAGGTTATGGATTCCTTTTGTAAATCAGATCATCTTTTGTGCTGTTTGCTGGCCCACGCAAGAGTAAAACGGTGGCCAAGTCAACTTTTGGGTGCTGGATTAAGGAGGCCATTGCTGAGGCGTATCTATCATGAAACTGGCTGGTTGCAGAGGATTTTGTGCACCTATTCTACCCGAGCACAAGCATCCTCTTGGGTGGAGTGGAGTTCTGTAACCCCTGCAGGCATTTGTTGTGCAGCAGCGTGGCCATAACCTTACACTTTTGTCAAGCATTACCACTTGGATGTACACGCATGGGCAGACATTGCCTTCGGCTCAAGGGCTTTAATATATCCCACTTGTCTGGACTGATCTCCAGGAACAAGCAGGAATGAGTCTTCACATATGGGTATCGTCGGTACCGACGGAGCCTGCGCGGGAACGCTCCCCAGTGTCCAAAAGGAAAGCTTTTGGGAGCATCCCAAAGCGCCTGCGCGCTGCCTTCCCGCCTTTCCCAACCGCCTCTCTCCAGTTCTTTTCCGCGGAGCCAGCAGGTCGTGTTCCTGTCACCGCTGAAGAATTTCTTTATTTTCTTTTATTTCTTTGGTTGCGTATCTGCCTTCTCGACGCCGGACCGGTACCGCCGGTCTTTTCTTTCTTTATTCTAAAAAAAAAAAAAAAAAACCTACTGTTTTTCTCACTTCAGTGCATTTTTTCTTTCTTTGGCCTTAGGCCTACAAAATGTTTTCCTCATGAAAAAGCCCGCCTCCGGGTTTAAAAAGTGCACGAAGTGCAGCAGCACTATTTCTGTCACAGACACCCATGACTGGTGTCTAAAATGTTTAGGTCCTGACCATTCCATTACGGATTGTGAGTCCTGTTCCATGATGTCTAAAAGAGGTCTACAGAATCGAGCAGCCAAGCTCAGTACCCTGTTTCCTTCTGATGCAGCTTCGGTGGCATCGACATCTTCCAGGGCTGCTTCTTCCTCCCATGAATCTCAGGTAACCAAACTTAAGTCCAGCCGGTCCTCGAAGGGTAGATCTCCCTCTAAGTATCGAGATGCCTCCAGGCTTGCTCTTGAGGAATCCGCACCGGCAAAATTACCCCGGCGGGAGGCTCCGGCTTCCAAAGCTTTATCTATGGGGTCACAGGTTGACATCGATGGCTCAGCCTCGACCGATCACCTGTTGCCATGTTCTGGGGTACCGGTGGTTCCCACTGGTACCGACATCCAGACATTGGTGTCATTGATGGATCAGAATATTCTGACCATGCAGCGTGCCATCACGGCATTCATACAAGCTGCGACACCTTCGGTACTGCAACAAACTCCGTTGTCGGTACATCGGTGCATAGACATCGGCTTCGGTGTCGACTGCAGCGGTACACTGTTCTGTGATGCCCATCGGTACTGAATCGGTACCGATCACTCCCGATGTCGATACCACCTGGTACGCGTATCGGGCTCTGCAGGAGCATCCAGATAGGCGATACTTTGATTCCTCTGAAGACTCTGATGAATCAGAGGCCTCTATTGAAGCATCGGTGATCCTTCCTCAGGAGCCCTCTTCTCCAAAAAGGAGAATGTCTCCTCCAGAAGACTTGTCTTTTCAAGACTTCATTAGGGAGGTGGCCTGGGGCCTTTCCATCTCAGTGGCCCCTGAGACAGAGCCTAGAGCCAAAAAATTAGATATTTTACAATATCCTAAGGCTCCTAAAGAGGCAGCCACTTTACCAATACATGAGATTCTTTATGATCACATGTTGGGCATATGGGAGACTCCTCTCACCACCTCCCCTCATTCTCGTAGGTTGGACACCATGTATCGTGTTCCTCCTTGTCCTGGCTTTCATAAGACTCAGCTTCCTCACCACTCCATTGTGGTGGAGTCTGCTATGAAAAAGATCAAGAATACAAAAAAGCGCTCTTCTACTCCTCCAGGAAGAGAATGCAGAACCTTAGATGCCTTTGGCAGGAGAATTTTCCAGGCCAATATGCTTGTTGCCAGAATCAACTCCTATAAGTCTCTATATGGGGATGTTTCTAAAAAGTTACAGATCATCTGCAAACTTTGTCTCCTTTTATTTCAGAAGATAAAAGGGAAGAGTTTTTCACCTGGCTCAAACATGCCCAGGATGTTTCCAAGTTTTCCAACCGTGCGGCCTTTGACTCTTATGAAGGTGCCAGCAGAGCCTTGGCTATTGCCATAGGTGCACGCAGAGTTGCTTGGTTACAAGCTTCTGATTTGGAACCCTGGGTTCAGGATGGACTAGGAAACCTTCCTTGTACAGGTGAAAACCTTTTTGGCAAAGAATGGCAAGCAAAGGCCACCCAGATGGATGCTGAAAATTCTGCTTTAGATAGACTTTCAAAGTCTACTTCTGCTCCTTTTAAGAAAAGGTTCTTCAAAAAGGGATTTTTCCCCAAAAAAGGGAAATATTATTCTGCTTATGCTCAGCAGGCATCTTCTGCAAGTCGTTTTGCTACAAAGAGACAGCAACAACCGAAACGGGCCAAACCTAAGGCTGCTAGGACTGCTACGGCCCAACAGCCTCAGCCTCCTCAGGGCCTTTGACTTACAACTAGAGAACTTAGCCTTTCTGGCTCTAGAACATCCAGAGCCTCTCACCATTCCAGGAAGGTTAGCTCACTTTGCTCCCAGATGGGAACAAATCACAGCAGAGCAATGGACCCTCTCCATCATAAGGGAAGGGTACAAGCTTCATTTCTTAAACCTTCCCCCTCACACCATGGTGAGACAGTTCAATTCTCCAACATCTCTCCTCGACCTTCTGGGTCAGGAGATTGCTACCCTTCTTGCCCAAGGGGCAATAGAAGAAGTACCCCTTCTTCAACAGGGCTCAGGGTTCTACTCCCCCTACTTTCTCATCCCAAAGAAAACAGGGGGCTACAGACCCATTTTAGATCTCAGAAAATTGAACAAGTTTCTATGCAAGGAGAAATTCAAGATGACTTCTCTCGGTACTCTCCTTCCATACCTCCTGAGTCAGGACTGGCTTTGTTCTCTAGATCTCAAGGATGCGTACACCCATGTCCTCATCCATCCAACACACAGAAGGTTCCTTCGGTTCCTTTTCCAAGGAAAGCATTATCAATACAGAGTACTTCCCTTCGGTCTGGCCTCTGCACCAAGGGTGTTCACAAAATGCACGGCAGTAGTAGCTGCATTTCTACGCACTCTGGGAATATTTGTATTCCCATATCTGGACGACTGGCTCATCCGAGCTCCATCCCAGTCAGAGGCCCAGTCTTCCCTGGCCTGCACAAGCCGTATCCTTCAGTATCTGGGACTTGTAATAAACATCCCAAAATCCCATCTCACCCCTACTCAATCTCTGGAGTTCATAGGGGCCTTACTGGATACCACCACTGCAAGGGCCTATCTTCCCCAGGCCCGTTGCCTACGCTTGGTGCAGTTAGCCTCCCAGATTCAGTTAAAGTCCCATTTAACTACTCGAGAGATGTTACAACTGTTAGGCCACATGGCATCCACTGTGCATGTGGTCCCTTATGCTCGCCTTCACATGAGGGCAGCTCAATGGACTTTGTCCACCCAATGGACTTTGTCCACCCAATGGACCCAGGCATCAGGGTGCCTGTCAGACAAAATAGCAACCTCCAGTCGCCTTTTATGCTCTCTCCAGTGGTGGAGGTCCACCCAAAATCTGTTGCTGGGGTCCCCCTTTCAACAGGTGTTACCCCAAGCAACTCTTACAACAGATGCCTCCCCAAAGGGTTGGGGGGCTCATCTACAAGATATCTCCACCCAGGGCATCTGGTCTCCACAGGAGACATCTCTGCATATCAACCTCTTAGAGCTCAGAGCAATTTTTCTAGCTCTGAGTCTTCCACACCCTGCTCAGCTACAAGACAGTCCTCATCCACACGGACAACCAAGTAGCCATGTTCTACGTGAACAAGCAGGGGGGAACTGGCTCTCTGTCGCTTTGCAACGAAGCTCTGAGATTGTGGGCCTTCGCCAGAGAGCATCAAATTCATCTCATGGCAGTGTATCTTCCAGGGGTTCAAAACTCTTGGGCAGACAGACTCAGTCGAGTTCTGCTTCCACACGAATGGTCCCTCCATGGGGACCAGATAGCAAGGATCTTTCAAATTTGGGGAACCCCAGACATAGACCTGTTTGCAAGTCCGTGGAATACCAAACTTCCCCGGTTCTGTTCCAGGATTCCGTGTCAGGGAGTTCAGGCCAGGGATGCCTTCCTCCTTCATTGGGGGCAAGACTTCCTCTATGCCTTCCACCCATTCCCCTAATTCCCAAAACACTGTTCAAGCTTCAGAGAGACAAGGGGTCTATGATCCTCATAGCACCACGTTGGCCACGTCAAGTGTGGTACCCTCTACTTCTGCATCTCTCTCAAGCTCCCTCTCTGGACTTGGGATCTGCTCCAGACCTCCTATCCCAGGAGGAGGGAATGTTGTGGCACCCAAATCCCCAGTCTCTTCATCTCAGGGCCTGGTTGCTGAAGGCCTAGACCTTCAAGATTTGCATCTTTCTCAGCAAGTGAAGGATATCCTTCATGCTTCCAGAAAGCCTTCCACCAGACGTTCCTATGCTTTTCAATGGAAGAGGTTTACCATTTGGTGTGCAGAGAAAGGTCTTAACCCTCTTGCAATACCTCTGAATTCTTTACTAGAGTATTTGCTGCATTTATCCCATGCATGCCTTATAACAAATTCAGTAAGAGTCCATTTGAGTGCTATTGCAGCATCCCTTAAGCCTCTCAATGGACAGCCTATTTCCTCTCATCCTGTTATAGCAAGATTCACGAGAGGCCTTCTTTTGACTAAACCTCCCATTAGACCACCTCCAGTGGCATGGGACTTGAATCTGGTTCTTGGCCAGCTTATGAAGCCACCCTTTGTACCCTTAGCCACTAACTCCTTGAAATTTCTTTCCTGGAAGGTTATTTTTCTCATTGCAGTCACTTCAGCTCGCCGCATCAGTGAGCTGCAAGCCTTGGTGGCTAATCCTCCTTATACAAGGTTCTATCATGACAAGGTAGTCCTCAGGACCAATCCACACTTTATGCCTAAAGTGGTTTCACCTTTTCATCTGAATCAGGAGGTGTATTTACCTGTCTTTTTTTTCCAGGACCTCATGCATCAGTGCAGAGAGGCATCTCCATACCCTGGATTGTAAAAGAGCGCTTGCTTTTTACTTACAAAGGACACAGCAACATAGAAAGTCCTCTCAACTCTTTCTTGCTTTTGATCCCTCTCATTTAGGACTTCCAGTCTCTAAGAGAACTCTGTCCAATTGAATTGCTCAGTGTATTTCTTTCGCCTACCAGAGTAAGAACCTTTCTCTAGAGGGCCATGTCACAGCTCACAATGTGAGGGCCATGGCAGCCTCTATGGCTCATCTAAACTCTGTGTCCATCGACCAAATCTGTCGAGCGGCTACCTGGGCCTCGGTTCATACCTTTACAGCCCATTACTGCTTGGACAAGGACTCCCGCCGGGATGCCTTGTTTGGTCAGGCTGTTCTCAAACACCTGTTCCATGCTTAAACAACTCCTACCCCCCATCCCTGGTTGGATGCCCGAGATCCATGGAGGAAGGTACAGCCCTTCTCAGGGACTCACAACCTTGGGGATCTCCCTGGCATCTCTAGCTGGGGAGTCCCCATATGTGAAGACTCATTCCTGCTTGTTCCTGGAGATAGCACAGTTACTTACCTGTAACAGGTGATCTCTGGGAACAGCAGGAATAAGTCTTCACAACCCACCCACCTCCCCTAGGAGTTGTATCTCTCTATCTTTCCTTTCCTCTCTCTCTCTCTCTCTCTTTGTCTCAGCTTAAAACTCGAACTGGAGAGAGGCGGTTGGGAAAGGCGGGAAGGCAGCGTTCAGGCGCTGTGGGATGCTCCCAAAAGCTTTCCTTTTGGACGCTGGGGAGCGTTCCCACGCAGGCTCCGTCGGTACCGACGATACCCATATGTGAAGACTTATTCCTGCTGTTCCCAGAGATCACCTGTTACAGGTAAGTAACTGTGCTATCTAGCAGGACGATATGGAAGGTGACATTTTACTTATCAGTTGATTATCTATCTCCAGGAACAAGCAGGAATGAGTCTTCACACGTGGGAGATGTCGCCGACGGAGCCCGCACGGGAATGCTCCCCAGCATCCAATCAGAAAGCCTTTGGGAGCATACCCCGTGCCTGCGCGGTGGCTTCCCGCCCTTCCTACTGCCTCTCCCCAGTTTTTCATTTTCCGCGGAGCAGGCAGGACGTCCCTCCTGCCACGGCAGAAATTTTTCCTTTTTTCTGTAGTTGCGGCTTTCCCGCCGACGGTGGTACCTCCGTGCCCCCCTTTTCTTTCTTTCTTTTAATTATTTTCATTTAATTTTCGTTGCCCCCTCCAGGCGCTGAGGACCGGGGCATGGAGCCGCCTTCCCCCCAGCCTCACGGCGGGGACTTAATTTTCCACGTGGACTCCAATGCCTGGTGCCTCTCCTGTTTGGGGCCTGACCCCTTTTTCCCGGATTCCCCGGGCTACAGTGTTGGAAGAAGACCCTCCCTCTTTCGGGTATCCCTCGACGACGTCTTCGCGCCCAAGGCGTGGTCGTCGGGTTGTTCTTCTCTCCAGGATCAGGTAACCACACAACAGTCTGTTAAGACTAGCCGAGTCTTGAGGGGCGAGTCTCATGCGCGGCATGGCGACGGCTCCGGCCAACCCCTCAAGTCCTCCTTGGCTGATATACCCCGGCGGGAGTCCTCGGGCTCCAAAGCATTTACGGGGTTTCGGGATGTTCCTGAGGTTCGCTCCTCACAGAACATTCCCGAGCCATGCCCGAGGGAGGTACCCGCTTCGAGTGGTGCAGATTCCCCGGCATCGGCGTCGAGTGTTCCACTCTTCGCCAGGGATCGTCAGCCGGTGTCCTCGGCGCCTTCGGGGCCGAGCGACTCGACCGGGTCTGACCTCCCTGCATCCCAGCCATGCTCGGGCGTGGTAGCCGCTTCGGGCGGTACTGAGCCCCCGGCTTCGGCGTCGGTGTTGAGCGCTCCGCTCCTCACCGAGGATCGTCGGCTGCTGTCCTCGGCGCCTCCGGGGCCGATCGACTCGGTCCAGCCTGGCGTTCCTCCATCCCTGCAATGCGCGTGGGCGGTACCCGCTTCAGGCGGTACCGACCCCTCGGTGTCGAGCATTCCGCTCCTCACCGGGGATTGGCAGCTGCGGTCCTCGGCGCCTCCGGGGCCAACCGACTCGCGCCGGTATGGCGTTCCTACGGGGGTGGTATCCGCTTTGGGCGGTGCCGACCCGTTGGCGTCGGTGTCGAGTGACCCGCTCCCACCGGGGATCGCCAGCCGCTGCCCTCAGCACCTCGGGGGCCGATCGACTCGACACTGTCTGACGGCACTACGTTCAGGTCATGCGCGGAGGTAGTACCCGCTTCGAGCGTGCGGGCGTCGGTGGTTCCGCCCTGCGCCGGGGATGGTCATCTGGCCTCCCTCCCCTCGGGGCCGCTTTCTTCGACCCGCGCCGGGTCGCCGGTATCCCAGCCCTGCGCAAGGGTGGTACCGGGTTCGAGCGGCGCCACTCCGCCGGCGACGGCAGGGGCGTCGAGCACGAGGGACCGCATCGACCTCTCCCGGGGACCTCGGGGTATGTCGGCCAGCGCACAGGTGACTCCCCAGCATCGACACGGCCGTCGAGGGCCCCGCCCTTTCCTAGAGAAGGGGCCTCGGTGTCTTCGACAGCTTCGACCCAATCTGGGTCTGCGCCGCCCCGCAACGGTACCCTGACGTCGGCGCAGGGGCTTTGCACTCCCCCCCCCCCCCCCCGCAGGGACTCGTCGTCGGGTGACCGGGGTCCCCTCGGGGACGGGCCGTATGCCCCGGAAGGATTTCTCTCCGGGTCGAACGGGTTGGAGAGGGAGCCCGGCATCGGGCAGTGCCCGCCGATCGACATCGGAGCCGGCGTCAGATGACCCCCTCTCCACCGAGCTCCGCCCTCGGGGACCCCTGATGCTTGCGGCACCGGTCGGCGCGTTTCCGATCCGCGCTCCGGGATCTCCACCACCGGTGCGGTCGCCCCCACCGGGGCCCTCTAGAAGGGAGTCGATCTCCTCCCTCGGTTCGATGCCCGGCCTGGAGTCGGTATCCAGCCTTGAAAGCCTGGACACTACACGTCTCGGGATCGGTCCCTGTCCCCTCCCGCGACGCAGAGCGGAGACCGCTGGCCCCTGCCCTCCGGCGGCCACGGAACCGCTTCGATCGCCGGGAGCAGCACCACCCCCGGGTTCGGGGCCGAGGCCAATTCCTGCGGTGCCGTCGGTGCCATCGACCCCTTCGATGCCTAGCTTGGAATCAATCCCAGGAGCCAACGACGCCATGGGGACTGCCCCGATCCGGGTCGGTTGGTCCCCTCCTCTGCCCAGTGGGCATCGGCCCGAGCGGCCTCTGGGTGCCCTGGCGGCCTCCCCCGCCATAACTCCTCCGGCAGAGCCACCTTTTCAGGATTTCCTCCTTGACATGGCGGACTTGCTGGCCATCCCTACCCCAGACCCGAGCCCGGGCCCTGCGGAACAGGCAGCCGTGATGCTTCCTCTGCATCCCTCCCTGCAGGATCTCCTGCTGGGGGCATGGCGGTCGCCTTTGAGGGTTCCGGCACAGTCGATTGCGATGCAGGCTCTGTACCGGGTGCCTCCGTCCCTGGGTTTTCGGCAGCACCAGCTTCCACATCGGTCCATTGTGGTGGAATCGGCGCTGAGGAAGGGCGGAAGCAAGGAGAAGCATGCTTCTCGCCCCCCAGGCCGCGCCTCAAAGACGCTAGATACTCGAGGACGTGAAGCCTTCCAGACGTCTATGCTGACGGCCAGAATTATTTCATATATATTTTATGAGTCTGTCGCTCCGGGAGGTCACCGAGAGGTTGTCTCGGTTATCCCTCTTCGTGTCTGCAACCAAGGCCTTTGAATATTCCCTGCTCCTTTATCACTGCAGGAATATCTCCGGGTTCCTTTCTCGTGCTTCGCTGGACTCCTTCCAGTCGGTCAGCAGAGCCTCTGCTGTTGCCATTAGAGCACGCCGTACAGCATGGTTGCAGGCATCCGAGTTGTGTAGACGGGCACAGCACAACCTGGGTAATTCTCCCTGCGACGGAGATCACCTCTTCAATAGTGAAGCCTTGCGTCAGGTCGCACAGTGCTTCGCTAACCTTCCCAGAGTTAGCAGCCAGCCTAAGGCCCGGCCCCCCGGCGGTGGTAAACGCCTCTCCAGACCCCCCCTTCCCTAGGAAGAGGAAATATCAGCCCTCCGCCCACCCTCCAGGCGTGCCCAAGCAAGGGACCTCTCACCCCAGGTTGATGCCCCCGGGCCCGCGCCAGGACTCTCATATTAAGCATTTTTAGGCTCAGGCGGGTGGCTGCCTCCACTTAACCCTCTAATCGGAGGTTTTAAAATTGAGCTCTACTCTGGGGCTCATTCAGTTGACAAATGGTTCGGAGGCTTATCTAGGGGTTCAGGTATTCTCCTCCCGTTGGAAGGGAGACCACCTCTATTCCGTGATAGCTATGGCCCACGGCCAACTTAATTACCCTTCGGTACATCTCCGAACCCTTCTCAGCCTGTATCCCCCTGCTGATTGCTTCCGTACCGGAATTCTCTCCTGTCCCCCGTCTGTGCGGGGGGCGAGTTTTCTGCGTGCAGGTCCTGGGGACACATATAGGGCCTCCAGCCCCTGTGGCGTTCTACTGGACTGATGCTATCCTCCGTCCCCCACGCTACCGCGCTGTTGGTTCGCCGATCTGCCCTTCTCCTCCGGAATAGATCCCTCTACTGACGGATCTTGCTGCCACCTTCCCAGGTGGACGTTCTGTGGATCAATGGCAGATCCGCCTTACCAGGGTGATGCTCAGGGAGGTAGGCCCCTCGGCATACCTGCATTAGTACCGGAGTGGGCGTCCTCATGCCTACCGGCTTAGATATACTAGATATCACCTGCGCGATAGGCGCATATTGGGGGGATGCCCGCAGTACCTGTGTTCTACCGCCTATTTCCCTATGGCCGGTACTTACGCCCCCCCACCCCCGGGGTCCGGCCAGTCCGCCTGCCTATTCCTCGATCGGGCCGCGGACTGGTGGTACTCTACCGCTGTGAAGTCTACAGCTCCCTTTTCAGTTAGGTCCTCCTCCCGGGGGTTCGGACCCTTGTCTCCCTATCTCTCGCTAGGGTAGCCCGTGTACTCCTTCTGCTCCGGGGTACACCCCTACTCTTCTCCGGAATGGGCTCTCTGGTTCGGCCAGTCTTCTACTGTTAGTCCTCTGAGTTCTGGACTCTACTCCTAAGGGAGTGCTCAGCTTTGCACTAAGCCTCCTGGAAGACCTGCCGTCCTTCTCCTGACCCAGCTGACGCCTGGATCTCCTAGCCTTTCTGATTTGGAACTTCCTCCTCGCTGCGGCGAAGTTTCCTTGACGACTTCGCTACTGCGTCTACGGTGCCTTCATCACAGGTCCGCTTCCGGCAACCCGGTAGGTAAGCTCTACAAGGTTCCACACCATTAATTCATTAAAACTTAATGGCCGGTAAGCTCTATATGGTACTAGGTCATTTACTCATTAAATGCTTACTGATACTATTTATGCATCCCTCTGACTACTCTTCCTGTAGCCTGGGTTTTTTTTGCTGTATCTTAATGATACCTGTTCTGCACACTAAAGACTTCCCTCTGTAGTCTTTAGATTCGCTGTTCCTCTATTCAACTCCTGCCCTCCATCCCTCAGGGGATGCCGGGGATTCAGGCTGGGCAAATGCCATCCCGTACTGGGCTGCGCTTATGGGATCTCCCCGGGCATCCTTAGCTAGGGAGTCCCCACGTGTGAAGACTCATTCCTGCTTGTTCCTGGAGATAGCACAGTTACTTACCTGTAACAGGTGATCTCCGGAACAGCAGGAATTAGTCTTCACAACCCGCCCACCTCCCCTAGGAGTTGTATCTCTATTTTCTCTATTCCTTCCTCTCCTCTCCTTCTGGCTCAGCTATGAAACTCAACTGGGGAGAGGCAGTAGGAAGGGCGGGAAGCCACTGCGCAGGCGCGGGGTATGCTCCCAAAGGCTTTCTGATTGGATGCTGGGGAGCATTCCCGTGCGGGCTCCGTCGGCGACGTCTCCCACGTGTGAAGACTAATTCCTGCTGTTCCGGAGATCACCTGTTACAGGTAAGTAACTGTGCTTTCCGTAAAGTCCTGCTAGATCAGTCCAGGGCCTGCCCCTGGAACTGTGTTGCTCTTTTCCTTCTACAGTGCCCATGGGTCTGCTATGAATTTTATATTTTGCTCTGTAGATTCATCTATTGACAGCCTAATATTTATGCTTTCCTGTTGAACATAAATTAATGCCATACTGGGTTAGACAAAGATCCATCAAGCCCAGTATCCTGTTACCAACAGTGGCCAATCCAGATCACAAGTACCTGGCAGGTTCCCAAAAAGGTGCGCAGCTTCCACAATGCTTGTCCTGGGGTAAGCAGTAGATTTCCTGGGGCCTCTTTAATAATGATTTTATGAATCTTTCCTCCAGGAACTTGTCCAAACCTTTTTTTAAACATAGCTACACTATAGCTTTTAATGCATCCATTGGTAACTAATTCTAGAGTTTAATTTCACATTGAGTGAAAATGTTTTCTCTTATTAGTCTTAAATGGGTTATATTGTAGCTTTATTGCATGTCCCCTAGTCTTTTTCTGCTTTTTGATGGCTCAAACAGCTGATCTAAGTTTACCCTTTCTGTCCCATTCATTAATATCTCCAGGAACAAGCAGGAATGTAGTCTTCACATATGGGTATCGTCGGTACCGAAGGAGTCTGCACGGGAACGCTCCCCAGCGTCCAATTGGAACGCTTTTGGGAGCATCCCTCAGCACATGCGCGCTGCCTTCCCACCTTTCCAACTCTCCCTCTTCAGTTCTTTGTTTTCCGCGGAGCCGACAAGATCCATACCCTGTCACCGCAGAAAATTCCATCTTTAAAATTGTTTTCTTGTGGTTGCGTTTGCCTCCGCACGACGCTTACCAGTACCACAGGTTCTTTTCTAAAACCCCCCCCCCAGAAAAACAAAACCTTATACTTTGAACTGTTTCTCTTCAGAAACTTTACTTTTTTGGTGCTAGGTGCCATTTTGGGCACTAGGCCCCATATTCCTAAAACATGAACAAACCAAATAGTGGTTTTAGTACATTTCTTTTTTTTTTTTTTTTGTGTGGCGGTACCATTTCCATCACTGACACTCATGATTGGTCTCTTAAATGTTTAGGGCCTGAACATTCTCCATCTGAGTGTCTCTCCTGTATGGGGATGACTAAAAGAGGGAGACAGAACCGGGCTGCAATGCTCGGTACCCTCTTTTCTTCAGATGCCAGATCCATTGCATCGACATCTTCAAGGGCCTCCTCTTCCTCCCATGGATCTCAGGTAACTAAACATAAAAGCCAGTCCTCAAAGGGTAGCTCTCCTGCTAAGCATCGAGAGGCCATTGGCATTGTCCTTGAGGGAACTGTAATCTTCTGGATCTACTTTTGGTTACGCTCCGTTTGGTCCTGGGTTCATTTCACAGAGACAGTAGGGTAAGCAGCACAAATATGACAACCAAAACTGGTGTGGCTTGGAAAAAGAGTTTTATATAGAAATAGGCCTATTACATAGGTACAGAACAGAGTTATATAGTTGTTGTTAAAGAGCTGCTTCAGTGTGCCTCAATGAATCTGTGTGTGTGTGTGCATGTGTGAAGTGTAAGAGAATAGGAAGAGAGAGAGAAGGGTGGGGGGAAGTGTGTGTCAGTCTCATAGTAAGAAGAATATATATATATAGAGAGAAGTGGGTGTCAGAGCCTCATGTCCCTTATGTCCGATGAATAAGAGAGAGCAGAAGGGAGGATGGGGGGTAAGGTGTGTCCGATGAAAATAGGAAGAGAGAGATTTTTGTGTTTCTCTGTATTTATAGTGAAAATCTTCTCCAGCACCTCCCTCTGTCATAATTTGGTTTGAGGTCTGCTATCACTTGATTAGCAAGGAGGGGCTGCAGACCAATCTCATCAGGCCCGGAGACTGACATCACCAGGGGGTCAGAGCTAATCTCATCTTGTAAACTACCCTCATTAAGTTTGGAGACTGACATCACCAGAGTAACAAAGCTGCTTGAAATCCAAGGTCTGGGAACAAGCCATGACGCCTATGCTAGGCATAATGTCATGCTGATATCTCCCATGCCTTTTTTATTTTTATTTATTATTTGTGCCTGGAAATGGTGGAAGCAAACCTGTGGTACCTGTCCCAGCTGCAATTACATGATAGTAGGCAGCTTGTCTAATACCTCCTGTATTTAAATACCTTGCTATGTCCAGCAGACCCCCTGTCCTGCACAGTACTGTCTCTAGTGTTCTAGAGATAAACAAGTCCCCTTATGAGTCCAAACCTCGTGTCTTAGGTAGGGCAGCCACTACCAGGGGGGGGGAGGGACGGGACGACACACCCAATATGCTACCTCAGTGCCAGTCTTAGAGAGAGTGAACAGTGCATAAGGACTGCAGGAATTTGGAATTTCTGAGGAGGTTAAAGCCGAAAGGTACCAGGATGCTATGAGTGAGGATAGGAAGCAATACTAGACTGCAGCTGACTCTGGTATTCAATGTAATAGGAAATGCCAAGTTAGCCAAATTAGCAGGCCAAATTAGCCTGGATGTAGGGGTACATGCTGGAGAAATTCAGTGTAACTACCTTAAAATGTTGTTGATGTTCTGTAGGACATGCGCTGCAAGGAGATGTACATTTGTTTCATTTTACAACACAGGAAAATTTATGATAATGCATAGCAATATTTGTACAGCAGTTAAAATAATAATAGAGTGAATAAAAACATTAAAGACATGATCAGCAGTAGGTGAGTAACCAAATAACAATTCCCACACAGACACATGAGCATCTTGTAGCAAGTGTCCAACAATTTGTCGAATGTGTCCATTCTCATAAGCAATGGTGTGATTCACTTCAGTGGATGTTGTTTTAAGGTGATCAATAGAGGCATGGAGTTCTGTAAAGTTGAGCAGTTTATGTAGTGTCTCTTCTCCCATGCCAAGTGGTAGTGGATGCACAGCATATGAGATAGTCTGGAATGTCCATAGAGTCATTGGTAACCAGCGGTGTGGAATAAGTTGTCCCGTTAATGGTGATGGAGACCAGTGGTGTATGACTGCACCAGGTATTGTTTGGTAAATAGTTTGAACTATACAACAAAGTGTTCTTAGGAAGGCGAATGTCATGCATTCTGGGAGCTATCGAAAAAGAAACATTCTGGGGAAAGAACAGATGAAACCTTGGAGCTGGACACTTTTGTTAATACAAACTGTGTGAGGTGGTCAGGGAATATGAGAGCTTAACAGTCAGGGAGCAAGAGGAGGAATTGTTCCAGCAGGAGGTGTCAGCCTCTTTAAACTGGTGAGGTTGACACTTGAACTGAAATGTAGTCTGCTCACACAAACTGGGGTCCATCGGCTTGAATGAAGTCCAGGTGTCGTCCAGTGGCTGCACCCAGGTGAGATGGTCCACAGGATACATAAGCATATTATCAAACTGCACCCCAATATTAACAGGATAAATAACTGTGTGTTGTCCTGACCATGGGATCAAAGTACAGATAGAGCAGCCTTGTGGTGAACAAATGGGAACATTAACTGTCCACCAATCAAGGTGAGCTATAGCAAATTCAGGTATTTTGGTACTAGCCATATGGACGAGAGATGGTGGCCAGTGTCCTAACTTAGCAGTGATCAGAATTTCCTTTAGTATAGTAATAAGCTCAATCTGTACTTGATCACAGGCAAGAGCCCAGGAAATATTCTTTCCCAATCTATATTCTGCATGTGCTAAGGTAATGGGAGATATAAGAGCAAAGGTATCTACAACTACATTGGACAGTTTAGAGAAAGCTTCATTAATAATATGTTGTGAGGTAAAACCATCAGCAGCATGCTGAGCAGTGGATCCCATTTTATTCCGGAGCACCTCTATATCAATTATATTAAGGGCACCCAGTGCAGTCCCTGTGCCACCTAAAATTGTATCAATTAATTCACGCTTATGTCGAAATTTCTTGGCTCGGGGTATTACTGCCTGCATATCAAACCAAGTATTAAGCATTTGTATGTGGTTGGCAACAAACAGAGCAATTTGGATATTTGTGAGTAACTAGAAACAATTTGGGAAATAGATGCCAAGTAAGGAAATGGTATTCTACATCAAAACATCGTGTGGTGCATCATATTTAATCTGAAAGGGATGTCCTTCCTGAAATGGGTGGATATCAGAAAGGTAAAGTACAGGAGGAGCAGAAGTGGTGGTAGGGGTGGGATGAGGGGTGGTCGGTAAACAAGAGACATCCAAAAGGAATGAAGTCTCAGTGATGTGCTGTTGATCACTCAGAACTCATGTATAAGTTATTTTCCAGGTACCTCTGTCCTGACAGGAAATATTGTACAAAATCAAGGCAGGAGGACCTAGAAAGTAATGTTCTGGAGGTGCCCTCAATTCTTGTGTCCTTTCTAGAGAAGTGGAAACTGCTGGCGCCCACTGTACTTGAGTGATGTTTAATGAATAGAACACTGGCTTGTCCTGTACGGAACAGAAACTCAGGATGACCAGATCCTTTCCTTCTGGGAAAGATGGGGGTATTTCTTGATAACGATATACCCCATCTGTGGAGTTAGCCCAGCCAATTGTGCATATTGGGATGATAGTTCCTGTAATGAGACTTGGGTAGAAGAGAGCAGATACAAGAACAACAGGAAACCGAGACGTAATAAAAGCTAACTTGTTTCACTCTACTAGGGAGTAAACTAGTGCTCCCCACTTATACTATGCAACAACAGAAATAATGTTTACTACTTATTTGCATAACTATTAGACACATGTCCATTATATAGGACACATCAGCTATACAGCAGAAGTAAATAGTTACCATCCTCAAGCGACTTTTGTTTAGAAAGCAGCTGTCCGTGCTGTCTTCAGAAAGCAGCTGTCCGTGCTGTCTTCAGGTGGTATCTGAAAACAAAGACTGATAAAACAAGTATTACCCATATGGTTTCAACTGGGTGATGTGTTTCCAATACTGCTGGTTGTCGGGCATTAGGATTTGGTATAGGCTTGGGCCTAAGGTACCAGTAACTAAGTATGGTCCTTCCCACTTTGCAGTTCCAAAGGGGAGGTTTGGTCTAAGTCTCAGAATCATCACTTTACTCCCAACCTTGAGGGGCCTTAAATCAGAACCTTTTGCATGTACCTCCTGCAAATAATCTCTAGCTTTTTCTGTGTTAGCTAGCACAGTGGTCTGAATTTTTTTTAGATGTTCTTGTAGGGATTTCATCCACTCATTGATGAGAATTACGGTCTGGTCCTCTGGAAGAAAAGGATGCAGCATATTTTCCCACCGTTGCATTGGCCTTCCCATTAAGACTTCATAGGGTGCGAAACCTGTGGATTTACAGACATTAGCTCTGATACGCATAAGGACTAAAGGGAGCACCAGATCCCATTTTTCCCGGTCAGATTAAGTATAGGGCTGAGGTGGGCCTTAATTGTTTGATTCATTCTTTCTACCTGCCCTGCTGCCTGTGGATGGTACGGAATGTGGAGTTGTTGTTCTATGCCTAGAAAATCAAACAATTCCTTGATGAGCTGAGAAACAAATGCAGGACCATTATCAGAATCAATAGTCTTGGGAATGCCCCAGCGTGTAAAAAATTGCATAGTTAGGATTTCTGCAGTGGTTCGAGCAGTTTGATCTGGGACAGGGAATGCTTCTCAAAGGGACCCAGGATATCAATGCTTGACCCAATACAAGCATTGTGGAACCTTTGTCTTTTGGGGATACTGCTAGGTACGTATGACCTAGATTGGCCACTGTTGGAAACAGGATACTGGGCTTGATGGACCTTGGTCTGACCCAGTATGGCATATCTTTTATGTTCTTACCCAATGAGAAAAGGAATCAACAGTGAGTGAAAATCTATTTTTCCTAGCTGTTAATGGGAGGGGGCCCACATGATCTATTTGCAATCTCTCAAATGGGCCACGAGGAGGTGCTCTCATTAACTGTCCCCTTCTCTTTTTAGGTTGCCCCCCAAATGAAGCACAGATTACACAGGAGGAAACATGATCCTGTATATCATGTTTCATTTCTGGCCACCATATCAACCTATTGAGGATAGTCTGCATTTCTTCTGCTTTAGGGTGTCCCATAGGACCTGCACCATGAACCCAATGCATCCATTCTTTACCTCGAGCTCTAGGGATAGCTATAACCAAGCCTTCCTCTCTTTTTGCACATAGAATGTCTTTCTCTATAGCGAGTGTGAGAAAGGGTGTGTGCTGATATAGGTTATCTGGGGCGTCCTGCACAAGCTTCCTCAAATTGGAAAGTTCAGGGTCCTTTGTCTGCAGTGCTACGAAGTAATCTGGTGGTATTATCTAATCATAATCTGTGGAACGTGTAGCAATAGCAACCATGCGTGTCTGCTCATACCAGGGCCATATGAGTCCTACATGGCATGCTTCCTTGGCTAGTGAGTCTGCTAATGTGTTTCCTTTCACTAAAGGGCCTTTCTTCCTATGTGCCTTTACTTTAACTAAATGTACTCTCTGAAACTTCTCACTCAGTTCTTGTGCCATAGTCCACAGTGATGAATTTTTCACCGTGGACCCATCCGTAGATTTAAATTTATTTGCCAGCCACCAGGGTAACAGGGCAATGGCACTTTTAAAGACATAATCAGAATCTAAAATGATTTGCACCTCTGGGTGTGAATCCTGATATTGTTGTATACAAGCTACAAAAGCAGCCAGCTCACAGTACTGTGCTGACGCTGACCCACAGGAATACTGTCTCTGCAGTACCACTTGGTTATTTGGGTCCAATTGTACAATTTCAAAACCTGCTAGTCGCCTGCCTCTTTCACATTGGCTACTACCATCAATATATACTGTAGGAAGAAAAGGTGAAATTTTGTCTAGTCCCAGTTCCCTAAAGATCATGTGATTGGGGGCACTGGGTGAGGACTGATAGTCATGAGGTTGCCCCTCCAGCAAACTTCCAGCCACTTGCATGTTAAGTTCTTTCAACAATTCAAACTTTACATTCTGTGCTTGCAACATGAGTCCCACTGGACTAGTCTCTCAGTCCTAATCTTGCTACATGCTAACTTTCCCTCTGCAATGAATTTGAGGGGGGTGTGATGGCTGCATATGTATGTGGTTTGAGCACCAATGATGTATGTAAATTTCTGCATAGCAGCATAGGAAGCCAGTACATGTTTTTCACAGTTTCCCATTTTGAGTTCAGGAGAAGTGAGAACTCTGGAACAGAAGGCAATAGGGCGATCTACTCCTCCTAGGCGTTGTGTTAGAGCTGCACCTATACTGTTCTCTCCAAGTACAGGGTACAGGAAAAAATGTTGTGTGTGATCTGGGTGTGCAAGAACAGGAGCAGAAGTCAGAATGTGCTTTAGTTACAGCTTCTGTATGTTCTTCCTCCCAAACATAACTTTTACTTTTTAGCAGGGCATAAAGTGGAGCTGCCACTTCAGCATAATTGTGCATGAAGTCACGACAGAAACCAGTGAGCCCTAGAAATGACTGGAGTGATTTTCTGATCTGTAGGAAGTGGACGTTTTTGTATCAGCTCTATCCTCTGAGAATCTACAGATTTACCATCCTGGCCAATAGTAACCCCTAAAAAGGAAACCTGTGATTTGCACAGTTGAGCCTTGGCAGGATTAACTTTAAGACCAGCTTGTAAGAGGGCTTTTAAAACTTCTCTTACATGATTCCAGTGTACAGCTTCATTCTCAGACTGAATCAGAATGTCATCTACATACTGAATTATATTATCTCTGCAAGACAATAGTGACAGGGCTTCCTGCATGTATTTATGAAATATTGAGGGGGAATCCTTATAGCCCTGTGGAAGCACAGTCCATGCATTTTGTTTATTCAGCCACTGAAAGGCTGTTTTGTACTGGCATTCAAGGGCCAGGGGCAGACTCCAAAACCCATTGGATATGTCTAAAACAGAGAAAAATTTACATTTGGGGTCAGTTTAGAGATCATTTCAGGGTATGAGGCTACCACGGGCACTACAGATTTTGAAACTTGATTCAGGGCACGGAAGTCCATAGTGAGCCTGAAGGAACCCCCCCCAGGTTTAACTGTCTGCCAGACTGGTGAATTGCATGTGGAAGAAATAGGTCTAATCAGACCCCTCTCCTCCAGTATCTTATTTATTTAACAGTTTTTATATACCGCGCTATTCATCATCAGTGCAGTTTACATTTTAACAACCTTGTACTTAAGTATAAAACACATGCCAAGTTTACAGCTAACAGGAAGTGGAACAGGAATAACTGGGGTTAAAGATAGTATAACAACAAATATTCACAACTATTTACAGTAAATTAGCATAGGCTTTGAGTTTCATAGGTTAGAAATGCACTAGATTTGGTCGGGGGCAAGGAATGTAGTTTTGGGAATTTATTTGACTAACCATATTCATTAGTTTGGGTTGGAAGGGGCGAAGGTGGGGAGGTAATACCTTGGGAGAAGTGTTGGGTGAAGAGGTGTGTTTTTAGAGCTTTTCTGAATTGGAACAGGTCTTTTTGTGATCTGATGTTGGATGGTAACATGTTCCAACATCTGGGGGCGAAGGATGAGAAAGCTCTCATGGTAGTCGTCTGCGTGACTTTTGCTGGGTCTTTTGGGACCATGAGTGTGTTTTCTGTTGCCGATCTTCTAGCTCTGATGTTTTGAGGGTGGTGAAGGATGTCAGATAGTGAGGATGGAGAGATTTGATGGAACGCTTTGAAGGTCAAGAGAAGGGTTTTGTATAAGATCCTGCATGTTATTGGGAGCGAATGAAGTTCAAACAGAATGGGAGTAATATGTTGACTCCTAGGAGCTCCATATAGCACTCTCGCTGCTGTATTCATGGCCAACTGTAGTGGGTTCAGTGTGCTCTTAGGAAGGCCATGGAGAACAATGTTAGCGTAGTCGAAGTGCGGGGTGACTAACGCTTGAAAGGTTGTGCGGAAGTCATTTGGTTCAAGCATGGGTCTGAGAAGTCGTAGTGTCCTGATCTTATGGTAGATGGTCTTTACTGTATTCTTTATGTGATCTTTGAATTCCAGCCGCTGATCGAGATTGACACCTAGCTAACGTATCGTGGATTTGACCGGTAGATCGGCATCTCTTGTTCTTAACGTTGGTGGAGGAGAGAAGTCTTTATTCCTTGTGATAATCAAGACCTCCGTTTTTTTAAAGTTGACTCTGAGATTTTGTGTGAGCAGCCAATCTGAGATATTATTGAAGCAGGTGGTTAGAGGTGTGTAGTCGGGATTTATAACGTTAACTGGTGTGAATAGGAGCACATCATCAGCATAAATGAGGCAGGAGATTCTGAATGAGCGGGTGATGTTGCAGATTGGTTGCATGTAGATATTGAATAGCAAGGCAGAGAGGGAGGAACCCTGTGGTACTCCTTGCTTCTGTCGGAAAGGCTGGGACGTAGTGTTACCAATCCTGACCTTTTGCCAGCGATCCTCCAAATAAGATTTGCACCAGTTCCAGGCTGTTCCTTGTATCCCTTTTTCGTGGAGCCGGGCTAGCAGTTGATCATGGTCGACGGAGTCAAAAGCTGCAGCTATGTCTAGGAATACCAATGCAACTCCATTTCTTATGTTGTCTGTTGTAGTAATGAGCATGTTCATTAAAGAGGCTAGAAGAGTTTCGACTCCGTGCGCTTCTCTGAATCCATGTTGGTTTGGGTCTAGTGGTGCTTCGGAGTCAATGTGTTGTTGAATCTGCCTCAGAGTAATCTTTTCTAGGATCTTGGCTAATAGGGGAATACTTGAAATTGGACGGTAAGAGTCTTCCTTCTTCGGATCAAGTTTATTATTTTTCAGTAAGGGATGAATGGAGGTCTGTTTGAGGGCAGTTGGGAATGTCCCTGTGCTGAGTGACTGGTTCGCTATGGCTGCTATGTATGGGCTAAGTTCTGCTCTCATTGCTTTGATCCAATGAGCTGGGCATGGGTCATTAGGGGCGGTGGTGGCATTGATGGAAGTTATAATTTCTTCAATTGTTTTCGGGGATGGAGTTGAAAATTTATCAAGTATAAACTGAACATTGGGAGGTTGTGTGGTTTCACTTGATGTTGCTGTTGTGATTTTGATCATCTTAGATTGAATGTAGTCAGCATATAGTTGAGGTTGTACATGTTCATGCTGTGGTGGAGTAGGTTCTCCAGTTAGGGATTTTACTAATTGGAAGAGATCTCTTGGTTTGTTAAGGGACCGGTTAAGGAGTTTTGCATGGTATTTATTTATTTATTATTTATTTATTTAATTCACATTTATATACCGCATCTTCCAAAGTTCAGTTGCGGTTTACAGGTAACAATAATTTACAAATCAAGTTTGTTTTACATGGAACAATGAAATATAACAGAACTTATTTACAAGGAATATCATATGAAATATAGAACAAATAATGTGGTATAATACCGAACAGTCCCAGGTTAGCTGTCCCAGGTTAGCTGACGATGGGATCTCAAATGAGCTAAATAAGTGGTTTGGTCATCAGGATTCAGAGAGTATCTCCATTTCCTCTCTAGTTTCCTCAATTGATGTAAGGAGGCTCGTAGCTTGGCAGAGAATCATGGCGCATTCTGTTGGGTCTGGGAGAGTTGATAGAGGCTTGATTGTCTGTGATGAGAGGCTGGGCGGATAATCCTATGGCACTGTTCCAGTTCAATACAGTTTCATTGATGTTGTCATGTGTTTGAGAGAGTTTTGGGATGGTCTGGGAAATGATTGCGTCTCTGAATGGTTTGAACCGAGAGGGTTTAGGGAGTGAATTGAGATATGATGGTTTGATTGGAGATTCCTCAGTTGGTATGCAGAATGTTATAAGATTATGATCGCGCCAGGGGACAGGGGTTGTTGAGAGCTCAAGTTGGTTTAGTGAGGAAGCAGATGAAGGTGGTGCGAAGATGAGATCAAGGAGGTTTCCTTGTTTGAGTAGGGTTTTTTACGATTTGTCTATAATGTAGGTTGTCCATGGCGTCGAGGAAGGAGTTTGATACTGATGGCATTGTGGATGCCAAATTGAAATCTCCTAGGAGCCAATTGGGTTTGTCAGGGTCTTTAGGGTTAATGGCAAGATCAATTATGTTTGAGAAGTCATCAGCTGGAGCGTTTGGGGCTCTGTAGATAAGATTTATGGTATTGGCTTTGTTAGAGATGGACAATGTGTTTGTGGTTTGTGACCTTGGTGGAGGTGGTGTGGTATTTTAATTCAGTTCTTGCTATTATGCAGACTCCGCCACCTTTTCTGTTTTCCCTGTTGCTGGTGTAAATTGAGTAGTTCTCCAGGACCAAGCAGGAAGTCAGTCCTCACTTATGGGTGACGTCGGCGCCGACGGAGCCCTCGCGGAGCAATTTTCCCCAGCTTTCGAAGAAAGCCTTTGGGAATTGCAGCACGCATGCTCGGTCCCCTTCCCGCCCAAGGGTGCCATCTTGCTCAGTCTTCTTTTTTCCACGGAGCCCTACAGACGTAGTTTGTGATCGCCGCTGAAAAAGTTGATTTTCTTTGTTTTGTTTTCTCGGTTCGACGCCGTGTCCCTTTCCCGCCCGGCCTCGATACTCCGATATCGAGTCCGGTCACTATTTTTTGGTTTTTGTCCTTTGTGACTGGCGTTCCCACCACTTTTTTCTTTTTCTCTGGCAGCACGGTCTTTTGACCTCTCAGGGGCCCTTTTTCCCCCGATGGCTGCCAGCGGGTTTAAGAAGTGTGATCGGTGTATGAGACTTATGTCTCTTACCGACACACACGACTGCTGCCTCCATTGCCTCGGACCCAATCATGACTCGATTTATGGTCCGTGCAACAAAATGTCCTCGAAGGCGTTGAGTCGGGCCCGGACCTCGTCAGAGGCTTCGACGTCTCGTGACTCCGGCCCCGAGCATTGTCTGAGTTCCTCTGAACGGGGGTCTCCCACTCGGGAACATCGTCTGAAGAAGAAACCCGCGAGGGTGGCGTCGGAGGACGCTCCTGGTCCCTCGAGGGCCAGGTTGCATAGCCCCGTCAGCCGCCCTGGGTCCTCGGAGGCGGAGAGGCCTTCGAAGCATCCTCGTCTCGAAGTGGAGTCTCCTGGACACGTGAGTACTGTAGTCCTCGTGGACTCACCTCCGAAGAAGCCGACGTCGGGCCCGCCGCCGTCGGGGCCCGAGTCGGGGACTGCTGGGTCTTCTGAGCTGGACTCAGATTGACGGCCTTGGAGAGCAGTTTCGCTGCCTTCATGGACCAGCAGCGGGCATTGATGGCTGGCCTCGCCGGTGCATCTGCCCCGACCACCGGGACGTCGACGTCCAAGTCGACCCCGGAGGCCGAGCTGATCATCGAGTCCATACGAGCTCGAGTCGATCCTCGGCCACAGTCTCCCTCGGCCTCCCGTTCAGGACCGAGGTCGTTGACGCCGGCCTCGGCGTCGGGGCGGAGGTCCTCGGCACTCGCCCGCACGGAGACACTCGATTCCTCCACGGAGGAGTCGGGCTGGGACACGGAGGAGGACGAGTCACCCGGTTCTTTTCAAACTCGGTGCGTCCCCTCCGACTCGCCTGAGTCGGAGCCTCGGAGGCGATCCCCCCCGGAGGATGCCCGGTTCTCCGATTTCGTGAGGGATATGGCCAAGGCTTTGGCCTTCCCTGCGGATCCGGAGGAGGAGTCTCGAGCCGAAGAGCTCGAGGCCCTCCAGTATGACTCTCCCCCGAAGGAGGCCTTTACTGTACCGGTTCCTCCGATGCTGGAAAGACTTCTCTTCCGCATGTGGGAGAGCCCGGCTTCGATGCCGGTGTTAAGCAAGCGGGTCGATTCCATGTATCGAGTCCACAAGAGCCCCGGGTTCCAAAAGGCACAACTACCGCACCATTCCATGGTGGTGGAATCGGCCATGCATCGACTCAAGAGTCAAAAGATGCACTCCTCGGTGCCTCCGGGTAAAGAGGCCTGGAACCTGGATGCCCTCGATAGGAAGTGCTTCCAGGGCTCTATGCTTGCTTGTCGAGTCCAGACATACCAGCTCTATATGGGCATGTATCTCCGAGACCTGGCGAAAGAAATTGCCGGGTTCTCTGCTGGTCTCTCCGAGGAACCTTTGCAGAGGTTCCAGGCCTTGTCCACTGGTATTCGAGAGTGCTCGAAGTTTATTTCTCGAGCAGCCTAAGATGGCTTCGAAGCATCGGCTCGAGTAGCGGGAGATGGCATCGGTGCTCGACGTCAGGCTTGGCTTCAGTCATCCAAACTCGAGCCATGGGTGCAGGACAAGTTGGTCGATGTCCCCTGCAGAGGTGAAAACCTCTTTGGCAAGCCCATGGCTGAAAAGGCTGCGGAACTCGAGTCTGAGACTCTAACCAGGACTCGCCTATCCAGAAAGACTTCTGCCCCTTCACAGAAGAGGAAGGGTTCGGGGAAAAAGCCCTTTTACCCGAGGAAGGTGTCTGCCTATAAACAACACCACCCGCAATATCAAGCCTCCGCAGCTCCCCATCAGGGTTAGCAGGCTAAGGGACAGGGTAATGGGTCCCGTAGGCAGAAGGCCCCCAAGCCCACTACACAGGCCCCTGCTCAGCAGGGTGGGGGGTTTTGACTACGTCAGCATAGCCTCTCCCCCTCCGCTGCCTTTGCTCAGCACGGGGGGCCGGCTGGCCCACTTTGCCCACAGGTGGTCAGCCATAACATCCGATTCCTGGGTGCTTCAGGTGGTTCAAAAGGGCTACCTCTTACATTTTCACCAGGTACCTCCCTCCTACTTTCCAGGGGAGCCTCCAAGACCCCCTCTGCACAGGAGTTGGAAAGTCTTCTTCAACAAAAGGCTGTGGAACCGGTGCCCCACCACCTGAGGGGTCACAGCTTTTATTCCAGGTACTTTCTGATACCAAAAAGAACAGGAGGCCTCAGACCCATCCTGGACTTACGCAACCTCAACAAGTTCCTGCAGAGGGAAAAGTTCAAGATGCTTACCCTTGGAATCCTGCTGCCCTACCTCCAGCAGGGAGATTGGCTATGCTCCTTGGATCTAAAGGATGCTTATACTCACATCCTTATTCATCCGGACCACCGGCAATATCTAAGATTTGTGGTGGCAGGGAATCATTATCAGTACAGAGTACTGCCCTTTGGCCTCTCCTCCGCTCCCAGGGTGTTCACGAAATGCCTGGGAGTGGTAGCCGCCTTCCTGAGGCTTCAAGGCCTCTTCGTCTTCCCCTACCTGGACGACTGGCTCATCCGGGCACAGTCTTCCCTAGAAGTTACTCAGGCCACTCAACGCACAGCGGCTCTGCTTCAGCACTTGGGCTTCGTCATAAACTTCGAAAGGTCCACTTTGCTCCCCTCTCAAGATCTCGAATTCATAGGGGCCCGGTTGGACACTCTGCAGGCTCGTGCCTTCTTGCCTCTGGAGCGGGCAAACCGGCTCATAGCTCTGGCCGGCAAGTTCCACAGCACATCTCCGGTCTCAGCCAGACAATTCCTGCAACTGCTCGGTCATATGGCCTCCACGGTCCATGTCACTCCGAATGCCCGTCTACATATGAGGCCTGCTCAGTGGAGCCTTCGCACTCAATGGCATCAAGCCACAGGGAGCCTGGCGGACTCTAAACAGATCTCCGACCGCCTGGTCTCCTCTCTGCAATGGTGGCTTCACCTGCCCAATCTGGTTCTCGGCATGACTTTTCAGTCTCCTCTACCTTCCCAGGTGCTAACGACAGATGCTTCTCTCCTGGGATGGGGAGCGCATTGCCAGGGGTCATGTACTCAGGGTCTTTGGACCCCTTGGGAGGCTGCTCAGCAAATAAACTTCCTGGAGCTCCGGGCGATCCGCCTAGCTCTGCGGACCTTCTCTCACCTCACTTCTCGTCAGTCCGTACTGGTCCAGACGGACAATCAGGTTGCCATGTTCTACGTGAACAAACAGGGGGGCACGGGCTCCCTCCTTCTGTGTCAGGAGGCTCAGAGACTGTGCTCTTGGGCAGTCGACCACGACATCCTCCTCAAAGCTGTTTACCTGCCCGGGCAGGAAAATTGCCTGGCCGACAAACTGAGCAGGATTCTGCAGCCACACGAATGGAGGTTAAACCCCGTAGTTCAGAAGATCTTCCGCCGGTGGGGCCTCCCCACCATGGATCTCTTTGCCAGTCCTCTGAACCGGCACCTTCCCAGGTTCTGCTCACGGCACCCGCATCCTCTCAGAGTAGCGCCGGATGCTTTCCTCATCTCGTGGTCCACGGGCCTACTGTATGCCTTTCCTCCCACGCCACTTGTGTCCCGGACACTATTCAAAGTTGTCCAGGACAGGGCCTCAGTGATTCTGGTAGCGTCCAGGTGGCCGAGACAACCCTGGTTCCCGCCACTCCTACAACTGGTGGTGGATACCCCTCTTCCTCTGGGGTTTCAGCCCGATCTCCTGACCCAGGATCAGGGGACTCTCCTGCACCCCAACCTGCGGGCCCTTCATCTGATGGCCTGGCTGCTGAAAGGGTAGTCCTAGCTCCGCTCCTACTACCTCCGGAGGTGGAAGCTGTCGTCCTAGCGTCTCGGCGGCCTTCCACACGGACGTCTTACGCCCTTAAATGGCATCGCTTCTCTGTCTGGTGTTCTCAGTGGTCTGAGGACCCCTTCTCCTGCTTAGTATCGGTGGTACTGCAATACTTGCTTCACCTTTCCGATCTAGGCCTCAAATCCAACTCTGTCAGAGTCCACCTCAGTGCTCTCTCTGCACATCATTCACCGGTGGAGGGCCAGCCTCTTTCCTCGCACCCCTTGGTGGCGCGTTTTCTCAGAGGCCTCCTTCTGCTTAAGCCTCCTTTGCGCCCTCCAGCCCCTGACTGGGATCTCAATGTGGTCTTGCAAAGGCTTACCTGTCCGCCTTTTGAATCCATGGCTACCTGCCCTCTTCGTTTCCTTTCCTGGAAAACTCTATTCTTGGTAGCCCTTACCTCCGCTAGGCGCGTTAGTGAACTACAGGCCCTAGTATCGGAGCCCCCATACACTAGGTTCTACAAGAATAGGGTAGTCTTACGGACTCACCCTAAGTTTCTTCCAAAGGTGGTTTCTCCTTTTCATATCAATCAAGAAGTGGTTCTTCCGACCTTCTTTCCCAGGCCGCATACCAGCCGAGCTGAAACAGTTCTGCATACCCTGGACTGTAGAAGGGCCTTATCCTTCTACCTTGACCGTACGCGAGAGCATAGAAAAGCTGTCCAGCTTTTCGTATCTTTTGACCCCAATCGATTGGGAGTACCTGTCTCCAAGCGTACTTTGTCCATCTGGGTAGCTGACTGTATCACCTGGGCTTATGGGGCAGCCGGCCTCTCCTTAGAGAGTCGAGTCACGGCCCACCGTGTTAGGGCGAAGGCTGCGTCAGTGGCTCATCTCCGCTCTGTTCCTTTGGCAGACATCTGCTGGGCCGTTACTTGGTCTTCAAGCCAGACCTTTGCGGCTCATTACTGCCTGGAGAGGGAGTCCCGCAGGGACAGTGCTTTCGGACAGGCAGTCCTCCACAATCTCTTTGAGGTTTAGGCAACTCCTACCCTCCGGCCCTGGTGTTGGGCTACCGGCCAGATTCGTATTCAGAGAAGATTCTTTCCTTCTGTACTGTTGAGCTAGAGGGAGCTCATTTTTCGGCTTGAGGTCTCCGGTAGCCTTAAGCTCGGGAGTCCCATAAGTGAGGACTGACTTCCTGCTTGGTCCTGGAGAAAGAGTAGTTACTCACCTGTAACAGGTGTTCTCCAGGAGCAGCAGGAATCAGTCCTCACTACCCTCCCTCCTGCCCTTGGAGTTGCAATCATTCGTATTGCATATTTTTGCTAACTTTTTGCTGTCTTTCCGCTATGTCATCAGACTGAGCAAGATGGCACCCTTGGGCGGGAAGGGGACCGCACATGCGCGCTGCAATTCCCAAAGGCTTTCTTCGAAAGCTGGGGAAAATTGCTCCGCGAGGGCTCCGTCGGCGCCGACGTCACCCATAAGTGAGGACTGATTCCTGCTGCTCCTGGAGAACACCTGTTACAGGTGAGTAACTACTCTTTAGGTGGGGTAAGTTGGTTCATCAGAACATTATCAGTATCGGAGAGCCAGGTTTCTGTGACTAGAAGGATATCTAATTTAAGGTTTGCTATAAGATCAGTGATGATGGGCCATTTGTTGCAGGCTGAGCGTGCATTAATAAGGGCACACTTGAGGTCTTGTAAAGTGGTTTTTAGATTAGATCTTTTGTTGTTTGTTGCTTCAAGAGGTACATAGAGAAGATAGGTTTGTCTATTGTTATGTGTATTTTGTGGGTAGTGGTGTTGCTTTTGGTGGGGTTTCCTATTTCTGTAATGGTGTATAGGAATAGGGTTGAGGTCAGTTGTTAGAGCGAAAGAGGCATGTAAGATGCCAGATAGTATGGAGAGGAGAATTAGGGCGGGCGTAAAGGTGGCCATGATGTGCACTAATAAGGTTTTCAGAAACCTATAGGTCAGGTGGAATAGAGCGGGATCAGTGGGCAAATATTTTGCAACAGCTATATAAGATACACAAGTATATTATGTTCCAGTGTACTGTTTTGAGCAGTTATATAAGAAACTTCAGTAAGCTGCTTCAGCATATAAACATCTGTATAAGATACTTCAGTAAAATATATATTGTAACAGCTACATAAATACTTCAGTATATTTCAGGTAGACAGCTAGATTAGATTGTTGCACTGTATCTACTTTGTAACAGTAGGTAGATACTTAGTAGCTGTTAATTTGTAAGAGATACTTAGAAGCATGCAGTTGGATAGAGCTAATGATATATTGTGTGGCTTAGAGTATAGTAACGTGGTTGTGATAACTACTGCAAATTATATATCATAATGATTGAACATAGCTCATGGAATACGTTAAGACATCGTAACTAGGACATAGGTTGTTAGCAGTTGTGTGGTTAATATGGAGTGGGTCAGTACTTAGTCTATGATTTTGTTGCTTGTTGCTTGTTCTCAGGGACGTTCTGTAGTTGCTGCTTAGGTGTGGCTTCAGTGCTTGTATGTAGCCTCTGGCTGGTTCCACGCCAAAGGGCCCTCTGGCGAGGCCCTGAGGTGCGGGCCCACCTGCTGGCGGTTTCGTTTAAGGAGCTGCTGCCCCTCCTCCCACAGCCCCGATTGGGCTGGAGTCGGCAGATGAAAGTGCCCTTCTCGGGAAGCTTGTGATGGCTGCCTTCCCGCCGCAGGCGGTTTCGTTTAAGGAGCTGCTGCCCCTCCTCCCACAGCCCCGATTGGGCTGGAGTCGGCAGATGGAAGTGCCCCTCTCGGGAAGCTTGTGATGGCTGCCTTCCCGCCGCTGGCGGTTTTGTTTAAGGAGCTGCTGCCCCTCCTCCCACAGCCCCGATTGGGCTGGAGTCGGCAGATGGAAGTGCCCCCCTCGGGAAGCTTGTGATGGCTGCCTTCCCGCCGCTGGCGGTTTCGTTTAAGGAGCTGCTGCCCCTCCTCCCACAGCCCCGATTGGGCTGGAGTCAGCAGATGGAAGTGCCCCTTCACAATTTTAGTCACTGGTTCTATAGCCTGATGAGGTACTGGGTATTGTCTCTGTGGTGGAGGATCCTCGCCTTCCAACAGTATTTCTGTGTGCATTTTCCCACAATCTAACTTGTCTTGTGCCCAGACTGGAATATCAGCCATCTCTGAGGGAATTACATACAGATCATACTGCTGAGCTGCATTGGTGCACTGAGTTGCTAACTGCATGGGAATGACTTCATGCACTAAAGTTTTAGAAGCACTTGAAGTTCCTGAATACTGCCACAATTTAAGATTAGCCATATCCACCACCAAATGTAACTGGTTGAGAATGTCAATTCCAATTATTTCTTTTGGTGTGTTCACTATAGTGGAGGCAGAGGTTTCCAACATTTCCTTGTTTTGTTCACTGTGCACAGGGATACCCCATTTAACTGGGATAGCCACACATTTGGAATCTGTGTCATTAATTCCTTGAATTTCATAACTTTCCATATTTTTCTGATCTGCAGTGGGAGAAGCTCTGTTTGTAAAACTAATTCCAGCCCCTGTGTCAATCAAAGCTAGTTGATCCTGACCCCCTATTCTGCTGATAACATTGGGGCATCCACAAGAGTCCAGTATCAAGGATGTTACAAGCCTTAAACTGTATTCTGGGCCTGTATCTGTTTCATCATCCAGAGGCTCTGGAATCGAGTCCTGCTGAGAGAACGGAGGCAGGCTGGGCTATGAAGGCTTGAGACATTTTGATATCTGAACCCAGGAGGTCAGGACACCCCTATGCACTAGCCTTGTGTTTGTCCTGAGCTGCTCGTATGTCCTGTTTTAATTTATCTATTTCTACCTGCAGTATGTGTTTGTCCTGTTCCCATTTAATTTTCTCCTTTTCTAATCCATCTCTCTGTGCTTTGAGCTCCTGAAAGGTAATGTACCCTGAGGAATTCCTAAAAGTACCTCTGCTTTGTCCTCTCCAAGGTGTCTGTCCTCTGTATCCTTTGTGTTTTTTGTATATTGGGAGGATCCCTCAGCTTGCCACTTCCGTGCTTCTGATACTGTTATGACCTGCAAGGGCTGGGTCTTCCAAACAGACCCAATTCTGAGCATTAAAGTATCAAAAGGGGTTGCTTTAGGGTCTTCAGAAAATAACAGAAGGTGTTTTGTAATCTCAGGGGATAGCAATTCTAATAAAAATGCCTTATACGTGCTCTCCCCAGAATTTTCTGCATTGGGCCAGGACTCCTTCTCATTAAGAACTGCTTTTAAAATCCAGGCTCTATATGCAAACTGTTCCAGTTTATCATTTGTAGAGGTGAAATAATTTTAAATACTTGCATTGGGGAACAGTGAAATAGTTTCTCAATGCCCCTTTTAACCAACTGGTATGGGTGAGTGAGAGAGCCAACTTTATAATAGTGTGGCCCCAGAGCCAGATGCATAAGTCTATCAAAGTCTGATTGTTTTCTTCTGTATTTCCCTAGACCCCAGTGAATCAGAATATCAGTGGCCCATTTGCACCATTCATTAACATTAAAAGGCATAGGGCCCGCTTTCTCAACTATCCTTTCCATGTCCCTATCTTTTAAATTGTCCTGCAGCATCACTTTAACTGGTGCTCTGAGTCATCTGAATTATCCTCCTGACACAGGTCCTGGTTATTGCTCTGTTCTGGCTGAGATAAACTATTAGGATTTTCTTCCTCTGTGCTGTCTGATTCATTTTTATTTTTTCCATTCCTAAGCTCAGCTATAGATACTTCTGCATCTTTTTTGTTTATAGGGTGTGTCATAGGCAGGGGGGGGGGGCTGAGGGTGAAATAGTGCAGAGCTTATATTTCTTTTGTCTTTCAGAGGCCAGTTCATCCTTAACGTGCTTCAATTCAAGTTTAAGTGCTTCTAATTGCTCACTAACATTTATAAAGGAATTTGTGGCTTGTATCACCTGAGCCCTTTGCATAGAAATGCAAATTTGTGCCTCCTCAAAGTCTTTGGTTAATTGTGTACAATGAGAAGTCAGTTCAGTATTGTCCTGTTTCATGCTAATGAGCCCCCTGCACATGCCTTGGATAAAAAGGCATTTTCTTTTATTTGTTTTCTTTTTGAATTCTTGATAATGGTTTAACATTTGCCTTTGAATATTATACCATGATGCCTCAGGGAATTTCCTTTCAAAGGGACCACCTTTTCTCTTACAGTATGTCATTACTATTTCTTTAAGTTCTTTAAAATCAAAGACTTCCATATTTGAGACTGCAGAAAGACTGTAGTTGGTACAGGGGCCTAGCTTATTATGTTTTTATTTGGTTTTGTGCGACTATCTCAAATGTGCAACCTTGGAAGGAGGAATGCTCACTTTTATGAAGAAGTGAGACTTAGAATTATAGTTGGAATGGCATAAATTTTATGGGTGTTCAGGAAAGAGTACTGGCATAAAGACCACGCCTTAAAATTATACCTGAATAAAAAGTGCTTACCACCTTTCAACAGGGTGGAAGTTTAGGATGAAATTATAGTAAGAAGGGTGTTAGGAGATTAACAGAATTGTCAGTTACTGTATCGATTGCAGCAAACTTTAAGCCTGCTCTCACCAAGATACCTACTGACAGGAGACTGAGAAATAAAAGGCAAAGGGACAGGAGGTAATGGTGTTATCAGGAAAGATGTATATTGTATTCAATGAGGGACTGTTTACCTGTGTACCACTTCCAAACTAAAGCTGGACTATCTCTCTGTCTTTTCTTAGCAGCTCAAATACTAGAGAAAAATCTGTGCCTTGTAACAAACCATAACAAGCCTCTACCTACAAATAAGAAAATTGCAAGCCACTCTATGTAATGTCCCTAGGTGTAGGTAATATTAAAATTCAGGGTTATTACAGAGCCTTTTGACAATAAAAAAAACTCGCTTTGTCTAACCCACAAAACAAAGGTATCACTGGAACTTTTCACTAAATAGTGTCACTCTGCCTGTCTACAGAGTCTTTTCACTCACGTGTCATCCAGCTTGTAACCAAAATTGTCAATTGTACATGGTCACAAGGGCTTTTGATTTTCCTGTCGCACCCTGTCTGAAATCCACTTTAATGTATCAAACAAAATTATTACTTACCCAACTGGAGATCTGCTGTGAAGTCTGAGACGGCCCCCATAAATGTAATCTTCTGGATCTACTTTTGGTTACGCTCCATTTGGTCCAGGGTTCATTTCACAGAGACAGTAGGGTATGCAGCACAAATAAGACAACCAAAACTGGTGTGGCTTGGAGAAAGTTTTATATAGAAATAGGCCTATTACATAGGTACAGAACAAGAGTTATATAGTTGTTACAGAGCTGCTTCAGTGTGCCTCAATGAATCTGTGTGTGTGTGTGCATGTGTGAAGTGTAAGAGAGAATAGGAAGAGAGAGAGAAGGGTGGGGGGAAGTGTGTGTCAGAGTCTCATAGTAAGAAGAATATATATATATAGAGAGAGAAGTGGGTGTCAGAGCCTCATGTCCGATGAATAAGAAAGGATACACAGAAAGGAAGAGACGAAATCAGGAATGGATGGTAAACGGATGTTTATTCATGAACCCCAACGCGTTTCGGTGCATACGCCTTCTTCAGGGGTGCACACAGCTTAAAAACATAAATACATTCAAATAAATATGCATATAAAATAGACTGAATTAAAAATAAAAACACAGTTGCCACACACTCAAACAATGCTACACAGCAGTTTTTAGAAAAATGTTTAGTTCTCCAGGACCAAGCAGGAAGTCAGTCCTCACTTATGGGTGACGTCGGCGCCGACGGAGCCCTCGCGGAGCAATTTTCCCCAGCTTTCAAAGAAAGCCTTTGGGAATTGCAGCGCGCATGCGCGGTCGTCTTCCCGCCCGAGGGTGCCATCTTAGCCAGTCTTTTTTTCCGCGGAGCCCTACAGACGTCCCCGTCTTGTCCCCGCGAAAAAGTTGATTTTCTTCTTTGTTTTATCCTTTTTTCTTTCGGTTCGACGCCGATCGTTTTCCCGCCCGGACTCGCGACGCCGGTCTCGAGTCCGCTTACTTTTTTCGGTTTCCCTGGCAGCCCGGTCCTTTGACCTCGCAGGGGCCCTTTTTCCCCCGATGGCTGCCAGTGGGTTTAAGCGGTGTGGTCGGTGTGACCGAAATATGTCACTAACCGACACACACGACTTTTGCCTCCGCTGTTTGGGCCCGGATCATGAGGAACTGATCTGTGGGCCCTGCAGCAAACTGTCCTCAAAGGCGTTGAGGAGTCGGCGGCATCAGCGTGAGAGAATCTTCGCCGACCCCAGCCGTACCCGGACCTCGTCGGAGGCCTCCGCGTCGAAAGGCTCCAGCTCGGACCGTCGCCGGAGCTCCTCCGACCGGGGTTCTCCCTCCGGGGACCATCGTCGGAAGGAAAAACCCGCGAGGGCGGCGTCGGTGGACGCTCCTGGTTCCGCGAGGGCCAGGTCGCATAGCCCCGACAGCCGCCCCGGGTCCTTGGAGAAGGAACACATCCCGAAGCGACCTCGCCTGGAGTCGGAGATGCCTGCCCGGGTAAGTCCTGTGGTCCTTCTGGACTCGCCTCCGCGACAGCCGACGTCGGGCCCGACGCCGTCGGGGCCCGAGTCGGGGGCTGCTGGGTCACCTGAGCTCGGACTCAGGTTGACGGCCTTGGAGAGCAGACTGTCTGCCTTCATGGACCAGCAGCGGGCACTGCTCGCTGGCCTCGCTGGCGCCGCTGCCCCGACCGCCGGGACGTCGACGTCCAAGTCGACCCCGGAGACCGAGCCGATCCTCGAGTCGATGAGAACTCGAGTCGATCCTCGGTCGAGGTCACCCTCGGCCTCCCGTTCGGGACCGAGGTCGCCGACGCCGACTCCCTCGACGTCGGGGCGGCTGGCGCCGCACCCTGCCCGGGCCGACCCCACCGAGTCCTCGTCGGAGTCGGTCTGGGAGTCTGAGGAGGAAGAGTCACCTGATTCTTTCCGGACTCGGTGTGTCCCATCGGACTCACCGGGGTCCGAGCCTCGGAAGCAGTCCCCCCCGGAGGATGCCCGGTTCTCGGACTTCGTTAGGGATATGGCCAAGGCTTTGGCCTTCCCTGCGGATCCCGAGGAGGAGCCTCGAGCCGAAGAGCTCGACGCCCTCCAGTATGACTCTCCCGCGAGGGAACACTTTACTGTGCCGGTTCCTCCTATGCTGGAACGACTACTCTTCCGCATGTGGGAGAGTCCGGCCTTCTCGCCGGTCCTGAGCAAGCGGGTCGATTCTATCTATCGGGTCCGCAAAAGCCCTGGCTTTCAGAAGGCACAGCTGCCACACCATTCCATGGTAGTGGAATCGGCCATGCATCGTCTTAAGAGCCAGAAGATGCACTCCTCGGTGCCTCCTGGAAGGGAGGCCCGTAACCTGGATGGCCTTGGCAAGAAGTGCTTCCAGGGCTCTATGCTCGCATGTCGTGTCCAGACTTACCAGCTCTACATGGGCATGTATCTCCGGGATCTGGCTAAAGAGCTAGCCGGATTCTCCGCTGGTCTCTCCGAGGAGCCCTTGCGGAGGTTCCTAGCCTTGTCCACGGGTATTCGGGAATGCTCAAAGTTCATGTCCCGAGCAGCCTATGATGGCTTTGAGGCCTCGGCTCGAGTAGCCGCAGCCGGCATCGGTGCCCGCCGACAGGCTTGGCTTCAGTCGTCTGACCTTGAGCCCTGGGTACAGGACAAGTTGGTCGATGTCCCCTGCCGAGGCGAAAACCTCTTTGGCAAGCCCATGGCGGAAAAGGCTGCACAAATTGAGACTGAGACTCTCACCAGGACCAGGCTTTCTAGGAAGACCTCCGCCCCTTCCCAGAAAAAGAAGGGCTCGGGAAAAAGTCCTTTTACCCGAGGAAGGCGGCTGCCTACAAACAATACCCCCATTATCAGGCCCCTGCAGCTCCCCAACAGGGCCAGCAGGCCAAGGGACGGGGTAACGGGTCCCGTAGGCAGCAAGCCCCCAAGCCTGCACCACCAGCCCCTGCTCAGCAGGGTGGGGGCTTTTGACTCGCTCAGCATAGCCTCTCCCCCCCCGCTGGTTCCTCCCAGCACCGGAGGCCGGCTGGTTCACTTCGCCCACAGGTGGTCCAGCATCACCGCAGATGCCTGGGTGCTTCAGGTCGTGCGAGAAGGCTACCTTCTCCACTTCCATCAGGTCCCTCCCTCCTATTTTCCGGGAGAACCTCCGCGCCCCCCTCTGCACAGGGAGTTGCTCCTTCAGGAGTTAGCAGGTCTTCTGCAGGAACAGGCGGTGGAACCGGTGCCACACCACCTGAGAGGTCAAGGCTTTTATTCAAGGTATTTTCTGATACCAAAGAGAACAGGGGGCCTCAGACCCATCCTGGACTTGCGCAACCTCAACAAGTTCCTTGTGCGGGAGAAGTTCAAAATGCTTACCCTTGGAATCCTTCTGCCCTACCTCCAGCAGGGAGATTGGCTATGCTCCTTGGATCTAAAGGATGCCTACACGCACATCCTCATCCACCCAAGCCACCGCCAATACCTAAGGTTTGTGGTGGCAGGAAATCATTACCAGTACAGAGTACTGCCCTTTGGCCTGTCCTCCGCACCGCGAGTCTTCACAAAATGTCTCGCGGTCGTGGCGGCCCATCTCCGGCTTCACGGCCTCTATGTCTTTCCGTACCTCGACGACTGGCTCATCAGAGCAGCGTCCGCTCAGGAGGTCACCAACGCCACGTGCCGCACGGTGACTCTGCTGCAGCACTTGGGCTTTGTTATAAACTTCGCAAAGTCCACTTTGCTCCCCTCACAGGATCTCGAGTTCATCGGCGCAAGGCTGCACACTCCTCAGGCGCGAGCATACCTACCGCTCGACAGGGCTCAACGGCTCATGGACCTAGCCGACCGCTTTCGCAGCCAGCCCCTGGTCTCCGCCAGGCGCTTCCTGAGACTGCTCGGCCATATGGCTTCCACCGTCCATGTGACCCCCAATGCCCGCCTGAATATGCGGTCTGCTCAATGGTGTCTCCGCCAGCAGTGGCGACAAGCCACGGGCGGCCTAGCAGACCTAGTGCGCGTCTCCGAACCGCTGATCTCGTCTCTCCGGTGGTGGCTCCGGCTGCCGAACCTGATATTCGGAATGCCTTTCCAGTCACCTCAGCCGACCCAGGTGCTGACCACCGATGCATCCCTCCTGGGCTGGGGAGCACATTGCCAAGAGGCATGTACTCAGGGCCTCTGGACCACGTGGGAGTCTGCTCAGCAGATCAACTTCCTGGAGCTCAGGGCGATCCGCCTAGCTCTCAAGGCCTTCTCCCACCTGACTTCCCAACAGTCCGTCCTTGTCCAGACGGACAATCAAGTTGCCATGTTCTACGTGAACAAGCAGGGGGGCACGGGCTCCTTCCTCCTCTGCCGGGAGGCACAGAAGCTCTGCTCTTGGGCCGTCAGTCACGGCATTCTCCTCAAGGCAGTTTATCTCCCGGGCCAAGAAAATTGCCTTGCAGACAAACTCAGCAGGGTCCTCCAGCCGCACGAGTGGCGTCTGGATCCCTTGGTAGTTCAGAAGCTCTTCCTCAAGTGGGGTCTCCCCACGGTGGATCTCTTTGCAAGTCCTCACAACCGGCAGCTTCCTCGCTTCTGCTCTCGTCAGCCACACCCCCTTCGGGTTGCGGCGGACGCCTTTCTGATCTCGTGGTCGGGGAGCCTTCTGTATGCTTTCCCTCCCATCCCGCTAGTCTCTCGGACTCTTTTCAAGGTTCTCCGAGACAAAGCCTTCATGATCCTGGTGGCCCCTCGCTGGCCCAGGCAGCCGTGGTTTCCGCTCCTGCTGCAACTGGCGGTGGAGGATCCAATCCCTCTGGGGGTACAACCGGATCTCCTCACTCAGGATCAGGGGTCCCTCCTGCACCCCAACCTCAGGTCTCTCAACCTCATGGCCTGGCTGCTGAGAGGGTAGTCCTTGCTCCCCTTCTCCTGCCGGCGGAGGTGGAGGAGGTCGTCTTGGCTTCGCGACGGCCTTCTACCTGCAAATGCTACGCCCTTAAATGGCGTCGCTTTGCAGTCTGGTGTGCCCAACAGTCTCAGGATCCCTTCTCCTGCCCGGTGTCGGTGATCTTGCAGTACTTGCTGCACCTCTCTAATCTGGGACTTAAGTCCAACTCCGTCAAAGTTCACCTCAGTGCTCTTTCAGCACATCATATGCCGGTGGACGGCAGACCTCTCTCCAATGACCCTCTCGTAGCGAGGTTTCTCCGAGGTCTCCTTCTACTTAAACCACCTCTGCGCCCGCCAGCGCCTGACTGGGACCTGAATGTGGTGTTGCAGCGGATCACCTGTCCGCCTTTTGAACCTATGGCTACCTGTTCTCTCCGTTTTCTGTCTTGGAAAACACTGTTCTTGATAGCCCTCACTTCCGCTAGACGCGTAAGTGAATTGCAGGCCCTCGTGTCTGATCCCCCTTACACTAGGTTCTACAAGAATAGGGTGGTCCTACGGACTCATCCGAAATTTCTGCCTAAAGTGGTCTCCCCTTTTCACATCAATCAGGAGGTGGTACTTCCAACCTTCTTTCCCAGACCACACTCCAGCCGAGCTGAAACGGTCCTCCATACCCTGGACTGTAGAAGGGCTCTGAACTTCTACCTTGACCGTACGCGGGAGCACCGTAAAGCTGCTCAGCTTTTTGTGTCTTTTGACCCCAATAGATTGGGGCTCCCGGTCTCCAAGCGTACTCTGTCCATCTGGGTTGCGGACTGTATCACTTGGGCTTATGGGGCAGCCGGACTCTCCTTAGAAAGTAGAGTCACGGCTCATTGCGTTCGGGCAAAGGCCACGTCAGTGGCTTACCTCCGCTCTGTTCCGCTGGCAGACATCTGCCGGGCCGCTACTTGGTCTTCGAGCCAGACTTTTGCGGTCCATTACTGTCTCGAGAGGGAGTCCCGTAGGGACAGTGCTTTCGGACAGGCAGTCCTCCGTAATCTCTTTGAGGTCTGAGCAACTCCTACCCTCCATCCCGGATGTGGGCTACCGGTGGGTGATAATTCAGCGAAGATTCTATCCTTCTGTGCTGCTGAGCTAGAGGGAGCTCATTTTTGTGCTTAGGGTCTCCGGTAGCCTTGAGCTTGGGAGTCCCATAAGTGAGGACTAACTTCCTGCTTGGTCCTGGAGAAAGCGTAGTTACTCACCTGTAACAGGTGTTCTCCAGGAGCAGCAGGAATCAGTCCTCACTACCCTCCCTCCTCCCCTTGGAGTTGCAATCGTCTGCTTATGTTCTTTTTGCAATTTTTTATGCTGTCTTTTTTAGCTATGTCATCTGACTGGCTAAGATGGCACCCTCGGGCGGGAAGACGACCGCGCATGCGCGCTGCAATTCCCAAAGGCTTTCTTTGAAAGCTGGGGAAAATTGCTCCGCGAGGGCTCCGTCGGCGCCGACGTCACCCATAAGTGAGGACTGATTCCTGCTGCTCCTGGAGAACACCTGTTACAGGTGAGTAACTACGCTTTCTCGGGTCAATAGTTATTGTCTTTTCTTTTATTGTTTTAAAACGAGTAATAAACAGTAGTACACATATATATAATCACAGGAACATAAAAAGATTTCTCAACACTTTACATTAATGTTGTCCAAAAATTAATATATAACATTGCAATGACCATTAGAAATTAATGCGTCTAGATATGGTACCATATAGTATGATTGGCGTAGGATAGCTCCAGCGCTCGCAGTCAGCCATTCTCTCATTTCAGTGTAAGCTTGGTTTTAAAGATCTAATTTTGACTACTTTAAGTAGTTTGGTTAATTATTTATTATCATTTTTATGGTTATATTTGGTTTTTAGATGTAGCACGATTCTGCATATTATTAGCAATACACGTACAATGTGGGTATTTTTAAGTGAGACTACACGAGAAAGCGTGCTCCTTAAAACTTAGTGGTTATTGTTGCATTTCCTCATGAATGACAGCTCCGCCCACCATGCAGACTCCTCCCCTTTTGGCACGAGTGTCAGCATTGTTATATTTTGGCAGTTAGTCAGTCAGGCTTTCCTTGCACGTCTCTGAAGCAGATTCTTGACGGTGCTTCTCTAAATTTCAAAGGTAGGATCGTTTTTCACTGTTTTTAAGTTTAAGAATATAAAATATTTTGTACGATCTTACACATTTTATTTCAAAATACTATGAAGCATAAAGACTCTCCCTTTACTTTCAGTGTTACATGCAGTGGTTTTCTTCTGGACATTGCAGGTTGATGGTAATTGCAAATCGAGTCCCCCGACTCAGGTCAGCTCAATTGTTAATGTATACCTTTCAAAATATATTTTTGAGTTTTATACATTTGACAGGCCTCTGCCACTAGTATAGTACATTATCACGTAGTGATATCTTCTGAGTGCACAAGGGTGCTATATTTGGTTCTTCAGTCTGCTTTCTAAAAGATCTCATTGTACTATGATAAGCTAAGAAGTAAACACTTCTACATTAGATAATATTGCAGTTATTCTTAAGACTATTTTAATACAACTTTTAGGAGATACAACTTTTTGTTTTATAATTGGTCGGTTATACATATACATTTTTATCTTTTATGTTTCTTTGTCTCTTGTCCTGCGTTTGGAATGCATGTTTTATTACGTGATTTTTATCTTTAATTATGTCTTGTTTTTGTATATATATGAGTATATTTGTATGGGGTTTTATTTTTAATTCAGTCTATTTTATATGCATATTTATTTGAATGTATTTGTTTTTAAGCTGTGTGCACCCCCTGAAGAAGGCGTACGCGCCGAAACGCGTTGGGGTTCTTCATGATTTCGTCTCTTGCTTTCTGTGTATCCTGGTTGGCGTTGCAAGAGCGCTGCTCCTTGTGTTTTTTCGATGAATAAGAGCAGAAGGGAGGGTGGGGGGGGGGGTAAGGTGTGTCCGATAAAAATAGGAAGAGAGAGATTTTTGTGTTTCTCTGTATTTATAGTGAAAATCTCCAGCACCTCCCTCTGTCATAATTTGGTTTGTTTGAGGTCTGCTATCACTTGATTAGCAAGGAGGGGCTGCAGACCAATCTCATCAGGCCCAGAGACTGACATCACCAGGGGGTCAGAGCTAATCTCATCTTGTAAACTACCCTCATTAAGTTTGGAGACTGACATCACCAGAGTAACAAAGCTGCTTGAAATCCAAGGTCTGGGAACAAGCCATGACGCCTATGCTAGGCATAATGTCATGCTGATGTATGCTGACAGGAACCACACTGGCAAAGCAGCCCCGGCGGGAGGCTTCGGCTTCCAAAGCATCAGTAGGGCTCCAGGATGTTCTCGAGGCCTCGACCTCGCAAGAACTACCTGTGCCATGCTCAGGGGTCCTGGCTGTTTTCACCGGTACTAACACCCAGGCATCGGCAGCGTCGATAGACCAGAGGTTCCTCGCCATCGAACGCAGCATTGCATCTCTTCTCTCAGCTGTGGTACCGTTGGTCCAACGGGTACCGACATCGATACCGATGCCAGTACCTACACTGGTTCAGACACCGGTACCGGTACCGGCCCCGGTGGGAATTCTTCCCACGCCATCTTTGGCTGGAATTGACAGATCGGTACCGGATCAACTTGGTACCGACTTCGATCGATACTGGGACCATGCTGTACATGAGCATCATGGTCAGGAATACTTCGAATCCTCCAATTCTGAGAATTCTGGTACTAGAGGGTTTCTCCCAGAGGATCCCTCTTCTCCCCAACGCGGAATGTCACCTCCAGAGGACATGTCTTTTCAGTATTTTATTCCTGATATGGCTAAGGGCCTTTCAATCACGGTGGCTCCTGAAGAGGAACCCAGAGCAAAGGAATTGGAAATTCTCCTATATCCTAAAGCTCCAAAAGAGTCAGCCACTCTGCCCATCCATGAAATTCTGCATAACTTGATGCTCAGAATGTGGGAGACACCTCTGACTACATTGCCTCGCTCTAGGAGACTTGATACTATGTATCGAGTTCCGCCATGTCCTGGATTTCAAAAGACTCAGCTGCCACACCATTCAATGGTGGTGGAGTCAGCCATGCGTAGGATGAAGAGTGCAAAGAGGCATGCATCCATTCCCCCAGGTCGTGAATGCAGGACTCTGGACGCTTTTGGGCGCCGAACTTTTCAAGCTTCCATGCTTTCAGCTAGGATCAGTTCGTATATACTATATATGGGAATGTTCCTCAAGGAAGTTACAGGAGACTTGGAGCTTATGAGCTCATTTCTCCCAGATGACAAGAGACGACTTTCTTGCTCTAGTTAAGCATGCTTAAGATGTCTCCAAGTTTGTAAATCGTGCAGCCTTTGACTGCTTTGAATGCATCAGCAGAACCTCTGCTATTGTCATTGGCGCACAAAGGATTACCTGGCTTCAGGCCATCAGACTTGGGTACATGACAAGTTAGGCAACATTCCTTGCACGGGAGAGAATCTCTTTGGCAAGAACTGGCAGGAGAAGGCTAACGTGTTAGATGCTGACAATACTACTCTAGATAGATTGTCAATCTACAGCCACTCCAGCCAAAAAGAAGCCTTATAAAAAACCCTTTTTTAGCAAAAAGAGGAAATTTTGTTCTTCCTATATACCCAGCAGAGTCAGACTCAGGGTCAGGTTGCCCAAAAGAGACAAACTAGACAGCAAAAGAAGACAAAAGGCCCGAGAGCCCAACCATCTCTGCAGGTTCAGCCCCCCTCAAGGGCTTTTACTTCTTCCTAGAGAGCTTAGCCTTCCTGCCTCAGAGGGGTCCCCAACCCCCCAATATCCCAGGCAGATTATGCCACTTTGCCAACAGATGGCATCAAATAACAGCAGAAGATTGGACTCTGTCCATTGTAGGAGAAGGGTACAAGCTTAATTTTCACAGCATGCCCCCTCCTACAATTCTAAAGCAATTCAGTTCTCAAATTTCCACAGACGATCTGCTAGATGACGAGGTCTCAACACTTCTTGCCCAAGGGGCAATAGAAGAGGTACCCATTCTTCAACGAGGTGCAGGGTTCTACTCCCCCCGTTTTCTTATTCCAAAGAAAACAGGAGGACACAGACCCATTCTAGACCTCAGAGACTTGAACAAATACCTGTTTCGAGAGAGGTTCAAAGTGATTTCTGTGGGAACTCTTCTGCCATACCTTCAAAGCGAGGATTGGCTTTGCTCTCTAGACTTAAAGGGTGCATACACTCACATTCTGATCCATCCAGATCACAAGAAATTATTACGATTCCTTTTCAGGGGAAAACATTTCCAGTACAGGGTTCTTGCCTTTGGTCTGGCTTCAGCACCAAGGGTATTCACAAAATGCATGGCAGTAGTAGCTGCATTTCTGTGAACCCTGGGGATATTCGTCTTCCCTTACTTAGACGACTGGCTCATTCGAGCCCCTTCAGTTGCAGAGGCCAGCACTGCATTGTCTCTCACAATATGATTCCTCCAATACTTGGGGTTGGTAATAAACTTCCAAAAATCCCATCTTGTTCCTTCCCAATGCCTGGAATTCATAGGGGCCTGTCTAGATACCAGACAGGCAAAGGCTTTCCTTCCACAGCCCCGGTGTCTTCGCATAAGGCAACTAGCTTCTCAAGCAGCATGGAAATCCTCCCTAACTGCTCGAGCGCTACTACAGTTGCTGGGTCATATGGCATCCACAGTTCATGTAGTCCTATGTGTTCGCCTCCACATGTGAGCAGCTCAGTGGACATAGGCCACAGGTCATTTATCAGACAAAATAATAAACTCTCAACGACTAATTTTGTCCCTCCAATGGTGGCAATCACTAGAAAATCTGACAGTGGGGTCTCCTTTTCATCAACCCCTCTTTCAGGCCACCCTAACAGATGCATCACAGGTAGGTTGGGGAGCACACCTGAATCATCTTTCTACCCAGGGAACCTGGACTCCACAGGAGGCTGGTCTACACATAAACCTCCTGGAATTAAGAGCAATCTATTTTGCTCTTTGAGTATTCCACGACCAGCTCAGCTACAAGACAGTCCTAGTCCAGACGGACAGTCAGGTAGCCATGTTCTATGTGAACAAACAGGGCGGGACAGGCTCTTTGCCGTTATGCAACGAAGCTTTACGACTGTGGGCCCTCGCCAGAGAGTATCAAATTCAACTTCTAGTGGTATATCTTCCAGGCATTCAAAACCTTTGGGCAGACAAACTGTCTAGTACTGTTGCCTCACGAGTGGTCCCTCCACCTAGACCAGGTGGCAAAGATATTTCATCTCTGGGGCACTCCTCTTTGCAAGTCCACTGAATGCCAAACTTCCCCGGTTCTGTTCCAGGATTCCGGCTCACAATTGTCAGGCAAGGGATGCCTTCCTCCTTCACTGGGGTCAGGACTTCCTTTATGCCTTCCCACCCATTCCCCTCATCCCCAAAACACTCTTCAAGCTTCAGAGAGACAGGGGTCGCATGATTCTCATAGCGCCACGGTGGCCACGCCAAGCGTGGTATCCCCTGCTTCTACTTCTCTCTCAAGATGCACCTCTGGAGTTATGGCATGCTCCAGATCTCCTTTCCCAAGAGGACGGGACACTATGGCACCCGAATCCCCAGTCCCTGCATCTCACGGCCTGGTTGCTGAAGGCTTAGACCTCCAGGATTTCAACTTGTCTCAACAGGTAAAGGATGTCTTTCAGGCTTTTAGGAAACTTTCCACAAGATGATCTTATGCCTTCAAGTGGAAACGCTTTACTATATGGTGCTCCAAGAAGGGAATAAACCCCCTTGTCATACCTTTAGAATTGATACTAGAGTATCTCCTTCACTTATCGAATTCTGGTCTAAAGACCAATTTGGTAAGAGTCCATCTTAGTGCAATTGCAGCTTCTTATAAGCCTCTGAATGGACAACCAATTTCCTCTCATCCACTCATATCCAGATTTATAAGAGGTCTTCTGTTAACCAAACCCCCAATTCGGAAGAAAGGCCGGGCAATCCTACTTCTGGTGACATTGCCAAGAATACCCAGGAGCTTCTGGGTCGCCAGGAGTCAGGACTGACTTGAAGGCACACATTGCATTGCATTTGGTGACATGGGATCTAAATCTAGTTCTCGGGCAGCTCATGAAGCCGCCTTTTGAACCTTTAGCCACTACAACTCTTACGTTTTTGTCCTGGAAGGTTATCTTCCTAATTGCAATCACCTCTGCATGTCACATTAGTGAACTGCAAGCTTTAGTAGCTGATCCTCCTTATACTAGGTTTCATCATAAGGTTGTTCTTAGAACTCATCCACACTTTATGCCAAAGGTGGTTTCGCCTTTTCATTTAAATCAATCAATTTATCTTCCTGTATTTTTTCCGAGGCCTCACGCCTCTAATGCAGAAAGAAACCTTCATACTTTGGATTGTAAAAGAGCCTTAGCCTTTTACCTACAGAGAACACAGCAACATAGAAAGTCCTCGCAACTTTTTATAGCTTTTGACCCTAGTCATTTGGGACTTCCAGTCTCCAAAAGAACTTTATCTAAATGGATTGCCCAATGCATATCCTTTGCTTATGAGTGTAAGGGTCTTCCTCTTCAAGGCCATGTCACAGCTCATAACGTGAGAGCCATGGCAACTTCCATGGCTAATCTCCACTCTGTGTCTATTGAAGACATTTGTCGAGCAGCCACCTGGGCTTCGGTACACACCTTCACAGCCTACTACTGCCTGGATAAAGTCTCCCATCGGGATGCCTTCTTTGGCCAAGCTGTTCTTCAAAATCTCTTTCAGACCTAATTCAACTCCTACCCACCAATCCTGGTGGAATGCCAGAGATCCATGGGAGGAAGGATTCCCACCTATCTAGGGTGGCACCTTCCTGGGGCTATCTCCCTGGCATCTTCAGCTAGGGAGTCCCCATATGTGAGGATTACTTTCCTGCTTGTTCCTGGAGATAGCGTAGTTACTCACCTGTAACAGGTGATCTCCTCCAGGAACAGCAGGACTTTAATCTGCACAACCCACCCACCTCCCCTAGGAGTTCTCTCTATCTCTTTGTCTCTTTCCTCTCTCCCTCTATCCTTTCACTTAGCTACAAACTTAACTGAAGAGGGATAGTTGGAAAGGCGGGAAGGCAGCGCGCATGTGCTGAGGAATGCTCCCAAAAGCATTCCAATTGGACACTGGGGAGTGTTCCCACGCAGGCTCCGTCGGTACCGACGATACACATATGTGAAGACTAAATTCCTGCTGTTCCCGGAGATCACCTGTTACAGGTGAGTAACTATGCTTTATAGACCTCCATCATATCTCACTAACCTTTTAAGCCTTTCCTCATAAGGGCATCCTCCTATCCCTTTTACCATTTTGGTGGCACTTTTGTACTTTTCCCAATTTTGCTATATTCTTTTTTTAAGAGATGGTGACCAGAATTGCACATAATATTCAAGGTGCAGTTGCACCATGGAATGATACAGAGGCCTTATTATATCCTTTGTTTTATTCTCCATTCCTTTCCTTATAATTTCTAGCTGTTTGCTTTCTTGGCCACCACTGCACACTGGGTGGAGGGTTTCAACGTATTATCCACGATGACGGCTAAAGCCTTTTCCTGGGTGGTTGCTCCTAGTGTGGAACCTTTCATTGTGTAACCTTTCATTGTGTAACCATAGTTTGGGTGGTTCTTTCCTAGGTGCCTAACTTTGCACTTGTCCACATTTAAATTTCATCTGTCATTTGGATGTCTAGCCTTCCAATTTATCAAGGTCCTCTTGCAATTTTTCACAATCCTCTTTTGTGTTTTAACAGCATTGAATAATTTTGTGTATACAAATTTGATCACCTCACTTGTTCCCATTTCCAGATCATTTATGAAGATGTTAAAAAGCAACGGGCCCAGCACAGATCCTTGGAGTACTCAACTATTCACTTTACTCCCTTGAGGAAATTGGCCATTTAGCTCTGCTTTCTATTTTTTAACCAGTTCCTGATCCTCAATAGTACACTGCCTCCTATCCCATGACTTATTTTCGCCAAGAGAGTCTCATGAGCGACCTTGCCAAAAGCTTTCTGAAAATCCATGTACACTATATCAACTGGCTTACCTTTTTGTCTACCTGTTCATTCACACCTTCAAAATCTAACATCAGTAAGACAAGATTTTCCTTAGCTAAATGCATGTTGATTTTCTCCCATTAAACCATGACTATCTACATGTTCAGTAATTTTATTCTTAACAATGGTTTCTACTATTTTGCTCTGTACTGACATCAGGCTCACCAGTCTATAGTTCTCCAGATCACTCCAATGCTTTTTAAAAAATGGCATGATATTGGCCATTCTTCAATCTTCAGGTACTACAGATGATTTTAATGATGGCTCACAGATTACTAATAGTATCTTTATCTTAGGTCTGCAATTTCATATTTCAGTTCTTCCAACACCCTCTGATGTATACGATCCGGTCCAGGTGATTTGCTACTCTTCAGTTTTATCAAATAATTGTAATACATCTTCCCAGTTTATCTATTTCTTTCAATTCTTCCGATACCCATGCCTGAAATGGTATTTAAAAAGTGATGTAACTTCCCTACATCATCTTCAGTAAAGACTGAAGCAGGGAATTCAATCAGTCTCTCTGCTATGGTCTTCTCTTCCCTTAGCGTCCCTTTTACCCCTCTATCATCCAATAGTCCATCTGACTCTCTCACAGGTTTTTTGTTATGAATGTACTTGAAAAGGTTTTTATTCTACTGTGGCTTTCCTTGCCACCCTTCCTCCATTTTTTTAAATTGAATGCGATCATGCGATGATCATTATTGCTAAGTAGCCCGAACACCCTTATCTCTTGCACCAGATCCTATGTCCACTAAAGACTAGTTACAAAACAGTTTCCATCTTGTCTGTTCATAAACCAGCTGCTCCAAGAAGCAGTCATTTATTTCATTTAGAAACTTTCTCACTAGCATGTCCTGCTGTGACTCTGACTCAGTCAATACCAAGGTAATTAAAATTGCCTATTACTGTGTTGTAGCGTGTGTTTTTTTTTTAATATTAGCTTCCTTGATTTATTTTTGCACTTCATCGTCCATTAATTCTGTACATGCAGTTGATAGTACACCCCCACCCATCACCTTCTCCTTTTTCATGTGATTTCTATCTATAGATTCTACTGTACAGTGTATTTTGTTTTCTGAAAAACTTTAATCCTATGTGACTCAATGCCCTCTGTAACAGAGTGCAACCCCTCCACCAATTTGATCTACCTTTTGTGATATAGTTTGTACCCAGGTATCAGTGTCCCATTGGTTGTGCTCCTTCCACCAGGTCTCTGAAATACCAATTGCATCTATTTAACAGGTTTTATATAACGCTTTATCATTTCAATCAAAGCGGTTTACATTGAAACTTAAACTTGGTAATGTACATTAAATAGGGACATTGATAACTTGGATTTTTCTGAGGCAATGGAGGTTTAAGTGACTTGCCCAAGGCCACAAGGAGTGCTAGTGGGAATCAAACCCTGGTCTCTGGGTTCTCAAGCCAGTGTTCTTAACCATTAGGCTACTCCAACACTCCATATCTAACTTTTCAATTAGTGTTACATATTCTCTCTCCCATCTTATTTATTTAGACGTGTAGCATTTGCATGCAGGCATTTTAGAGGTTTTATTCATATTAGTCTGGTTAGCAATTGATAGGGGTAACTTGGAATTTTTCAGCTCTGTCTGCCCTGTATTTAATGGCTTCTGGGTTATTTTTTATCTTTATTGGAATCTTTGTCAGGATACTGAAACTTCCCATCTTTGCTAGTTTCCTTCAAGGATACATTCTTCTGAACTATGCTCTTGGGCAATTCTCTGCTTTCTCCTAATCTCCAGGAACAAGCAGGAATGAGTCTTCACATATGGGTTTCGTCGGTACCGACGGAGCCTACGCGGGAACGCTCCCCAGCGTCCAATCAGAAAGCCTTTGGGAGCATCCCACAGCACCTGCGTGCTGCCTTCCCGCCTTTCCCAACTGTCTCTCCTCAGTTCTTCTTTTTCCGCGGAGCCAACAGGTCGTGTTCCTGTCACCGCAGAAGAATTTCCTTATTTTTTCTTTATTTCGTTTGTGTTGCGTCTGCCTTCTTCGACACTGTACCGGTACCGCCGGTCTTTGTTCTTTTCTTCTTCTAAGGGAAAAAAAAAAACAAAAAAAACCTTTCCCCGTTCTTTTTCTTCAGGTGCACTTGCATTTTGGGCCTTAGGCCCAAAACTTTTTTATTTTTCCTTAAATATGGAAAAGCTTGCCTCAGGATTTAAAAAGTGCACAAAATGTGGCGGTACCATTTCCGTCACTGACACCCATGACTGGTGTCTTAAATGTTTAGTTCCTGACCATTCCATAACAGACTGTATGTCCTGTTCCATGATGTCTAAAAGAGGTCGGCAGAACCGAGCTGCCAAGCTCAGTACCCTGTTTCCCTCTGATGCGGCTTCGGTGGCATCGACGTCTTTCAGGGCTTCTACTTCCTCACATGAATCTCAGGTAACTAAACATAAATCCAGCCGGTCCTCAAAGGGTAGATCTCCTTCTAAGCATCGAGATGCCTCTGGCCTTGCCCTCGGATTCTGCACCGGCAAAATTACCCCGGCAGGAGGCTTTGACCTCTAAAGCATCATCATCGGGGTTCCAGGATGATCTCGATGGCGTGGCCTCGACAGATCTCCTGGTGCCATGCTCTGGGGTACCGGTGGCTTCCACCGGTACCGACTTCCAGGCATTGGCGGCGTCGATGGATCAGAGAATTCTGTCCATGGAATGCAGTCTGGCGGCTTTCCTTGTGGCATCAATGCCTGTGGTACCGCAACAGACTACTCCGCCGACATCGGCTCTAGCATTGCCTTCGGTTTTGTTGCCGGCACTCTGTCCTCTGAAGCCCTCCGGTACCGATACCCTGGTACCAGTTATTCCCGATACCCCGGTACCGGTTATTCCCGATACCCCGGTACCGGTTATTCCCGATACCCCGGTACCGGTTATTCCCGATACCCCGGTACCGGTTATTCCCGATACCCGTACCGACTGGGATCGGTATCGGGCTTTGCAAGAGCATCCGGACAGACGATACGTCGATTCCTCTGAGGACTTGGAGGATTCTAAAGAGTCGGTCAATGCAGTGATGCTTCTTACACAGGAGGAGTCCTCTCCTAAACGAAGGATGTCTCCTCCAGAGGATTTGTCTTTTCAAGACTTTATCAGAGAGGTGGCTCGGGCTTCTCTATTACAGTGGCCCCTGAGACAGAGCCCAGAGCCAAGGAGTTAAATATTTTGTAATATCTTAAAACTCCTAAGGAGGCAGCTACCTTACCTATTCATGAGATTCTCTATGATCTCATGTTGAGGATGTGGGAAACCCCTCTAACCACCTCTCCTCATTCACGCAGGTTGGATACCATGTATCGTGTCCCTCCTTGTCCTGGTTTCCATAAAACTCAACTTCCTCACCCACTCTATTGTGGTTGAGTCTGCAATGAGAAAGATTAGAAGTGCCAAAAGACATGCCTCTAATCCTCCAGGACGTGAATGTAGAACCCTGGATGCTTTTGGAAGAAGAGACTTCCATGCTTGCTGCGAGAATTAATTCTTGTAGTCTCTACATGGGAATGTTCTTAAAAGAAGTCACTGACCATTTGCAGACTTTAAGTCCTTCTATGTCTGAAGATAAAAGGCAAGACTTTTTCACTGGGCTCAAACATGCCTAGGATATCTCCAAATTCTCTAACCGTGCAGCTTTCGACTCCTTTGAATGCGTAAGCAGAGCCTCAGCTATTGCCATAGGTGCACGTAGGATTGCTTGGCTTCAAGCGTCTGATTTGGAGATCTGGGTTCAAGATGAATTGGGAAATATCCCTTGTACAGGTGAGAACCTGTTTGGTAAAGATTGGCAAGCAAAAGCCAGTCAGATGGATGCTGAAAATTCTGCTTTGGATAGATTATCCAAATCCACAGCTGCTCCTGCTAAGAAAAGGTTATTCAAGAAAGCACCTTTTTCTAAAAAGGGTAGATTCTATCCTAGAACATAAGAACATAAGATATGCCATACTGGGTCAGACCAAGGTCCATCAAGCCCAGTATTCTGTTTCCAACAGTGGCCAATCTAGGTCATACGTACCTAGCAGTTTCCCCAAGGGACACAGGTTCCACAATGCTTGTATTGGTTCAAGCATTGATATCCTGGGTCCCTTCTTAATAATGGTTTATGGACCTTTCCTCCAGGAACTTGTCCAAACCTTTTTTAAACCCAGCTACACTAACAGCCTTTACTACATCCTCCGGTAACAAATTCCAGAGTTTGATTACACGTTGAGTGAAAAAATAGTTTCTTTTATTAGTCTTAAATAGTTTACCCTGTAGCTTCATTGCATGTCCCCTAGTCTTTCTATATTCTGATAAGGTAAACAATCGATCTACGTTTACCCGTTCCACTCCGTTCATTAATTTATAGACTTCTATCATATCTCCCCTCAGCCGTCTCTTTTCCAGGTTAAAGAGCCCCAACCTTTTTAGCCTTTCTTCATAGGAGTAGCCTTCCATCCCCTTTACCATTTTGGTGGCTCTTCTCTGAACCTTTTCTAAAATTGCTATATCCTTTTTAAGATATGGCGACCAGAATTGCACACAATATTCAAGGTGCGGTCTCACCATGGAACGATATAGAGGCATTATAATATCTTTTGTTTTATTTTCCATTCCTTTCCTTATCATACCTAGCATTCTATTTGCTCTCTTGGCCGCCGCTGCACACTGGGCCGAGGGTTTTAACATGGTATCCACAAGGACGCCTAAATCTTTTTCTTGGGTGGTGGTTCCTAATGTGGAACCTTGCATCGTGTAACCATAGTTTGGGTTGTTCTTCCCTAGGTGCATAACCTTGCACTTCTCCACATTAAATTTCATCTGCCATTTTGATGCCCAGTCTTCCAATTTATCAAGATCCTCTTGCAATTTTCCACAATCCTCCTGGGTTTTAACAACTTTAAATACTTTTGTGTCATCAGCAAATTTGATAACCTCACTCGTTATTCCACTTTCCAGGTCATTTATGAATATGTCAAAAAGCAGCGGACCCAGCACAGATCCCTGGGGTACACCACTATTCACCTTTCTCCATTGGGAAAATTGGCCATTTAGCCCTACCCTCTGCTTTCTATCTTTTAACCAGTTCCTGATCCACAGTAGTACACTGCCTCCTATCCCATGACTCTTTAGTTTTGCCAAAAGTCTCTCATGAGGGACCTTGTCAAAGGCTTTCTGAAAGTCCAGATACACAATATCAACCGACTCACCTTTGTCCACCTGTTTATTCACTCCTTCAAAAAAACATAACAGATTAGTAAGACAAGATCTTCCTTGTCTAAAGCCATGTTGGCTGTCTCCCATTAGGTCATGACTATCTATATGCTGAGTAATTTTATTCTTTATGATGGTTTCTACCATTTTTCCCGGTACTGATGTCAGGCTCACCGGTCTGTAGTTTCCCGGATCACCCCTCGAACCCTTTTTAAAAATTGGTGTTACATTGGCGATCCTCCAATCCTCTGGTATTAGAGATGATCTTAATGATAGTTCACAGATTACTGATAGCAGGTCTGCAATCTCAAATTTCAGTTCTTTCAACACCCTTGGATGTATACCATCCGGCCCAGGTGATTTGCTACTCTTCAGTTTATCTAATAGTTGTAGGACATCTTCCCGATGTATCGATATTTCCTTCAATTCTTCCACACCTTTAAATACCACTTCAGTCGTGGGTAACATCCCCACATCTTCCTCAGTAAAGACCGAAGCAAAGAATTCATTCAGTCTCTCCGCTATCGCCTTGTCGCCTCTTAGTGCTCCTTTAACCCCTTTATCATCTAATGGACCAACTGACTCTCTCACGGGTTTTTTGCTACGAATGTACTTGAAAAGGTCTTTATTTCGCGTTTTTGCTTCCGCAGCAAGCTTCTTCTCAAATTCTCTCTTTGCCTGCCTTATCAATGCCTTGCATTTGACTTGCCAGTGCTTGTGCTGTTTCCAGGTTTCATCATTTGGCTCTTTTTTCCATTTCTTGAAAGATGCTTTTTTGGCAACAACAGCCTCTCTGACCTCAGCTTTAAACCATGCTGGCAATTTTTTGGACTTCCTTCCACTTTTCTTAAAGCGTGGAATACAGCTGGTCTGGGCTTCCAAGATAGTATTTTTCAACAACACCCAAGCTTGATGTACGTCTTTAACCTTTGCAACTGCTCCTTTTAGTTTTTTCTTAACTGTTTTCCTCATTCTATCATAGTCTCCCTTTCGAAAGTTAAAGGGTAGTACTGTGGATTTCCTTACTATCCCTCCTCCACTAATTAAATCAAAGGCGATCATGCTATGATCACTATTGCCAAGTGGCCCCAACACCCTTATCTCTTGCACTACATCTGGTGTTCCACTAAGGACTAGGTCTAATATTGCTTCCCCTCTGGTCGGTTCATGAACCAGCTGCTCCAAGAAGCAGTCATTTATTTCATCTAGGAACTTTATCTCCCTAGCATGTCCTGTTGTGACACTGACCCAGTTGATGCCGGGGTAATTGAAATCACCCATTATTATTACTGCACTGTAACTTTTGCTAGCTTCCTTGATTTCTTTGAGCATTTCATCATCCATTTGTTCATTCTGGCCAGGCGGACGATAGTACACCCCCACTGCCATCGCCTTCCCCTTTTTACATGGAATTTCAATCCATAGAGATTCTACAGCAAATTTTGTTTCTTGCAAAACTTTAATCCTTTCTGACTCAATGCCCTCTCTAACATAGAGCGCAACCCCTCCACCAATTTGATCAGCTCTATCATTTCGATATAGTTTGTGGTCAGCGGACATCTTCTGCAGCTCAGTTCCCTACCAAATGTCAGCAATCCTCCAAACAGAGCAAAGCAAAGGCTGCGAGGCCTGCTCCAGCCCAGCAACCTCAGCCCCCTCAGGGCCTTTGACTTTCTGCTAGAGAACTTAGCCTTCCTGGCTCTAGAAGGACCAGAGCCCTCCACCATTCCAGGAAGGTTATGTCACTTTGCTCCCAGGTGGGGGCAAATTAGAGCAGAACATTGGACACTCTCCATCATAAGAGAGGGGTACAAACTTCATTTTTCAAGCTTGCCCCCTCTCACAAGAGTGCACCAGTTCAATTCTCCAACCTCCCTCCTCAGCCTGTTGGAGCAGGAGGTTGCCACTCTTCTCGCCCAGTGGGCAATAGAGGAAGTGCCTTTTCAACAACAGGGCACAGGGTTCTACTCCCCCTATTTTCTTATTCTAAAGAAAACAGGGGGCTTCAGACCCATCTTAGATCTGAGTTGAAGAGCCGCTCCGGCTGCAGAGGGGCCGCTCCGGCTGCAGAGGCCGTTCTGTTACAACTATGCTGCAGGCTCTTTTTGTACTACTTCTCTGCCCTTTCACATCCTCTAGGCTGGACGGTTCCTCTCTACCTCTTTGGCCCTCCCCCGCAGACGCATCCTTCCTTCCTCAGGTAAACAATTGTACTTGCACCCTTTCTATGCCCCTTTCTCCTCAGCCTTTCCGTAAGGCTGCTATTCCCATGATATGGGGCAGACGCCCACCTAGACCACTCTGCACTCGCTCCTGCTGTTTCTTCAATTTGCAACCCTGTTTGTCCTCCCCCTCTGCTTTTCCTCTACCCTCTGAGCCTTCCTCTTCTGCTCTACACCCTCTCCACCTTGGCCTTGTAAACTGTCGGTCCCTGTGTAACAAAACCTTGCTTATTCAAGACCTCATCCTCCAGTCCTCATTCAGTCTCACCCTCCTCACTGAAACATGGCTCAGAGAGGGGGAGGAGGCTCTACTTGCACGCTGTCTCCCACCTGGTTTCTCTGCCATCTCTGCCCCCCGCCTTGGCCGCTCAGGTGGTGGTGTGGCGGCTATAATCTGTCCCTCCCTCCCGTTTACCCAGCTTTTCTCCCCCTCACTGCACTATCCCGAATCCCTTTTGCTCCTCCTCCACATCTCACCTCCTCCACACATCCTTCTTATCTACTCTCCACCTGCTCTTCGCTCCGATCTTTGGGATGCGCTTCTTCGGACTATCACTGATCTCTCCCTAACTTTCCCTCATCTCCTTATTGCTGGTGATTTCAACCTCCACATGGACCTTCCTGTCTCCTCTAGAGACTTGTCTTTTACGTCCCTCCTTCATGATTTGTCCCTTCTGCAACACGTTACCTTCCCCACCCATCAGGCTGGCCATACCCTTGATCGCCTCTTGACGCCCTCCTCTTCTTCATTTACACTCCAAGACCTACGTGCCACATATCTTCCATGGACGGACCATGCCTGCCTCTCTGTCTTCTGCTCACATTCAGGACTTTCCCATTCTTCTCCCCCCTCTTCCTCTCCATCTCCTCCTCCACGGCTCTCTCATTCTATTACTCCCCTTACGCTTCAGCGTTTTCCCCCAGCCTCCGAGATCCTTCCTTCCAACTTCCCCTCTCTCTCGCCAACTTCCCAGGCCACTCTGTGGTCATCCTCCCTCTCTGCCGCACTTGACCATGCTGCCCCTCTTCTTCCCCGGCCCCCACAACGTAAGCCCACTCATCCATGGTACCACAGGGGCCTTCGGCTATTGCGCTCTCACCTCCGCAGGGCCGAGCGGCTGTGGCGGAAGAACCCCTCCCCTATCAAACTTGCTCTTTTTAAATCAACTCACTCTCACTACCGCTCTCAAGTTCACTCAGCTAAACGCTCCTATTTTTCCAACGCCATCTCCAATGCCCCTAACCAAACCCGACACCTCTACTCTACTCTTAGGACTCTTACCTCCCTTCATTCCTCAACCTCTGCTCCTCCTGAATCTTCCCTCTCCTTCTCCTCCCCTTCTTGCGTCATTCTTCAGCGGTAAGATTGCCTCTCTACGAGCATCCTTACCCTTCTGCCCTGCACCCATTCACTCCCCTCCCCCCACTGCTTCCCTTCCCCCTGTCTCTCAACACTCCCACACTTGGGCTTCTTTCTCCCCGATCACTGCCCCTGAGCTTCATCAGCTCATTTCCTTTTCCAGAAAAAACTCATGTACCCTTGATCCCATCCCCTCCTCCTGGCTACTTGCTCCTCATCTAGCACTTCTCCCCCCTATCCTTACCATGTTCAATTCGAGTCTCTCCACAGGTACCTTTCCCCACCCCTGGAAACACGCGCTGATACGTCCTATTCTTAAAAAACCCTCGCTTGATCCTCTGGTTCCTGCCCACTATCGTCCTGTTTCTAATCTCCCCTTTCTCTCTAAACTTCTAGAAAAAATTGTCTTTGCTCAACTTTCACACCACCTTGATTCCACTAACTACCTCCACCCTTGTCAGTCCGGATTCCGCCAGGGCCATAGTGTTGAGACAGTTCTGCTTGCTTTCACTAATGCACTGCATGTAGCTCGTGATCGTGGTGACATCTCGGTGGCGGTTGCACTTGATCTCTCAGCAGCATTTGACTTGGTAGACCACTCCCTTCTTCTCTGTCGCCTACGGGATGCGGGGCTCTGTAGTGTTGTCTATCGTTGGTTCCACTTTTTCCTCTCCTCCCGATCCTGCACAGTTCTCTCCCCTTCTCCCTCTATCCCTCCTTCAGACCCATTTCCTCTTCCTTGTGGGGTTCCTCAGGGTTCGGTGCTGGCCCCTCTCCTCTTCAATTTTTTCCTGGCCCCTCTCGCCCTCCTAATTCAGCAATCTGGCATCTCCGCGTTCAACTATGCAGATGACATTGTTCTGTTACACCATACCTCCTCCTCCTGTCCTGACCTTTCTGTTAAATTCCTGTCTCTCTTCCGTGGCCAACTGGCTAACTCAAAACTGCCTCCACCTCAACCTCACTAAGACCGTTGCGATCTGGTTCTCCTATGGCACTCCACTTCCTTCACTTGCCCCTTCCTTTTCTGGCACTTCCATCCCCTTAGTCACCACCTTTCGTTATCTTGGGGTTCACTTTGACCCTGAGCTTTCATTCCAGGATCATATCTCGCACGTCTCCAAAACGTCCTTTTTCTTTCTTAGGCAAATTCGAGCCATTCGTCCATTCCTCACCTCTACAGCTCTCACCGCCCTATCGCTATCTCTAGTCATGTCACGCGTGGATTTCTCAAATTCTGTATTTCTTGGTCTCCCTAAGTCTCAACTATCTCGGCTCCAAAGGATTCAAAACACTGCAGCCCGTCTTGTTACCCACGCCACCCTCCGTGACCATGTAACTCCGTTGCTTTTCCACCTCCACTGGTTACCTATCTCTGTTCGCTCCCAATACAAACTGCTTACTCTGGTCCACAAAGTTCTCCACACTAGCACCCCTCAATACTTAGCAGACCTCATCAACTTTCACTCTCCCAGGCACACTCCTCACTCCTTCCACCTCAACCGCCTCACCCTTCCTTCCCCTTCATCTGCTCACCTGCAATCCACCCGCTCCTCTGCCTTTTTCTTCACTGGCCCTGCTCTTTGGAATGCTCTCCCCTCCTCCTTACGTTTAGAGACCCATCACACCACCTTCAAGCAAAATCTGAAGACCCATCTGTTCTCCCTGGCGTTTGACCTTCCCTCCCCTTTCGTGTGATTTTCTTGCTTTCCCTACCCTTCGTTTCTACCCTGGAATATGTGTCCTCCTGTCTCGTCTTATCTCTCCTCTCCCTCCTTCTTTCCTGTCAAAGAATTGTAGCTTCCTTTCTTACTTCCGTTGGCCCCCGGCCTTGACTTTCTTTTGTTTTTTGAAAATTGTACACCGCCTTGATTCCTGTAGAAAGGCGGTTTTATCAAATTTAATAAACATAAACATAAACAGATTCCTAGTCGAGGAAAAATTCAAGATGGTTTCTCTAGGAACTCTGCTGCCATACCTTCAGAGTCAGGATTGGCTTTGTTCTCTAGATCTCAAGGATGCGTACACCCATGTTCTCATCTATCTAACTCACAGAAGGTTCCTTCGGTTCCTTTTTCAAGAGAAGCACTATCAATACAGAGTGCTCCCTTTTGGTCTGGCCTCTGCACCAAGGGTGTTCACGAAATGCATGTCAGTGATAGCTGCTTTTCTGCGCACCCTGGGAATATTTGTCTTCCCCTACCTGGACGACTGGCTCATTCGAGCTCCCACACAATCAGAGGCCAAGACTTTTCTAACCTGCACAATGTGTATCCTTCAGTATTTAGGGCTGGTAATAAACATCCCAAAATCCAGTTTGATCCCTTCTCAGTCCCTGGAGTTTATAGGGGTGTTGCTGGATACCACAAGGGCAAGGGCCTATCTTCCCCAGGCCCATTGCCTTCGCTTGGTGCAGTTAGCTTCTCAAGCAGAGTTGAAGCCCCTACTAACTGCTCGAGAGATGTTACAGTTGCTAGGCCACATGGCATCCACCGTACATGTGGTACCATATGCTCACCTTCACACGAGGGCAGCTCAGTGGACTTTATCCACCCAATGGACCCAGGCATTAGGCTGCCTGTCAGACAAAATAGCAAACGCAAGTCGCCTCCTTTTGTCCCTCCAGTGGTGGAAGTCCCCTCAAAACCTATTGCTGGGGTTACCCTTTCAACAGCCTCTACCCCAAGCAACTCTTACAACAGATGCTTCTCCAATGGGGTGGGGAGCTCATCTTCAGGACCTCTCCACCCAGGGCATCTGGTCCCCACAGGAGACTTGTCTACATATCAATCTCTTGGAACTCAGAGCAATCTTCCTTGCTCTGCGAGTTTTCCACACCCTGCTCAGCCACAAGACAGTCCTTATCCACATGGACAATCAGGTAGCCATGTTCTATGTAAACAAGCAGGGAGGAACTGGCTCTCGCTTTGCAACGAAGCTTTGCGACTGTGGGCCCTCACCAGAGAACATCACATTCATCTTCTGGCAGTTTATCTTCCAGGTGTTCAAAACTCTTGGGCGGACAGACTCAGTCGAGTTCTGCTTCCACACTAGTGGTCCCTACATATGGACCAGGTATCCAAGATTTTTCAAATTTGGGGAACCCCGGACATAGACCTCTTTGCAAGTCCATGGAATGCCAAACTTCCCCGGTTCTGTTCCAGAACTCTGGCTCAGGGAGCTCAGGCAAGGGATGCTTTCCTCCTTCACTGGGGTCAAGACTTCCTTTATGCCTTTCCACCCATTCCCCTAATTCCCAGAACCCTGTTCAAGCTTCAGAGAGACAGAGGCCACATGATTCTCATAGCTCCACATTGGCCACGGCAAGTGTGGTACCCTCTGCTTCTACATCTCTCAAGCTCCCTCCCTGGAGTTAGGGTCTGCTCCAGACCTCCTCTCTCAAGAGGACGGAAAGTTATGGCATCCCAATTCCCAGTCTCTGCATCTCAGGGCTTGGTTGCTGAAGGCCTAGGTCTCCAGGATCTTCATCTTTCTCAACAAGTGAAAGATGTTCTTTATGTTTCCAGAAAACCTTCCACTAGACGTTCTTATGCTTTCAAGTGGAAGAGGTTTACTATCTTGTGTTCTGGGAAGGGTCTTAACCCCCTTGCCATACCTCTGGAATCTTTGCTGGAGTATATCTTTCAGCTGTCTAATGCAGGCCTTAAGACAAATTCAGTAAGGGTCCATTTATGTGCTATTGCAGCTTCCCTTAAGCCTCTAAATGGACAACCTATTTCCTCTCATCCTCTTGTAGCAAGATTCATGAGAGGCCTCCTTTTAACAAAGCCTCCCATTAGACCACCCCCGGTGGCATGGGACTTAAATTTGGTTCTTGGTCAGCTTATGAAGCCGCCTTTTGAACCTTTAGCTACCACCTTGAAATACCTTTCTTGGAAGGTTATCTTTCTCATTGCAATCACATCAGCACGCCGCATTAGTGAATTGCAAGCACTCGTAGCTAATCCACCTTACACAAGGTTCCATCATGACAAGGTGGTCCTTAGGACTAATCCACACTTTATGCCTAAAGTGGTCTCGTCTTTTCACCTCAACCAGGAGGTCTACCTAACTGTCTTTTTTCCAGGACCTCATCCATCAAGTGCAGAGAGGACTCTTCATACCCTGGACTGTAAAAGAGCTCTGGCTTTTTACTTACAAAGGACACAGCAACATAGAAAGTCTTCCCAACTCTTTGTTGCCTTTGATCCTTCTCATTTGGGACTACCAGTCTCCAAGAGAACTCTTTCTAACTGGATTGCCCAGTGTATTTCTTTCGCCTGTCAGAGCAAGAACCTTTCTCTGGAGGCCATGTCACAGCTCACAATGTGAGAGCCATGGCATCCTCGATGGCTTATCTGAACTCTGTGTCTATTGACGACATCTGTCAAGCAACCACTTGGGCCTCGGTTCATACCTTCACAGCCCATTACTGCTTGGACAAGGACTCCCGCTGGGATGCCCTATTTGCTCAGGCTGTTCTTAAACACCTGTTCCATACTTAATCAACTCCTACCCACCATCCCTGGTAGGATGCCGGAGATCCAGGTGGGGAAGTGCAGCCCTGTCCCAGGGACACACAACTTCTGGGATCTCTCCCTGGCATCTAAAGCTAGGGAGTTCCCATATGTGAAGACTCATTCCTGCTTGTTCCTGGAGATAGCACAGTTACTTACCTGTAACAGGTGATCTCTGGGAACAGCAGGAATAAGTCTTCACAACCCACCCACCTCCCCTAGGAGTTGTATCTCTCTATCTTTCCTTTCTCTCTCTCTCTCTCTCTCTCTCTCTCAGCTTTAAAACTCAACTGAGGAGAGGCAGTTGGGAAAGGCGGGAAGGCAGCACGCAGGCGCTGTGGGATGCTCCCCAAAGGCTTTCTGATTGGACGCTGGGGAGCGTTCCCGCGCAGGCTCCCTCGGTACCGACGAAACCCATATGTGAAGACCTATTCCTGCTGTTCCCAGAGATCACCTGTTACAGGTAAGTAACTGTGCTTTATCTGGTTTAAAAGCTGCTCTCTCCCTTTTTGTTAATGCCATCAGCATTGCTTTATCCTGGTTAAGTTGGAGCCCATCCTTCCAGAAAAGCCTCTCTTCCCCAGAATATTGTCCAGTTCCTAATGAATCCAAAACCCTCTTCCTTGCACCATAGTCTCATCTATGCATTGAAACTCTGGATCTCTGCCTGCCTTTTGGATCCTGTGCATGGAATAGGAAGCATTTCAGAGAATGTTACTCTGGAAGTTCTGGATTTCAGCTTCTACCTAAAAGCCTAAATTTGCCCTCCAGAATGTCCCTCCCACACTTTTCCTATGTCATTGGTACCAACATGTACCAAGACAGCAGGCTTCTCCCCAGCACTATCTAAAACATGTCTAGGTGGCAAGTGAGGTATGCTACCTTTGCACCAGTTCAGGCATTATTACAAGGCGATCCTCATATCCACCAGCCACCCAGCTATCTACATGCCTAATGATCGAATCGCCAGCTATAACTGCTGTCCAAACCCTTCCTTCATGGTCACATGTTCCTGGAGAAACCTCCTCCGTGCAAGAGGGTTTTCATCACCTAGCTACAGGATCACTTCCTGCCACACCAAAGTGATGATCTCCTTTCACGTGACCTCTCTCCTCCATGGCAATGAGAAGCTGCCAGGCTGGAGGTGGGACTTCAGTATTACATCCCTGTATATCCTTTTGTCTGTATATCCTTTTGTCTTCCTTGGGTCCAACTCTACTATTCTAGCCTCCAGAGATCAAACTCATTCCCTGGGGTGCAAAGAGCTCCTTGCACCCAGTGCATATGTAAGATTCCTCACCAACTGGGAGAAAATCATCCATGTGACACTTGAAGCAAAGGAGAGATGGGTGCTGTCTGCATCTTAGTGTTAAGGTTTTGTTTAGCTATTTAAATTAAAGTTGCTAGGGATGCTTGTACTAATACAACTATACTTAATAAGTTTAAGGGACTTTGTTCACCTCAAGATTAATTCCAGTGCCTTAATTGATCTGTTCCTGGTGAGGATAACCAGCTGAACTGCAAGTGAATTTGACGACATCTTCCCTTTAAGATTATACCTGGGGTGGGTGGGAGGGAAAGGACACTTAGCAAAAACTGGCTTGCTACACAGTGCCCTGACTTGTGCTTCTAAGGTAATCTGTTACAAATTTCCTGGGTGATTCACACAACCCTTGGTTTGATAGAGGGAGCCTTTCAAATTGCCCCTTTGATCTGTCACTTGGCTTTAACACCTATTTAAAACAATTTGAGGTCGCTTGCCTTCAGCCTGGAAGCCCTCATTGTAAAGGTCTGTAGAAACATTTACTTTCTACTCTAAAAATATTTCTTCTTCTATCTTTTATGCTAAGCTATACTCTAATTTGATTTAAATGAAAGCACTCTGATGGTACTAAGCCCTGACTGACTTAATAAATGTATGTATTTTAGAATCCAGTGTATTTATTAGCTTTAACCCAAAGAACTCACTTTTCCACAAGATTAGAGAATTTCCCAGAAAGTAAATACTTACAAAGTACAGGTTTCTTTTCAGCATTAGCAGTTACTTTTGGTAGTCCAAGTTCTCTACTGTTGATCACTCATTGTTGCCCATGGTTGAGGTTTGCCATGTTTCTCCCATATGCTTTGGAACAAATACTGAAGGGACCTTTGGTGGCTGAGGTGAATAGAGGCATGAGAATGATGTTTTTGAAACCTGGGTTTTTCATTGGTTCTTTGTCTCCACCAATCTGCTGATAGGGGAACATAACCCACTTGTCTGGACCAGTCTAGCAGGATTCAAGAAAAGGACACTTGATTTGTAAATAATATATCTTTTGATTCCAAATAGAAGGCCTCCCTCGAGAATTTGACCCTGAAAGTGGTACTTTCTGGTGGCTATTGATTCCACCAAACAAGTGTGGTAGTTCTAGGACTTGTCATTTAGGTAACTCTTTTTGGTCATCTCATCTGCAATATAGTTTATTTATGTTATATATCACAAAGCAAAATTCCACTATCTAAGCAAAATATAGGGGAGAACATACAAACACTGGTAGGGAAAATGCAGTTAAGAACAGGAGGAAATTACAGTAGCAAAGGATACAAGAAGAAAAGGGAAAACTTAAAGCTCAGTTAAAATGAGAGAATTTTTTTTTCAAAAATCAATCCAGCGGAAAGGCCTGCACAAAATAACATGCTTTAAGAGAAATCTTAAAATTATGAATAGAGGATTCCAACAAAATTTGGAGAGAGAGAGAGAGAACGCCACAAATAAGCGCTAACAATAGCAAAGAACAGGAATGACAACAGCTCTACAAGTGAATATCTATTTCCCTGAGGACCGTGCTGTCCTTTTTTCTGAAAGTACTACTTCCCTTTCATCTTAATCTGTTATCCTGACCACCTCCTTGGAGGAGGACATTTGGTCAGACTTCTCGCTGCATTTGTTAGATGTGAGGAGGGCGTTTGATTTGTATCTGGAGGTTGTTTATTTTTTCTTGTGGTCTGACCATCTTGTCCTCTTCAACCAGCTTGAGGAAGGGACAGGCAGTGGCCAAGTCCTTGATTCCCTGCTGGCATAAGGAGGCTGTTAATGCTGCCTATCTCATGTGGAAAATGCATGCCAGAGGGAGTTGAGCTCAGTTCACTAGAGCACAAGCTGCCTCATAAGCTGAGTTCTCTCTGTTGTCTCTGGAAGACATCTATAAAGTGGCTACTTAGTCATCCTTGAGCACCTTTTTGTAAAGTACTACAGGTTGCATGGGGTATTGGGAGGAAGGGTTGAGCTGGAGCAGATGGTGCCTTTGGCAGAGTAGTTGCGTTCAGAGTCTTCTCTCACTATAAGTCCCGATTGCTTGGGTATATACGTCTCACTTTTCTGGACTGTTCAAGCAGGATGAGGAAGGATACGCTTGTTTATTTTTTTCATACCTGCTAATTTCCTTTCCTTAATTACTGCTAGACCAGTCGAGGATTCACCCTGGAAAAACTACTCCTACATGTTTGGGAGCCGCGCTGCCTTTTAACTGCATTATCAGTGCCTGATGTAAAATCAAGCATGGTAAGAGCCATAATGTTTGTACAAAGCTGTTGTTGATACTTTTTTCTGAGTTTTTCAGTCTTTCTTCTGCTTGGGATATGTCATACTGCCTTCTTTTACTAGTGATGACATTGCTGAAAACTGTTGCCACCTACTTGCTTGGGAGCTTAACCCACTCACCTGGACTGTTCTAGCAAGATTCAAGGAAAGGGAATTAACTGTCTAAAATTTCTCAGTTGCTTCTCATACTTTTTCTTTTATTTGTGGACTTTGTACTCTTCTTTATCACATATGAAAAAAGCCAAAATGAGAATTTTTTTTCTGTCTGCAATAGATGAATTTTGGTGACAAATTTTAACAAAATTTTGTGAAGTGGAAAGTAACCTGCATGTGAGTACCTGACTGAATGTTCTCTCCACTGCTGACCCCAAACATGTTGATAGCCATGTCCACCTCTGTGCAATATGTCATCATTCATCCAAGTTAATTCAGATATTAACAGTTGTACCATGGGTGGATACTTAAGGAGCATACCCAAAAAGCAGAACATACTCCTTGGGCTGTATTTGCATTGGCCTTTTGAATGTTAGATGAATTGGGCATAAAGGGATACTCATCATTACCTAATACAAGAGCACAATCTGAGCTGCCTTGTCTTGGTGGAAGCAGGGTTATGTGAGGGAGAAAAATGTTATCTATCCTATTGTTGCCCTACAGAATATTTGTATTAAGATTAATTCAAAAGGCTCTGGAGGGGCATAACCTTAATATTTGAAGACTGTTCCATTATCTTATCTCAGATAATTTAGCCCAAGGCTTGACTAATCCCAAACACCAGGTTGCTATGGTGACTGAATAATCAGACCTGGTGCCCAGGGCTCATACTACATGTGCAGCAGCATGGAGAAGGGCACAAGTGCTGGAAGGCTGCAACTGCGGCCAAGACGGGCAGGGTTTGGCCAAGCCTGTTGAAAAAAAAAAAGAAGCAGGGAGAGTTTGTTGTGCAAATGGCTGAAGAAATTTAATGGGGCAGTAGGTTTGAGTAAAGAATAATGGTGAGTGCAAGAGGGAAGGGAGACGGGGGGGGGGGGGAAGAGTTTGGGAAGACGTGAAACAGATGGGGTGGGGAGGGGATAGCAAGAGTGGTTGGAGTTGGAAGGAGGAAAGAGTGCGAGGGATTGGACTCGGAGTGAAGAAGGCACAATGTGTATGTACAAAAGGCACACCACACCCCCAGCACCTTCCATATAGAGGTGTAGCATAAATGATCAGTGGAGGTGGAAGGAGGAGTGAAGTCACTGTCTTCTGTTGGCACTGCCTTCTTTTGGGAAAATCAGGCCCTAAATCCTAAAGAATAACTGTGATACACCCTTTTTGGTGGGCAGAGGTGTGCAATATTTATTTGTTGTATTTATATACCGCCTTTCAGCAGAATCAAAGCAGTTTTCATGTAAGAGTGAAAGAACATCCACCAAAAAACAGCAATCCGCCACGTGGGCAACCAGAGTGAAAGAACATTACATGTTAACAGATTGGCAAATGGTTTTAACATAAAACATGGTAATTGGAACTTTAGCATTAAACATTTAACATTAAATAATATGACCTAGATTTGTAGGCTGGTTCTTAGATTTCAAGAAAATTTGTAAAAGCTTGAATTTAGCCTATCCAGAAGCCGTAAATGTTACGATTAAGCTGTATCAACATACATAAGCTTCTGCTTTACATTTCTCAGCTACTGCATGTGATGCTGCTGTTCAAACAGTAGCTGAAAGTGTAACCAATTTATTGGTTATCTGTGAACCGCGCTGATTGTAAATAGCGCGGTATATAAAAAACTGTAATAAATAAATAAATAAATTCATAGTAACATAGTAAGTGACGGCAGATAAAGACCAGCATGGTCCATCTAGTCTGCCCAGCAAGATGGCAAGAGTAGGTGCACCTGTCGCTCTGTACAGGCCACCTCTCCCCATGTTTTTGTTTTTGTTTAGGGGTGAACCCACCACTCCATGTAGGACACCCTTATTTGTTGAGACGCTAGATAGTTCAGAAGTTAGATGGTACCGTTTATTTTGCTTTTATCCTGTTGCTGTAAAGGGATCCACTATGTTTGTCCCATGCCGTTTTGAATTCCATCACCGTGTTTGCCCCCACCACGTCCATCGGGAGGGCATTCCAAGCATCCACCACCCTTTCAGTGAAGAAATATTTCCTGACATTGCCTTTCAATTTACCACCTTGCAGCTTCATGTTATGCCCTCTAGTTTTACAGCTTCCCCATCTTTGGAAGAGGTTTGTTTGTTCATCATTTCTCTTTAAGTATTTAAAGGTCTGAATCATATCTCCCCTGTCCCTCCTCTCCTCCAAAGTGTACATATTTAGGTCTTCAAGTCTCTTCTCATAAGGCTTCTGACGCAGGCTCCAAATCATTTTGGTCGCCTTTCTCTGAACAGTTTACAGTCTTTTTACATCTTTTGCAAGATATGGTCTCCAAAACTGAACACAGTATTCCAAGTGAGGCCTCACCAGTGACTTGTACAGTGGCATAAGTACCTCTTCCTTTCTGCTGGTAATCCCTCTTTGTATGCAGCCCAACATTCTCCTGGCTTTTGCCATCGCCTTGTCGCACTGTTTTGCCACCTTGAGATCATCAGAGATAATCACACCAAGGTCTTTCTCCTGAACCGTGCATATCAACCTCTCACCCCCTATCGTGTACTTTTCCCTTGGATTTCTGCTACCCAAGTGCATGACACTGCACTTTTTCACATTAAATCGTAGTTGCCAAGCATTAGACCAGTCTTCCAGCTTTTGTAGATCTTTCCTCATGTTAACCACTCCTTCGGGGGAGTCCACTCTATTGCAAATTTTTGTTTCATCTGCAAAAAGACAGACTTTTCCATTCAGTCCTTCAGCAATATCACTCACAAATATATTGAACAGTGCCAGGCCCAGGACCGAACCCTGAGGCACCCCGCTATTCACCTTCCTCTCATCCGAGTGAGCTCCATGTACCATCACCTTCTGTTGTCTGTCAGTCAACCAATTTCTAATCCAATTTACTATCTTGGGACCCATCCCCAAGCTACTGAGTTTGACAAGCCTCCTATGAGGAACAGTATTTTGCTCAGCTAAGGATAAGACTATAGCTTCTAAAATAAGGCTAAATTTTCCCTGGTCTCACCCTGGTCTGTTTCTTAAATCAAGCAAGAAAAGCCAAACACATCTGGCGCAAGACTAGATTAAATGCTTTCTGGGAATATAAGGAAAGATAAACTCAACTACTGACTGACTGTTTTTAAAAAGGATGATTTTTCTTGTAGTATTGCTTGCAAATGTCTGGCTAAATAACTTTGTTTTAAAGGATCTAATAGCTGACCCCATTAATGAGCAAAGAGTTCCTTGAGGATGGTCCTTCAGCTACACATTTTGACCAATATTGCTCTGTCATTGACCAAAAAAATGTCTCTACTGTGCCTAAGATTGATGATCTTGAATTGTTTTTGGGCACTTTTTTTTTTCCCTCACCGGTGTTCCAGCTGAAGCCATTACCTTATTATAGTCTAACTTTAACCATGTTGTAGAGTTCTTGCCTACTAAGATTATTAGTTCTATCAATTTTACAGCCTCATCCTTAGACCTCATTTCATCCAATGTGGTGATTTAAAAAAAAAAATCCAATAGTGAACTTGGCTATCCATTTGTAGTATGATCAATAATGGTGTTGGTTTAGGTTCTTGGGGCTTGAAAGATACGGGCAGTCCGACTCTTATTATACACAAAGAGAAAAAGCATACTTGGACCTATAGCTAGAAAGAGCTACTGGATCATTTCCAGGTTGCTCTTAATCTCAATTAGTTGAGGGTTTTTTTTGTGAAAGGACATCTTGAAAATACAAACAATCGAGCTTGGGAACATTAAAATCATCTTGGTTTCTCTGACCAGTGAAATTAGAATCTCGATAGTGTCACTTTAAATTAGTTGATCATGGTCTTCTACTGTTTATCCCACTGAGATTGGTTATTTAGCTAGGCTTTTATGCCACTTTTCTATGAGTCAGAGGTGTACATTTAGGCACTGTGTGTGTGTGTGTGTGTATGTATGTATGTATGTATATGTACAAGGGTTATTTTTAAAGTAAGGTCCGATTAGCTGTAGCTTTGTAAATTTTTTTTTTCTCCCTGTAGAAACGAGCATGCATGCTGGCTCCCGGCATGTCTTGTGCAAAAGCAGATGCCATTTGCAGTTGTAGCGTCACTTTGTACGGTTTATACTGAGAATTTAAAATGTTTAAGACAATTGAGTGGCCCTCAGTCTGTGAAATACGGTCTATGATTTGTTTTTTGACAGCAAGGACTATATCAGCGGACATTCATCACCAGATATGTGAGGTGTACGGCCCCAATGCGATGAGTGACAGCAAAGTGCGTAAATGGATGAGTTTGTTCAAGGATGGGCAGGACAAACTGTGCTCACAATGGGTTCCCAGGCTGCTTTCCGAGGAACACCCAAAAAGGAGAATGGCTAGTGCTTTGACGTTTTTGATCTGATACAATGAGGAAGGAGATGAACCTTTGGACCACATTGTCACTGGGGACGAGACATGGGTTTCTCACATGACTCCAGAATCAAAGTGGAAGTCGATGGAATGGAGACACACGTCATCTCCAGTCAAAGTGAAAGCCAAACAGACAATCTCAACACGCAAGATTATGGCAACTGTGTTCCTCGGAAAGCAGCCTGGGAACCCATTGCGAGCACAGTTTTGTGAACTGCAATTTTTCAGAAACGATTTTGTATAGCACTGACCTTGAAACTTGTGGAAATTTCAGTGACAAAGTGGAAATCGTGAATCACCGTTCTTCATGAATTTTTGCGTCAACTGTGCGCACCAAATCTTCTGTGATTACTGAAGGTCAACCCTATCGCAGTTCATCATGGACATTGTCCCACCCGTCCTTGAAAATCTCACCCATTTACACACTTTGCTGTCACTCATCGCATTGGGAATTGTCCCACAGGTAAGGCAAGAAATCATGTAAGTATCGAAGACACAGTCCAAAAATGTGATAATACTGGAAAAACAGATTTTATTAGACTTCAAAGACCTATTGCCAACCCGACACAGGCCGTGTTTCGCAAACCTTCGTCAGGGGTTGATCAGGCAGGTGCTAAAACATAAAAAACATAAACACTTACATTATTTTAATTATGTATTTTAAGTAACATGATAGAACAGATCGCTATATTAATATAAGAACCATGCTTATGTATAGTAATAGCATAAATATAATAAATAGTTAAAAATATATAATATACAACGGATGAGAAGGATAAAAATATAAATGACACACATATAAATAATTGAAATCAAATCATAATCAATGAATCATATATTATGAATAAATAGAAACTGAATAGAAAACTAAATAAAAACCTATTAAAACAGGGATGTGACAGCCAAATATATAATAAATACCTCTGTATTGGACAGTGAAGACCCAGCAACTTATGGCCTTCATAGGAAATTATACTTGTATGACTAAAATGAATAACCAACAAATAGATAAAACTTTGTGCCTATTAACTGAACATTCATAATATACATTATAGCTTAAAATCATAAATTAGTAGGGACCAACTAAACAGAATAATGGAGCATAAAAAGAAAGCATAAAAAGAAAGCAGCAGGAGCGAAAAAACTATGTCAATATAGCTTAATGTAATGGAAACCATATTTGGAGGGACAATATCTCACTAACTAATAGAAAAGAGAAGTTGCCTATGACAAATTAAAATGGAAAAATATATAATAAAATTTATAAAATCGTATGCATGAAACCACATGATGGATACTCAACTTTAATATTCTTTATAATGCATCTATACACTATCACCATATATTGAATTGAAAGGATAAATGATATATCTTAGTCAATGGCTCTAAAACCTAAAACAGGATTATACACTGTCGGACTGGCTTGTGGTTGCAAATAATAACTTGAAAAACGGCGTTGTGTAAATTCAGTAAATTACGCACGGACCATCTACTCAGTGCTAAGCCGTAAACTTTCGATGTAAAGGAATAACTGACATATTCTAGCCGACGACTACGGGAAGGGCACCCTGTTGATGCCTGAAAAGAAGTTGTTTAACAAGTATAGCAGACACTATCAAAATCGCTGATCTAAAAACTGATGTCATTAAAACATTCTGTTTATAATGTTCCATTATCTAAAACGTTATGTAATTTAAAACCATACCTTCATAACACATGAGGCATCTATAAAAAGAAAAACAAAATTTCATTTAAACTCACGGAACCGGCACGGTGCGCGCTTTATCAATGAACCATAGATTCTAAAAAAACGCCAGCTCATGCGCATACTCATCTATCCACCATGGGGCAGGAAGGAGGGCGGAGCTATATCACCACCTAACTTTGTAAAAAGGAAATATAGCTAAGAAGGCTTTTATGGAACTGTGTAGTGTTCAAAAATATCTGTAACCATATGTACTTAGTTATCTAGTCTCGTATATGTCTAAGACTGTAATCGACAATATAAGAAACCAAAACAAAAAACGGAACAAAACAAAAGGAACTACAGTCAAACCTCGGTTTTCATGATTAATCCGTTCGAAAAAGTCTGACTAAAACCGAAACGTATGAAAACTGAAGCAATATTTCCTATAAGATATAATGTAAATCCAATTAATCCGTTCCAGACACCCAAAAATATTCACAAAAAATACATTTTATAGAGAATAACTATATTTTTACATACAGAAAACAATGAGAAATAAATATAAATGACTAATGAAATGGATAAATGAACATTTAACATCACTGAAAGCAAGCTAAGTACAGTACTGTACAGTACAGTATGTTAACATCTGGCCTTAGCCACCCCTGACAATCTGCTGTGCCCAGCTCTCTTCGGAATCACATTGGATTCAGTCCATTAAAATACCTTTACATTATCTGCTCAATGCTTCAGAATGGCAGAAAATCTTAATGATATAGCTTCAGACATACCCTGCAAGAGAAAGAACTGCCTCCCACATTCATGCAACATCTCCTGCTTACGTTGACAGCTTTTCTTCCCTGCTACCTCCGAGCCTGAGGGGCGCTCCAGAGAACGGGCAGGCGGTGGACGAGATCAGGGCCTTCCTCTCTGCGCAATCCTTGCCTCTCTGACTCTGACCAGGCTCGAGGATGTGTTTCATTTACGTTCTCAGCTGGCTTTCGCTTCATGCTGGCGATCGGTGAGTCCGGGGGGCAGTGCTGCCGGGACCGGGCGGGCGTTCTGGCAGTGTATACAGACCGGTGTGCAGCGCGAGAGTGTATGTATTTACAGTACTGTACTTTATGAAAACCGAGGCGATGTACGAGAACCGGGACAAAATCTCAGTCAAAAGACGTTGAAAACCGAAGCAATGCATGAAAACCGAGACAAAATCTCAGTCAAAAAAGACGTTAAAAACCGAAGCGTATGAAAACCGGGGCAAATGAAAACCGAGGTTTGACTGTACTTCATAGATAAATTATATCCAAAAATTGTAATATAAAATGTCAGATTGTAGGAAGCCAACCATCATCTAGTGATCCAATAGGGAAAACTAATGAAAAATTGTATAGTTGTAAATGAACATATAGACAAAAGGAATTGGGGAAAAGCCTATAAAGTTGGAAACCAACCTATGTATAAATAAAGACCTTTTAAAGGAAAACAGAAAAATCTTTGTCTAAATTAAGGCCATTTGGAACAAGTGAATCTAGTAGGAATATGTACCTCTATTCAAGCCTTAAAATAGTTTTATTGACATCACGACAGCCCTTACCGAAAGGAAATATCTATCCCAATATAAAGGACAATTCCAGTGCGGGAGGTGTTTGGTCTGCCTTAATGTATTACCAATTAGAGACGTATTTACTCACCCCACCACACATAAAAAGTTTTACATCAATGACTTTTCTAACTGTGATACATCTAATGTTATGTATGTAATACAATGTCCATGTAATTTATTGTATGTTGGTAAAACCACCCGTAATATTAAGACTAGGATTATGGAGCACAAGAGCTGCATTAAAAGGAGTATGGCAGATAAACCCCTCGTTGCCCATTGGCAAGATTACCAACATAAGACCACTGATTTGAGATTTTTTGTCATAAAGGTTAAACCCCATTGCAGAGGTGGTGATGTCAATAAAACTATTTAAGGCTTGAACAGAGTACATATTTCTACTAGATTCACTTGTTCCAAATGGCCTTAATTTAGACAAAGATTTTTCCATTTTAAAAGGTTTACAACTTGTGATAAGGAAGCTTATCATAGCTCAGGAAGGAGCTATAGAAAAGGTGAAGTGACTCTGAACAAGCAACCTGTCAGTTCTGGTAGAAATAAGAAAACAGAATTTTCCCATAAAAGACTACCAGTCCCAGAATGCACCAGGTTTCCAACAGCCATTAGAGGAGCTGAAGTGGGGAAACGTGTGTTCAATCAGGAGGGCTATGAGGTAATCCCTAAGCACTCATCTCAAAGGGCAGGGCCTGATTCAGCACAGCTGCGCTGTATTAGGGGGGAGCACTCATCTAAGCAGAATAAGAGTAGAGTTTATTCTACAGATGACCATCTTCATGATCACCTTGGATATCCAGAGAATTGTCCTCAGTATCCTGAGAATCAGCTTGAGTTTGATCATCAGTTTCATCTGAAGGATCATCAGAAGCAGAAGCCAAACCGGACGGACAGAGAGGGAAAGAGACCCTTTGGAAGAAGGAAGAGAAAAGCCTTTGAGAGGTCTAGAAGAGTCCAAAGCAGTACGTATACTGGGAGGTATTCCAAGGGCCAGCATACACCATTGGACTGGGGAAAGCCAGAGGAATGGTGCTGCAGAGCTAGGAATCACCAGAGGCTACCTGTGAGGGAGACGGCTGCACGTGGAAGGGACCCTAAGACCTGTGCCAGAAGGTATGTGAAGAGAGATCCAGTGTCCAGGGATCTGGATTGGAAGGCTGGACATAAGAACTGGACTACATACTGGCCAGGCTATATAGAGAGGAACTCTAGCAGCAATGGAAGCTCAGGTATGAACACTGATCTATGCCCTAGCTATAACCTTGAAAGACAGCAGGGAAACAAGTATTCTCCTGAAAATGCTCCATTGAGAGATTCATCTGTGCCAATCCATGATATTGAACCCATGCTTGTTGAACAAGGGGGAATAATAGCAGATGAGGATCCTGTTTATATGGACTGTTCTCTGTCTGAACTCCGTTGGTAACTTTTTGTTACAAAGTACAGCAACCATCACAAAGAAATACAAATTTGTTCTTTAATCTACTCAGAAAAGCTCCTGAAGCAGGATTTGACCCACACAGTACAAAGCAAGCCAGCTAAGGGGTTTCAGTTGGATAACTGCTAGCAATTAAGCCTTACGTAGTTGCTTGTGAGCTAGGAGAGAATCACTTCTGAATCTATGTGGGAAGTAATCAGAAGTTAACCTGAAAAGAACAGTTTGTTTCTTGCTTTGTAGCTTTTCATTTGTTGTTTTCCTGATTTTGACTTTGTTTTTCCAAGTTAACACTGAAAGCAAGTTACCTAATTTATGTGCTACCAAGCATATCTGTGTTGGGAGAAATAACCCCATAAATAAATATCTTATTGGCTTTACCCAAGAGCACAACTAAATTATTGTCAGCAACTGTGTCTGGTGTGAATGAACTACATTGCCCATAATACCTTGCAAATCATATAGATATATGCACTTGACAAGACTGTGAAGATTCTCACCCAGGCAGCCGTCTGACAAACTATACAATTTTTCATTAGTTTTCCCTATTGGATCACTAGATGATGGTTGGCTTCCTACAATCTGACATTTTATATTACAATTTTTGGATATAATTTATCTATGAAGTAGTTCCTTTTGTTTTGTTCCGTTTTTTGTTTTGGTTTCTTATATTGTCGATTACAATCTTAGACATATACGAGACTAGATAACTAAGTACATATGGTTACAGATATTTTTGAACACTACACAGTTCCATAAAAGCCTTCTTAGCTATATTTCCTTTTTACAAAGTTAGGTGGCGATATAGCTCCGCCCTCCTTCCTGCCCCATGGTGGATAGATGAGTATGCGCATGAGCTGGCATTTTTTTAGAATCTATGGTTCATTGATAAAGCGCGCACCGTGCCGGTTCCGTGAGTTTAAATGAAATTTTGTTTTTCTTCTTTATAGATGCCTCAAGTGTTATGAAGGTATGGTTTTAAATTATGGAACGTTTTAGATAACTGAACATTATAAACAGATTGTTTTAATGACATCAGTTTTTAGATCAGCGATTTTGATAGTGTCTGCTATACTTGTTAAACTTCTTCTTTTCAGGCACCAACAGGGTGCCCTTCCCGTAGTTATCGGCTAGAATATGTCAGTTATTCCTTTACATCGAAAGTTTATGGCTTAGAACTGAGTAGGTGGTCCGTGCGTAATTTACTGAATTTACACAACGCCGTTTTTCAAGTTATTTGTAACCACAAGCCAGTCCGACGTAGTGTATAATCCTGTTTTAGGTTTTAGAGCCATTGACTAAGATATTGTAAACTTCAAAAAGACAGAAGTCCTCTTCGTCACCAGGAACCCTGCATTTACCCCACCAATGTCCAAGGTGCGTGACGCAGAACTCCTCTGCAAGACTACAGTGAGATACCTGGGGTTACGCTCGATCAGCAACTCAATATGAAGGTTCATATCAGCAACGTAGCAAAATCTGTCTGTCATAAAATCCGGACCCTTCGTTATCTGCGTCAGTTGCTAGAGCCAGATGACTTCCGATCAGTCTTTCAGGCCCTAATAATGCCTCACCTTGACTACGCCAATGCAATACTACATGGCCTACCAAAGAGCAAGATCAACCCCTTACAAATGGCAATGAACTCTGCTGCAAGAATCCTTCATGGAGCCTCTAAGAGAACCCACATCACTCCAATACTGAAACAGTTACATTGGCTGCCTATACAATCTAGGATCTCTTTCAAGATCCTAACTATGACTCATAAAGCAATCAATAACTACTCTGCGTCTGCTATCACTGACCTGATATCAATTACACCCCCTAATCGAGCAAGGAGATCGACCGCCTCCAACTCTCTCGTATTACCGAAGGCAATCACGAAGTGCTCTCAAGTCACTAGATCCAGAGCCTTCTCCTACCTTGCACCATCATGTTGGAACGCCCTACCATCTGGCATCAGAACCATCAGTGACCTCCCCCAGTTCAGGAAGGCACTGAAGCATCACCTATTTCTGCAGCACTACGATGTTTCGGATACCCCCCCATACCAACCCACCACCACACTCCAGGCCAACACCTAAACCCATGCACTCCACATTCTTAATCTGCAGAACTGTAATCTCACTTCGCACCTCCTCTCACCAAGAGCAATTTACCTAGTTTCACGTAACTCTACATATAGCTGCATTTAGTTGCTTTGTACATAGTTCTCATGTTCACTGTTTCACTGTTCAAGAAACCTGTTTAATGTATATCCAAGTTTATTTTACCTGTTCATGGTAGGCACAGATCAATTATTTGTGAGGTGTGGTTTTTATGTTCATTGTAAACCGCACTGATGTCGAATAGCGCGGTATAAAAAACTGTAAATAAAAAAATTAAAAATTAAAAAAAATATATCATTTATCCTTTCAATTCAATATATGGTGATAGTGTATAGATGCATTATAAAGAATATTAAAGTTGAGTATCCATCGTGTGGTTTCATGCATAAGATTTTATAAATTTTATTATATATTTTTCAATTTTAATTTTTCATAGGCAACTTCTTTTTTTCTATTAGTTAGATATTGTCCCTCCAAATATGGTTTCCATTACATTACATTAAGCTATATTGACATAGTTTTTTCGCTCCTGCTACTTACTTTCTTATTCTTTTTATGCTTTCTTTTTATGCTCTATTATTCTATTTAGTTGGTCCCTACTAATTTATGATTTTAAGCTATAATGTATATTATGAATGTTCAGTTAATAGGCACAAAGTTTTACCTATTTATTTGTTGGTTATTCATTTTAATCATTCAAGTATAATTTCCTATGAAGGCCATAAGTTGCTGGGTCTTCACTGTCCAATACAGAAGTATTTATTATATAATATATTTGGCTGTCACATCCCTGTTTTAATTAGTTTTTATTTAGTTTTCTTTCTAGTTTCTATTTATTCATAATATATGATTCATTGATTATGATTTGATTTCAATTATATGTCATTTATATTTTTATCCTTCTTATCCGTTGTATATTGTATGTTTTTAACTATTTATTATATTTGTTATTACTATACATATGCATGGTTCTTATATTATTAATATAGCGATCTGTTCTATCATGTTACATTATTTTAATTATGTATTTTAAGTAAGTGTTTGTTTTTTATGTTTTAGCACATGCCTGATCAACCCCTGACGAAGGTTTGCGACAACACGGCCTGTTTCGGGTTGGCTATAGGTCTTTGAATTCTAATAAAATCTGTTTTTCCACTGTTATCATTCATCGCATTGGGGCCATACACCTCACAAATCTGGCAATGAATGTCTGCTGATGACACGGTCCTTGCTTTCAAAAACCGAATCACAGACTGTATTTCACAGTTGGAGGGCCACTCAATTGTCTTAAACATTTTAACGTCTCGGTATAAACCTTACAAAGTGACACTACGACTGCAAATGGCATCTGCTTTTGCACAAGGTATGCCGGGAGCTGGCACGCATGCTTGTTTCTACAAGGGGAAAAAATTTACAAAGCTACAGCCAATTGTTCCTTAATTTAAAATAAATAACCCTCATATATATCTCTTGTCCCCACAGGGCTCACAATCTACATGTACCTAAGGCAATGGAGGGTTAAGTGGCTTGCCCAAGGCCACAAAGAGCTCCTGTAGGACTAGAAACCCCAGTCCTTCCAGCCAAAGATTGCTCTCCTCTAGCGAGATTTCAACCCCTCGCCCTCAGGTCTGAGGTAACTTGTCCAATCATTAGGCTACCCTACCCTGAGGAGCTATTACTGTTACTGAATTTAAATCATTTAGGAAATAATTTTGTTACAGCAAATACTCCAGTTCCTTATCATCCCTCCAGTCTAGTCCTGGACCTTTGGAGTTAAGAACCTCCTCCCGCAGCTTTGGAGACTGAGCACGTCACTCTTTTGGTGACTCTGGTATAAATAGGCCAGGATTCACCTCTTCGCTCCAGTAAGCTCAGTCTCCAAAGCAGCTGAAGGAGTATTGACCCTAGGAGGTTCAGGACTCACTGGAGGAATGAATAAGGAGAGTTTAGTATAATTCGTTGTTGGGGAAAAAAAAAGGATAGGAAGTGAGCTGCAGTCTCTATTCTGCAGTTTGTGAGGACAGTGTCGGCCTGCCTGGGAGCTTTCGGCTGCAGGGGCTGCCTTCTCACGCCTCCTCCCTGTACCCTTCCTGCAGATTGGTGGTTGTGGCAGGTGCAGAGCAGCGGAGGAGGATTACGGTTCTTGAACCCACCGCGTGGGTGAAGAGCTGGCTAAATGGAAATCGGCGGTGAGAGTGGCAGTCCGGAAGCTGGGGATTGCGTCGGCGATTTCAATGGTGCCGTCTCAGACGGAGTCTCACTCGCTCCCTCTCGCTGGCTTGCTGGTGCTCTTCCTGACACTGATACCGCTGACAGGCAGAGCGCGGTGGAATTGAGCAGGACACAAGTTTCTTTGCAGTCGGGCAGGCTGACGAGGTAAGTGCCGCGCAGGCAGCAGCTGAGTGGGCAGTCAGGCGTGCAGTAGAACGTGGGGGTAGTACCCCTTTATGCCGCAGCCACGTGGGGAAAAGCGCGGGAGCCGTTGCAGTAGCATCGCGCCGGTCTAAGTTAGGATTTTAGCGGCGGCTCACAGGAGCTAGGGGGGAGAATTTGTTGTAGGTCCCCTGGTATTCTTATTTTAAAAAAAGAGGGAAATTTTATTTTCTTTTCGGGTTATTTTAAGTGCAAGGTCTGGCTGACAGGCATGCCTTCCAAGCAGTTGTGTTTGCTTTGTGGGGCAAGGAAGGGGTCTCTTTCGGAGGCTGGTGTGTGCAGGAAGCGGCCTCAACAGATATAACCACAGAAGATGGAGGGGAGAGCCAAAAGGGGCAACCTTCTGGCCTCTCTGATCCGCTTTCTTCTTCAGAACCCCTTCTGGAGCCAGTAGCAAGACCGTCCATGGTGCCATACGTTCCCCAGCTCTGATACAGGGGGGATTGGCAGCAATTTTCTCTAAGGAATTCGTAGCCCTGCTGCAGCAAGCCCGGGGTGGGGTGGGGGGGGGTGGGGTGGGGTGGTGCCAGCAGCAGCGGCAGGAGAGGGCGAAATGGGGGAAAAACACCCAGGATCTCAGCTAGACCCGGGAGCAGGCTGCGCCCCTGCTAAGAAGCCAAGGCTGCTGAGTGACAGGACAGAACAGACAGGAGAGATGGAGGAGCAGTCAGAAAATACGGAGGAGTTAGAGATAGAAGAGGAGTTGGAGGAAGGTGAGCTCACAGAGCAGGAGGATCAGGCAAGAGTGGTGAGAGTGTTTCGGCAGGAAGAGTTGCCGGCGCTTATCACGGAAACGCTGAGGGCACTTAACATGCCAGTTTCGGGTCCGGCAGAGGATTCTACATTAGAGGACCTGTTATTGCAGGTAGTTCGCAGGTCCCAAAAAGTTTTCCCAGTGCATAGAGTGTTTAGGGAAATGATTCAAGAGGAATAGGACATACCAGAGTCCGGAATGAAGGGGTCGAGAGTGATGGCTCGTCTTTATCCTTTGGCGGACCAAGATAAGAATCTCTTTAAGTCTCCTAAGGTGGATGCAGCGGTGGCGGCCGTCACCAAAAAGACGACCATACCAGTAGAAGGTAGTGCAACCCTTAAAGATGCCCAGGCTAGGCGGTTAGACACCTTGTTGAAACAGGTGTTTATCAATGCCCTCTCCATGCAGGCTTCTATTTGTGGGGCATGGGTGGCGAGGGCCTGTCTTCGATGGTGCCAGAGAATTAGTGGCATACAGACAGAGGACACGTCCGAAGAGACTGCCCGGTTGGAGACGGGGGCGGCTTATTTGGCGGATATCCAGTATGATCTTATTCGAGGCCTATACAGAAGTATGGCATCGGTGATAGCGGCACGGAGGTGTTTATGGCTCCGTAACTGTCCTGCGGATGGTTCCTCTAAGGCAAGGCTAAGTAAGCTGCCCTTCAGGGGCAAGCTCCTGTTTGGAGAGGATTTGGATAAGTTGGTGAAGGATCTCGGAGAGTCTAAGGGTGGAAGGTTGCCAGAGGATAAACAGAAACCCGGCTGTGTCCTGGGGACGACGAAGAATTAGCAGAGAGTTCCGGCGTTTTTGTTCTCCAAGGTTTGGTCAGTTTCATTGGGGACGTTCGGCTTACAGGTCCCAAGGGTTTCGGGGGTTCAGAGGAGCAGGAAGAGGTTTTGGTGCGTCGTCCTCGACCTTCAGAAAGCCTCAATGAAATGAGGGTATCCAGGCAGAGTTGATACCCGTAGGGGGGCAGTTAAGGGAGTTCTATCTGCCTAGATCCGGGTTACGTCAGACCAGTTGGTGCTGGTAATTCGCAAGGGTTATGCCCTGGAGTTTGTGCCCAGTGGTCGACACCTTCATTCTTTCTCCCTGCAAGGTCCGGTCGAAGCACCTGGCGGTGCAAGAAACTTTAGAAAGGCTTCTGGCTCTCAGGGCAGTGGTGCCGGTGCCAGAGGACCAGTGCAATTGTGGTTGATACGCCATATACTTCGTGGTCCCAAAGAAAGAGGGTACCCTTCGGTCAGTTCTAGATCTCAAAAGGGTGAATTTGTCCCTCAGGGTGTCGCATTTTCGCATGGAGACCCTGAGATCGGTCATAGTAGCGGTAAGGCAGGGGGAGTTTGTCACGTCTTTGGACCTGACGGAAGCCTATCTTCACATACCAATTCGCAGGGAGCATCAATGGTTTCTATGCTTTGCAGTCCCTATGGGACATTTTCAGTTCCAGACGTTACCGTTCAGGTTGGCAACAGCTCCGCGAACCTTCACCAAGGTGATGGTGGTGGTGGTGGTGGCGGCGGCATTGCGCAAAGAGGGAGTGTTGGTGCATCCTTACCTGGACGATTGTTTGATCCGAATGAAGTCAGAAAAAGAAAGTGAGGAGGTTACCTGCCGGGTGGTTGTTTCTGCAATCTCTAGGCTGGGTAGTCAATGCAGAGAAGAGCAGGCTGAAGCCTTCACAGGAGTTAGAGTATTTGGGAGCCCGCTTCGACATGATAGCAGGGAAAGTCTGTCTTCCGCTCCTCAGAGCGCAGGGGCTCAGGGAGCTCGTCCGCTCCTTTCTAAAAAGGGGGGCTCCTACGGCGTGGCACTATCTGCAACTGTTAGGAAAGATGGCGGCGATGCTTGAGGTCGTACCATGGGCCAGAGCCCACATGAGACCGTTACAGAGGGCCTTACTCAGGAGATGGTCTCGTCAGATCGGTTGACGCAGAGGTTGCCATGCCCGCAAGAGACAAGGGGAGGCCCTTCTGTGGTGGCTTGAGCCGGGAATTCGGCAAAGGGTAATGTCTTTGGAGTTGCTGAGCTGGATACTTCTGATGACAGATGCCAGTCTGTTCGGATGGGGGGCACATTTTGAAGGACAGTTCGCGCAGGGCCAGTGGACAGAGACTGAAAAGGAGTGGTCCAACAGGTTGGAACTAAGGGCGGTGAAGTTAGCGCTGTGGGCCTTACAGCACAGGCTGCAGGGGAAAGCAATCAGGGTGCTGTCAGACAATGCCACAGTGGTGGCCTATTTCAATCGACAAGGAGGCACCAGCAGCGTAGCTCTGGAGGACGAGGCAGGGGAGCTCTTGGGCTGGGCTGAAGAACATCTGGAAGCATTGTTGGCAGCTCATGTAGTAGGAGTGGACAATGTGACAGCAGATTTCTTGAGTAGAGTCAAAGTAGATCCCGGAGAGTGGGTTCTCCATCAAGAGGTGTTTGACTTGGTGCATCGATGGGGGACTCCGGTGATGGATCTCATGGCGACGTTAGAGTCCGCGAAGGCCGTGAGGTTTTACAGCAGAAGGCGGGAAAGGATGTCGGAAGGCTTGGATGCCTTGATGCAGGTTTAGCCGACGGAGCAGCTGCTGTACGTGTTTCCACCCTGGGTGTTAATAGGGTGGGTGCTGCAGCGTATAGAGCAGCACAAGGGTCAGGTCATCCTAATTGCTCCGGATTGGCCGCGAAGGCCGTGGTATGCGGATTTGATGCATCTCCTAGTGGAGTAGCCATGGCGGCTGCCGAACAGAAGAGATCTGTTAGGGCAGGGGCCGTTGAATATGCCTCAGATGGATCGATTCTCTCTTACGGCTTGGCTCTTGAAAGGGCGAGGTTGAAGGCAAAGGGTTACTCGCCACAGGTCATTTCTACCCTGTTGAGGTCCAGGCATCATTCTACCTCGGTGGTGTATGTTAGAATATGGCGGTTGTTTGAGTCTTGGTGTGAAGGTGAAAGAGTGCCAGCCTTGAAGGCATCTGTTCCGCAAGATCTGTCTTTCTTGCAGGCTGGTTTCGATAAGGGCTTGGCGGTTGCCTCCCTATGAGTTCAGCTGGCAGTGCTGTACTGTTTTCAGGGAAAAGTACAGGGCGTGAGCCTCGGGACTCATCCGGATGTGAAGCATTTTTTGAGAGCGGCATCACTTTTGAGACTTCCATGCAGGGCGGCAGTGCCTGCGTGGGATCTCAATTTGGTGTTGGAGGCACTAGTGCAGGAGCCGTTTGAGCCTTTGAATGCGGCTATATTAAAGGATCTCACCCTCAAAGTGGTCTTTTTGGTGGCTATTTGTTCAACTAGAAGGATTTCAGAGTTGCAGGCTTTGTCGTGTAGGGAGCATTTCTTGTCCTTTTGGGGCAAGAAGGTAGTCTTGAGGACGGTACCCTCCTTCTTGCCTAAGGTGGTGTCAGCATTTCACTTGAATCAGGTGGTAGTCTTGCCAGTTTTCGATCTCCAGGACAAGAAGGGGCCCGAAGGACGGCTACATAGGCTGGATGTAGGATGTGTGTTGCAAAAGTATTTGCAGAGGACGGCTCCTTTCCGCAAGTCGGAAAGATTGTTTGTGGTGTTTGGGGGGGCCGAGACAAGGTGAGGCGGTGTCGAAGTCTTCTATTGCAAGATGGTTGAAGGAGACTATTGCGTCGGCTTATATGTTAAAAGGGAAGACTGTGCCGGTGGGGCTGAGGGCCCATTCGACTAGGGTGCAAGCAGCTTCTTGGGCAGAGTTCAGCCTCGTGCCGACGGTGGAAATTTGTAAGGCGGCGACGTGGTCTTTGCTGCATTCCTTTGTGAAGCATTACCGGTTGGATGTTCAGGTGGAAAGGGATTCTTGTTTTGGGTCAGCAGTGCTTCAGGCTAGTTTAGCAGGTCCCTCCCGGTGATTGCTTTACTGCTCAGTTACATCTCCAGAGGTCCAGGACTAGACTGGAAGGACGATAAGGAAGATGGAATTAGACTTACCTACTAATTGTTGTTCCTCGAGGAACTCCAGTCTGGTCCTGTATCCCTCCCTGGTATTGATCTGCAACTGTAGCCTGAAGCAGAAGACTCTGTCGTGAGTGAGCGGCGAACGCGGCTTAGCAGGTTGCGGTACAAGAGGGGAGGTGAGCGGTAAGTTGTCAGGGGATTAAGGTCTGACCTGGGGGGGGGGGGGGTCCTCGGTAGTAGGTGAGGCTAGCCCCAGCAGCGCAAAGAGAAAATACCTATTACAGAATAGGGTTCTTTCAGGGGGTGCTGTTCAGAGGCACTTCTGAACTGTTAATTTGTTTAGAGTAGTGGCTGCTGTTCTTAGTTACTTAGTTATTGCTCTCGTGAGTCTGCTTTGTCAATAGGTTACTGGAGCGAGGAGGCGGATCCTGGCCTATTTATACTGGAGTCACCAAAAGCGTGACGTGCTCAGTCTCCAAAGCTGCGGGAGGAGTTGCTTAACTCCAAAGGTCCAGGACTAGACTGGAGTTCCTCAAGGAACAACAATTAGCAGGTAAGTCTAATTCCATCTTTTTCCCCTTACGTATGGTGTGTCACAGGGCACTATGTGGGTGCCCATTTTTTTTGTTTTTTTTTCCTAAGCCCCCTAACCAGCATGGGAGTTATAAAGTGTTTAGTGGATATTTTGCAGATGACATACAGGTAGTGACATATATTTATTTATTTATTTTATTTAACATCTCTTATATACCGCACTATTTATAATCAGCGCGGTTTACAAAGAACAATAAAACATCAGATAAGATACATATTATCTGTTTTTTACATGGAACAGGAACAAAAACTTGGGTAACCGGGGTAATTATTTACAATGAAACTTTCTTACCCCATTAAATTGTCTTGAAGCTATGGCTACCTTGCTTTCTGATAATCATTTGAAACAACCACATAGCATGGGATTTAGTATGGTTAGATTGTTCATCAGTTCCTACACTGGCTCCCAATATTTCTGGTTGTGCACTTTCTCTTCAACCAATATTTCAAGTATTAGACAGGAATCCAGATAACTTAACATTTAATCATCAAATTTCTCATGTTAGTAAATTTGTTTTTCTCCTAGGTTTATTAGATTTGTCGGGCCATACTTAAGATGTGATAACTATCTTGGTTCATGTTCTTGTAGTTATAGCCTAATGGTTAGAGCACTGGTTTGGGAACCAAGAGACCAGGGTTCGATTCCACTAGCACTCTTTGTGGCCTTGGGCAACTTGCTTAACCCTCCATTGTCTCAGAAAACTCCAAGATATAGATGTCTCATTTAATATACCTTACCAAGTTTACGTTACAATGTAAACCACTTTCACTGACATGATAAAGTGGTATTAAAAAAAACCCTGTTAAATAAAATAATGCAAACTTGCAGGAGAAATGATCCCCCCCCTTCTGACATTCAAACTACACACAGTTTCTCTATCATTTATCACTCTCATATCCTCTCCCAACAGCCTCTCTGGCAATCAATTGCACAGGTAAAAAAAGAGGATATTTCAGCAAACTGCGTCATATCAATCTCTGCCCAGCTGTGCCACTTTGTAACACTCAGATTGCTCCCCCCCCCCCTCTACATCCGGGTAGGTCTTTATAAAACTTGTATTTTTAACATTTAAAAACAGCCTTTTAAACTATTTTGTATTTATAATACACATATCTCCAGGAACAAACAGGAATGTAGTCTTCACATATGGGTGACATCTGGTACAAACAGAGCTGTGTGGGAAGCTCCTCATCCACCAATAGGCTTCCTGCTCTCCCAACTCCCTCTTCAGTTCTTCTTTTTCCATGGAGCCAACAGGTCAAAACCCTGTCACCGGAGAAAAGAACCTCAATTTTTTTCTTCAGAAAGTGCTTCTGCCTCACTGCACTGGTATCGCTTGATCCTGGTATCATTTTCATTTGTTTCTCCCCTAAAATCCAATTTTTTTTCAAAACATTTTCCTCAGGGCCTTGTGCCCACCATCTTCACAATGGAAAAACCTCTAGTGGGTTCAAAAAATGCACCAAGTGCTCCAGCACCATTTTGGTAACAGATAAACACAATTTGTGTCTGAAATGCTTTGGTCCTGACCATGTTCCCCAAGCCTGCTCCCCTCTGTGAACAGATGACAGTGAGGCCTTGGGAACTGGGCCAAAAAGTTTGGGGAGCTCTTTCCATCGGACTCTGCCATTGGCCTTGACTTCCTCCAGAGCATCCTCATGCTCTCAGGGTTCCAAGCTTTCTAAAGACTCCAAACACTTTGAGAAAAAGACCAAAAGACCCATATCGAGGCCTTCCAAGGAAAAGCAAAAGCCTCGTGAATCCTCGGAGAAGTCAAAGGAATTGAAGGAGAGGTCCAAGAGAGGGAAAGATCCTGCTCTAAACTCTGGGAGTCATCCAGAACCTCGTCTGACTCTGGCCATCAGCCCAGGCATCTCCGGCAGGAGGACTTGTCCTCCAAAGCCTAGTGGGGAATTGGGAGGTACCCGATGCCTTGCTCTTGCAAGCCGCGTTATTAAATTGGATCAGATGCAGGCAACCTCCTTGGATCAGTGCATGCTATCCTTGGAGAGGACTTGAGCGTCCCTTTTCGCGGCATCAGTTCCTCTTGAACCAAACATTGGGGGGCCGCATACTGGTGCATCGACATCAGTGACCCCATTGGCACTGATTCAGTCTGCCTTGAGACCCGATGCCTCTGTTGCAGCTACCGAGATCCCATGGGTGAGAGCCACAGTTCTAGACCCAAAGGTATCAAGGAGCATCGACACCATTCATACAGGCGCCAACATCGTCGATACTCATCTGTATCAGACTCGGATGTCAGATTCTGACCACCGCTCCTTCAATTCCACAAACTTCCATGACATTGTCTCTGAGCCCGTGCCTCCATCCATGAGCACTTGCAGAAAATCACCACCAGAAGATACATCTTTCCAAGAGTTTATCTGAGACATGACGATGGGGTTATCTATTCTGGCTTCACTGGAACTGGAAACAAGGGCAGAGGAGCTGGAAATACTCCAGTACTCTACAGCCCCAAAAGAAGCCGCAACCCTCCCGGTACATCGCATCCTCCACAACTTGATGTTCCAGATGTAGGAGACCCCTCTTACAGTAGTGCCCATTAGCCGTTGGCTTGATACTATGTACAGGGTACTGGAGTGTCCTGGTTTTCAAAAACCACAACTTCCACACCACTTTATGGTGGTTGAATTGGCGATGTGTTGCATCAAGAGCAGCAAAAAACACACTTCCATACCTCCAGGAAGAGAGTCCAGGGATCTAGATTTCTTTGCTTGCTGATCCTTTCAAGTTTTGATGCTAGCCAGCAGAATCAACTCTTACATTCTCTATATGGGAATGTTCCTCAAGGAACTTAATAAGGACTGAGATGTTTTTTTCTTCTATTCCTTCCTGAGGAAGAGAGACTTGCTTTTCAAGTTGTGCTTGCACACAGCCAAAATGTGTCAAAATTTGTAAACAGGGCAGCATTTGATGCTTTCGAATCTACTAGTAGAGCCTTATCTAGTGCCATAGGTGCACGCCGGTTAGCATAGCTCCAAGCATTAGACCTGGAACAATGGTTCCAGGACAAGTTTGGTAATATTCCCTGTACAGGAGAGAACCTCTTCGGTAAAAACTGGAAGGAGAAGGCTAGAGGGCTGGAAACAGATGGCACAACGCTTAAGACTCTCCAGGGAAGACTGCTGACCCATCAAAGAAAAAAGCCGGTGCAACTAAAAGACCCTTCTACCCAGAGAAGAGGAGATTCTACTCCTCCTGTTCTCAGCCTGCTTATCAGCACCAGCGAAGACAGGGTTCTAAGCAAGCAAAAAAGCCCAGGATAGCTAAACTACAGCCAGCCACCCAAGTGCGGCAGCACCTAGTTTTTGACTCCCTTTTAGGGAGCACAACTAGTCCATTCCTGCATATTCAGGAACTTGCTACCATCCCAGGGAGACTTTGCCATTTTTCACATCGATGGCACTCCATCACCACAGAACAGTGGACCCTGTCCATAATTCAGAAGGATTACCAGTTAAATTTTCAGAAACTTCCCCCTCACCACTTCAGGAGGGATTTCCCCACTCAACCTCCCCTCGACACCATGCTCAAGCAGGAGGTCGTCAAGCTCCTTTCTCAGGGAGTCATAGAAGCATTTCTTCAAAACCAGCTGCCAAAAGGCTTCTTCTCCCCACCTACTTCCTCATTCCAAAGAAATCAGGGGACTACAGACACATTCTCAGCCTCAGAGCTAAACAAATGGCTCGTCGAAGAGAAATTTATAATGATCTCTCTGGGAACCTTCCATCTCCAGGAACAAGCAGGAATATAGTCTTCACATATGGGTATTGTCGGTACCAACGGAGCCTGTGCGGGAAAGCTCCCCAGCGTCCAATAAGAAAGCTTTTGGGAGCATCCCACAGCGCCTGCGTGCTGCCTTCCCACCTTTCCCAAATGCCTCTCTCCACTTCTTCGTTTTCCACGGAGCCAGCAGGTTGTTTTCCTGTCACCGCAGAAATTATCTCATCTTTTTCATTCTTTTTTGTGGTAGCGTCTGCCTTCCTCGACGCTATACCGGTTCTTTCTTTTAAAAAAAAAAAATCTAATCTTTTTTACTGGACTTTCTAGTCTTTTTTTCTGTCGGGTGCTACGTGCCATTTTGGGCACTAGGCCCAACTTTTCCTTCAGAATGGAAAAACCTGCTACGGGTTTTAAAAAGTGTTCCAAGTGTGGCGGTACCATCTCCGTTACCGACACCCACGAGTGGTGCCTTAAATGTTTAGGTCCTGACCACTCCATATTGGAGTGTGTTGCCTGTGGGATGATTTCGAAGAGGGGTCGGCAAAACCGAGCTGCTAAGCTTAGCACCCTTTTTCCCTCCGATGCAGTATCTGTGGCATCGACGTCTTCCAGGGCTTCGTCTTCCTCCCATGGATCTCAGGTAACCAAACATAAATCTGGCCAGTCCTCAAAGGGTAGATCTCCTTCCAAGCATCGAGAGATGCCTCTGGTGTTGCCCTTGAGGGACTTGTACTGGCAAAATTGCCCCAGCGGGAGGCTTCGGCTTCCAAAGCACTATCGGGGCTCTAGGATGTTCTCAAGGCCTCAACCTCGGCAGAACTACTGGTGCCATGCTCTGGGGTACCGGCCGCTTCGTCCGGTACCGATACCCAGGCATCGGCAGCATCAATAGACCAGAGGTTCTTGGCTATTGAACCAGTCTGGCAGCTCTCCTTGCGGCTTCAGTGCCTTCAGGACTGCTTCAGACGGTTCAACCGGTATTGAAACCAACTTCGGCACTGATATCGGTACCGGTACTGACAGCATCGGCGACTGTGTTACCGACACCGAGTCATGCTGTTTCCTCTGGTATCGACAGGCCGGTACAGGACCCCTCCGGTACCGACTTCGATTGGTACCGGTATCGTGCTTTACAAGAGCATCCGATCAGGAGGTATTTTGAATCCTCCGATGACTGAGGATTCTGACAGCTTTCGGTACCTGAGTACTTCTCTCTGAGGAGCCTTCCTCTCCTAAACATAGGATGTCCCCTCCAGAGGATATATCCTTTCAGGATTTCATCCAGGAGGTGGCTAGAGGTCTTTCCATCACAGTGGCTCCTGAAGCAGAGCCCAGAGCAAAGGAAATGGAGATTTTACAATATCCTAAAGCTCCCAAAGAGGCAGTCACTTTGCCTATTCATGAGATCTTGCATGATCTCATGCTAAGAATGTGGGAAACACCTCTTACCACCTCTCCTCATTCTCGTAGGCTTGATACCATGTATTGAGTACCTCCTTGTCCTGGATTTCAAAAAACCCAGCTACCACACCACTCCATGGTAGTAGAATCAGCTATGAGAAGGATCAAGAGTGCAAAAAGACATGCATCAAATCCACCAGGACGTGAATGTAGGACTCTTGATGCCTTTGGACGTTGAACCTTCCAGGCCTCTATGCTTTCTGCCAGGATTAGTTCCTACATTCTATATATGGGAATGTTCCTTAAGGAGGTTACAGGAGATCTAGAGCTTATGAGCCCTCTCCTTCCTGATAAGAGGCAGGATTATCTTACACTTGTCAAACATGCCCAAGATGTTTCTAAGTTTGTTAATCGTGCAGCTTTTGACTGCTTTGAGTGCATAAGCAGAACCTCTGCCATTGCCATAGGTGCTCGTAGGATTGCCTGGCTCCAGGCATCTGACTTAGAACTCTGGGTACAGGACAAACTAGGGAATATCCCTTGTACAGGCGAAAATCTCTTTGGCAAAAATTGGCAAGAGAAAGCTAATAAGCTGGATGCTGATAACACCACTTTGGATAGATTATTATCCAAGGCTACAGCTGATCCTGCAAGGAGAAAATCCTACAAGAAACTATTCTCTAAAAAGAAGAGGTTTTACCCCTCCTATACCCAGCAGGGGCATTCTTCAAGTCAGTCTGCCCGAAAAGGACAGCAGCCACCAAAACAAAGGAAAACTAAGTCTAAGCCTCAACCGGCCCAGCAGACTCAGCCTCCACAGGGGCTTTGACTCCCTTCTAGAGAACTTGGCCTTCCTGACTCTCAACGGGCCAGAGCCCTCCACCATTCAGGAAGGTTGTCATTTTTCCCCCAGATGGGAGCAGATAACAGCAGAAGAATGGACTCTCTCCATTGTAAAGGAGGGGTACAAGCTTCATTTCCTCAACATGCCCCCTCCTACAGTTGTAAGAGGGTTCAATTCTCAGACATCACTCGAAAATCAGTTGGGTCAAGAGGTCAATTTACTTCTTGCCCAGGGGGCAATAGAAGACGTACCCATTTCCCAGCAGGATATGGGGTTTTACTCCCCCTATTTCCTTATTCCAAAGAAAACAGGGGGACACAGACCCATTTTAAGACTTCAGAGAATTGAACAAATTCCTGTTCAAGGAGAAGTTCAAGATGATTTCTCTAGGAACTCTTCTGCCATACCTTCAGAGTCAGGATTGGCTTTATTCTCTAGATCTCAGGGATGCGTACACCCATGTTCCCATCCATCGAACTCACCGAAGATTCCTTCGGTTTCTATTTCAGGGTAAGCACTACCAGTACAGGGTTCTTCCTTTTGGCCTGGCTTCAGCACCAAGAGTGATTACGAAATGCATGGCTGTAGTGGCAGCATTTCTTCGCACTCTAGGAATATTCGTCTTCCCCTACTTAGACGACTGGCTCATTCAAGCTCCATCAGAGTCGGAGGCCAGAATTTCCTTATCTTACACAATGCATATCCTTCAGTATTTGGGCCTTGTGTTAAACATCCCAAAATCCAACCTAACTCCCACTCAATCTCTAGAGTTTATAGGAGCCATGCTGGATACCAGGAAAGCAAGGGCCTATCTCCCACAGCCCCGCTGCTTTCGCATTGTGCACTTGGCTTCCCAGGCAGTGTTAAAAACTCATCTCACTGCTTGGGAAATGTTACAATTGCTAGGCCACATGGCATCTACCGTGCATGTGGTTCCCTATGCTCGCCTCCATATAAGAGCAGCCCAATGGACTCTATCCACTCAGTGGACCTAAGCATCAGGCTGCCTATCAGACAAAATAGCAAACTCAAGTCGCCTTATTTTGTCCCTACAATGGTGGCAGTCAACCCAAAACCTGTTGGTGGGGTCCCCTTTCCAACAGCCCCCACCCCAGGTCACTCTAACAGCAGACGCCTCACAGGTGGATTGGGGAGCTCACCTGCAAGATCTCTCTACCCAAGGCACCTGGACTCCACAGGAGACACATCTACACATCAGTCTCTTGGAACTCAGAGCAATCTTCCTTGCTCTTCAAGCGTTCCACACCCAGCTCAGCTACAAGACAGTCCTAATTCAGATGGACAATCAAGTAGCTATGTTTTATCTGAACAAACAGGGAGGAACAGGCTCTCTGTCGCTTTGCAACGAAGCTTTGCAACTATGGGCCCTCGCCAGAGAGCATCAAATTCATCTACTTGCGGTGTATCTGCCAGGCATTCAAAACTCTTGGGCAGACAGACTCAGTCGGGTTCTGCTTCCACACGAGTGGTCTCTTCAAGCAGACCAGGTAGCAAAGATTTTTCAAATTTGGGGTACTCTGGACATAGACCTCTTTGCAAGTCTGTTGAATGCCAAACTTCCCCGATTCTGTTCCAGAATTCCGGCTCAGGGTTCTCAGGCCAGGGATGCTTTTCCTCCTCCATTGGGGTCAGGACTTCCTATATGCCTTTCCACCTATTCCTCTAATTCCCAAAACCCTATTCAAGCTTCAGAGAGACAGAGGCCATATGATTCTCATAGCTCCACATTGGCCACGGCAGGTGCGGTACCCTCTGCTCCTACATCTTTCTCAAGCTCCATCTCTGTAGTTAGGATCTGCTCCAGATCTCCTGTCTCAGGAGGATGGGATGTTGTGGCATCCCGATCCCCACTCCCTGCATCTCAGGGCCTGGTTGCTGAGGGCCTAGACCTTCATGGTCTTAACCTATCTCAACAAGTAAGGGATATCCTTTTTGCTCCTAGAAAGCCTTCCACAAGACGCTCTTATGCTTTCAAGTGGAAAAGGTTTTCCATTTGGTGTTCGCAGAAGGGTCTTGACCCCCTGGCGATACTTCTGGAATCATTATTGGAATATCTCCTTCATTTATCTGATGCAGGGCTTAAGACTAACGCAGTACGAGTCCATTTAAGTGCTATTTCAGCTTCTTTCAAGCCTTTAAAAGGACAACCTATTTCCTCTCATCCTCTCATAGTGAGATTTATGAGAGGCCTCCTTCTAACTAAGCCTCCCATTAGGCCACCACCGGTAGCATGGGACCTAAATCTGGTTCTTGGTCAGCTCATGAAGCTGCCTTTTGAACCTCTAGCTACTACCTCCTTGAAATTTCTTTCCTGGAAGGTTGTCTTTCTCATTGCAATCACATCAACATGGCGCATTAGTGAGTTGCAAACATTAGTGGCTGATCCTCCTTACACGAGGTTCCATCATAAGGTAGTCCTTAGGACTCATCCACACTTTATGCCAAAGGTGGTCTCACCTTTTCATTTAAACCAAGCAGTTTATCTGCCTGTATTTTTTCCAAGGCCTCATGCTTGAAATGCAGAAAGGAATCTTCATACTTTGGACTGTAAAAGAGCACTTGCTTTTTACTTAAAGGACACAGCAGCATAGAAAGTCCTCTCAACTTTTTGTTGCTTTTGATCCTTCTCATTTGGGACTTCCAATCTCTAAGAGAACATTGTCCAATTGGATTGCACAGTGTATTTTTTACCTATCAGAGTAAAAACCTTTCTCTGGAGGGCCATGTCACAGCTCACAATGTGAGAGCCGTGGCAGCCTCAATGGCTCATCTACACTCTGTGTCTATTGACATCTCTCGAGCAGCTACTTGGGCCTCGGTTCATACCTTCGCAACCCATTACTGCTTGGACAAGGACTCCCGCTAGGATGCCTTGTTTGGTCAGGCTCTCCTACGACACCTGTTCCATACTTAATCAACTCCTACGCACCATTCCCGGTAGGATGTCAGAGATCCATGGGGGGAAGTGAAGCCCTTTCACAGGGGCACACAACTTCTGGTGTCTCTCCCTTGCATCTGTAGCTAGGGAGTCCCCATATGTGAAGACTACATTCCTGCTTGTTCCTGGAGATAGCATAGTTACTTACCTGTAACAGGTGATCTCCGGGTACAGCAGGAATTTAGTCTTCACAACCCACCCACCTCCCCTAGGGGTTGTAGCTCTTTTCGTTTCTTTCCCTCTCTCTCTCTCTCTTTGTCTCAGCTTTAAACTCAACTGGAGAGAGGCAGTTGGGAAAGGCGGGAAGGCAGCACGCAGGCGCTGTAGGATGCTCCCAAAAGCTTTCTAATTGGATGCTGGGGAGCGTTCCCGTGCAGGCTCTGTCAGTACCGATGATGCCCATATGTGAAGACTAAATTCATGCTGTTCCTGGAGATCACCTGTTACAGGTGAGTAACTATGCTTTCCCTACCTACAGGAACACGACTGACTCTCTTCCCTAGACCTAAAAGAGGTCTACACTCACATTATTGCTACTACTACTACTATTACTACTGAGCATTTATATAGCGCTACAAGTCGTATGCAGCGCTGCACGAACAAGTAAGAGACAGTCCCTGCTCATCAGAGCTTACAAATCTAGTCAAGACAAACACAGAAGGTGTGGTCAGGGATAAAGCAAGGGAAGGAGAAGGAGATCAGGAAAGTCGAGATCCAAAAGCAGCAGCAGAGAGGTTAGTTTTCAGCCTGGATTTGAAGAGGGTTAGGTAAGGTGCCTGGGGTACAGACACAGGTAGTTCCAGGCGTATGGTGCAGCAAGGTGAAAGGAGTGAAGTCTGGAGTTAGCAGTGGAAGAGAAGGGCACAGATAGGAGCAGTTTGCTGGAAGAGCGGAGTTCCCTGGTGGGGGGGGGGGGGGGGGTAAGGAGAGATAAGAGAAGAAAGGTAGTGAGGAGCTGCAGAGTGAATGCATTTATAGGTCAGCAGGAGAAGTTTGAACTGGATGCGGAAATGGATAGGGAGCCAATGAAGTGACTTGAGAAGAGGAGTAATATGGGCATGACAAGGCTGGCGGAAGATTAGCCGCGCAGCAGAGTGTTGAACAGATTGAAGGGGAAAGAGATGATTCAAAGGGAGACCAGCAAGGAGTAGATTACAGTAGTCAAGATGGGAGGTGATTACGGAGTGGATAAGCATTTTAGTAGCGTGTTTAGAAAGGAAGGGGTGGATTTTGCTGATGATATAGAGAAAGAAGCGGCAGGTCTTAGCTGTCAGCTGGATGTGTGTGGAGAAAGAGAGAGAGAGGCCTCAAAGACAACCCCCAGATTGCAGGCTGAGGAAACAGGGAGGAGTATCGAGTTATCCACAGAGACTGAGGAAGAGGAAGGGAGGTTTTGGGGGAAGGATGAGAAGTTCGGTCTTGGCCATGTTCAATTTCAAGTGGCGGTGAGACATCCAGGCAGCAATGTCAGAAAGGCAGGCAGAGATCCGGGTCTGGATTGCCGGATAGATTTCAGGTGTAGAGAGGTGGATCTGGGTGTCATCAGCATACAGAGATGGTACTGAAAGCCATGGGAAGAGATAAGCACACCAAGGGACTGGGAATAGAGAGAGAAAAGGAGCGGACCCAGGACAGATCCTTGGGGTACACCAACTGGGAGCGGGGTAGCAGAGGAGGAGGAGCCACCAGAACACACACAGAAGGAGCGATGGGAGAGATAGGAGGAGAACCAGGATAGTACAGAGCCCCCTAAAACCAAGCGAGGGCAGGGTATTGAGGAGAAGGTTGTGGTCAAAAGTGTGATAAAGCAGCAGAGAGGTCAAGAAGGATGAGGACAGAGTAAAGGCCCTTGGATTTTGCCAGGAACAAGTTGCTGGAGACTTTGGCAAGAGCCGTTTCAGTAGAGTGTAGAGGACGAAAGCCAGACTGTAAGGGATCCAGGAGGGCATGAGAGGAGAGGAAGTCTAGGCAGCGGCAGTGAACTTGCACGTTCAAGTAGTATAAAAATGAAGGGAAGGAGAGAGATGGGTCGATAATTAGGACAGGTGGGATCGAGTGAAGGTTTGAGGAGAGGGGTGACCACAGCATGTTTGACGTCTGCAGGGACTGTTGCAGTGGAGAGTGATAGGTTGAGAATGAGAGATGGAAGGGACAACGGTGGAGGAGATGGGGCTTAGGAGACTGGTGGGGATAGGATCAGAGGAGCAGGTGGTGAGTTTGGAGGAAGAAAGAAGGTGTGCAGTTTCCTCTTCAGAGATCACAGGAAAGGAAGAGAGGGTAGCAGGGGGGTGGGGGGAGAGTTGGGAGTGAAGAGGGGGAGGAGGGGAAGTAGTTGATTTTGTGGGGAATTGGAGGGTGATCTTGTGGATTTTGTCATGGAAATAGTCAGCCAGTGTTTGGGCAGAAAGGGAAGGAGGGATCAGAGACGGAGGCACCTTGAGAAGAGAATTGAGAGTAGTAAAGAGACAGCGAGGATCAGAGGCAAGAGAGTTAGTCAGATGGACATCATAATCTTGTTTGGCAAGAGCTACGGCTGATTGATTGGAAAGAGACAAGCATGAATTTGAAGTGTAGAAAGTCAGCAGGGGCGTGGGATTTGAGCCAAGCACGCTCAGCAGAACGGGCACAGGAATGTAGATAGCAGGTGGTGGATGACAGCCAGGGCTGGGGTGCGGCACGTCTCACGAGACTTGGGATGGGCGGAGCGAGAGTATCCAGAGCCGAGGAGAGTGCAGCATTATAGGAAGTTACTGCATCGTCAAAAGACTTGGATGACTTGGTGGCGGAAAGAGATGAAGAAATAGTGGAAGAGAGAGCCAAGGTATCAATAGCAAGATTATTTCTAAATAGGTTGGAGGAGACAGGACGAGGCTGAGGCAGCGGGTGATGAAGATTAAAGCTTAGAAGGTGATGGTCAGCTAAAGGAAGAACTGAGCTATAGAGGTTCGAGGGTAAGCAACTAGAGAAGAATATCAGGTCCAGGCAGTGGCATTGCTGGTGAGTGGGGGCAGTGGAAAAAAGTTGGAGATCAGATGAGGAAGTAAGGGAGAGGAGTTTTAAAGCATAAGGATCAGAGGGGTTATCGACATGAATGTTAAAATCCCCAAAAATAAGAGTGGGGGAAGAGGAATCCAGAAAGAAGGAAAGCCATGAGTCAGACAGGGAGGAAGGTAGAAGCAGACTTGTCAGGAGGTCGATAAATAGCAGCTACCCGGAGAGGAAGTGGAGTGAAAAGGCGAATGGAATGGACTTCAAAAGAGAGAAAGGAGTGAGCCTGAGGCAGCAGGAGGGGTTGGAATTGGCAAGAGGGAGAAAGTAGAAGCCCAACACCACCACCATGACCGGTGGGACGAGGCGTGTGGGAGAACTGATAGCCCCCATGGCAGAGAGCAGCAGTAGATGCAGTATCATTTGGGAGGAGCCAGGTCTCAGTTAGGGCAAGAAGATGTAGAGCATTAGAGATAGAGATCATGAGTAAAAGCAAGTTTATTAGAGACAGTGTGTGCGTTCCACAAGGCACATGAGAAAGGGAGAGTGGAAGGGGAAATGAGAGGGATATGGATAAGATTAGACAAGTTGCATGAAGATCTCTTCTCAGAGTGAGACAGAAATCTAGGGGGGCCAGGGTTGGGGTTGATATCTCCGGATGAGAGAAGGAGTAGCAGAGTACGGGGTAGAGAGGAGACAGTACAGCGGAAATTAGGGTAAGGTTGCCTTAGAGAGAGAGGGGCTGGTTGAATGAGAGGGAGAGAGCGATGAAGCTCAAGAGCTGATGATAGGTTAGAAGACAGAGTGGAGGAGGAAGTGAGGATGATAAAGGGAGGATAGGGAGGGAAGGAATGAGGGTGCTGGCAGGGCTGGCCCGTCCATTGAGCAAGAATGTTTTTTGCACAGGGGCCCCGCGTAAAAAACATTCTACATCAGCCCAAGTAGATTAAAAAAAAAAAAAGGCTGCCGCCGTGGCAGCAGCAAAATCAAGTGTCCTGCCGCGGGGCCCCCCTGCCTGGCAGCGCCTCCCTGCAGCATCATTCAGTTCCCGAGTCCCAAAGCGCGGGCTTTCAGAGTCGTGAAGGGAGAGTTTCTCTGACCTCTCATGGCTCTGCTAAGCCCGCCGGGGCTGCTGGGAAATCCCATCAGCCCCGGCGGGATTAACAGAGCCACAAGAAAGGGAAACTCTTGCGGCTCTGAAAAGCCCACGCTTTGGGACTTGGGAGCTGAATAATACTGCAGGGAGGCTCTGCCGGGCGGCAGAGGGGACCCCGTGGCGGGATGCTTGATTCTGCCGCTGCCACGGCGGCAGCAGCAGCCATCTTTTTTTTTTTTCTTTTTTAAATCTACTTGGGCTAATGGGGAGAGGGGGTTAGGAATGGGCTATGGGGGGGGTTAGGACTGGAAGTGGGCTGATGGGGGGGTTAGGACTAGTAATGGGTTATGGGGGGGGGCTAGGACTGGAAATGGGTTGATGGGGGGCTTAGGAATGGGCTGGGGGAGCTAGGACTGGAAAAAGCTGATGGGGAGGGGGGCTTGGAATGGAAATAGCTGATGGGGAGGGGGGCTTGGAATGGAAATGGGCTGTGAGGGGAGGGAGCTAGGACTGGAAATGGGCTGGGGGGGCTAGGATAGGACTGGAAATAGGCTGTTGGGGGTATTAAGATTGGAAATTGGTTGTGGTGGGGGCTTGGATTGAAATGGACTCATGGAGGGGCTAGAACTGGAAGTAGGCTCATGGGGGGCTTGGATTGGAAATGGGCTGAGTGGAAGGGAGCTAGAATTTGACATGGGCTGATAGGGCTAGGAAAGGACTTGAAATGGGCTGATGGGGGGCTGGGATTGGAAATGAGCTGATGGAGGGACTCGGATAGGACTGGAAATGGATGAGGGAGCTAGGACTGGAAATGGGCTGATGATGGGGCTAGGATAGGATTGGAAATGGGCTTATGGGGGGCTAGGACTGGAAATGGGCTGATGCGGGGACTAGAAGGGAGCGGATGCTGGGTGGGGCTGGAACTAGAAGGGAGCTGATGTTGGGGAAGGATAAGAATGGGATGGAGCTGGGAGAATGAAATGGACTGGGAAAAAAAAATTTGTGTGGGAGGGAAGACAAATCTACAATTGGCCAGAAGAATGTATCCTTGAAGGATACTACCAAAAGCAGAGAGGTTCCAAAAAAGAGTAAAGTAGCCCAAATGCCCTCGAGTATGGAGCAGACAGAGCTTAAAGATCCCAAATTACCCATGTCTACCAATAGCCAAATTAATATGAATAAAATACAGTCTCTAAAATGCTTGTATGCTAATGCTAGAAGTCTAAAAATAAGATGGGAGAGTTAGAATATATAGCATTAAATGAGAGGTTAGATATGATTGGAATATCAGAGACATGGTGGGAGGAGGACAACCAGTGGGACACTGTGATACCTGGGTACAAACTATATCGTAATGATAGAACTGATCAAATTGGTGGAGGGATTGCGCTCTGTTAGAGAGGGCATTGAGTCACAAAGGATTAAAGTTTTGCAGGAAACAAAATTTGCTGTAGAATCTCTATGGATTGAAATTCCATATAAAAAGGGGAAGGCGATGGCGGTGGGGGTGTACTATCGACCGCCTGGCCAGAATAAATAAATGGATAATGAAATGCTCAAAGAAATCAAGGAAGCTAACAAACGTTAGAGTGCGGTAATAATATAAGCGATTTCAATTACCCCAGTATCGACTGGGTCAGTGTCACGGCAGTACATGCTAGGGAGATAAACTTCCTAGATAACATAAATGACTGCTTCTTGGAGCAGCTGGTTCATGAACCGACCAGAGGGGAAGCCATATTAGACCTAGTCCTTAGTGGAACACCAGATCTAGTGCAAGAGATAAGGGTGTTGGGGCCACTTCGCAATAGTGATCATAGCATGATCGCCTTTGATTTAATTAGTGGAGGAGGGATAGTCAGAAAATCCACAGTACTACCTTTTAACTTTCGAAAGGGAGACTATGGTAAAATGAGGAAAATAGGAAAAAACTAAAAGGAGCAGTTGCAAAGGTTAAAGACTTACATCAAGCTTGGGTGGTGTTGAAAAATACTATTTTGGAAGCCCAGACCAGCTGTATTCCACACTTTAAGAAAAGTGGAAGGAAGTCCAAAAAACTGCCAGCATGGTTTAAAGGTGAGGTCAGAGAGGCTGTTGCCAAGAAAACATCTTTCAGGAAATGGAAAAAAGAGCCAAACGATGAAACCTGGAAACAGCACAAGCACTGGCAGGTCAAATGCAAGGCATTGATAAAGAAGAGAGAATTTGAGAAGAAGCTTGCTGCGGAAGCAAAAACACGAACTAAAGATTTTTTTTCAAGGTCATTCGTAGCAAAAAAACCTGTGAGAGTCAGTTGGACCATTAGATGATAGAGGAGTTAAAGGGGCACTAAGAGGCGACAAGGCAATAGCAGAGAGACTGAATGAATTCTTTGCTTCGGTCTTTACTGAGGAAGATGTAGGGATGTTACCCATGACTGAAGTGGTATTTAAAGGTGTGGAAGAATTGAAGGAAATATCGATACATCGGGAAGATGTATTACAACTATTAGATAAACTGAAGAGTAGCAAATCACCTGGGCCGGATGATATACATCCAAGGGTGTTGAAAGAACTGAAATATGAGATTGCAGACCTGCTATTAGTAATCTGTGAACTTTCATCAACATCATCTCTAATACCTGAAGATTGGCTGATCGCCAATGTAACACCAATTTTTAAAAAGGGTTCGAGGGGTGATCCGGGAAACTACAGACCGGTGAGCCTCACGTCAGTACCGGGAAAAATGGTAGAAACCATCATAAAGAATAAAATTACTCAGCATGTAGATAGTCATGGCCTAATGGGAGACAGCCAACATGGCTTTAGACAAGGAAGATCTTGTCTTACTAATCTGTTATGTTTTTTTTGAAAGTGTGAATAAACAGGTGGACAAAGGTGAGTCAGTTGATGTAGTGTATCTGGACTTTCAGAAAGCCTTTGACAAGGTCCCTCATCAGAGACTTTTGGCAAAACTAAAGAGTCATGGGATAGGAGGCAGTGTACTACTGTGGATCAGGAACTGGTTAAAAGATATTTATCTCCAAGTTATAATGCCCTGTTCAATGTAATTTCAGTTTGTTCAATGTAAACCGCACTGATGCAGAATAGCGCGGTATATAAGAGAATGTAAATAAATAAATAAATAAGGTAGAAAGCAGAGGGTTGGGCTAAATGGCCAATTTTCACAATGGAGAAAGGTGAATAGTGGTGTACCCCAGGGATCTGTGCTGAGTCTGCTGCTTTTTGACATATTCATAAATGACCTGGAAAGTGGAATAACGAGTGAGGTTATCAAATTTGCATATGACACAAAACTATTTAAAGTTGTTAAAACCCAAGAGGATTGTGGAAAATTGCAAGAGGATCTTGATAAATTGGAAGACTGCGCATCAAAATGGCAGATGAAATTTAATGTGGACAAGTGCAAAGTTATGCCCCTAGGGAAGAACAACCCAAACTATGGTTACACGATGCAAGGTTCCACATTAGGAACCACCACCCAGGAAAAAGATTTAGGTGTCATTGTGGATAACATGTTAAAACCCTCGGCTCAGTGTGCAGCAGCAGCCAAGAGAGCAAATAGCATGCTAGGTATCATAAGGAAAGTAATGGAAAATAAAACAAAAGATATTATAATGCCTCTATACCGTTCCATGGTGAGACCGCACCTTGAATATTGTGTGCAATTCTGGTCGCCGTATTTTAAAAAGGATATAGCGTTATTAGAAAAGGTTCAGAGAAGAGCCACCAAAATGGTAAAGGGGATGGAAGGATAATCCTATGAAGAAAGGCTAAAAAGGTTAGGGCTCTTTAACCTGGAAAAGAGACTGCTGAGGGGAGATATGATAGAAGTCTATAAATTAATGAACGGAGTGGAACGGGTAAACGTAGGTCGACTGTTTACATTATCAGAATATAGGAAGACGAGGGGACATGCAATGAAGCTACAGGGTAAACTATTTAAGACTAATAAAAGAAAATATTTTTTCACTCAACGTGTAATCAAACTCTGGAATTTGTTACCAGAGGATGTAGTAAAGGCTGTTAGTGTAGCTGGGTTTAAAAAAGGTTTGGACAAGTTCCTGGAGGAAAGGTCCATAAATCATTATTAAGAAGGGACCCAGGATATCAATGCTTGACCTAGTACAAGCATTGCAGAACCTGTGTCTTTTGGGGAAACTGCTAGGTACGTATGACCTAGATTGTCCACTGTTGGAAACAGGATACTGGGCTTGATGGACCTTGGTCTGACCCAGTATGGCATATCTTATGTTCTTATGTAAAAATATCTCTTTATTTTGAATTTATTAACTGGAATATGTCATCTCTGGGAAATGTCAACTACATTGTAAATGTCCTTCCTCAGGGGGAACTTTGCTTAGACAGCATAATCTCACAAGTTGCAGTAGAACGACGCGCACAAATCAGCTGTAGTATTCATGGCTCAAATTCATTCAATGTGCGAAAAAACGCAGCGCATGAATTTGAGCCATGAATACTACAGCTGATTTGTGCGCGTCGTTCTATTGCAACGTGTGAGATTATGCTGTCTAAGCAAAGTTCCCCCTGAGGAAGGATTCGAAACTCATTCAGCGGTACCCACATGGTGGCGTCGGGAAGTTTTTTCGCACAGCATTCAGATAAGCATTGTTTAAACTACTAAACAACAATTTTTCAACCCTATGGTTAATAATTTGAGAAATGTCTAATGAAAGATAAAACGAAAAAAAGACAAAAAAATTTACATTATCTTCTGAATCAGACAGTGAATGCTTAAGGTCGTTGATGCGAGAAGGCATTTTGCTTTTGATTTTTCTTAAGCACTGCCAGTGTGAGTCTGAGACCTGCATTTACGTTCCATCTCTGTCCAAAGGAGACGGGTTTAGATATTAAAAAAATATATGAGTAGCAAGAGATAATGTAGTCTGACTTTCATTTAGCAACGTTCTCAATATATTCTAGAGGGCTTTTCCCTTTGAATTTTGATTATAACCGTCTGAAATTTGACCTAAAAAGCCGTGTTTTCACACAAATATAAAGTAAATGACAAGGGCCCTGAATGCCATACACACCTGTTCCCCAATTAATATAGTATTTTTTGAATAAGTTAATGAGTGGCGCAATCTTTTTCTTTTGTAGTTATTTATATTGCTCTAACAAAGCCCGATTGGTGATACGAGCTCTGGGAAATGTGCATCATTAATGTCTGCGCTTTGTTTAGTACAAGAGGAAATTAATTTATAGTTTTATTTCTACAGTGTTGTACATTCTAAGTTTGGCTTTTGGGGTTCCCAGTTTAATTATTGTCTTCCTTTTTCTAAATTGTGATTCCTTGTTTGGTGATGGTCTATGTTCTGCATATGTAACTGAGCTGAGGTATTCTGTTTATGTAATTCCTATTTGACATTGCCATTTGTTCTCTTTCCCCAGTAGGTCATGTATTCTCTGAAATGTATTGGTTTAATATTTGCAGCATTTCCTTTTGATAGATAGGGTATGGTGCTTTGTGAGTCCTGGTAATGCTGTTAGGATACGGTGGGTTTATGGGTTCTAAATGGGCAGTGTTTGTAGTAGTTCCTAATCTGCTTGGTGGTTGGCACTGGATTATAGTAATGTAGAAATCTTTTAGTCTTTCTTTATCCATACGCTCATTAAGAGGCATGTTTACTAAAAATTAGTGTATGGTAACATTATGCAAATATTTTTGCAAATGAGGTCTCTTATACAAATGAGGCCCCACACCGAGTCTCTGCACTTGGCCCTGCACCCCCCTTGCGCCGCCCCTAGGTGCTGGTAGGAGGGGAAACAGGGAGTATGAAGAAACGGAGGACAATGTGATGTGGAGCCATAGAGGAGGAACAGGGAGGGGCTATGCAGCCTATGTTTTATATTACAAGCAATGAGGTAGCAATGGAGTCTACAGGCTGTGCAGCCTATGTTATTTTTGCAAGCAATGAGGTAGCAATTCTAATTCACCCAGACTACAGGCAGTATCTTTGCTTCACATGTCAGGACACCCATTATCAATACGGGGTTCTTCCCTTTGGCCTTGCATCTGCACCAAGAGTCTTCACAAAGTGTGTGACCGATGTGGCAGCATACCTTCAAAACAAAGTTTTCATCTTCCCTTACTTAGACGACTGGCTAATAAAGGCAGACTCTCCTGGAGAACTCTGTTCATCTCTTCAGCAAACTCTTGCACTGTTGCAACTTATGGGATTTGTAATAAACTTCCCAAAGTCCCAGCTCACTCCAACCCAAAGATTAGATCTCATAGGTGTCGTACTGGACTCTCAACAATCCAGGGCCTGCCTTCCTCTAGACCGCATGAACAAATTGGTGGACCTAGCCACTCACATGCGCCAACAGCAAACTGCAATGGCTTGAACCTTCCTGTGCCTCTTAGGCCACATGGCACTCACAGTGCATGTAATGCCTTATGCAAGACTGCACATGTGACTAACAAAATGGACCCTCATCACAGTGGACCCAAGACACAGGGAATCTACGGGATATTGTTCAAATAACACGCCCTCTGGCCAAATCTCTTCTCTGGTGGTGCACACCAGCAAATCTTGCAGGTCACCTTTTCGGATGCCCCAGCCTCAACATACCCTGACTGCAGATGCATCCAAGCTTGGATGGGGAGCCCATCTAGAGTCCATCTCCACACAAGGACAGTGGATAGCCCAGGAATCAACTCATCGAATTAACCTCCTCGAACTCCGAGCAATCACGAATGCTCTGCAAGCTTTCCAACACCACCTCTCCAACAGCCAGATTCTGGTCAGGACAGACAATCGGGTGGCAGTGGTTTACGTAAACAAACAAGGGGGGATGGGCTCTCTGCCAGGAAGCCTGCTGCCTATGGAACTTCGCCATTCTCCACCACATGCACTTTCATGCAGTTTATATTCCAGGAGAGATCAATCGATTAGTGGACAAACTGAGTTGGATCTTACATCCACGTGAGTGGACCCTGGATCCGGAGACAGTGGCACAAATATTCCAAGCTTGGGGAACTCCATTCATAGATCTCTTTGCCACTCCACAGAACTCTCAACTTCCACAGTTCTGCTCCAGGATACCATCCAAATTTAGTCTAGCATCAGATGCCTTCATGATTCATTGGGGTCGGGAACTGCTTTGTGTCCCCCCCTCCCCCTAATCCTGAAGACCTTCCTCAAACTCCAAGCAGACAAGGGATCTATGATCCTCATAGCCCCTCACTGGCCCTGTCAGCCTTAGTTTCCACTCCTGCTTTTGCTGACAGACTCCTCTGATTCCAAGCTGGCTCTTCTGTTCCCAGGACCATGGATCAGTCCTGCATCCCAATTTGCAGTCTCTCCAACTGATAGTGTGGATGCTAAGAGCTCGATGTTTCAATATCCACCACTATCAACAGCTATGAAGGATATCCTCCTTTCTTCCAGAAAACCTTCCGCCAGGAGGACATACTCTTTCAAATGGCGTAGATACGCTTCATGGTGCTCTCAGAATAACCACAATCCCTTTGAGGCATCAGTACCCATGCTTCTTCAATACCTTTTTGCATTTGTCCTCTTTAGGAATCAAAACAAATTCAGTACGTGTGCACCTCTGTGCTGTCTCAGGTCGACTGTCAACAGGTTTATGAAAAGCTATCTCCACAATTCCTCTAGTGGCACGTTTCATGAGTGGCTTTCTCACCAAACCACCCTTTCGACCACCCCCAGTAGCGTGGGATCTTTAATGTGTTATTGGCTCAACTCCTCAAACCTCTGTTTGAGCCCCAAGCAATTACCCACCTAAGATACTTATCTTGGAAAGTTTTATTCCTCATAGCCCTGACCTCAGCCAGGTGCATCCACCATATACCAGATTCTATCATGACAGTTGTCCTTTGGACACATCCCCACTTTTTGCCAAAGGTGGTGTCACCTTTCCACATTAATCAATCAATAATCTTCCAGTCGTCGTCCTGAGACCTTACGCATCTCACGCAAAGGCAACCCTCCGCACACTTGGCTGCAAAAGGGCTCTAGCCTTCTGTCTCCAAAGGGCACAGGATATCAGAACATCCTCTCAATTATTTGTGTCCTGTGATTCTAACTGCCTGGGACTCCCTGTAACAAAATGCACGCTGTCCAGAAGGATAGCAGACTGTATATCACTGGTATATGACAGAGCAGGACTTACCCACACTGGGCATGTTATGCTAATAATATTCGAGTCATGGCAACAGGTGGCAAACCTATGTTTAGTAGCCATTGACTAGATCTGCTGGGCTGCGATATGGTTCTCCATCCACACCTTTGCCATCCACAACTGCTTGGACAAGGACTCCTGCTGGGATGCAGCATTTGGCCAGGTGGTCCTTCAATACATCTCTTTGGAACATAAAGACAGCTCCTACCCCATCCCCCCGCCCGATATTCCTACCAGATCTCTGTGGCAGGGAAGTCTAGGTGAACCTGACCTTGTCAGACTTTCTGACCCAGTCAAACTCTTCAGAATCTAGGAGCTAGGGAGTCCCATGTGTGAAGACTACATTCCTGCTTGTTCATGGAGATAGAATAATTACTCACCTGTACTGTGATCTCTGGGAACAGCAGGAATTTAGTATTCACAACCCACCTTCCTCCCCTTGGAGTTGTAAGGTTCTATTTTTTTTTATTTTATATCCTCTCTTCAGCTACAAACTAAACTGAAGAGAGGGAATTTGGGAGCACTCCACTGCACTTGTACCACTGCCTTCCCGCTCTCCCAAGGCTTTCCTATTGGTAGCTGGGAAGCTTCCCGCGCGGGCTCCGTCAGTACCCGATGCCACCCATATGTGAAGACTAAATTCTTTCCCTATTACAGGAGAGTAACTATGCTTTATAACAATAGCCAAGCTTTTAAGAACACTTTTAGTATACAAAAAACATTTTCATTTTTTAAATTGCTAAAATCTCGACTTAAAAAAGTTAGCAGGGCCGGCCCATCCATTGTGTGAGAATGTTTGCACAGGGCCCTGCACTTCAGGGGGCCCTGTGCCGACAACATCACGCCTTGAGTACTAGCAGGCAGGGCGGCTTTAGAGGGAGCTGGAGAGGCCCCGGCTCACCTCTTAACAGCTGCCGACGTGAAGAGTGTCTTTTTTCTTCACTTTGGCAGCTGTTAGAGGTGAGTGGAGGGGACTGGAAATGGGCTGTGGGTGGGGGGGGGGGGGCTTAGACTAGAAATTGGTGGGGGAACTAGGATTGCAAATGGGCTGAGTGGGGGGGGGGATTGGACTGGAAAGGGGCTAGGATAGGATTGGAAATGGGCTGATGGGGGGCTATGATAGGACTGGAATGGTGGAGGAAGGACTGGAAATGGGCTCATGGGGGGCCTTGGATTGGAAATGAGCTGATGGAGGAGCTAGGACTGGAAATGGGCTGATGCGGGAACTAGAAGGGAGCTGATGTTGGGGGAGGACTAGAATGGGATGGGGTTGGGAGAGTGAAATAGAGAGGGGAAAAATATTTTGTGTGGGAGGGAAGAAAAATCTACGATTGGCCAGATATTGAGAGCGTAAGTGGGAATTGAGGATGGAGGGGTGACATTTGAGTGGATGAAAAAGGAATAAAGAAAGAGATGGAGGAAAAAGTAAAAGGAGAAAGATGAGTATGTTAAAGCAGATGTAGAGAGAGAATGGGGAAAAAATTAGAAGAGAGAATAAAGGACTAATGGACAGCAGACATTGGAGAATTAACTGAAGACAAGAAGAAACCAGAAGAAAGTGACTGGAGCAATTGCAACTAAAAAAATAAAATGCACAAGCAACAAAAGGTAGAATAATAATTTTGAATTTTGAATTTATTAACTGGAATATGTCAGCTCTGGAAAATGTGCGTCTTTAACTTCTGCATTTTATTTAGTACAAGCGGAAATTTAATTTATAGTTTTTTATTTCTGCAGTGGTGTTGTACATTCCAAGTTTGGCTTTTGAGGTTCCCAGTTTAATTGTCTTCCTATTTCTAAATTGTGATCCCTTGTTATTTGTTTGGTGATGATCTACGTGTATGTTCTGCATGTGTAACCGAGCTGAGGTATTCTGTTTATGTAGTTTCTATTTGACAGTGCCACTTGTTCTCTTTCCCCAGTAGATGTATTGGTTTAATATTTGCAATGTTGCCTTTTGATGGGTATGGTATGGTGCTTTGTGAGTCCTGATGGTACTGTTATGATATGGTGGGTTTGCTATGGGTTCCAAATGGGCAGTGTTTATAGTACTTCCTAATGTGCCTGGTGGTTGGCACTGGAGTATAGTAATGTAGAAATCTGGTAGTCTTTCTTTATCCATACACTCATTAAGAGGCATGTTTATTAAAAGTTAGTGCATGTTAACATTACGCAAATATTTATGCAAATGAAGCCCCGCACATGGCCCGCACTCCCCTTGGGCTGCCTCTGACAGTAGGTTAAACTTTTGCTAAGGGCTTATTAGCCCTACAACTCACCCTGTGGCCCTCCTGGAAACCTTTTAATAAATTCACTTATAGTTGGGACGTTCCTGACTAGATCCTGCTTCCTGACCTTTCTCCTCACTCATACATGTCACGAATCGCAGCAAATACTGCATCCCGACATCAACAAAAATACCTCAGTCTAATCATCGTCCTTACACCTCTCCAGGACCCCCCCCCCCCAATACATAAATTATTTTTATTATTTCGCTGAAATCTGCATTAAAAATACACGTGACCCCTTTAAAGCAGACTCCATCCATCACAAGGCCTCCACAGGCCCACACATTACAGCCTGCTTGGCCTCTGATGTCTGACTCCACACAGGCCCTCTTCAACCAAGCCAAATGCCCCAGAGACCCTGGTTCGTCATCAGAAAGCCTTGTAGAGTCTGTGGCCCTTCCAAGCCCTCTGTCATCCAAGGCTGAGATCAGGGACAGCTGCAGACATTGCGACTGCCTCTGCCTCTGGTCTAACCAGAAGCCATTTTTCTGGGCTCTGAGTCCCCTCGCCCCAAAAGATCTTGCCTTGCCCTGGTCCCTGCACATCGGCCTAATGGGCCCTTCTTTCTCCTGGAGACATCCCCCCCCCCCCCCTCAGTAGGGGAAAACCCTGATCGCCAACGCCTCAATTTTTTATATTTAAACAATGCCGCCAGTCCAGTAACTTCCCACGGCTTTTCCCATATAGTTGCAGGTGCACTTTTATTGGAAACCTCTATCTTATCCTACTACTGCAACCTCGCGAGAAAAATAGAGGAGGAAAAAAACAAAAAATCCTGGTTGTCATTTACAGCTACTGCATGAGCCCCAGGTACAACTTGTTTAATTTTTCCATCAGGTTACATTACTTTCTTTATTTGTAATGTGAATGTGTCAAACTGTGAATATACTGTACCTAGATCTTAAAGGGTTATATAGGCTATTTTTCATGTTGTATAATTAGTAATCTCCAGGAACAAGCAGGAATGTAGTCATCACATATGGGTATCGTCGGTACCGACGGAGCCCGTGCGGGAACGCTCCCCAGCGTCCAATCAGAACGCTTTTGGGAGCATCCCACAGCGCCTGCGTGCTGCCTTCCCGCCTTTCCCAACTGCCTCTCTCCAGTTCTTCTTTTTCACAGAGCCAGCAGGTTGTGTTTCCTGCCACCGCAGAAGAATTTCTTTTTTATTTATTTCTTTTTGTGGTCGCGTCTGCCTTCTTTGACGCTCTACCGGCACCGCTGGTCTTTCTTATTTCTCTAAAAAAAAAAAAAAAAAAAAAAAATTAATTTTTTCCATTTCTTCAGATGCATGCGCCTTTTTTGGGCCTTAGGCCCAAAAACATTTTCCTCAACATGGAAAAACCTGCTTAAGGGTTTAAAAAGTGCACCAAGTGTGGCGGTACCATCTCCGTCACCGACACCCATGAAGGGTGTTTAAAATGTTTAGGTCCTGACCACTCCATCACGGATTGTGTGTTCTGCGCCATGATGTCTAAAAGAGGTCGGCAGAACCGAGCTGCTTAGCTCAGTACCCTGTTTCCCTCTGATGCGGCTTCGGTGGCATCGACGCCTTCCAGGGCTGCTTCTTCCTCCCGTGGATCTCAGGTAACTAAACATAAATCCAGCCGGTCCTCGAAGGGTAGATCTCCTTCTAAGCATCAAGATGCCTCTGGCGTTGCCCTTGAGGATTCTGCACTGGCAAAATTACCCCGGCGGGAGGCTTCGGCTTCCAAAGCATTATCGGGGTTCCAGGATGTTCTAGATGGCTCGGTCTCGACAGATCTCCTGGTGTCATGCTCTGGGGTACCGGTGGTCTCCACCGGTACCAACATCCAGGCATTGGCGGCGTCCATGGACCAGAGAATTCTGACTATGGAATGCAGTCTGGCGGCTTTCCTTGCGGCATCGATACCCTTGGTACCGCAACAGACAACTGTACCGGCACTTGCACCGGCATCGGTATCCGTATCGGTACCGATAGCATTGACATCGGCATCGGTGTCTGCTATGCCAGTACCCTGTCCTCCGATGCCCTCCGGTACCGGTTATTCCCGGTACCGACCTTGGTTGGTACGGGTATCGGGCTCTGTAGGAGCATCCGGACAGACGATACTTCGAGTCCTCAGAAGATTCTGAGGATTCTGAAAGTTCTGTCGATGCAGCGATCCTTCTTCCAGAGGAGTTGTCCTCCCCTAAACGCAGGATGTCTCCTCCAGAGGACATGTCCTTCCAAGACTTCATCAGGGAGGTGGCTCGGGGCCTGTCCATTACTGTGGCCCCTGAAACAGAGCCAAGGGCCAAGGAGTTGGAAATTTTACAATATACCAAAACTCCTAAGGAGGCAGCTACCTTACCTATTCATGAGATTCTATATGATCTCATGTTGAGGATGTGGGAAACACCTCTTACCACCTCTACTCATTCTCGTAGATTAGATTTTATGTATCGAGTCCCTCCTTGTCCTGGGTTCCATAAGACTCAGCTTCCTCACCACTCCATTGTGGTGGAGTCAGCTATGAGAAGGATCAGAAGTGCAAAAAGACATGCCTCTAATCTTCCAGGACGTGAGTGCAGAACCCTGGATGCTTTTGGACGTAGAGTCTTCCAAGCTTCCATGCTTGCTGCAAGAATCAGTTCCTATAGTCTCTACATGGGAATGTTCCTAAAGGAGGTCACAGATAATTTACAGACTTTAAGTCCTTTCATTTCTGAGGATAAAAGACAGGATTTTCTCACTTGGGTCAAACATGCCCAAGATGTTTCTAAGTTCCCAACCGTGCAGCCTTTGACTGCTTCGAGTGTATAAGCAGAACCTCGGCTATTGCCATAGGTGCACGTAGAATTGCTTGGCTCCAGGCATCTGATTTAGAGCTCTGGGTACAAGATAAATTGGGAAATATCCCTTGTACTGGTGAGAACCTGTTTGGTAAAGATTGGCAGGAAAAAGCCAATGAAATGGATGCTGAAAATTCCACCTTGGATACATTATCCAAGTCCACTGCTGATCCTGTTAGAAAGAAATTGTTCAAGAAACCATCTTTTTCTAAAAAGAAAATATTTTATCCTGCTTATGGTCAGCAAGCATCTTCTGCAGGTCAATTTTCAAGCAAACGTCAGCAACCACCCAAACAGAAGAAAGCAAAGGCTGCTAGGCCTCCACCGGCCCAGCAGCCTCAGCCTCCTCAGGGCCTTTGACTTTCAGCTAGAGAACTTAGCCTTTCTGGTTCTGGAGGGACCAGAACCGTCCACCATTCCAGGAAGGTTATGTCATTTTGCCCCCAGATGGGGGCAAATAACAGCAGAGCATTGGAACACTCTCCATCATAAAGGAGGGGTACAAACTTCATTTTTCAAGCATGCCCCCTCACACAATAGTGAAGCAGTTCAATTCTCCGACCTCTCATCAACCTGTTAGGTCAGGAGGTTGCCATCCTTCTTGCCTAATGGGCAATAGAAGAAGTGCCTCTAAATCAACAGGACACAGGGTTCTATTCCCCTTATTTTCTTATTCCAAAGAAAACAGGGGGATACAGACCTATCTTAGATCTCAGAGAATTGAACAAATTCCTTGTCAAGGAGAAATTCAAGATGATTTCTCTTGGAGCTCTCCTTCCATACCTTCAGTCAGGATTGGCTTTGTTCTCTAGATCTCAAGGATGCGTACACCCATGTCCTCATCCATCCAACCCACAGAAGGTTCCTTCGGTTCCTTTTTCAAGGAAAGCACTACCAATACAGGGTGCTTCCTTTTGGTCTGGCCTCAGCACCAAGGGTGTTCACGAAATGCATGGCTGTGGTAGCAGCATTTCTCTGCACTCTAGGAATATTCGTCTTCCCTTACTTGGATGACTGGCTCATTCGAGCTCCAACACAGTCAGAGGCCAAGACTTCTCTATCCTGCACAATGCGTATCCTTTAGTATTTAGCGCTGGTAATAAACATCCCAAAATCCAGTCTAACTCCCATTCAGTCTTTAGAGTTCATAGGAGCTCTGCTGCATACCACAAGGGCAAGGGCCTATCTTCCCCAGGCCCGTTGTCTTCGCTTGGTGCAGTTAGCTTCTCAAGCAGTGCTAAAGCCTCATCTAACTGCTCGAGAAATGTTGCAATTGCTAGGCCACATGGCATCCACCATGCATGTGGTTCCATATGCTCGCCTCCACATGAGGGCAGCTCAGTGGACTATCTCCAGGAACAAGCAGGAAAGAGTCTTCACATATGGGTACGTCGGTACCGACGGAGCCTGCGCGGGAACGCTCCCCAGCTTCCCAAAAAGGAAAGCTTTTGGGAGCATCCCACAGCATCTGCGCGCTGTCTTCACGCCTTTCCTAGCCAGCTCTCCTCAGTTCTTCTTTGCCGCGGAGCCAGCAGGTCGAGCCCTGTCACCGCTGAAGAAGTTCTTTATTTTATTTTATTTCTTTGGTCGCGTGTCTGCCTTCCCCGACTCCGGACCGGTACCGCCGGTCTTTTTCTTTCTTTCTGTAAAAAAAAAAAAAAAAAAAATCTATTCTTTGCCTTACTTAGTGTATTTTTCTTCTTGGGCCTCAAGGCCCACAGAAAAATTTCCCTCATGAAAAAACCAGCCTCCGGGTTCAAAAAATGCACTAAGTGTAGCGGTACTATTTCTGTTACAGATACCCAAGAATGGTGTCTTAAATGTTTGGATCCTGAACACTCCATTACGGATTGTCCGTCCTGCTCTCTAATGTCTAAACGGGGTTTACAGAACCGAGCAACTAAGCTCCATGTGCTGTTTCCCGCTGATGCAGCGTCGGTAGCATCGACGTCTTCCAGGTCTTCTTCTCCTGATGGATCTCAGGTAACCAAACATAAACCTAGCAGGTCCTCGAAGGGTAAATCTCCCTCTAAGCATCGAGATGCCTCCGGGCTTGCCCTCGAGGATCCTGCACCAGCAAAACAACCCCGGCGGGAAGCTCCGGCTTCCAAAGCTCCTCCTATGGGTTACAGGTTGACATCGATGGCACGGCCTCGACCGATCACCTGTTAGAATGCTCTGGGGTACCGGCACAATCTCCCGGTACCGAACTCCAGGCATTCATGGCGTCGATGGATCAGAATGTTCTGTCCATGCAGCGGGCTATCACAGCCTTCATTCAAGCTGCGACGCCGATGGTACCGCAACAAGCTCCGTTGTCGGTATCTGCTCCGGTACCGGCACCAGCGCCTATACCGGTACCGGCTGCATCAACATCGACCAGGATACCGACTGCAGTGGTTCCTTGTCCAGGGCTACTTCTCGGTACCGATCCGGTACCGCGAACGCCCGATGTCGATACCGCTCGATATGCGTATCGAGCGTTAGAAGAGCACCCTGACAGACGATACTTCGATTCCTCTGATGATTCTGATTCATCAGATGAGTCTCCTGAAGTATCCATAGCCCTGTCTGAAGAGCCGCCTTCTCCAAAAAGAAGAATGTCTCCTCCAGAGGACTTGTCCTTTCAAGACTTCATAAGAGAAGTAGCTAAAGGACTCTCTATTTCAGTAACCTCTGAATCAGAGCCTAGAACAAAAAAATTAGATATTTTAGGATACTCTAAGACTCCTAGAGGCAGTCACCTTACCAATTCATGAGATTCTTTATGAACACATGATTGATGGGAGACTCCTCTCACTCTCTCTCCTCATTCTCGCAGATTGGACACTATGTATCGTGTCCCTCCTTGTCCTGGATTTCAGAAGACTCAGCTTCCTCACCATTCCATTGTGGTGCAGTCAGCTATGAAGAGGATAAAGAGTACAAAGAGACAATTTTCTGCTCCTCCAGGAAGAGAATGCAAGACCTTGGATGCTTTTGGTAAGAAAATCTTCCAAGCCAGTATACTTATTGCCAGAATCAACTCATATAGCCTTTACATGGGTATGTTTCTAAAAGTAGTTGCAGAAAAACTGTACCACTTCCTCCCTTTTCTTCCAGAGGATAAAAGGGACGAATTCCTCATTTGGCTTAAGCATACCCAAGACATTTCGAAGTTTTCCAACAGGGCAGCCTTTGACTCCTTTGAAGGTGCCAGCAGAGCCTCAGGCATTGCCATAGCTGCTCGCAGAATTGCTTGGCTCCAGGCTTCTGATTTAGAACCCTGGGTTTAAGATGGCTTAGGAAATCTGCCCTGTACAGGTGAAAATCTATTTGGCAAAGAGTGGCAAATAAAAGCCACTCAAATGGATGCAGAGAATTCTGCTCTGGATAGACTTTCAAAGTCAACCTCCATTCCTGCCAAGAAAAAGACTTTTAAAAAGTCTTTTTTCAAAAAGGGCAGATTTCCTTCTACTTCTGGCCAACAATCTTCTACAGGTCGCTTTGCCACTAAGCGCCAGTAACCTAAGCAGGCCAGGCCTAAGTCTACAGGAGCTGCTGCAACTCAGCAGTCCCAACCTCCTCAGGGTTTTTGACTTGATGCTAGAGAACTTAGCCTTTCTGGCTCTACAACAGCCAGAACCTCTCACCATTCCAGGAAGGTTAGCTCATTTTGCTCCCAGATGGGAGCAAATCACATCAGAGCAGTGGACCCTCTCCATCATAAGAGAGGGCTACAAACTTCATTTCTCAGACCTTCCTCCCCACACCATGGTGAGACACTTCAATTCTCCCACATCTCTTCTAGACCTTCTAGGTCAAGAGGTGACTACCCTTCTTCCCCAAGGGGCAATAGAAGAAGTTCCCCTTCTTCAACAAGGGTCAGGGTTCTACTCCCCCTATTTTCTCATTCCAAAGAAGACAGGGGGATTCAGACCCATCTTAGATCTCAGAGAATTGAACAAATTTCTATGCAAGGAGAAGTTCAAGATGCTTTCTCTGGGCACTCTCCTTCCATACCTTCAAAGTCAGGATTGGCTTTGTTCTCTAGATCTCAAGGATGCGTACACACATGTCCTCATCCATCCATCTCACAGAAGATTCCTACGTTTTCTTTTCCAAGAAAAACATTACCAATACAGGGTGCTTCCTTATGATCTGGCCTCTGCTCCAAGAATGTTCACCAAATGCATGGCAATAGTTGCTGCATTTCTACGCACTCTGGGAATATTTGTCTTCCCATACCTGGACGACTGGCTCATCCGAGCACCATCTCAGTCAGAGGCCCAGATCTCCCTGGACCGTACAAGGCGCATTCTGCAGTATCTGGGACTTGTGGTAAACCTCCCAAAGTCTCAGCTCACCCCTACTCAGTCCCTGGAATTCATAGGGGCCTGGTTGGATTCCACCACTGCAAGGGCCTACCTTCCTCAGGCCCGTTGCCAACGTCTAGTGCAGTTAGCCTCTCAGCTTCAGTCAAAGAGCCACTTAACTGCCCGGGAGATGCTACAACTGCTAGGCCACATGGCTTCCACAGTGCATGTGGTACCCTATGCTCGCCTACACATGAGAGCAGCTCAATGGACTTTGTCCACCCAGTGGACTCAAGCTTCAGGAGCTCTCTCAGACCAAATAGCAACCTCCAAACGTCTCTTTTGGTCTCTCCAATGGTGGAGGTCCACTCCAAATCTGTTGCTGGGGTCCCCTTCCAACAGTTGTTACCCCAAGCAACCCTCACAACAGATGCCTCCCAAACAGGTTGGGGAGCTCATCTACAAGATCTCTCCACCCAAGGCACTTGGTCCCCACAGGAGACCTCTCTTCATATCAACCACTTGTAGCTTCGAGCAGTTTTTCTAGCTCTCAAGGTCTTTCATACCCTCCTCAGCTACAAAACAGTCCTCATTCATACGGACAATCAGGTAGCCATGTTTTACATAAACAAGCAAGGAGGAACTGGCTCTTTCGCTTTGCAACGAAGCTTTAAGATTATGGGCCTTCGCCAGAGAGCATCAAATCCATCTCCTGGCAGTATATCTCCCAGGAATCCAAAACTCTTGGGCAAACAGACTCAGTCGAGTTCTGCTTCCACACGAATGGTCCCTGCACATGGATCAGGTACTCAGAATCTTCCAAGAATGGGGAACCCCGGACATAGACCCCTTTGCAAGTCCGTGGAATGCCAGAATTCCGTGTCAGGGAGTTCAGGCCAAGGATGCCTTCCTCCTTTATTGGGGTGAGGGCTTTCTGTATGCCTTTCCACCCATTCCCTTGATTCCCAAGACTCTGTTCAAACTCCAGAGGAATCAAGGATCTATGATCCTCATAGCTCCACGCTGGCCACGCCAAGTGTGGTACCCTCTACTTCTGCATCTCTCCCAAGCTTCCTCCCTGGACTTGGGAGCTGCTCCAGACCTTCTGCCTCAGGAGGAAGGGACTTTGTGGCACCCAAACCCCAAGCCCCTTCACCTCAGAGCTTGGTTACTGAAGGCCTAGACCTTCAAGGCTTCAATCTTTCTCAGCAAATGAAGGATATCCTCCATGCTTCTAGAAAACCTTCTACCAGGCGTTCCTATGCTTTTAAGTGGAAAAGATTTTCCATTTGGTGTGCTGAAAAGGGTCTTGACCCTCTAGCACTACCTTTAAATTCTCTGTTAGACTATCTCCTGCATCTTTCCAATGCAGGACTTAAAACAAATTCAGTAAGAGTCCATTTGAGTGCTATTGCAGCGTCCCTTAAGCCCATTAATGGACACCCTATTTCCTCTCATCCTCTCATTGCTAGATTCATGAGAGGCCTAACTTTAATTAAACCTCCCATTAGGCCTCCTTCAGTGGCATGGGACTTAAATTTGGTTCTTGGTCAGCTTATGAAGCCACCTTTTGAACCCTTAGCCACTAACTCCTTGAAATTTCTTTCCTGGAAGGTTATTTTCCTCATTGCAGTCACTTCAGCTCGCCGCATCAATGAACTGCAGGCCTTAGTGGCTAATCCACCTTATACAAGCTTCCATCATAAGGTAGTCCTTAGGACAAATCCACACTTTATGCCTAATGTGGTCTCACCTTTTCATCTTAATCAAGAGGTATATTTACCTGTCTTTTTTCCAGCTCCTCATGCTTGCTGTGCAGAGAAGTCTTCATACTCTGGATTGTAAAAGAGCTCTTTTTTTTTACTACAAAGGACACAGCAACATAGAAAGTATTCCCAGCTTTTTGTTGCTTTTGATCCTTCTCATTTAGGACTTTCAGTCTCTAAGAGAACACTGTCCAGTTGGATTGCTCAGTGTATTTCTTTCGCCTACCAGAGTAAGAACCTTTCTCTGGAGAGCCATGTCACAGCTCATAATGTGAGGGCCATGGCCACCTCTATGGCTCATCTAAATTCTGTCTCCATTGACCAGATCTGTCAAGAAGCCACATGGGCCTCGGTTCATACCTTCACAGCCCATTACTGCTTAGACAAGGACTCCCGCCGGGATGCCTTGTTTGGTCAGGCTGTCCTCAAACACCTGTTCCATTCTTAAACAACTCCTGCCCTCCTTCCCTGGATGGATGCCTGAGATCCATAGGAGGACGTAGAACCCTTCCCAGGGTCTCATATCCTTGGGGATCTCCCAGGCATCTTAGCTAGGGAGTCCTCATATGTGAAGTCCTGCTTGTTCCTGGAGATAGCACAGTTACTTACCTGTAACATGTGATTTCTGGGAACAGCAGGAATAAGTCTTCACAACCCTCTCACCTCCCCTAGGAGTTGTATCTCTCTATCTTTCTTTCCTCTCTCTCTCTATTGTCTCAGCTTTAAATTTGAACTGAGGAGAGCTGGCTAGGAAAGGCGGGAAGGCAGCGCGCAGGCGCTGTGGGATGCTCCCAAAAGTTTTCCTTTTTGGGAAGCTGGGGAGCGTTCCTGTGCAGGCTCCGTCGGTACTGACGTACCCATATGTGAAGACTTATTCCTGCTGTTCCCAGAGATCACCTGTTACAGGTAAGTAACTGTGCTTTATCCACCCAATGGACCCAGGCATCAGGGTGCCTGTCAGACAAAATAGCAAACACAAGTCGCCTCATTTTGTCTCTCAAATGGTGGAGGTCCACTCAAAACCTGTTGCTGGGGTCCCCCTTTCAACAACCCTTACCCCAAGCAACTCTCAAAACAGATACTTCTCCAAAGGGTTGGGGAGCTCATCTGCAAGACTTCTCCACCCAGGGCACCTGGTCTCCTGCATATCAATCTCTTGGAACTCAGAGCAATTTTCCTGGCTCTGCGTGTGTTCCACTCCCTGCTCAGCTATAAGACAGTCCTCATTCATATGGACAATCAAGTAGCCATGTTCTATGTGAACAAGCAGGGGGGAACGGGCTCTCTGTTGCTTTGCAACGAAGCTTTGCGACTATGGGCCCTCGCCATAGAGCATCAGATTCATCTACTGGCAGTATATCTTCCAGGCATTCAAAACTCTTGGGCGGACAGACTCAGTCGAGTTCTGCTTCCACACGAGTGGTCTCTGAATGCAGACCAGGTGACCAGGATATTTCAACTTTGGGGAACCCCGGACATTAACCTTTTTTGCAAGCCCGTGGAATGCCAAACTTCCCTGGTTCTGTTTCAGAATTCCGGCTCAGGGGGCTCAGGCCAGGGATGCTTTCCTCCTTTACTGGGGTCAAGACTTCCTGTATGCCTTTCCACCCATTCCCCTAATTCCCAAAACCCTCTTCACGCTTCAGAGAGACAGAGGCCACATGATTTTCATAGCACCACATTGGCCACCACAGGTGTGGTACCCTCTGCTTCTACATCTCTCTCAAGCTCCCTCCCTGGAGTTAGGGTCTGCTCCAGATCTCCTATCTCAGGAGAACGGAATGTTATGGTATCCCAATCTCCAGTCTCTGAATCTCAGGGCTTGGTTGCTGAAGGCTTAGATCTCCAAGATCTTAATCTTTCTCAGCAAGTGAAAGATGTTCTTTATGCTTCCAGAAAAGCTACCACAAGATGCTCTTATGCTTTCAAGTGGAAAAGGTTTACTATTTGGTGTTCGGAAAAGGGTCTTAACCCCCTTGTGATACCTCTGCAATCTTTGCTGGAGTATCTCCTCCATTTATCTAATGCAGGCCTTAAGACAAATTCAGTAAGCATCCATTTGAGTGCTATTGCAGCTTCTCTTAAACCTCTAAATGGACAGCCTATTTCCTCTCATCCTCGCATAGCAAGATTTATGAGAGGCCTCCTTCTAACCAAGCCTCCCATTAAATTACCTCTGGTGGCATGGGACTTAAACCTGGTTCTTGGGCAGCTCATGAAGTCACCTTTCGAACCTTTAGCTACCATCTCCTTAAAATTCCTTTCTTGGAAGGTTATCTTTCTCATTGCAATCACATCAGCACGCCACATTAGTTAGTTGCAAGTGCTAGTAGCTAATCCACCTTATACAAGGTTCCATCATGACAAGGTAGTCCTTAGGACTCATCCACACTTTGTGCCTAAGGTGGTCTCGCCTTTTCATCTAAACCAAGAGGTCTACCTACCTGTCTTTTTTCCAGGACCTCATGCATCAAATGCAGAAAGGAATCTTCATACCTTGGTCTGTAAAAGAGCTCTATATTTTTATTTACAAAGAACACAGCAACATAGAAAGTCCTCTCAACTCTTTGTTGCTTTTGATCCTTCTCATTTGGGACTTCCAGTCTCCAAGAGAACACTATCTAACTGGATTGCTCAGTGTATTTCCTTCGCCTATCAGAGTAAGAACCTTTCTCTGAAGGGCCATGTCACAGCTCACAATGTGAGAGCCATGGCAGCCTCAATGGCTCATCTGCACTCTGTCTATTGATGACATCTGTCAAGCAGTCACTTGGGCCTCGGTTCATACCTTCACAGCCCATTACTGCTTGGACAAGGAGTCCCGTCGGGATGCCTTGTTTGGTCAGGCTGTTCTCAAACACCTGTTCCATACCTAATCAGCTCCTACCCACCATCCCTGGTTGGATGCCAGAGATCCATGGGGGGAAGTGGAGCCCTTTTCAGGGACACACAACTTCTGGTGTCTCTCCCTGGCACCTGTAGCTAGGGAGTCCCCATATGTGAAGACTACATTCCTGCTTGTTCCTGGAGATAGCATAGTTACTCACCTGTAACAGGTGATCTCCGGGAACAGCAGGAATTTAGTCCTCACAACCCACCCACCTCCCCTAGGAGTTGTATCTCTCTATCTCTTTCCTTTCCCTCTCTCTCTCTTTGTCTCAGCTTTAAAACTCAACTGGAGAGAGGCAGTTGGGAAAGGCGGGAAGGCAGCACGCAGATGCTGTGGGATGCTCCCAAAAGCGTTTTGATTGGACGCTGGGGAGCGTTCCCGCGCGGGCTCAGTCGGTACTGATGATACCCATATGTGAGGACTAAATTCCTGCTGTTCCCGGAGATCACCTGTTACAGGTGAGTAACTATGCTTTGCCTGTTGTGGGGAAGTAACTACATATGACACTTTAATTGACTGATTTTGTGACAACATTTAAACTAAACCGCTTATTCAGGCATGCTTCCTATTAAATCAGACTTCCATCCCATCCTGCTAGACCAGTCCAGACTAGTGGGTTGTCTCCCTGCCAGCAGATGGTGAGACAGAGAAATCACAGAAGCTTTGAGACCTCCACCTTGATATATAATCTCCTACCCCTAGGGGTCAGCCTCAGTAATTTCTTTGTCTCAGCAGATAGTGGACTCCTTTCGCTCCTTGTGGATTCTAAGGATTCTGTTGGAGTAGTTTCTGGACTCTTAGATGCACTGTGGTGTCTTATCCTGGGGTATTCCACTCCTTTTCAAAGCATTCCAGAGGTGCTCCTGATCAGGTGGATCAGTGAAGCAGTTCTGAAGGGAAGTGCTCCTGTTCATGAGGAACAGTACACCCTTCCATCTCATGCTTCCAGTTCAGTTAAAGGTTGATCTACCAGCTCTATAAAAGTTCACTTCCATTGTCGAAGCTCCAGTGTCAGAGACTGCCTTCAGCTTTCTCTCCTCACCAGCTTGATGGCAGCAGCACATGGCAGTGAGTCCCCCCCCACCCCACCCTGGACTGCCTTCGGCACCTCTGTTTCGCTGCTCCAACTGGCCCATGCTGAAATCCCACCCCCCCTTCCTATTTTCATCCTCTCCCTCTTGGTGTCAGGGCTGCAGGGGATTGCTCGGGTTCCCTGCTCCCTGTTCCTCTTCTTGCCTCATGCCGGCAGCATTTCAGTTTCAGGTTTCCCTGCAGCTCCCCCAAAACACTTGACTCTTTGCTGGCCATTTTGTGGGTGGACAAGATCCTTCTGCAAAACTTCTCTCTGCGGCAGCCCTCTGGGGGCGGGAATAACTCCTTCGTCAACGTTTCTCTTCACTTGGTGCTCCTGCAGCCATGCCTTCCACTCTACAGCATTGTTGCATGTGGTAAGAAATGCAGGATTCTCCAGGAACAAGCAGGAAGTCAGTCCTCACTGATGGGTGATGTCGGCACCGACGGAGCCCACGCAAAGCAATTCCCCAGCTTTCAAAGAAAGCCTTTGGGATTGCTGCCACACATGCGTGGTCCTCTTCCCGCCCAAGGGTGCCATCTTGCTCAATCTCCTTTTTCCGCGGAGCCCATGGGACGCATGCCCTCGTCCCTCGGAAAAAGTTTCGTTTTTTCACCTTGACAGGCTTTCTCTATTTTCCAGTTGCACTGATCCTCTACCCACCCTTCCCCTGCTCTACTGTTAGAGCTATCAGGGATACTCCTTTCTTGTCATTTTTTGTTTGGGCTTTGCGCCCTTTTTTCTGTAACCACTGGCCGCCGAATTAAAAAAATGTGATAGATGCTCTAGGAACATGTCGCTTACGGACACTTATGACTGTCTGCGGTGCCTCGGAGCTGACCATGATCCAGAACTCTGTTCGCTCTGCAAGAAAATGTCCTCTAAGGCTCTGTTCATCCATAAGCAGAAGTCCGAAGACGTTTTCCGAAAGACCGCCTCTGAATCCCCGGTGGCACCCTCGGTCGTCTTCCCTCCAGTGGGTCCCCCCCACCCATACGGCCCCGCATTCTCGGTGGCACTCCGACCAGTGGTCCTGTACGGAACCAAGGGTCAGTTGGACTGTTTGCCACACAGTTCCCAAGCAGACACCTTCCTCCATCCAGAAGGGGAACCACTCAAGGAAGACATATAACTTCCCAATAAAAGAATCATCACAGAGAGGACTTGCATTTCCCAACAAAATCTCACCTTATGTAGGACAACACGCTCATACATGGTAACTATCTCACAGATTTTTCTTCCCAAAGGATCTTTTTATTATTCCCTACCTTACAGAAACAGAAAACTAAGAACAAAGGAAAACAGTCCATTGGAATTACAGATCTTGCCACCTCTCACAGCAGACAGTCATTCTGTCTTATCTTAGATGCAGATTTCTAAACAATCACGTCAGAATGTTTGGTCCTGACTGCATGACACACACAGACACAGCATAGGAACACGCCTCATGTATCTGGTCCTGTCACATTATATACCCTTGCTCAGGACCATACATACTATTGGGGCATTCTTTTATTTTATTTATTTATTTATTTAACACTTATTTATATACCGCATCTTCCAGCGATCAGTTGCGGTGTACAATTAACAACAATTAACAATGCAGAGCTTGTTTTACATAGAACAATTATAACTTTTTACATAGAACATCTTAACTTGTGCAACAAAGGGTTTAAAGATTAAGCAGAATGATTCAGTAAATCAACTAACACTGTTTGTATTACAATTTAAACAGAAGTACTGTCTCTAAAACAGTTGTAACTATATACAAGTGGGGTATCAATGCATAGGAATGGAATGATTATTCATTTAAGTTTGTACATATTGATTATAGTAGGGAGCTCATTCTTGTTCCTGCTGTCTGGGGCCCCACTTGTGTGATGTTGTTCTATTCATGTCTGTACCCCTCTCCATTGACCTTTCTTGGGCCCATGTCTGCAATTATCAGTCTGGGTCTTGTCGGATTTATATTGTTATCTGACCTCTGCCCCCCTCACTCAGTTCTTTACGTGGTTTTCTTGCTTGGTTCTCTCCAACCCCTCAGTTCCCAAGAAATATATCTCTTCAACTCCCTGTTTTCTGACAACTATACTGGGGGCCATATGTTCTTCATGCTAAGCTGGCATGTTTATCTCTCATGATTGCTTTTCTACCCTCTCTCTGTCCACCATTTACTGATAAATGTGTTTTCACATCTTTTCCATATGGTGTCACATACCCCTAGCATCCCACAACATACATGCAGTACAAATGCCAGCAATTTGGACTGTTAACGCCTTCCCTTCTGGCTCTCACACTCCCCCCTCTTCAGGAGTAGAATGTGGGAGCACATTCGCCCTCCTGATTCGGAAAGGTTTATGGGAAACACTGAGTCCAACACTGTCACAAATGGGCAAAGCCTGATTGCGCTGCGGCTTATGAGGATGGTGAACATGGAACATGGTGGGAGCACAGGAAAGGTAGGCACCGTGTACAGCATAGCATGATGTGAACAATACTACAATATAACAATGAGAAGAGTTCCTGATGCCTTGGCCTAAACCAGAAAACCAGCTAAAGACCCAAGCAAACCAGTCACCCTCCTTGCTTATTACATCAGCAAGCTCCTGTAAGCGTTTAATGACTTCTATGATATCGTGTGATGGGTCAGGAGAAATGTAGGTGTAGCATGAGAGACCAAATAAAACACAAACTGTGGGAGCCAACAGACAATCCAGAGCTAAATAGTTTTGAATAGACATTAAAGAAACATTGCATATCTCTTCAGACAGTACTTGAAAGCCTGAAAAAAGTGACATTTTAAAACGCTCATAGGATCATACCTAACCACCTGCATCTGTTTTAAAATTTTGGTTCCTATTTAACAGCATGGACACAGTAACTGTAGTGGCAGTAGCACAGCTAAACGATCCTCAGATGGTATGTGACCCTTCAGGAGAAAAACCAGCTAGCAAACAGTGTAAGTGCGAGAGTTCACAGACTCTGGAAAATTTGGCAGGCAGATAAATATATACATGAGATCTACCTAAATACACATCCATGAAAGGGGAAAAGAATTAGAAAAGGCAAATAACACTAACATGAAGTAGAAATACCCCAAATAACACATCCTAATATGAAATCTTTAGGTACTCCTACTCCCTAAACCCTTGTAACAATGTGTAAAGTTAGCCGGAGCTCTCAGGGCAAATCGTAGAGGCTCAGGTCTAACCTCACTAGTGTAATTAACCAGATCAAATAAACAATGTGGGACTCACCTATTCTCAAAAGCAGCCTCAGAGGTGAGCCTTAAGCATGGCTTAGAAAAAGAGCCTGATGCACTGGCTCAAATAGTTTGTTCCAAGCATAAAAATCAGCAAAACAAAAGATCGATGCATGGAATTGGCAGCGGAAGAAAAAGGGAGAAAAACAAGAGACAGAAAGGCCTAACACCAAGGATAAGGATTAAGTACAACAGCAGTGAGACCATGATATTCCTGGATACATGATAGCATTTAAGTATAATGCATCAGCCACCAACCACTCTCCAGAGAGAGCAGAAGGGGAGAACACACAATACTGTTTGTACTATTCTACATACTCTTAGTTTTGTACCACCAGCAATTAGATTACAACAAGCAAACCAGTCCAAAAAGTTTCACAAGTCCACATTATGCTGTTTCAGTGTAAGGAGCCAGATGCACTCTGGTGATGTGATGCCACTGCTGAGATTCTTCCACCTGGAATGTCAAGGAGTTAATTCGTGTCACTCGATAAGGGCTGTGTATTAACACGATTAGTGAGGTCAAATCACAGAGGGCTATAAACTAGATATAGAAAAAGTACCCTCCAAAAAATATTGAGAAAATTGCTGAATGAAAGTTTAGACTGTTCCTACCTCTTATCTTGTGTTGATAAGAGGTAGGAACAGTCTAAACTTTCATTCAGCAATTTTCTCAATATTTTTTGGAGGGTACTTTTTCTATATCTACTCTATAAGGGCTGAAAAAGAACAGCTCAGTCCAGCGGGACCAGTTACGTATTCCACTGGAGAGCTGTCCAGTAGGGGTCGCTGTTGTCCGCAGGAACAGCTAACATCACTGAAGTGCCGGTTCAATTTTGTGCTGCATCGGATCTTACATAACGTCTTCAAAATATCGTTCACCTGCTCCACTAATCCATTTGCCTGAAGTCTGCAAGCACAAACAAAAGAATGTTGTACCCCCCAAACTCGTAGTAAAAATATTTTTAAGCTGTTTCTTTAAAGAATAAAGCAGTGCAGCACTAAAATAGTTATCTGCATCATACTTAACTGTCATTATGCCTGGACTTCATTACCATAATCCCCCAGGGAAATCCCTCTTCACCCACTTTACATCCTCGTAACTGAACATATTAAAACTGTTTTAACCATCAAAATAAATTTGTGCAAAGGTCAAAAGTGGTATACTAATATTTAAACTTATTCCCCACATTTCAGTGACACTTTTAAAATCACAACCGCACAATTCTTTCTCCAGAGAAAATGGATCAAATTACAGCTAAACTATACTTCCAAAAATTATAAAAAATACATTTTGCAAGTCCCTACACTTTCCTGCACTCGAACCCAACCATCAAAGTGCAAAATCATCAACTTTTAATTTTGATGGAACTACCCCCCTTCAAAAAAAGGGTCAAATTTAAACCAAACAACTTTCATCAATAAAATTACATATTTTGGGTTCTCCAATTTCCCCCTCAACACTTGCTTATACTTGAAACTTTGAAATTTCAGACTTTTAAAATCAGCAAGGTTTTTTTCCCACTTTAAACATGCAGTGTCTCTTCAAAGCTGGCTTCCTACAAAAGCCTGCAGAGCTCTCGGAGATACAAAAATCAGGACAGTCAGCTCAAAACAGTCCCCTAACTAAATCAGAGACAGCTCTGAAACTATACCTGCACCCCAATTTCTCTTACAAGTATACCTTTCAGAAGCCTATACCCCTCACTCAGAGCACTCTCGATGCCTCAGAGCAGAGAGAAAAACTCAATTTGAACTCCGATTTCATTTACAAATCAAATCCATGTGGCTGCTTCTGCCTATTCCCTGCAAGTTTTTTTTTTAACACTGTTCTTACTGGTTTTAAAAGCCTGCACAATACCTCTGTCACCCATGGAATCCCAGGTATTTATTAAAATATTTTTATCTGGTTATCCGTATCTGACATAACAATATAACAAAACACACACCAAATGAAAGTACAAGAAAATTTGAAGCTTACCTAATCCTGTAGTGTAGAGGATCCCTCGAACACCCACGACGTTATGCACTTAACATTCACAACTGCTACTAGGGGTCACTCTCCAGCCCTACCTTAAAGCACAAACTAAGCTACATGAAAAATCTGGGACTCACCCTGGCCAGGAAAGGGCTCCTCTCCATACCAGGGAACCAATGTACGGAATCAAGGATCAGCTGGACTATTGACCAGACAGTTCCCAAGCAGCTACCTTCCTCCGTCCAGAAGGGGAACCACTCAGGGAAGACATATCGCTTCCCAATACAAGAAACATCACAGAGAGGACTTACACTTCCCAACAAAATCTCATCTTATGCAGGACAACACGCTCATACATGGTAATTACTATCTCACAGATTTTTCTTCCCAAAGGATCTTTTTAATCCTTATCTTACAGAAACAGAAAACTAAGAACAAAGGAAAACAGTCCATTGGAATTACAGATCTTGCCACCTCTCAGAGCAGACAGTCATTCTGTCTTATCTTAGATGCAGATTTCTAAACAATTACAAGTCAGAATGTCTGGTCCTCACTGCATGATTCTGTCTCACTTCCTAACTCAACAGCGAGTGAGAGAATGTTATGACAGGCCTTCCTGGACACAAGAGAAACAGTGTAACAGATAATACACACACACACACAAGACAAACTGCCATTCATACAGAACTCTTAGACAAGACAACAGGGATACTGGGGCCATAGAGAACCTAGGGAATCTATACCCCACGCAGCCTCCACTGCGCAGGAAACGAACTCCTTGTGTATCTGGTCCTGTCACATTTTATATACCCTTGCTCAGGACCATGCTTACTATGGGGGCATTCTTCTCTAATTAGCTCATTCTTGTTCCTGCTGTCTGGGGCCCCACTTGTGTGATGTTGTTCTATTCATGTCTGTACCCCTCTCCGTTGACCTTTCTTTGGCCCACCCATGTCTGCATTTATCAGTCTGGGCCTTGTCAGATTTATATTGTTATCTGACCTCTGCCCCCCTCACTCAGTTCTTTACCTGGTTTTCTTGCTTGGTTCTCTTCCACCCCTCAGTTCCCAAGAAATATATCTCTTCAACTCCCTGTGTTCTCACAACTATACTGGGGGGGGGGCCATATGTTCTTCTTCATGCTAAGCTGGCATGTTTATCTCTCATGATTGCCTTTGTACCCTCTCTCTGTCCACCATTTACTGATAAGTGTGTTTTCACATCTTTTCCATATGATGTTACATACCCCTAGCATCCCACAACACACATGCAGTACAAATGCCAGCAATTTGGACTGTTAACTCCTTCCCTTTTGGCTCTCACAGTCCCTTGGTGGAGCAGTGCAAAAAGAAGGCCTTGAAGTTGCTGTCCGGGGCTCCCGACAAGCGTGAGCGCTTCCGCGCCCAGTCGCTTATCCCCCTTCGGCGTTCCAGAGAGTCGGACAAGGAGCGGCCCCGCAAGGTACCCTGCATGGAAGCAGAGGCCTCCAGCGAAGACGCCCAGTCTCTGGAGGATCGTCCCAGTGAGAAACCCATCTCCTCGACACCCGACCCAGTGACCCTAGGATTGGCGTCGCAGGGCCCCACGCCTGTGTGGGAGTCCTGCATGCTGTCGTTGGAATGCTGTGTTTCTGTGTTCATTGCCTCCCAGCAGGCGCTCACAGCCAGCTTTGCTGACTCGCGCCCAGAGACCATGGGTCCCTTGCGTAGGACACCCCAGTCCGTCCAGGAAACCCCCAAGAGTCATGAGCCTTGTGAGGATCCTTGACTTCGGTCTCAATTGTCCTCCTGTTCCTCAGGGGCGAGATCATCCAGGGCCTCCGGCACCAGGTCACCGGCCATTGGACAGGGTGATCTGCCCGGCTTGGACTCCTTGACCGATTTCTTGGAGTGGGAGTCCGATGGGGACACCTCCCTGGAAACCTGTGCCCACTGGGAACTTCCGTCGGACCCCTCACCGCCCGCATTCCAGCGGTGCTCGCCACCTGAAGACACCTCCATTCTGGTGTTCGTTTGGGACATGGCTCAGGCCCCTTAACCTGTTCACCCAGGCTGAGGAGGATCATCGTGCTGAAGAACTCGACGTTCTTCAGTACAAGTCCCCCGCCCAGGGAGTCCCTTACTCTGCCTCTACCTCCTATTCTGTCTTGGCTGCTGCTCCATATGTGGGAGGCCCCAGCCTCTGTGTCAAGACACTTGCTTACGATGGGGGACAATGTACAAGGTACAACATGGACCAGGTTTCCGAAAGACCCAACTCCCACACACCTCGATGGTGTTGGAATTGTCCATGAGGAAGCAAAAGAGCCCAAAATCACACTTGTTGGTACCACCCGGCCAAGAGTCGAGGGCTCTTGATGCCCTGGGCCGTAAGGCCTACCAAGGTTCCATGCTCTCCTGTTGCATCCAGACATAACAACTGTACATTGGTATGTTCCTGTGTGATTTGGCTAAGGAACTCGGGGGGTTCTCTGCGGGCCTCGAGGGTGAGCCCCTTGATAGGTTCCGCACCCTGCTGAAGTCCATCGCTGACTGTTCTAAGTTCCTCTCTCGAGACTTCTATGACGACTTTGAGACATCGGCTTGGGCGGTGCCACGGGCATTGGAGCCCACCATCAGGCATGGCTCCAGTCCACTGATTTGGAGGTATGGGTGCAGGAGAAGCTCCTGGACGTACCCTGTCTCGGTGAGCAGCTCTTCGGCAAGCCGATGGAGGAGAAGGCCGTGGAGATTGAGACGGAGTTAGTCACCAGAACCAGTTTCTCCCGCAAGACCTCCACCCTGCCTCAGAAGAAGCAACCAGCCAAGAAGCCCCTCTGCCCCAATACTGAAGACCTTTTCTCAGGAAATCTGCCATATCCAGCTACTCCCACGCTGACCACTCCGGCGAGGGGAAATCTGGCCAGGGGCATCGTAAGCCAAAGGGACCAAAGACCCAAACGCCGGCTCCCCCGCAACCCACTCAGGGGTTTTGACGCCATAGCCCCTCACCCTCCGGTGACACAGCAGCCAGTGGGGGGACGCCTGTCCCGCTTTGCCCCATTGTCGGCTTCCATCATCTTGTGAACTTGGGTCCTCTGGGACGGCTACCGCCTTCACTTTGACAGGCTTCCACCTCCTTTTTCCCCGGGGGAACCTCCTCGACTCCCCGCACACCAGCTTTTGCTGCAGCGGGAATTACACACTCTCCTCGCCCAACGGGCAGTCAAGAAGGTCCCTCCCCACCTTCAGTCCCACTGGGCTTCTATTCCCGGTACTTCCTCATCCCGAAAAAGGGGGTCTGTGGCCCATCCTCGACCTCCGCAGGCTAAACAAGTTCCTGATGCGGGAGAAATTCAAGATGTTGTTCCTTGTCGTTCTGATGCCCTTTCTCCGGCAGGGCGACTGACTATGCTCCTTGGATCTAAAGGACGCTTACGCCCACATCTAAATCCACCCCTAACACAGGCAGTATCTGCATTTTCAAGGTGCAGGGAGAGCATTTCCCGTACAGGGTACTCCCCTTCGGCCTTCTGTCTACCCCATGGGTCTTCACAAAGTGCCTCATCGTGGTAGCTGCTTGCCTTCAGCGCCAGGGTGTACCGGTCTTTCCGTACCTTGACGACTGGTGAGTAACTATGCTTTCTCCAGGAACAAGCAGGAAGTCAGTCCTCACTTATGGGACTCCCCAGCTACAGGCTACCGAACCTATAACCAAAAAACACCGCCGTGAGTTGAAGCTGAAGCCCGAAGGAGCCAGAGTTCCTCGGGTCCTCAGGGCAAAGCCCTCGGTAGCCATGAAGAAGGGTTGGAGGGCAGGAGCTGCTTATACCCTGAACAGGTTACGGAGTACAGCCTGGCCGAAGGTGCTGTCCCAGTGGGACTCCCTCTCCAGGCAGTAATGAACAGCGAAGGTATTCGTGGAAGACCAGGTCGCTGCCCAGCAGATATCCATCAGGGGCATGGAGCGCAGCCAGGCCACCGAGGCCGCTTTGGCTTGGACCCCGTGTGTGGTGACTCGATGCTCCAGTGGAACGCCTGCCTTTGCATGGCCGAAAGTGATGCAGTCCACCACCCAAACCGAGAGGGTGTGCTTGGTGGCTGCTTGCTCCGTTCTATTGGGATCATAGGTCACAAAGAGTCAGTTAGAGTCTGTGTATGCTGCAAATAAAAGGCTGTGGCCCATTTGCAGTTGAGGGTGTGGAGAGCCGTCGACGCCTGGTCAGCGTGGGGCCTCAGGAAGAAAGTCGGCAACACTATCTCTTGACAGAGATGGCAGTCCAAAACGACTTTAGGCAGGAATTTAGGGTGGGTGTGGAGGACCACCCTGTTCCTATAAAACCTAGTGTAAGGGGCACCGGCCATGAGAGCCTGAAGCTCACTGACTCGGCGGACCAAGGTCAGGGCCACCAGGAAGGCCACCTTCCAGGACAAGTGCCGGAGAGAACACTTCGCCATTGGCTCGAAGGGTGGACAGGTGAGCTGCATGAGTACCACATTCAAGTCCCATTCTGCCGGAGGAGGACTGATGGGTGGCCTGGACAGCAGGAGACTCCGCATGAAGCAGGAAACTAATGGCTGCCCCAAGAGGGGTTTACCCTCGATGGGGAGGTGGTTAGCTGAGATGGTACTCAAATGAACCCTGACAGAGTTCAATTTCAGCCCTTCCTTTGAGAGATGGAGGAGGTACTGGAGAATCCACCGAACGGGGCATGAGAAGGGGGTCGATCTGGTGTTCCAAGCAGAAGGAGAAGCATTTCAACTTAAAGGCATAAGCTCACCTAGTGGAGTCCTTCCTTGAAGCGAGCAGGACTTCCTCGATCTCCGGGAGGGCCAGAGAGGCTAAGGAGACCCGTTCAGCCGCCAGGCCATGAGGGATAGGTAGACTAGGTTTGGGTGCAGCGCCCAACCCTCCTCCTGCATCAGCAGGCCCCGAGCAGAGCCCAGGGGAAGTGGAGGCTCCATTGACAGCCAGAGCAGGAGCGGGAACCAAGGCTGCCAAGGCCATGAGGGGGCCACAAGAAACAATGATGCCCCTTTCCCGCTGGGCCTTGAACAGAGTCCTCGCAATGACGGGGAAAGGAGGGAATGCATAAAGAAGGCTGGAGGACCAGTCCAGGAGAAATGCATCGGGTCCCTCCCTGCTTGGGTGCGGCACCAGCCCGCAAAAGCGGGGGAGCTGCGTGTTCTGGGGACTAGTGAAGAGGTCTATCGCCAGTGTCCCCCAGCAGAGAAACAGCCAGGCTGCTACTCTGGGATCCAGCCGCCATTGGGAACATAGGTGATTAAACAAGGGACATTTAAAGAGGTCACGTCCCATGTCCTAGGCTACCGCCTAGCCAGTAGGGGGCGCGACAGTTATATACTTTAAAATTTGAGTACACGTCAGAATACAGTATGTACACCACATTGATTTTAATTAAATTAAATGAAAATAGATGATTACTAAATGAAGCGGAAAATTTCTAGTAATTACAATCACAACTTTTACATTTTAAGTCGTCTGTGTTTTCTATCAGAACTGTAATTTTTGTGCGCTCTGTTGTAAAGTATGTGCGCTCACTTGGCGAGGTGTGTGCGTGCGCACACACGCACAGCTTAGAGGGAACAGTGGTCTGGATACCTTGGCCCAGCCTTGGCCCCGAGTTCACCTGCTGTATCTCTTTCCTCCGTGGTCAATCGGCTGTGTTCTGCACCGCAAAGAGGCAAGTAGTCCTGGTAGTGCCAGATTGGTCACGACAACCCTGGTATGCTGACGTAGTGCACCTGTTATGTGAGTCACCTCTGCCACTCGGCATGCAACAGGGCCTTCTGCACAAGGGCAAATCTTTATGGATGACCCCACTCCCTACTCGCTTATGGCCTGGCTCTTGAACGGCCCTGGTTAGAGCACAAGTGTTCTCCACCGGTGGTTGCCACCTTACTTCAGACACGGAGACTCTCCACCTCCCGGGCTTATGCCAGAGTTTGGCACCTGTTTTCCTCCTGATGCTTGTGCCACACTCTCTGTCCATGGAAAGTGCAGGTGCCAATTATACTTCCTTCCTCCAAGATGGGTTTGAGTGGGGCCTTGCCGTTAACTCCTTGAAAGTGCAGGTTTCTGCCCTGACTGTTTTCAGGGACAGATTTGGGGGTGTTCCCTTGCCTCTCATGCGGACATATCCCAATTTCTCCAGGAAGTCTGCTCCCTCTGACACTGGTCCATCCGCTGGTCCCCAGTTGGGACTTCTGCCTGGTGCTCCAACCCCTCACTCATGCTTCATTTGAACCATTCTGCACCGCAGTCCTTAAAGATCTCACACTGAAGACAGTACTCCTGGTAGCATTTATCTCTGCCCTGTGTATCTTGCTGGGATCTTTTTCTGTCCTTTTTGGTGGAAGGGGTCACTAACTGGTACTGGCGTTTTTGCCAAAGGTTCTCTGAGTTCCATCTCAACCAGTCTGTGTTGCTGTCCACTTTCTGGTGGGACCAGTGTTCCAGTTAGTACTCCAGCCCTGCACCTTCTGGACATCTGTAGGGTCTTGCATCGTTATCCGGATCACCTTTTTGTGTTACACACTTGGTCTAGGAAGGGTGTAGCCGCCTCCAAGGAGAAGATAGCGTGATGGGTTAAGCAGGCCATTGAGTCGGCCTATATACTGCAGAATAAGTCCATCCATATTGGGCTGTGAGCGCATTCTACTCAGGCCCAGGCCGCATCCTGGGCCAAAAGATCACGGGTACACCTGTTCTATATTTGCAGGGTGGCAACTGGTCGTCCCTGTCTACATTTGCTTGTCATTATTGCTTGGATATCCAAGCCAGGGAAGCAGCTCACTTTGGAGTCACTGTTTTGGCTGCAGCTGTGTCTTCCTGCCCAACAGTGGGGTAGCTTTGGTACTTCCCACTAGTCTGGACTGGTCTAGCAGGATGGGTTAGAAGTTGAAATTTTACTTACCCTTAATTTCCTTTCCTGGATTCCTGCTGGACTCTCTCTGGGCTATTCTTACTACCTGCAAGAAGTGTTATGTTATAGGGCAGAAACATACCAATGCTTGTTGTACATACTTCAGTTTCAGTCGCAGGGTGAGCAGTCTCCCTGTCTGAGAGCCTCGTCGTTGGATTATATTCAGTATTTTAGTCTGGTAGTCTTGAACTGTTGAATTGTTCTATAGTTCTGGTGCTTGCCATGGTTATACTGAAGCTGACTCCTAGCCCTTGGTACGGCCCTGCGGAGCAGTTTGTACCAAAACATTTCATAGTAATATAGAGACTTCTGTCTTTTTCTTTTCCCTAGGGCACATTTTCAACAGATGAACATGTTAGAACATGTCGCATGGAACACCGGGTTTGCCATAGCTAGAGGTGGCATTACTGTCTTCTCTTTTTTTCTAGGAGAACTGCAGGTGTGATAGAGAATGAAGTGCTCCTACCACGTAAGGTAATGGCCTTTATCATGCATTTTGTGAATTTACAGGTTTTGCTCTAGGCAAACTAGTGCCCTGTCTTAAAAACTAGAGTGTTCAGGTGGTTCTGGCACAGTATTCCTCATTGGGTGACAACAGCAGCTCAGACACAATCTCACTCTGTTGCTCCATCTTTCTATCCCCTCTCTAAGCCCATACAGTATCTTCAGCTAAAGATTTAGACAGTGTCCATGCCTCCAAATCAAAGTATCATCTTGGAAGGTCAGAGTAGATATACTCCACACATTAGAATTTGAAGAAAGACCAAATGACTTCTGACGTGATTTAAGGAGTTTGGTGAAAGAGTCTATCAAAGCTCAGCCAACTCAACCATTAGGCAAGATTAGGTGGTCATCGAGGGCAGCAGTGGCAATCATAACAAAAGAATAGATCCTGGCATCCACATAGACTTAAAGCCATCAGCACATCTTTTATCTACAGCTAGAATGGGCATACATATAAATACTTTTAAATATTAATCTTTGCTTTGTATATGTCCTGCTGTGTATCTTTTACAGGATTGTTGGAGGAGAGGTATTGAGATGACCATTACTGCTGGGTTTAAATATCACAATCTTGCGGGGAGGGGGAGCGCATATAAGGCTGTACTGGCCCTGTTCAAGACAAAAGGATGCCTTTCTAAAAATGGAAAGAGCTTCAAGTGGAGAAAACAGGAAAGAGCACAAGCTCTGGCAAGTTAAGCTTTTAAGGCATGTGAAAAGAATATGAAAAGCTTGGGGGAATTGGGCCATTAGATGATCAAAGGGTAAAAGGAGGCATTGAAAGTTAAGGCAATAGCAGAACTATGTTCTTTGGGTTTTCACTGAAGAGGATTTGGGAACATCCCTCCCCGAAATAAAGATTTTTTTTGAACTGGGAAACTGAAGCAAATCATGATGTACTTGTGAGATATATTAAAACAATTATTAATAATAAACAGTTATAAAGTGCTACTAGGCATACGCAGTGCTGTACAAAGATAGACAGTCCCTACTGGTTAGAGCTTACAATCTAATCAAGACAAACAAAACAAAAGTTAGAGGATAGCATAGGGAAGGGTAAAGAGAGACAAGGAACAAGGGATCAGGATCCAAAGGCAGCCTCAGAGAGGTGAGCCTTTAGCATAGATTTGAAAAGGAACAGGGATGAAGCCTGAGGTACAGAATCAGGAAGTTTGTTCCAGGCATAAGGAGCAGTGAGATGAAAGGACCGAAGTCTGGAGTTAGCAGAGGTAGAAAAGGGCAAAGAAAGGAACAAGCCAGTAGAAGAACAAAGCCCATGAGGAGGGGAATAGGGGGAGAGGAAAGAGGAAAGGTAATAAAGAGCAGCAGAATGAACAATGGACAAGCAACAAATCACCTGTACGGGGATAGTATATACTCCAGAGTGGAGGAGTAACCCAATAGTTAGAGCAGCAAGCTGAGAACCAAGGAAATCAACATTTCAATCCTACTGTCACTTCTTGTGATCTCTGGTAAGTCACTTAATCCTATATTGCGTTAGGTACAGACTTAGAGTATGTTCCTGTCTCCAGGGAGCTTACAACCTAATATATCTCCTTTTAACTTCTGAGAAGGTATAAGCTGAATCCAGTTCCCTTTCATGCTTGACTGGTTTATGACTGTTAGGGGAGATGGGCACAGCCCAGGCCTAATACCTCAAGAGTCTTTTAAGAGACTTTTTTCAGGGTTGGTCCATCCATTGAGCTTGGCAAACCCCCCACCCCCAAAACCTTGATATTTGGATACAGAAATACATGATAATAGTGTGCGGTATCTCTATTCTATCCTGTTTCCTCCTGTCCTGTTTATTTTTGGCGTTCCTTTTCTTGTTTGCAGTGCCTAACCTGTCTTTTTATTGTACACCGCTTAATGTTTCTACAATAGCGGTTTATCAAATGTTAAATAAAGATAAACCATTGCTACTATGCATACATCGTGGTAGTTAGGGTTGGCCAGACTCATCTACTGGCCACTGTTTCCAATTTCTTGATTAACAGGAAGGCCTGACTACACTCAAAACTGTATTTATTTGTTTAAAAAGTTTTTCCTCCAAAGATCAGGGGCAGTTTACATTAAACAAACCAGTTAGAGAACAATTATGCAAACCATAGCCATTCAACTATGTACAGTTACAGAAAACAATTATTACAAACCATATCGCCATAGAACCAAACTACTATGTATACAGTAACCACCTGGAACGGGAAGATTAGGTGCTCATAAACTATATACATGAATGTACAGAATGCATAGCAGGAGGATAGGGGTGAACAAATTATGTTTCAATCATTTTTATAGTATTCTGTTAAAAGAAGTGTCTCTAATTCTTTCTGAAAAGTCTAAGTCTGTGACCTAATGGTGTCTGGCAAAGCATTTCATAGTGTCGGTGTGGTGTAAATAAAAGCTCTGTTGCTGGTTATTTGCTTTGTTTTATGGATTGATGATGGTATGGCAACAGTGTTTTGGTGGTTCTTCTTTCTGTTCCGAGCCTCTGTAGAAGAGAGAAAGCCACTGTGCTGAAGGAGCTGAGGGACCACAAGGAGGAGTACTTTATCGAGCGCTTCCATACGTGGCAGAAGCGAATGCAGAAGTGCATTAACTCGGGGGGAGGGGGATTACTTTGAAAGGGACAATGCATAATTTCTCTGTAGATTTTGTAATAAAACATTTATGGGACAGTCTTGTTTCGTTTTTTGTCACACCTCGTATACACATTTGTACTTAACTGGTTTACGAGGATGGTGTCATGTACTGTGAGCCATGCCTCTGTAATACAAAGGATATGAAATCAAGCCTTAACAATATTTTATTCCTTACTGATCTTGTGTTCATTAGTATGCATTTTAAAAGATCAATAGGTTCTGTCTAGCTAGTGGGTTTGATAAAGTTGATGAATTTTAGTCTTTGGTGGGATTTGTATCTGTGATAATTACTATCTCTGGTGTTTCTATGGGTGTGCAGGTAACACATTTGGTTATTGTTTGGGCGATGATATATGATGGGAATGGGATGATACGGGAGGGGTTTTTGAGTTGTCAGGAGTGCGTGTGTTAGTGTTGTGGTAATCAGAAGAATGAAAAGAGCGTGAGCTATAGTGCTTTTTACTTCCATCTTTACAAACGAGTTTCAGTATGGCGTTGAGTTGAATAAAAATGGGTATCTGGGAGGGCATTAGCTAACAAAACATTAGTGAAAGTACCGTGAGGCCTGAGTATCTGGGGTGGGATTGGCTGACAAAACGGTACGGAGAACACCGTGGGGCCTAAGCAAGTTAGTAAGGTACTGAGGATTGTAATGCCATTATGCCGAGCCCCGGTATAGTAGCAGTAGGTGGCAAATGGGAAAAGTATAATGGTAGCAATATATGCCAAGTAGAAGGCGTAATGGCACATTGCAAAACCGGTTGCACAATAATAGAGTGATTGGGAGCAGTAAAACATGTACAAAAACTGATGGTACAATAAATAGACTGAATGCTAGCAGAAAAGCACATTACAAATCTGAGGGTACAGTAATGGGCTGAATGCAAACAGAAAAGCATGTTACAAAACTGAAAATAGAATAATGGACTGAATGCAAGCAATAAAAGCACATTTATAGGTCTGACATGTATTTGTGGCCAATGACTATATTATTACTACTACTTCTGTTGCTACTACTGAGCATTTGTATAGTCCTACAAGACGTATGCAGCACTGCACAGACATGTAAGAGACAGTCCCTGGCTCATGAAAGCTTACAATGTAGTGAAGACAGAGAACACAGTAAGGGTAGCAGGGATACATCTAGGGGGAATGGTAAGGAAACACGCAGGAGATCAGGTGAGTCAGCATCCAAAAGCGGCAGTAAAGAGTTGAGTTTTCGGCCTGGATTTGAAAAGAGCCAGAGAAAGGCGCCTGATGTATAGACTTGGGTAGTTTGGAGATCAGCATAAGGAGAACAGCAAGGTGAAAGGAGCAAAGTCTGGAGTTGGCAATAGAAGAGAGATGTACAGATAGAAGCAATTTGCCAGAAGAGCGGAGTTTCTAGGGAGAGGTGTAGGGAGGTATAAGAGAGGAAAGGTAGTGAGGAACTGCAGAGTGAATGTACTTATAGGTCAGTAGAAGAAGTTTGAACTGGATGCGGAAATGGATAGGGAGCCAATGAAGTGACTTGAGAAGAGGGGTAATATGAGCATGACAAGGCTGGTAGAAGATTAGCCGTGCAGCAGAGTGTTGAACATATTGAAGGGGAAAGAGATGATTCAGCAGGAGGACCAGCAAGGAGTAGGTTACAATAGACGAGACTGGAGATGATTAAGGAGTAGATATGTGTCTTAGTAGTGTGTTCAGAAAGGAATGGGTGGATTTTGTTGTTGATATAAAGAAAAGGCAGGCCGTAGCTATCAGATGGATGTGTGTGGAGAAGGGGAGAGAGAGGAGTGAGATGATCCCAAGGTTGCGAGCCGAGGAAACAGAGTAGTAGAGAGTTAACCACAGAGACTGAGGAAGGAGGAAGAGAGAAGGTAGCAAAGATAACCTGCAGGGAGTAGCAGTTAATAGTAAATGACAACAGATGAAGACCAGCATGGCTCATCCAGTTTACCCTGTAAGCTGCCTTGGGAAGGTGGAAGCTGGCCCCTGGCTTTGCCCATAGTCCTGGTTAGGATATCATTTCTAGTCAGTCTGCCTTTGCTGTGTCTGTGATTGGGAATGGTACATAGCCTGGATAAGATTGCCCCCCCCCCCCCCAACCAGTCATGCCAGCCCCATTTGTGCTCTGGGCTATTGGATAGATAGGGAGGCACATGCCATCCCTTGATGCCCATATATTGGTGAGTAAGGTCACTAATATGTGGATAGGAGCAGCCATGTGACATGATATTGCCATTTTCTCTTGTAATTTATTAATCGTGTGCTTATTTTCACCACCATAGTCTCTCAAGTATGCAGGTGCTTGCATGGTGGCATCAGTATGTTCTATCCAGTCAGGTATACCTATGCCCTGCAAGTGGCTCCCAGTGGGAAATGTCAGTCACTGGATCTTGTCCTACCAGTCCCATTTTTACACTAGGGTAATTCTTCACATTCTCCACTCTCTGGATTGAAGGCACTCTGATCATGATCCTTGCCTTCTTAGTGTACTTCGTCTTGACTTCTTTTGTTGGCTCTATCTCTAAGTTCTCCTCCTCTGACTACATTGAGTTACTGTTTTTCTTTTTCATTCACAAGAACCCATGTATCCAAATGTTTTTTTGTGCAAATCACAACAATAATGAACCTTGCTTCTAAGCAAAGGAATGTGGCATATGATCAGTTTATCAAACTTAACTGTGAGTTCTCGCGATAGTACTTGCATTGTGCCAAAAAGAGCCGTCTCCTAATTCAGATTCCTGTATTCTTCTGCATACCAGCAGTTTGGTTCAAAGCAGATTATATAAAATAAATTATATGAACAAGAATTTTTTTAAAAAATTACAAGATAATACAAAAAAGCCATTAATAAAAACCATTAAGTATTCATAAGTGGAGGAGCAGCCTATTGGTTAGAGCAACAACCTAGTATCATCAAAAAATCAGGGTTCAATTCCCATGGGCACTCCTTGTGACTTTGGGCAAGTCACTTTACCCTCCATTGCCTCAGAAGAAAAGGCCTGGCAGTCTACTTTGTTATACCTTGCCAAGAAAGCCCAGGGACTGCTGGGTCACTAGCAGTCAGCAATGACTTAACATCACTTAAAAGTATTCATAAATCTCCCAAATGTTTTAAAGCATGCCAAAAAGAACTAAACATTGATGTCTGTCTGGTGTGGCTGGTTCCTCTGCCCAGACCACCAGGCCCTCGATGTTGAGGACATGCCTGGAGGCCAAGCCAATCCTTGAGACCATACAGCCCAGTCTGTCCTTGACCGAGGTCTCGATCCAGGTCCTGTTGGATGGGACAGAGGTCTTCCCCGGCTAGTGTGCATGACATCAGCCAAGGAGCCTCCGAGGGGCTTGGACTGGGCTCAGGTCTGGAGCCCTTGGGTCACCCTTCCACCAATTACTTGGAATGGGAGACTGAGGACCAGGAGTCCCCTGATACTCGTCACCACTGCAGCGTTCCCTCAGACCTGTCCCTGCCTGAGTCTCAACATCTGTCCCTGCCTGAGGATATGGTGTTCCTCGACTTCATGTGGGACATGTCGAAGGCTCTAGTGTTCCCAATGGAATTGAAGGAGTTCCCTTGTACGGAGCAGCTAGAAATCCTCCAATACGAGACTTCACCGAGGGAATCATTGACAGTCCATCCCGAAATGGCTCATGCTCCTTATGTGGGAAACATCAGCATCAGTGCTCGTCGTGAGCAAGCAGCTTGACTCGATGTATCTGGTCCACTGGAGCCCTGGCTTCCAGAAGGCACAGCTGCCGCATAACTCCATTGTGGTGGAGTTGGCCATGCATCATTTGAAGAGCCAGAAGACGCACTCCTTGGTGCCCCCGAGTAGGGAGGCATGCACCTTGTTCACCGTCGGCAGAAAGTGCTACCAGGGCTCAATCTCATGGGCTGGATCCAGGCCTACCAGCTGTACCATGGACTTGTACCTGAGGGACCTGGTAAAGGAGCTTGCCGGGTTCTTTGCTGTTCTCTCCAAGGAACCCTTACAGCGGTTCAGGAACCTGTCTAAAGCCATCTGTGAGTGCTCCAAGTTTGATTCAAGCAGCCTAGAATAGCTGCAGCAGGCATCAGTGCCAGACACCAAGCCTGGCTACAGTCCTCCGACATTGAGCAATGGGTTCAGGACAAATTTGGTTGATGTCCATTGCCAAGGGGAGAACCTCTTTGGCAAACCCATGACAGAGAAGGCTACCGAGTTGGAGACAGAACTCATGACGAGGCCTAGGCTCTCCAAGAAGACTGCTACCCTTCCCCAATAAAAGGGCTCGGGGAAGGGGGGAGCCCTTTTCTACCCGAGGAAAAGGGGAGCCCTTTTCTACCCGAGGAAAAGGGGAGCCCTTTTCTACCCGAGGAAAAGGGGAGCCCTTTTCTACCCGAGGAAAAGGGGAGCCCTTTTCTACCCGAGGAAAAGGGGAGCCCTTTTCTACCCGAGGAAAAGGGGAGCCCTTTTCTACCCGAGGAAAAGGGGAGCCCTTTTCTACCCGAGGAAAAGGGGAGCCCTTTTCTACCCGAGGAAAAGGGGCTGCTTACAAAAACTACTCACATTTTCAGTGCTCCCCAGCTTCTTGGCAGGCTAAGGGATAGGGGCATGGTTCTGGCCCAGCCTGGGGGATCTTTTGGCTCCTTGGACATAGCCTCTCTTCCCCAAGGAGGACAGCAGCCCACAGAGAGACATCTGATTCACTATGTCCACAGGTTGCCAACCATCACTCACAGATTCCTGGGTATTCCAATTGGTCAGGGAGGGCTACCGTCTCCACTTGGCACAGACACCTCCCTTCTTCCTGGGAGAGCCCCCCAGGTTTCCCCTAAACTGGGATCTTCTCTTACAAGAACTCACAGGCCTTCTTGAGGACAAGGCGGTGGAACAAGTACCCCAATATCTCAGGGGCAAAGGATTATACTCCAGGTATTTCCTCTTGCAAAAAAGGATAGGGAACCTAAGGCCCATCCTAGACCTGTGAAACCTGAATAAATTCTTGGCTAGTGAGCAGTTCAAGATCTCCATTGGAACACTGCTGCCTTATCTCCAGCAGTGAGATTGGCTATGCTCCTTGGATCTGAAAGATGCTTATACCCACATCCTCGTTCATCCCAGCCACAGGCAATACCTTGCTTCATGGTGGGGTGGAAGCCACTACCAGTACAGGGTACTACCCTTCGGACTGGCATCTGCCCCAAGGATCTTCACCAAATGCCTGGCAGTAGTGGCTGCCTTATTAGTCTTCCCCTATCTGGACAACTGGCTCACAAAAGGAAGCACAGCTGCTGAGGTGCAGCAAGCTATGTCTCGTACCAACCATGCCCTACAGCATCTGGGGGTTGTAATAAACCACCCCAAGTCCCACCTTCTCCCAACACAGGGTCTGGAGTTCATAGGTCTTTGCCTGGAAATGTCCAACTTTGCCCCTTTCTCCCTCTGGATTGGGCTGACCGTCTCAGAGCATTGGCCGCATTTGTGCAACCATCCTCTGTGTCTGCCCAGCTTCTGCTGTGCCTGTTCTGCCACATGACCTTCACATTCCATGTCATCCCGGAAGCCCGTCTGCACATGAGGGTTGCCCAGTGGTGCCTTCGAGACCAGTGGACACAGGCCACAGATCAGCTCCAAGACTGAGTCTTTGTGACACACCAGCTGGCAGACTCCCTGAGGTGGTGGCAGAGCCCACAGCACCTCCTGACGGGGATACCCTTCGAAGCCCTGAGCCCTTTAAGGGTCTTCATAACGGATACCTCCTTGCTGGGATGGGGAGCCCATTGCGAGGAATTTCGCACCCAGGGCAGCTGGCACAAGCCGAGGGCAACCGGCAGATCAACCTCTTGGAGCTCTGGGCAATATATCTTTATCTTTATTCGTTTCTTGATATACCGCACACGCCAAAGACACCATCTAACCCTAAGAGCTTCTTGCCACCATCTGAGTCACCAGCCAGTGCTGATCCAAACAGACAACCAACTTGCAATGTTCTGTGTGAACAAGCAAGGGGGGATGGGACCTCGCACCCTTTTCTGCAAGGCAATGACACTCTGCTCCTATGCACTCCGTCAAGGAATGCTCCTATAGGCAGTGTATCTGCCAGGCCAAGAGAATACCCTGGCGGACAAACTGAGCTGGGCCCTCCAACTGCATGATTGGCAGCTGGACCCCCAGATGGCCACCTAGCTCTTCCAACGCTGGGGGACCCTGCGGGTGGGCCTTTTTCACTAGCCTATACAATTACCAGTTGCCTGCTTCTGCTCCTGTCAGCCCCACCTGGGCAGGGTAGCAGCAGATGTGTTCCTCATCTCCTGATCTGAAGGGCTCATGTACGCCTTCCCACCCACGCCATTGATTGCCAAGACCCATTTCAAAGTTCTGTGCGACACAGCGTTGCTAATCCTGTTGGTCCCCCGTTCCTTGCTAACATCTTGTATAGGCATTTATCATCTTCCGTTCCAGCTTCTGTCATGCTGCAGTGGGATTCTACTCTTCTGAATAGCATTTTTATGCAGCTTTGTTTGTGGCACTTCGGGTGGTTGCTATAGAAGTTCAGTAACCACCCGAAGCGGCAACACATGAAATGACTGCAAGACTACTAAGAGACCACGGCATTACAATAGCCCATAAACCAACTGTGACCCTGAGAAGAATCCTGTCAAAACCAAAAGGACAACCAGAGAAAGATCAAAGGACAAACGTGTACAAAATTCAATGCGGTGACTGTGATGAGAGCTATGTTGGCCAAATAGGAAGAATATGATCCACCAGGCTACACGAACTCCAGCTTGCCAGCAAAAGACATGATCCACTCTCTCCCTGGTCTCAATCCATAAAGAAGCAGAAGAACACAAATTCAACTGAAATACAATTGAAATCATAGCATGAGCACAAACGAGAATTTCTGGAAGCCTATTTTTCCATCACAAAATCGATAAACAGACATACTGAAATACTAATCCCTACAGACCAAAGACCTGAGTCATCCCCAACAGGGCTCAAACAACAAGCACACCTCAGGAACCCTCAGGGAGGCCAACCAATCAATCCCTGCGAACCAAAGAGCTGAGTTGCCATCAACCCCATATAAGTAGAGATGCAAGCATTCAAGCACATTACCATCCGGAACACCATGCAGATGTCCTCTCGAATGGTGATGAAATGTCTGCAATCAAACCATCAAGCTCAGAGAACAATCCAACATCAAGATTTCATTATCTTGAAATATTTATTGCATGGGTTTTCGTCCCTATATTTTTAGTAAGGACCAAAGCAAAGCATTTTAGTTTCTCTGCAATGGCCTTGGCCTCCCTTAACGCCCCTTTTTACTCGTCCAACTGACGGTCACATTTGAAGCAAAATGTTGTATCTGAAAAATGAGTGGTTTTAGTTTTGGCTTCCATGGCAAGTGACTTTTGAAATCTTTCCTTGCCATATCAGAGCTTTGCATTTAATTTACCAGTGTCATCTAACTTGCTGCCATGCTGTTCAGAAGAAGTTGGTGAAAAAATATTAAAGCTATAGACTTACAGGGCTTAAAAGGGAGAGAGGAAGGCATTGTGGGTTAAAATAGAAAGAGGGAAAGCGAAATCCATTTGCATTGGCATGATATATAGGTCCTGCTCACAGGGAGAAATAGTGGACAGAGATTTAATAAGACATAGGCAGCATTGTCAGGAAAGGGGCAGTGCTACTGATAGGCAATTTCAATATGCCAGATGTTTGGCACTACCCTGCTGCAGTGTCATCTATAAGTAAGGAGATCCTGGATTTTCTACAAGGAGAACTATATTCAGGCAACTGCTAACAGAACCCACATGTGAAGGAGCCATATTGGACTTAGTGCTTACCAGTGGTGGAAGTGTTTCTGATGATATAGTGGGAGATCATCTCACATCCAGTGATCACCAGATGGTGTGGTTCAGTATTAGAACCAGGGCTGATAAAAATCCATTCAAAAGCAAGGCCCTTAGACTTTAGGACAACTAACTTTGCCAAGATGGGACAATACCTCAAGGAATTATTAGTGGGATGGGAACAGCTGGGGGATGTAGAAAAACAGTGGGCAAAACTGAAAAGGGATTTTTTTAAGGGCAACCAACCTTTTGTTAGAAAAGGAAAAGGAGGCTGCTATGGTTCTCAAAAGAAGTAGATGAGAAGGTGAAGAAAAAGGTGGAGGCCTCCATGAAAAGCATAGCTATCCACCTGTAACAGGTGTTCTCCAGGGACTGCAGGAATCGGTCTTCACATATAGGTGATGTCGGTGCCGATGGATCCCGTGCGGAAGCATCTCCCCAGCTTTCAAAGAAAGCCTTTGGGAGAAGCCACCACGCATGCGTGGTCCCCTTCCCACCCAAGGATGCCATCTTGCTCAATCATATGACATAGTTAAGACAGCAAAAACAAATTGGTATAGTTAAGGGAACTCAACGGGGAGGAATAAGGGTTGTGAGGACTGATTCCTGCTGTCCCTGGAGAACACCTATTACAGATGAGTAACTATGCTTTCTCCAGGAACAAGCAGGAAGTGTCGCACATGGGACTCCCTATCTACAGGCTACCAACAACCTGTAGAAAAGACACTGTCAAGCTGCGAATAGCTGCCGGTGAGTTGAAGGACAGTCTCTGAAAGGACTCCAGTGTCCAGGGAGAACCATCACTCCGGTAGCCTGAACACAGGAGGGGTCAGAGTTGCCTAAACCCCAAAAATTACAGAGTACGACCTGGCCAAAGGTGCTGTCCCATCGGGACTCCCTCTTCAGTCATTAGTGAGCTGCAAAGGTGTGAACTGAAGACCAGGTGGCAGCCCAGCAGATGTGTCATTGGGACAGTGCAAGTTTGTAACTAAGGTCACCATAGCCCTAACGCTGTGAGCTGTGACTCAGTGCTCAAGTGGGAGTTCAGCCTATTCATAGGCAAGGGCAATGCAGTCCACAACCCAGGTGGACAGGGTCTGCTTGGTCACCACCTCCCCCAGCTGGCTGGGATCATAGACAAAAAGCTGGGAGACTTTGTGGTGGCCCTGGATATGCTGCAAGTAGGACAGGGCTGCCTTATAGTCCAGATTATGAAGTATAGCCTCCACATGGCTGGCATGAGGCCGTGGGGAGCACCACCTCCTTATTGAGGTGGAAGGAAGAGACCACCTTCAACAGAAATTTTGGGGTGTGTGTGAAGCACAACCCTGTTCTTATAGAACCTTGTATATGGTGGCTCTGCCACCAGAGCCTGGAGCTCACTGACCCTGTGAGTGGAGATGAGCGCCACCAGGAAGGCAACCTTCCATGAGAGGTAACACAGGTGGTTAGGGGGCTCAAACAGCAGCCAAGTGAGCCACATCAGTATGTCATTAAGGTCCCATTCTGCTGGGACAGGCGTATTGGGGGCTTGGAGAACAGTAGGGCCTGAAGGAAGCGGGTGACAAGAGGGCTGAGCCATTGGAGGTTTGCCCTTGATAGGGTGGTGCTGTGCAGAAAGGACACACGGTGCACCCTGACTGAGTCATACTTGAGTCTGGCATGGGAGAGGTGCAGCAGGTATTGCAGGACCAAATGCACCATGCAGGAGAAGGGGTCTGCCCGTTTCTCTGAGCATCACATGGAGAATCTCTGCCACTTGAAGGCGTAAGCATGTCTTGTGGAATAGTTGCGGGAGGCCAGCAGGACCTCCTCCGAAAGGTTAAAGGGAGCTAAGTCTACCCCTTCAGCAGACATGCTGTTAACGCCAGAGACCTAAGTTGGGTTGAAAGAGGGACCACTCTTCTTGAGTCAGCAGTTCCAGGGAGTTCCCGGGAGGGATCGGAGATTCCATCGCTAGGCAGAGCAGCCGTGGGAACCACGGCTGCCTGGGCCACCGGGGGGCTACCAAGTATTAGAGACGCCTTGTTAGAAGGACTTTGAATAGAGTCTTGGTGACCAATGGCGTGGGTGGGAAGGCATACAATAGACCTTTCGACCACGAGATGAGAAAAGATCCGCTGCAACCAGGATGGGTGAGCTTGGTGGGAGCAGAAGCAGGTGAGCCTGACGTCAGTACCGGGAAAAATGGTAGAAACCATCATAAAGAATAAAATTACTCGGCATGTAGATAGTCATGGCCTAATGGGAGACAGCCAACATGGCTTTAGACAAGGAAGATCTTGTCTTACTAATCTGTTATGTTTTTTTGAAGGTGTGAATAAACAGGTGGACAAAGATGAGTTGGTTGATATAGTGTATCTGGACTTTCAGAAAGCCTTTGACAAGGTCCCTCATCAGAGACTTTTGGCAAAACTAAAGAGTCATGGGATAGGAGGCAGTGTACTATTGTGGATCAAGAACTCATTAAAAGATAGAAAGCAGAGGGTAGGGCTAAATGGCCAATTTTCCCAATGGAGAAAGGTGAATAGTGGTGTACCCCAGGGATCTGTGCTGGGCCTGCTGCTTTTTGACATATTCATTAATGACCTGGAAAGTGGAATAACGAGTGAGGTTATCATATTTGCAGATGATACAAAACTATTTAAAGTTGTTAAAACCCAAGAGGATTGTGGAAAATTGCAAGAGGATCTTGATAAATTGGAAAACTGGGCATCAAAATGGCAGATGAAATTTAATGTGGACAAGTGCAAAGTTATGCACCTAAGTAAGAACAACCCAAACTATGGTTACACGATGCAAGGTTCCGCATTAGGAACCACCACCCAGGAAAAAGATTTAGGCGTCATTGTGGATAACATGTTAAAACCCTCGGCCCATTGTGCAGCAGCGGCCAAGAGAGCAAATAGAATGCTAGGTATCATAAGTAAAGGAATGGAAAATAAAACAAAGGATATTATAATGCCTCTATATCGTTCCATGGTGAGACTGCACCTTGAATATTGTGTGCAATTCTGGTCGCCATATCTTAAAAAGGATATAGCGTTATTAGAAAAGGTTCAGAGTAGAGCCACCAGAATGGTAAAGAGGATGGAAGGATATTCCTTTCAAGAAAGGCTAAAAAGGTTAGGGCTCTTTAACCTGGAAAAAAGACGGCTGAGGGGAGATATGATAGTCTATAAATTAATGAACGGAGTGGAACAGGTAAACGTAGATTGATTTGTTTGTTATCAGAATATAGAAAGACTAGGGGACATGCAATGAAGCTAAAGGGTAAACTATTTAAGACTAATAAAAGAGAAAATATTTTTTCACTCCACGTGTAATCAAACTCTGGAATTTGTTACCAGAGGATGTAGTAAAGGCTGTTATTGTAGTTGGGTTTAAAAAAGGTTTGGACAAGTTCCTGGAGGAAAGGTCCATAAACCATTATTAAGAAGGGACCCAGGATATCAATGCTTGACCCAGTGCAAGCATTGTGGAACCTGTGTCTTTTGGGGAAACTGCTAAGTACATATGACCTAGATTGGCTACTGTTGAAAACAGGATACTGGGCTTGATGGACCTTGGTCTGACCCAGTATGGCATATCTTATGTTCTTAGCTGGGTATTGGCCAGGCTGGCAAAGAGGTCCATCTGGGTGGTCCCCCAGAGCGGAATAGCCTGTGGGCTATTCCAGGGTCTAGCTGCCATTCATGCGGTTACAGGACTCTGCTTAGCCTGTCTGCGAGGACATTGTGTTGGCCCGGCAGGTAGACTGCTCTCAGGAGTGTCCCCTGGCTGATTGCATATGAGCAGAGGCTACTGCCTCCTGGCAGAGGGCGTAGGAGTCCGTGCCTCCCTGTTTGTTCACGTAGAACATTGCCACTTGACTGTCCAGTTGGTGCTGGAGACAGTAGTGGAAGGCTTTGAGTTCCAGGAATACGTCCCTGTGCTCCAAGATGTTGATCTATTGTTGGGCTTTGGCCCAGGACCAGGTGCCTGAGGAATGGGGGCTTGGAAAGGCATGCCTGCCCTCAGGTGTTGCATGGCTGCCATCAGCAGAGCAACTGTGCCAGAGGACTGGTCATGTAAACCTTGTTCCGGAGGCGGCCAGTGGCCTGCATCCACTGAGACTGGAAGCACCACTGAGCTGCCCTTATGTGAAGGCAGGCGTTCAGTGTGACATGTACTGTTGAGGCCATGTGTTCGAGGAGGCAGAACATGCCGTGTGCCAATATGGAGTGTGCCAGTCATCTAAGAAGGGGAAGACTAAGGCTCCTTGGAGGCATAGGTAAGCCACCATGACTGCCAGGCACTTGGGTGCGGAGGCAAGCCTGACAAGTAGTACCCTGTATTAGTAGTGGTTGCCCCTGACCATGAACCTGAGGTACTGTCTGTACCTGGAGTGGATGAGGATGTGGGTATACATACCCTTTAGATCCAAGGAACATAGTCAGTCTCCCTGATGGAGGTATTGCAGCAAGGTTCCCAGGGAGAGCATCTTAAACGTCTCCAGCACCAGGAACTTGTTTAGGTCTCTTCGGTCTAGAATGGGCGTTAGGCCTCCTGTCCTTTTGTGGATGAGGAAGTACCTTGAGTAGAACCCCCTGCCCTGTTGTTGCTGAGGCACTGTTCTACAGCCATGTCTTAGAGAAGACCTGTGAGTTCCTTCAGTAGCAGGGCCTGATGCAGGGGAGTCCTGAGGGCCTCTCCCAGAAAGAAAGGAGGTAACCCTCTCTGACAACCTGGAGTGCCCAGGTGTCTGTGGTGGTGATCAACCACCGGTGGGCAAAGTGGGCCAGACGTCCCCCTATGAGCTGCTGATGATCTGGAGGTGGAGAGGCTATGCCCAGCAAGTCAAAGGCTCAGCCTGGGCTGGAGCTGGGGCCTTTTTGCTTGTGAGTTCATTGCCCAGGTCCTCTGGGACCCTGCTGAGGGGTCTGTGGGGCCTGGTATTGTTGGTAACTCCAGGATTCCAGGCCCTTCCTGAAGAAGAGGGTTTCTTCCCGGGGGCCTTATGCTTGGGGCCCGAGGAAGTTTTCTTCAAGAGCCTGGTCCTTGTCATGTATTCGGCCTCGATCTGTGGCTTTGTCTGCCATGGCCTTGCCAAAGAGGTTCTCTCCAAGCAATGGGTCCAGGAATAAAGCTCCTGGACATCCCCTGCCTGGAAGTCAGAGGATTGGAGCCAAGCTTGCTTCCTGTAACCAATACAGGTGCTGGCGACCTGGGCCAAGCCCTCAAAGCCATCGTAGGTGGCCCAGGTGATAAATTTTGAGCAATCGGTGGCAGTTTTGGCCTGTTTGGAACCTCTGGAGGGGTTCCCCAGAGAGGCTGGCGGAATAGCTCTTCAGCTCCTTCATGGTATTCTTGAGGAACAGTCCCATGTAGAGGAGGTATGCCTGGACCCAGCAGCCCAGCATGGAGCCCTGGTAGTATTTTCTGCTGAGGGCATCGAGGCTTTGGATCTCCCTGCCAGGAGGCGTCTAAGTGCATCTTTTGGTTTTGGAGCCGACGCATGGCTGACTCGACCACTATGGAGTTGTGTGGTAATTGGCTCATGTGGAAACCTGGGTTCAGGCAGACCTTTATACATAAGGTCAAGGCAGCGATTAACGTAGCCAGTGTCTCCCACATACAGAGGAGCAGCCTCTCGAGGATCACCAGGACTGGCACAGATAGGGACTCCTTTAGGTGGGGGAATTGAATTGGAGGATCTTGAGATTCTCCAATGGCGGGTTGTCTACTGACTCTGTGGTGAAGGCCAGAGCTTTGGCCGTGTCCCATACAAAGGCGAGGAAGGCCTTGTCCTTGAGCAGGGAGTGGGGACCAATGGAAGGTCTCGATGCCTCTAGGTATTTGGGGAAGTGTCATCCTTGGATTCCCAGTCGGAGTCATTGGAAGTGAACTTAACGATTAAACAGATCTAGATTAGGGTCAGAGGCTCGTAGGCCTTGGCGTGGCTGGAGCTGCAGCCGCTAGCTGGGGAGGATTGGGGTCCCATGGAATGTGACTGCGAACATGACCTCTGTTGGTGATCGACCTGGGCAAGGGAGGCCCTCTAGGTAGAGGTCCTGGTGTTTTTTGGCAGATGAATAGGTGGAACAGGACAGCGCTGCCTGCTGAGTGGCCAAGAAGGCAGACAAGCTGCGCTCCAGGGCCTCCATCCTGGTCTCCAACCTGAGGGTATCGGGTCTGGCGCCGGTGGTTGAGGAGAGTCCCTAATGAGATGGCTGCAGGGATCTGGGGCCAATCACCAGGGTCCATAGAGTCCTTTCGGGAAAGTTTTGGTGGCTGCTCCTGTTCTGACACTTTGGTCCTTCGGGGGCTCAGGGATCTGGCGAAGGACTTACCCACCTTCCAAGTCCCATGAGGCTTGCTTTCTTTTTTGGGATCCGGATCGGGGTCAGCCAGTCGGAGGACTCACGGCTCTGACTGGTGGCTGCGGAGTCACTGCATGATCCTGGGGTCTCGGACTGGGCCCTGGAAGGTGTTTCCGAGGCAGAGTCTGACCTGAACATCCGGTCATGCTTCTCCTGCCTGCTTTTGACTGCTTTGGGGGTCAGCCTCTTGCAGGACTGCAAGTCTCAGGATCATGGTCAGGACCAAGACAACAGACAACTGTAGTGTGTGTCGGTGATAGAAAAATTACTGAAACACCAATCACGCTTTTTAAAGCTGTTAGCCATCAAAGGGAGGGGGGGGGGGAGGAAGGTCCCCGGTGAGGTTGAAGACCTGAGGAACTGGATGGGATGTGAATTGTGCTGGAAAGAATAATTCACAGGTCTGAGGGTGCAAGCAAACTCGGGGGGGCAGGAAAGTGACCGGCTGCGGTCTGAGAGAGAGAATTTAACTGTGAGAAAAATCAACTTTTTCCAGGGAATCTGACGTACATCTGCTGGGCTTTGCAGAAAAATGGAGACAGCAAGATGGCATTCTTGGGCGGGAAGGAGACCGCACATGCGTGGTGGCATCTCCCAGAGGCTTTCTTTGAAAGTTGGGGCAGTGTTTCTGTGCAGACTCAGTCTGTGCCGATGTCACCCATATGTGAGGACTGACTTCCTACTTGTTCCTGGAGAATACAAGAGGAACACGGGCTCTATATTTGGAAAACTTAGAGAAGCTAGCAAAGTAGTCAGGAAAGCAAAGATACAAACAGAAGAAGAAATAGTCAGTGCAATTAAATGGAGGGATAAGACTTTAAGATATGTTAGTGAGAGGAGGAAGGGCAACAGTGGTATTGTCAGCATGAAGGGAAAGAATATGTAGAAGCTGATGAGGATAAAGTGGAATTGCTTAACAAATTTTGTTCTGTGTTCACAGATGGCCTAGGAGCAGGACCTCAGAAAACACCCAGAAATAGAAACAGAAGCAATGGGGATCCCAAACGACTTTCAGAAGACTGTTTGTGAGAACTAGCTAAACTAAAAGTAGACAAAGCGATAGGACCGGATGGGATACATGTGAAAATACTGAAGGAACTTGGACATTCTAGCGGCTCCACTGACCTTTTCAATGCCTCTTTGGAGTCTGGAGTGGTGCCAGAGGACTGGAGAGAGGCACAGGTCGTCAGGTGGTCCATTTACACAAAAGCAAAAGTAAGGATCTAGTTGAAAGCTACAGGCTGGTTAGTCTAACCTTGGTGGTGAGTAAATTATTGGAAACACAGCTGAAAGAGAAAATAGTGAGGTTTCTAGAGTCCAGTGTATTACAGGATCAGAGGCAACATGGCTTTACCCAAGGTAGATCTTGTCTGACAAATCTGATTTCTTTGACTGGTTGACCAGAGAGTTGGACCGAGGGAGAGCCCTAGATGTGGTCTTAGATTTCAGTAAAGCCTTTGACACCATTCCACATAGGCAACTTATAAACAAACTCAGCACCCTAGGGATGGATCCTTAAGTTACTGTTTGGGTTAGAAATTGGTTGAGTGGGAGGCGACCAAGGGTACAGATAAATGGAGCTCACTCTGAGGAGAAGGTTACCAATGGTGTGCTGCAGGAATCTGTCCTTGGTCTGATCCTTTTTAACATCATTAGTGATATTGCGGAAGGGCTGTCGGATAAGGTTAGCCTCTTTATTGCAGATTTTGGTATGTGCAGACACCCCGAATGGAGTAGATAACATGGGGAGGGATCTAGCTAAGCTTGAAGAAGAATGGTCTAGAATTTGACAGCTGAGATTTGTTTTCAAAAACAAAGGTTATGTGCTTTAATATGTACCGGATTCTTTGGTACAATTAGGGCTGAAGTTAAATTCGGTCTTAAAAGTTCATGGGGTTTTGATAGATACATAGGTCTCAAATGTTAGATCTGTAAGTTCGATTGTCTCTAAAACCTTTTATAAACTACACCAATTGCATAGATTAAGGGTCTATTTTTCTATAGAACACTTTCAAATTGTGGTGCAAAGCACCATCTTGTCCTATTTGGATTACTGAAATTAATTCTGAATTGTTCTCCATTTCAGATTAGACAATTACAGCTGTTAACCCACGGCTGCTCATCTCATTTTTGGCATCTCCCAGTATACTAAAATCCCTCTGCTACATAAACTACATTGGTTAAAGGTCACTAACCGGATTCATTTTAATTTTTTTACGTTTTTATATAAATCCTTTAACGATTTTGTTCCAGAATATCTTTTGTTGTTACTTCCGCTAATGACTTGTAAATCTAAGTGCTTACAATCTATTAGCATCTTACTTTATCCTTCTTTTAGGGGTGTTTATTTAAAATTTTAGGCACACCAGTCCTTATTTGGTCTGAATTGCCCAAATATTTGAAATATGTCTTTTCTTTTACTCAGTTTCGTAAAAGGTTGAAAACATGGTGGTTACTCAAAATGAATGGTTTTTCTTTGCTGTAAACAGCACAGAACCACTATTTAGTATGGGATCACTGCAGTATATAAAACTGTATTAGATTAGATAGGATTAGATAATGTTAAATAATGCTAAATAATGCAGGGTCATATATTTGGGCTGCAAAAATCCAAGAGATCGATAAACTAGTGTGTGAAGTATTTCTGTCCACAAAAGAATGGGTCCTGGACGTGATTAGCTACTTTGATTGCACAGGTACACTACCAAAAAACTGCCTCCAGTTTTGCAACTGATTCCTATAGATTTTGGGGTGCTGAATCCAGGAAAAATAGCCAAAATGTTCCGTCACGTCACGTTTTCTTGCAAAATTAGATTTCTTACCCATATAAGGAATGTTCACATAATTTCTTTTTAGCCGACTGCAGTTTATTTTCTTGGCCCAAAATAGAGGTTGTAATGGTTAACTAACTAGAAACATTCCCTCATGATATTTTAGAGTGTTTTGTATTCATTTTATACATTAACAGGACAATTGGGAGGCGGGGGGCTAAATCCAGTACTCGCGCTGGCGCATGTTCTTTCCTGTTCGCCTCGCCTCGCCTCGTTCGCTCGCTCGCTCGCTCAAACACGGTGGTTGCGACATGAACGTTCCTGTCAAATTTCAGTTTCTTGCAAGTTCATTATTACCTTTTGTTTGCTCAGTCGTAATCCAGCTTTATTCCGAAGTGGTTCACTACAGTTGTAGTTTGCAGTGCTGTGTATTTGTGATGGCTCACAGAGCCAGAGGTTGCGTCAACTCTCCGGATAGTTTTTGTTTTATTTGTGGGGAATATACCGTGAAAAAGCGGCAGAGGAACATTTCTGCATTTATTAAAAAAGTATATTTCGCCTATTTCGGTTTGAAGTTAGGCGATCAAGACAAACCGTGGGCTCCTCACAAAGTGTGCAAGACATGTGAGGAAGATCTACGCTTATGGATGAAAGGTAAAAAACAAGCATTTCGTTTCGGAATACCTATGATGTGGCGTGAACAAAGAGACCACAGCAGTGACTGCTATTTTTGCTCTTGCATTGTGAAGGGATACAACTTAAAAATAAGAACGTAATAAGTTACCCCAACCTTCCCTCAGCAATTAGGCCTATGCCTCATAGCAACGAAGTACCTGTGCCTGAACCACCAAAATCTTTGGATCATATTTGTGTGGACGGTTCTGATCATGATGAGACTCATCAGATGGCTTTTCCCGATGAGTCCAGTACTTCCGAGTTTGAAACTGAACCAGATCCGAAACCTGAACTTTTCTCTCAAGCTGAATTGAATGATTTAGTCCGGGATTTAGGACTCCCAAAAGATGCTGCTAAACTGCTAGGTTCTCGGCTTAAACAGAAAAATCTATTGTCACCAGGAACAACTTTTTATTGGTACCGCAACCGCGAGACACAATTTTTGAAGTATTTCAGCAAAGAGGAAGATTTGGTATTTTGCAACGATATATACGGAGTGATGGAAAAGTTTAAACCCAAGTATGATCCTGCTGAATGGCGGCTGTTCATTGATTCGTCAAAAGACAGCATAAAAGGTGGTGTTCTTCATAATGGCAACACATTCGCTTCAGTTCCTATTGCTCACTCTGTTATTCTCCAAGAAAAATACGAGAATTTGGCCCTGATTCTTCAGAAGATTCGTTATGATGAGCATAAGTGGATGATTTGTGGAGACTTTAAAATTCTATCCATGCTATTAGGGCAGCAATCCGGTTTCACCAAATATCCCTGCTTCCTTTGCTTGTGGGATAGCCGGGCCCGCGACCTACACTGGGGGAAAAAAGACTGGCCAATTCGGGAGTATTTGAGACCCGGTGAGAAAAATGTTCTTCATGAGAGCTTGGTACCTCTTGATAAAATTCTATTACCACCTCTCCACATTAAGTTGGGTCTCATTAAGCAATTCATCAAGTCCCTTCCAAAAGATGGTGAGTGCTTTCGGTACCTTTGCTCAAAGTTCCCCCGACTTTCTGAAGCAAAGCTAAAGGAAGGAGTGTTTGTTGGCCCTGATATAAGGAAACTCATTTCAGATGGAGCATTCGCTGAAACGATGTCTGAGAAGGAAAAAGAAGCCTGGGATTCCTTCAAGGATGTTCTCAAATTCTTGGGGAACAGGCGGGATGAGAACTATAAGGATATTGTTGCCAGGATGCTCAATGCCTTCAAAGAACAAGGCTGTAACATGAGCCTGAAAGTCCATTTCTTGCACTCCCATGTGAACTACTTTCCCGAAAACTTGGGGGCGTACAGTGAAGAACAAGGTGAAAGGTTTCACCAGGACATCAAGGACGCAGAGAGAAGGTACCAAGGAAGATGGAACACGACTATGATGGCTGATTTCTGCTGGTTGCTGCTGCGGGAAACCCCAGATGAAAAATACGCCAAGCAGCACACCAAGAGAAGCATTCGGGGGAAGAAGAAACGGGCCCACCAGGAGATTGATTGACCCAAGAATGACTTTAAAATCTAAACTGTGTTGACAAATATCGTGTTTTTACTAAACTTTGAAATAAAAATTTGCTAGTTATTACCACAGTGTCTGATCTCATTTATTAGAATTTTATTTTCACACCATCGGGTGTTTGTCTTCATGTATTGCAATGGTGCGGTTTGCGTTTTCTATTCTTACATACATACCTGTACAACATTTTTTGCACATTTCTTTGCTTTGTGTCTAACCTCGCTCTTATATGCTCAATGTTTGTGCACATGTATGTGGCTGTTTTAAGTGCAGACAATTTTGCTACCATCACAGTGTGTTTTGTTGACATTACTCTATTCTTATGTGCTGCCTTGTTACAATTTTCTTTATTCTTATTTGAATAACTACTAAACAATTAGTATAAAGAATTCATCCAAGAAACCTTTATCTCGATCGCACTCAATCTGAAACGTTCACCTCAAACTGCTAACCCAATGTAGCAAAAAATCTGTACGTGATGGAGCAAATTGGTTACCAGATTTGGATTCAGCGCACCAAAAAACGTAAAAATCAATCGAAACATTAGAGGCAGTTTAAAAAAAATTTTTTTAGTGTACCTGTGTTGTCAGACACAATCAAGTAGAAAAAGTGATGGCGAAAGCTAGAAGGATGCTTGGGTGCATAGGGAGAGGAATGGCCAGCAGAAAAAAGGAGGTGATAGTGTGACCTCATTTATTTATTTTATTTATTTTGTAATTCTTCTATACCGCACTATTTATCATCAGCGCGGTTTACAAATAACCAGAATTGTGCAATGTAGAAACAGTCTAACATTGACTTTTACAAAGAACAGGGAAAATTAACATGGTGAACGGGTGAACTATATACACTATGTACAAATTAGCATAATGGTCGACATATTTGTCTTGTTAGGGACAGGTTGACGTGGGTGGTAGTTTAAAATGTACTGATTGTAGTCTAGGGTATGTTACTCTGTGGGAGCTGCTATGGGTCAGGATAAGGAAGGCTAAGTGATGTTGTCAGGAATGGATTAGTATTGTAGGAAGAGAGAATGTTTGATTGCCTTCCTGAACTGGGAGAGGTTGCTTATGGCACGGACATCTGCCGGGAGGGCGTTGCAGCAAGAAGGTGCGTAAAGAGCAAAAGCATGCTTTCTCGTAGTCTTTGAACATTTGGTGATGGCTTTTGGTAGGAGTAAGGTGTTGCAGGCTATTGATCTTCTTGCTCTGTTGAGGGGGGTAGGGTGTACAAGGTCTGAAAGGGAGGTGGATGTGCATTTGTTAATTGCCTTGAATGTCATTGTTAGTGCCTTGAAGGTGATCCTGCAGTGGACAGGGAGCCAGTGCAGATATTTCAAGATTTTGGTAATATGGTCTTCTCTTGACGCTCCGTAGAGGGTTCTGGCTGCAGTATTCATCGCGAGCTGCAGGGGTTTTAGCGAGCTTTTTGGGAGACCAAGCAGAATGGAGTTGGTGTAATCAAAATGAGGCAGTATTAGGGCTTGAAAGACGGTTCTGAAGTCATTTGGTTCCAGAATTTGTTTCATGTGTCGTAGAATCCGAACTTTGTGGTAGATTGCCCTAACGGTATTGCTTATATGGGCGTGGATGTCAAGGTGCTGGTCAAGTGTTACACCCAGGTATCGAATCGTCTTTGGCGATGAGTTCAGCGTTGCGTACCTTGAGTGAAGATGGTGGGGAGAATGTCTGGTCTCTGCTGATAAAGAGAACCTCCGTCGTCTTGAAGTTTATTTTGAGTTTTTGAGTTTGAATCCAGTCTGTGACAGCGTCGAAGCATGTTGAAAGTTGGGAGAGGTCTGGTTGATCTGTGGATATTGGGGTGAACTTTAGGACATCAGCATATACTAGGCAGTTAATGTTGAATGACCGGATGAGATTGCATATGGGTTGCATATAGATATTGAACAATAGGGCTGAAAGAGACAAACCTTGTGGAACCCCTTTCTCTTGCGGGAAAGGAGCAGATATGGATGGACCGGAGCGTACATGTTGCAGTCTGTCGTTGAGATATGAGGCGCACCAGGCGAGTGCATTACCGTGGATGCCCTTATCGGCAAGGCGGGTTAAGAGTAGCTTGTGGCTGACAGAGTCAAAGGCAGCTGCGATGTCGAGGAAGATGAGTGCAAAGCCTTGTCTGATGTTGTCAAGCCCAATGGTTAGGGTGTTAAATAAGGATGTCAGCAATGTTTCCACTCCATGTGACTCCCTGAATCCATGCTGGCAAGGGTCAAGGGGAGCGTTTGTTTCTATGTGATGAGTCAACTGCTGTTGGACTATTTTTTCCATGATTTTGGCAAGGAGAGGGATACTTGATATTGGCCTGTAGGATTCCATCTTTGCAGGGTCAAGCTTACTGTTTTTCAGCAGCGGTCTTATTGATGTTTGCTTTAGTTTCTGAGGGAATGTGCCGGATAGGAATGAAATGCCTATTAGTTTGGACAAAAAAGGACTAAGTTCGGTCCGTAGAGCTTTTATCCAGTGTGCGGGGCATGGGTCGTTGATGCTGTGGTGGCGTTTATAGTTGTGATGGTGTCTTGGATATTCTTTACAGTTGGGGGGGAGAAGGAGGTAATGATATGTTGGGTATCAAGGATTGATGGGGAGGAGGATGAATGGGGGAGTAAAGATGATTGTTCCCTGTAAGTATTAGCGTATGTGTGTCATATCCCCTTGTGTTAAATGTATCTCCCAATTGACCGCTTTGACCCGGTGAAAAGCGGGATATAAATACAGCTAATTAAATTAAATTAAATTAAAATTTTTAAATTAAATTGGCCTGGGGGTTGAGAGCTTGCAGGAGTGGTAGATTGACTTGTTTTGGCCCGTAGATAATCTGCATATTCCTGTGGTCTGGGAGGTTAGATTGGCTGGGGGAAGGTTCTTTTGCCAAGGTTTTGACAAGATTGAAGAGCTCATGTGGTTTGTTTATGGAGTGTTGCAGGATCTCTGCGTAGTACTACTTCATTCTTGTGGACACAGCAGTTCTGTGGGTATCTAGATGCGTGGTGTATGCGTCATGGGTTTCAATTGTCTTCGATTGGCGCCACCGTTTTTCAAGCCATCTAAGTCGACAGAGGGATGCGGTTAGATCAGGTGAGTACCAGGGTGCCTTCTTTCTTTTGCCAGATATTTTGTTGCTGGAGGGGGTGTCGATTACAGCATTAAGACTCTTGTTTCACAAGGATAGCATGTCGTTCAGGTTTTGTTCGGGTGGTTCTAGGAGAGGCTGTGCTCTTTCAAGGATCTGTTCTTTGATGAATGGACGGTAGCATTTATAAGTTGTAGCGAGTGGTTCATTTGAGATATGGGGCTATTGGTCATGGAGTGAGAGGGCAATGAGAATCTAAGTAGACTATGGTCAGACCGTGGCACTGAGCTTAGTGAGAGCTTGATCTTGTGTGTGGATTGGGTGGCTACTTGTGGTGTGAATATAAGATCGAGCATGTTTCCCTTGATATGGGTGGGGGAGTTGACCACTTGGGTATAGCCTAGTGCTTTAAGGGCGTCGAGGAAGGCCTCGGATTGAGTTACTTGAAGGGCAGGGAGGTTGAAATCCCCCAACAACCAGTTTGCTGTTTGTGGTTTGCTAGGGTTGCAGGCAAGGTCAATGATTAAGGAGAGGTCATCTGGCGCTGGGGAAGGAGCTCCATATAGCAAGTTGATGGTGTAGTGCTTGTTAGCTATGGAGATGTAATCAAGATGAGGGGTGCTATTGGAGGTAATTAGCTGAAATTGTAGGTGGTCTTTGGTCAGGATAAGTGTTCCTCCACCTTTTCGGTCGGTTCTGTGACATGAGTGGATAGAGAAGTTAGGGGGTACATATTGATAGAGGAGAACAGAATCTGAGGCTGACATCCATGTCTCCGTAACGCATAGGATGTCGAGATTGTGAGCGGCTAGCATATCTGTAATGGCAGGCCATTTCTTACGGATGGAACGGGCGTTTGAGAGCACATTTAAGGTCAAAAGGGGGGGGGGGTGGGCATCTCCTGCTGAGGGGAGTAGGATTGTTGGAGGGCAAGATACATGAGGTGGGGGTACGGCCTGTGTCGAGGTCTCTCTGGTGGTGGGGGGGGTGCATGATATCTTCTCCATCAACCATGTAGAATTGGGATGGGGTTATGATAAGGGGTAAGGGCTTGAGAGCTGTGCATCAGCACAAGTATCATGCAGCAGCAGGCAAGGGTATATGAGAGTGTGGTTGTGGTGGGTGGAAGCATTGTGGCCGAGTGTTAGTGCTCTGTATCTTTTGGGTGGGGCTGGTTTGGTTATGTTAATGCTATGAGTTGAAATAGTTTGTGGAGTGAAGCAGCTAGTCTATCTTAAGTTTAAGCTGATAGCTAGGCAATATGCAGTGTGGTTGAGTAAAACAGTAACAGATATTTGAAACAGTTTAGCAATGAGTACATAACAATGTGACAGTGAGATGGTAAAACAGAATCAACGTTTTGTAACAGTTTAGCAGTGAGTATAAGAAAATGAAGTGGTAGGACCGTATCAAAGCTTTGTAGTAATTTAGCAATGGGTAAAATAACAGCATAGCGTTCCGGTGATGCGGTGAGCCGGAGCAGACGCATGCTGCTCGGGCTCTGGGCCCCTTCACCCCTCCACCACAGATTTATGCGGTGATCGGGGCTGCATTCGGGGTTCTTCGCCCCCCCTGGGCCCCCCCGCAGAAGCCGCTATTGGGGCCGGTGCCCCGGAGCCCTCCGCCTCCCCGAAGAGATGATGCTTGGAGGCGGCCTGGATTTCGGCGGCAGACGCCGCGCGGGGAGTGCGGCTGCAGTGTGAGTGAGGTGAGGCGGTGCGGGGGTGATTCCAGCGGCGGTCGGAGCGGCCTGGATTTCGGCGGCAGACGCCGCGCGGGGAGTGCGGCTGCGGTGTGAGTGAGGTGAGGTGGTGCGGGGGTGATTCCAGCGGCGGCGGCCCTCGGACTGCGGTATCCTGCCCCCCCCCCCCCGCATGTATCTACCAGCCGGGCCCGGCGAGTGGGGCCGATGCGGCAGCTGCTGAGGGGACCGGGGGCTGTTGCAGGGCCTGGATCGGGGGCACCACTTGCCTTCCAGCCTCTCTGAGAGCTCCTTGAGGGCAGAGCAGCCCACCAGAAGATCAGAGCACCCACTAGAGGGCTCGCGGGCCTGATACACTTCTCTGTCTTCACCACGTGGACGTCTGGGTCCTGAGCCTGGCCTTAGGCACACTGAGTTCGAGCTGCACCCCCCCCCTGCCTCTGGTCTTCGACGGATGCCCTGTTGCTACTGCGCCTCCGGCCCGCGACAGCCTTTGCCACGCACTCTGGGCCCCCCCCCCCCCGGCACATCGGTTTCTGAGACCTGAGCCTCCTGTCCGAAAAGTCCGAGCCGGTGACTTGTGTCCTCCTCTCAGCACTCCTGAGTCTGTGACCTGCGCCCTGCCCTTGGCTCTTGGAGGATTGCGACCGCTCACTACATTCGACACCCGAGAGTTGGGGACTCCTTCCTTGCCCCCCGGCACCTCGACGCCTGTGACACGGGCTCCCCTCCCCCCTTCTTCTAGCGAATAGCGGCCCGAGACCTAAACTCTTTCTCCAGCGCTCGGGGGGACTTGAGCGCACCAGAGGCCTCGGAGATGGCGGCGAAGGGAGGCCGTCGGGTGGAGAGGGAGAAGACCCCCCTACCGCCAAGGGGGGGGGAACAGTCCTCGCCGCTGAAGGGAGAGGCCAGGGCTGCAGCGGGGATGGTGGACGAAATCTCCCTGGCCGTGGCGGGGGTGCTGTCCGCGCAATTCGACGACCTGCGGGGCCGCATGGACCTCATCCAAACCTCAGTGGAGGCCCTGGGCGGCCGACTGCAGGAGGCGGAACACCGGATAGAGCGGTCCGAAGAGCATGTGCTGGAGCTGCAACAGGAGATGGCCCGGATGAAAAAGTTACTCCAGGGGCAGGAGGCCAAGCTAGACGACCTTGAAAATAGGTCCCGCCGGAATAATCTGAGATTTCTTGGAGTTCCGGAAGTTATAGAGGACCGGGACCTACAATCCTACGTAGAGGACCTGGTGAAACAAATTCTGGAGAACGACCCCGAGGGCACTTTAATCCAAATTGAGAGGGCACACCGGGTCGGGCCTAGGAGAACCAGTGAGGGCCGACCTAGAGTGGTTCTAGCACGGTTCCTGCGATTCCAACAGAAAGAAGCAGTCCTACGGGCCGCGCGAAAGAAAGGGACTATTCAGAAAGACAATGCCAGGCTACGTGTTGTTCAGGATTACTCAGCGGCTCTGGGCCAGCGGCGACGAGAGTATGGACCTTTGTGCCAGGTTCTGATAGACAATAATATCAAATTTATTGTGCAATACCCTGCCCGGCTGATCTTTACTCATGGGGGGACCCGTCGGTCCTTTGACTCCGCGACAGCAGCAACGCCCTACGTGGAAGAGATACGGCGGAGGGCTGCAGTGGCAGCCGAGACTTGAGGTCCGGAGGGGAGGACTACCGAAGTGCGGAACAAGCCCGGAGTTTCCATTATGGACTTTAACGTGATGGTGATGGTAACTGGGGTGGGGGAGGGTGGAGGATGAGGCCTGCTCAAGCTATTGCTACGTGGGGGGTTGGCTGTGTTTCAGAGGTGTGGGGGGCGGGTGAGGAATGGCCCGAGTAGTTGGGGGTGGCTTGCCGGGGGGGCGAGTGGGGGGGGAGTGTAACGGGGCTGGTATAATGGAGGGGTGAGGGGGTCCCTTACGCATCTAGGAATACTTAGAGAAGGGGAGGAGGATGGTAGATGGGATGAGGGTTGGGAGCGGGGAGGAGAGGGGGAGGGGGGGGTGGGGTGGGAGGGGGGTGAGGGGATGGGAGGGTGGGGGGGTGGGGAAGGGTGGGCAGGGGAGGGAGGAAGGGGGAGGGGGTGTAGGAGGTGAGCAGTATTTTCAGGGACTAATGGAGGGGTGGACGACGGGAGGGAATTTCCTGGTGAAGAAGAGGGGAGGACCTCAGGCTGGGGGGGTCCCTTCCTCAGAAAAGGTATGGTTTATGCTGTTTTATAATAAGCCTCCTTTTGTATTACATGCCGCTTAAGATTATTTCTTGGAATGTATGTGGTCTGGGCAGCCCCATTAAACGGGCTAAGGTCCTCCAGGCTCTGGCACGGCAGAAGGCGGACATCGCAATGCTCCAGGAAACCCACCAGACTGCTGAAGAACACCGAAAATTATGCCGGGAGTGGGTGGGACAGGTCTGGGGGGCTCCAGCTCAGGGGAAGAAGGGGGGAGTAGTCTTCCTGATTCATAAACGGGTGAGGCTGGAGGTTGTCCGGGATTTTGTAGACCCGACTGGCAGATTTGTCTTGGTGCAGGGAGTCCTTGAGGGGAGGCCTGTTATCCTGGGCAACCTGTATTGTCCAAATGTACTTGACTTGCCCCTCTTTGCCCGCTTTGCCTCCAAGATCGAGACATTGCCGGAGTCCCCCCTGATTTTGGGGGGGGACTTTAATGGGGTCATGGATGTTGACCTTGACACTTCCAAGGGGGGGGAGCAGAGAGACAGAACTGCGACGGTTCGGGCCCTGCGGCGTTTATGCTCTCGACTGGGCTTGGTGGACCCCTGGCGGCTGCTTCACCCGACCGAACGGGATTACACGCATATATCCCGGGCTCATGGCACTAGTGCCCGTATAGATTACCTGTTGATTTCTACAGGCCTGTTCGTTAAAGTGGCGGATGCGCAGATAGGGCCTATGGAGATATCTGACCATGCTTTCGTTTGGCTCGACGTCCATTGGACTGGGACCTCTCCCCGCCCCCCGACGTGGCGATTCCCGCTCGAACTATATAGGGACGCGCAATTTCGCTCCTTTCTTCAACAACGCTGGCAGGAATTTGAAGCTGATCATAGGGGTCACCAGGATGACCCCGAACTGCTCTGGGAAACTGCAAAGGTGGTTCTGCGGGGGGACATAATAGGGTTCCTTGCCCGGAAGAGAAGACTGAGGGCCGAACGTATTATTGGTTTAGAGAAGTTGGTGACGCGATTACGGCGGCAAGGGGCTCAAAACCCGACCGCAGGGCTTAAAAAGCAGCTGTGGGACTCTCAAACGGAATTAAATGAACTTCTGCACCAGCGGGCAAAGAAATCTGTGTTATACTACCGGTACCAACTTTACCGTTATGGGGATAAGCCCGGGAAACTCTTGGCCAGATGCCTCCGGGGACCTAGGGGCTCCAAACTGGTGCCGGGTTTGCGGGATGATTCGGGGGTGTTACACCGGGAGAACTCGGAGATTGTGCGGGTTTTTCGTTCCTTTTTCCAGACCCTTTATACTGCGGAGTCGCCTTCCCATACGCAGATGGAGGAGTATGTGGGGGCTTTGGAGTTACCGCGCTTGACCGCGGAGCAAAGAGCGCAGTTGGAGCAGCCGCTAACGGTGGCTGAGCTGCAGGGGGCTATTTCCAAGGCCAGCTGTTATAAATCCCCAGGATCCGACGGGCTTGGTGCGGAATTTTACAAAATCCTTAACGATTTGATCTCCCCAACGCTGGCTGCCGTGCATAATCAGAGGGCACAGCAGGGATACTTTCGCTGGGGAGCTAATCACGCTCATATTGTCCTTATTCCTAAACCGGCGAAGGATCCCCTCTCCGCGACTTCGTATCGTCCTATCTCACTACTCAATTTTGACCTTAAATTGATGGCCAAGGTTTTGGCAGACCGCCTGGCGGAGTTTCTGGGGCTGTTGGTGCATGATTGTCAGGTTGGGTTCGTGAAGGGGCGATACGCAGTTCGCAATCTGCGCAAAATTGTGGCGTCCCTGGAGTGGGTCCAGCATAGACAGTTGCCCTCACTGCTTGTTAGTTTTGATGCGGAAAAGGCCTTCGATCGGGTGGATTGGCAATATTTGCAGTACATCCTTCCACGCTATGGTCTCGGGCCTTTATTTTGTAGTATGGTTGCGAGCCTGTACGCCGATCCGACGGCGGCGATACTTTGTAATGGGGTGGTATCAGAGAGGTTTACTTTGCAAAGGGGGACCCGTCAGGGCTGCCCCCTCTCTCCTCTCCTTTTTGTCCTGTCGTTGGATCCTCTCCTGCGGAGAGTGGCGGGTATGCGTTCCATAAGGGGGGTGAGAATGGGCGCTCATGAATTTAAGATATCTGCCTTTGCAGATGACCTGTTGGTACATTTACTCTCGCCAACAGACTCCTTGCCGCTTCTTTTAGACGAGCTCCGAACCTTTGGACAATTTGCGGGGCTACGTATTAACAGGGACAAATCTGAGGCCATGGACGTGTTGGGGAGCCTTCGGGGTAGTTGGCCGGGGGGCTTCCCTCTTCGATGGGCCGGGGATCAATTTGTATACTTGGGGATTGTATTGCCTTGCCATCCAGGACGATTGTATAGGTGCAACCTGCAGCGAATGCTGACCAAGGTGCGAGCCCAGGTGCAGGCCTGGCAGCCTCTCCCCTTGTCCCTATTGGGAAGGATTGCGGCGATTAAACTGGTGCTCTTGCCCCGGATCCTGTACTGGTTGCAGACCCTCCCTGTTTGGCTCCTCCGGAGGGATGCCCGGCTTTTTGAGGTGGCATTTCGGGGCCTCCTCTGGGGGGGGGCGAGAGCTCGTGTCCCCTACAGTTGGCTGGTGGGGAGGATGCGCAATGGGGGGTGGGGGCTCCCGGATCTCGGAGCTTATGCCTTGGCCTGCCAGGCGCGCCATTTGGGGGACTGGCTAGGTGGCACTGACTTTTATACACCCACGGCCTTGGAGGAGGAATATGTGGCGCCCCACTCTTTGCGGGCCCTCTTGCACCTGGAGGTCAGCCAGTGGGCCACCCACTTAGCTGAGAGTGTGTTGCTGCTCCCGGTCCGTAAGACCTGGCGGCAGTTGAACACCTATTGGGGCCGTAATTGGAAGGCATCAAGTTGGCTGCCCCTTCGGGGCAATGCCAACTTTACCCCGGGGACGGAGACCGCGGCCTTTCGTTTTTGGGGGGAGAAAGGTGCCCATAGTGTGGGGAACGTGGTAGACCTGTCCGGGAGGATCAAACCCTTTTCTGTGCTCTCCCGCGAGTTCGACTTGCGGCCTCATCATTTCTTTGCATATATGCAGGTGGCCCATTATGTGGCCTCCCTCCCAGGAGAGGAGTTACATGGCGATCGCTCGGTCCAGCTTATGGGGTTTTTTGGCCTGGATGATTCGACACGACCGTCGATCCGGGGTTTTCACCTCCGGTTGGAGCAGCTTCGCCAGCGCCCAGACTACTGCAGAGTCGAACGGGCTTGGGGGGCAGAAATGGGGCGGGAAATCCCCCGGGGCACTATTTTGGCGGCCCTACGGCGCGCGGTGAGCCTGGTGGAGGGGGCTCGTTGGCGGGAAATACAATTTAAATGTCTTACCAGGATCCACTTCTCACCGCGGAGGGCCCTTCGTTGCCACCTGACTGTGGATGGCGGTTGTCCGCGGTGTGCGGCGCCCATGGCGACCTTGTTACATATGTGGTGGGGCTGCCGCAGGCTTCACCCTTATTGGCGGAGGATTGCCCTGTACATGGCCGATCTGCTGGGACAACCTATTCAGTGGGATGCAGCCTTGGTGGTCTTGGATGTTCTGGCCCTTGCCTCTCCGAGGGGGAAGTGGGGTCGCTGGCTGGTGCGTAAGGCATGTCTGGTGGGTAAGGGACCTTTGTTGAGGCGATGGAGGGAGACCCGCCCTCCCTCTTTTTGGGAGTGGCGGAACTCTTTCCATCAGCTTATGCTCCTGGAGTGTAGGGCTGCCCGGGGCCACGTCCAGCGATGGTCCGCCTTCTTGCTAATTTGGGACCCATACATTCAAAATCTGAGTGCCCGGACTCGTAATACAGTCTTGCAGTTGGGTTGTTAACACCCTTATCTATTGTTTTGTTATTCGGGGGACAGGCGGAACCTCCAGATGGTCCTGTGTGGCTTTGACATGTATGGGGGGGGAGGGGGGTGGGGGGAGGGGAGGGGAGGGGGTGGGGGAAGGGGGTGTGGGTTATTATACTTTGAAAAATCCATGTAACCGTCAATGGGTATGGCTCCTGGGGATAAGAGCTAACCCCAGAGAGTGGTGATTTTCTGTGTGCTATGTACTTGTTGTTTACCGTTGATGGTTCTAAATAAAGTTTTGAAAAAAAAAAAAATAACAGCATAGCAATGAGATGGTGATACTACATATGATTACATGCGCTAGGGTTTGCATATATAATTGAGTATAGATTGTGTCAGAAATCTGGAACCCGAGCTATTAGCATTTGTTAGACCGGTTGGTATGTGTTAATACTTGCGTTTTCGTCCTATTGGCTTGCAGTTTCGGACTCTGATTGCTCCTGTGTTTATCTTGATAGTTTGTGGCCTCCAGTTGGGCCTCCGCCTAAGCGTCACACCAAAGGGCCCTCTGGGGAGGCCCTCAGGCGCGGGTGCGCCTCTGCAGCGCTGCTTCTTAAATGTCTGGGGATGCCCGGATTGGGCAGCACGAGGCAGCTGATGCGTGCGATGGTGTCCGGTGGCTCCAATCCCTCCTGGGAGAGCTGCAGAGGGGTGAAAAGGCTTCGGTCTGGGTCGCGCTGCTGCTTAAATGTCTGGGGATGCCCCGATTGGGCAGCATGAGGCAGCTGATGCGTGCGATGGGGTCCGGTGGCTCCAATCCCTCCTGGGAGAGCTGCAGAGGGGTGAAAAGGCTTCGGTCCGGGTCACGCTGCTTCTTTAAATGTCTGGGGATGCCCCGATTGGGCAGCATGAGGCAGCTGATGCGTGCGATGGGGTCCGGTGGCTCCAATCCCTCCTGGGAGAGCTGCAGAGGGGTGAAAAGGCTTCGGTCCGGGTCACGCTGCTGCTTAAATGTCTGGGGATGCCCCGATTGGGCAGCATGAGGCAGCTGATGCGTGCGATGGGGTCTGGTGGCTCCAATCCCTCCTGGGAGAGCTGCAGAGGGGTGAAAATGTTTGGAGTATTGGAGTATTGTATGCAGTTCTGGAGACCACACCTTCAAAAGAATATAAACAAGTTGGGGTCGGTGCAGAAGGTGACTACTAAAATTGTTAGTGGTCTTAGTTATAAAACATATGATGTCAGACTTCGGGATCTTAGTATCTATACTTTAGAGGAAAGGTGGGATAGAGGAGAGATGATAAAGATGTTTAAATACCTCCATGACATAAATTCACAGGAGGAGAGCCTCTTTCGATTGAAAGCAAACTCTGATACGAGGGGACATTTTATTTTATTTAATTTATATTCTCTTATATACCGCGCTATTCTGCATCAGTGCGGTTTACATTGAACAAACTGAAATTACATTGAACAGGGCATTGAACTTGGAGATAACTATTTTATAGGGAACATGGGCTATGGAGGGTTAAGTGGCTTGCCCAAGACCACAAGGAGCACCTGTGGGACTAGAAACCCCAGTCCTTCCGGCCCAAGGTTGCTGTCCTCTAGTGGGATTTGAACCCCCGACCTTCCGGCCTGAAGTACCTTGCCCCAACCACTAGGCCACTCCTCCACATAGGTCGAGGGTGAAAGGGGATAGACTCAGGAGTAATATGCAGAAATATCTCTTTACAGAAAGAGTGGTAGATGCATGGAAGAGTCTCCCAGTGGAGGTGGTAGAGATGAGGATAGTATCTGAATTCAGAAAAGCATGGGACAAACACAAAAGATCTCTAAAGGAAAAAAGGGGACTGTTGCAGTAGTTGATATGGAAGGGCAGACTAGATAAGTCTTGTGGTCTCTTTCTGCTGTCATGTTTCTGTGAAAGTGCTAGGGTTTCAGTGGCTGTGTTGCTTACCATTGACTTATCTCAATTGCTGCTGCTGCTGCTGCCCCACTGTACCTTCAGGGCTCTTGCTAATGACTTGAGCCAGCACTCCTCTAGACTCCTTTTCCTCTGTGACACATCCCTTATGGTCTTGTAACACACCGGTGTGTTGTGACATCCTGGTTGATAATTGGGACCATACCAAGTGAGAAATGTGCCCTGTGTGACAAATGAATCTGGTGCTCCCCCCTCCCCCAGTTATGTGCAAGCTTCTTGAAGTTTTATGGAAGCCCAGTGATATCAGTGCCCCTTATGGACTTGTACCATGTGTAGCCGCACTGTGTGCATAGCTCTTAGTATGGCCCTCTTGAGAATCACTGCTGGGGTATTTCTAATTTGGCCCCATGGCTTTCTCCAACTTTAAATTTTGTAAGTTCATGAACACCTTACTGCAGTATAGTAGCTATTCCTATCCCATATGTACCTTTTTGTAAAATCACTCGGTCCAGAATTTTGTTCTGTGCACACCGAATAGAAGAATTTAGTATTTGTTTTTTATGCATCACTTTTCACACATTGGTTCTCGGTACCTATAAATCTTGTAAAAAATTGTACAGAGACAGCTCCAAGATCATATTGACGAATTTGCCCCACTAGATTCCTACCAGCATGGATTCCGTCCAAAACATGGTGTTGAGACACTCCTCATACATCTATTCGACAACATAATCAAAGGAATAGACAGAATAAAGCAGGACTTCTTACTAATATTTATCGATATATCATCAGCCTTCGAAACAGTTTCCCATCACATCCTAGTGAAGCGCCTAATGGAGATGGACTATAAGATACCACCATCAAATGGTTTCAATCATACCTCGAAGATAGACAGCAGAAAGTAAAATCCGGGAACCTCACCTCAGCACCCTTCAGTACTATTCAAGGAGTTCCCCAAGGCTCATCACTATCAGCTTTTCTATTTAACATCTATATTCAGTCTATATGCAAAATATTCAACAAATACAAGATACAATATGCCATATATGCTGACGACATCATGGCATATACCCCTATTCAACTAGACTTCCCAGACTGTACCACTATATCAACCTGCATTCAAGAAATAACAATTTGGCTAACTAACAACAACTTAAACATCAACATAAAATAATCTGAAGCAATCATTACGAGAGACTACACATTCATCCCTCCTACTTCTATCAACATATCCAATACACTGATTACAATAAGAGACGAAGTCCGCTACTTTGGAGTGATTCTAGACGAGCAACTCACCCTCCAACCGCATATCAACAAGATATCCAAAACAGCATTCTTCAAACTCGCAATACTCCGGAGACTAAAATCTCTCCTCAATAAGGAACATTTCCGCACAGTATGCCAGGCCATCATTACACCTGTGCTGGACTACTGTAATATCCTATTCCAAGGTCTACCTAATCAAACCACCTGTTTCCTACAAATAATCCAAAACACTGCTGCCCACATTATTGCTAGTGCTTCAATTCAAGACCATATAACTCCAATACTACATGATCTACACTGGCTACCAATCTCTTCACGGGCAAAATATAAATCAGCACTCACCATCTTCAAAATTAAAAACAGTATGTCAGCAGGAATACTACAGGAACTCATTGGAACCAAAACAAGCAAAAGACCAGACAGAAACAGCACCAAAAACAATATACCAACACCTAGGGGTATGTTTACTAAACCGGGCTAACGGTTAACCCGGGCTATCTGCCACTAGGTCCCATATTATTCAGTGGGACCTAGTTGCAGATAGCCCAGGTTAACCGTTAGCCCGGTTTAGTAAACATGCCCCCTAGTATATTGACAAGAACCAACAAATCCACATCCTTGCGAGCCTTCTCTTGCTGCCCCTGCTATCTGGAATGTCATCCCAGATAATCTAAAATCAACAACAGATATAAAAGAATTCCGGAAGTTGCTCAAAACCACCCTATTCATTGACCAATTCATTGAAGGCCACCAATCACCCTAAGCACGGTTATGTCTTGGAATTCAGGCAGCCTATTTTTTGATGCCCACATAGTGTTTCCTTTTGGTTATGACTCAAAGAATGCTGCAGTTCAAGCCACCTTGGAGAGGCTGATGCATCTCCAGGCCGTTGTTCCCATACCCTTTCATGAAGTGAGGCTGCAGAAGGTACTTCATGTACTTTCATACTGAACAGGATGTGTCGTTTTAAGGTCCATCCTCTATCTGAAAGGGGTAAATGCCTTTGAAGGTGCCTTGCTTCCAGAAGGAGGCAATAGTCAGCCATTCAGACTATCCATGATTAGGAGTAGCTCACCACACTGGATCTGACAGAGGTGCACTTCCACCTTCTCATTTTGGAAGACCAGCAAAGGTTTCTTCACTTTGCCTACTTTATTGTCCCTTCAATCCAGTCCCTCATCTCTGTGTAGTCCAGCCCCACCAGCAGCTCAGAAACTGAGCATGTCATCTTTTTGATGACCTCAGAGGCAGCTGGCTCCACCTTTCAGCCCCAGTAAGCTCAGTCTCCAAGCAGCTGGAGCAGGTGATCTCTGAGTTCAGGACTCACGGAAGGGACAACTGAGGAGAAAATTTTGGTCTAGTTGATTTGGTCTAGTTTCCTTCTAAGGCATTGAGTCTGGGGGGAAATTGGTTGAGGAGTTAAGCTATTAAAAAAAAAGGCAAGAGTGAAACCATGGGGATAACTGTGGGTAAGGGACTCTTCCCCAGGGCAGAAGGAGGGGGCTCGCTTAGGCTGGTCAAGTTACTGCAGGGGCAGCTGCTCCCAAACCAGTCAGCGGGTGAGGAGCCATGCCAGCAGCTTAAGCCCAGAGGCGGCTCTTGCACATCTCCCAGAACAGCACCGAAGCCAGTGGCAGACTGAACGCCATTAACGGAGAGAATGAGCATGTGAGTTTTCAAGGGGTTAAAGGGGGCAGGTAAGCCAAACACAGTGACGGCTTAACCCCGTTAGGAGGTTTTGCGGCAGCTCAGGTGACAGGCATGGGACCACGTGGTTTGAGTCCACTCCATGCTGACAGCGCGGGAAGATGTGCTATTTTGTAAATTCTCAAGCCTTTGCAAATGCATGTGAGGAAGCAGGGAGGCCCCGATGAATGTTGGCTCTTGACCCGGCGATTTGTTATTTTGCAATTTTCTCTTAAACGTTGAAGGGGAGGGGGAAAAGAGTAAAACAGGAGACAGAAATAAATACTTCAGTAGTACTAAAAAGGAAGGAATAGTGACTCTATTCCAGGTATTTAAGGCCTAAGGCATTGGGGAGTGGAGACAGGCCCTGTCATTTCTCCAGGCTTGTCCATGCCGGCTTAGTGAGCAATGGTCTCTGCTTCAGGACTTTGCCGCGGATGCCAAGCGGAGGCCTCTATGGTGGAGAAAGGTATGCCAGAGGGTATTGGCAAGGCCTTCGGGCATGCAAGGTCATTGTAGTCCCAGGAGGAGCATAGCAGGCTTGGAGTGCTGGCAGGGGAGTCCAGTGCCATCCTGCCCCTGTTAGAGCCATACAGTGATGAACATGTCTCTTCTGTGCTCTCAACTTCCCAGAGTTTGAGGGGCAAGGCTAGCTCAGAACTTTCACCAAAGTTCATTGTCATGCATTGTGCATTCTATATGCGGCAATGGCAGAGAGGAGGTCCTTCTGTGGCCTCGGGGCAAGTAACAAAGCAACCAGCTTTCTCCATGGTGGCAGCAGAGGATGTAGAGCTGGTGCAAGTCCAGCGGAGACTTGAGGGCGACCTCTTTTGAAGGGCGAGAGTCGCCTCACTTGGAGGAGCCAGATGAGCTGGATAACGAGCCCAAAGAGGGCATGGGACCTGAGGAACTGGAGGGAAGCGGGATTCCCCAGGACGAGGCATCCTGAATCATCCGTGTCTTCCACAGAGAGGAATTGACGGCACTTATTGCGGAGTCCTTGAAGGCGCTGAATTTGCCAGCAAGACGGCAGGCAGAGGAGGACACGCTGTAAGATTTGCTGTTTCAGGAAGTTAGAAAGCTGCAGAAGGTGTTTCCCTTGCATTGGGTGATCAAGCAGATGATCCAAGATGAGTGGGAGCTCCCAGAAGCCGGGACTTTACCCACTGCCGGAGCAGGAGAGGGAGGAGTTCTGTTCCTTGAAGGTGGATGCTGCAGTTTTGGCTTTAACTAAGAAGACCATGATCCCGGTGGAGGGTAGTACGGTCCTCAGGGATGTCCAGGATAGAAAGTTAGATATCGTATTGAAGCAGGCCTTTGACATCAATGCTCTCTTTACAGGTATTGGTTTGTGGGGCTGTTGTGGTCAGGGCCTGCCTACAGTGGGTTCTGGAGCGGCGAGAGGAGGCCCGAGGCCCTACAGAGGGAGCAGCGAGGCGGCATACCTAGAAGATGCCTTTTATGATCTTATGAGAGGACTTTCCAAGAGCGTGGCATCAGTAGTGGTGACTTGTTGCTACCTATGGCTACAGAATTGGACAGCAGATGGCTCTTCCAAATCCCGGCTAAGTAAGTTATCGTTTAAGGGGACGCTCTTGTTTGGAGAAGAACTGGACAAGTTGATAAAGGATCTGAGAGTCTAAAGGGGGTCACCTCCCCGAAGACTAGCACTGCAGTTCCAGTGCAAGGTCAGTCACAAGACTTTTGTCTGTTCTGCACAGTTCAGTTTACACCCTACCAGAAGGGGCATTGTTCCTCAAGAGGGCCAGCCTTTCGGGGCTTTTGAGGAACAGGACATGACAATTACACCACTGCCTCGTCTTCAGGCCCAAAAAAGATGCAAAGAAACGTGGGGGGCTCAGGCAGGGTCCAGCTCGAGGGAGATTGGTTGTGGGAATTTTACCACACCTGGGTCTGGGTTACATCCGATTAATGGGCCATAGAGGTTGTTCAGGAGGGCAATGCACTGGAGTTTGCCAGGCCGGTAGTCCCCTCCTTCATAAGATCTTCCTGCAGGTCCCGTGAGAAATTCAGAACAATGTGGGACACCCTAAGGCAACTCCTGGTCTTGGGGGCGGTGTTATGGGTTCCTTATGACCAGTGTGACTACGGTCGGTACTCCATTTACTTCATGGTGCCCAAGAAAGAGGGGTTCTTTTGGCCCATTCTAGATCTCAAGAATGTGAACAAGTGTCTGTGGGTGCCCAAATTTCACATGGAGACTCTACGATTGGTCATTACGGCCATGTGCAAAGGAGAGTTCTTGATATTGCTAGATCTCACAGTGCCTATTAACACATCCCTATCAGGCCAGAGCATCATCAGTTTCTCTGTTTTGCTATGTCCATGGGACACTATCAGTTTCGAGCATTGACGTTTGGCCTGGCAACCCCCCCCCCCCCCACATTCACCAAGGTAATGGTTATGGTGGCAGCGATGCTCATCAGGAGGACATACTAGTGCATCCTTATCTTGACGATTGTCTGATCTGGGCAAAATCTTCCTAGGAAAACAAACAGGTGACTGCAGACATGATGGGGTTCTTGCAAAGTCCTGGATGGGTTATCAAAATGTCCAAGAGCCACTTGGAGCCGTCCCAGGACCTAGAGTACCTGGGGGCCTGATTCAACATATGCAACGGCAGGGTTTTTCTGCCGTGGCAGAGTGCACAGGCTCTACGTCAGCAAGTATGCCAGTTTCTCAAGATGACATTGACAGCGTGGCATTATCTTCAGTCAATTGGGACAATGGTAGCGACCATCAAGATGGTCCTGTGGGCACGCACAGACATGAGGCCTTTGCAGAGGGTGCTGATGTTCAGGTGGTCTCACCAAAGGCATCCCTAATCGCAGATGTGCTGTCAGAAAACGACCCGGAGGTACCTAGGTGGTGGTTGCATTCCAAGAAGCTCTCGGCCGGGATACTCCTGGAACTGCTACTCTGGATTCTTCTGACAACTGATGTCAGTCTTTCCAGCTGGGTGGCCCACTGCTAAGGATGCATTGCACTAGGGCTGTGGGCCCCAGAGGACACTTGGCCCATCAACAGGCTGGAGATGAGGGCGGTTTTCACCTTTGGTTGCAGGGGAAAGCAGTCTGTGTTTTCTCAGACAATGTGTTCACGGTGGCTTACATCAATTGGCGGCGGGGGGGGGGGGCAGGGCAGTGGGCACTTGGAAGCTGAGATTGGAGTGCTGTTGAAAATGAGCAGAAGATCTGCAAGCAATTTCGGTGGCACTTGTTGCGGGGACGGAGAACGTGACAGCCGATTATCAATCTGTTTCATTTGGACCCTTGGGAATGGACATGCAGCCAAGCTGTTTTTTGAGCAGATTGTGCAGTGGTGGGACAAGCCAATTATGGACCTCATGGTGACCTTTGCAACAGCCAAGGTGAGCTGATTCTTCAGCAGGTGAAAAGAACGGATGTCAGAAGGGTGGACACCCTGGTACAGGAGTGGCCCATGCAGGGACTGCTCTTGTTTCCACTGAAGGACCAGGAGGGGACGCAGAACCGTAGCTGCACCAGTTGGACGTCTGGTGGGTGTTGTGGCATTACTTGAAGACTGCTCTGTTTCGGAAATCAGATTGGCTATTTGTTTTATTTGGTGGGCCACATAAGAGGAAGGTAGCAGCCAAGGCCTCCATTTCTAGGTGGATTAAAGAGGCTATCACTTCGGCATGTTTGTTAAGGAGGAAGCCAGCGACAACGGGGCTGCAGGCTCATTAGACTAGGGCTCAAGAGACCTCATGGACGGAATATGGTCTGGTACTGCCAGGAGATATTTATAGGGCGGCCACCTGGTCCTCATTCCACACTTTCGTGGAAACATTATCGCTTGGATGTGCAGGTGGGAGGGGACGCTTGGTTCTGTATGACAGTGTTTCAGGTCAGACTCGCGGGCCCCTCCCCAGTGTTAATACTTCTATGTAACATTCCAGAGGTGCGGGACTGGACTGGAGGAGACGATAAGGAAGGTGAAATTAGGTCTTACCTGCTAATTGGCTTTCCTTGAGTAACTCCTGTCCAGTTCCAAAACCCTCCGTTTTGTTTCTTGTGTAGAAATATCTTGCGACCCTGGTCCTGAAGAAGGTCAGTGTCTGGTTTCTGGTATGGGGGGATACAGAACTACTGCTCTGCACCATGCTGAGAGCGTAGCATGGGGGAGGGGGCTGGCTGTTCTGACGTTTTTATTCAGTCAGATTACAGGTAAGCTTCCTCGTTCTGTGGGAGGAAGGACCCCTAGTTAGTTCGGGCTGGGCCCAGAGTTAGCATGGTAGTTGTATTTTCTAATTGACTACTTATTTGTTACTTCTGTGAGCCTCTTTGTCAATAGATCAAAAGATGAGATGCTCAGTCTCCAAGCTGCTGGTAGGGGTTGACTATCCAGAGGTGCGGGACTGGACTGGAGTTAAGGAAAGCCAATTAGCAGGTAAGGCCTAATTTCACCATCCTGGGCAATAACTTTGAGTTTCGTGCTCTGCCCTTTGGCCTCGCCACATCCCTGAGAAACCTCTCCAAGTTCATGGTAGTGGCAGCAGCACTCATGGTAGTGGCAGCAGCACTCTGAAGTGGTTGAGGTAACACTGCAAGTGGTACAGTTTCTAAAAGGCCTCTGGTAGTCAATCAAAGTGAAAGTCATCTAGATCTCTGTCCTTGGAGTATCTTGGGGCTCTGTTAAATACCCATGTCGGCAGAGTAGTATTGACTGATGAGAGTTTCCAAGTTTCTGGCAGTTGGCAGAATTTCATCAATAACGAGATCCTAAGATTTGGGCTGTCTTCAGCTTCTGGACTCTATGGCAGCTACCTTGGAATTAGTCCTTTTAACTAAAGGGCCCATATGCAACCTCTTCAACTATCCCTTCTGTTGTGTTGGTCACCTGCTGGTAGGACTTAAAGGTTGTGCTCCCCCTTCTGCCTTTGGTTCCCTCCTTCTTTTCTAAGGTAATTTCAGCCTTTCATGTCAATCAGGTGGGCTGCCTTCTGTTCTTTTTTTTGGCAGAGCAGCGTAAGGGAAAAGATCTTCATCTTCTTGACGTTCGCAGGGTGCTTCTTTGATTACCTGAAGGGTCACTAATTCCTTCCCAAAGTCTGATTAGTTTTGTGCTGTTTGCAGACCCATGTAAGGGTGGTGACCTCTGAGAGCACCTTGGCCTATTGGATTTAAGAGGCCATGTCTTCAGCTTACCATTTGCAGAATTGTGCTGTCCCATAGGGTTTGTGGGCATACTGTACACAGGATCAGCCCTCATCCTGGGTGGAGCGAAACACTGTTGTCACTATTGACAGTTGCAAGGTGGTGTCTTGGTCAACCTTTTCAAGTATTGTCAAAGACTACTACTTGGATGTTCAAACTAGGGCAGACTTGGCCTTCAGTGCAGAGATTTTGAAGGCAGCCTTGTTTTCCCACCCAGTGGAATAATAGCTTTGGTACTTCCCATTTATTTGGACTTGTCTAGGATGACTATCTGGAAAGTGACATTTTACTTACCAGATAGTGTCTCTTCCTGGAGTCCTGCTAAACTAGCCCAGGACCTGCTCTGTTACCAATGCAGTCAACCTTCTAGGTTTTGATCTTCTGACATTTGCTCTATGTGATGGCTATACTGTACATAGTTCTGTCACAATGAGGTTGTATGGCAGGAAGCATGCTCCTAGCTGTACTGGCTCAAGTAGCAGGATGATGTTGCTAGTTGTTCTGTCTCCCCCTTTTCTGGTAGGGAGACACAACCCACTTGTCTGGAGTGGTCTAGCAGAACTCCAGGAAAGAAATTATCTGGCAAGTAAAAGGTCACCTTCCAGTATCATTACCTTCTTCCTTCATTCTTTTACAATTTTATTGATCAGATTTCTTTGTTTCTTCTGCTTGAGTCAGATGTTTGGGCACTATACTAGTGTGGACAGAAGTACCTTCTCTTTCCTTTTAGTCTCCTGCATTTAAGCTGACAATATTTATTTGATACAGAGCTGCTGCTACTTTTCCTTTTCTGCCATTTTTATCCCTCTTATATAGGTTATAGCCAGATATGGTGACATCCCCTTGAACTATAATGGCCATGATGTAATGCTGGAAGATGAGACTCCAGGTCAGAAGGCACTCAACTGGCTACTGGTGAGGAGCTGAAGACTTTTCAGAGTAAAGCCAGCATTTATGATGTGGTTGGATCAAAGCCTTTGGGACGTCTGACTGCTGGTGTAGATGCGCATGAAATGAGTCAGAAGCTGCAAAGATGTCGTACATATTGGGACATGGAATGTAAGAAGCATGAACCAAGGGAAGTTGGAGGTGGTCAAGAATGAAATGGAACGTATACAACTCAATCTGTTGGGTGTCAGCGAACTGAAATGGACTGGCATCGGGCACTTTGCATCAGATGATCACATAGTAACATAGTAAATGACGGCAGATAAAGACCAGTATGGTCCATCTAGTCTGCTTAGTAAGATGGCAAGAGTAGGTGCACCTGCTGCTCCATGCAGGTCACCCCTCCCCATGTCTTTGTTTAAGGGTGAACCCACCGCTCCTTGTAGAATAACCCTGTTTGTTGAGAAACTAGATAGTTAAGGTTTATTTTGATTTTATCCTGTTGCTGTAAAAGGATCCACTGTGTCTGTCCCATGCCATTTTCAATCTGTCACTGTATTTGCCCCCACCGCTTCCATCGGGTGGGCATTCAAAGCATCCACCACCCTTTCAGTGAAAAAGTATTTCCTGACATTGCCTTTCAATTTACCCCCTTGCAGCTTCATGTTATGCCCTCTAGTTTTACAGCTTCCCTGTCTTTGGAAGAGGTTTGTTTGTTCATTAATTCTCTTTAAGTATTTAAAGGTCTGAATCATATCTCTCCTCTCCTCCAGAGTGTACATATTTAGGTTTTCAAGCCTCTTCTCATAAGGCTTCTGATGCAGGCTTCAAATCATTTTGGTCGCCTTCCTCTGAACAGTTTCCAGTCTTTGTACATCCTTTGTGAGATATGGTCCCCAAAACTGAACTCAGTATTCCAAATGAGACCTCACCAGTGACTTATACAATGGCATTAGTACCTCTTCCTATCTGCTGGTAATTCCTCTTTGTATGCAGCCCAACATCCTCCTGGCTTTTGCCACTGCCTTGTCGCACTGTTTTGCCACCTTGAGATCCTCAGAAATAATCACACCAAGGTGGTGGTCCTGGTCCGTGCACACCAACCTCTCGTCCCCTATCGCATACATTTCCCTTGGATTTCTGTTTCCCAAGTGCATGACACTGCACTACTTCGCATTAAATCTTAACTGCCAAGCATTAGACAATTCTTCCAGCTTTTGTAGATCTTTCCTCATGTTATCCACTCCCTCAGGGGAGTCCACTCTGTTGCAAATTTTCGTGTCATCTGCAGAAAGACAGACTTTTCCATTAAGTCCTTCAGCAATATCACTCACAAATACATTGAACAGTGCCGGGCCCAAGACCGAACCTTGGGTTAAATGGAGAGCAACATTTGGGAATTGAACTTGCTCCCTAAGGTGCCCAAACACATCTCTCTAACCACTATGCTAACCCCTAACACATGGTCTACTATGCTGGAAATGAAAGACAAAAGACGTGATGATGCATTTATATTTAAGAAGAAACTTGCAAAAACTGTAATGAAATACAATGCAGTCAGTGAAAGCTTAATTTCCATTCAACTACAAGGAATGCCTGTCAACACAACTATAATTCATCAGCTGCAGAAGAGGCTGAAATTGAGTTCTATGAACAAGTACAAGCTGAAATTGACAGAATATGCAAATAGGATATCCTGATAGTCATAGATGACTGGAATGCAGAAGTTGGCAACAAAGTTGAAGGCAAAATGGTTGGCAAATATGGACTTGGCGACAGAAATGAAGCTGGAGAAAGACTGATCGTTGGTCTTGCAGAATTCTATCTATTCATCTCAAACACCTTCCAGCAAAACGAGCGGTGATTGTACATATGGACTTCACCCAATGGATTGTACAAAAATCAAACTGACTACATCTGTGGAAAATCTCTATAACATTAACAAAGACAAAACCTGGAGCTGACTGTGGTACAGATCACCAACTGCTAGTATGCCAACTCAAGCTAAAGTTGAAAAAGAGCAAGCCACTAATGAATGTAGCAAAATATACCACTTGAATTTAGAGACTGCCTGAAAAATAGATTTGCTGCTTTAGATTCAAATGACAGAGTGCCAGAAGAGGTATGGGATGACATCAAGAAGGTTGTGTTGGAAGAAAGCGAGAAGTCTACAAAAGATGAAAAAGCAAAAATGGCCAAAATGGATGACTGGAATTTGCCCAGAAACACAGAGAAGCTAAAGCCAGAGAGGGGAGGGGGGGAGGTAATCGCAGAACTCGGAGATTTCCAACGTACAGCAAGACAAGAAGCACTACAATGACGCATGCAAGGAAATTGAAACAGAAACTATTAGAGGAAGAACAAGATCAGCTTTCCAAAAGCTACTAGAGTTAAAGAAAAAATTCCAGCTTCAAATTGGAATGTTACAAGATGCTCAAGGATCTATACTGAATGATGCTGAGAAGATCAAGAAAAGATGGAAAGAATATACAGAATTTTTTATTATATGATAAAGATCAAGTGGACCAACAGCTGTTTCAACCTGTACCTTATGATCCAGAACCATTGGTGATGAAAGGAGTCGAAGCAGCATTGAAAGTACAAAGCACCAGGCATTGATGGCATTCCCATAAAAGTATTACAGCAATCTGATGCAGCTGTTACCATACTTACAAGGTTCTCTGCCAGGAAATTGGGAAGACCACATCATGGCTGGCTGACTAGAAAAGATCTGTGTTTTATACTAATACTAAAGGAAAGTGATACAACTGACTGTGGAAATTATCACACTATCACTCTGATCCCACATGCCAGCAAGATTCTACTGAAGATTATTCAACAGAGACTACAACCATACCTGGAATGAGAACTACCTGAAATGCAAGCAGGGTTCAGGAAAGGGCAAGGAACGAGAGACGACATGGATGTGAGATGGATCCTTGAAAAGACTAAATACCAAAAATATATCTATTTGTGCTTTATTGACTCTTTAGACTGTGTAAACCATGAGAAACTCTGGGTCACATTAAGAAGCATGGGTATACTAGAACATCTGATTGTTCTCTTGCACAAACTTTACATTGATCAAGAAGCAACAGTTCAAACGGAAGAAGGAGAAACAGAATGGTTTAAAATCAGCAAAGGTGTATGACAAGGCTGCATACTTCCACCTATATGGTTTTTTTTTTCAAAGCTTTATTTTATTCATCGCATAAAAAAAAATTTACAGAGGTAAACAACACACCGACTCCGGGGGAGTGAGCTCTTATCCCCACCCGGAGAGCAACATTATGCAACGAATACAGCATTTTATATTATTGCCCCTCCCATCCCCCCTCCCCCCCCCGCCGCACCCCCTCCCACCTCAGCTACCCATTCTATCTGCCAAATTACCCACACGCCCCTGTGCTCCATCCTCTGACCAATATGTAGAAGCTCATTCCGACTCCGGGCTCCCAAGGTGTCAATATAAATGCCCCACATCTGAATAAAGGAGGTCCAGCGCTTGACACTGCCCCGTGCATGCCACCGCTCCATCAGCATGACCTGGTGGAAAGAGTTGCGCCATTCCACAAATGTGGGAGAACGCTGCTCACGCCACAAGCGTAAGATAGGGCCCTTCCCCACCAGACAGGCCTTCCGCATAAATAACCGGTCAATACGCCGGGTCGGGCAGGGGGGAGCTAGCCTGTCCAATACCACAAAGGCACCCGTCCAACGCACCCGCAGCTTTAGCAATTCACTGATATAGGCTCTTATCCTAGCCCAGTATGGCTGGATGTGGGGGCACGTCCACCACATGTGCAGCAGATTAGCCAGAGACGCCGAACAGCGTGGGCACCGGCCGTCCTCCGTCAAACAGCTGCGGAGAGTGCGGCGCGGTGAAAAATAAGCTCTTGTGAGGCACTTGAATTGTATCTCTCTCCACTTCGCCCCCATTGCCAGAACAGCAATCCGGCATAGAGCTGCCCTAATAGTGCCCGGGGCCACCTCTCTCCCCAGTTCCGCTCCCCAAGCCGCCTCCACCCCACAATAATCAACGGGTGTACGAAAGTTGTCCAGGCGGGCCCGCAGGCCCGCTATCGTGGGGGGAGTTCCCTCCCCCAATGCAAAAAACCCTAACAGCTGTTCAGAGCGTGTCGACGCCAGCGCTTCCCGGGGTAGGGAGGAGATATAATGAGAGGCCTGTAAAAACGCAAAGGTACGTTTGGATGTCAAGTCATATTCCAGACTAAGAGCCTGAAATGATTTACAGCGGCCATTGACCTCAACCAGATGTCCTACAAGTCGGAGACCCTTCCGTCTCCAGTCCCGAAACCCCCAAGACCCTGAACCAGGGGCGAAATGGACATTGCCCTGCAAGGGCAGCCAGCAAGACGCTGTCCAGGGTGTCCCCCAGCAGGTATTAAGGTACCGCCAAGTCCGCTGCGCCGAACCAAATAATACACTATTCGCCAGATGGCTAGGTAGGTTTTTGGGCCGAGTATGAAAAACCCCCAATAGCGAGAGGGGTGCAACCAACGCCTCTTCTAGGGGGGTAGGTGTATATGTTGTCGTCTGCCCTAGCCAATCACCAAGGTGGCGGGCCTGACAGGCCAAAGCATAGGTACCCAAGTCTGGAAGCCCCATCCCCCCCTCACGCCACTTCCCCACCAGCCGACGCAGAGGAATACGAGCCCTTGCTCCGCGCCACAAGAATGTTCGGATCAAGCGCTCCATCTGCCGCAGATCCCTCCGGTAGAGCCAGACCGGCAGTGTCTGCAGCCAGTACAGTAACCGCGGCAAAATCACCATCTTGACCGCCGCCACACGCCCTGACAGTGACAGTGGCAGGGGTCCCCAGGCCGCTAGTTGGGATCTTATACGGTTTACCATCCAGTCCAAATTACTCCTGTAAAGGTCCCGCGGCTGCCGAGTCAAGCGGATGCCCAAGTAGGTAAAGTAGGAGTTTGCCCACTTCAAGGGAAATCGACCCACCCAGCTTTGTCGTAGGGCCCCCGAGACATCCAGGGCCTCGGACTTATCCCCGTTAATCCGCAGGCCAGAGAAACGGCCGTAGGCCTGAAATTCAGCCATCAGCTGTGGCAGGGACTCCTCTGGTGACACGAGGTGTACCAGAATATCATCTGCAAACGCCGAGATTGTAAAAGTTTGACTTCTGATACGCAAGCCCCGGATCCCCGGCAAGGCCTCCACCGCCCGGATCAGCGGGTCCAAGGATAAAACAAATAGCAAAGGCGACAGCGGGCAGCCCTGCCTCGTACCACGTTCCAACGAAAAGTCTTCCGACAACACCCCATTACAGAGTATCCCTGCTATCGGAGTGGCATATAAACTATCGATCATCGCACAGAACGAGGCTCCAAGACCATACCAGGGTAGCAACATTTTCAGGTAACTCCAATCGACCCGGTCAAAGGCCTTTTCCGCATCGAAACTCACCAGTAGAGAAGGCAAGTGCTGGTCATGTACCCACTCCAGCGACGCTAAAATTTTACGCATATTCCGTACAATGTACCGGCCTTTTACAAAGCCGACCTGGGAGTCATGAATTAGAATGTCCAGATATCCCGCCAGTCGATTCGCCAACACTTTGGCAAAAATCTTGGTATCAAAGTTCAACAGGGAGATCGGACGGTAGGAAGCAGGTAGCTCCAGATCTTTGCCCGGCTTGGGAATTAGGGTAATATGGGCTTTGTTCGAGCCCCACCGAAACCCCCCCCCTGCTCCACTCGCTTCGCATACACCTCCACCAACGCCGGACCGACCAAGCCTTGTAGTAATTTATAAAACTCGGCTCCCAGGCCGTCTGGTCCAGGCGCCTTATAGCAGCTAGCCGCCATGATGACCGACCCCACCTCCTCTAAGGTGACTGGGCGGCCCAAATCCTGGCTCTGTTCCACTGTTAACGACGGGAGATTCAACTTCCGGAGATATTCTGAGGCTGTCGACGGTAATGCGCCTTCCTTCGTGTAGAGTTTCTGGAAAAATCCCCGAAATATCCGGGCTATCTCCTTGGAGTCGCTCTGTAAACGCCCATGCTCGTCCCTCAGAGCCGCCACCATGTTGGAACCCCGCTGCCCCCGTAAGCAACTAGCCAACAGTCGCCCAGGTCTATCACCATGGCACTGAAGTCGGTAGCGGTAGTATAACATTGACTTCTTGGCCCTCTGGTGGAGCAATTCGTCAAGACTCACCCGAGCTTCCCACAGTTCTCTTTGCAGCCCTGTAGACGGGGCCTGTGCTAGCCGACGACGTAAGAATGATACCCGCTTCTCCAGTCGGAGGATCCGATCAACCAACATCCGGCGTCCGCGGGCCGCAAACCCGATAATTTCACCACGCAGCACTACTTTGGTCGTCTCCCAGACCAGTCGTCCCCCTGATGCACACGATGGACCTCAGCAAATTCATGCCAGCGCTGTTCCAGAAACTTGTGGAACTGCGCATCTTTATACAAATCCAATGGGAATCGCCAAAGTCGTGACCGATCTGTCTTTCCTCCCCAACCCAGGTCTAACCATACCGGAGCATGGTCAGATATTACAAAAGGCCCAATCTGCGTTTCTCCCACCCTCGCAAATAAGCTCTTAGAAAGCAGCACATAATCTATACGGGAACTGGAGCCATGCGCCCTGGACTGATGGGTAAAGTCTTTTTCGGTGGGGTGGAGAACCCGCCAGGGGTCCACTAGTCCCAATCGAGCTTTAAAGCGCTGCAAGACACGAGTCACCGGTCCCCTTTCTCGCGCCGCCCCCTCCCCCTAGTGGTGTCCAAGTCCACATCCAAGACCCCATTGAAATCACCGCCCATCACCAGGGGAATCTCAGGCATCTGCTCCACCTTAAAGGCCACAGTGGCATAAAAGTGGGGATCTAAAGTATTCGGTCCATATACCGTCTCGAGAATGACCGGCTGCCCTTCCAGTTGGCCTCGCAGAAGTAAATAGCGTCCCGCCACGTCCCGTACTTCTTCTTCCATGACCCATCGGACCCGCTTGTGGACCAAAATGGCCACCCCTCCCTTCTTCCCCACCGCCGGCGCCCCCCAAACCTGCCCAACCCAGCCGCGGCGCAGCTTGTCATGCTCCTCAGCCGTCTGGTGAGTCTCCTGCAGGAAGGCGATATCGCAATCATGCCTGGCTAAGGCCTGCAAGATTTTGTATCTCTTAATAGGATGGCCCAAACCACACACGTTCCACGTAATAATTTTCAGGGCGGTAGGGCAGTGTCAAGTACCTCCTGACCGGTCTTATCTACCATTCGGGACGGGGCTCTCCCAGCCTGGAACCCCCTCCCCACTCTCTGAGCACTAGGCCACTGCTGAAGCTTACAGGGCGTGCGGCTTGCCCCTTCCCCCTCCCCTTCCCCCCCTTCCCTCCCTCCCCCCCCTCCTCCCCCCCCTCCCCTCTCCCTCCCCCCCACAATCTCTCCCCTCCCCCTATTCCATACGCTCCTACCCCACACGCACCGCTCCTCCCTCCCATAGTTCTTTCGGTGATGCGCTCCATCGCCCCCCACTATACTGACCCTTTCCCCCCCCCCACCCCCACCCTCCACCTGGTGGCTATGCTCACCGGGAGCAGGCTGAACTTCCCCCCCTCCCCTACACCCTCCATCCTCGTGCGGATAACCCCACCGCTGCCGCCCCGAGAGAGCCCTCCCCCTCCCCCCCAGGCCCGCCTGCGCATATTAAAATAGAGGAGGGGCTGCTGGGGCCTTCCACATTCTACCCGGCCCCATACCCGGCTCCTTTGCCCGGCCCCTAACATGGCACCCAGGAAGTCCCCCAGGTGACACAGGCGGACATCCCCCCTTGGGCCTAACCCCACTTTAATACCGCCCCCCCAGCGTCTGGGATTGGCTTCCCTCTCCGGGCTATAACAACCCGTACAGGATCTTACAGCAAACAAACCCCAACAAGAGACAAAATAACATGGGAGAGCCATACAGGTACAACAGTGTACAATTTGCAAATACAAAGTAACCCCTCCAGTCCATACGTAACTTCGGAGTTCTCCAGCCATAGGCCCGGGGGTAATGCCCATCAATAATGTCCGGAGACAGGGGGGAACTCCCCCTACCAGCCCCCAGAACTGCAGCAAAGGACCGACTGCTCCCCTAGCGAACTAAGCCATCACCAGGGCGGCGGGGTTATAGGCCCCGAGGGACAGTGTCCCTGCGACGGCGGGGCCGCAGCTCGCTCCACCTGTAGGGGCCATGCTCGCAACATAGGGCGTTGCTCACAGCCGCCATCCCCGTGCGGATTCCCCCCCCGCTGCTGCCCAGAGGGAGCCCTCCCCCTCCCCCCCAGACCCGCCTGCGCATATTAAAATAGAGGGGGGCTGTTGGGGCCTTTCGCATGTTACCCAGCCCTATGCCCGGCTCCCTTGCCTGTCCCCTAGCATGGCACCCAGTGAATCCCCCGGGTAACACAAACGGGCACCCCCCCATGGGCTCGACCCCGCTTGAACACCCGCAACCCCAGCATCTGGGGTTGGCTTCTCTCTCTCAGTTATAACAATCTGTACAGGAACTTACAAGAAATAAACCCCAACAGGTAACAAAATAACATAGGGGAGCCATACCGTTGCAACAGAGTATAACTTACAGAAACAGAGTAACCCCTCCAGCCTTTTCGTTACTTCAGAGTTCTCCAGCCATAGGCCTGGGGGTATTACCCATCAGTAATGTCCATAAACATGGGGGCCTCCCCCAGCAAGCTCCCAGAGCTGCGGCAAAGGTCCGACTGCTCCCCTAGTGAGCCAAGCCATCTCCGGGGCAGCTGGACTCTGGGTCCCGAAAGGCGGTGTTTCTGCGACGGCGGGGCCTCAACGCACTCCGCCCATAGGGGCCAGGCTCTCAAAGTAGGGCGCCGCTGCCTCGGCCGTCTCGAAGATCTTACGCTGTCCCTCATGAAAGATGTGGAGGCGTGCCGGGTATTGTACCATGAATTTAATCTGCCGGTCAATAAGTTTCTGGCAAATAGATGCGTATGCTCTGCGGCGCTGGCTCAATTGCAGAGAATAGTCCTGCGCTACGCGGATCTTGAAGTTGCCCATCTCCAGACCTCCTTGCGCTCTAGCCACTCGCAGAATCCTCTCTTTTTGTGGAAAATGAAGCAGCTTCACTAGGACCACGCGGGGTCGGGAGTTTCTCGCATTGCGGTTTCCCACCCGGTGAGCCCGCTCAATATGGATCCTTTCCTCCGCAGCTTCTGCAAGAGGGGGGAAAACAGCTCCACCAAATACTGCGGTAGGTCAGTGTCCGTTACCGATTCCGGCAGACCCATCACCCTCAGGTTGTTTCTTCTCGACCTGTTTTCTAAATCGTCCAGTTTAACCTCTTGGGTGTGTAACTGGGCCTGCAGTGAGACCACTGTCTGCTGTAGCCCCGTGGTGGTATCTTCGACCTGCCCCACGCGGTCCTCCACCTCCTGCAGTCTCTTGCCATAGGACTCCATCAGGTTCTGCATGGTGTCTAATTTCTCCCGGATGGCTGTGAATTGAGTCGCCAGTGCCTCCGCTACCGCCGCCCATATTTCCTCCACTTTGGCCGGGGAGGTCGGGGAGCTCGGCGCCACCGCGCCGTCCGCCATCTTACTGGGACCAGGTCCCCGGTCCCGTTCCTTCTTTCCCGTTCTGAGTGCCGAAGCCATCCTCGCCTCTCCCTCCAGACGGCTCAGAGGGAAGTGTGGTATATTAGGCGCCCTTGTATTTGCGTTGGGGGGGACCGGGGGGTCGAAAAAACGGTTCAAATAGCCGGTTTAAGCAGGGGGCGATCGGAGGACGAGCAGTACCCGACTACTCGCTCTCACCGCATCACCGGAAGTCCTTCCACCTATATGTTTAATTTATATGCAGAACAAATCATCAGAGATGCAGGATTATATGACGACAACAAAGGTGTGAAGATTGGTGGAAGACAACAACCTTCGCTATGCTGATACAACATTATTGGCTGAAAGTGAAGATGATCTGAAACATTTGCTTCTCAAGATCAAGGAACATAGTCTTATAATGGGCCTTGTACCTTAATGTAAAGAAGACAAAGATCATGACAAATGGCAAAATCAATAAGTTCATTGTTAATGGAGAAGAAATTGAAATAATGGAAAACTTTAACCGACTTGGATCAATAAAGAAGCAACAAGCAGTCAAGAAATCTGACGCATTGCTCTTGGCAGAATGGCTAAGAAAGCCCTAGACAAGATTTTCAAGAGCAGAGATGTGTCTCTCCATACAAAGGTCTGACTTGTTCAAGCCATGGCATTTTCAATAACGTCATATAGATGCAAAAGTTTGGCAGTGAAAAAGATAGATAGGAAGAAAATTGATGCCTTTGAATTATGGTGCTGGCAACAAATACTGTGTATACCATGGACTGCCTGAAGAAAAAACAGTCAGTACTAGGGGAGATCAAACCTAAGCTTTCTTCAGAAGCTCAGATGAAAACACTTAGACTTTCATACTTTGGACACATCATGCGAAGAGAGAGATCATTAGAGACATCATGCTTGGCAAGGTAGAAGGTCAATGCAAAAGAGGAAGGCCAGCAATGAGTTGGATTGATAAAATAACAGCAGCTACGGGTGCTAGTCTGTCAACAATGAGCCACCTGACTGAAGACCGAACACAATTTAGGACAACTATCCAGAGGGTCGCCATGAGTCGATACTGACTAGACAGCACTTAACAACACAACAACAGACTGGGAACACTTGTGTTAATAGCTTTTCAGCAATTTCTGTATGATGTGCTTAATTTTTGCATAATTTATATTCTGGTTTCCAATTCCCTTTTGTTGCTGAGAGGTTAAAATGTGTTTAATCCACTACTGTAATAGTTTTGCTGGGGGTGGTATCCTGAACTTGTTTTCTATCTGCCACGCCTGTCCAGATATTTTTGACATTTTCACTTAAGATTCTTCTTCCTGCCATAGAAAGATGTAGTCCATTACATCAGTCTTCTGTTACCATTGTCCTAGATGCTTACATCAAAACCTTGTTTGCTCCAGGTTTGGAGCCATTTTTTGAAATTGGTTGTAATGCAGCCTGTCTTCTCCCTTACAATGAACAGGTAGAACATCTTAAAATGCTATAGAATTTGGGAGCCCCTTTTGCCTTACTGTTTCTAGCTAGGTCATTTGTTCCCAGATTGGTAACATCAGTTTTAAAATCCTTACTTTCTTTTCTGATTCCTCTTCCAAATTTTGGTTTGTGTTGGTGCTAGCAGAGGATACTGGGCAGTGTTTTCTTGTCCCTTGATGTGTATTCCTAGGATACCACTACTGTTGGAAGACACCACTATTAAAGGCATAAGCTGTGTGAGCCTTTGACATTGCTTGAGGGGATTCTGGTGCATTGAGTGTTGCCCCCCTTCAAAATGACTTCAGATTCTATTTCTGGAGTATAATTTTCCAAGGCAGAAGGCATTTTTCAGGGGTATTCATTGGGTAATGGATGTGTCACAGGCCATACCCTTCCAGACACATCTATTATTCTTTTTTAAAAATTCTTTGTGGGCGTGAGGTAGATTCTGTCGCCTTGTTATATTGTAGTGGAGGTCCTTTTAATAATAGTTTAATTCTTCCCTAGTTGAGGCAGCCTTATTTTTTTATACCATATTAGAGAGAGGGAGAGATGGGACAAGCTCAGACTCCAAATGGTTTTCCTTTGTTTCCCTTTAGAATTAAGGCACCACAGCTATTGCATTGTCATTTTGATTTGGTTTGATGTGCAGTATTTATATTATGAAAAGAAAAACAAGTGCAATTTCCATTTAATTGAAGGCTATTGGCTATGTGCCTTAGGGAGGCTATTATAAGAAAAATCAGCTTTTGGGTGGGTGAGAGGTAGGGAAGGAGATGCAAAATGTATTGTTCCTCACTCATGAAGGTGGAATCAGCAGAGTGGTCCACCAGGTGTGACGTGGAAGGGCTATGTGCAGTGGGGGGGTGGGTGGGGTGTGTGATCAAGTCACTCACTTGCACCTTCATGCCTACTTTCTCCCCCTCCCCCACATAACAGGGAGGGTGTTTGGGGTGAGGGCAAAAAAGAAGGGCAGTAATGGTAATAATCCCACTCAGCAGATGCTGAAAAGAAATACTATCTCTTATTTATTTATTTATTTATTTATTTATGCTTATTTCTATACCGCTTTTTCCAAAGATCAAAGGCGGTTTACAGGTAACATTTAGTGAACATGGTTTTACATAGAACATCGTTTTTTTCATCATGTCACTTCTCTACTGGAGCCAGGGATATGCAATGAAATTAGGCAGGCTCTTGAATGAACCTCGCTCATATGCCAGTGTATGTTTATGACAAATCTTTGGTTCACTGCTCCTGCTTTAAAACTTGCATTCTTTCAGAGAGCTGCCTTTTGGAGTAACTTGTGCTGGTTTATTCTTTGTGGAAGTTTCTCCTTTGAACTGCAACTAGTTCCTCTTTTGGGTTAACTTTTTCCCCTCACTTCAGAGAGTTGGAGACAAATAAGGCAAGCTCTAAGACGCCAGATAGTCTTCCTCAGGATTAGGGCACCATAGTTACTACAATTTAAGCCATTTTGATTGCTTTGGTATAGAAATGCACACATGGATGCTTGAGTGGGTGGATGAGGGGTAGAGTGAAGAATTTTAAGTTGCAGTGTATTTGAGTTATTAAGTGTCAATAGCAGGGGGGAAAAGGCAGAACTTGTCAGCAGAAAATTACCTTCAGTAACAGGCAGTTCAGAATATTGAAGAATGTTAACATATAAAATATTTTAAGCAACATAAGCTACCTTTCTAACTATTAAGCAATAAATAAATGTATTCTGTTAAGGTCTAACACCGGAGTGCATGCAGAGAAATGTATAGCCAAAAAATGCCAGGCTGCTATTGAAGATGCTTGTGTAATTGGCTAATAGGCCTGAATCTGGTGGTGGTGCCTTTACACAAAAGCGGAAGTAAGGATGTGGTTGAAAACTACAGGCCGGTTAGTTTAACTTCGGTGGTGAGTAAATTATTGGAAATGCTGCTGAAAGAGAAAATAAGGTTTCTGGAGTCCAGCGGGTTACAGGATCCGAGGCAGGTCTTGTCAGACAAATCTGATTGATTTCTTTGACTGGGTGACCAGGGAGTTGGACCGAGGGAGAGCCCTAGATGTGATGTATTTAGATTTCAGTAAAGCCTTTGACACGGTTCCTCACAAGGGACTTATAAACAAACTGAGCACCCTAGGGATGGACCCTAAAGTTACTGCTTGGGTTAGAAATTGGTTGGGTGGGAGGCGACAGAGTACAGGTAAATGGAGCTCACTCTGAGGAGAAGGATGTTACCAGTGGTGTGCCCCAGGGATCTGTCCTTGGTCCGATTCTTTTTAACATCTTTGTTAGTGATATAGCGGAAGGGCTGTCGGGTAAGGTGTGCCTCTTTGGGGATGATACCAAAATCTGCAATAGAGTAGACACCCAGGAAGGTGTAGATAACATGAGGAGGGATCTAGCTAAGCTTGAAGAATGGTCTAGAATTTGGCAGCTGGGATTTAATGTTAAAAAATATGTAAGGTGACCATTTGGGCTGCAGCAATCCAAGGGAACAATATAGTATAGGGGGTGAAGTACTTTTGTCCACTAAAGAAGAGCGGGACCTAGGCATGATTGTGTCTGATGATCTTAAAGTAGCTAAACAGAAAAGGCGACGGCAAAAGCTAGAAGGATGCTTGGGTGCATACGGAGAGGAATGGCTAGCAGAAAAAGGGAGGTGATAATGCCTCTGTATAAGTTTTTGGTGCAATGTTATTTGGAGTATAGTGTGCAATTCTGGAGACCGGACCTTCAAAAGGATGTGAACAGGATGGAGTCGGTGCAGAGGGTGGCTACTAAAATGATTAGAGGTCTTCATTATAAAGCATATGAGGACAGACTTAAGGATCTTAATATGTACACCTTAGAGGAAAGGCGGGATAGAGGTGATACGATTGAGATGTTTAAATGCCTCCATGGCCTAAATGTTCAGGGAGAGAGCCTCTTTCAATTGAAAGCAAGATCTCCAGGAACAAGCAGGAATGTAGTCTTCACACATGGGTATCGTCCGTACCGACAGAGCCTGCGTGGGAACGCTCCCCAGCGTCCAATTAGAAAGCTTTTGGGAGCATCCCACAGCGCCTGCGTGCTGCTTTCCCGCCTTTCCCAGATGCCTCTCTCCAGTTCTTCATTTTCTGCGGAGCCATCAGGTCGTTTCCCTGTCACCGCAGAAATTATCCCGTATTTTTCATTCTTTTTTTGTGGTAGCGTCTGCCTTCCTCGATGCTGTACCGGTACCACCGGTTCTTTCTTTCTTTCTTATTAGAATTTTTTTTCTTTTATCTGGATTTTCCAGTCTTTTTTCCCTCGGGTGCCACACACCATTTTGGGCACTAGGCCCAATTTTTCCTCAACATGGAAAAACCCGCTTCAGGTTTTAAAAAGTGTTCCCAAGTGTGGCGGTACCATCTCCGTCACCGACACTCACGAGTGGTGCCTCAAATGTTTAGGTCCTGACACTCCATCTCAGAGTGTGTTGCCTGTGGGATGATGTCGAAGAGGGGTCGGCAGAACCGAGTTGCTAAGCTTAGCACCCTTTTTCCCTCCAATGCAGCATCCGTGGCATCAACGTCTTCCAGGGCTTGGTCTTCCTCCCATGAATCTCAGGTAACCAAACATAAATCTGGCCGGTCCTCAAAGGGTAGATCTCCTTCCAAGCATCGAGATGCCTCTGGCGTTGCCCTTGAGGGACTTGTACCGGCAAAATTGCCCTGGTGGGAGGCTTCAGCTTCCAAAGCACTATTGGGGCTCCAGGCTGTTCTCGAGCCTCAACCTCGGCAGAACTACTGGTGCCATGCTCTGGGGTACCGGCTGCTTCGTCCGGTACCGACACCCAGGCATCGGCAGCGTCGATTGACCAGAGATTCCTGGCTATAGAGCGCAGTCTGGCGGTTCTCCTTGCGGCATCAGTGCCTTCGGGACCGCTTCAGACAGTTCAACTGGTACCAACACCGGTTCCGGCACCGATATCGGTACCGACAGCATCAACATCGGCGAGCATGCCACCAACACCGAGTCATGCTATTTCCTCCGGTATCGACAGGCCGGTACCAGACCCCTCCGGTACTGACTTCGATCGGTATCGTGCTTTGCAAGAGCACCCGGACAGAAGATATTATGAATCCTCCGATGACTCTGAGAACTCTGACAGCTGTGTCGATTCTGGAGTACTTCTCTCTGAGGAGCCGCCTTCTCCTAAACGTAGGATGTCTCCTCCAGAGGATATATCCTTTCAGGATTTTATCAGGGAAGTGGCTAGGGGTCTTTCCATCACATTGGCTCCTGAAACAGAGCCCAGAGCAAAGGAGTTCGAGATTTTACAATATCCTAAAGCTCCCAAGGAAGCGGCTACTTTGCCTATTCATGAGATCTTGCATGATCTCATGTTAAGAATGTAGGAAACACCTCTTACCACCTCTCCTCATTCCTGTAGGCTGGGTACCATGTATCGAGTACCTCCTTGTCCTGGATTTCAAAAAACTCAGTTGCCACACCACTCCATAGTGGTGGAGTCGGCTATGAGAAGGATCAAGAGTGCAAAGAGACATGCATCTAATCCCGAAGGACGTGAATGTAGGACTCTTGATGCCTTTGGGCGTCAAACATTCCAGGCCTCTATGCTTTCTGCCAGGATTAGTTCCTACATCTTATAGATGGGAATGTTCCTTAAGGAGGTTACAGGAGATCTTAAGCTTATGAGCCCTCTCCTTCCTGATAAGAGGCAGGATTATCTGGTACTTGTCAAACATGCCCAGGATGTTTCCAAGTTTGTTAATCGTGCAGCTGTTGACTGCTTTGAGTGCATAAGCAGAACCTCTGCTATTGCCATAGGTGCTCGTAGGATTGCCTGGCTACAGGCATCTGACTTAGAACTCTGGGTACAGAACAAACTGGGGAATATTCCTTGTACAGGTGAAAACCTCTTTGGCAAAAATTGGCAAGAGAAAGCTAATGAGCTGGATGCTGATAAACACCACTTTGGATAGGCTATCCAAGGCTACAGCTGATCCTGCAAGGAGAAAATCCTACAAGAAACCATTCTTCTCTAAAAAGAAGGTTTTACCTCTCCTATACCCAGCAGGTGCATTCTGCAGGTCAGTCCACCCGAAAGGGACAGCAGCCCCCAAAGCAAAGGAAATCAGACTAAGCCTCCACAGGGGCTTTGACTCTCAACTAGAGAACTTGGCCTTCCTGGCCCTGAACGGGCCAGAGCCTTCCACCATCCCAGGAAGGTTGTGTCATTTTGCCCCCAGATTGGGGCAGATAACAGCAGAAGAATGGACTCTTTCCATTGTAAGAGAGGGGTACAAGCTTCATTTCTTCAACATGCCCCCTCCTACAGTAGTAAGACAGTTCAATTCTCAGACTTCTCTCAACACTCAATTGTCAAGAGGTCAGTTTACTTCTTACCCAGGGAGCAATAGAAGACGTACCCATTTCCCAACAGGGTACAGGGTTTTACTCCCCTTATTTCCTTATTCCAAAGAAAACAGGGGGACACAGACCCATTTTAGACCTCAAAGAACTGAAAAAATTCCTGTTCAAAGAGAAATTCAAGATGATATCTCTGGGAACTCTGCTGCCATACCTTCAGAGTCAGGATTGGCTTTGTTCTCTAGATCTCAAGGATGCGTACACATGTTCTCATCCATCCAACTCACCGAAGGTTCCTTCGCTTCCTGTTTCAAGGAAAGCACTACCAATACAGGGTGCTTCCTTTTGGCCTAGCCTAAGCACCAAGGGTGTTTATGAAATGCATGGCTGTAGTAGCAGCGTTTCTTAGCACTCTAGGAATATTCGTCTTCCCCTACTTTGACAACTGGCTCATTCGAGCCCCATCAGAGTCAGAGGCCAGATTTTCCCTATCTTGCACAATGCGTATCCTTCAGTATTTGGGCCTGGTCATAAACATACGGTAGAAAGGAGAGAAGGTGGTCTTCTGCAGGAGCAACAGGCAAGCAGAGCGGAAGCCAAGGACCACAGCCAAACACAAGGAGTAATATAAAATTCTTTATTAGCAGACCCAATCTAAAAGATACTTTGGTACGAGGGTGTATAAACACATTATGTAAAACAAGAGCATGTTTACAAACAGAGCATTTGTTACATTTGAAATGTCCATTGTGTGTATTGAAGGAACGGGAAACAGGAGGCATATAAGAGGAAACCAATTTATCACCTAAATTGCGCTCTCTATTATAGGCTATAATTAAATGTTGATTGTGAAAGCAAGAGGAGGTTTGAAGAATGTGCCAGTGGGCTTTTAATATCTTTTGTATCTTCCAGGAGAGATGGGAAAATCGTAAGACACAGACAAACCTGTCATTAAGGGGCTTGTCTTTAGGTGAAAGTAAGTCCTGTCTTGTGGTGGAGTGGGCACGAAGGAAAGCCTTGTTAATACAATCCATAGGGTAGCCTCTGGTGTGAAAACGTTCTGCCATGTCACGGGATTTGCTTTTAAAATCCTCGTGATCCGTACATAGTCTTCTAAGACGTAAAAATTGTGAGATGGGTAAATTTTTCTTCAAATGGCTACTATGGAAACTGTCGAACCGAAGGAGTTTATTTTTATCTGTTGGTTTCCGAAAAATAATAGTAACAAAACCTGCAGGAGAATTTTGGATAAGAATATCCAAAAAGGAAACTTCTGTAAAACTGAATTGCATTTTGAATTTGAGATTGGTATCCAAAGTGTTTAACCAATTGAATAAAATTGCGCAAATTGCTCTGACTCACAATTATTTTCTTTTTAATAGCCAATTTTACCAACAAATCAAAGGTACCGCCATGGGTGCGGCTATGGCACCAGACATAGCCAATTTATATGTTGCAGATTTCGAAGAAAGGTATTTAAACACATGTCCATTTTCTTCATCTATCCTCTCCTGGAAGAGATACATCGATGATGTTGTTCTTTTGTGGAGAGGTAATGACACTCAGTTGCAGGATTTCTTCAATTGGTTAAGCCCCTTAATGACAGGTTTGTCTGTGTCTTACGATTTTCCCATCTCTCCTGGAAGATACAAAAGATATTAAAAGCCCACTGGCACATTCTTCAAACCTCCTCTTGCTTTCACAATCAACGTTTAATTATAGCCTATAATAGAGAGCGCAATTTAGGTGATAAATTAGTTTCCTCTTATATGCCTCCTGTTTCCCGTTCCTGTTTCAAATGTAACAAATGCTCTGTTTGTAAACATGCTCTTGTTTTACATAATGTGTTTATACACCCTCGTACCAAAGTATCTTTTAGATTGGGTCTGCTAATAAAGAATTTTATATTACTCCTTGTGTTTGGCTGTGGTCCTTGGCTTCCGCTCTGCTTGCCTGGTCATAAACATCCCAAAATCCAGCCTAACTCCCACTCAATCTCTAGAGTTTTTAGGAGATTTGCTGGACACCAGAAAAGCAAGGGCCTATCTTCCACAGGCCCACTGCCTTCGCATTGTGCAGTTAGCCTCCCAGGCAGTGTTAAAAACTCATCTCACTGCTCAGGAAATGTTACAACTACTAGGCCACATGGCATCTACCGTGCACGTGGTTCCCTATGCTCGCCTCCATATGAGAGCAGCCCAATGGACTCTATCCACTCAGTGGACTCGGGCACCAGGCTGCCTATCAGACAAAATAGCAAACACAAGTTGCCTTATTTTGTCTCGACAATGGTGGCAGTCAACCCAGAACCTGTTGGTGGGGTCCCCTTTCCAGCAACCCCTACCCCAGATCACTCTAACAGACGCCTCACAAGTGGGTTGGGGAGCTCATCTGCAAGATCTCTCTACCCAAGGCACCTGGACTCCATAGGAGACCTGCTTACATATCAATCTCCTAGAACTCAGAGCAATCTTCCTTGCTCTTCGAGTGTTCCATACCCAGCTCAGCTACAAGACAGTCCTAATTCAGACGGACAATCAAGTAGCTATGTTCTATCTGAACAAGCAGGGAGGAACAGGCTCTCTGTCGCTTTGCAATGAAGCTTTGCGACTATGGGCCCTCACCAGAGAGCATCACATTCATCTTCTGGTGGTGTATCTGCCAGGCATTCAAAACTCTTGGGCAGACAGACTCAGTCGAGTTCTGCTTCCACATGAATGGTCTCTCCATGCAGACCAGGTAGCAAAGATTTTTCAAATTTGGGGAACTCCAGACATAGACCTCTTTGCAAGTCCGTTGAATGCCAAACTTCCCTGGTTCTGTTCCAGAATTACGGCTCAGGGTTCTCAGGCCAGGGATGCTTTCCTCCTACATTGGGGTCAGGACTTCCTGTATGCCTTTCCACCCATTCCCCTAATTCCCAAGACCCTATTCAAGCTTCAGAGAGACAAAGGCACATGATTCTCATAGCTCCACATTGGCCACGGCAGGTGTGGTACCCTCTGCTCCTTCATCTCTCTCAAGCTCCATCTCTGGCGTTAGGATCTGCTCCAGATCTCCTGTCTCAGGAGGACAGGATGTTGTGGCATCCCAATGCCCACTCTCTGCATCTCAGGGCCTGGTTGCTGAGAGCCTAGATCTTCATGGTCTTAACCTTTCTCAACAAGTAAGGGATGTCCTTTGTGCTTCCAGGAAACCTTCCACAAGATGCTCTTATGCTTTCAAGTGGAAAAGGTTTTCCATATGGTGTTCACAAAGGGGGTCTTCACCCCTCTGCGATACATCTGGAATTATTACTGGAGTATCTCCTTCATTTATCTAATGTGGGACTTAAGACTAACTCAGTAAGAGTCCATTTCTCCAGGACCAAGCAGGAAGTCAGTCCTCACTTATGGGTGACGTCGGCGCCGACGGAGCCCTCGCGGAGCAATTTTCCCCAGCTTTCAAAGAAAGCCTTTGGGAATTGCAGCGCGCATGCGCGGTCGTCTTCCCGCCCGAGGGTGCCATCTTAGCCAGTCTTCTTTTTTCCGCGGAGCCCTACAGACGTCCCCGTCTTGTCCCCGCGAAAAAGTCGATTTTTTCTTCATTATTTTATTCTTTTTCCTTCGGTTCGACGCCGATCTTTTTCCCGCCTGGACTCGCGACGCCGGTCACGAGTCCTCTTACTTTTTTCGGTTTTTCTGACTTTGTCAGCTTTCGTTTTCGATTTTTCCCTGGCAGCCCGGTCCTTTGACCTCGCAGGGGCCCTTTTTCCCCCGATGGCTGCCAGTGGGTTTAAGCGGTGTGGTCAGTGTGACCGAAATATGTCACTAACTGACACACACGACTTTTGCCTCCGCTGCCTGGGCCCGGATCATGAGGAACTGATCTGTGGGCCCTGCGGCAAAATGTCCTCAAAAGCGTTGAGAAGTTGGCGGCATCAGCGTGATAGAATCTTCGCTGACCCCAGCCGTACCCGGACCTCGTCGGAGGCCTCCGCGTCCAAAGGCTCCAGCTCGGACCGTCGCCGGAGTTCCTCCGACCGGGGTTCTCCCTCCGGGGACCATCGTCGGAAGGTGAAACCCGCGAGGGCGGCGTCGGTGGACGCTCCTGGTTCCGCGAGGGCCAGGTCGCATAGCCCCGACAGCCGCCCCGGGTCCTTGGAGAAGGAACACCTCACGAAGCGACCTCGCCTGGAGTCGGAGATGCCTGCTCGGGTAAGTCCTGTGGTCCTTCTGGACTCACCTCCGCGACAGCCGACGTCGGGCCCGACGCCGTCGGGGCCCGAGTCGGGGGCTGCTGGGTCACCTGAGCTCGGACTCAGGTTGACGGCCTTGGAGAGCAGACTGTCTGCCTTCATGGACCAGCAGCGGGCACTGCTCGCTGGCCTCGCTGGCGCCACTGCCCCGACCGCCGGGACGTCGACGTCCAAGTCGACCCCGGAGACCGAGCCGATCCTCGAGTCGATGAGAACTCGAGTCGATCCTCGGTCGAGGTCACCCTCGGCCTCCCGTTCGGGACCGAGGTCGCCGACGCCGACTCCCTCGGCGTCGGGGCGGCAGGCGCCGCGCCCCGCCCGGGCCGACCCCACCGAGTCCTCGTCGGAGTCGGTCTGGGAGTCTGAAGAGGAAGAGTCGCCTGATTCTTTCCGGACTCGGTGTGTCCCCTCGGACTCACCGGAGTCCGAGCCTCGGAAGCAGTCCCCCCCGGAGAATGCCCGGTTCTCGGACTTCGTTAGGGATATGGCCAAGGCTTTGGCCTTCCCTGCGGATCCCGAGGAGGAGCCTCGAGCCGAAGAGCTCGACGCCCTCCAGTATGACTCTCCCGCGAGGGAACACTTTACTGTACCGGTTCCTCCTATGCTGGAACGACTACTCTTCCGCATGTGGGAGAGTCCGGCCTCCTCGCCGGTCCTGAGCAAGCGGGTCGATTCTATCTATCGAGTCCGCAAGAGCCCTGGCTTTCAAAAGGCACAGCTGCCACACCATTCCATGGTAGTGGAATCGGCCATGCATCGTCTTAAGAGCCAGAAGATGCACTCCTCGGTGCCTCCTGGCAGGGAGGCCCGTAACCTGGATGGCCTTGGTAAGAAGTGTTTCCAGGGCTCTATGCTCGCATGTCGTGTCCAGACTTACCAGCTATACATGGGCATGTATCTCCGGGATCTGGCTAAAGAGCTAGCCGGATTCTCCGCTGGTTTGTCCGAGGAACCCTTGCGGAGGTTCCTAGCCTTGTCCACTGGCATTCGGGAATGCTCAAAGTTCATGTCCCGGGCAGCCTATGATGGCTTTGAAGCATCGGCTCGAGTGGCCGCGGCCGGCATCGGTGCCCGCCGACAGGCTTGGCTTCAGTCGTCAGACCTTGAGCCCTGGGTGCAGGACAAGTTGGTCGATGTCCCCTGCCGAGGCGAAAACCTCTTTGGCAAGCCCATGGCGGAAAAGGCTGCGCAAATTGAGACTGAGACTCTCACCAGGACCAGGCTTTCTAGGAAGACCTCCGCTCCTTCCCAGAAAAAGAAGGGCTCGGGGAAAAAGTCCTTTTACCCGAGGAAGGCGGCTGCCTACAAACAATACCCCCATTATCAGGCCCCTGCAGCTCCCCAACAGGGCCAGCAGGCCAAGGGACGGGGTAACGGGTCCCGTAGGCAGCAAGCCCCCAAGCCTGCACCACCAGCCCCTGCTCAGCAGGGTGGGGGTTTTTGACTCACAAAGCATAGCCTCTCCCCCCCCGCTGGTTCCTCCCAGCACCGGAGGCCGGCTGGTTCACTTCGCCCACAGGTGGTCCAGCATCACCGCAGATGCCTGGGTGCTTCAAGTCGTGCGGGAAGGCTATCTTCTCCACTTCCACCAGGTCCCTCCCTCCTATTTTCCGGGAGAACCTCCACGACCCCCTCTGCACAGGGAATTACTCCTTCAGGAGTTAGCAGGTCTTCTGCAGGAACAGGCGGTGGAACCGGTGCCACACCACCTGAGAGGTCAAGGCTTTTATTCCAGGTATTTTCTAATACCAAAGAGAACAGGGGGCCTCAGACCCATCCTGGACTTGCGCAACCTCAACAAGTTCCTTGTGCGGGAGAAGTTCAAAATGCTTACCCTTGGAATCCTTCTGCCCTACCTCCAGCAGGGAGATTGGCTATGCTCCTTGGATCTAAAGGATGCCTACACGCACATCCTCATCCACCCAAGCCACCGCCAATACCTAAGGTTTGTGGTGGCAGGAAATCATTACCAGTACAGAGTACTGCCCTTTGGCCTGTCCTCCGCGCCGCGAGTCTTCACAAAATGTCTCGCAGTGGTGGCGGCCCATCTCCGGCTTCACGGCCTATATGTCTTTCCGTACCTCGACGACTGGCTCATCAGAGCGGCGTCCGCTCCGGAGGTCACCAGCGCCACACGCCGCACGGTGACTCTTCTGCAGTACTTGGGCTTTGTTATAAATTTCGCAAAGTCCACTTTGCTCCCCTCACAGGATCTCGAGTTCATCGGCGCAAGGCTCCACACTCCTCAGGCACGAGCGTACCTACCGCTCGACAGGGCTCAACGGCTCATGGACCTAGCCGACCGTTTTCGCAGCCAGCCCCTGGTCTCCGCCAAGCGCTTCCTGAGACTGCTCGGCCATATGGCTTCCACCGTCCATGTGACCCCCAATGCCCGCCTGAATATGCGGCCTGCTCAATGGTGTCTCCGCCAGCAGTGGCGACAAGCCACAGGCGGCCTAGCAGACCTAGTGCGCGTCTCCGAGCCGCTGATCTCGTCTCTCCGGTGGTGGCTTCGGCAGCCGAACCTGATATTCGGAATGCCTTTCCAGTCACCTCAGCCGACCCGGGTGCTGACCACTGATGCATCCCTCCTGGGCTGGGGGGCACATTGCCAAAGGGCACGTACTCAGGGCCTCTGGACCACGTGGGAGTCTGCTCAGCAGATCAACTTCCTGGAGCTCAGGGCGATCCGCCTGGCTCTCATGGCTTTCTCCCACCTGACTTCCCACCAGTCCGTCCTTGTCCAGACGGACAATCAAGTGGCCATGTTCTACGTGAACAAGCAGGGGGGCACGGGCTCCTTCCTCCTCTGCCGGGAGGCACAGAAGCTCTGCTCTTGGGCCGTCAGTCACGGCATTCTCCTCAAGGCAGTTTATCTCCCGGGCCAAGAGAATTGCCTGGCGGACAAACTCAGCAGGATCCTCCAGCCGCACGAGTGGCGTCTGGATCCCTTGGTAGTTCAGAAGCTCTTCCTAAAGTGGGGCCTCCCCACGGTGGATCTCTTTGCCAGTCCTCACAACCGGCAGCTTCCTCGCTTCTGCTCTTGTCAGCCACACCCCCTTCGGGTTGCGGCGGACGCTTTTCTAATTTCATGGTCGGGGAGCCTTCTGTACGCTTTCCCTCTCATCCCGCTAGTCTCTCGGACTCTTTTCAAGGTTCTCCGAGACAAAGCCTTCATGATCCTGGTGGCCCCTCGCTGGCCCAGACAGCCGTGGTTTCCGCTCCTACTGCAATTAGCGGTGGAGGATCCATTCCCTCTGGGGGTACAACCGGATCTCCTCACTCAGGATCAGGGGTCTCTACTACACCCCAACCTCAGGTCTCTCAACCTCATGGCCTGGCTGCTGAGAGGGTAGTCCTTGCTCCCCTTCTCCTGCCGGCAGAGGTGGAGGAGGTCGTCTTGGCTTCGCGACGGCCTTCTACCCGCAAATGCTACGCCCTTAAATGGCGTCGCTTTGCCGTCTGGTGTACCCAACAGTCTCAGGATCCCTTCTCCTGCCCGGTGTCGGTGATCTTGCAGTACTTGCTACACCTCTCTAATCTGGGACTTAAGTCCAACTCCGTCAAAGTCCACCTCAGTGCTCTTTCGGCACATCATGTGCCGGTGGACGGTAGACCTCTCTCCAGCGACCCTCTCGTAGAGAGGTTTCTCCGAGGTCTCCTTCTACTTAAACCACCTCTGCGCCCGCCAGCACCTGACTGGGACCTGAATGTGGTTTTGCAGCGGATCACCTGTCCGCCTTTTGAACCTATGGCTACCTGTTCTCTCCGTTTTCTGTCTTGGAAAACACTGTTCTTGATAGCCCTCACTTCCGCTAGACGCGTAAGTGAATTGCAGGCCCTCGTGTCTGATCCCCCTTACACTCGGTTCTACAAAAATAGGGTAGTCCTACGGACTTGCCCAAAATTTCTTCCAAAAGTGGTCTCCCCTTTTCACATCAATCAGGAGGTGGTACTTCCAACCTTCTTTCCCAGACCACACTCCAGTCGAGCTGAAACGGTCCTCCATACCCTGGACTGTAGAAGGGCTTTGAACTTCTACCTTGACCGTACGCGGGAGCACCGTAAAGCTGCTCAGCTTTTTGTGTCTTTTGACCCCAATAAATTGGGGCTCCCGGTCTCCAAGCGTACTCTGTCCATCTGGGTTGCGGACTGTGTCTCTTGGGCTTATGGGGCAGCCGGACTCTCCTTAGAAAGTCGAGTCACGGCTCATTGCGTTCGGGCAAAGGCTACGTCAGTGGCTTACCTCCGCTCTGTTCCGCTGGCAGACATCTGCCGGGCCGCTACTTGGTCTTCGAGCCAGACTTTTGCGGTCCATTACTGTCTCGAGAGGGAGTCCCGCAGGGACAGTGCTTTCGGACAGGCAGTCCTCCGTAATCTCTTTGAGGTCTGAGCAACTCCTACCCTCCATCCCGGATGTGGGCTACCGGTGGGTGTTAATTCAGCGAAGATTCTTTCCTTCTGTGCTGCTGAGCTAGAGGGAGCTCATTTTTGTGCTTAGGGTCTCCGGTAGCCTTGAGCTTGGGAGTCCCATAAGTGAGGACTGACTTCCTGCTTGGTCCTGGAGAAAGCGTAGTTACTCACCTGTAACAGGTGTTCTCCAGGAGCAGCAGGAATCAGTCCTCACTACCCTCCCTCCTCCCCTTGGAGTTGCAATCGTCTGCTTCTGTTTTTGCAAATATTTTTATGCTGTCTTTTTTAGCTATGTCATCTGACTGGCTAAGATGGCACCCTCGGGCGGGAAGACGACCGCGCATGCGTGCTGCAATTCCCAAAGGCTTTCTTTGAAAGCTGGGGAAAATTGCTCCGCGAGGGCTCCGTCGGCGCCGACGTCACCCATAAGTGAGGACTGATTCCTGCTGCTCCTGGAGAACACCTGTTACAGGTGAGTAACTACGCTTTAAGTGCTATTTCAGCTTCTTTAAAGCCTTTAAATGGACAGGCTATTTCCTCTCATATCGAGATTTATGAGGGGCCTTCTTCTAACTAAGCCTCCCATTAGGCCACCTCCAGTGGCATGGGACCTGAATCTGGTTCTTGGGCAGCTCATGAAGACACTTTTTGAACCTTTAGCTACTACCTCCTTGAAATTCCTTTCCTGGAATGTTATCTTTCTCATTGCAATCATATCAGCACGTCGCATCAGTGAATTGCAAGCATTAGTTGCTGATCCTCCTTACACGAGGTTCCGTCATGATAAGGTAGTCCTTAGAACTCATCCACACTTTATGCCAAAGGTGGTCTCACCTTTTCATTTAAACCAGGCGGTTTACCTGCCTGTATTTTTTCCAAGGCCTCATGCTTCAAATGCAGAAAGGAATCTTCATACTTTGGACTGTAAAAGAGCACTTGCCTTTTACTTACAGAGGACACAGCAACATAGGAAGTCCTCACAACTCTTTGTTGCTTTTGATCCTTCTCATTTGGGACTTCCAGTCTCCAAGAGAACATTGTCCAACTGGATTGCACGGTGTATTTCTTTTGCCTATCCGGGTAAGAACCCTTCTCTGGAAGTCCCATGTCACAGCTCACAATGTGAGAGCCATGGCAGCCTCAATGGCTCATCTACACTCTGTCTCTATTGACGACATCTGTCGAGCAGCTACTTGGGCCTCGGTTCATACCTTCACAGCCCATTACTGCTTAGACAAGCACTCCCGCCGGGATGCCTTGTTTGGTCAGGCTGTTCTACGACACCTGTTCCATGCTTAATCAACTCCTACCCACCATTCCCGGTAGGATGCCAGAGATCCATGGGGGAAAGTGGAGCCCTTTCACAGGGGCACACAACGTCTGGGGTCTCTCCCTGGTATCTGTAGTTAGGGAGTCCCCATATGTGAAGACTACATTCCTGCTTGTTCCTGGAGATACCATAGTTACTCACCTGTAACAGGTGATCTCCGGGAACAGCAGGAATTTAGTCTTCACAACCCACCCACCTCCCCTAGGAGTTGTGTATCTCTTTTCTTTTCTTTTCCTCTCTCTCTCTCTGTCTCAGCTTTAAAACTCAACTGGAGAGAGGCAGTTGGGAAAGGCAGGAAGGTAGCACGCAGGCGCTGTGGGATGCTCCCAAAAACTTTCTAATTGGACACTGGGGCGCGTTCCCGTGCAGGCTCCGTCGGTACCGACGATACCCATATGTGAAGACTAAATTCCTGCTGTTCCTGGAGATCACCTGTTACAGGTGAGTAACTGTGCTTTCTGTTATGAGGGGACATGGGATGAGGGTGAAGGGAGATAGATTCAGGAGTGATATGTGGAAATATTTCTTTACGTAAAGAGTAGTGGATCCTTGGAATAGTCTCCCAGTGGAGGTGGTAGAGATGATGACAGTAACTGAATTGAAAAAAGCATGGAACAAACACAGAGGATCTCTAAAGGTAAAAAGGGGACTGTTGTAGTTGTTGATATGGAAGGACAGACTAGATAGGCCATGTGGTCTTTTTCTGTCGTCATGTTTCTTTGTTTCTAATCTCTTCCTGCTTGTCCAATATTAGTGCCTGGATGTCTCGCCACCCTCTGAAATTGAATATGGACAAAACTGAGCTCCTTATCTTTCTCCCTAAATCCATCTCCCCCTGCTCTATTTCTGTGGATAGCACTATTCATACCTGTTTCCTCAGCTCTCAACCTTGAGGTTATCTTTGACTCTACTCTTTCCTTCTCTGCATACATCCAATAGATAGCTAAAACTTGTCACTTCTTTCTCTTTCTCTAACATAAATGAAATTTGTCCCTTCCTTTCTGAACACACCATTAAGACCCTTGTCCACTCACTAGTCACCTACTGTCTTGACTATTGTAACATGCCTGTTGTTGGTCTACTTCTGAATCAACTCTCTTTCCTTTAGTTTTGTTCAAAACTCAACTGCACGGCTTATCTTCAGTCAGTGTCGCTATACTCATAACCCCTCTTCTGAAGTCCACTGGCTTCCTTTGCATTTCCACATCCAGTTAAAACTTCTACTGACCTATAAAGGCATTCATTCTGCGACTTTTCACTACTTTTCTTCTCTTATCACTCCCTACACTGCTCCTTGAGAACTCTGCTCCTCTGGCAGGCTCCTTTTATCTGTGCCCTTCTCTGCCACTGCTAACTTCAGACTGTTAATTTCACCTTTCTGTGTCTTATGTGTGGAACAAACTACTTGAGTCAGTATGTCTGGCTCCTTCTTTAGCCTTATTCAAATCCAGGCTAAAAATCCACCTCTTCAGTGCTGCATTTGGATCCTGATGCCCTTCATACTTGTTCACCACCTATTTTAGCATACTCTAGGTTGTAAGCTTTGATGAGCAGGAGTTGTCTTACATCTATATGTGCAGCACTGCATGCTCTAATAGTGCTATACAAATCAGTAGTAGAATAAACTAAAACAGCCTGGGTCTTGCATGGATGTGTTGTGTGCAGTATATGCAGCCACTGGAATAAGGATGCGTGGCCATACTTACTTTAACAGAAACATGGCTTACATTAGTAATCTCCCTTTCATCAAGAGGCCAGATTAGGGTTTTCAAATGGTGGTTTTCATCAAATAGCTTTCAGACAACCTCCTTTGCATGTTAGAAATGGCCTATCCTAAAAATTACACCCCTGGGAACCAACCCAATGTATCCCATACAAACTTGATTCCCCTATAATATATCACCAAAAATTACCCCAATGTGTAACAGCCCTGCCGATTCTAGATCCAACGAAGCCCTCCAGTGTATATGTATTTTTGTCGGATCGTTCACCATGAGAAGAAATTCTTCCTCTCTCGAGGCGAACCCTCCATTTTAATCAATTTATTACCAGGCCTACCATCGGCCTAAACCGACAAAACCAGCACTTGCTGTCGTCAGCATAAAAATTGTTATGAAAAAGGACATTGAATCACCCCTGATCAATGGGCCACAAAAACAAGCATACCAGCTCAACAGTCCCCCTCCAACAATGGACATTAACTTAAGAGGACTTAGCTGTTGAAGAACGGAGACAGCTCCACTGTGTCCACGCCAGCTTCGCTAACTCAAAAACGAAGACCTTGGAGTCCTTCCTTTGGCCAGATGACAAACAGGGGAACTAATCCGCTCAGAAAAAAAAAGGCCAGCATAACTTCAATCTCTGGCTCAGCCAGGTAACACTTACAGGACACCAGTTTACTTTATTCCCACTGCTGTGATCCTCTCATAGGGAATGTAGCAGGATGTGTCGATAGCTTTCGCCATAGTTGGCTGTTTTCCCTGGTTTCTCCCTAAATTTCTGGAAATCTATTCACAGACTGTCTACGTAAATGCCTGGACTTAACTAAGTAATTTTATTACATGCTTTTTCAGCAAAAATAACTCAATATGTTACAAGCTAGTTTGTTGTCTAGTCTGTCGACTCACAGCGACCCTCTGGATAGTCAACCTAAACTGGTTGTCAGTCAGGCGGCTCATTTTGATACAGTAACAGCAACTATGTGTGCCACTTTATCAAGCCATCTCATTGTCGGCCTTCCTCTTTTGTGTTGACCTTCTACCTTGCCGAGCATTATGTCTTTCTCCAACGATCTCTCATACTTTGGATACATAATGTGATGAGAGAGTCTTGTCTTCTGAGCTTCTAAGAAAAGCTTAGGTTTGATCTCTTCTAGTATTGACTGGTTTGTTCTTTGGGCAATCAATGATATATACAGTATTCGTCACCAGCACCATAATTCAAAGGCATCAATTTTCTTCCTGTCTATCTTTTTCACTGTCCAACTTTTGCATCCCTGTGATGTTACTGAAAATATCATGGCTTGGACAAGTCAAATATTTGTATGGAGAGAGATTTCTCTGTTCTTGAGAATCTTGTCTGGGTCCTTCATAGCCATTGTGCCAAGAGCCATGCGTCATCTGATTTCTTGACTGCTTGTCCTTTTTTTGATTGTTGATCCAACTAGGTTAAAGGTGTCAACTATTTCAATTTCTTCTCCATCAATGATGAACTTATTGATTTTTGTCAGGACCTTTGTCTTAACGTTAAGGTACAGGCCCATTTTAATACTGTTCCTTGATCTTGAGAAGCAAACGTTTCAGATCATCTTCACTTTCAGCCTGTAATGTGGTATCGGCATAGCGAAGGTTGTTGAGTCTTCCACCAGTCTTCACACTTTGGTTGTCTTCATACAGTCCTGTTTCTCTTATTTGTTCTGCGTATAATTAACGAGAGGGGGGAAAGGATGCAGCCTTGTCGTACACCTTTGCTGATTTTTAAACCATTCTGTTTTTCCTTGTTCTGTTCAAACTGTTGCTTCTTGATCAATGTAAAGGTTGTGCAAGAGAATTATCAGGTGTTCTGGTATATCCATGCTGCTTAACATGGCCCAGAGTTTCTCATGGTTTACACAGTCAAAAGCCTTGCTGTAGTCAGTAAAACATATGGATATTCTTTTGATGGTGGTTTCTTTTCAAGGATCCATCTCTCATCCGTGATTTCTCTCGTTCCTCACTCTTTCTTGAACCCTGCTTGCACTTTAGGCAGTTCTTGTTAGAGGTATAGTTGTAGTCTCTGCTAAATGATCTTGAGTAAAATCTTGCTGGCATGTGGGATCAGAGCAATTCCACAGTTGGTTGGATCACCTTTCTTCAGTATTGCTATAAACACAGATCTTTTCCAGTCGGCCATGAATTTGTCTTCCAAATTTCCTGGCAGAGCCTTATAAGTATGGTAACAGCTTCATCCAATTTGCTGTAATACTTCAATGGGAATGTCATCAATGCCCGGTGCTTTGTTCTTTGATAAGGCTTTTAATGTTGCTTCAAATTCTTTTTTTATCACCAATGGTTCCAGATCATAAGGTACAGGTTGAAATGGCTGTTGGTTCACTTTCTTGATGGTATAATAGTCTTTCCATCATTTCTTGATCTTCTCTGCATCATTCAACATGCATCTTATAGCATTCTAATTCAAGGCTGTAATTTTTTCTTTAACTCTCATAACTTTAGGAAAGCCGATATTCATCATCCTCTAAATAGTTTGATTCTATTTCCTTGCATGCGTAATTGTAGTACTTCTCCTTGTCTTGTCTTGCTGCACGTTGGAAATCTCAGTTGAGTTCTGCGATTACCTCTATCACTCCTCTGGCTTTAGCTTCGCTGCATTTCTGGGCAATTTTCAGTTTCTTCAGTCATCCATTTTGGTAATTTTTGCTTTTTCACTTTTTGTAGAGATTTCTCGTTTTCTTCCAACACAGCCTTCTTGATGTCATCCCATAACTCTTCTGGAACTCTGTCATTTGTATCTAAAGCAGCAAATCAATTTTTCAGGCAGTCTTTAAATTCCAGTGGTATATTCTCAAGGTGGTATTTTGCTACATTAATGAGTGGCTTGCTCTTTTTGAACTTTAGCTTGAGTTTGCATACTAGTTGTTGTTCTGTACCACAGTCAGCTTCAGATTTTGTCTTTGATATCAAACCTTTCCATCTTTGTCTTCCACAGATGTAGTCAGTTTGATTTTTGTACCATCCATTGGATGAAGTCTATATGTACAGTCGGCACTTGTGTTGCTGGAAGAAGGTGTTTGAGATGAATAGATCATAGAATATTCTGCAAGACCTATCAGTTTTCCTCTAGCATTTCTGTTGCCAAGTCCATATTTTCCAACCACTTTGCCGCCTCCTTTGTTGCCAACTTTTGCGTTCCAGTCACCCATGACTATCGGTATATCCTGTTTGCATGTTCTGTCAATTTCAGCTCATATTTGTTAATACAAAGATTCGACGACTAAAAGCCATGGTGTTCTCAATAACATCATATGGATGCAAATGTTAGATAGTGAAAAAGATATACAGGAAGGAAATTGATGCCTTTGAATTATGGTGCTGGTAACGAATACTGTGTATACCATGGACTGCCCAAAGAACAAACCAGTCAGTACTAGAGGCGATCAAACCTAAGCTTTCCTTCGAAGCTCAGATAACAAGACTTTGACTTTCATACTTTGGGCTCAAACATTACAGTTGCAACATAATTTGACAGTATCACCATTTTCTTGGTTTAGTCTTGAACTAACTAGACATGCAGCTTTAAGTTCTTTGGCTCCTACTTTCCAGAAGGTTCCTCTCTGGAATCATAGTTAGAAAGTTCCACAAAGAAATTAAAAAAAAAAAAAAAAAAAGAGATTATAGAATGGCTCTGAAAAAAAACATTTAAACCTGATTGAACTTTTGATTTGGGATCACTAACAGTTTTGCCTGCATATGTAGTTGCATTGACTTTTATATTGTACTGATTAGTATTGTTTTATTCATTTGCTCCTTGTTGTCTCTTGTGTTTTATATTTGAATTCCTCTTAAGGGTGCAGAACCCAGTGGTTTGGGTCCCTCCCCCCTCTCCTCCCCACAGCTGTCTTTATTCTCCTGTTCTCTCTCTCCAACACTAGGGAGAGGTCTCTATGTTTACAAGTGCACCTGTCTCAAACCAAGAAAACAGGAAGCAAGCAAGAGTGGGTTTCCCTTGCCCAGACAAACAAGAGGCTCTGGAGTGCTGAAGTGCGGCAGCTCTTGAAAGACTAGATGAGGAGTGCAGCAAGGGCAGAGGGCCTGATCGTCTTGATGGGGTGATGTGCGGCAGCCAGTGGGCTCATTTGTTGCTGAAGGGTCTGTGCTGTGGCTGTATGTGAGAAAGTGCTACAGCCATGGATTTGCTTGTGGGGGCTCCAGTCATACAGGGAACGCCTCCCAATGACCATGGTCATGCGATTTCAGAAGATCTGGGGTGCACAAATTTGGTGAGAACAGTCGCCATGTTGGATAGGCTTGTGGGCCTGGCAGTGCATTCAAAGTCTGTGGAGCTGCAATTGAAGGCTGGGCCTGTGTATGAGGGTTCCAGTGGGGGCTTGGGAGCAGGTGCCCTGTCTTCTCACCAGAATTTATTGTACTTTTGCATCAGGCTTACTGCCTGCAGCAGGGCCACAGGGGGTGGGGCATTCGGGTAGGGGAACTCCACCATTGACCCGGGAGAAGCCTTCCCCCTCGTATGCTAAAGCAGGCTCGGAAAGAGCCCCTCTCTCTAGAAGACGAGGAGACCTCAGTGGGCTCCAGACTCCCTGGGTGTTCTGGAGGGGTCCTCTGATCTCCTAGATAATTAATCTATGAAGGATCTGGAGGAGGGGGAGAACTCCCTGTGGGGGAGGATCACAGTGGTCCAGATCTTTTACAGGGATGAGCTCTCATTCCTTATCTTCCAGACTCTGGTGGAGTTGTGCATTTCGGAGGAGCTTCAGGGGTCCCTGGTGGAGATGGCCAGTGACCTGAGTTTTGCAGGGCATTAAGCTCCTGAAAGTACTCCCAGTATACAATGTGTTATGGGTGCTTATTGAGGTGGAATGGAAAGTTCCAGAAGCTGGGTTAAAGGTGGGCCAGACAATGTCTCTGCTATATCCTATTGTCTCCAAGAAAAGGGAGACATTCTGGCTACCTTGGGTGGATGCCTTGGTGGCTGCAGTCATGAGGAGAACCATGATCTTGGTGGAAGGTGGTTTTAGTGGCTCTGCAGCTTGTTGGCAGGTATGGCTTCTAAGACCCAGCTCAGTAAGCTTCCCTTTGTGGGGCAGCTTCTGTTTTGGTGCGGACCTGGAGAAGTTGGTGAAAGGCCTAGGAGAGTCCAAGGAGCTGTGGTTGCCCAGCAATAGGCCTAAGGGCTCTGGGAAGGGGGCTCCCGCCCATGGCAGCAGCTTGTAGTGCTCCCATTTTCTGCCTTGGGGCCAGCCCTTTCATGGGGCAAGCCAGAGGGAGTGTGAAAGGACCTCAGCAGAGGCTCAGGAGGCCTCAAGCTCGTCCAGTGAAGGTTTGTGAGCCCCAGCAGGGCTGATACTGGTAGGTGGCTGCTTGCCGTGGTTTTACCCTGCTTGGGCCCAAATCCCATCCGACACCTGGATGCTGGAGGTGATTCATGAGGCATATGCGCCCAATTTTGCACAGCCCATGTCTGATGCCTTTATGGTATCCTCCTGTCATGCGCCCCAAAAGACCAGAATCATCCGCAATATACTAGACTGGCTGATGCAGCTGGAAGTGATGGTTCCCATGCCACAGGCAGTGTGTGGTCTCGGCCATTATTCCATTTATTTCATGGTTCCAAAGAAGAAGGGAACTTGGTGGCCCATTCTGGACTTGAAAGCAGTCAACTGAGCCTTGCTGGTTCTGTGTTTCCACATGGAGATCCTATACTCTATCAGCGTGGCAGTGCAGCAGGGGGAATATATCTCTCCTTCCTTGACCTCACGGAGATATACCTGCATATCCCAATCCACTATGAGCATCAGCTCTTCTTGTGCTTCATGGTCCCAACAGGCCATTTCCAACTTCAGGCCCTGCCGTTCAGCTTGGCCACAGCTCCTTGGGTATTTTACTAAGAATTGCAGTGGTGATGGCCCTGCGCAAGCAGGGGGTTCTCATCTACCCTTACCTAGACAATTGGTTGATTCAGGTTTGTTCGCCGTAAGAGTCTGAAGGCCACTGAGATGGTTGTCCAGCTCCTTCAGGAGCTGGGCTGGGTGTTTAACTTTGCTAAGAGCAGAATGGTGCTTTCTCAGTCCCTAGAGTATCTGAGGTCTGATGTGGCACTGCAGTGTGTGTTTCTGCTGGAGGACAGGATATTCAGGCTACAGGCTCAGGTGCATGCCTTGCGACAGATTATACACCTGCAGGTGTGGGATTATCTGCAGATGCTAGACTCGATGGCAATGCTTGAGCTGCTGCCCTGGGCCCAGCTCCATATGTGTCCCTTACAGATCTCTCTCCTCTCCCGTTCCCCACAGGAGCAGTTGATAGAAGTCTAGTTGGCCCTGAGGCATGGCCTGGGACAGTCTTCTGTAGTGATTGGATCCAACCAGCCTGGCAGTGGAGATGTCCCTTGAGCCGCCAGACTTGGTTGTAGTGATCACTGATGCCAGCTTTCAGGGCTAGGGAGGCCACTGTCAGGCACAAGTGGCATAGGGCTTGTGGTCTCCGAGGGAGGAAGTGATCTATCAACTGGTTGGAGACTTGGATGGTGGTCTGTCCCTTAAGGCCTTTTTCCCGCTGGTGCAGGGGCAGGCAGAGTCCTTTCTGACAATGCGATAACTGTTGTGTACATCAGTCATCAAGGGCACACCCAGAGCTCCCTGGTGGCAATGGAGGGTGCTCTGCCCACTGGAGCAGTGGGAATGCACCTCCTACCAGTTGGCTGCACACATTGCCAGGGTGGACAACATGCAGGTGGATTTCCTGAGTCGGCTGCCATGCATAGTGTCTCTACTGAGGGAGGAACTGGCTGCAATGCAGCGCACCTCTTCTAGGATACAAACTGAACAAAGTCCACCACTGCTCCCACAAAGAATCAAACATCCCAGGAACAAATGGATCACAGTGGGTTCTGGTAGATTGCGACCTGTAACACAGAGACATCCCATACATCAAGAGATATCCCTGCACAATGCCTTCTCTGCCTTGGCTAATGAGGATGCCCAATCCAAAGAAACAGAAGGGCTCTTAAATGAGTCAGACAATACCCAATCTCCTGCTAAAGCACTAAATATGAAGAAAACCTCACCAAACAGAAAACTACTACTACTTGGAGATTCCATCATCAGAGGCACCAACTTGGGAACACAGTTCAAAGGAGAGAAGATAGTCATGTGCCTACCAGGCTCTTCAGCCAGCAGGAATACAAACCAAGTTGTTGAAATACTTAGCGCAAAAGGTAAACACTCCAAACTTGATGTTATCCACTTGGGCACAAATGACCTGGCTAGAAACAGTGCCTCTACAGCCCAAAAGGACTTCTAATCTCTGGGAGAGAAACTCAAGCCCATTGTCAACACTGTTGCATTCTCAGAAGTTATACCTGTTCTTGGTAAGGGGATAAAAAGGCTGCATCGCATTAACAGCTTTAATACATGGCTTCATACCTGATGCAAACAAGAAGGATTCAGATTTATTGGCCACTGGGGCAACAGATGGACCAACAAGAGACTATACTGTGCTGATGGATTACATCTCTGTCGCAGGGAAAAGAATCCTAAGTGAAAAATTCAGGCAGCATGTGGATATGCATTTAAACTAGGAAAAAGGGGGTAACGGATGTGGAAGGTCAACATCTGCATGCCACCCCCTGCAAAAGCAGAGTAACATCAGAAACAGCCACACTTTTAAACCACACATCAAAAACAAGTGGGAAGAAGTGGGCAGAACAAAATCAATGCGCAATACACACAAGCCAGGTAAATGCTGGAAAGCAATGAGCACAAATGCTCAAAGCTTAGCCAACAAAATTCCGGACCTGGAAGCCCTAATGGTGGAAACTGATTTGGACATTGTCGCCATTACAGAAACATGGTTTAGTGAATCACATGATTGGGATATAGCCATAGCTGGCTATAATCTATTCAGAAGAGACAGAAAAAATGGAAAAGGAGGAGGAGTAGTCTTGTATGTCAAAAGCAATATTAAAGCTACTAAAATGCAGGGGACATGGGAAAAAGAAGCAACGCTCTGGATTGCGTTGGAAAGAGGAGATGGCACTGTCATCCATATTGCTGTAGTCTACAGACCTCCGACTCAAATTGAAGAGAGATAACGAATTGATTATAGATATTGCCAACATAGCAACAAAGGGGGAAGCGATCATATTGGGTGACTTTAAATCTACCTGATGTTGATTGGATTATTCCTTCTGCACAACTGGAAAGAAGAAAAAAAATTGTGGATGCTCTCCAAGATGCATTACTTAGACAAATGGTGATGGAACCAACCAGGGAAAGCTCAACGCTGGATGTAGTGCTCACCAACGGTGATAGCGTGTCGAATGTCTGTGTGAGTGCCCCTGTGAGCAACAGCGACCATCACACGGTGTGGTTTGAGATAAAAGCCATGGTACAAGCCAATCATAGCAAGCTCAAAGTCCTAAACTTCAAAAACACTGACTTCAATAAAATAGCCGAGTACTTAAAGGAGGCGATGATGGGGAGGAAGGAGATATGGGAATTGGAATTGCAATGGGCTAAACTAAAGGTGGCAAAAAAAGGGGCAACAGATAAATATGTAAGAAAAGTAAATATAAACAAGAGGAGAAGGAAACCTATTTGGTTTTCCAAAGAGGGTGGCTGCTCAAATAAAGGCAAAAACACAGCTTTCGCAAAATTCAAAAGCTTGCAAACAGAAGAACATAGAAATGAATACAGGATCAAGCTCAAAGAGTCTAAAAGAAATAAGGATAGCAAAATCAAAGGCAGAGGAAAAGATGGCTAAAATGTTAAGGGTGTTGACAAAATTTTCTTTAGGTATATTCGGGAAAGGAAGAAAATCAGAGTTGGAATTGCAGGACTCAGAAGTGCTGGGAAAGGACTCGTGAAAAGTGACACTGAAAAAGCGAAATTGCTAAACAAAATACTTCTGCTCTGTTTTTACTAAAGAAGATCCTGGAGATGGACCAGCTGTGACTCCCAAATATAAAAATGGGAATGAAGTAGATACCACACCATTCACAGAAGATAATGTGTTAGAACAACTTTCTAAACTGAAAGTGGAGAAAGCCATGGGACCGGATGGGATACATCCCAGGATACTGAAAGAGCTCAGAGAGGTTCTTGCAGGACCGTTAAAGGATGTCTTCAACAGATCCTTGGAAACAGGAGAGGTTCCTCAGGACTGGAGAATGGCTGATAATGTACCTCTACACAAAAGTGGTGACAGGGAAGAAATATCAAACTACAGGCCCATGAGCCTTACCTCGGTGGCGGGAAAGGTAATGGAGGCGCTCTTGAAAGAGCGAATAGTGAACTTTCTCAAAACCAACAGGTTGCAAGATCCGAGGCAACATGGTTTTACCGAAGGACGGTCTTGCCAAACAAATCTGATTGAGTTCTTTGACTGGGTGACCAAGGAACTAGGTCAGGGGCATGCAATAGATGTCATATACCTGGATTTCAGAAAAACCTTTGATACTGTTCCTCATAGGAGGCTTGTCAATAAACTCAGTAGCTTGAGTATGGGTCCCAAGATGGTAAACTGGATCAGAAATTGGTTGACTGACAGATGACAGACGGTGATGGTACATGGAGCTCACTCGGACAAGAGGAAGGTGATTAGCCGGGTGCCCCAGGGTTTGGTCCTGGGCCTGGCACTGTTCATTGTATTTGTGAGTGATATTGCTGAAGGACTGAATGGAAAAGTGTCTTTTTGCAGATGACTTAAAAATTTGCAACAGAGTGGACTCCCCCGAGGGAGTGGTTAACATGAGGAAAGATCTGCAAAAAACTGGTCTAATGCTTGGCAACTACGATTTAATGTGAAAAAGTGCAGTGTCATGCACTTGGATAGCAGAATTCCAAGGGAAATGTACATGATAGGCGGCGAGAGGTTGGCATGCACGGTTCAGGAGAAAGACCTTGGTGTGATTATCTCTGATGATCTCAAGGTGGCAAAACAGTGCGACAAGGCAGTGGCAAAAGCCAGGAGGATGTTGGGCTGCATACAAAGAGGGATACCAGCAGAAAGGAAGAGGTACTTATGCCACTGTACAAGTCACTGGTGAGGCCTCACTTGGAATACTGTGTTCAGTTTTGGAGACCATATCTTGCAAAAGATGTAAAAAGACTGGAAACTGTTCAGAGGAATGCGACCAAAATGATTTGGAGCCTGCGTCAGAAGCCTTATGAGAAGAGACTTGAAGACCTAAATATGTACACTATGGAGGAGAGTAGGGACAGGGGAGATATGATTCAGACCTTTAAATACTTTGGAAGAGGTTTGTTAATCATTTCTCTAAGACGGGGAAGCTGTAAAACTAGAGGGCATAACATGAAGCTGCAAGGTGGTAAATTGAAAGGCAATGTCAGGAAATATTTCTTCACTGAAAGGGTGGTGGATGCTTGGAATGCCCTCCCGATGGAAGTGGTGGGGGCAAACACGGTGACAGAATTCAAAACGGCATGGGACAAACCCAGTGGATCCCTTTACAGCAACTGGATAAAAACAAAATAAAAGGTACCATCTAACTTCTGAACCATCTAACGTCTCAAATAGGGGTGTCCTACATGGAGTGGTGGATTCGCCCCTAAACAGACATAGGGAGGGGTGGCCTGCACAGAGGGACAGGTGCACCTACTCTTGCTATCTTGTTGGGCAGACTAGATGGACCATGCTGGTCTTTATCTGCCATCACTTACTATGTTACAATGGCAGATGCTTGATTCAGGGGAGAGAGGTCTCTTAGAGGTGACTTTTTGGCTGATTGTGGAGCGCTGGGAAACTCCTGTCATGGATCTGATGGCGACTGCATCCAACGTGAGGAGCTCCTGCTGACGACTGAAGAACTGTGAGCTGTGTCAGAAGGCCTCAACATCCTGGTGTAACCCTGGTCTGTGGATGGCCAACTATGTGTTTCCTCCCTGGCCCTTGATTGGCCAAGTGCTCCAGCGGGCCCAGGAATATCTAGGTCGGTTAGCCTTGGTGACCATGGTACATGGACTTGATGCGGGCTCTGGTGGCTGAGCCCCTGCCCCTCCTGGGGTGGTGGATGTAACACAAGGGTCTGTCCAGAAGCTGGCAGTGGATAGATTCTAGCTTATGGTGTGGCGCTTGTGTGGGCACAGCTGAGCCGTTATAGTTACTCGCTGCATATGGCGGATAGTCTGCTGAAGGCTCGGCAGCATTCCACATCTCTGGTCTACGTATGGGTCTGGCAAATCTTTGAGAACTAGTGTGAGGAGCATGAAATCCAACCCTTTTGTGGTCTCTCTCCTGGAGATTCTGGTCATCTTCCAGGTGGGACTGGAGAGGGATTGTCCTTGAGCTCCCTGAAGGTTCAGGTGGTGACTTTGGCCTGTTTTAGAGGCCATGTTTAGGGCCAGTCTCAGCGCATGCAGATGTGGTGTATTTTCTCAAGGGCGTTAAGAACATTTAGCCCTGTGCCATTCCATGCTGCTCTCTTGAGATCCTAATTTGGTCATCTCCAGGAAGAAGCAGGAATGAGTCTTCACATATGGGTACGTCGGTAACGACGGAGCCTGCGCGGGAACGCTCCCCAGCTTCCCAAAAAAGGAAAGCTTTTGGGAGCATCCCACAGCACCTGCGCGCTGCCTTCCCGCCTTTCCTAACCGCCTCTCCTCAGTTCTTCTTTGCCACGGAACCAGCAGGTCGAGCCCTGTCACCGCTGAAGAAGTTCTTTGTTTTATTTTATTTCTTTAGTCGCGTGTCTGCCTCCCCCGACTCCAGACCGGTACCGCCGGTCTTTTCTTTCTTTCTTTTAAAAAAAAAAATAATAATAATCTATATTTTTCTTCACTTAGTGTACTTTTTCTCTTTGGGCCGTAGGGCCCACAAGAAAATTTCCCTCATGGAAAAACCAGCCTCCGGGTTCAAGATATGTACTAAGTGTAGCGGTACTATTTCTGTTACAGACACCCATGAATGGTGCCTTAAATGTTTGGGTCCTGAACACTCCATTCCGGATTGTCCGTCCTGCTCTCTAATGTCTAAACGGGGTTTACAGAACCGAGCAGCTAAGCTCCATGTGCTGTTTCCCACTGATGCAGCGTCGGTAGCATCGACATCTTCCAGGTCGTCTTCTCCTAATGGATCTCAGGTAACCAAACATAAATCTAGCAGGTCCTCGAAGGGTAGATCTCCCTCTAAGCATCGAGATGCCTCCGGGCTTGCCCTCAAGGATCCTGCACCAGCAAAACAACCCCGGCGGGAAGCTCCGGCTTCCAAAGCTCCTTCTATGGGGGTTACAGGTTGACATCGATGGCACGGTCTCGACCGATCACCTGTTAGAATGCTCTGGGGTACCGGCACAATCTTCCGGTATTGAATTCCAGGCATTCATGGCGTCGATGGATCAGAATGTTCTGTCCATGCAGCAGGCTATTAATGCCTTCATTCAAGCTGCGACGCCATTGATACCTCAACACACTCCGTTGTCGGTATCGACTCGGGTACCGGCACCAGCGCCGATACCGGTTCTGACTGCATCAGCATCGACCAGGATACCGACTGCAGCGGTTCCTTGTCCAGGGCTGCTTATCGGTACCGATCCGGTACCGATGACGCCCGATGTCGATACTGCTCGATACGCATACCGAGCATTAGAAGAGCACCCTGACAGACGGTACTTTGATTCCTCTGGGGATTCTGATACATCAGAGGAGTCTGCTGAAGTATCCATAGGCCTTCCTGAAGAGCCGCCTTCTCCAAAAAGAAGAATGTCTCCTCCAGAGGACTTGTCCTTTCAAGACTTCATAAGAGAAGTAGCTAAAGGACTCTCTATTTCAGTAACCTCTGAATCAGAGCCTAGAGCAAAAAAATTAGATATTTTAGGTTATTCTAAGGCTCCTAGAGAGGCAGTCACCTTACCAATTCATGAGATTCTTTATGAACACATGATTGATTTATGGGAGACTCCTCTCACTCTCTCTCCTCATTCTCGCAGATTGGACACTATGTATCGTGTCCTTCCCTGTCCTGGATTTCATAAAACACAGCTTCCTCACCATTCCATTGTGGTGCAGTCAGCTATGAAGAGGATAAAGAGTACAAAGAGACACTCTTCTGCTCCTCCACGAAGAGAATGCAGGACCTTGGATGCTTTTGGTAGGAAAATCTTCCAAGCCAGTATTCTTATTGCCAGAATCAACTCATATAGTCTTTACATGAGTATGTTTCTAAAAGAAGTTGCAGAAAAGCTGCACACTTTCCTCCCTTTTCTTCCAGAGGATAAAAGGGAAGAATTCCTCATTTGGCTTAAGCATACTCAAGACATTTCAAAGTTTTCCTACAGGGCAGCCTTTGACTCCTTTGAAGGTGCCAGCAGAGCTTCAGGCATTGCCATAGCTGCTCGCAGAATTGCTTGGCTCCAAGCTTCTGATTTAGAACCCTGGGTTCAAGATGGCTTAGGAAATCTTCCCTGTACAGGTGAAAACCTATTTGGCAAAGAATGGCAAATAAAAGCCACTCAAATGGATGCAGAAAACTCTGCTCTGGATAGACTTTCAAAGTCAACCTCCATTCCTGCCAAGAAAAAGCCCTTTAAAAAGTATTTTTTCAAAAAGGGCAGATTTCCTTCTACTTCTGGCCAACAATCTTCTACAGGTCGCTTTGCCACTAAGCGTCAGCAACCTAAACAGGCCAGGCCTAAGTCTACAGGGGCTGCTGCAACTCAGCAGACCCAACCTCCTCAGGGTTTTTGACTTGATGCTACAGAACTTAGCCTTTCTGGCTCTAAAACAGCCAGAGCCTCTCACCATTCCAGGAAGGTTAGCTCATTTTGCTCCCAGATGGGAGCAAATCACATCAGAGCAATGGACCCTCTCCATCATAAGAGAGGGCTACAAGCTTCATTTCTCAGACCTTCCTCTCCGCACCATGGTGAGACACTTCAATTCTCCCACATCTCTTCTCGACCTTCTAGGTCAGGAGGTGGTTACCCTTCTTGCCCAAGGGACAATAGAAGAAGTTCCTCTTCTTCAACAAGGGTCAGGGTTCTACTCCCCCCTATTTTCTCATTCCAAAGAAGACAGGGGGATACAGACCCATCTTAGATCTCAGAGAATTGAACAAATTTCTATGCAAGGAGAAGTTCAAGATGCTTTCTCTGGGCACTCTCCTTCCATACCTTCAAAGTCAGGATTGGCTTTGTTCTCTAGATCTCAAGGATGCGTACACACATGTCCTCATCCATCCATCTCACAGAAGATTCCTATGTTTTCTTTTCCAAGGAAAACATTACCAATACAGGGTGCTTCCTTTTGGTCTGGCCTCTGCTCCAAGAGTGTTCACCAAATGCATGGCAATAGTTGCTGCCTTTCTACGCACTCTGGGAATATTTGTATTCCCATACCTGGACGACTGGCTCATTCGAGCTCCATCTCAGTCAGAGGCCCAGACTTCCCTGGACCGCACAAGGCGCATTCTGCAGTATCTGGGAGTTGTGGTAAACCTCCCAAAGTCTCAGCTCACCCCTACTCAGTCCCTAGAATTCATAGGGGCCTGGTTGGATACAACCACTGCAAGGGCCGACCTTCCTCAGGCCCGTTGCCAACGTCTAGTGCAGTTAGCCTCCCAGATTCAGTCAAAGAGCCACTTAACTGCCCGGGAGATGCTACAACTGCTAGGCCACATGGCTTCCACAGTGCATGTGGTACCCTATGCTCGCCTACACATGAGAGCAGCTCAATGGACTTCGTCCACCCAGTGGACTCAAGCATCAGGAGCTCTCTGACCAAATAGCAACCTCCAAACGTCTCTTTTGGTCTCTCCAATGGTGGAGGTCCACTCAAAATCTGTTGCTGGGGTCCCCCTTCCAACAGTTGTTGCCCCAAGCAACCCTCACAACAGATGCCTCCCAAACAGGTTGGGGAGCTCATCTACAAGACCTCTCCACTTAAGGCACTTGGTCCCCACAGGAGACCTCTCTTCATATCAACCACTTGGAGCTTCGAGCAGTTTTTCTAGCTCTCAAGGTCTTTCATACCCTCCTCAGCTACAAGGCAGTCCTCATTCATAAGGACAATCAAGTAGCCATGTTTTACATAAACAAGCAAGGAGGAACTGGCTCTCTGTCGCTTTGCAACGAAGCTTTAAGATTGTGGGCCTTCGCCAAAGAGCATCAAATCCATCTCCTGACAGTATACCACCCAGGAATCCAAAACTCTTGGGCAAACAGACTCAGTCGAGTTCTGTTTCCACACGAATGGTCCCTGCACATGGATCAGGTACTCAGAATCTTCCAAGAATGGGGAACCCCGGACATAGACCTCTTTGCAAGTCCGTGGAATGCCAAACTTCCCCGGTTCTGTTCCAGGATTCCAGTGTCAGGGAGTTCAGGCCAAGGATGCCTTCCTCCTTCATTGGGGTCAAGGCTTCCTGTATGCCTTTCCACCCATTCCCTTGATTCCCAAGACTCTGTTCAAACTCCAGAGGGATCAAGGATTTATGATCCTCATAGCTCCACGCTGGCCACGCCAAGTGTGGTACCCTCTACTTCTGCATCTCTCCCAAGCCCCCTCTCTGGACTTGGGAGCTGCTCCAGACCTTTTGTCCCAGGAGGAAGGGACTTTGTGGCACCCAAACCCCAAGTGCCTTCACCTCAGAGCTTGGGTTACTGAAGGCCTAGACCTTCAAGGCTTGGATCTTTCTCAGCAAGTGAAGGATATCCTCCATGATTCCAGAAAACCTTCCACTAGGCGTTCCTATGCTTTTAAATGGAAGAGATTTTCCATTTGGTGTGCTGAAAAGGGTCTTGACCCTCTAGCACTACCTTTAAATTTTCTATTAGACTATCTCCTGCATCTTTCCAATGCAGGCCTTAAGACGAATTCAGTAAGAGTCCATTTGAGTGCTATTGCAGCATCCCTTAAGCCTATCAATGGACAACCTATTTCCTCTCATCCTCTCATTGCAAGATTCATGAGAGGCCTAACTTTAACTAAACCTCCCATTAGGCCTCCGGTGGCATAGGATTTAAAACTGGTTCTTGGTCAGCTTATGAAGCCTCCTTTTGAACCCTTAGCCGCCACCTCCTTGAAATTTCTTTCCTGGAAGGTTATTTTCCTCATTGCAGTCACCTTAGCTCGCCGCATCAGTGAACTGCAGGCCTTAGTGGCTAATCCACCTTATACAAGGTTCCATCATGATAAGGTAGTCCTTAGGACAAATCCACACTTTATGCCTAAAGTGGTCTCACCTTTTCATCTTAATCAAGAGTTATATTTACCTGTCTTTTTTCCAGCTCCTCATGCATCCAATGCAGAGAAGAATCTTCATACTCTGGATTGTAAAAGAGCTCTTGCCTTTTACTTACAAAGGACACAGCAACATAGAAAGTCTTCCCAGCTTTTTGTTGCTTTTGATCCTTCTCATTTGGGACTTCCAGTCTCTAAGAGGACACTGTCCAATTGCATTGCTCAGTGTATTTCTTTTGCCTACCAGAGTAAGAACCTTTCTCTGGAGAGCCATGTCACAGCTCATAATGTGAGGGCCATGGCCACCTCTATGGCTCATCTAAATTCTGTGTCCATCGACCAGATCTGTCGAGCAGCCACCTGGGCCTCGGTTCATACCTTCACAGCCCATTACTGCTTGGACAAGGACTCCCGCCGGGATGCCTTGTTTGGTCAGGCTGTCCTCAAACACCTGTTCCATTCTTAAACAACTCCTACCCTCCTTCCCTGGATGGATGCCTGAGATCCATAGGAGGACTTAGAACCCCTCCCAGGGTCTCATATCCTTGGGGATCTCCCAGGCATCTTAGCTAGGGAGTCCCCATATGTGAAGACTCATTCCTGCTTGTTCCTGGAGATAGCACAGTTACTTACCTGTAACAGGTGATCTCTGGGAATAGCAGGAATAAGTCTTTACAACCCTCCCACCTCCCCTAGGAGTTTTCTCTCTCTCTCTATCTTTCCTTTCCTCTCTCTCTCTATTGTCTCAGCTTTAAACTCGAACTGAGAGAGGCGGTTAGGAAAGGCGGGAAGGCAGCGCGCAGGCGCTGTGGGATGCTCCCAAAAACTTTCCTTTTTTGGGAAGCTGGGGAGCGTTCCCGCGCAGGCTCCGTCGGTACCGACGTACCCATATGTGAAGACTTATTCCTGCTGTTCCCAGAGATCACCTGTTACAGGTAAGTAACTGTGCTTTCTCTGCTTTGGCGGAGGCTCCATTTTGAGGCTCTTTTGATGGCCGCCTTGAAGGACTTGATGCTCACAATGATAGTCTTGGTTGCGACGATATGCTCGGCGCATTGGATTTCTGAACTTCAGGACTTATCCTGCAGGGAGCCATACTTTGTGTTCTCCAAGGAGAAAGTGGTTTTGTGACTGATTCCTTTCTACTGAAGGAGGTTTCTGCCTTTCATGTCAATCAGGTGGTGACGCTGCCTGTCTCTTCTGGTGACTGGAATGTGGTGGACTTGCATATTCTTCATGTTGGACATGCGGCAACAATATGGACTCTCATATTCTTCATGTTGGACATGCGGCAAGCTCTCCGCTACTTGCGGGTAACTAAAGAGTCCCAAAAGTTGGATTGTCTCTTTTGTAGCATCTGACAGCCCAAGGAAAGGGGAGGCGGTGTCAAAGGCCTCCATTTTGTGCTGGATCTGAGGCTATTGTCTCTGTCTACTTGTTGCAGGGTCACGCAGTGCCTTAGGGCCTATGGGACCATTCTGTGCATGCTCAGGCTTTTGTCTTGGGTGAAGTTCAGTCTCATACTGCCACAGGAGATTTGCAGGGCTGCCACCTGGTCCTCGTTTCATTCCTTTGCATGGCACTACTGCCTGGACATGCAGGTCAAACAGGATACGAACTTTGGGGCCTGGGTGTTATTGACTGGTGTTGCTGGTCCCACCCATCATTTAATACTCTTCTTGTACATCCAGCTTGTCTGGACTGGAGAGATGCTTAGGAGAAATTAGGTCTTACATGCCAAGTTTCTTAACTGAAGTCCCTCCAGTCCATTCCAGAACCCACCTGGTTTCTTTGTCTTGTATGGAACAGGCCTGCAGTGACCCGAAGGGCTATGGGATTGGCGCTCTCTGTGGTGACCCCCTGCCTATTGCTTCGGGGCACTCTCATGAGCCATAATGGTGAGCCTCTTTGTATCTGTGCTTCAGAGATACTCGCTCAAAAATGAGGAAAAAGAAAAAAAAAGAAGAAAGGAACCAAGAGAACAAAGTAGGATTCTTGTTACTATTTTCCTAAATTGTGAGGGACAGAGACCTCTCCTTTTCTGTTTTGATCTAGGTTTGCGGCTATTTGGGATGGTCGATTCCTGACTCTGCTTTGTTACGATCATATGATTCGTTGGTGTGCACAGGCTCAATTTTTTTCCCCAATCTCCATCTGCTGGTGGATGGGCATAACCCGCTTGACTGGACTGGAGAGACTTCAGGAAAGAAAATTAGCAGGTAAGGCCTTATTTCACTTTAGTGTGTACTAAAGCTGGCAATAGCTGCTTACGTCACTTTAGTAAATGTTCCCCTGAGTAATTATAGTAAGAATAAAGAAAGCATCTACTAATAATGTCTGATCAAAAAGCAATAAGACTTTTTGAAGAAAAGGCAAAATAGCAACGTTACTTTTGATTTTGACAGAAAAAATGCTTGTGTATTAAACATAAGTTTGAACAGATCCTTTGATCTTCTTTGATAGGTGAGGAGAGATTATTAGTTTCACTGTTTTACTTGTAACTTGCCTTGACGTGATGATCTTGATAAAACATTTAAACTTAGAATTCTGGAAGGCTTAACTATCTTAATCCCCCATAAACCAGCTAGTAATTAAACACCTTTCCAAACAGACACCCCCCCCCCCATAGCTTTTTCTTAAATGTTAAAAAGTAAAGCTAGGTTCTGATCATCATAGATAACCTATTCCAATTAAGAGGATCATTCACTGAAAGCATCCTAGCACTAGTGGAAGACAATTGAACTTCTTCCATGGAGGGACAATCCAGCAAAATCTGCTGAGAGGACCTTTATCCCATGAGGCAACACCCTTCATTTCAGGACTGAGGATGGCTTCCCCCCTCCTCTCTCCAGTTCAGTAAATAGAAATTACACTTACCTGGTAATTGTCGTTCCTTGAGTGATGACAGTCCTCCACCTCTGGGTTGTGCACCTCCTCCTGCAGCTTGGAGACTGGGCATGTCAAAGTCGTGACATCACTGGATATAGCCTGCTGGTATCTCCCATCAGCCTCCAGTGTACTATTGACAAAGCAAACTCAAAGGAACAACAAATAAGTAACTATACCTTAGCTTTAAATAAATCTCCATTCCTCAACTTGAGGAACCTTTTTGACCTTATCAGTCTTATATTTATTTGTTTATTTTATTTTAAACTTTACATTCACGTCCCCCCCCTATGCAAACACATTTCCTATACCATCCCCTCGTTTAAATAAGAGAGAAGGAAGAAACAACAGAGAGGGATACTGACTGCGATCTAGAATCTGAAAGGATCTGTCTACTCCTTGAGATTGATGCTCCACTCCGCCTGAAAATAAACTCTGAAGAAATCACACCCCTGGGCGGGAATGAGGACTAAACTGTCGTCACTCAAGGAACGACAATTACCAGTTAAGTGTAATTTCTATTTCCTTATCATTCCTCCAGTTTAGTCCTCCACCTCTGGGATGTAACAGAGCAGTAATCATTGGGAGGGACCTATCCAGCCAACTCGCCACACCGTCGACCCGGAACAGGCATCCTTTACTGCCAGAACATTTAGGCAGTAGTTGCTACTGAGGGAATGAAGAGACGACCTGGAAGCTGCTCTAACAATCCCTCCTGGTGGAATGACAGTGATCCACCCATGAAGCTGCTTGCGCCCTGGTAGCAAGAGTCAGAAAGCCCCCCGGAATCGTACAACCTCGCTACCAGAATGCTGCGGCAACCACTGCCTTAACCCAGTGCGAAATGGCCACCTTCGCTGCTGCTTCCCCTTCGCGGGAACCTCCAACGAACACACAAAAACAAAGAAATGAACGCCGCACCCTGCATTTTGTTTCCTATCGGGGTAAGCTACGAATAACAGCCTCCCCTTCCAGAAAAACCGAGAACTGGAAGAGAAACCAATAGGCTCAGGATAAAAATCAGATACCACCTTTTGGAAGGACGACGGGACTGGTTGCAAACACCACCCTCTATCCAGAAAGAGTGAAAACAGCTCATTACATGACAACGCCTGAAACTCCGAAACTCGTCACGCTGAACAAAGAGCTATCAAAGCCACTGTCTATAACAGCAAATCCTTTACCGACGCCTGGAGTAAAGAATCAAAGGGCTATTTAGTTAATGCCTCTAAGGCCCAATCGGGATCCCATGGCGGCACCCGAACTCTCCCTGAGAAGCGCAGTCGGGTCCCAACTTAAGGAAACGCCATACATCGATCCGAACACCTAGCGCTATTCCCTCCACAGAACCTCTACAGCTGGAAACAGTCATTAGCTGGACCCTCTAAGGAACTGGCTGCTAGTTCCTTCAGACACTGTCCTGCAGAGAACTCAGACCAAGGATGCAGACACCTTTGTCGCCCGGACTTGCCGCCATGAACAGCAGCCTTCAAAAAGGCGCTAAGCACGGACCTATGTATCAGATGCAGCCTGCCTCCTTGCTCTCAATAAGGTGGCGAAGACTGCCGCATAATAATCCTTCTTCAGCCCCACCCATTCAAAGGCCAAACCGTAGGTGGGCACCGATCCACCTGAGACATTCGTCGCAGACCTAGCCGCAGCAGAACATCCGCTACCGGCAACTTCTAGGAAATGCCCGTCGAGTAGGCGAATGAGATCAGCCTAGTATGGCCGTCTCGTCCAACCGGGCGCTACCAAGAGTACCTTTCCCCAAAAGTCTCGATACGCTAACTACTTGCCCTATGAGATCCCACGGGGAAAGGACAAGACAAAGATTTTTAACTGGGAGCTTACTGAGCCTCAACTTGGACGAACCATCAGCCGCCCCATTCCTCCACCAGAGAGACCTCCGGGTGAACCCCAAGGAAGCCAATAATATTAGCTAGCGCTCGAATTAAACCATAATGCACATTTTGCCACATAAAGCAAATCAGGATCTAATTGATTCAACTCCCTGATTCTTTCCTGTTCCAGGCGAGTAGACTGCCGTAAACACTGCGACCACCTGAAGCATGCTCTCACCCCCCCAGGCTCCACAGATTGGAGCTTGTAAGGACAAAGCATTGCCCCCAACGATCGCTTCAGTGAACCATCTACTTTCCTATCTTGCGCTAAAGAAGATTGCTAGGGCTCTCTTCCATACAGTGAGTCCACACCCCCTGGTAGTGCAAGGTGTGCACCCACCCACGTAGTACCCAGGCTTGCCCCTGCTTAACCTCAAAATGTCAATCAAGAAGAGGCGAATTCAGGACAACTGAATACTTTTTTTTTTTTTTTACAAACACATCTCTTAACCAAAAATTCCTTCAGCATATGTTAAGAGAAGCTCTTTCCGTGCCAACAATATGAAGTAGAAAGAACTCCCCCTCACAGGCATACTAATCCACGGCCTTCCTGCTAGAGTAACGCCCAATTCCACCTGACTGCCCAAAGATGGACTTTATATTTTTAGTTCAACTAGCACCTGGTGTTAGGAAATACAGCTTTCTCATTCTGCAGTGGCAATTGAGTCAGCAATGAAGAAGCCGAGAAACTGCAGACAAGTTTCCATTATACCATCTGGTAAAGACTCCACTTTTAGACCACTGAAGCAAAAAAAGCATGCGAGAGTGCATTGTGGCCTGCCAGTAGCTGATCGAATTTAAATGAATGTGTATGCAGGGCCTTTTCCAGAGAACACAGGGTCCCTCATCCAGGCTGCCTCCACATTCACAGTCTAAACCGGCAGCCATCTTGGCTGATGCCAATCAGCGTGGAAGCCATCTTGTAAGCCCAGCATATGATGTATGCCTACTAGAATCTGAGCTGCTGATATTGCTGCTAGAGAACTAGCCTGGCTGCGTGCTTCTGGCCCCCATTAACCCTTTCCAGGCCAAGCCCAAAATTCTCGGGATCCAAAATTCTGGCTAAATTTTCCTATCAAATGGTATATAATACATGACCATAGCAGAAGGAAAATCACTATTAGAACATATTGAATAAGACGGGTACAATTTTCCTGAAATCTGCAAAAATTAACCTGCCTGCAGAATGTGGTTTAAAAATTTAAAGTTGGCCTTCAAAGGGTTAAGGCACTCGCTGAACACTAGCAGATACTCTCCGTAATGGAGAACCTCTGATAAATGGAATGGGAGCATAGATAGCTTCAAAGGCCAGAGTTCTATTTTGCAACCTCTCTCCGCTGAGTTGCCTTTTCCATATTTAAAATTAAACCACATATAGCCAAAATTAAGACATTACAAATCTACCGTAAAATCTTATAATTTGGGCAAAGCCAAACTAAACGGGAATATTTTCCAATAAGAAACCACACAACTATAAAACCCCTCATGACATAATGCTTATGGCAGAGCATTCCACATCTGTGGACTGGCCATGGCGCTCACCCAAGCACCTGTTACAACTGTCCAAGAGAGTTATCACCATAATTCCTTTTGACTTGAATATGTTTACAGTGGATCATAGTGCTATATCACAGCAGCTAAGTCAAAATATTACCCTGCCATATAAACCGACTTTAACGCTTTATAGGACCTTCTATGTATAGCGGAAGGAGATTCTTGTAAATCAACATAGCTATGCCCCTTTTTTTTTTTTGAAGTATAGGACTCCAAAAACCAGTTTCCACCAACTCCAATGAAATCAAAGCAGATCAGCTAAAATTACCCGAACTGCTCCTATAACTTTGCAAGAAGCTACCAGCCCCCGCTGCACCCAGCTTTCCTTCCTCCCTTATCCTGAGGGATTCAGCGTTGCAGGACGCGTTGCGCACCCCCTGCCAGCCTGCTGCGCCTGCCAGGGAGCTGAAGAGCTTCCCATTCTCTCACCTCCCCACTTCCCTCCCTTGTCTCTCCTAATCCCGCCCTTCTAGACTCCCATTTTGCCACCAAAGTGCAAACCCTCCGCTCCCTTTTTCCATCCTGTCCTCCGCCTCTTTCCCCTTCCTCTCCCCTCCTCCCCCTTCTTTTTCTTCCCCCTTTACACATCTACTTCCTCTTTTCCACAGGTGGTTCTCCTTCCAACCTGTGACCATCTCAGATCTGTCTAAGGTATATTCCACAACTCAAAAATCCACCTGTTCCCTAGACCCTATTCCCTCTCAATGGCTTCTCGATGCCTCCCTAGCTCTTTCCCCACACATTCTTTCCATTGTCAATTCTAGTCTCTCATCTGGTACCTTTCCCTCTGTCTGGAAGCACACTGTCATCTGCCCCATTCTTAAAAAAGACTCTCTTGATCCATCTTCTCCAGCCAACTGGTGCCCCATCTCAAATCTTCCCTTTCTTTCAAAAATTCTTGAAAAACTGGTCTATGCACAACTCTCCTCCCACCTTGAAGCCTCCCTGATACTTCACCCTCGTCAATCTGGTTTTCGTCCCAACCACAGTACCGAATCCATTCTGCTTTCCCTTCTCAATGACTTGCATATTGCCCATGATCACGGCCTCGTCTCTATCGCTGTCTCCCTTGATTTATCTGCTGCTTTCGACCTTGTGGATCATCACACTCTTCTAGATCGTTTACATAACATTGGGCTCTCTGGTTCTGTTCTCTCCTGGTTTCGCTTCTATCTTTCTCATAGGTCCTTTTCCGTTTCCTCAGGTCTCTCTACCTCTCCCCCGACCCCCCTCCCATGTGGTGTCCCCCAGGGCTCTGTCTTTGCCCCTCTTCTATTTAATGTCTTCATGGCCCCCCTTGCCCTTTTGGTCCAGCATCACAGCCCATTACTATGCAGATGATGATATTCTTCTTCACCACACCGACCCCTCTGCCCCAGATCTCACCCCCCCTCAATTCCTGTTTGGCTTCAGTGGCCACCTGGTTCTCTTCTAACTTCCTGCATGTGAACCCCTCTAAAACCTCTGCTATATGGTTTACTTTCGGTGCCCCAGCCCCCTCCATCACCCCTCTTCTGTCCTCCTCCCCTCTTCCACTTGTTTCCTCCCTGCATTACCTAGGGGTTATCCTGGATTCTGCTTTATCATTCAAGGAACAAATTTCTTCTGTGGTACAACGGTCCTTCTACACATTGCGACAACTTTGTGCAGTTCGTCCCTTTATTTCACCCTCTTCTATGACCACACTGCTCTTATCTCTTGTGGTATCTTGTCTAGATTATTGTAATGTTGTTCTTGCCGGCCTTCCCCAAGTACAATTACAGCGATTGCAATTAGTTCATCACACAGCAGCATGTATTCTGATGCATGCTTCATGCTTCGACCATATCACCCCCATCCTAATTCACCTGCACTGGCTTCCACTTGTCTATCGTATTCATTTCAAAGTTCTCATTCATGTGCATAAAACCATTCACACTGGTGTCCCTCTCTGTCTTGCAGATCAGATTCACCTTCACTCCTCCCACCGTTCCCTTCGGTCAATCCATCTGAATCGTATGTCCCTTCCCTCTCCATCACAGGCTCATCTTGAATCTACACGTTCTTCTGCTTTTTTCTTCTTAGGCCCCTGACTCTGGAACTCGCTTCCCCTTGCCCTCCGCCTCGAAACCTCTTATAAAACCTTCAAGGCCATGCTGAAGACCCACTTATTCTCCTCTGCTTTTCACCTTCCCTCCCCCCCTTCTCCCCTATCTCCCCCACCTCGTTGAACGTTGATGTTTCCAAACCACCTGTTTCCTTTGTATTACCGCTATGTTTTTGTTTGCTGTATTCTTTCTCCATACTGTTCTATCTCTTTCTTTTCTTTTTATTATGGCGTTCTTTTCCTTTTTCTCAGCAGCCTTATTTTTGATATTGTGAACCACTCTGTGCCTTGTGGTATGAGTGGTATATCAAATGTGTTAATAAAGATAAAGATAGAGAGTAGAAGCCCTGGAAGCAAACAATGTCCCGACCTTGGGGTTCAGGACGCAAAAGGCCACCGAATAAATCAAGTGTTAGCTAAAAATGAACAAGACTATCTCTCACTAAAGAGAGTTTCTTTTTCTTTTTGAAATCCCACCGAAGTCCGTGGGACCCAAGTGTCGAACACAGCCCCTTAACGCTGTGCATTAACCATAACCAGAGAAATGAAATTAAATGAAATCCTGCTTTAGAAATAGATGAGAATTTCCTGGGAAGGGCATGCTAAGTGGAGCTATGAAACACACAGAGAAATAGCAGTGGGATACACCGACAACCTTGCAAATGGAGGTCTTAGAGGTTTCTGCCTGTGTGAACCTGAAGAGTAATACGATTTTGTATTTTACTACCCCCCCCCCCCCCCCCCCCCCCAGGGATGGGGGCACTGAATACTATATGTGCTTCATGAGCAGCGCTGCCATCCAGTGGCCTTTAGGGCACCAGAGCCCAACAAACGATACAGAAGTTAAGAGCTTTAATTAACCCTTTGAAGGCCTACTTTAAATTTTTAATCCACATTCTGCAGCCAGGTTAATTTTTTGCAGATTTCAGGAAAATTGTACCCGTCTTATTCAATATGTTCTAATAGTGATTTTCCTTCTGCTATGGTCATGTATTATATACCATTTGATAGGAATATTTAGTCAGCTGCTTGTTTAGTCACTAACCCCTGAGAGCCCATGAGGTGGCCCTGTGGTTATTTCTTCCCTGACTTGCAGAGAATGATCAATCTGATATGGCTGCAAACACACGGTCACAGAAAGGCACTATTGAGTGTACCAACTGCCCTCTGGTGGCCATAGACCGTAGCACAGGCACTTCTTAGTTAACAGTTAACTGTTATATACTTTTGTATATCCTAAGGTTTCCTAAACCTGTCCCTGTGAAACCACAGGCATTTGGGCAACTTTCACTATAGAATACACAAAGGCATACTTCCAGCCTGTCCCTCCTTCCAAATACAAGTTAGGGCTCTGCTCTTGAACCTAAAAGCTGGCAATTTGCCTAATATCCCAGGACTTAACAGATGCTCCTCAGAGACATGATTAGGAGGGAAAGAACATGTGGTATCAGAGATCAATGCCAAAACTGCTGTTCTGTAAAACTAAGAATAAACTTAAAAATAAAGAGGACTGACAACAGCCCCCTTAAGGCTGAGGAACCCCCGAGCCTCAAAAAAACCTACAAACAAAAGAAAGAAAGAGAAACACTAGGCCCAAAAATCTAGCCATTCTGCCTGTTGTCTTCCTCACACAGGCAGCACCCTGCAACTCTCGCCATGCGGTCCAAATACTTAGAGAGAAAATGGCCGCCCCTTCGCCAATGAATTTTGGCACCAAGAACAGCCACTGCAAAAAGGAGGCCTCAGCAGACTGACAGAGCCCAAAGGCCTTACCTGCAGGGCCAAAAGCCACGCAGCCTGCTCATACCGCCTTGAATTCCTCCGATCCTCAAGCCACGCTGATGTGCCTTTTAGCCACGGCGAGGACCGCTCAGCCGGTTCCACACTGTAAAATTAAAATCCTGCAGTAATGGAGAGGCTCCATCTCACACAGCTTCAGTGTGGCTGTATGGGTCCCGGAGCTCTCTCCCGTACTGTCCAGGGAGAGAGATCCGCACCGGCAAATGCCTGCAGCAAGTGAAAATAACTGACAAGGAGGGAAGGCGAGAGCTGCTACTAATTTCAAGAGCCAGGCTCAAATTTAAAACTACTGTAAATATAAGGAAATTTGTTCCTAATAACTATAGGGAACTAATCCCTGATTGCCATTTAACTGAATTAAAAGTAAAATTAAAAGTAAAAATCAAAAGTAAAATCAGAATAGAATTTGTCACACTAAATGCTCCTTATCTATTCCCCCCCCCCCCCAAGTGAGCCCAGAAGCTAGGCTCACTATGTCCTCCTGCTGCATGGAGACTGGACACACTGGAGGCTGATGGGAGATACCAGCAGGCTATATCCAGTGATGTCACGACTTTGACATGCCCAGTCTCCAAGCTGCAGGAGGAGGTGCACAACCCAGAGGTGGAGGACTAAAGTGGAGGAACGATAAGGAACAGTCAGCCTACCCTACAGGAGACCATCTTTAACCTTGTTGATGTTTTTTACTCATTTAATGCATGGGGAACCTCTAGGGATTTGCATAGATAGCTCCCTCTGAAATGCACTCTTAAACTCTCTCCTGTTGAGGCTGACTGATCCAGTTGAGGATGTGGGAACAAACCCCCAATACTTGTTCTGCCCATTGGCCTTCAGGGCCCTCTCTAGGAAGTCTTGACATTTTTCTTCTGAGCCCAGACCCTTCCTGGGAAAGTTTGCAGAGTTGGGAAAACTTCCTCAGGAGACCTTGGCTGTCTTCCTCTGAAGTATAGATTTCCAGGCCCCAGGAGTCCAGCAGAATCACCTGCAAGGGGAAGAGTGACTACTTTTGTTCCCTTTCCCTTGACCCTGGAGACTCCACTTCTTAGAATCCAGGAAAATGTTTGTGTCCTGGCTATTCTGCAACAAGGGAAAATGTTCAGAATTCTAGACTAAGATTTATTTATTTAATGGTATTTATATACCGCCTTATCATTCAATCAATGCGGTTTCCACGGCAAACAATCAAGGGGGCAAATGTTTTCATGCAGTGTACAGAGTGGTGTGTATGTGTTGGTGGGGATGTGATTAGATTTGGTTTATCTAGATAGTGCGCTATTATACATCATGAGCTATTATACAGTCTTATATACAGTCTTGGGGTGGTGGGGGGGGGGGGGGTTGATGATCTGACTTGTATGCTGGTTCAGGGGGTATGTCCATAGTAATCGATGAAAAAAACCCTCCCTCCTCTTAAGGGTTTTAAATGGAAAGATTACTTTGATAGACTATTTCCTCTACTGATTCTTTTTTAGCTTTGGGAACTCTAGTAATACCTAATCTAAACATAAGATTGTTGTGCCCACTGATTTCTGGGGCTTCACAGAAACTGCTCCTTGTATCCTGTTATCATGAGAACCCTGACTCCTGGTGACCCAAGGTTCTCATAGGTCTTTCTCAAATCACAAGTTGCTGAATTTATTCCATTAGTGACACTTGCCAATAACAGCACTGGAAGTATCTGGAATGAAGTGAGATGGGGCCCTGCAGAACTGCTCTTCCTTTGGGTGGAAGATAAATGGAAATGGGCTGGGATTATGTATGGATCTAGTTCATGCCTTTTTTCTGGAATAGCTTAAAGATAAGTTGCATTCATTTAGAGTGGCTATTTTCCTGTCTCCAGAGAGATTACCATCTAAGTTTGTACCGGAGGCAATGGAGTGGGGCAAAAAGAGAATACTGGCAAAAGAGAATCAAATTAATAAGGGAAGGGAAAGGAAAAAAAGCTTCTGAAAGAATTCCAACCAGTCATTTTTTAAATCTTGTACCCAGTTATTTCATCTTCATACAAGAAGATAGCCCTCCAGTCAAGCAGTCCAAGCAAGAAACTAAGACAGTACTATGTATCATAAAGTGCATTGCTAGAGCTGAGGGGAGAGGCTTCTTACTGGGATAATGTGTTTTTGGAGGGGAGAGGTTTCTGGGGAATGTGATTTGGAAGGGTTCTATACACTAAGCCTTCATTTCATGTTCTCTGATGGCCCATAGCCAAATTCTAGCAGTATTATTTGTCTTTTCTGTTCACTGATGTATTTGGTATATAGCTGTCAGCATTACTTTCTCATCTCTCCTTTTGTCCCCACTTCCCAGAGGTTCTCTTTACAGGAGAGCAATATGGTTTCCCGCTACAAGACAGAGTTTCTGGAGTTAGAGAAGATTGGTTCAGGAGAGTTTGGCTCTGTCTACAAGTGTGTGAAGCGACTGGATGGATGCCTCTATGCCATCAAGCGTTCCAAGAGACCTCTGGCAGGATCCACTGATGAGTGAGTTGAGCATTTTATTAAGTGCTGGGGCCTCAAGTGGTCTCTTCTGTAAATGATCAGGAGAAGGGTTTATGACTGCAGATACTCCCAGACTGATGCAAGGGGCAGCAAACTTCACATCCATTTTTTTATTATATTAACATTGCTTCTTATGTATGACAAAAATGTGTTTAGAAGGATGGAAAAAAGACATCCATTCTATATTTTCTTCAGTCCACTTCTTGAAAATAGAGAGCAGAATTAGTTTTTGTTCCCAGATTCTTCTTTTGAAGGCATATGTGCTTCCCTCTTATCTTTTATTTTAACATCTTTGCTGTTGTATCCAAAGGGATCTACAGTAAGCTCTGTATGTAGTTCATTCCTTTTTTTCTCTTACTCTTTCTTTTCTAGGCTGCAGCTATATGAATCAACATCCCTCTTATATAGGCTTTAGCCACTTTTTAAAAAGGGTTCCAGGGGTGATCCGAGAAACTACAGACCAGTGAGCCTCACGTTAGTACCGAGAAAAATGGTAGAAACCATTATTAAGAAAAACATTTCTGAACATGTAGATAGTCATGGTTTAATGGGAGACAGCCAACATGACTTTAGCCAGGGAAGGTCTTGTCTTACTAATCTGTTTTTTTGAAGGTGTAAATAGGTAGACAAAGGTGGGTCGGTCGATGTAGTTTATCTGGATTTTCAGAAAGTCTTTGACAAGGTCCCTCATGAAACACTCGGCAAAATTAAAAAGTCATGGGATAGGAGGCTGTATACTATTGTGGATCGGGAACTGGTTAAAAGATAGAAAGCAGAGGGTGAATAGTGGAGTACCGCAGGGATCTGGTGCTGGGTCCACTGCTTTTTAACGTATTCATAAATGACCTGGAAATGGGAATAACGAGTGAGGTAATCAAATGTGCAGATGACACGGTTATTCAAAGTTGTTAAAACCCAAGAGGATTGTGAAAAATTGCAAGAGGACCTTATTAAATTGGAAGACTAAATGTTCAAATAGCAAATGAAATTTAATGTGGACAAGTGCAAAGTTATGCACCTAGGAAAGAACAACCCAAACTATGGTTACATGGTGCAAGGTTCCACATTAGGAACATCCACCCAGGAAAAAGATTTAGGCTTCATCGTGGATAATAAGTTGAAACTCTGTGCCCAGTATGCAGTGGTGGTAAAGAAAGCAAATAGAATGCTAGGAATTATAACGAAAGACATGGAGAATAAAACAAAGGATGATACAATGCCTCTGTATCATTCCATGGTGCGATTGCACCTTGAATATTGTGTGCAATTCTGGTCGCTGTACCTTAAAAAGGATATCATGGAATTTGAAAAGGTAGAGAGAAGATACACCAAAATGGTAAAGGGGATGGAAGGATACTCCTGTGAGGAGAGGCTAAAAAGGTTAGCGCTCTTCAACCTGGAAAAAAGACGGCTGAGGGGAGATATGGAGGTCTGTAAATCAATAAATGGCATGGAACAGGTAAACGTAGATCGGTTGTTTGCACCATCAAAATAAACAAATCTTTGGGTTTAACGGAGTAAATAATCCACCAATACAAAAAGAATTACTCCAATCTCTCACCGAAGCTAGAAAATACAAAAACTTGTTTTTCAAGGGAACGGGTCTCAGACTTTAGTTTAACAGGGTAGAACCCAGGAGGTATACCTGTGCTGTGGTTCATTAACCCCTTCTTTGCATCAATGACCCTTATGTTCCCCTTTTTATTATATATCAAAAGGACTTGTAATGTTGATATCATAGATAATAATAATTTTTTTTATAGATAACACAATGACGAGTGTCGTCTTCTTCAGAGTAGACACCCCTATCTGTTGAGACGTTAGATGTATTGTAAACCGCCCAGATGCTATTTTGTATTGGGCGGTATATAAAGTTTTAATAAACATAAACATAAACATGGGTTCAGAAGTTAGATGGTACCATTTATTTTGTTTTTATCCTGTTGCTGTAAAGGGATCCACTGTGTTTGTCCCATGCCGTTTTGAATTCTGTCACCGTGTTTGCCCCCACCACTTCCATCGGGAGGGCATTCCAAGCATCCACCACCCTTTCAGTGAAGAAATATTTCCTGACATTGCCTTTCAATTTACCACCTTGCAGCTTCATGTTATGCTCTCTAGTTTTACAGCTTCCCCGTCTTTGTAAGAGGTTTGTTCGTTCATTTCTCTTTAAGTATTTAAAGGTCTGATCATATCTCACCTGTCCCTCCTTTCCTCCAACGTGTACTGTGGCCTGGTTTTCTCACAAAAAATATTTCCCCAAATATCACCAATTACCAATGAATTACTTAGACGGCAGTTGCAGAAAGTACTGCCCTCGATTCTTTAAAATGGCTGGTTTATATATATTTCTCTTTGCCTCAAATGTCTGCTTCAAATTAGTTTCAGTGAATTCATCATAAATTCTTGGGTGTTTGCAGGGCCTCTAGGCTTCATGTAACACTTTTCCCCAGGGGAGGACCCTTTTACGTTTATACATCTGGATCTGCTTTTCAAGGTCTGCCTATCTATGCATGGCCTGTGACCTCTGCCCCTTCCTGTGTTTTTCATCTTCTGGCACTAATTGAAACCTCCAAGGCAAGAGTGCTCATGCTCATTAGTTTGAATTCTTTGAATTCCTAGCTGGGCCTGTATTTTCTTGCTAGGCTCCAATATTCTGCATACTCCTATACAAAATATGGTTACCCAGACTCCTCCATAGCAGGCCGCATCTACTGTCTTATGGCAAGCATATACTCTCATATAGTCCATATGTATTGTCTTCTTGTCTTCTGTGCCATCCATATACTGTGTAGTTTCACCAGGCAAGGGTGCAGTCATATAAAGCCAATATATAAGCAGACCTAAGCCAAATTTCCCAACATTCTCCACTTTTTCTTTTCCTTTTTTTTTTGTTTGGGGGGGTAGCAAAAGTAATCCCACTAAGGAGCATGAATAACAACCATTTGAGACAAAGATGGATCATCCAAAGGCAATCACTGGTACTGTTCCCTTGATACAATATACATGGTTTTAGTGCTTTGCGATATCATTCGTTTACAGCAGGCAAGTAAAATGGATAAGGCACAACAGGCAATAATTGCAAAACAAGCTATACCTAAAAGCGTAATAAACAAGGCTTTAAGTCCTACACCTAAACTAGCAAACCATGAAGCAATACTACCCCAGATATTATCAAGTTGAAGCCCCCCCTTAAAATCATCAGTATGCAACTCAGAGAGATGCTTTATCTTATTCATAGCATCAAGGACAAAAATGGTATGGTTAGCGATGACAGTACAACAGTTTGTAGCATTAATGAAAATGCATGTGCCGCCTTCAGCAGCCAAAAGTAAATCCAAAGCTTGCCTATTCTGCAGAGTCATTTGTGTAATCTCCAGGAACAAGCAGGAATAAGTCCTCACATATGAGTACGTCGGTACCGACGGAGCCTGAGCGGGAAAGCTCCCCAGCTTCCCAGAAGGAAGCTTTTGGGGCCTCCCACTGCACATGAGCACTGCCTTCCCGCTTTCCTGACCAGCTCTCCTCAGTTTCTCTTTTTCCGCGGAGCCAGCAGGTCGTGTTCCTGTCACCGCTGAAGAAATTCTTATTTTAGTTTGTTTCTTTAGACCGCGTACCTGCCTTCCCCATACCGAAACCGGTACCGCCGGTCTTTCTTTTCTTTTCTTTTCTTTACAAAAAAACCCCAAAAAACTTTTATTTAGCAACTTGGTGACTTCGGTTAGGCCTCAGGCCTACACAAATTCTCCTCATGGAGAAACCAGTCCCTGGTTTCAAGAAGTGTACCAAGTGTAGTGCTGTTATTTCAGTCACAGACACCCATGATTGGTGTCTTAAATGTTTGGGACCTGACCACTCCATTCCGGACTGCCCATCCTGCTCCCAAATGTCTAAACGTGGTTTTCAGAACCGGGCCAACAAATTCCATGTGCTGTTTGCTTCAGATAATCCAGCATCACAGTCATCCAGGTCTTCCTCTCCGGATGGATCTCAGGTAACCAAACCTTCTTCGGGCAGGTCCTCAAAGAGCAAATCTCCTTCAAAGCATCGAGAGGCTCTCTTTTGAATCTGAGGAACCTGCCCCAGCCAAACAACCCCGGCGGGAAGCTCTGACTTCCAAAGCTCCAACTATGGGGTTACAGGTTGACATCGATGGCACGGCCTCGACCGATCACCTGTTAGACTGCTCTGGGGTACCGGCCCATACCGGTACCGACATCCAGGCAGCAGTGGCGTCTATGAGCAATACTGTTCAGACCATGCAGCAGGCCATGCTGGCTTTTATTAAAGCTGCGACGCCCTCGGTACCGCTTTCAGCGGTACCGGGTCCGGTTCCGGTATCGTCTCCCATACCGGAACCGAGACCATCGACTTCCAAACGCAGATCGGTTCCGCATGCCGGATCCGGGTTTTCACCCGATACCGATCCCATACCCGGTACGCCCGATGTCGATACCGATCGGTATGCGTATCGTGCGTTGGAAGCAAATAGAGAATACTCTGATTCTTCTGAGGATTTTGACTCCTCTGAGGACTCTGATGAGCTGTCTCTAGTTCTTCATGAAGACCCTTCTTCCCCAAAGAGGAGAATGTCTCCACCAGAGGATTTGTCCTTTCAAGACTTCATTATAGAACTAGCTAAAGGACTTTCTATTGCCACATCCTCTGAAAAAGAACCTAGGTCAAAGAAATTGGATATTTTAGGATACCCTAAGGTTCCTAAAGAGGCAGTCACCCTGCCTATCCATGAAATCCTTCAAGAACACTTGATGGACTTATGGGAGGCTCCTCTAACGTTGTCTCCTTACTCTCGTAGGTTGGACACCATGTACCGGGTCCCTCCTTCTCCTGGGTTTCAAAAGACTCAGCTGCCTCACTATTCCATTGTGGTGAAGTCTGCGCTGAAAAAGATTAAGAGCACCAAAAGGCACTCTTCTACCCCTCCAGGGCGAGAATGTAAGACCCTAGACTCTTTTGGCAGGAAAATTTTCCAGGCTAGTATGCTTATAGCCAGGATTAATTCTTAGTCTGTATATGGGCATGTTTCTCAGGGAACTTGCCCTAAAGGTACGGCATTTTGCCCCCTTTATCCCTGAGGATAGAAAGGAGGAGTTCATTTCTATAGTGAAACAGCTTCTAGATGTTTCTAAGTTCTCCAACAGAGCAGCCTTTGATTCCTTTGAAGGTGCCGGTAGAGCTTCGGGCATTGCCATTGCAGCCCGACGACTTGCTTGGCTCCAGGCCTCTGACCTAGAACCCTGGGTCCTGGATGGCTTACGGAATCTGCCCTGTACAGGTGAGAACTTATTTGGTAAAGACTGGCAAATTAAAGCCACTCAAATGGACGCAGAAAATGCTACCTTAGATAGACTTTCTAAGTCTACCTCTACTCCTGCCAAGAAAAAGTCTTTCAAGAGGCCTTACTACAAGAAGGCCAGATTTTCCACAAATACTGGCCAACAATCTTCTCAGCCTCGCTTTGCTGCTAAACGTCAGCAACCTAAACAGGCAAGGTCAAAGCCTGCAGCATCTGCCACTCCTCAGCAGGCTCAACCCCCTCAGGGGTTTTGACTTGCCCCTAGAGAACGTAACATTTCTGGCTCTAGAACAACCAGAGCCCCTCACCATTCCCGGAAGGTTAGCTCACTTTGCTCCCAGATGGGGGCAAATTACATCAGAGCACTGGACCCTCTCTATCATCAGAGAGGGCTACAAACTTCATTTTTCCAACCTTCCTCCACATACCATGGTGAGGCACTTCAATTCTCCCCCATCTCTCCTGGACCTGTTGGGACAGGAAATCTCTTCTCTCCTTGCCCAAGGGGCAATAGAAGAGGTTCCTCTTCTTCAACAAGGGACAGGTTTCTACTCCCCTTATTTTCTCATACCAAAGAAGACAGGGGGATTCAGACCTATCCTAGATCTGAGAGAATTGAACAAATTTCTGTACAAGGAGAAATTCAAAATGCTTTCGCTAGGCATTCTCCTTCCATACCTTCAGAGTCAGGATTGGCTTTGTTCTCTAGATCTCAAGGATGCGTACACACATATACTCATCCACCCATCCCACAGAAAATATCTAAGATTTCTGTTTCAGGGAAAACATTTCCAGTACAGAGTACTTCCCTTCGGTCTAGCCTCTGCTCCAAGAGTGTTCACCAAATGCATGGCAGTGGTGGCCGCATTTCTAAGAGGTCTGGGAATTTTTGTATTCCCATATCTGGACGACTGGCTCATCCGAGCTCCATCTCAGTCAGAGGCCCAGATTTCCCTGGACCGCACAAGGCACCTTCTGCAGTATCTGGGACTGGTGGTAAACCTTCCCAAGTCTCAACTTACCCCTACTCAGTCTCTGGAATTCATAGGGGCCCAGTTGGACACCACCACTGCAAGGGCCTACCTCCCTCAAGTCCGGGGCCAACGTCTGATGTGCTTGGCCTCCCAAGCTCAGTCCAGCAGTCACTTGACAGCCAGAGAAATGCTATGACTTCTGGGCCACATGGCCTCCACGGTACATGTGGTGCCCTACGCTCGTTTTCATATGAGAGCAGCTCAATGGACCTTGGCCACCCAGTGGACTCAAGCATCAGGAGTGCTCTCCGACCAAATACTCACCTCAAAGCGTCTGTTTTGGTCCCTCCAATGGTGGATATCCACCAAGAATCTGTTGTTGGGGACCCCCTTCCAACCTTTGTTGCCCCAAGCAACCCTCACAACAGATGCCTCCCAAACAGGGTGGGGAGCCCATCTTCAACACCTCTCCACTCAGGGTACTTGGTCTCCGCAAGAGACCACCCTTCACATCAACCTCCTGGAACTGCGAGCAATCTTCTTTGCCCTCAAAGTCTTCCATACCCTCCTAGTCAACCTGACCGTCCTAGTCCAGACAGACAATCAGGTGGCCATGTTCTACATAAACAAACAAGGAGGGACAGGCTCTCTGTCGCTTTGCAACGAAGCTCTCAGATTATGGGCCTTCGCCAGAGAGCATCAAATTCATCTTCTGGCAGTCTATCTTCCAGGGGTTCAAAACTCTCGGGCAGACAAACTCAGTCGAGTTCTGCTTCCACACGAATGGTACCTACATATGGACCAGATACGCAGAATCTTTCAGGAATGGGGAACCCTGGACATAGACCTCTTTGCAAGTCCGTGGAATGCCAAACTTCCCCGTTTCTGTTCCAGGAATCCGTGTCAGGGAGCTCAGGCCAACGACGCCTTTCTCCTGCATTGGGGTCAGGAATTCCTATATGCCTTTCCACCCATTCCTTTGATTCCCAAGACTCTGTTCAAACTCCAGAGAGATCACGGATCGATGATCCTCATAGCTCCACGCTGGCCACGCCAAGTGTGGTTCCCTCTACTTCTGCATCTTTCCCAGGGACCCTCTCTGGACCTGGGTGCTGCGCCAGACCTTCTGTCTCAGGAGGAGGGGACTTTGTGGCACCCAAACCCCAAGTCCCTACACCTCAGAGCTTGGTTACTGAAGGCCTAAGCCTTCATGACTTCAATCTTTCTCAACCAGTGAAAGATATCCTTCATGCCTCTAGGAAACCCTCCACGAGGCGTTCCTATGCTTTCAAATGGAAACGCTTTTCCATTTGGTGTGCTCAACAGGGTCTTGACCCTCTAGCACTTCCTTTGAATTCTCTACTAGACTATCTCCTGCATCTTTCTAATGCAGGCCTTAATACGAATTCAGTAAGAGTCCATTTGAGTGCTATTGCAGCATCCTTAAAACCTATAAATGGACAACCTGTCTCCTCTCATCCGCTTGTCGCAAGGTTCATGAGAGGCCTGACTCTAATTAAGCCTCCCATCCGACCTCCTCCGGTAGCATGGGACTTGAACCTAGTTCTAGGTCAGCTTATGAAGCCACCTTTTGAACCGTTGGTTTCTACCTCCTTGAAATTTCTTTCCTGGAAGGTCCTTTTCCTTATTGCAGTCACTTCGGCTCGCCGCATCAGTGAACTACAGGCCTTAGTGGCTCATCCACCTTATACTAGGTTTCATCATGATAAGGTGGTCCTTAGGACGAATCCCCACTTTATGCCCAAAGTGGTCTCGCCTTTTCATCTTAATCAAGAGGTATATCTACCTGTCTTTTTTCCGGCTCCTCATGCATCCAGTGCAGAGAGGAACCTTCATACTCTAGATTGTAAAAGGGCTCTCGCCTTTTACCTCAACAGGACTCGGCCACATCGAAAGTCTTCCCAACTTTTTGTGGCTTTTGATCCTTCTCATTTGGGACTTCCAGTCTCCAAACGTACACTTTCCAATTGGATTGCTCAGTGTATTTCCTTTGCTTACCAGAGTAAAAACATTTCTCTGGAAGGCCATGTCACAGCTCACAATGTGAGAGCCATGGCCACTTCTATGGCTCATCTTCACTCTGTATCCATAGATCAGATCTGTCGAGCCGCCACCTGGGCCTCGGTTCATACCTTCACAGCCCATTACTGTTTGGACAAGGACTCCCGCCGGGATGCCTTGTTTGGTCAGGCTGTCCTCAAACACCTGTTCCATACTTGAACAACTTCTGCCCACCTTCCCAAGATGGATGCCTGAGATCCATACGAAGATGGCGAACCCTTGGAAAGGGATCTCCCAGGCATCTTAGCTAGGGAGTCCCCATATGTGAGGACTTATTCCTGCTTGTTCCTGGAGATAGCACAGTTACTTACCTGTAACAGGTGATCTCTGGGAACAGCAGGAATTAGTCCTCACAACCCACCCACCTCCCCTAGGAGTTGTATCTTCTATCTATCTTCCTTTCCTCTCTCTATTGTCTCAGCTATAAACTCGAACTGAGGAGAGCTGGTCAGGAAGGCGGGAAGGCAGTGCGCATGTGCAGTGGGAGGCCCCAAAAGCTTCCTTCTGGGAAGCTGGGGAGCTTTCCCGCTCAGGCTCCGTCGGTACCGACGTACCCATATGTGAGGACTAATTCCTGCTGTTCCCAGAGATCACCTGTTACAGGTAAGTAACTGTGCTTTTTGCTCAAGGGACTCAGCTAGGCGTGAGAGACTCGGTAACAGCTTTCATTTGAATATGCAACAAACATTGCAAACGCCGTACAGCCATACCAAGCTCAGCAGTAAGGGCGGAGGTGGCAAAGGGAATCCAGGCCGTTGCGCTAAGGGCTTCCAAACGAGTTTTAGTCATGGGATAAGTGGAATTGATATACTCGAATGAGGCCTGAATGGCATCATCCTCGGCTATAGAGGAATCCCAGGGGCTAGCATAAGCTGAGGAGCTACGTTTTAATCTATGCAGGGTGGAGCGAGAAGCAGAACGATGGGTAACATTAAGAGGTATCAAGACAGAAAAAGAAGAAACTTTGACCAAAGCACAGGGTAACAGGGAGAGGTTAACTACCTGATACAGAGTTTCCCCACACAACCAATAATGACCCCCTACAGCAAAGAGGTTTGTGGCAGGTGTCCATATGCGACTCATATGATGCCCATCAAACCACTTAACAGAAGATTTTCCCGTGGTGGATGAGGTAAGATACCTCCTGAAACTGGACATTGGGAGATAGCATGAAGTATATGGAGATTCATTCTGAGAACCCATTGTCAGCACAGCTGAACCATCGTGGTAAATGGGACCAACCCCCACATACCAGCGGAAGTCAGATCCATTAAGCACCAACGGGTTCTCCGTAATATTTCTCCAATCATTTTGCATCTTGGAAAAGTCCATATTACCTGTTTGATTATACCACTTTATCATGACAGAATTACTAGCAAAATGAAAGGACCCATTAATCACATTATACGACAGGTTACACCTGTCTGAAAAAGCAATGGATACATTTGTTATCAAACATAGATCAAATATCATATTCGGGTCAACATATACAGCAAAGGGTCATGTATCATATTCATCGCATGCCACGTCTGGGAACAATTAAAAGCTTCATAACAACTGGCAGAAAAATTATTATCTACACAAGCAAGCTGTCCTGCATACTCATTTAAGGGAACCTTTGAAACATGTACCGGAGCATATGATACACCCTTTGCTAAAGGGGTACAAATAATGCAGTCTGCAATGTTCATCAGGGAAACAATGTATAATACTGATTGCTTCCACAAGTTCAGAGAGCCTCCAGGTAAAGCCCGGGGTGCTCGAGATATTGTTTGGTTAGTCTGGTTCCATCCCTGGAGAAACAAAGCTAGCTGTCCATCTGGATGTAAACACTCAATAAGGAGCACGATTATGACAGAGATTCCCAGAAGGAGGCACAAGGACGCCCACGGAGTAGGCTTGACAGCGATCATCTTTGGTACTAATAACGTAGCACTGTGGTGAGAACACGTGAGTTCTGTAGGGAAATAAAACTGATTAATCAGATGGGACAGCTGGAGACGCTTTTAGATGTCTGACATGCACCCAAGTATCAGTATCATTCAGACTGGCAGCAAAAGGGGAAGCAGCAGTGACAATGTGGGTTCCTGAAAAGGTTGGGCAGTCCCAGGATGCACGAACACAATTTCTTTTATAGACAATGGACCCTACAGGGAAGCAAGGTAACAAGGATGGGCTGGACACAGACTGTGTGACTGCTACACGGTCAGCAATTTCTTGGAGCGCAATCCGGAGACCTGCAAGATAAGCAGAGAGACTATCATGAATCGGAACCAGAAGCTGTGGCAAGCTAGTTGTGCGCATGCGCCGGCCAGTGGCCATTTCATGAGGTGTCATTTGTAATCGCTTGATCGGGCTATTATGCAGCTGAAACAAGCACATTGGTAATGCTTGTAGCCAGGTCATGTGACCAGAAGCGCAAATCTTTCTGAGTTGAGTTTTCAAAATGCCATTACATCGTTCAACAAGACCATTAGAAGTAGGTTTATACACAGAAACATACTTCCACTGAACAGGAAGATGCTGGGTGAGTGCAGTCACAAGAGCATTACGAAAATGGGAACCATTGTCAGAATTATTTGTGTTTGCAAAACCTCTACTACTTCTTCAGCAGTCTTTATTGCAGGGGAAAGCCTCAATCCATTTAGACCAAGGGCAAACCCACACTAAAAGGTACCGCTTCTGAGCACATCTGTGGATCATGTCAGTGAAATCTACATACCAGGATTCAAAAGGACCACTTAGAACCGGGAGATGACCTTTGGCTATGGTTTTTCCCCCTGGCTGAGAGTTCAGGATACACACAGGACATTTAGCCACTAATTCCTGAATGCGATTTTTCATGTGTGGGCACCAAAACGTGTCCTCAAGCATACCGTACACATGTGCGGCACAGGAATGATAGACATCGTGTATGAGATCTGTAAGGCGTTTTAGTGCCACATAAGATACAAAGTTTTCCTGATGGATGTGCTCACATTTTCCTAATTTGGGAGCAACTTAGTCTCTCCCAATTTCCTATCTCATGAGAAACAGCATCTTTCTGATAATCAGCAAGGTCAGGTACTAAATAGGTCTGTGATCTGGTGACAGGTAAAGTCAGGGAAGCATCACTGGTTACTTCTTTGGCTAACTGATCTGCCAGGGCATTGCCCATCTGGCGGAAAGTCTCCCTGTGTGTGTCCAGGAACCCATTCACAGCACAGAAACAGATTGTTGATTCTGCGTTTCTCTAAACACTCATAAATTTGATGTATCTCATCAAGATGTGAGATTGAGCTGGCTGAAGAGGTGATAAAACCTCTTTGACCATTTCTGATGAAGCGCTGTCAGCACTTGTGCTGCATAATGGGAGTCAGTGAATATGATAATGTTCTGTTTCTCCTGATGCAGTAAGACTGACAAAACTGCAGAGTTCAGCACCTTGGGCGCTGTAAGTACTCGGCAACTGATATTGCAGAACATCCAGAATGTCACCAGAGGGAGATATCTGTACTGCACTGAAACCAGAACATAGTGACGTCTCAGAACTGTCAGTGAACCAGACTTCAGAATTAGCAGGCATTTCATGAAGAGACAAAATATTATCTGCGAAAGAAAAAGTAGGTTCTCCAGGACCAAGCAGGAAGTCAGTCCTCACTTATGGGTGACGTCGGTGCCGACGGAGCCCTCGCGGAGCAATGCTTTTGGGAATTGCAGCGCGCATGCGCGGTCCCCTTCCCGCCCAAGGGAGCCATCTTGCTCAGTCTTCTTTTTTCCGCGGAGCCCTACAGACGTAGTTTGTAATCGCCGCTGGAAAAGTTGATTTTTTTTCGTTTGTTTTTCTCGGTTTGACGCCGTGTCCTTTTTCCCGCCCGGCCTCGATACCCCATTATCGAGTCCGTTCACATTTTTTGGTTTTTGTCCTTAGTAACTGGCGTTCCTGCCACTTTTTTTCCTTTTCCCTGGCAGCACGGTCTTTTGACCTTGCAGGGGCCCTTTTTTCCCCTATGGCTGCCAGCGGGTTTAAAAAGTGTGATCGCTGTTCCAGACTTATGTCTCTCACCGACACACACGACTGCTGCTTCCGTTGCCTAGGACCCAATCATGACTCGATGAGCTGTGGTCCCTGCAACAAGATGTCCTCGAAGGCCCTGAGGAGTTGGCAGTCACAAAAGGAACGAATCTTCTCTGACTCCGGTCGGGCCCGGACCAAGTCACAGGCTTCGACGTCTCGTGACTCCGGCCCCGAGCATCGTCGGAGTTCCTCTGAGCGGGGGTCTCTCGCCCGGGAACATCGTCGGAAGAAGAAACCCGTGAGGGCGTCATCGGAGGACGCTCCTGGTCCCTCGAGGGCCGGGTCGCATAGCCCCGTCAGCCGCCCCGGGTCCTCGGAGGCGGAGAGGCCTTCGAAGCATCCTCGTCTCGAAGTGGAGTCTCCTGGACACGTGAGTACTGTAGTCCTCCTGGACTCAACTCCGAGGGAGCCGAAGTCGGGCCCGACACCGTCGGGGCCCGAGTCGGGGACTGCTGGGTTTTCTGAGTTTGGTCTCAGATTGACGGCCTTGGAGAGCAGTATCACTGCCTTCATGGACCAGCAGCGGGCATTGATGGCCGGCCTCGCCAGTGCATCTGCCCCGACCACCGGGATGTCGACGTCCAAGTCGACCCCGGAGGCCGAGTCGATCCTCGAGTCCATACGAGCTCGAGTAGATCCTCGGCCGAGGTCTCCCTCGGCCTCCCATTTGGGACCGAGGTCATCGACGCCGGCCTCGGCGTCGGGGCAGAGGTCCTTGGCACCCGCCCACACGGAGCCACTCGATTCCTCCACGGAGGAGTCGGGCTGGGGCACGGAGGACGACGAGTCACTCGGTTCCTTTCAGACTCGGTGCGTCCCCTCCGACTCCTCCGACTCGCCCGAGTCAGAGCCTCGGAGACGATTCCCCCCCCCCCTCCCCTGGAGGATACCCGGTTCTCCAATTTCGTGAGGGATATGGCCAAAGCTTTGGCCTTACCCGCGGATCCGGAGGAGGAGCCTCGAGCCGAAGAGCTAGAGGCCCTCCAGTATGACTCTCCCCCGAAGGAAGCCTTTACTGTACCGGTTCCTCCGATGCTGGAGCGGCTGCTCTTCCGCATGTGGGAGAACCCGGCCTCGACGCCGGTGTTAAGCAAGCGGGTCGATTCCATGTATCGAGTCCGCAAGAGCCCCGGGTTCCAGAAGGCACAACTACCGCACCATTCCATGGTGGTGGAATCGGCCATGCATCGACTTAAGAGTCAAAAGATGCACTCCTCGGTACCTCCGGGTAAGGAGGCCCGGAACCTGGATGCCCTCGGTAGGAAATGCTTCCAGGGCTCGATGCTTGCTTGCCGAGTCCAGACATACCAGCTATATATGGGCATGTATCTTCGGGACCTGGCAAAAGAAATTGCCGGGTTCTCTGCTGGTGTCTCCGAGGAACCATTGCAGAGGTTCCAGGCCTTGTCCACGGGGATTCGAGAGTGCTCGAAGTTCATTTCTCGAGCAGCCTACGATGGCTTCGAGGCATCGGCTCGAGTAGCCGGAGCCGGCATCGGGGCTCGCCGTCAGGCTTGGCTTCAGTCATCCGACCTCGAACCATGGGTGCAGGACAAGTTGGTCGATGTCCCCTGCAGGGGTGAAAACCTCTTCGGCAAGCCCATGGCTGAAAAGGCGGCGGAACTCGAGTCCGAGACTCTCACCAGGACTCGCCTAGCCAGAAAGACCTCTGCCCCTTCACTGAAGAGGAAGGGCTCGGGGAAAAAGCCCTTTTACCCGAGGAAGGTGTCTGCCTATATACAACACCACCCACAATATCAGGCCTCAGCAGCTCCCCATCAGGGACAGCAGGCTAAGAGACAGGGTAATGGGTCCCGTAGGCAGAAGGCCCCCAAGCCCACTACACAGGCCCCTGCTCAGCAGGGTGGGGGTTTTTGACTATGCCAGCATAGCCTCTCCCCCTCAGCGGCCTTCGCTCAGCACGGGGGGCCGGCTGACCCACTTTGCCCACAGGTGGTCAGCCATAACATCCGATTCCTGGGTGCTGCAGGTGGTTCAAAAGGGCTACCTCTTACATTTTCACCAGGTACCTCCCCCCTACTTTCCAGGGGAGCCTCCAAGACCCCCTCTGCACAAGGACTTACTCCTTCAGGAGCTGCAAAGTCTGCTTCAAGAACAGGCTGTGGAGCCAGTGCCCCAACACCTGTGGGGTCACGGGTTTTACTCGAGGTACTTCCTGATACCAAAGAGAACAGGAGGCCTCAGACCCATCCTGGACTTACGCAACCTCAACAAGTTCCTGCAGCGGGAAAAGTTCAAGATGCTTACCCTTGGAATCGTACTGCCCTACCTCCAGCAGGGAGATTGGCTATGCTCCTTGGATCTAAAGGATGCTTATACTCACATCCTTATTCATCCAGACCACCGGCAATATCTAAGATTTGTGGTGGCAGGGAATCATTATCAGTACCGCGTACTGCCCTTTGGCCTCTCCTCCGCTCCCAGGGTGTTCACGAAATGCCTGGCAGTGGTGGCCACCTTCCTGAGGCTTCAAGGCCTCTTCGTCTTCCCCTACCTGGACGACTGGCTCATCCGGGCACAGTCTGCCCTAGAGGTTACTCAGGCCACTCAACGCACAGTGGCTCTGCTTCAGCACTTGGGCTTCGTCATAAACTTCGAAAAGTCCACTTTGCTCCCCTCTCAGGATCTCAAATTCATAGGAGCACGGCTGGATACTCTGCAATTGCTCGGTCATATGGCCTCCACGGTCCATGTCACTCCGAATGCCCGTCTACACATGAGACCGGCGCAGTGGAGCCTTCGCACTCAATGGCATCAGGCCACAGGGAGACTAACGGACTTAATACAGATCTCCGACCGCCTGGTCTCCTCTCTGCAATGGTGGCTTCACCTGCCCAATCTGGTACTCGGCATGACCTTTCAGCCTCCTCCACCTTCCCAAGTGCTCACGACAGATGCCTCTCTCCTGGGCTGGGGAGCGCATTGCCAAGGAACATGCACTCAGGGCCTTTGGACACCTTGGGAGGCTGCTCAGCAGATAAACTTCCTGGAGCTGCGGGCAATCCGCCTAGCTCTGCGAACCTTTTCTCACCTCACGTCTCGTCAGTCTGTGATGGTACAGATGGACAATCAGGTTGCCATGTTCTACGTGAACAAACAGGGGGGCATGGGCTCCCTCCTATGTCAGGAGGCTCGGAGACTGTGCTCTTGGGCAGTCGACCACGACATCCTCCTCAAGGCTGTTTACCTGCCCGGGCTGGAAAATTGCCTGGCCGACAAACTGAGCCGGACTCTGCAGCCACACGAATGGAGGTTGAACCCTGTAGTTGTCCAGCAGATCTTCCACCGGTGGGGCTTCCCCACCGTGGATCTCTTTGCCAGTCCTCTAAACCAGCAACTTCCCAGGTTCTGCTTCCGGCACCCGCATCCTCTCAGAGTAGGGCCGGATGCTTTCCTCATCTCGTGGTCCACGGGCCTACTGTATGCCTTTTCTCCCACGCCACTTGTGTCCCGGACATTGTTCAAAGTTGTTCAGGACAGGGTCTCCGTGATCCTGGTAGCGCCCCGGTGGCCGAGACAGCCCTGGTTCCCTCTACTTCTACAGCTAGCGGTGGACACCCCTCTTCCTCTGGGGTTTCAGCCCGATCTCCTGGCCCAGGATCAGGGTTCTCTTCTGCACCCCAACCTCCGGGCCCTGCATCTGATGGCCTGGCTGCTGAAAGGGTAGTCCTAGCTCCGCTTCTGCTACCTCCGGAAGTGGAAGCTGTCGTCCTAGCGTCTCGGCGACCTTCCACCCGGAAATCTTAAGCCCTTGAATGGCGTCGCTTCTCGGTCTGGTGTTCTCAGCGCTCTGAAGATCCCTTCGCCTGCTTAGTATCGGTGGTACTGCAATACTTGCTTCACCTCTCCGATCTAGGCCTCAAATCCAACTCTGTCAGAGTCCACCTCAGTGCTCTCTCTGCACATCATTCGCTGGTGGAGGGCCAGCCTCTTTCCTCGCACCCCTTGGTGGCACGTTTTCTCAGAGGCCTCCTCCTGCTTAAGCCTCCGTTGCGCCCTCCAGCTCCTGACTGGGATCTCAATGTGGTCTTGCAAAGGCTTACCTGTCCACCTTTCGAACCCATGGCTACCTGCCCTCTTCGTTTCCTCTCCTGGAAAACTCTCTTCTTGGTAGCCCTTACCTCCGCTAGGCGTGTAAGTGAACTACAGGCCCTAGTGTCGGAGCACCCATACACTAGGTTCTACAAGAATAGGGTAGTCTTACGGACTCACCCTAAGTTTCTTCCAAACGTGGTCTCCCATTTTCACATCAATCAAAAGGTGGTTCTTCCGACCTTCTTTCCCAGGCCGCATACCAGCCGAGCTGAAACAGTTCTGCATACCCTGGACTGTAGAAGAGCCTTGTCCTTCTACCTTGACCGTACGCGAGAGCATAGAAAAGCCGTTCAGCTGTTCGTGTCTTTTGACCCCAATCGGTTGGGGGTACCTGTCTCTAAGCGTACTCTGTCCATCTGGATAGCCGACTGTATCGTCTGGGCTTACGGGGCAGCCGGCCTCTCATTAGAGAGTCGAGTCACGGCTCACCGTGTCAGGGCGAAGGCTGCGTCAGTGGCCCATCTCCGCTCTGTTCCGTTGGCAGATATCTGCCGGGCCGCTACTTGGTCTTCAAGCCAGACTTTTGCGGCTCATTACTGCCTGGAGAGGGAGTCCCGCAGGGACAGTGCTTTCGGACAGGCAGTCCTCCACAATCTCTTTGAGGTCTAGGCAACTCCTACCCTCCGGCCCTGGTGTTGGGCTACCGGCCGGATTCGTATTCAGAGAAGATTCCTTCCTTCTGTACTGTTGAGCTTGAGGGAGCTCTTTTTAGGCTTGAGGTCTCCGGTAGCCTTAAGCTTGGGAGTTCCATAAGTGAGGACTGACTTCCTGCTTGGTCCTGGAGAAAGAGTAGTTACTCACCTGTAACAGATGTTCTCCAGGAGCAGCAGGAATCGGTCCTCACTACCCTCCCTCCTCTCCTTGGAGTTGCAGTCATTCTCATTGCATTTTTTTTTTTTTTTTTGCTGTCTTTCCGCTATGTCATCAGACTGAGCAAGATGGCTCCCTTGGGCGGGAAGGGGACAGCGCATGCACGCTGCAATTCCCAAAAGCTTTCTTCGAAAGCTGGGGAAAATTGCTCCGCGAGGGCTCCGTCGGCGCTGACGTCACCCATAAGTGAGGACTGATTCCTGCTGCTCCTGGAGAACACCTGTTACAGGTGAGTAACTACTCTGACCTTGTTCCCTTCCTCACCAACAGTAACAGAAACTAAATTCTGTAGGTAGCCAAAAGGGTGACCTGCAGGGAATGGCTTAATGAGGATATGACTCCGTAGCAGGGCAGCACAGACTTGGTGCAGCCGGTGTGAAGTGAAATGCAGAGTGTTACTGCATAACAATGCTTCCACATCACCAGAGCAATATACAGTGAGTCGTAAGGGATGGAAAGTGTTATAGGTCTTTTGGACTGCCTCACTGGTGGCCTCTAAGCCCTTCTCAATGTCAGGCAGAACTATTTCTGTAACAGAAAAAGATCCTGACAAGTAGGACACAATTTTACCATCATCCTGGTAAATCACAGCTGCCCACGTGTGATGTCCGTGAAAGCTAATGAGAAACATTTCCTTTGAATAGTCAGGGAGACAGAGACTTGGTGTGTGTGATACATCAGACAAAAGAGACTGAAGCAAAATCTGGTCAGGGGCTGACAGGCTGATTGCAGTGGACCCCATAACCCCCCCTTTCAAATATTTGCGAAAGGGATATGTGCGTTGACTGTGACCTGGGATCCAATTACGGCAGAAGTTTATCATGCCGAGCAGAGATCATAATTGCTTTACAGTGGAGGGCATCTGTAATTGCAGGCAGTGTTGTTTAGTTTTCTCTGTCAGGGACAGCATCCCATCTCCTAGTAGGAAACCCAGAAAAGTGACTTCAGTTTGGCAGATCTGTACCTTGGCCATGTTAATCTGGTAACCACTTTTCAAAAGATAACAAACAAGTTTATCTGTGAGGGCCAGGTTTGTTGCAGCCTCAGCTGTGGAAAGCAGTAAGTCATCTACATACTGTAACAAAGACACATTGCTGGGCAGTTCTGCCCTGAATGATTGTAAATCAGCAACTAGTGCTTGAGAGAATATGGAGGGACTTTCCACATATCCTTGGGGTAACCTGGTCCGTTGGTAATGCTGACCCTCAAAAATAAATGCCAGAAACTGCCTGGATGTGGGTTCGACCGCTATCCCAAAAAAGGCATGGGAAAGGTCCAGAACAGTATGATACTTGTACAGGGTAGTCGTTGTCAGCAATGTGGCAGGGTTTGAGACTACTGGAAACTGTGGTTCAATGACACTGTTAAGTTCACGTAAGTCATGAACTATTCGCCACTTCCCATTAGGCTTTTTCACAGGGAATAGTGGGATGTTGTATGGGGAGTTACTGAGTTCAATGATTCCGTGCTGTAACAGCTCCTGAATCTCCTGGCGAGATCCCTGCAGGGCCTCTGGTTGGAGAGGATACTGCTGAATCTTTGGTGGTTTACAGCCAGGCTTAATATGAATGGTAACAGGCAGATGTGATTTAACTCGGCCATAAGGGCTGAGGAGCAGTGACCGTTCAGGATCTTTCTCCCAGCGGACCATAGGTGAATTCAACCTGTAATTTCACCAATAAGTCCCTACCCATCAAATTTACTGGGCAATGTGGGGCAAACAGAAAAGAATGAGAAATCTGCTGATCTCCTATTCTTAAACAAATAGGTGTAGTTAGGTAAGATGTAAGGGGTCTACCATCAAAACCAGTGGTAGTCATTTTCTTTCTACTAAGCTGGCATCTCTGTGGTAAAGCAGTTAATACAGAGGAAGTGGCTCCTGTATCAAGTAACATTTCTGTGGGCTCATTAAGATGTACTGTGATCAAAGGTTCCTGATATGTGAGCCTCGCCTGTAAGATATAGATTCCCAGTCATTGTTGGGGTGGGGGTCCAGAATCCCGGGGAGGTGTCCACAAGGGAAAACGCCTCCTGTCAAAGTTCTCATTTCTGCGCTGAGCACGGCATGAGCGCTGAAAATGACCATAACCACCACAGTTCCAACACTGTGGGGCAGGAGTACGGTTATTTTGTTGGTAAGAGGGACCTCGACGCTGTGGCTGAGGATAACGGGGTCGTTGGGCTCCGTTATAGTAAATGTGCTCTTTATCTCTATCCCATACCTCATCACAGGGGTCTGGAACATCATCCTCATAAGGATCCAGATATTCCATGTCATCAATTTTCTCCTGCTGTTCCCTAATTTTCTGTTTTAGTTGTCTGATAAGTTCATTATTAGATTTATCAAGATGTGATTTGGTGGTGGATTGGGGATCTTTAATTTCTTGTAACCCTTTAATTTGAAGGTGTAACAAGCGTGCTTGGGCCTGTTTCAAATCCTTCTCAGGTTTCAAAGTGTCCTCCTCTAAGGACCGAATATAATGCAAAATATGGGCCTGTTGTTTAGGCCACGGCTCGGACTCCAAGGCTACTATAGACTTTAATTTTGCAGTCACGGGTGGGGGTAATGTATTACACAAGGTCTGGAAAAACACGGGTCTCATACAAACATCATCGTATGGTACCCCCATCTGTGCTTCCCATAAGTCTTGAAATCGTACGGGGTATGCACTGATATCCTCACCTATTTGGAATCTCATGGTAGTGAGAGGAGCCAAACTGCACTGAGTAGGGTACATCTCCCTGAGGGCGTCCCAAACACGAGGACGATACTCGTTGAAGGAAGCACCATCATAAGTGTTAACTGTGACCTTCACCTGGTGTAAGTCGGCATTAGCGAACACTTGATTTGTCGCACTGTTTCCCAGAATTTTGGCCAATAAAGCTTTGATATCTCCCAAAGCCAAATTATATCCAGCCGTAATTCTTTCAAATTTTTGAATCCATGTCTCTCCCCCTGTACTGAAAGGAGGTAGACTACTAGCTATATTAGTCATATCAGTAAAACTCCATGGTATATATTTAGATTTTCCTTCATTTGTGCAGATTACTGGAAACAGAAGCTATTTATTAGCGTCCTGATTCTCATACTTCTCCCAAACCCTAAGACCTGCCTCCATATAGGCAGAATCCCAGTTAGGGTCTCCCACTCCTCCGCGAATGCAGAGTCGGGCGGTGTTAAGGTGTACAGTTTCCAGTGATTCATTAGGGGGCCACTGTAACATCTGGGGCTGGTTGGCTTTTGTCCAACCGTACATGTTGGAGGACCATTGGTAAACATAGTAACCATTTCCATCCTCCTGCTCTGTAATAAAAGTAAGGATACATGGTTGTGGAGCTCGAGGGGTTTTACCACCTTGCACAACTCCACAAACCAGTGTAAGTTCACTTTTTTCTCTTCGTCATCTTCCTCATCTACCTTCTCCTCTTCTTCCTCTTCTATAATCCCCTTAAGACGTTTTTCCCTATCTGCTAGGTCTAACTCACATCTTTTAAGATTCTCAGTAATTCTTTCTTTAGATTGTTTTAAAGCTTGAGCCTGACTTACTAAATCTTCATGTTCTGCTGTTAATTGCTGTTTCAACTCTTCTAATTTTGCCTGTGCCTCAGCATATGCATTGGGATCTGGGGCAGGGGTGGCTTTTAAGTTAACATGACCCTCAATCTTTGCCCAAGCTCCCTCAGTGTCCAAGAGTTTATGCAGGACCTGTTCTGGGGGTAGAGAGGCTGCTGGGTGAGAAGTCTGTTCTGGCTTGGGCTGTAAGACAGGGTCGGAATAGCCTATGGCTGCCATAGCTTTACTTTCGGCTGCCCAATAAGAAGGTGGGGGTACAGGGGCAGATGGCAAAGGCTCTGGACCGGCCTGCATCCACAGGGAAATATGTCGCAAATGTTCCAATTGGGCTTTGCCACATTTGTTAAATAAAATATGATCCCTAATTTTGGTCAAAATGAGCAGATCAAATGACCCCCCTGCTGGCCAGACAAGTGAGGGTGTTTTCTTCGTCCATTTTTCCCATTGTTTAGAACAGATTTTTATCGAGGCTTCCAGTAGGGGGTTCTGTTTAACAAGGCTATCTATGGGGTTAGGACCGGGCTCAGTTCCTTTCTCATTATTTTCTTCCTGTTTGGATTTTCTTTTAAACATTTCCCTAGCTGTCCCTTCTCTATAGTCTATGTAGACCTGGTGTTTTCACTGTTCAGGGACAGGGGCAATTAACTTTGCCTTTTACCAATAGCAACTTGAACCTCTTTTTATTTACAGAGGCGCGCGTAATTTCGCTTTTAGGTGGCAATCCAAACCTCTTAATTTACAGAGGTGCGAAACTACGAATCCAGGACTCATACAAACATACAATTCTTGCGCTTCGTCCAAACCCAGCCAATCCCCTCGCAGTGATGGGGGTATGGAAACGTGGATAGGGACACACACTCGCTTCGTATCAATGATACGTACAGTCTCAAGCGTACACCAATCAATCCTGGAAATACAAAGACCTAATGTCTGAGCAAAACTTTCAAACTTTCTTTCCCTAATATTGCAACTAAATACAAAGACACTCTAACATTTACAGAGACACTCTAACAGTTTTTCTACATAACAGAACATTAATTACATAATACATATGCATATGTGTAAATTTGGTACTCACCCACCAATCGAACCTGGGTAAATCTTCCGTCTTTGTTTGTAGACAGGAAAAACAAAACTCACCCGCTGGAGTCTTCCTAGGATATCAAAATCTCTCTCGATGTCACTCGGGACGGTATTCGCATCTTCTGGACCAGCAGAAGGAATCCTCTAATCCTAATGAGAAGGTATTCTCATCCCCTGTTTTTTTTCTTTGGAAAACAGGAGGTAGTCCCTCTGACAAAAAGGCGGCAGGCAAGTCAAAACTGCAGTCAGAGGAGTCCTTGGGCAATTTAGAAAAGAAAATTTAGAAGTATATAAACTCAATTTAGGGGTGGGGTTTCGGCACCAATTTGTGGCCTGGTTTTCCCACAAAAAAAATTTCCCCAGATATCACCAATTACCAATGAATTACTTAGACGGCAGTTGCTTTAGCTACAAAGACTTTTATTTAGCATAGCAAAAATAATAGTGAAATGCAGAACAGCAAATGCCTATCTAGGGATGACGGACAGCACCTTCTCTCTGTAAGGGGAGAAAGTACTGCCCTCGATTCTTTAAAATGGCTGGTTTATATATATTTCTCTTTGCCTCAAATGTCTGCTTCAAATTAGTTTCAGTGAATTCATCATAAATTCTTAGGTGTTTGCAGAGCCTCTAGGCTTCATGTAACACTTTTCCCCAGGGGAGGACCCTTTTACGTTTATACATCTGGATCTGCTTATCAAGGTCTGCCTATCTATGCATGGCCTGTGACCTCTACCCCTTCCTGTGTTTTTCATCTTCTGGCACTAATTGAAATCTCCAAGGCAAGAGTGCTCATGCTCATTAGTTTGAATTCTTTGAATTCCTAGCTGGGCCTGTATTTTCTTGCTAGGCTCCAGTATTCTGCATACTCCTATACAAAATATGGTTACCCAGACTCCTCCATAGCAGGCCGCATCTACTGTCTTATGGCAAGCATATACTCTCATATAGCCCATATGTATTGTCTTCTTTTCTTCTGTACCATCCATATACTGTGTAGTTTCACCAGGCAAGGGTGCCGTCATCTAAAGCCAATATATAAGCAGACCTAAGCCAAATTTCCCAACTGTACATATTTAGGTCTTCAAGTCTCTTCTCATAAGGCTTGTGATGCAGGCTCCAAATAATTTTGTTCACCTTTCTCTGAACAGTTTCCAGTCTTTTTACATCTTTTGCAAGATATGGCCTCCAAAACTGAACACAGTATTCAAAGTGAGGCCTCACCAGTGACTTGTACAGTGGCATAAGTACCTCTTCCTTTCTGCTGGTAATCCCTCTTTGTATGCAGCCCAACATCCTCCTGGCTTTTGCCACTGCCTTGTCGCACTGTTTTGCCACCTTGAGATCATCAGAGATAATCACACCAAGGTCTTTCTCCTGAATCGTGCATACCAACCTCTCGCCCCCTATCGTGTACATTTCCCTTGGATTTCTGCTACCCAAGTGCATGACACTGCACGTTTTTGCATTAAAATCCCACCAGAAAACAGCAACCTTGGGCCGGAAGGACTGGGGTTTCTAGTCCCACAGGTGCTCCTTGTGGTCTTGGGCAAGCCACTTAACCCTCCATAGTCCATGTTACCTGTAAAATAGTTATCTCCAAGTTATAATGCCCCGTTCAATGTAATTTCAGTTTGTTCAATGTAAACCGCACTGATGCAGAATAGCGCGGTATATAAGAGAATGTAAATAAAAATAAATAAATAAATCATAGTTGCCAAGCATTAGACCAGTCTTCCAGCTTTTGTAGATCTTTCCTCATGTTATCCACTCCCTCGGGGGGAGTCCACTCTGTTGCAAATTTTTGTGTCATCTGCAAAAAGACAGACCTTTCCATTCAGTCCTTCAGCAGTATCACTCACAAATATATTGAACAGTGCCGGGCCCAGGACTGAACCCTGGGGCACCCCGATAATCACCTTCCTCTCATCCTAGTGAGCTCCATGTATCATCACCTTCTGTTGTCTGTCAGTCAACCAATTTCTAATCCAGTTTACCATCTTGGGACCCATCCCCAAGCTGCTGAGTTTGACAAGCCTCCTATGAGGAACAGTATCAAAGGCTTTGCTGAAATCCAGGTAGATGACATCCATTGCATGCCCCTGATCTAGTTCCTTGGTCACCCAGTCAAAGAACTCAATCAGATTTGTTTGGCAAGACCGTCCTTCGGTAAAACGATGTTGCCTCAGATCTTGCAACCTGTTGGTTTTGAGAAAGTTCACTATTCGCTGTTTCAGGAGCGCCTCCATTACTTTTCCCACCACCAAGGTAAGGCTCACGGGCCTGTAGTTTGACACTTCTTCCCTGTCACCACTTTTGTGTAGAGGTACAACATCAGCCATTCTCCAGTCCTGAGGAACCTCTCCTGTTTCCAAGGATCTGTTGAAGACATCCTTTAACGGTCCTGCAAGAACCTCTCTGAGCTCTTTCAGTATCCTGGGATGTATCCCATTCGGTCCCATGGCTTTGTCCACTTTCAGTTTAGCAAGTTGTTCTAACACCTCATCTTCTGTGAATGGTGTGGTATCTACTTCATTCCTATTTTTATATTTGGGAGTCACAGCTGGTCCATCTCCAGGATCTTCTTTAGTAAAAACAGAGCAGAAGTATATGTTTAGCCATTTCGCTTTTTCAGTGTCACTTTCCACGCGTCCTTTCCCAGTACTTCTGAGTCCTGCAATTCCAACTCTGATCTTCTTCCTTTCCCGAATATGCCTAAAGAAAGTTTTGTCGCCACCCTTAACATCTTTAGCCATCTTTTCCTCTGCCTTTGATTTTGCTATCCTTATTTCTCTTTTAGACTCTTTGAGCTTGATCCTGTATTCATTTCTGTGTTCTTCTGTTTGCAAGCTTTTGAATTTTGCAAAAGCTGTGTTTTTTGCCTTTATTTGAGCAGCCACCTCTTTGGAAAACCAAATAGGTTTCCTTCTCCTCTTGTTTTTATTTACTTTTCTTACATATTTATCTTTTGCCCCTTTTATTGCCATCTTTAGTTTAGCCCATTGCAATTCCGCTTCCCTTATCTCCTTCCACCACGTCATTTCCTCCTTTAAGTACGCGGCCATTTTATTGAAGTCAGTGTTTTTGAAGTTTAGGACTTTGAGCTTGCTATGATTGGCCTGTACCATGGCTTTTATCTCAGACCACACCGTGTGATGGTCGCTGCTGTTCACAGGGGCACTCACACAGACATTCGACACGCTATCACTGTTGGTGATCACTATATCCAGCATTGAGCTTTCCCTGGTTGGTTCCATCACCATTTGTCTAAGTAATGCATCTTGAAGAGCATCCACAATTTTTTTGCTTCTTTCGAGATGTGCAGAAGGAGTAATCCAATCCACATCAGGTAGATTAAAGTCACCCAATATGATCGCTTCCCCCTTTGTTGCTATCTTGGCAATATCTATAATCAATCCGTTATCTCTCTCTTCAATTTGAGTCAGAGGTCTGTAGACTACAGCAATATGGATGACAGTGCCGTCTCCTCTTTCTAACGCAATCCAGAGCGCTTCTTCTTTACCCCATGTCCTCTGCATTTCAGTAGCTTTAATATTGCTTTTGACAATAAATTTCTGTGGGGTTTATAGAACAATGATACTATAATATCAAAAATAAATTGTTCCACTTTCTACCTGCAGAAGTAACTCTGTTATTTTTCTTTTTTACGGGAAATGGGTCTCAGACTGATTTAGGAAGCACAACGTCGGAGAGAAACTCTGTCTCAGCAACCGACTAGCTCCTTACTTGCATCAATGACCCAGATATTTCTCCTTTTTTCTTTTTTTATAGTGTGTTATTAAAACTTGTAATTGCTTAACTTGAAACAGGCTAGACAATGCGTTCCATGTGCTTGAAATGGTATAAGACTTTCCACATTTGTAAAAAATAAAGCTGAACGCTTATCTGTAAAATCCAGAAGACTGGAATCTCATCCCGACGCTGATCAAATAGCGCCAATGCGTTTCACCGCTTACGCGGTTTCATCGGGGGAATGTTGCCTGAAAAGTTACATTCAAACTGCTTGACCCGGTGAGTTCTAAAAAGCAAGAGAGTCCAATCAGTACTTCTATATCATATGAAATTAAACAGTTTTGATAATTCACGGGGGCTAAAGAACACTGGTAGGGATCATACCTCTCTTTCCATTCTCTCCGGACTCGTCTCACAACCGGAAGACGCCAGCACATGCGTATTCAGAAACTCCTGCTGGTTCTTATTAGCATACCCTTGCATGACGTAAGATTTGCTACCTGACCCCTGATTAGCAAAGTTTAAAGGAACTTCGCCATCACATACATATTTAAAGACCTAATGTTAGTCTTTAATAATGAGCCTTTCCATGGCATGGGATCTGCTATCCAACAGTACTTGAAGAATAAATATAATCTGTTGATATTGACTTTCTAGAACGTTGTAAATGTAAAATGTAAAATCGCTAGATTTACTACACTTGATTCTCCCATATTTCAAACAGGACCTCAGAGACACACTGACCAGTCTATTTGAGCATTAAGTCCATCTGGATGGACTGTTTGAAGAGTATAGTAGTGCAAGATCGGGAACACTATTTAGGTGAAGCTCACAGACAACTGTCAGAAGAATCTACTTATAGGATTAAGACACAAGATCCCACAGGTTTGTTACAACAACGGGTTAGAGATTTGACAACTAAAGCATTACAAGAACATCTGATCTCCAAAAAAGAATGGCAGTATCTTAATGCGGTAAATCCTGTGCTGGCCAAGTTGTACTTGGTGCCTAAGGTGCACAAACGATTGAATAATCCGCCGGGACGTCCAATAGTGTCCACTAGAGGGTCACTATTGGAGCCCCTTTCTACATACTTGGATTCTTTCTTGAGGCCTTTATTACCATCTATTCCCTCGTGTATATAAAAGACACTACAAACTTTTTGCAACTACTTATTCAGCATGCACAATTAGCTAGTAATGAAGACACATTTCTGGTCACACTGGATGTGACTTCATTATATACGAGCATACCACAAATGGCTGCTTTTCAAAGTACTATGTCAGCACTGCAGGGACGAAAAGAGCTAACCGAATCTCATTTGAATTTTTTGGCTGCATTAACAAAATTGGTTATTTTTGAGAATTTTTTCATCTTCGAGAATACGATATACCAACAGATTTCAGGAGTTGCTATGGGGGCCACATGTGCCCCCTCTGTAGCCAATTTATATATGGGAGAATTCGAACAGAAATGGTTGACATCATCCCCTTTTCAGCATAACATTTCTTTGTGGGGACGTTATATCAACGATATTCTCATGATCTGGTCTGGTTCTGAAATTCAGTTGTGTACTTTTTTCGAGTGGCTAAATCAGCAAGATGCTTGTATTCAATTTACTCATTCTTATCATAAAGAACGGATTACCTACCTAGATGTATTAGTGACCCGACAGCACAATCATTGGGGCACTTCAATTTATCGTAAGGACGTAGAACGGAATGCGATGCTCCATTATCATAGTGCTCACCCAGTACAGTTAAAAAATAGTCTTCCTTTTTTGCAGTTCTTGCGATACCGACGGAATTGCTCTAGCGAAACTGTTTTCAAGGAACAATCACGAACGCTACAGAAGAATTTCATGGCAAGAGCGTATCCAAGATCTGTAGTTAAACGGGCTTATATTCAGGCAAAATTCAATAATCGGGATCTCTTATTAGAGTCAACTGGATTGCGAAATAGGGTTGAAGAGACATCAGTAAATTTGATCACAAAATACTCACCGTTCAGTAATCATCTTAAGAAAATTCTCAAGCGCCATACTAATGTTCTTCATACTGTTCCAGGATTAGAGATGAGAACTATTCGTTGCGTTTGGCAAAGACATAAAAATCTGAAAGAATTGCTGAGTCCAGCGGTGCTGCGACCTGTGACAACAGAATCGACTTCCTACATGGGCCACACGCCTTGTGGTCAATGTAATATATGTTCGATTTCCGCAACGTTAACACAGTTCATTTATCATGATACGACTTAAGTTTTAAGACAACAAACCACCTGCAACTCAAAAGGAGTAGTTTACATAATTCAATGTCCATGTCACCTTTTTTACGTAGGTAAAACTATCCGTTCATTTTCAGTTCGGATAAATGAACACCGCAGTCATCTGCGGTGTAAAAAATTAGAAGCACCTATTGTATCCCATTGTCTAGAGCACGATCATCAGTTTGAACAACTGCGAGTTTTTTGTATAGACCAAGTGTTAACTGGATATTCGGGCAAAACTCAAGATCAATGTTTGCTCCTTCGAGAACAGCGCTGGATTTATACTCTTCAAACAGTCCATCCAGATGGACTTAATGCTCAAATAGACTGGTCAGTGTGTCTCTGAGGTCCTGTTTGAAATATGGGAGAATCAAGTGTAGTAAATCTAGCGATTCTACATTTTACATTTACAACGTTCTAGAAAGTCAATGTCAACAGATTATATTTATTCTTCAAGTACTGTTGGATAGCAGATCCCATGCCATGGAAAGGCTCATTATTAAAGACTAACATTAGGTCTTTAAATATGTATGTGGTGGCGAAGTTCCTTTAAACTTTGCTAATCAGGGGTCAGGTAGCAAATCTTACGTCATGCAAGGGTATGCTAATAAGAACCAGCAGGAGTTTCTGAATACGCATGTGCTGGCGTCTTCCGGTTGTGAGACGAGTCCGGAGAGAATGGAAAGAGAGGTATGATCCCTACCAGTGTTCTTTAGCCCCCGTGAATTATCAAAACTGTTTAATTTCATATGATATAGAAGTACTGATTGGACTCTTTTGCTTTTTAGAACTCACCGGGTCAAGCAGTTTGAATGTAACTTTTCAGGCAACATTCCCCCGATGAAACCGCATAAGCGGTGAAACGCATTGGCGCTATTTGATCAGCGTCGGGATGAGATTCCAGTCTTCTGGATTTTACAGATAAGCGTTCAGCTTTATTTTTTACAAATGTGGAAAGTCTTATACCATTTCAAGCACATGGAACGCATTGTCTAGCCTGTTTCAAGTTAAGCAATTACAAGTTTTAATAACACACTATAAAAAAAGAAAAAAGGAGAAATATCTGGGTCATTGATGCAAGTAAGGAGCTAGTCGGTTGCTGAGACAGAGTTTCTCTCCGACGTTGTGCTTCCTAAATCAGTCTGAGACCCATTTCCCGTAAAAAAGAAAAATAACAGAGTTACTTCTGCAGTTAGAAAGTGGAACAATTTATTTTTGATATTATTTTAATATTGCTTTTGACATACAAGGCTACTCCTCCTACTCCTCTTCCATTTTCTCTTTTTATACTGAAGGCTCAAATTGATTCTCCAGCATTCAGTGATAGATGACTAATATTGATTATTAGGCTCCCATATCACAGAAATTCATTACATAGATACTACTGCAGAGTGTATCTTTAAGACAGAGGTTCTCAACTAAGTCCTCAGGACACAGCTAGTCAGGTTTTCAGGATAACCACAATTTTTTTCATGGAATTCTATTTTGAAAATTGCTGCAATAAAAAGAAAAAGGAAACCATTGGAAGGAAGTGAGTTGTTAGTCATGGGACGCTATAAGTCTTGTAATATAATGCTACAGTTAAAATAATTCACTAACCTGATACATGGTTGAACTTAAAAATTAAGATGGATAACTTCTCCAGGACCAAACAGGAAGTCAGTCCTCACATATGGGTGACATCGGCGTGGACAGAGCCCCCGTGCAGAGCATTTCCCCAGCTTTCAAAGAAAGCCTTTGGGAAGGCAGCGCGCCTGCGCGGTCCCCTTCCCGCCCAAGGGTGCCATCTTGCTCAGTCTTTCTTTTTCCGTGGAGCCCGACGGACGTAAGTTTGTGTCACCCGGGAAACGGGGGGGAGTTTTCGGGGATTTTTGTTATTGTATCTGGTTCGACGCCGGTTCCCCTCCCCGCCTGGGCTCAGTACACTGGTATCGAGTCCAGACTTGTGATTTTCGGTTTTTGTCCTTCGTGACTAGTGTTCACGCTCTTTTTGGTTTTTCACTGGCAGCCTGATCATTTGACCTTGCAGGGGCCCTTTTTCCCCCGATGGCTGCCAGCGGGTTCAAAACGTGTGTGACTTATGTCTCTCACCGACACACATGACTGTTGCCTCCGATGCCTCGGGCCTGACCATGACCTGCTGACCTGTGGCCCGTGCTGAAAAATGTCGTGGAAGGCACTTTGGAGTAGTCAGCATCAGCGTGAGAGAATATTCTGATTCCGTGTCCGGCTGGGCCCGGACTTCGTCAGAGGCCTCGACATCTTAGGAGTCCGACCCCGAGTGCCATCGGGGGTCCTCTGAAAGGGAGTCTCCCTCGCGGGGGCACCGAAGGAAGAAAAAGCTTGTGAGGGTGGCGTCGGTGGAGGCTCCTGGTTCCTCGAGGGCCAGATCGCGTAGCCCTGACCGCCGCCCCGGGCTCTCGGAGTCGGAGAGGCCTTCCAAGCTACCTCGTGTGGAGCCGGAGTCCCCGAGTCACTGGGGGAGCCGACGTCGGGGGCTGCTGAGTCTCCTGAGCTTGGGTTGATGGCCTTGGAGAGCAGCTTGGCTGCCTTCATGGAACAGCAGCGGGTGCTGATCGCCGGTCTGACTGGTGCATCTGCCCCAACCACCGGGACCTCGACGTCTAAGTCGACCCCGGAGACCGAGCCGATACTCGAGTCGATCAAGTCTCGAGTCGATCCTCGATAAAGGTCCCCCTCGACCTCCCGTGCGGGGCCGAGGTCGTCGATGCCAATGCCCTCAGCATTGGGGCGGGTGGCACTGAGGCCCACACAGCCGGAGTCGCTCGACGACGACTCGGAGGAAACGGAGTGGGAGACGGAGGACGAGGAGTCCCCGGACACCTTTTGGTCCCGATGTGTCCCTTCAGACTCACCGGAGTCTGAGCCTCAGAGAAGGTCCCCCCGGGGGGATACCCGGTTCTCGGACTTTTGAGGGACATGGCCAAGGCCCTGGCCTTCCCTGTGGACACCGAGGAGGAGCCTCGAGCCGAGGAGCTCGATGCCCTCCAGTATGACTTTCCTACAAAGGAAGCCTTTACTGTACAGGTTCTTCCGATGCTGGAATGGCTGCTCTTCCGAATGTGGGAGGCACCGGCCTTGGCGCCGGTTCTTAGTAAATGGGTCGATTCTATTTATCGAGTCCGTAAGAGCCCTGGGTTCCAGAAGGCACAGCTACTGCACCACTCCATGATTGTGGAATTGGCTATGCACCGTCTGAAGAATCAGAAGATGCACTCCTTGATGCCCCCCGGCCGGGAGGCCCGGAACCTGGATGCCCTCGGTAGAAAGTGCTTCCAGGGCTCTATGCTGTCTTGCCGTGTCCAGACCTACCAGCTGTACATGGGCATGTACTTAAGAGATCTAGCAAAGGAGATTGCCGGGTTCTCAGCTGACCTCTCCGAGGAACCTTTGCAGAGGTTCAAGGCTTTAACAGGGATCCGAGTGTTCGAAGTTTATCTCTCGAGCAGCCTATGATGGCTTCGAGGCTTCGGCCTGGGTAGCCGCGGCCGGCATCGGTGCACGCCGTCAGGCTTGGCTACAGTCATCGGACCTTGAGACATGGGTGCAGGACAAGTTGGTCGATGTCCCCTGTTGAGGTGAAAACCTTTTCGGTAAGCCCATGGCTGAAAAGGCTGCGGAAATCGAGACTGAGACTCTCACCAGGACAAGGCTGTCCAAGAAAACCTCTGCTCCTTCTCAGAAAAAGAAGGGCTCAGGGGAAAAGCCCTTTTTCCTGAGGAAGGGTGCTGCCTACAAATCCTACCCTCACTATCAGGCCTCTCCAGCTCCCCAACAGGGCCAGCAGGCCAAGGGGCAGGGGCATGGGCCCCGAAGGCAGAAGACCCTCAAGCCACCAGCTCCGGCTCCTGCACAGCAGGGAGCGGGGTTTTGACTCCCACAGCATAGCCTCTTCTCCACAGCTGGCTCCACTCAACACAGGAGGTCCGCTGACCCTGTATGCCTACAGGTGGTCAGTCATCACAGGGGATACCTGGGACCTCAGCATAGTCCAACAAGGCTACATGATCCACTTCCACTAGATACCCCCCTCCTACTTCCCAGGGGAGCCTCCAAGACTCCCTCTGCACAGAAACCTCCTCCTTCAGGAGTTGGCAAGTCTTCTAAAGGAACAGGTGGTGGTTAGTAAGTAAAGAACTTAGATCTAAACACAAACTTAAAACTAAGATGCAGATAGCAGTCCAGCAGCCGGATGGGGGCTTTCCAGTCTTTTGCATTGAGTGTCACTTGTACGATTTTCTCCCAGTTGGTGAGAGGTCTTACGTGTGCACTAGGTGCAAGGAGCTCTTTGCTCTCAGGGAACGAGTCCGTTCTCTAGAGGCTAAAGTAGCAGACTTGGAAAGCATAAGATAGACAGAGAGGTACATAGACGAGACCTACAGGGATATAGTCCTGAAGTCCCACCTCCAGTCTTGCAGCATCCCTGTTGCCATGGAGGAGAGAGGTCACGTGACAGGAGAGCATCACCCTGGTGTGGCAGGAAGTGATCCTATAACTAGGACCTGTCCTCCAGGTGATGTAAAACCCTCCCGCACCAAGGAAGTTTCTCCAGGGCCATGTGCCCATGAGGGAAGGGTTAGGACAGCCGTTATAGTTGGTGATTCGATCATTAGGCATGTAGATAGCTGGGTGGCTGCTGGACATTTATTTATTTATTTGGCGTAAATTTGTATAACGCTACTTCCAGCAATCAGCAGCGGTCTAATTGTGAATCAAGGGTGGATGTACAGTACAATTTAAGTATACAAATCTGATTGCAGGAAGGATCACACATCAACAAAATATAGGATCGCCTGGTAACATGCCTGCCTGGTGCGAAGGTAGCGGACCTCATGCGCCACCTAGATAAGGTCTTAGATAGTGCTGGGGAGGAGTCTGCTGTCTTGGTACATGTCGGTACCAATGACATAGGAAAATGTGGTAGGGAGGTTCTGGAGGCTAAATTTAGGCTTTTAGGTAGGAAGTTGAAATCCAGAACTTCCAGGGTAGCATTCTCCGAAATGCTTCCTGTTCCACGTGCAGGACACAAAAGGCAGGCAGAGCTCCGGAGTCTCAATGCGTGGATGAGACAATGGTGCAGAGATGAGGGTTTTGGATTTGTTAGGAACTGGGGAACATTCTGGGGAAAGGAGGGGCTGTTCCGAAGGGATGGGCTTCACCTTAACCGGGATGGAACCAGGCTGCTGGCATTAACCTTTAAAAAGGAGATAGAGCAGCTTTTAAACTAGATATTAGGGGAAAGCCGACAGTCGCCCAAGAGGGGATGGTTCGGAAGAATGTATCTTTGAAGGATACTATCAAAAGCAGAGAGGTTCCACAAAAGAGTAAAGTAGCCCAAATGCCCTCAAGTATGGAGCAGACAGAGCTTAAAGATCCCAAATTACCCATGTCTAACAATAGCCAAATTAATATGAATAAAATACATTCTCTAAAATGCTTGTATGCAAATGCTAGAAGTCTAAAAAATAAGATGGGAGAGTTAGAATATATAGCACTAAATGAAAGGTCAGATATGATTGGAATATCAGAGACATGGTGGAAGGAGGACAACCAGTGGAACACTGATACCTGGGTACAAACTATATTGTAATGATAGAGCTGATCAAATTGGTGGAGGGGTTGCTCTCTATGTTAGAGAGGGCATTGAGTCAGAAAGGATTAAAGTTTTGCAGGAAACTAAATCTGTTGTAGAATCTATATGGATTGAAATTCCATGTAAAAGGGGGAAGGCAATGGCAGTGGGGGTGTACTATCGAGCGCCTGGCCAGAATGAACAAATGGATGATGAAATGCTCAAAGAAATCAAGGAAGCTAACAAAAGTTACAGTGCAGTAATAATAATAGGTGATTTCAACTACCCCGGTATCGACTGGGTCAGCGTCACGTCAGGACATGCTAGGGAGATAAAGTTTCTAGATGAAATAAATGACTGCTTCTTGGAGCAGCTGGTTCATGAACCGACCAGAGGGGAAGCCATATTAGACCTAGTCCTTAGTGGAACACCAGATCTAGTGCAAGAGATAAGGTTGTTGGGGCCGCTTGAGAATAGTGATCATAGCATGATCGCCTTTGATTTAATTAGTGGAGGAGGGATTGTAAGGAAATCCACAGTACTACCTTTTAACTTTCGAAAGGGAGACTATGATAAAATAAGGAAAACAGTTAAGAAAAAACTAAAAGGAGCAGTTGCAAAGGTTAAAGACGCACATCAGGCTTGGCTGTTGTTGAAAAATACTATCTTGGAAGCCCAGACCAGCTGTATTCCACGCTTTAAGAAAAGTGGAAGGAAGTCCAAAAAACTGCCAGCATGGTTTAAAGGTGAGGTCAGAGAGGCTGTTGCCAAAAAAGCATCTTTCAGGAAATGGAAAAAAGAGCCAAACGACGAAACCTGGAAACAGCACAAGCACTGGCAAGTCAAATGCAAGGCATTGATAACGCAGGCAAAGGGAGAGTTTGAGAAGAAGCTTGCTGCGGAAGCAAAAACGTGAAGTAAAGACCTTTTCAAGTACATTCATAGCAAAAAACCTGTGAGAGAGTCAGTTGGTCCATTAGATGATAAAGGGGTTAAAGGAGCACTAAGAGGCGACAAGGCGATAGCGGAGAAACTGAATGAATTGTTTGCTTCAGTCTTTACTGAGGAAGATGTAGGGATGTTACCCATGACTGAAGTGGTATTTAAAGGTGCGGAAGAATTGAAGGAAATATCGATACATCGGGATGATGTATTACAACTATTAGATAAACTGAAGAGTAACAAATCACCTGGGCCGAATGGTATACATCCAAGGGCGTTGAAAGAACTGAAATATGAGATTGCAGACCTGCTATTAGTAATCAGTGAACTATCATTAAAATCATCTCTAATACCTGAAGATAGGAGGATCGCCAATGTAACACCAATTTTTAAAAAGGGTTCCAGGGGTGATTTTGGAAACTACAGACCGGTGAGCCTGACATCAGTACCGGGAAAAATGGTAGAAACCATCATAAAGAATAAAATTACTCAGCATGTAGATAGTCATGACCTAATGGGAAAGCTGTATAAATCACTAACTTACTCCGACGTGTCTACAGAACCTTATTTTCCCAATGTTTCAATACTTTCATACTCGTATCATCAATTCTTGAAAGCAACAGGTCTCAGACTTTAAAGAGCTTTTGGTCTTCACTTGAGGTTAACCCATGCTCTATGCACTCATTCTCTCTTTTTGGAAACGATATAAGATTATAAATTACCAGTTATCAATTGCAAGTAAGAGCAACATATAGGTCATTGATGCAATATAGAGCATGGGTTAACCTCAAGTGAAGACCAAAAGCTCTTTAAAGTCTGAGACCTGTTGCTTTCAAGAATTGATGATACGAGTATGAAAGTATTGAAACATTGGGAAAATAAGGTTCTGTAGACGCGTTGGAGTAAGTTAGTGATTTATACAGCTTAACAGTTACTTTACTCTATAAGATTAGACCGCACACTAGTGTTATGACCTAATGGGAGACAGCCAACATGGCTTTAGACAAGGAAGATCTTGTCTTACTAATCTGTTATGTTTTTTTGAAGGAGTGAATAATCAGGTGGACAAAGGTGAGTCGTTTGATATAGTGTATCTGGACTTTCAGAAAGCCTTTGACAAGGTCCCTCATGAGAGACTTTTGGCAAAACTAAAGAGTCATGGGATAGGAGGCAGTGTACTATTGTGGATCAGGAACTGGTTAAAAGATAGAAAGCAGAGGGTAGGGCTAAATGGCCAATTTTCCCAATGGAGAAAGGTGAATAGTGGTGTACCCCAGGGATCTGTGCTGGGTCCGCTGCTTTTTGACATATTCATAAATGACCTGGAAAGTGGAATAACGAGTGAGGTTATCAAATTTGCAGATGACACAAAACTATTTAAAGTTGTTAAAACACAAGAGGATTGTGGAAAATTGCAAGAGGATCTTGATAAATTGGAAGACTGGGCATCAAAATGGCAGATGAAATTTAATGTGGACAAGTGCAAGGTTATGCACCTAGGGAAGAACAACCCAAACTATGGTTACATGATGCAAGGTTCCACATTAGGAACCACCACCCAGGAAAAAGATTTAGGCGTCATTGTGGATACCATGTTAAAACCCTCGGCTCAGTGTGCAGCAGCGGCCAAGAGAGCAAATAGAATGCTGATATTCCCGATTGCTGAATTAACAGAGCGAGGGGGGCCAGGAAAAGGTTAAAGAGCAGGGGTGCCAATACTGAACCCTGGGGGACACCACAGGTAAGTGGGAATGGATCAGAGGAGGGGGTTGAAGGGGAGGAGGAGAGGACGGTGCAGGACCGGGAGGAAAGAAAGGAATGAAACCAACGGTAGACAACACTACAAAGACCCGCTTCCCGAAGGCGAAGAAGAAGGGAGTGGTCCACTAAGTTGAACGCTCCAGGTGATGTAAAACCCTCTCGCACCGAGGACGTTTCTCCAGGGCCATGTCCCAATGAGGGGAGGGTCAGGACAGCTGTTATAGTTGGTGATTCAATCATTAGGAATGTAGATAGCTGGGTGGCTGGTGGACGTGAGGATCGCCTGGTAACATGCCTGCCTGGTGCGAAGGTAGCAGATCTCACGCACCGCCTAGATAGGATCATAGATAGTGCTGGGGGGGAGTCTGCTGTCTTGGTACATGTTGGTACCAATGACATAGGAAAATGTGGTAGGGAAGTTCTGGAGGCTAAATTTAAGCTTTTAGGTAGGAAGTTGAAATCCAGAACTTCCAGGATAGCGTTCTCCGAAATGCTTCCTGTTCCACGTGCAGGACCCAAAAGACAGGCAGAGCTCCGGAGTCTCAATGCGTGGATGAGACAATGGTGCAAGGATGAGGGTTTTGGATTTGCTAGGAACTGGGGAACATTCTGGGGAAAGGGGGGGCTCTTCCGAAGGGATGGGCTTCACCTTAATCAGGATGGGACCAGACTGCTGGCATTAACCTTTAAAAAAGAGATAGAGAAGCTTTTAAACTAGAAAATAGGGGAAAGCCGACAGTCACCCAGGAGCGCACGGTTCGGACAAAGGTATCCTTGAAGGATACTACCAAAAGCAGTGAGGTTCCAAAAGGGAGTATAGTAGCCCAAATGCCCTTGAGTAAGGAGCAGACAGAGCATAAAGATTCCCCATTACCCATGCCTACCAATTAATATTAATAAAATACAGCCAGATTAATATTAATAAAATACAGTCTCTAAAATGCTTGTATGCCAATGCTAGAAGTCTAAACAATAAGATGGGAGAATTAGAATATATAGCATTAAATGAGAGGTTAGATATGATTGCACTCTCAGAGACATGGTGGAAGGAGGATAACCAGTGGGACACTGTGATACCTGGATACAAACTATATCGTAATGATAGAGCTGAACAAATTGGTGGAGGGGTTGCACTCTATGTTAGAGAGGGCATTGAGTCAGAAAGGATTAAAGTTTTGCAGGGAACAAAATATGCTGTAGAATCTCTATGGATTGAAATTCCATTTATGAAGGGGAAGGTGATGGCAGTGGGAGTATACTATCGACCACCTGGCCAGAATGAACAAATGGATGATGAAATGCTCAAAGAAATCAAGGAAGCTAACAAAAGCCACAACAGAGTAGTAATAATGGGTGATTTCAATTACCCCGGTATCGACTGGGACAGTGTCACAGCAGGACAAGCTAAAGAGATAAAGTTTCTAGATGAAATGAATGACTGCTTCTTGGAGCAGCTGGTTCATGAACCGACCAGAGGGGAAGCCATACTGGACCTAGTCCTTAGTGGAACGCCAGATCTGGTGCAAGAAATAAGGGTGTTGGGACCACTTGGCAATAGTGATCATAGTATGATCATGTTTGATTTAATCAGTGGAGGACAGATAGTAAAGGAATCCACAGTACTACCTTTTAACTTTCAAAAGGGTGACTATGATAGAATGAGGAATATAGTTCGGAAAAAACTAAAAGGAGCGGTTCCAAAGGTTAAAGACTTACAGCAAGCTTGGGTGTTATTTAAAAATACTATCCTCGAAGCCCAGACCAGCTGTATTCCACGCATTAAGAAAAGTGGAAGAAAGTCCAAAAAACTGCCAGCATGGTTTAAAGGTGAGGTCAGAGAGGCTGTTGCTGCCAAAAGAGCAACCTTCAGAAAATGGAAAAAAGAGCCAAATGATGAAAACTGGAAACAGCACAAGCACTGGCAAGTTAAATGCAAAGCATTGATAAGGCAGGCAAAGCGGGAATTTGAGAAGAAACTTGCTACGGAAGCAAAAACACGAAATAAAGACTTTTTCAAGTACATTCGTAGCAAAAGGCCTGTGAGAGAGTCAATTGGACCATTAGATGATAGAGGGGTAAAAGGTGCAATAAGAGGAGACAAGGCTATAGCAGAGAGACTGAATGAATTCTTTGCTTCGGTCTTTACTGAGGAAGATGTAGGGGTGTTACCCAAGACTGAAGTGGTATTTAAAGGTGATACTGCAGAGGAATTGAGAGAAATATCGCTACACCGGGAAGATATATTACAACTATTTGATAAACTGAATAGTAGCAAATCACCTGGACCGGATGGTATACATCCCAGAGTGTTGAAAGAACTGAAATATGAGATTGCAGACCTGTTATTGGTAATCTGTGAACTTTCATTAAAATCATCTGTAATACCTGAAGATTGGAGGGTCGCCAACGTAACACCAATTTTTAAAAAGGGTTCCAGGGGTGACCCGGGAAATTACAGACCGGTGAGCCTGACGTCAGTACCAGGGAAAATGGTAGAAGCCATCATAAAGAACAAAATTACACAGCATGTAGATAGTCATGGCCTAATGGGAGACAGCCAACATGGCTTTAGACAAGGAAGATCTTGTCTTACTAATCTGATATGTTTTTTTGAAGGTGTGCATAAACAGGTAGACAAAGGTGAGTCGGTTGATATAGTGTATCTGGACTTTCAGAAAGCTTTTGACAAGGTCCCCCATCAGAGACTTTTGGCGAAGCTAAAAAGTCATGGGATAGGAGGCAGTGTACTATTGTGGATCGGGAACTGGTTAAAAGATAGAAAGCAGAGGGTAGGGCTAAATGGCCAATATTCCCAATGGAAAAAGGTGAATAGTGGAGTACCCCAGGGATCTGTACTGGGTCCGCTACTTTTTGACATATTCATAAATGACCTGGAAAAGGGAATAACTAGTGAGGTAATCAAATTTGCAGATGACACAAAGCTGTTTAAAGTTGTTAAAACCCAAGAGGATTGTGGAAAACTGCAGGAGGATCTGGATAAATTGGAAGACTGGGCATCCAAATGGCAGATGAAATTTAATGTGGACAAGTGCAAAGTTATGCACCTAGGAAAGAACAACCCACACTATAGTTACAAGATGCAAGGCTCCACATTAGAAACCACCACCCAGGAAAAAGATTTAGGAGTCATCGTGGATAACATGTTAAAACCCTCCGCCCAGTGTGCAGCGGCGGCCAAGAAAGCAAATAGAATGCTAGGTATCATAAGGAAAGGGATGGAGAATAAAACAAAGGATATTATAATGCCTCTGTATCGCTCCATGGTACGACCGCACCTTGAATATTGTGTGCAATTCTGGTCACCGTATCTTAAAAAGGACATAGAGTTATTAGAAAAAGTACAGAGAAGAGCCACCAAATTGGTGAAGGGGATGGAAGGCTACTCCTATGAAGAGAGGCTAAAAAGGTTAGGGCTCTTTAACCTAGAAAAGAGGCGGCTGAGGGGAGATATGATAGAGGTGTATAAATTAATGAATGGAGTGGAACGGATAAACGTGGATAAATTGTTTACGCTATCAGAATATAGAAGGACTAGGGGGCATGTAATGAAGCTACAGGGTAAACTATTTAAGACAAATAGGAGAAAATATTTCTTCTCTCAACGTGTAATCAAACTCTGGAATCTGTTACCGGAGGATGTAGTAAGGGCTGTTAGTATAGCTGGGTTTAAAAAAGGTTTGGACAAGTTCCTGGAGGAAAGGTCCATAAACCACTATTAAAAAGGGACCCAGGATATCAATGCTTGGCCTAGTACAAGCACTGCAGAACCTGTGTCTTTTGGGGAAACTGCTAGGTACGTATGACCTAGATTGGCCACTGTTGGAAACAGGATACTGGGCTTGATGGACCTCGGTCTGACCCAGTATGGCATTTCTTATGTTCTTATGTTCTTATGCCCTCCGGAGGACATGTCTTTCCAAGACTTTATTCACAATGTTGCTCGGGATCTGTCCATAACAGTGACTTTGGAGAAAGAACCAAGGGCTGAAGAGCTTGAAATCCTTCAATATCCTGCAGCCCCAAAGGAAACTGCCACTCCCTATTTATCGAATACTTCATGACCTTATGCTTCATATGTGGGAGACACCCCTAACCATCTCTCCACGTACTCGATGACTCTGTACAATGTACTGGGTATTGGTCTGTCCCGGCTTCCAGAAGACGCAATTACCACACCATTCCATGGTGGTGGAATCGGCAATGCATTGAATAAAAAGTGCTAAGAGACATTCCGAGAACCCTCGACGCTTTTGGTGGTCAATGTTTTCAGACCTCCATGTTATCAGCCAGAATCAGTTCCTACATACTCTATATAGGTATGCTCCTTAGGGAGGTGGCTAAGGATTTGGAGTTGATGGCTCCTCTTCTCCCGGATGACAAGATAGCTGATTATCTCTTCCTTGTAAAGTATGCCCAAAATGTTTCAAAATTTAACAGGGCAACTTTTGACTGTTTTGAATGCATCAGCAGAACTTCAGCTATATGAATGGGTGCACGCAGGATTGCTTGGCTCCAAGCATCTGTTCTTGAACAATGGGTTCAAGATAAGCTGGCTAATATCCCTTGTACTGGTAAAAACCTTTTTAGCAAGAACTGGCAGGACAAGGCGTCTTAGCTAGAATCTGAGAACACCACTCTTAATAGACTTTCTAGATCTACTGCCAACCTAGCTAAGAAAAAGGCAGCAAAGAAACCTTTTTTCAATAAGAAAAAGTACTACCCTTCTTACACCCCTGTGGGGCACTGTTAAATCCATGTTCCCCAGAAGTGGCAGCAGCCACCAAAACAGCAGAGGAAGGCTCAGACTCCCAGGTCACAGCCACCTCAGCAGACCCAATCTCCTCAGGGTTTTTGACTTATTTCTGGAGAACATAGCCGTCCTACCTCTGCAGATTCCAGATCCCATCTGCATTCCCGACAGACTGTCACTTTACCCACAGGTGGCATCTTGTAACATCAGAGTACTGGACTCGCTCCATAATACGGGAGGGGTACAAACTTCATCTACGAAGTCTACCCACCCCCCAGTCTCCTCCAAGAGTTTTGTTCTCAACCCCCTCTCACCGCTCTGTTGCAAGAGGTCACCTCCCTTCTCTCACAGGGTGCAATAGAGGAGGTGCCACTTTCCCAGCAGGGTCTGGGCTTCTATTCTCCATACTTCCTCATTCCAAAGAAGACGGGAGGATACAGGCCCATTCTGGACCTCAGAGAACTGAACAAGTATCTACTTCAGGAGAAATTCAAGATGATCTCCCTAGGTACTCTTCTCCCCTATCTAAAGGATGCATATACTAACATTTTTATTCACGCAGAGCACAGAAGGTTCCTGCGTTTCCTGTTCCAAGGGAGACATCATCAATACAGAGTCCTGCCTTTCGGCCTCGCCTCTGCCCCAAGAGTCTTTACAAAGTGCATGGCAGTGGTATCTGCATTCCTTAGGACTCTAGGGATATTTGTCTTCCCTTACTTAGACAACTGGCTCATTCGAGCAAGCACATTTCTAGAAGCCAATCTTTCCCTCTCGCGCACCATGTAGGTGCTGCAATACTTGAGATTTGTAATAAATCTTCCAAAGTCCCCAACTCATTCCCTCTCAAACTCTAACGTTCGTAAGGGCTCTCCTAGACACTCAACAATCAAGGGTTTTTCTGCCCCAAGCCCGCTGTGCTCGACTCATTCAGCTTGCATCTCAAGCATGCCTCAAGACCTTTCTCACTGCTCGAGAGATGCTGCAGTTTCTGGGTCATATAGTATCAACAGTACATGTTCCGTATGCTCATCTACATATGCGCGCAGCTCAATGGACCCTGGCTTCCCAGTGATCTCAGGCATCCGGTCGCCTGGGAGACAGAATAGTGGTTTCTACACATCTAATCTTGTCTCTCCAGTGGTGGAAATCCCCAGAAAACCTGCTGGTAGGGTCACCTATTCAGATGCCTCCACATCAATGTATCCTGACAATGGATGCATCCAAATTGGGCTGGGGAACTCATCTGGACTATCTCCCCACTCAGGGTCTTTGGTCTTATCAGGAGTCTCATCTCCACTTAAATCTACTAGAACTCGGAGCCATCCACAATGCTCTCAAGGTGTTCCAGGATCATCTTCGCTTCTGTACAGTTCTAGTTCAGATGGACAAACAAGTAGCTATGTTCTACTTGAACAAGCAGGGTGGAACAGGCTCTTGGACCCTTTGCAATGAAGCCCTACATCTGTGGTCCTTCGCCATATAACATCGAATTCACCTACTTGCGGTGTATCTTCCAGGCAAACAGAATCTCTTGGCGGACAAACTCAGTCAAGTCCTGCTACCCCACGAGTGGTCTCTCCATGCTGATAAGGTCGCTCACATTTTTCAAATCTGGGGAACCCCAGACATAGAACTGTTCACAAGTCCTCAGAATGCCAAACTTCCCCGCTTCTACTCCAGAACGTCTGATCAGAACAAACCAGCGGGTAGGTGCCTTTCACCTTCACTGGGGTCAAGGCTTCTTATATGCCTTCCCTCCCATTCCTCTCATTCCCAAAACTCCTTTCATACTCCAGAGAGACGGGGGCTACATGATTCTTATAGCCTCACATTGGCCACGACAACCGTGGTATCCTCTTCTTCTACGTCTGTCTTAAGCTCAGTCGATAGATTTGGGATCTGCTCCAGATCTCATCTCGCAGGAGGACGGGACGGGATGCTACTGCATCCCAATCCGCAGTCTCTACATCTTACAGCATGGCTGCTGAAGGCATAGCCTTCCAGGACATCAACCTCTCTCAACAGGTAAAATATCCTTTTAGGGTCTAGGAAGCCTTCCACCAGGCGCTCCTATGCCTTCAAGTGGCGTAGATTCTCCCTCTTGTGTTATGAAAGGGATCTTAACCTCTTCTCAGCTCCGATGGATGCATTACTTGAATATTTTCTCCACCTCTCCTTCTGGACTCAAAACCAATTCAGTAAATGTATACCTAAGTGCAATTGTGGCCTCTCACATGCCCTTAGATGGTCAGCCCATCTCTTCTCAGCTACTTGTAGCACACTTCATGAGGGGTCTTCTATTAACTAAGCCTCCCATTAAGCCACCCCCAGTGGCATGGGATCTCAGTGTTGTTTTAGGACAGCTTCCAGAGAACTTGAGAGCACAGAAAAGCTTCCCAACTTTTCATCGCCTTTGACTCGAGTCACCTGGGATTGCCAGTATCCAAGCGAACTCTCTCCAGATGGATAGCAGATTGTATCTCCTTTGCTTACAAAAGTGCAGGACTCTCTTTCGAAGGTCACGTCACTGCACATAATGTTTGGGCCATGGCTACTTCTATAGCAAATTTATGCTCTGTAGCGATTGATGAGATAAGCAAGGCCGCAACCCGTTCTTCTGTGCACACTTTTGCTGCTCACTACTGCCTAGACAAGGACTCCTGCCAGGATGTCTTGCTTAGCCAAGCTGTTCTCCAGCATATCTTTCAGACTTAGATCAACTCCTACCCTCCATCCCGGGTTTTGATACCAGACTTCCTTGAAGGATATATGACCTACTTAGGCCTGTGATCCACTGCTTACTCTGAGGTCATCTCTCTGGCATCTCCAAGCTAGGGTGTCCCATATGTGAAGACTATATTCCTGCTTGTTCCTGGAGATCGCATAGTTACTCACCTGTAACAGGTAATCTCCAGGAACAAGCAGGAATGAGTCTTCACATATGGGTACGTCAGTACCGACGGAGTCTGCGCGGGAACGCTTCCCAGCGCCCAATCAAGAGCTTTTGGAAGCATCCCAGCACGCCTGCGTGCTGCCTTCCCGCCTTTCCCAACTGCCTCTCCTCAGTTTTTGTTTTTCCGCGGAGCCGGCAGGACGTCCTCCTGTCACCGCAGAAAATTCTTGTTTTTATTTTTTATTTTTCTTGTGGTCGCGGCTGTCTTCCCGACGCCACCGGTACCGCCGGTGTTTTTCTTTTCTTTTCTTGAAAAATTTTCCTTTTCCACGGGATATTTTTTCTTCATAGTGTCCCACGGCCACTTAGGCCTTTTAGGCCTCTTCTTTTTCCTAAATGGAACCTCCAGGCACTTTCTCCAAGAAATGTTCACACTGTGGCGGTACAACTTTATTTTTAGACTCTCAAAGTCGGTGTCTAACCTGCTTGGGTCCTGACAACAGTTTGGTGAGAAGAGGTCTTCAACATCGAGGTTCCCTCGATACACGGTTGCCCTCCAACTTCAGGGCACCGTCCCCTTCTTCCACACAGGATCAGGTAACCCACAAACAGTCTGTTAAGACTAGCCAGTCCTCGAGCGGTAGGTCTCATGCACAGCATGAAGACGGCTCCGGCCTTGCCCTCGAGGGCCCACTGGCTTCAAAACCCCGGCGGGAGTCTTCGGTCTCCAAAGCAGATAAGGGGTTTCAGGTTGTTCCTGAGGTTCACCCCTCACAGAACATACCTCAGCCATGTCCGGTGGTGGCATCTGCTTCGAGTGGTACCGGTACCCCGGCATCAGCACTGGTGTTGGATGAAACACTCCTCACCAGGGATGGTCATCTGGCGTCCTTGGTGCCTTCGGGACCGGTGGATACACTCCAGACTGACTTTCCATTATCGGTACCAGCACCGATACTACCAACGCCGTCGGTACCCTCCAGACGTGCATCGATAGACTCGCTTCCTTCGATGCCGAGTCTGGAATCGATCTCCAGTCTGGAGGACTGGGTATCGACTTGCCTTGGTACCGGCTCTCGGCGGTACCGAAGGCTCGGTTCCAATGATTCGGATCCACAACTCTCGGTTCCTTCGAGGCCGATTGAGTTGCCACTGGTTGACCTTCCTTCACCGGTGTCAGACACGGTACCGAAATCGGTACCGACGACCTCATTACCTTTACGGTCGGTGCCTTCCATGCTTCGCTTATCAGGCCCTCTGCCCTCGATGCCGAGTTTGGAATCGATCTCTAGTCTAGAAGACTCAGTACCAATAGGTTTTGGTACCGACATCGATCGATACCGGTGCTTCGGTACCGAGGATACTGGCCGGAGGGTTTCGGTCACGTCTGTACCAATTGAACTGTCACCGATGACTACTCCGATGTCTTTGTCGGGCTCGACTCCGACATCGGTACCGGTATTGACATTGGTACTGGTATCCACAGTAGCATCGTGGCCAACTCCTGCCATGCTTTTTTCAACAGGATCTCTCCATTCTATACCAAGCTTGTAGTCGATACCTGGCATGGACAATGTGGTAAGGACGGTTGCTGCTCCTGATACCCAGTACCAGCAACCATCCCTTAAGCATTCCACACTGCACTGTGCAGGATCTTCTATTCTTATATATTTGGATACCTCTGTGGATGCTCAGGCTAGTTTTTTAAATCTAACCTGTCCAAGAGAGATTCCTATTTTCCTAGTTTCCTCTGGGATATAGCAAGATCCCTTGCCATTCCTATCCCAGGACATGATCCTGCACAAGGCTCTCTTTCTACCAAAGCAAAGGGGAACATAATGCTTCCTTTGCATCATTCCTTGCAGGATCTCCTTCTAGGAATGTGGGAAACGCCTTTCAGGGTGCCCCCACCTCCCAGGGCAACTGATCTGTTATATCAGGTGTCCCCCTCTCCAGGGTTTCAAAACTCAATTTCCTCATCATTCCATAGTAGTGGAATCAGCAATGAGGTGGGTAAAGAGTAAGAAAAAGCACTCTTCCTAGCCGCCAGGTCGTGAGTCTAAAACACTAGATGACTTTGGACGTCAAACCTTCCAGACATCTATGCTTTCTGCAAGAATTCTCTCATATATTTTTTATATGAGTCTTTCTCTTGAGGAGGTCACAAAGCAATTGCATCTTTTGTCTCCTTTCCTTTCAGATTCCAGGAGTACAGACTATTCCTCACCTCTTAAGCATATCCAGAATATCTCTTGGTTTCTTTCTCGTGCTTCCCTAGACTCTTTTGAGTCTGTTAGCAGGACTTCTGCCATAGCTATAGGAGCACGACGTAGAGCCTGGCTCCAAGCGTCAGACTTGGACAAATGGGCACAACAAAGGCTGGGACATACTCCTTGCACTGGAGAAAATCTTTTCAACAAGGAGTCTTTACGTCAGGTTACTCAGTTGTCCACTGATTTACCTGTTCCTAAGGGTTGTTTTACCCCTTCCTCTGTCCCAGTAGGTAGGAAATGTCCTACAAAACTTTCTTCCCACAGGAGAAGAAGGTTTTGTTCATCATTTGCCCATCATACAGATGTTCCCAAACAGGGGAAGCATCGTCCTGGTCTGAAGAATCCAACCTCTCACCAGGCTCAGCAAACCCAGCACCTGCAGGGTTTTTGATCATTCATCATCAGATGCTTGTGACTCTTGGGGTTAGAATCTACAGTTGCTTCTTCTCAATAGAGGCAATCCACCGCTTTATTCTAACCCCTACACATGGATCTTTTTCCAAAAGATATCCATTTTTTCTATATTTCGTTGAGCTGTCAGGATGTTCATGCCTATAAGTCACCAGGTTTCTCCTCTTTTTCCTGCCAGGGAAAGAGGTCTAACCACTATCAAATGATAGTTCCTGTGCCAGCATGTATTTTTCCTTTCTATAGACTTCCTATTTCGTAAGTCTTCTTCAGCTTCATTCTCTTCACCCTCTTACCAAGTTTTTCCCCTGTAAGAGGGAATTACTTACTGGGAGGCTTTTTCTTCAGCCTCTCTACTTTTCTCACTTTCCAGTGCGGAGTTTACCTCCTCTGCTCAATCTTGCTTTGGGGCAGCTCATCAGACATGTCCAGAGTTTCCTACTCCTGTTCTGTCTGATTCTTTCTGCTGTCTTGCTAACAGCTGCCTATGCAGGAGCTTTAATGTTTGGACCACTGGTTCTTGTCCACAAACAACCAGATTGTCCTCCACTAACATTCTGTCTACTCTTAGTAGTGGCTCCAAGTCAGTGCTTCATCTCTCTTGGAGATCATCTCACTACAAGCTTTCTAGATTGTCTTCTATTCTGCCATCTTCTTTTTCCTGAGTTTGGCAGCATAGTTGGCAGAGATACTGGCTCTCTAACAGCCAGTTCTATCTCCTCATTCTCCTGCATCATGCTCTCTGCAATCTACAGAGAAGCTTTCCACTATGGGCCCTTGCTAGAGAGCATGGGTTTTTTTTTCTCCAACAGCTATCCTAGCTGGTTAGAAAAGGCTTTTCAGTCATGTCTCCCATGACTAGAAGGTTCTCCCTTCATTTACTATCTCCTTTTTTGATATAAAGGACATAGGCCTTCTCTTACGTGAAAGCTCAAGGAGTTGCCAGTTCCCTGCTTTGGTCCCTAGTATTCCCAATCGGGGATATGCTCGTCCTTGGTAAGAACGCATGATACCTTTGCCCTTAAGCAGGTCAACATGGTATCTCATCTCTAGGCGTCTTCTGTCTACTTACCATGCTAGATTCCTGGAAGACTCGGGACTTGCTGGCTGCATTTTGACATTATCCTTTGTTTTTCACGTAATAGTCCTGGTTATTTTTCACTAACTAGCATTCTTGCAGATCATGACCAGGAGGAATAGATTCTCTATGTCTTCTCAAGTAGGTTCCACCTCCTTGTTGTTAGATGAATCTTTCCTCTCCACATATCCTATGTGATCACTGTGCTGTAGGCATCTCTGTCTGTTTAATTGCAGACACCCATATGTAGGCCTACATATCCATATTTATTTTTTGTGTGTATTTTATGCCCTGCCATATCTCACTATAGATATATTTTTATATGTCTGTCTGTCTGTCTGTCTGTCTCTCTCTCTCTCTCTCTCTCTCTCTCTCTCTCTATATATCTATATATATATATATATCTATATATATATATATCTATATATATATATATATCTATATATATATATATATATATATCTATATATATCTATATATATATATATACACGTGTATCTGTTGAGATATTTTATTATAGATAGATAAGTATGTGGATACATATCTATCTCACTGTCTATCCTCATATAGCTATATGATTCTGACAGAGGGGCTTTACCCATACCTATGCTATCTAGCAGGATTGGGGTTCTACACACACAACCACTCCTGTGGTAGTCAACAATTTTTATACCATAACCTAACGGTTTAGGTACCTCTGAAGCTCTCCATGCCCAATATCTCTCCTAGCTTACCCCAGTTAGGAGAGACATTGTGGATCTTCAGTTAATTACAGGCTTTAACGCCTCAAGCATTTGTCCTCTCTTTTTGGGATACAAGGAGTTCCCACACCTTTTCTCCCCACAAGGACTGTGCCAGTTTGTCCAAATCGGTTAGCCTTCTCTTTTTGCTCCTAAGAGTGACTCACTCTGCCTCCAAAAGAGCTAAGGTTTTTCTCATAAAGCCTTCCGCCGAAGGCCCACCGTTTTTTGGACTACCCCAGTTTCCCTACTGGGGTTACCTGTTACCTTTCAAGATTCTGACCTCCACTGGTTTTTCTACAGGATTATTACCTCTACTTACAGTGAGGTCCTCTTCAAGGTTCCTCTACTAAGTTTCCCAGTAGATTCATGAACCTCCATACTTCTCTAAAATCCTGTCAGGGGAGGTCCATATTGCAATATCCTTTGCAATATTATTGATGACCATCATCATCCACACATGGACTCCATCTCTGCAGTCCTGTGCTTGGTTAGCTGTTCCACAGCATCCTTCTTTCTTCAACTCCTACCCTCCATCCTCAGGATGCCTGGTGTTCTGGGAGATAGCATGTTCCAGCCTAAGACATGCTGGGACTCCAGGCATCTCAGCTTGGGAGTCCCCCATATGTGAAGACTCATTCCTGCTTGTTCCTGGAGATAGCACAGTTACTTACCTGTAACAGGTGATCTCTGGGAACAGCAGGAATAAGTCTTCACAACCCTCCCACCTCCCCAGGAGTTGTATCTCTATCTTTCCTTTCCTCTCTCTCTCTCTCTCTCTCTCTTTGTCTCAGCTTTAAAACTTAACTGAGGAGAGGCAGTTGGGAAAGGCGGGAAGGCAGCACGCAGGCGTGCTGGAATGCTTCCAAAAGCTCTTGGACGCTGTGAAGCGTTCCTGCGCAGACTCCGTCGGTACTGACGTACCCATATGTGAAGACTTATTCCTGCTGTTCCCAGAGATCACCTGTTACAGGTAAGTAACTGTGCTATCTCCGGGAACAGCAGGAATTTAGTTTTCACAACCCACCCTCCTCCCCTAGGAGTTTTACTTTTTCCTTTTCTTCTCCTTCTCTCCTTTTATCTTAGCTACAAACTCAACTCAGGAGGGAGAGCTGGAAAGGCAAGGCGGCAGCTAAGCAGGCGCAGTGGGATGCTCCCAAAAGCTTTCCTATTGGATGCTGGGGATCATTCCCACACGGGCTCCGTTGGTACCGATGTCACCCGTATGTGAAGACTAAATTCCTGCTGTTCCTGGAGATCACCTGTTACAGGTGAGTAACTACGCTCTTTTTATATTTGTTGGAAGTACAGTATGTGAGAATTAAGTCCATAGGTTCATGAAACAGAATCTCAGTTTGCGAGATCGGTTGGGTTAAAGCAAAGTATCTTTAAATGCTGCTGCAATTTTGATTGTTCCTTATAAAGAACAATGAGTCTCTTGCAGAAGTAGTGAGTGGGAACAATTAATGGATATTTTTTTTGTAATTGTTGTTTTTTTGTGGTCTTTATCTACATTTTGCTGTATATTTCGTATAAAAATTAATTTGTTGCCCCTGATGAAGCAAGAGTTAAATACGAAACCCTCTGTGCTTTTTCAAGGTATTTAAGTCAGATAAGTTGCATTTTTTTAAACTTTAAAATAAAATTAAAAAAAAAAAGTGATTTTAAAATATGAATACAAGAAGTAAAAACTGTTGGCCTAGCCATGTTTAGCTGGCATAGACTGTCATGAGTAATGAGGTGTGTGGTTTTTTTATCCTCCTTTAGTAGATTGTGAAATGAACATTTGTAAACATTGCTTTATATGCCGTGATGAATTAGATTCCATAGCTATCCTGTCTCCCCCTCCACTGAAGCACCTCACCCTTACATAACTGTCGTCTGTTTATATAGCATAATACAACAGCCAACATTTCCAACTCAAGCTTTTTGAAGGAGTAAGCAACTGATCTACGTTTGTCTGTTTCACTTTGCTTGTTTTGTAAACCCAGGGCTAGCCCATCCGCTAGGCAGCTGACCCAGTTGGGTGGCTTTGGGCTGCTGCTTTGTTGTCTGAAGCAGGTCATGTGCTTCGGCACATATGACGTGCTGCTTCTAATCCCCCTCCAATGCAGCTTATTGTCGGAGGGGGTCAGAAGCACATGGCCTGCTGCGGGCAACAAGGCAGCAGCACAAAGCTGCTGTTTTTAAAATACTGGTGGTGTTGCCGCTCGCCCCCTCCCCAAGATGGAATTGGTAACAGGGGAATGGTGGTGGTGTGGCATAAGCTCAGTGGGGAGGGGGGGGGGTAGCATGGGATGGTTGAGGCTTCTGCCTGGGGTGGCAGAAACCCTTGGGCAGGCCCTCTCTAAACCTCTATCATATTTCCTCTCTGCTGTCTCTTTTCCAAGCTAAAGAGCCCCTAACCTTTATAGAGCCTTTCTTCATAGGGGTATCCTGTCATCCCCTTTATCACTTTTCTCTGTACTTTTCTAATTCTGCACAAGCCTTTTTAAGATACGGCAACCAAAATTGCACACTCTATTTAAGGTACAGTCGCACCATGGAGTGATACAAATGCATTATAATATCCTTGGTTTTATTCTCCTTTCCTTTTCTTATGATTCCTAGCATTCTGTTTACTTTCTTGTCTTCTACTGCACATAGGGAAGAGGGTTTCATTGTATTATCCATAATGACACCCAGATCCTTTTCCTGGGTGGCGATTCCTAATGTGGAACCTTGCAGTGTGTTACTGTAATTTGGGTTGTTCTTCCCTAAGTGCATAATTTTTACCTTTGCCCACATTAAACTTCATCTACCATTTGGATGCAGTCTCTCCCAATTTTTCAATGTCCTCTTGAAACCTTTCATAATACTCTTGTGTTTTAACAATTTTGAATAATCGTCATCTGTATATTGATCTCCTCACTCGCTGTTCTCATTTCCATGTCCTTTATTAATGTTTAACGCCCCCCCCCCCCCCAACAAACAAACAAAAAAAACCCAGCAGGCCCTGGGATACTCCACTATTCAACTTTCTCTACTGAGAAAATTGGCCATTTAGCCCTACTGTTTTCTATCTTAACTTGTTCCCAGCCCACAATAATACACTGACTCATATCCCTTGACGTTTTAATTTCCTCAAGAGCCTCCCATGTAGTACCTTTTCGAAGGCTTTCTGAAATTCCAGCTACACTATATCAACCGGCTCACCTTTATCTACTTACACCTTCAAAAAAATTAGCAGAATGAGACAAGATTTTCTTGGCTAAATCCATGTTTGCTGTGTCCCATTAAACCATGGCTGTATGTTCAGTAACTATTCTTTATAATGGTTTCTATCATTTTGCCTGCTACTGATGTCAGGTTTGCTGGTCTGTGGTTTCGTAGATGACCTCTGGAACCCTTTTTAAAAATTGGCTTTAATGTTGACCACGCTCCAATTTTCAGGTACTATAGATGATTTTAATAGTTCAGAGATTACAACTAAGTATGTCTGCAATCTCATTTTTGAGTTTTTAGCACTCTAAGATGTATACCATCTGGTCCAGCTGATTTGCTACTCTTTATCAAATTTGCTGTATTGCATCTTCCCAATTTATCGATTTGTTTCAATTCCTCTGATAAATCACCTTTAAATATCATTTCTGGCTTGGGTAAATTCCCTTTGTCTCAGTAAAGATTGAAACAAGGAATTCATTAAGAGCCTGATATTCACAGAAAACTAAACTACTACATTTAGGCTCCTAAATATATGCCCTATTTTCAGCCACTCTTAAGAGCCTTAGGGGCTTGTTTACAAAGCCACGGTAGCGGTTTCTGATCATTATCGGAGCTGCGGTCCCATTAACAATTGGAAACCGCTACCGCGGCTTTGTAAACAAGCCCTAAGTGTTATTTTCAGCTGGAAAAAAACCCAAAACAAATAAAAACCTTATCCTACTTTAGGAGTTTAAAATTTATGCTCCTAAATTTAGGCCTGCCATTCATTTGCCTAGATTTGAGCCTAATGTAGTTACCTAGTGCTTTTCCCCACCCTAAATCTACCCTCGAAGCCACTACTTATGCTCCTTTACTTAGGAGTTTAGTGAAAATTTTAAGAAAATATTTAGGCATTCAGCCCTAGTAAATTTTAAGAGGCCAATTTAGAATAACTGTTAGGAGCATAAACCAGTCTCTGCTATGGTCTTGTCCTACCTTAGTGTCCCTTTTTACCCTTCTGTCATCTAATAGTCCAACTGATTCATGGTTTTTTTTGCTACAAATGTACTTGAAAAAGTTTGTCTGGTTTGTTTGTTTTTTTCCCCTTCCACAGCAAGCTTCCTTGCAAATTTTCTTGTTCTGTGCTACCCAGGATGACTTCTCTACTATGTTCCTTTCCATTTTGGCATCAGCAACATTCAAGTAGTTGTATGGTGGTATTCTCTATCAGAAGTTCGAAATTATACAGAAGTAACTGAGTCTGCTTTGGGGCAAAATTTAACAGGCTGGGATAAAACATAGTATTGGAGGGAAAACCATTTAAAAGATGAATCAAATCTGAAAATGAGCCAAGATTGGACTGAAAGTTCCAGAGAAGCCTATCCCCCAAAAATGGCCCACACTATTTCTATGGGAGAAGCAGTTGCAGCCTCTATAGTACAAACTTATGTACACTGAAAATAAGCAGTTAGGAAATTCCGCCTTTAAAATTTCCACTAACCCTTCCCTCTCTAAGGGGATGGGGAAAAGGGTAGTGGTGCACACACAGTGGAAGCGAGAGAATTCAGCAAGCCATGCTCTGCATGTGTTCCACTTCAGTGTTGCATCTTTGGATTTCTAATGTGTAAATTCCAATTTGGCCAGCTTGTTGATTTTTCTATATAACAGGATATAACACAGAACTGTCTTTGAATTCCAAGAGGACGAGGAGAATTTCATGACTGCTCTTACTTTGTGTGGGGGGGGGGGGGGTTGTTTAAGGAAGATCTGAAAGGGGAAATGTGTGGCTTGTCTTTCACTGGGATGATTTTTGGTGATATTCTAACATCATTGCTGGTTTGTATGCAGGCAGCTGGCGCTGAGGGAAGTTTATGCTCATGCAGTGCTTGGACATCATCCCCATGTGGTACGCTATTATTCTGCCTGGGCTGAAGATGACCACATGATCATCCAGAATGAATATTGCAATGGTGAGGATTGAAGGGGGGAAGTGTGGATGACAGATGTACATGAAGGGGGGTGGACCTGTCTTGCTAGCTGAGAGGTTAGTGGCACAACTATTTAAAATAGCATGGAGGATTCTTTAGTCTTTTCTAGCTGATTCCATCATGCAGCTGTACTGGCTCGGTGTCGGGGCTTCCAACCATTTTCCAACATGCGCTGTTGGCATTTTCTGTCTTGGCATGCCTTACACCCAAGCGATGCAAATGCATGTTCCTGCCCAAACGCTGATAATGCATGCTCTTGCATGCGCTTAGTTCACGCTTGGGCCTATGCTGTCGTGCCTTAACTCTTTCTGTCATCTTCCAGGAAGTGTTGTTTGACCTGTGGGAAATTAAGAGCCTATAACTGGATTCATCTCGTATAGCAGCATCTGACTATCACTGGTAGACCTGTCTCCCTTCTTCCTTTGAGGGGATTCGGTTGGCCCTGCATTTTCTGCCTCAAGGTAGGAGGCTACTGATGACCGTTTGGGTAAGAATAATAGCCTGGGGACTTCCAGTGATGTCACGGAGCGAATGGCCGCAGAGTAGCCAAGCTCCGCCCGAGTCCCGCTAAATTGAGGAGTAAAAGTGTTAAACCCTGTGCCGGAGAAGCTCTGAGAGGCGAAGGGAGGAATGGCCCAAGCAGCGCGCAAGAAGCTGGCAGGTTTTCGATCACCGTATGCACGGAAGGGGGAGAAAGTAGAATCGGAGGCTGACAGGGAGGAGAGGCCTGGAGGAAGGGAGAGCTTGGAGGAAGAGGGGGAGAGCGATCCGCAAGAGAGGGAGGCTGTGCCGATACGGTCCTGGTTGAAGGCTTTTAAGAAGGACCTGTATGCTGAGCTGACTGAGATGCGGAGAGACATCAAGGAGTCATTGACGAGTATACAGCAGGACCTGAGTGGCCTAGGAGATCGTGTGGCAGAATTGGAAGACCACGTGGAGGAGTGTATGGGAGAGGTGCAGACGCTGGCGATGGAGCAGAGCAAACTGCAGCGGCAACAGGAGGAGATGATGGAAAAGATGGAGATCGAGGATCGGGCACGTCGGAATAATTTGAGAATAAAGGGGATCGGTGAGACGACGGAGTTCAATGACTGTGCACAGGTGGTCAGAAAACTTTGTGCCCATATGCTGGCCCTGGAAGGAGGGGGTGAGGAAGAGGTGAGAGACATCGGAGTGGAGCGGGCGCACCGCAGCTTGGGGCCGAGGAGAGACCGGCAACCCAGGGACATAATTGCATGCCTGAGCAGCTTTCCATTGAAGGAAAAGATTTTGCAGATTGCGCGAAAATATGGGAGGATTACCTGGGAGGGGAATGAGGTGGACATCTTCAATGATTTGTCCAAAGGGACCCTGGACAGAAGACAGGGGCTGCGCGAGATCACAGCCTATCTTCGGGGGAAAAACCTGAGATACAGGTGGTTGTTTCCCTTCGGGCTGCTGGTGATTGTCAATGGAGTGTCCCGGAGAGTGAAAGTGGTGGAGGAAGCCTGGACAGTGTTAAAGGAGTTGGGATTGCGAGCAGCTGCCCAATGGAGTGGAAAAGGAGAGAACCCTGAAAGCTGGAGGAGTAGTGGAGCAGAGGCAGGAGGGTTCCAGATGGCAAAGGGTCGCAGCAAGAGGATGAAGGTTGCAGAGGAGAGCCGAGGATTCCGGAGTGGGGCAGAAAGTGCCATCTAAATACTGACGGAGGACATGAGTAATTGTAACTGTAATAATGATGAGAGTCCCGGCCAGTAAGCTTTTGGTCAATGGACCTTGGGCATGGGGGAAGAGGAGGAGGGGGTGGTAAAAGGGGAGGGAGAGAGAAGGATCACGTGATGTGGTGAGCTTGGGTGGACGCGTTCATCCTGAGCTCCGGGCTCCCCTCGCTCTAAAACTGGCTCGATAGTGCCTATTTTTAGGCACATTCACCGGAACAAAGACCCCCCCCTAAGTATCTCACCCACCGGAGCCCTGCGGAAAGCTTTTGGAGGCGCATAGCGACAGCGGCGGCTCGAGCCGGGAGGAGAGAGAAGGACTGGGTGGTGGGGGCACCCAAGATGGCGGAATCACCCCCGAAGCTGGGAGAAACACCGACGCCGGCTGTTGGGGCCTCGGTCGCGGAAATCTCTGCCGCGGTTTCCAGTGCCCTCTCCCTCCAATTCGATTCCCTGCGCAGCAAGCTGGATACAGTACAGCAGTCGGTCGAGGCCATAGGGGCCCGTATGCAACAGGCAGAGGCCCGCATCTTGCAGGCTGAAGATGAGGTACAGAGACTGGGCCGGGAATTAGAGCAAACGCAGTCTACCTTAAAGGCCCACGAAGAGAAGTTGGATGACCTCGAGAACCGCTCCCGACGTGGCAATCTGAGGTTCTTGGGCATACCCACCTCGGTGGGGGATGCTGATCTCCGTGCGTATATTGCTGCGCTGTCGGTGTCCCTGCTGGGGGAAGAGGGGGGTAATGTGCCTCTAGTGATCGAGAGAGCGCACAGAGTGGGCCCTCGAATTACTGGAGACCTGCGGCCACGGTTGGTCCTGGCCAAATATTTACAATTTCAGCAAAAAGAAGCAGTGCTGCGGGCGGCCAGGAAGCAGGGGACTGTAGAATATGATAATGCCCGCATCCGTATCACGCAAGATTATTCTGCGGCCGTGAGCAAGCAGCGGCGAGCGTATGCCCCAGTCTGAAAACACCTTATAGAGGCCAACATTTGCTTTTCTGTCCAGTACCCTGCACGTCTGGTGGTGGTCCATGGCGGGAAACAGAAGCTGTTTAGTTCAGCGGAGGAAGCTGCGGCCTACGTGGAGCGTTCAGTGCGGCCGGGCCTGCCGTCGGGCAGCGGTACTGCGAGCACGCCATGACTGTTTTTGGTTTATTGTTCATATGTTCAGCTGTTGTAAAGATCTGAGTGACCTGGGGCTCTTGTGACACTTCCTTGGGCTTAGCACCCGGGGGAGGTAGGTGGGGAGGGCTCTCTAAGTGCCTCTGGGGTGAGTTTGTTAATTGGGGGCCTAGATTGTGGCTGGTGCTTCTCCATGCTGGGTGGTTGGGTGGGGCACTTCAAGTTGGGTCAGTGGCCGTGATCGACCCCAGGCGGGCCCCAGTTAACGGGACCCATGTCCTCCCCTGGCGGGTGCGAGGGGTGAAGCCACTATGGGTTGCGGACCCGTCTGAGACGGGTGGAGGTGGTGGAGAGGGGGGGGGACGTGGATTGGGATAGGGGGTATCGGCTAGGGCAGCGGGAGAAGTACCTGAAGTTCAGTCAGTCCTCCTGTCTATGGCCCGATGATATGGGGAAAGGATGGCGGTTTTGTTACTGGAGAGGAGAGGGTGACCGCCCCGGGACATGTTTGGGGGCGTTTGTTACAGTTTGATGTTAATGTATTGTATAAGGGGTCCTCGAGGGGGGGAGAATTTGAGGGGGGGGTGCACGATTGTGTAATGGGGGGGGGAGCCCGAGCACATCTGGGTGAGAGGGTAGGGGAGGACGGATGATTGAGGTTGGGAAATTATTGGGGGGTGGAGTGGTGGAGGGGGGGATGGGTGGGGGGTTCGGGGGAGGGGAGGGAGAAGGGGAAGGGGCGAAGCGGGGAGCGGGGCAGAGGGGGGGGGGATATTGTACAGATTTAGGAGGCTGGAGAGGCAGATCTTGGATCAAAGGGGTATATGCGGCATGCCCGGTTGAGGAACAGTTCTGGTTGTCAGGGGGGTGCCCTAGGCTGGGGGGGCTCCCTCGTAGTATTAAGATAGTGTAATTAAATTCAGACTGAATAATGTATGCCACTTAAGATAATATCTTGGAATGTATGTGGTTTGGGTAACCCGATCAAGCGCTCCAAAATCCTGCAGGCCTTGGTGAGACATAAGGCGGATATAGCCATGCTCCAGGAAACTCACCAGACAGCCGAGGAGCACCGTAAACTATGCAGGGACTGGGTGGGGCAAGTGTGGGGAGCCCCAGCCCTGGGGAAGAAGGGTGGGGTGGCCCTTCTGATTCATAAACGGATCCGGTTGGAGGTTGTACGGGAAGTGGCCGACCAGTCAGGCAGATTTGTCCTATTGCAGGGGGTCCTGGAGGGGAGGTCTGTTATCCTGGGTAATCTCTACTGTCCCAATGTTCTGGATTTGACCCTGTATTCTCGCCTCGCCTCTAAAATAGAGTCTCTGCCTGAGTTCCCTGTGATACTCGGAGGAGACTTTAATGCTGTTCTGGATGTGACATTGGATACGTCCGGGGGGGGGAGACACGAGACCGGTTGCAGTCTGCCCGAGCGCTGTGTCGATTGTGCTCCAGGTTGGGGCTGGTGGACCCTTGGCGGCTATTGCACCCGACTGAACGGGACTATACACACCAATCGAGAGCGCATGGTTCTAGTGCTCGTATTGACTACCTGCTAATTTCGGCTGGGTTGTTTGCTATGGTAGAAGAAGCGATGATTGGCCCCACAGAGATCTCGGACCATGCGTTCATTGGGTTAGTCGTACAATGGAGTGGGATGGTCCCCCGGAATTCCCTCTGGCGCTTTCCCCTGGAATTATATCGGGACGCCCAGTTTCGTTCATTCTTACGGCAGCGATGGCGGGACTTTGAGACAAACCACGCGGCCCACCAGGATGAGCCCGAGCTGGTGTGGGAAACAGCGAAGGTTGTGCTTCGGGGCGACATTATCGGGTTCTATGCTAGGAAACGGAAGCTACTGGCGGCGCGTATCCTCGGTCTCGAAGGGCTGATCACTCGGCTGCGTCGGCGGTGGGCTCAGAGCCCCTCGGCCGGGCTTAAGAGGCGGTTGTGGGAGAGCAAACGGAGCTTAATGAACTCCTCCATCAACGGGTCAAGAAGTCCGTGCAGTACTACCGATATCAATTGTATCGCCATGGGGACAAACCTGGAAAATTACTGGCTAGATGTCTGCGGGGCCCTAGGGGCTCGAGTCTGGTGCCGGCGCTGCGGGATGATCGGGGGGTACTGCATCGAGAGAGGGCGTCGATTGCGGGGGTCTTTCAATCTTTCTTTAAGCGACTATATGCAGCGGAGTCTCCCCCCCTGTCGCGGATGGCGGACTATGTAAAGGAGTTGAATTTACCCCGGCTCTCTGGGGAACAGAGGGCGCAGCTAGATCGACCGATTACATTTGAAGAGTTGCAGGCTGCTATTTCCAAAGCCCATTGCTGTAAATCTCCGGGGTCAGACGGGCTGGGTGCGGAGTTCTATAAGATCTTGAATGAGCTCATTTCCCCAACCTTAGCTGCCGTTCATAATGTGAGAGCTCAGCAGGGATATTTCCGATGGGGGGATAACCGGGCCCATATTGTACTCATTCCAAAGCCGGCTAAGGACCCACTTGCTGCAGCATCTTATCGCCCTATTTCTTTGCTTAACTTTGACCTTAAACTTATGGCAAAAATTTTGGCCGATCGCTTGTCGGAGTTCTTGGGGCAGCTGGTTCACGAGTCCCAAGTGGGTTTTGTCAGGGACCGTTATGCAGCACGGAACTTACGTAAAATAATAACTTCCCTCGAGTGGGTCCGGCGTCGCGATATGCCCTCCCTATTAATTAGCTTCGACGCAGAGAAGGCCTTTGATAGAGTAGATTGGCAGTACTTGATGTACCTTCTCCCGCACTATGGTATAGGGCCCGCCTTTTGTAATATGGTGGCGAGCCTCTATTCTAATCCGACCGCAGCGATTCTTTGCAATGGGGTCCTGTCCGAGACCTTCCCTTTGAGGCGGGGGACTTGACAGGGGTGTCCCCTCTCTCCCCTTCTTTTTGTCTTGTCTCTTGACCCTCTTCTGCGTTGCTTGGAGCAATCGCGGGAGATCCGGGGAGTATGTATTGGCGACCAGGAGTTTAAACTGTCCGCTTTTGCTGATGACTTGTTAGTCCACTTGCTCTCGCCAGCCGACTCCCTACCTCACCTGTTGCGGGAATTTCAAATTTTTGGGATGTTTGCGGAGTTCACTATCAACCGAGACAAGTCAGAGGCCCTGGATGTTTCGGGGCAGCTACGGAATAGCTGGCTGGGGGAGTTCCCCCTCAAATGGGCAGACGATCGTTTTACCTATTTGGGGATAGTGTTGCCCAGTCAGGTATCTCAATTATATAGGAGTAATCTCTCCCGGGTGTTGGACAAGGTGAAAACCCAATTGCAGGTTTGGCGGACCCGTCCCCTTTCCCTATCGGGGAGGATTGCAGCGATTAAATTGGTGATCCTTCCCAGGATTCTATATTGGTTACAGACGCTGCCGGTTTGGCTCTTAAGAAGGGATATTCGGCGTTTCGAGTCGGAGTTTAAAGGTTTTCTGTGGGGAGGTGCGCGGGCTCGGATCCCCTATAATCGTTTGGTGGGGAAGGTGCGTAACGGGGGCTGGGAGCTGCCTGACCTAGGAGCCTATGCGTTTGCCTGCCAGGCGCGACACCTGGGGGACTGGCTGGGCTCTACGGAGGTATATACCCCCCTGGCGCTGGAGGAAGCTTATGTAGCCCCCCATTCTTTGCAGGCCCTGTTACATACGGACACCAACCGGCTGCCTTCCCATCTGGCTGGCAGTGTGGTATTGAACCCTGTGTTGCGGACGTGGAGACAGCTGAATCTTTACTGGGGCCGAAGTTGGCGGGTGTTGTGCTGGTTGCCCATTCGGGGTAATGTTAGTTTTACTCCGGGAACGGAGACTACTGTATTTCGAGCCTGGGGGGACAGAGGTTTGCGGAATCTCGGACACTTAGTGGACCCTGCCGGGAAACTTAAACCCTTCCCTATCCTATTTCGGGAATATGGCCTGGGGTTAAGCCATACGTTCGCATACTTGCAGGCCACTCATTATGTGGCCTCGCTCCCGGGTGGAGAGCTGCATGGAGAGCGCTCAGCTCAGATTATTGAGTTTTTTAGCTTGATCAGGGCGGAGAAACCCTCTATACGGCTGTTTAATCTGCGGCTGGCTCCCCTTCGGCCTTGTTCGGACTACCGTGGGGTGGAGCGGGCCTAGGAGGTGAAGATGGGGCAGGCTGTTCCTCCTGATACCATTTCTGCTGCCCTTCAGCGAATCGCCCACCTGGCAGAAGGTGTGCGATGGAGGGAGATACAATTTAAGTGTATTACCAGGGTTCATTTTTCCCCGCGTCGGGCTTTTCGCAGTCATTTGACCCAGGACGGTAGCTGCCCGCGGTGTGCTGAGCCCCTAGCGACCTTGCTGCACATGTGGTGGGGATGCCGGTGGATTCGGCCGTATTGGCGGAGAATAAGTGGTTTTGTGTCTACCCTCCTAGGACAGCCCATAACTTGGGACGCAGGCTTGGTCATCTTGGACCTCTTAAGACTCAACTCCCCGAAGGGGAAATGGGGTCGTTGGCTGGTGCGGAAGGCTTGTCTGGTGGGTAAGGGCCCACTTTTACATCGATGGCAGGAACGGTCCCCTCCCTCTTACTGGGAATGGCAGAACTCCTTCCATCAATTGATGCTCCTGGAGAGTAGAGGGGCCAGAGGTCATGCTAAACGCTGGGCTGCCTTTTTGCTACTATGGGACCCCTATCTCCAAATCTTGAGTTCCCGGGTGCGTAATGAGGTTCTGCAGACAGGATGTTAATTGGAGGCTTGATCGGGAGTAGCCCCTGACAGTACTTGGTATAGACTGTTCTCTGATCCAGTGTTACTGCCTTTGTTTGGGTGTCTGGGGAGGGGGGAAGGGAGGGTGAGGGGGCATGGGGGAGGGATTATCTATGAAAAATTGTGTCCATCATAGTTCCGCCCGGGGATCAGAGTCCACCACGGGACGGGTACAGTTGTATGTTGAATGTTTGTTTTGATGGATTACACAGGTACACTACCAAAAAAACTGCCTCCAGTTTTGCAACTGATTCCTATAGATTTTGGGGTGCTGAATCCAGGAAAAATAGCCAAAATGTTCCATCACGTCACGTTTTCTTGCAAAATTAGATTTCTTACCCATATAAGGAATGTTCACATAATTTCTTTTTAGCCGACTGCAGTTTATTTTCTTGGCCCAAAATAGAGGTTGTAATGGTTAACTAACTAGAAACACTCCCTCATGATATTTTAGAGTGTTTTGTATTCATTTTATACATTAACAGGACAATTGGGAGGCGGGGGGCTAAATACAGTACTCGCGCTGGCGCATGTTCTTTCCTGTTCACCTCGCCTCGTTCGCTCGCTCAAACACGGTGGTTGCGACATGAACGTTCCTGTCAAATTTCAGTTTCTTGCAAGTTCAGTATTACCTTTTGTTTGCTCAGTCGTAATCCAGCTTTATTCCGAAGTGGTTCACTACAGTTGTAGTTTGCAGTGCTGTGTATTTGTGATGGCTCACAGAGCCAGAGGTTGCGTCAACTCTCCGGACAGTTTTTATTTTATTTGTGGGGAATATACCGTGAAAAAGCGGCAGAGGAACATTTCTGCATTTATTAAAGTATATTTCGCCAATTTCGGTTTGAAGTTAGGCGATCAAGACAAACCGTGGGCTCCTCACAAAGTGTGCAAGACATGTGAGGAAGATCTACGCTTATGGATGAAAGGTAAAAAACAAGCATTTCGTTTCGGAATACCTATGATGTGGCGTGAACAAAGAGACCACAGCAGTGACTGCTATTTTTGCTCTTGCATTGTGAAGGGATACAACTTAAAAAATAAGAACGTAATAAGTTACCCCAACCTTCCCTCAGCAATTAGGCCTATGCCTCATAGCAACGAAGTACCTGTGCCTGAACCACCAAAATCTTTGGATCATATTTGTGTGGACGGTTCTGATCATGATGAGACTCATCAGATGGCTTTTCCCGATGAGTCCAGTACTTCCGAGTTTGAAACTGAACCAGATCCGATACCTGAACTTTTCTCTCAAGCTGAATTGAATGATTTAGTCCGGGATTTAGGACTCCCAAAAGATGCTGCCCAACTGCTAGGTTCTCGGCTTACACAGAAAAATCTATTGTCACCAGGAACAACTTTTTATTGGTACCAGCAACCTCGAGACACACTATTTGTAGTATTTCAGCAAAGAGGAAGATTTGGTATTTTGCAACGATATATACGGAGTGATGGAAAAGTTTAAACTCAAGTATGATCCTGCTGAATGGCGGCTGTTCATTGATTCGTCAAAAGACAGCATAAAAGGTGGTGTTCTTCATAATGGCAACACATTCGCTTCAGTTCCTATTGCTCACTCTGTTATTCTCCAAGAAAAATACGAGAATTTGGCCCTGATTCTTCAGAAGATTCGTTATGATGAGCATAAGTGGATGATTTGTGGAGACTTTAAAATTCTATCCATGCTATTAGGGCAGCAATCCGGTTTCACCAAATATCCCTGCTTCCTTTGCTTGTGGGATAGCCGGGCCCGCGACCTACACTGGGGGAAAAAAGACTGGCCAATTCGGGAGTATTTGAGACCCGGTGAGAAAAATGTTCTTCATGAGAGCTTGGTACCTCGTGATAAAATTCTATTACCACCTCTCCACATTAAGTTGGGTCTCATTAAGCAATTCATCAAGTCCCTTCCAAAAGATGGTGAGTGCTTTCGGTACCTTTGCTCAAAGTTCCCCCGACTTTCTGAAGCAAAGCTAAAGGAAGGAGTGTTTGTTGGCCCTGATATAAGGAAACTCATTTCAGATGGAGCATTCGCTGGAAACGATGTCTGAGAAGGAAAAAGAAGCCTGGGATTCCTTCAAGGATGTTGTTCTCAAATTCTTGGGGAACAGGCGGGATGAGAACTATAAGGATATTGTTGCCAGGATGCTCAATGGCTTCAAAGAACAAGGCTGTAACATGAGCCTGAAAGTCCATTTCTTGCACTCCCATGTGAACTACTTTCCTGAAAACTTGGGGGCGTACAGTGAAGAACAAGGTGAAAGGTTTCACCAGGACATCAAGGACGCAGAGAGAAGGTACCAAGGAAGATGGAACACCACTATGATGGCTGATTTCTGCTGGTTGCTGCTGCGGGAAACCCCAGATGAAAAATACGCCAAGCAGCGCATCAAGAGAAGCATTCGGGGGAAGAAGAAGAAACGGGCCCACCAGGAGATTGATTGACCCAAGAATGACTTTAAAATCTAAACTGTGTTGACAAATATCGTGTTTTTACTAAACTTTGAAATAAAAATTTGCTAGTTATTACCACAGTGTCGGATCTCATTTATTAGAATTTTATTTTCACACCATCGGGTGTTTGTCTTCATGTATTGCAATGGTGCGGTTTGCGTTTTCTATTCTTACATACATACCTGTACAACATTTTTTGCACATTTCTTTGCTTTGTGTCTAACCTCGCTCTTATATGCTCAATGTTTGTGCACATGTATGTGGCTGTTTTAAGTGCAGACAATTTTGCTACCATCACAGTGTGTTTTGTTGACATTACTCTATTCTTATGTGCTGCCTTGTTACAATTTTCTTTATTCTTATTTGAATAACTACTAAACAATTAGCATAAAGAATTCATCCAAGAAACTTTTATCTCGATCGCACTCAATCTGAAACGTTCACTTCAAACTGCTAACCCAATGTAGCAAAAAATCTGTACGTGATGGAGCAAATTGGTTACCAGATTTGGATTCAGCGCACCAAAAAACGTAAAAATCAATCGAAATATTAGAGGCAGTTTAAAAAAAATTTTTTTTAGTGTACCTGTGTTATTTATTTATTTATTTAACATTTCTTCTATATCGCGCTATTAAAATCAGCGCGGTGTACATCGAACAAGAATACTGCAATGCATACAAACAACATTGAGTTTACAAAGGACAGGGAATTGAACATGGAAGCGAAACCATTATAAACATTATAAATAAACTTTGGGAAAAAAAAAAAAGGGGAGGGAGAGTGCGATGTGGGGATATGTGGGTTGGGGTGTGCAGGGGGGTGTAGGGGCGGGAGGAGAGGAGGAGGGAAGATCTGTATGGGGGTGGCATAGGGGGAGGTGGGGTAGAAGCGGGAGAGGGCAGTCACACTTGGAAGGCTGGAAAGGGGGGAGAGGGGGAGGTGGGGGGAGGAGGGAGGGAGGGGGGAGTGGGACTCAGGAGGGAGGGGTAAAGCGGGAAGGGAATGGGGGGGAGAGGAAGGGGTCAGTTGACTATCAGCAGGGATGGAGGGGAGGAGCTCTGGGTGACTAGGAAGAATTAATGGAGAAGATAGGATCTATTAACACAAAGGGGTTGATCAACCCCCGGAAACGACGCCAACTCTATAGAGAGGTTACACGGTTGGGATGGGAGATAGTGCTGGTACCAGGAGACTCACTTGAGGAGGAAGCATGAGGGGTTGATGAGGAATGGGATGTACCCGCATCAGTATTTTGGGGGTCCTAGGGGGGCGGAGGCGAGCAAGAAGGTAGGGGTAGCTATACTGCTATGCCGGGACAGTTCCTTTAGGGTAAGCGGGGTAGAGAGGGATAGTGAGGGGAGGGTGCTGATTCTGGGGGGGGGATGGCAGGGGGAAACTGTCACACTGGTAAATGTGTATGCACGGAACGAAAGGCAGGTACAGTTCTGGAAAAGAGTGAAGGCATTACTGGCCCGGCATGTGCAGGGAAAGCTTATTTTGGGGGGCGACTTTAATGCGGCGCTTCACCCGAAGTGGGATCGACAAGGGGCGGGTGGGGACGGTAAGAATAAAATATGAGGGATGTTGAAGAGAATTATGAGGGAATACCATTTGTGGGATGTGTGGAGGCAGCAGCATGAGGGGTGTAAAGAGTACACCTTTTACTCAGCGCCCCATGACAGCTATAGTAGGATTGATTATCTTTTGATGGATAATGGGTGGGGCGGCAGATACAGGAAGCTGAAATTGGGAATATCACCTGGTCGGATCATGCGCCAACGTGGGTGGGAGTAGGATACACTAGGGAAGAGGGGGGAGTGCGATTCTGGAGGTTAAATGAAAGTTTGTTTAAAAAAAGAGGAGGTGGTGAAGGATATTAAAGTATGTTTGAAAGAGTACTGGAATATTAATGATACTGGGGCGAGTAGGCTTATGGGAGGGTATGAAGGCAGTGGTGCGGGGGCGGTTGGTGATGTGGGCAGCTAGATATAAAAAACAACGCCTGGCGCGAGAGGATGAGCTGCAACGAGAGATAAAGCATGTGGCGGAGCGTTATCAAGGCCAAGGTAATCAGCGGGACTTTAAACAGCTTAATCAACTTCGGATGGAGCTGCATAAATTGCAGGTTGAAGAAATTGGGTTCAAGCTGGCTAGGTTGAAACAGTGTTACTATGAGTGGGGAGATCGGGCAGGGAGATTGCTGGCTAATAAGCTGAGGAAAAGAGAGGCTCAGACAACTATAGTGGGGGTGGAAGGGGCGAAAGGGGAGAAGTTACGATCTGAGAAACAAATTGGGGAACGCTTTTGCCAGTTTTACCGGGAGCTGTATAAGAGGAAGGAGGGAGGGACGGTGGCGCAAGGGGAGGATTACTTACAGGAGATAGGGTTGACGAGATTGGAGGCGGGGGAAAGTCAGGGCCTGGAAGAGGATATAACCCGGGAGGAAGTGGAGCAGACCCTTGGGGCGCTGCCACCTGGGAAGGCCCCGGGCTTGGATGGTCTGACGGGGGCTTTCTATCAAACGTTTCGGGAAGACCTGGTGGATAGGTTGGTGAGTGTAGCAAATGGAGTACAGCAGGACAGGGGGCATTTCTTGGCGGAGATGCTTACAGTGGGGATTACAGTACTACTCAAGGGGGGCAGAAACCCTATGCAGTGTGGGTCCTATCGCCCCATTTCTTTGATAAATGTGGATATAAAAATCATTGCTAAGGTGCTGGCTAATAGGTTGGCCGCGTTGACGCCGGGCTTGATAGGGCTAGATCAAACTGGGTTTATACCGGGGCGGCAGGCCTCTGATAATATAAAGAGGGTACTGGAAGCGGTATGGGAGGCGAGAGATCAGGGAGTATAGAGGCAATGTTATTGTCTATAGATGCTGAGAAAAGTGTTCGATAGGGTGGATTGGGATTTCCTGTTTCTCGTCATGAGGTGGATAGGCATAGGCCCCAAGTTTATGAGATGGGTGCAAGCATTGTACAGGGGCTCCAAAGCGAGAGTAAAGATCAATGGGTGGTACACTGCGGCTGTAGACCTGGAACGGGGGACGCGCCAGGGGTGTCCTCTATCCCCGATATTGTTTGCTATTGCTATTGAACCCCTGGCGAGGGCAATTAGGGGAAATGGAAAGGTGTGGGGGATACAGAGGGGGGGGGGGGTCCACCATAAAATATCTGTTTGCTGATGATGTGCTTATGGTGGTGACACAGCCGGAGGAGACCTTGCCAGAGCTTATGAAGCAGCTGGGGAAGTATGGAGAAGTATCGGGGTTCAAGATGAACCCTGATAAAACTGAGGCTTTGAATATCAATATGTCCCAGCCGCTGCTGGAGAGGCTGAAACAAGGCTACCCATTTAAGTGGGTGGAGAGCGCTATTAGAAACTTGGGTGTTCACATTACACCTCAACCACGGGGGATATACGGGGCAAACTATAGTAAACTGTGGATAGAGAGGTCAGGATTTGCAGGGGTGGGCACGTCTTGAAGTCTCATGGCTGGGGAGGATAGCGTCAGTAAAAATGAATGTGCTCCCGAGAGTGTTGTACTATTTTCAGGCGTTGCCGGTGGCCATCCCGGGAGCCCACTTGAGAGGGATACAGAGAAGGGTGGATCAGTTTATATGGAGGAAAAGACTGCCTAGGATAGCGCGAGAGGTGATGTATCGTAGGAGGGAAGAAGGGGGGTTAGGGGTGCCTAATTTGCAGGCATATTATTGGGCGGCCCAGGCACATCATGTGATGGATTGGCAGGATGGGGGGGAAGAAAGAACTATGTGGAGATGGAAAAGGAGTGCGTGGGGGGGGCGGTCGTTGGCTGGGCTTCCATGGATGGGAAGGGGAGAGAGAGGGGCACAAGTGCGGGAGAATCCATATGTAGGTCACGTGCTGCAGGAGTGGGATAAGATTCGGGGTGTTGAAGGGAAGGGAGGGGGGGTGCCTTTTTCTCTGATGAGGGAGCTTTGCCATACGGAGGAGTTTTGCCCGGAGAGAGAAGGGGGAGGATATTGTCGATGGGCGCGAGGGGGCTTGAAGTGCTTTTACCAATTTGTGGATGGGGGGGAGTGGGTCCCCTTTGAGACATTGAGGGAGACGTATGGGTTGCGGGAAGGGGATAGATTTTACTACGGGCAGGTGGTGCATTTCCTGAGAAAGAAATTAGGGAAAGAAGGCCTGGAGCGGGATTATACCCCATTAGAGGTGATAAGGTATGGAAAGAGGACATCCTCGGGGTTAACTTCGGTGTTATATAAGGTGATACAGGGGCCTCTGGTAAGCAAGCATAGATATATGCGGGAGTGGGAAGGGGATTTGGGAGTAGTCTTAGAGGAGGGGCAGTGGAAGCAGATCTTTGACCAGGTGAGGCTCCTGCCATTGTCAGTAGCCATTCGGGAGAACTGGTACAAGGTGGTGATGTGATGGTATTATACACCCGCCCGTCTGCATAAGATGTTTCCAGGAGCGTCCAGCATGTGCTGGAGAGAGTGTGGGGAGGTGGGCACTTTCTTCCATGTATGGTGGACGTGCCCTAAGATACAGACGTTTTGGGAGGCGATCCGGGAATGGATGCGGGAGGTGGTAGGGGGGGAGGTGGTACTAGATCCTAGTGGGTATTTGATGGGGTGGTGGAGCGTAGGAGGGCCCACACAGGATAAGCGGCAAATAATGGTGTGCCTGAGTGCAGCTCGCTGTGAACTGGCCTATCGGTGGAAACAGTGGGAAGTGCCGAGGGTGGAGCACTGCATAGAGAGACTCTGGCAGGTGTATTTAATGGAAAAACTGACTGCTGTGCGACAGCAAAGGGTAGATAGATTTGAGAAGCAATGGGGTCAGGTGTTGTTGTATCTACGGAAAGATATTCTGCGATAAAGGGGTAGAGAGGGAGGGGGGTGAGGGGTGGGGAGGGGTGGGGGGTAGGGGAGTGTTCCGGGGGTGGGGAGGTGGGGGGGTTGGTCTAGGGGGGATGGAGGGGGGAAGGGTGGGGGACAAAGGAGGGGGAGGGGTGGGGGAAAAGATAGGGGGCATATGAGGAAGTAGGTAGACAAGGAGGAGTGTAGTTTAGACAATAAATATACATAACAATTGTACCAGTTGGGTGGGGCACCCTAGTGGGTTTCATAGAGTTCTACTATGCATACCTGGGGATCTTTGGGAATGGGGGTTAATCTTGTTTGGGGGAAATAAGCGGTGTAACACTGATAACCTTGGGGAAGCAGCCACCAGGGGGTCCAGGTATGCTTGGAATGAGTATGGTGCAAAGGCAGTGGGGGGTCACCTTCAGAAGTACTGCCTATCATCAATTGGGTGGGAGTTTTTGTTGGGGTGTTGACATTGGGGATGATAGGTACCAAATGTTTAGATGATGGTATAATATGACTACTTATATGTGGATCTGTTATGGAATTATTGACAATAAAAAGTTAAATACAAAAAAAAAAAAAAAAGAAAGAATAGCCTGTCCTTGAGTTACGATGACCGTGCTTCCGGCTGCTTCCCTTTTTTCAGAGGGTTTGGCTACAGCTATGTCCCCTGTGATTGGGCATCATTCTCAGGGATGGGAGCTCCTGATTTCCAGGTTGTCCTCCCCAGAATTCTTTTCCTTCTGCAGCAAGCCTGGTCTTTTGGCATGGAAACTCAGACACTGCAGCCTTAGGATTCCTTTGAGCTCAGATCACGTGAGGGATGGGCAGAGTGTAGATGCCTAGATTGAGTCCTGTCTCCTTAAGGGACCCAGACAGAGGTTTCATTCTGGAGTTGTGGATCTGCTGGGGTCTGTGCATAGCTTGGGGCTTGAGTGTTGGAGTCTGATGTGGAGGAAGAAGTGTTTTTGCTTTCAGGGGTTCAGGTGGGGGTTGGCATTTTCTGCCTGGCTCAAAAGGGAGAGCTGGCGGCATTGATTGCTCAAGTTTCATCTGCCTAATCTTTGGCTGATGTTTCAGCGATGGAGCAGGGGCCGCAGGTTCATCCGCTTCTACAGGCAGTGTGGATATTCACTGCAGTCTTCCTGTATCCGAAGATTATCATGAACATGTTCTGGTCTGTGCAGCGCTGCGTACGACTGATAGCGCTATACAAATGCTCAGTAGTAGTAGTAGTGGTCAGAATGGGTCCTTCTTGATTCCCCACTTAAGGGGTGTGAAAGGATGTATGCTTCCCTAGAGGAGAGGTGTGTCGCCTGGTCCAGCCCACCCAAGGTGGATGTGCAGGCCAGGCGGTCACGAAGCAAGCCTCCATGTCTGTGGAAGATAGATTGCCCTTAAAGGACACTATTTATAAAAAGATGGAATCTGATGAGCCAGTTTGCAGCAGCAGCTGCCATTCTCCAGTTGTCAGTGTGTGCAGGCCTTTCGTCTTAAGCCCTACTCTTGTGGATTCAGTCTCTCCTGCTGGATGATGCTACCTCTCCTTTGGAGTTATTTACTGTCTTTCTTCTGATGTCATGTATATTTTGGTCCGCTTGATGGCTAGAGAGATTGTCCAGTCAGCGGTGATGTGGCATTGGATATGGTCTCGCCACTGGACAGCAGATATGTCCTCCAAGCCTGGTTAACTCGGCTAGTTTTAAGGCAGAGCTCCCTTGTGGGGCAGATTAGAGAAACTGGTGAAGGACTTGGCCAAAGCCAAGTCTTAATGCCTTCCAGAGGGTAGACTGAAAGGGCCTGGGAAGCAAGTGGGACAGTTTCCCTCCTTGGCCACTGCCCATCCTTCAGGCACACTGGGACTGACTTCTAGGAGTCTTAGGATGCCTGGCATTAACATCCTGGAAAGTCTTGTCTTCTCTGCTTCTGGATTTTGGACCTGTAATTAGCTCTTTCGAGGGGTTCGTGGGCCCAGAGTGTCTGTCCCCTCTATAGGGGGTTCTTCCCCTTCTTCAGAATGAAGGTTTGGGGGTCCATTCCCAGATGCCACCAAGGATAGCTGGGTGCTAGGCAGCATTCAAAGTGGTTATGTCCTGGACTGCAAGCAGCTGATCTTGGAGGCATTTGTCATCTATTCATGAGTTTTGGCATACATGAGAGCCACCTCATGGGTAATGTCGGACACGTTACTGTGCCTGAAGGTAGTGGTGCCATTTATTTTGGGGTGCCAAAAAAGGATGGCTCCTTCCAACCAATATTCAGATCAAGGGGGTCTGTCCGTCATTTGTGCATGTTGTGCTTTCAAATGGAAACTCTCTGAAATCTGATTTCAGCAGTGCACCAAAGGAAGTTCCTGGCCACAGGTTTTCATATCCTGATCCAGGAGGATCAGCACAGATAGTTGCGTTTTGCCATGTTTGGCTCTCACCTTCAATTTGCCACCACCTTCACTGCCTCAAGAACATTCTCCAGAGTCATGGCAGTGGTGGCTGCTGCGCTACGACACGAAGGACTGTATACCCATTTCTGGACAACTGGCTCATCTGAGCCCATGCTATCCAAGGCGCCTCTGGTTTCGGTCCTAGTGGGGTCCTTCTAGAAGTTCTTGGCTGGTTGGTCAATTGGATGAAGTGTCTGTTGGAGCCCTCCCAGTTCCTGGGAGCTCGATTTAAGTGGGCAGTGCCTTCCTGCTGGAGGAGAGAGTGCAGAGTGTGTTGGAACAACTTGAGATGTTCTGTTCTCAACAGGCTCCCAGGGTTTGGGCGCATGCTCATATGAGGCCATTCCAGCGAGCCTGCCTGCCTAGAGTTTGAATTCAAGCTTCTGCTTCAGCCGGGAGTGAGAGCCAGCTTTGAGCTGATGGCTACGCCCATGTTATCTCGCGACAGACGCCAGTTTTACAGGCTTGGGAGTCTTTGTTGGGACTGATCAGCTGAGGGCTGTTAGACCACACCACTGTCTCCTCTGCAGCTCCATCAGCCTTCCTGAAACCTTCTTGCGCTTCCCACCCTTGGTCAAGGACAGGACGGTGCAAGTGTTTTGGGCAATGCCATGGCAGTGGCATATATCAATTGCCAAGGCAGTATGAGGTGTGCAGGAATGGCTCTGGGGTTGGCCCTGGTTTGCCTGGACTAAAATTAACCTCCTAGCTCTTTTGACTCGGCACATTGCCAAAGTGGTCAATGTGGAAGTAGTCGTCTTCTGTTGCTCTTTCGGGGAGTGGTAGTTGTCAGGAAGTGTTTCAGATGCTTTTCTGCCATAAGGGCCACCCTGTGATGGAACTGATAGTCTCATTCCAGTGATAGTGTGCCATTTCCTCAGTCGTTGCTCGGAAACTGGGAAGTTGTCACCCTGGTTCAGTCCTGGTCATGGCAATGCCTGCTGTATGTGCTTTCTCTGTGGCTGCTGTTGGGGCATTTACTTCGGTGCATAGAGCACTGTCTGGGCTGGATTATTCTGGAGGTGCTGGACTGGCTGAGGAGAGCGTGGCTCAAGGATTTGATGCAATTCCTGCAGCAGCATCATCTTCGTCTGCCCCATTTTGAGGCCAGTTACATCAGGGGCCATTTCATCCTGGATGACTTGGCTCCCTTCTCACCTGTGGCTTGCCTCTCTTGAGTCGGTTGACACGTAAGTCGCTATTCTCCTGCAGTAATTTCCACTCTGCTCAAATCCTGTAGGGATTCTACCAGTCTGGCATACATGTGGGTTTGGTACCTTTTTGAGAGTGGGTGTGGCACGCAACATCCTGCACCCCTAAGGCTGCCAGGATGCAGGCTCTTTTTTCTGCAGGATTGTCTGGAAAATGGGCTTTTCCCTTACCTGCCTCTAGAACAGTTTGGTCCTGTTTCAGAAGTCCAGAGGGTGGAAAGTGTTCAGCTTTGTTCCCAGATGTTTCATGTTTTTCTTAAAGGGGTTTGGCATCTGTGTCCTTCCCTCTGGTCATTTGTCCCTTCCTGGTATCTCTTTCTGGTGTTCAGGGCTCTGATGTCAGAGCCCTTTGGGCCCTGAAGTATGCTATCCTGAAGGACTTGACTCCAGACTTTTTTTCTTGGTCATGATTTGTTTGGCAAGACAGATTTCCGAGCTGCAGGCTCTGTCTTTCTGGGATCCATATTTGTCCTTTTTGGAAGAGGCAGTTACCATTTGGCCTGTGCCTTCCTTTTTGACCAAGGTGATATCTTCCTTTCATGTGAACAGGTTGTTAGCTTGCCCTTGTTTTCTAAGGAGCAGTGTAGAGGGAAAAGTAAGGATCTTAGTGTTGTGAATGTTCAGAGGGTGCTTTTCTGGTACTTGGAGGTTACAAATTTTTAAATCTGCTCATCTTTTTTGTTCTGTTTGCTGCTCCTCACAAGGGTGATGCAGCAGTCAAATCTACTTTGGGGCACTGGATCAAGGAGACAATTGCTCAGCATGTGTTATGGAACCAGCTGGTTCCAGAGGGTTTGTGCCCCCTTTCTACTCAAGTGCAAGCATCCTTGTGAGTGGAATGTAGCTCAGTAGCCCCTTCAGACATTTGTTGACTGGCACCATGGGCATATCTCTGCACTTTTGTCAAGCATTTCCACTTGGATGAATGCTCAGGCGTACACTGCCCTTGGCTCAAAGATTTTACGAGCGGTCATCTTCCCGCCCAGTGGAGGCATAGCTTTGATATGTCCCTCTTGTCTGGACTCATCTAGCAGGACAGTATGGAAGGTGACATTTTATTTAATAGATAATGTCCTTTCCTTAAGTCCTGCTAGACCAGTCCAGGACCTGCCCCTGGAACTGTTTTTGGTCTGTTATGTTGTGGTGGTACCTTGATCTGCTATGACTTACATGCTTGGCTCTGCAGGCTCATATCCTACTGACAGTTTTCTGTTCCTGTCTTCTGTACATAGTATCTCCAGGAACAAGCAGGAATGAGTCTTCACATATGGGTACGTCGGAACCTACGGAGCCTGCGCGGGAACGCTCCCCAGTGTCCAATCAGAAAGCTTTTGGGAGCATCCCACAGCGCCTGCGTGCTGCCTTCCCGCCTTTCCCAACTGTGTCTCCTCAGTTCTTCTTTTTCCGTGGAGCCAGCAGGTCGTGTTCCTGTCACCGCAGAAGAATTTCCTTATTTTTTCTTTATTGCTTTTCTGTCGCGTCTGCCTTCTTCGACGCTGTACCGGTACCGCCGGTCTTTGTTCTTTTCTTCTTGTAAAAAAAAAAAAAAAAAAAAACCTTTTTCCCGTTCTTTTTCTTCAGGTGCACTTCAGTTATGGGCCTTAGGCCCAAAACTTTTTTTCCTTAAATATGGAGAAGCCTGCCTCAGTTTTTAAAAAGTGCACAAAATGTGGCGGTACTATTTCCGTCACCGACACCCATGACTGGTGTCTAAAATGTTTAGGTTCTGTTCCATGATGTCTAAAAGAGGTCGGCAGAACCGAGCTGCCAAGCTCAGTACCCTGTTTCCCTCTGATGCGGCTTCGGTGGCATCGACGTCTTCCAGGGCTGCTTCTTCCTCACATGGATCTCAGGTAACTAAACATAAATCCAGCCGGTCCTCGAAGGGTAGATCTCCTTCTAAGCATCGAGATGCCTCTGGCCTTGCCCTCAAGGATTCTGCACCGGCAAAATTACCCCGGTGGGAGGCTTTGGCCTCTAAAGCATCATCGGGGTTCCAGGATGATCTCGATGGCGTGGCCTCGACAGATCTCCTGGTGCCATGCTCTGGGGTTCTGGTGGCTTCCACCGGTACTGACTTCCAGGCATTGGCGGCGTTGATGGATCAGAGGATTCTGTCCATCGAACGCAGTCTGGTGGCTTTCCTTGTGGCATCGACGCCCGTGGTACCGCAACAGTCTACTCCGCCGGTACCGGCTCTAGCATTGCAATCGGCACAGATCCCGGTACCGGTGGCATCGACATCGGTGTCCGCTATGCCGGTACTCTGTCCGCTGAAGCCCTCTGGTACCGATACCGATCCCGGTCGGTACGGGTATCGGGCTTTGCAAGAGCATCCGGACAGACGATACTTCGATTCCTCTGAGGATTCTGAAGAGTCAGTCGATGCAGTGATGCTTCTTCCACAGGAGGGGAGTCCTCTCCTAAATGAAGGATGTCTCCTCCAGAGGATTTGTCTTTTCAAGACTTTATCAGAGAGGTGGCTCGGGGTCTCTCTATTACAGTGGCACCTGAATCAGAGCCCAGAGCCAAGGAGTTAGATATTTTACAATATCCTAACATTCCTAAAGAGGCAGCTACCTTACCTATTAATGAGATTCTGTATGATCTCATGTTGAGGATGTGGGAAGCACCTATAACCACCTCTCCTCATTCTCGCAGGTTGGATACCATGTATCGTGTCCCTCCTTTTCCTGGTTTCCATAAAACTCAACTTCCTCACCACTCTATTGTGGTTGAGTCTGCAATGAGAAAGATTAGAAGTGCCAAAAGACATGCCTCTAATCCTCCAGGACGTGAATGTAGAACCCTGGATGCTTTTGGAAGAAGTCTTCCAAGCTTCCATGCTTGCTGCGAAAATTAATTCCTATAGTCTTTACATGGGAATGTTCTTAAAAGAAGTCACTGACCATTTGCAGACTTTAATTCCTTTTATGTCTGAAGATAAAAGGCAGGAATTTCTCACTGGGCTCAAACATGCCCAGGATATCTTCAAATTCTCCAACCATGCAGCTTTCGACTCCTTTGAATGTGTAAGCAGAGCCTCGGCTATTGCCATAGGTGCACGTAGGATTGCTTGGCTTCAAGCATCTGATTTGGAGATCTGGGTTCAAGATGAACTGGGAAATATCCCTTGCACAGGTGAGAACCTGTTTGGTAAGGATTGGCAAGCAAAAGCCAATCAGATGGATGCTGAAAATTCTGCTTTGGATAGACTATCCAAATCTACAGCTGCTCCTGCTAAGAAAAGGTTGTTCAAGAAAACATCTCTTTCTAAAAAGGGAAGATTCTATCCTGCTTATGGTCAGCGGGCATCTTCTGCAGCTCAGTTCCCTTCCAAACGTCAGCAATCCTCCAAACAGAGTAAAGCAAAGGCTGCGAGGCCTGCTCCAGCCCAGCAACCTCAGCCCCGCAAACTCAGCCCCGCAAACTCAGCCCCCTCAGGGCCTTTGACTTTCCGCTAGAGAACTTAGCCTTCCTGGCTCTAGAAGGACCAGAGCCCTCCACCTTTCCAGGAAGGTTATGTCACTTTGCTCCCAGGTGGGGGCAAATTACAGCAGAGCATTGGACACTCTCCATCATAAGAGAGGGGTACAAGCTTCATTTTTCAAGCTTGCCCCCTCTCACAAGCGTGCACCAGTTCATTTCTCCAACCTCCCTCCTCAGCCTGTTGGAGCAGGAGGTTGCCACTCTTCTTGCCCAGGGGGCCATAGAGGAAGTGCCTTTTCAACAACAGGGCACAGGGTTCTACTCCTCCTATTTTCTTATTCCAAAGAAAACAGGGGGCTTCAGACCCACCTTAGATCTCAGAGAGTTGAACAGATTCCTAGTCAAAGAAAAATTCAAAATGGTTTCTCTAGGAACTCTGCTGCCATACCTTCAGAGTCAGGATTGGCTTTGTTCTCTAGATCTCAAGGATGCGTACACTCATGTTCTCATCCATCCATCTCACAGATGGTTCCTTCGGTTCCTTTTTCAGGAAAAGCACTATCAATACAAAGTGCTCCCTTTTGGTCTGGCCTCTGCACCAAGGGTGTTCACGAAATGCATGGCAGTGGTTGCTGCTTTTCTGCGCACCCTGGGAATATTCGAATTCCCTTACCTGGACGACTGGCTCATTCGAGCTCCCACTCAATCAGAGGCCAAGACTTCTCTCACCTGCACAATGCGTATCTTTCAGTATTTAGGGCTGGTAATAAACATCCCAAAATCCAATTTAGTCCCTACTCGGTCCCTGGAGTTTATAGGGGCGTTGCTGGATACCACAAGGGCAAGGGCCTATCTTTCCAAGGCCCGTTGCCTTCGCTTGGTGCAGTTAGCTTCTCAAGCAGAGTTGAAACCCCTACTAACTGCTCGAGAGATGTTACAGTTACTAGGCCACATGGCATCCACCGTACATATGGTACCATATGCTCGCCTTCACATGAGAGCAGCTCAGTGGACTTTATCCACCCAATGGACCCAGGCAGTAGGCTGCCTGTCAGACAAAATAGCAAAAACGTCGCCTCATTTTGTCCCTCCAGTGGTGGAAGTCCCCTCAAAACTTGTTGCTGGGGTCCCCCTTTCAACAATCTCTACACCAAGCAACTCTTACAACAGATGCTTCTCCAATGGGCTGGGGAGCTCATCTTCAGGACTTCTCCACCCAGGGCATATGGTTCCCACAGGAGACTTGTCTACATATCAATCTCTTGGAACTCAGAGCAATCTTCCTTGCTCTGCGAGTTTTCCACACCCTGCTCAGCCACAAGACAGTCCTTATCCACACGGACAATCAGGTAGCCATGTTCTATGTAACAAGCAGGGAGGAACTGGCTCTCTGTCCCTTTGCAACGAAGCTCTGCGACTGTGGGCCCTCGCCAGAGAGCATCACATTCATCTTCTGGCAGTTTATCTTCCAGGTATTCAAAACTCTTGGGCGGACAGACTCAGTCGAGTTCTGTTTCCACACGAGTGGTCCCTACATATGGACCAGGTATCCAAGATTTTTCGAATTTGGGGAACCCCGGATATAGACCTCTTTGCAAGTCCGTGGAATGCCAAACTTCCCCGGTTCTGTTCCAGAACTCCGGCTCAGGGGGCTTAGGCAAGGGTTGCTTTCCTCCTTCACTGGGGTCAAGACTTCCTGTATGCCTTTCCACCCATTCCCCTAATTCCCAAAACCCTGTTCAAGCTTCAGAGAGACAGAGGCCACATGATTCTCATAGCTCCACATTGGCCACGGCAAGTGTGGTACCCTCTGCTTCTACATCTCTCTCAAGCTCCCTCCCTAGAGTTGGGGTCTGCTCCAGACCTCCTCTCTCAAGAGGATGGAAGGTTATGGCATCCCAATCCCCAGTCTCTGCATCTCAGGGCTTGGTTGCTGAAGGCCTAGATCTCCAGGATCTTCATCTTTCTCAACAGGTGAAAGATGTTCTTTATGCTTCCAGAAAACCTTCCACTAGACTTTCGTACGCTTTCAAGTAGAGGAGGTTTACCATCTGGTGTTCTGAGAAGGGTCTTAACCCCCGTGCCATACCTCTGGAATCGTTGCTGGAGTATCTCCTTCATCTGTCTAATGCACACCTTAAGACAAATTCAGTAAGAGTCCATTTGAGTGTTATTGCAGCTTCCCTTAGGCCTCTAAATGGACAACCTATTTCCTCTCATCCTCTTGTAGCAAGATTCATGAGAGGCCTCCTTTTAACAAAGCCTCCCATTAGACCACCCCCGGTGGCTTGGGACTTAAATTTGGTTCTTGGTCAGCTTATGAAGCTGCCTTTCGAACCTTTAGCTACCACCTCCTTGAAATACCTTTCTTGGAAAGTTATCTTTCTCATTGCAATCACATCTGCACGCCGCATCAGTGAATTGCAATCTCTAGTAGCTAATCCACCTTATACGAGGTTCCATCATGACAAGGTGGTCCTTAGGACTAATCCACACTTTATGCCTAAAGTGGTCTCGCCTTTTCATCTCAACCAGGAGGTCTACCTACCTGTCTTTTTTCCAGGACCTCATGCATCAAGTGCAGAGAGGAATCTTCATACCCTAGACTGTAAAAGAGCTTTGGCCTTTTACTTACAATGGACACAGCAACAAAGAAAGTCTTCCCAACTCTTTGTTGCCTTTGATCCTTCTTATTTGGGACAACCAGTCTCCAAGAGAACACTTTCTAACTGGATTGCTCAGTGTATTTCTTTCGCTTATCAGAGCAAGAACCTTTCTCTGGAGGGCCATGCCACAGCTCACAATGTGAGAGCCATGGCAGCCTCAATGACTCATCTGAACTCTGTATCTATCGATGACATCTGTCGAGCAGCCACTTGGGCCTCGGTTCATACCTTCACAGCCCATTACTGCTTGGACAAGGACACCCGCCGGGATGCCTTGTTGGATCAGGCTGTTCTTAAACACCTGTTCCATACTTGATCAACTCCTACCCACCATCCCTCATGGGATGCCAGAGATCCAGGTGGGGAAGTGCAGCCCTGTTCCAGGGACACACAACTTATGGGCTCTCTCCCTGGCATCTAAAGCTTGGGACTCCCCATATGTGAAGACTCATTCCTGCTTGTTCCTGGAGATAGCACAGTTACTTACCTGTAACAGGTGATCTCTGGGAACAGCAGGAATAAGTCTTTACAACCCACCCACCTCCCCTAGGAGTTGTCTCTCTCTCTCTTTCCTTTCCCTATCTCTTTCCTTTCCCTCTCTCTCTCTTTGTCTCAGCTCTAAAACTTAACTGAGGAGAGACAGTTGGGAAAGGCGGGAAGGCAGCACACAGGCGCTGTGGGATGCTCCCAAAAGCTTTCTGATTGGACGCTGGGGAGTGTTCCCGCGCAGGCTCCGTCGGTACCGACGTACCCATATGTGAAGACTTATTCTTGCTGTTCCCAGAGATCACCTGTTACAGGTAAGTAACTGTGCTTTCTCTACTGTTGATTCATCTTTGTTGCACACGTTGAGGTTGCGTGATATTTTGCCATGTCTTCCCATATGCTTTGGGACAAATACTGAGTTGTTCTCTAATGACTCAGGCTAATAGAGACATGGGAGTGCTTGGCCATTTCATTGGTGTCTGATCTCAACACATCTGCTGGTAGGGGAACACAACCCACTTGTCTGGACTGGTCTAGCAGGACTCAAGGAAAAGGACCTTATCTGGTAAGTAAAATGTCATTATTTGAAGCATGGGATAGGTTTTTACTTTTGATTAGGAGCTCTAACAGCTCACCTATAGAATGTTTTTTTGTATAAATTTTCTTAATTATCTATGTTTTAGGAAATAGCTTTCTTACTTTTTCTTTAGCGTGCATGTTGCCTTTTTTCCTTTATCTAATATTTCACAGTACTTTACAGTATTATGCCTTTGTTAAATTTCTGTGTGTTTTTTCCCATACTTAGCTTGCTTCCTGTCCTTCCTTCTGCCTTAATTCAATTTCATTTTCTTTACTGTCATCTTTATTATATCATACACTTTTCCTTACTTCTCTTGTGTACCAGCTGACCTCCACTGCCAGTGCACCACAATGCTGTGTTTTGTTTTTATTTTTCTTAAAATAACCCTTGAGCTCTGGAGAAGATGGAAATGCACTTTGAGCAGTCTTGGAACCCTATGATTGTGAGCCAATGAGAGAGTTTCCAACTGTCAACGTGGCGTGAGGAGGGAAAAGCTTTTGGAGGGATGAGACTATAGAAGGAGGCGGCATAGTGCAACTCATGGCCACCTGTATTGGTTTCTGGAATAAGACGTTTCCTGGCTATTACAGTGAAGTTCAGTTAGCATCCCAATAGGATGTACTATTTTATGCTTGTACTTTGTTCTTGTAGTTTTGAAATGGCACTGGATTTGCTTAGCAACTACTTTTTTTAAGGGGAGGTCAAAGGAGTTGGCATGTTTCCGTTTACTGTATTTCAAATGTATTCTTTTCAAGGTGGAAGCCTTCAGGATGTGGTGTTAGAGAGAGCCAAGAAGATGAATTTTTTCTCTGAGATGGAACTGAAGGATATACTCCTGCAAGTATCCATGGGACTAAAATATATTCACAGCTCTGGTCTTGCGCATATGGATATAAAACCAAGTTAGTACTTATCTGATAGATTCTTCATTATACTTTCCTCATCTCACTCTAGTGTGGTGGTTTTCAAATGCATTTTTTGTGATTCTTAACTGACCTACTAGTGTAACCACTGCACATATCCCATGTTTTTTCAATGTGGTTACTCTGAAAAATACGTGTCTCCATGCCTGTCTTTATGCTCTGAAGCCACTAGTGCCTTTGTGTGATTTTTCCCCTTACTAAGTTTTTGATTCTCCTCCTTTTGAAAATGAGCTTGTTGATTTCTAATTTTTCCAGGAACAAGCAGGAAGTCTGTCCTCGCTTATGGGTGACGTCTGCACCGACATAGCCCACACGGAGCAATTCTCCAGCTTTCAAAGAAAGCCTTTGGGATTGCTGCCATGCATGTGTAGTCCTCTTCTCACCCAAAGGTGCTCAGTCTCCCTTTTTCCGCGAAGCCCATCGGACGCACGTCCCTCAAACAGTTTGGGTTTTTTGCCTTAACGGGCTTTCTATTTTTTCCAGTTGCACCGGTCCTCTACCTGTCCTTCCCCTACTCTACCTTTTAGAGCTATCGAGGATACTCCTTTGTCATTTTTTTGTTTGGGCTTCGCACCTTTTTTTCTAACCGCTGGCTGCAGGGGCCATTTTTGCCCCCCATGGCCACTGGATTTAAAAAATGCAATACATGCTCTAGGAACATGTCGCTTATGGACACCCATGACTGTTGTCTGCAGTGCTTTGGAGCTGACCATGATTCAGAGCTCTGTGAGAAAAATGTCCTCTAAGGCCCTGCTCAGCTGTAAGCAGAAATCCGAAGACATTTTACGAAAGGCCGCCTCGGAGTCCCTGGTGGTGCCCTCGGTCATCTCTCCTCCGGTGGGTTCCCGCCTTACAGCCCCACGTTCTCGGCGGCACTCTGACCAGGGGTCCCCCGAGGTGGAGCGGCACAAAAAGAAGGTGGCCTCGAAGTCACTGTCCGGGGCTCCCGACAAGCCCGGTCGCTTAGCCCCCTTCGGCGTTCCCGAGAGTCAGACAAGGAGCAACCCCACATGGAAGCGGAGGCCTCCAGTGAAGGCATCCGGTCTCCGGAGGGTTGTCCTGGTGAGGATCCCCTCTCCTCCTCGACACCTTACCCGGTGACCCCAGGATCGGCATCGCAGGGCCCCACGCCTGCATGGGAGTCTCGCATGCTGGTGCTGGAATGCAGCGTTTCTGAATTCATTGCTTCCCAGCAGGCGCTCACAGCCAACTTTGCTGACTCGCGCCCAGAGACCACGGGTCCCTCACGTGGGATACCCATATCTGTCCAAGAAAGCCCCGAGAGCCGCGGGCCTCGTGAGGGTCCTCAATGTCGGTCTCACTCGCCCTCCTGTTCCTCGGGGGCGAGATCATCCAAGGCCTCTGGTACCAGGCCACCGGCCATTGGACAGGACGATCTGCCCGGCTTGGACTCCTCGACCAATTTCTCAAAGTGGGAGTCCGATGGGGACACCTCCCTGGAAACCCGTACCCACCGGGATCTTCCATCTGACCCCTCACTGCCCGCATTCCAGCGACGCTCGCCTCCCGAAGATGATACCATTTTGGTGTTCGTTCATTCGGGACATGACACAGGCCCTTAACCTGGTCACTCAGGCTGAGGAGGACCTTCATGCTAAAGAACTCGACATTCTTAAGTACGAGTCCCTGCCCAGGGAATCCCTTACTGTGCCTGTATCTCCTGTCTCGGCTGCTGCTCCGTATGTGGGAGGCTCCAGCCTCGGTCCCCATTGTAAGCAAGAGCCTTGACGCAATGTACAAGGTACAACGTAGATCAGGCTTCTGAAAGACACAACTCCCACACACCTTGATGGTGGTGGAATCGTCCATGAGCTAGCAAGAGCCCGAAATCGCACTCGTCAGTACCACCCGGCCGAGAATTGAGGGCCCTTGATGCCCTGGGCCGCAAGGCCTACCAAGGTTCCATGCTCTCTTGTCGCATCCAGGCATATCAACTGTACATTGGTATGTTCCTGCGTGAATTGGCTAAGGAACTCGGGGGTTTCTCCAGGGGCCTCGAAGGTGAGCCCTTCGATAGGTTCGGCACCCTGCTAAGATCTGTTGCCGACTGCTCTCTCTCGAGCCTCCTATGACAGCCACCAGGCATGGGTCCATTCCTCTGATTTGGAACAATGGGTGCAGGAGAAGCTCCTGGACGTGACCTGTCTCTGTGAGCAACTCTTTGGCAAGCCAATGGAGGAGAAGGCCGCGGAAATTGAGACAGTTCGTGACCAGAACCCATCTCTCACACAAGACTTCCATCCTGCCTCGGAAGAAGCAACCAGCCAAGAAGCCCTTCTTCCCGAGAAAAGGTCTCCGGTACCAGGGCTATCCACTATATCTAGCTACTCTCATGCCGACCACTCCGGGGCAGGGGAAATCTGGCTAGGGGCATTGTAAGCCAAAGGAACCGAAGGCCCAAACGCTGGCTCTCCCGCAACCCACTCAGGGGTTTTGATGCCATTGGCATAGCCCCTTGCCCTCTGGCGATGCAGCAGCCAATGGGGGGACGCCTGTCCCCGCTTCACCTCATCGTGGGCTTCCATCACCTCTGACACTTGGGTCCTCCAAGTCGTCCGGGATGGCTACCGCCTTCACTTCAACAGGCTTCCACCTTCTTTCTCCCCGGCAGAGCCTTCTCGACTCCCCACGCACCAGCTTCTACTGCAGCAGGAATTTCACTTTCTCCTCACCCAACGGGCAGTCGAGAAGGTCCCTCCCCACATTTCAGGTCAGGGCTTCTATTCCCAGTACTTCCTCGTCCCGAAAAGATGGGGGGGGTCTACGGTCCAGCCTCGACCTCTGCAGGCTAAACAAGTTCCTGGTGCGGAAGAAATTCAAGATGTTCTCTCTTGGTGTTCTGCTGCCCTTCCTCCGGCAGGGCGACTGGCTATTCTTCGATCTAAAGGATGCTTACGCCCATATCTTAATTCACTCTCAACACAGGCAGTATCTGCATTTCAGGGTGCAGGGAGAGCACTTCCAATACACAGGATGCTCCCCTTCAGCCTTGCGTCCACGCCACAAGTCTTCACAAAGTGCCTCGTTGTGGTCGCCGCTTACCTTTGGCGCCCAGGGCGTGCCAGTCTTTCCCTACCTCAACGACTGCCTCGTTACGGGCTCCTCTGTCGAGGAGGCTCAGTGAGCGATGTCGTGCGCTGTCCTCCTCTTGGAGAGTTTGGGGTTCTTGGTCAACTACCCGAAGTCTCACCTCAAGCCAGTGCAGGCTCTCGAGTTCATCGGGGTGCGCCTTGATACTCAGCAGGCGATCGCTCCACCTGCCTCCGAGCTCTGGCGGCTCGCTTCCAAAGCGATCACCAGGTCACCGCTCGGACCATGCTACGTCCCCTGGTCCACATGGCCTCAACCGTACATGTGATTCCTCACGCCCGCCTACACATGCGGATGGCTCAGTGGTGTCTCAGTGCCCAATGGAGCCAATCCCTCTGACACCTCAGGGATCCCGTCAGGGTTCTTCCCGACCTGAGCTGGTGGCAAAACACCGCAGCCTTCTGCGAGGATTTCTCTTCCAGGCCCTGCAGCATGATGCGGTGCTGACGACAGACACTTCCCTGTTAGGGTGGGGAGCCCATTGTGGACCACTCTGTATGCAGGGGCAATGGTCATCCGAGGAGTCTCAGCAGCAGATAAACCTGCTCGAACTGCAGGCCATTCGGTGGGTCCTGAGGGCCTTCGAGGAACACCTCAGCGGGAGGTCTGTTGTAGTGCAGACTGACAACCGTGTAGCGATGTTATACAACAACAAAGAGGGAGGCACGGGATCGCGCTCCCTCTGCCGGGAAGTGGTCCTTATCTGCTCTTTTGCTGTATGGTGGAGGATGTCCCTCAGGGCGACTGTATCTCCTGGGCCAAGAGAATGGCCTGGTGGACAGACTCAGCAGAATCCTTCGCCCCTACGAATGGCGGCTGGATCCCAGAGCAGCAGACTGGTTGTTTCTCCGCTGGGGGATGCTGGCGATTAGACCTCTTCGCCAGGCCCCAGAACACACAGCTCCCCTGCTTTTGCGGGCCGGTACCGCACCCAAGCAGGGAAGGCCCTGATTCATTTCTCCTGGACTGATCCTCCAGCCTTCTATATGCATTCCCTCCTTTCCCCCTCATTGCGAGGACTCTGTTCAAGGCCCAGCGGGATGGGGCATCATTGATTCTCTTGGCCCCCTCGTGGCCTCAGCAGCCTTGGTTCCTGCTCCGGCTGTCGACAGAGCCTCCAGTTCCCCTGGGGTCTGATGACGCAGGAGGAGGGTCAGGTGCTGCACCTGAATCGAGCCTCCCTATCCCTCACGGCCTGGCGGCTGAACGGGTCTCCTTAGCCTCTCTGGCCCTTCCGGAGGAGGTCGAGGAAGTCGTCCTCACCTCGAGGAAGGACTCCACTAGGCGAGCTTACACTTTTAAATGGAAACGCTTCTCCGTCTGGTGCTTGCAGCACCAGATCGACCCCTTCTCGTGCCCCATTTGGTGGGTTCTCCAGTACCTCATCCATCTCTCGAAGGAAGGGCTGAAATCAAACTCTGTCACGGTTCATTTGAGTGCCATCTCGGCTAATCACCTCCCCATCGCGGGTAAACTCCTCTCGGGGCAGCCATTGGTCTTCTGCTGTCTAAGCTGCCCATCCGTCGTCCTCCGGCGGAATGGGACTTGAATGTGGTACTCATGCAGCTCACCCGTCCACCCTTTGAGCCAATGGGGACGTGTTCGCTCCGGCACCTGTCCTGGAAGGTGGCCTTCCTGGTGGCGCTGACTTGGGTCCGCCGAGTCAGTGAGCTCCAGGCTCTCATGGCTGGGCACCCCTTACACTAGGTTTTATTGGAACAGAGTGGTCCTCCTTACCCACCCTAAATTCCTGCCTAAGGTCATTTCAGACTTCCTTCTCAATCAAGAGATAGTGCTGCCGACTTTCTTCCCGAGGCCCCATGCCGACCAGGCGTCGACGGCTCTCCACACCCTTGACTGCAGGGCCCCTCGCCTTTTATTTGCAGCGTACCCAGACTCATTGCAAGTCTGACTTTTCGTGACCTACGATCCCAGTAGACCGGGGCAAGCAGTCACCAAGCGCACCCTCTCGGTTTGGGTGACAGACTGCATTGCTTTCGCCCATGCGAAGGCGGGTGTTCCACTGGATCATCGAGTCACCGCACACGGGGTCCGAGCCAAAGCGGCCTCGGTGGCCTCGCTGAGCTCTGTGCCCCTGATGGACATCTGCTGGGCAGCAACCTGGTCTTCCACGAATACCTTTGCTGCTCACTACTGCCTGGAGAGGGAATCCTGCCGGGACAGCACCTTCGGCCAGGCTCTATTCCATAACCTGTTCGGGGTATAAGCAACTCCTGCCCTCCGACCCTTCACGGCTACCGAGGGCTTTGTCCTGAGTACCCGAGGACTCTGGCTCCTTTGGGCTTCAGCTTCTACTTATGACCTCACGGAGGCATTTTTTGGTTACAGGTTCGGTAGCCTGTAGCTAGGGAGTCCCATAAGTGAGGACTGACTTCCTGCTTGTTCTTGGAGAAAGCATAGTTACTCACCTGTAACAGGCGTTCTCCAGGGACAGCAGGAATCGGTCCTCACTACCCTCCCGTCTCCCCTGATGAGTTGCTGAATTTTTGCCCTTCCTTTGCCATCTGCTTGGTAGGGCTCGATCTAAGGGACCTGACTGAGCAAGGTGGCACCTTTGGGCTGGAAGAGGACCACACATGTGTGGCAGCAATCCCAAAGGCTTTCTTTGAAAGCTGGGGAATTGCTCCGCGCGGGCTCCGTTGGTGCCGATGTCGCCCATAAATGAGGACTGATTTCCTACTGTCTCTGGAGAACATCTGTACAGGTGAGTAACTACGCTTTCAGGCTGGTGGTGATCTACAGTTAGATATACTAATACACAGTACATAATAAATGCCCAGTTGAGATTCTCTCTCTTGGATGCTCTCCCAACAGACAGACTGGGTGAAACATTACAATAAGCTTGCGCAGCATGATCTAGCTTTTCCTCCTACACAAGTCTTGATTTTGAATCCCTGTTCATAGTATCCTGTATCCTGGGATTGCTGTGTATCTTCTGACTGAATGAAACATACATTTTGGTTTGAGGACAAAGATTGTAGTGCTTGAATCCATTTTAAATGTGTGGACATAACAAAAGAGGAGACTAACAGAGTGTGAACCAAAGTGGCTGAAGTTGCTGTTACAGTTCTTCACTTCTTTACCTGCCCACCCTCCTCTTTCCCCTCTCTCCCTTCTCTCTGCGCCCCCCCCCCCCCCAACAAGAGATGTTGAAATTTTGAGACAACTGGGAGAGAAGGCAATCGGTGGCAGGCTTTGTCCTCAAATAAGTAGCAAAAGCCTTGCATGTAATGAGGTAGCTCAGGCTGTTCATATGTATAATTGAGTTGATCAGAAAAAGGTGCTATGTAAATTTATGAAATTTTGGCATAGTTGGTGTAAATTGGCATGTGTTGCATCCCTGGCATCTTTACTGTCAGGACCCTTTCCTGAAATGTCAACACTTGGAAGCACTTCAAGAAATTCGTCCCTCATCTTTAAAAATGTATTTTCCATTGAAGGAACAAGAATTCATTAGTGATATTTATTTAGCGAAAAACTTCTTACTGAACTGGTTTTTGACAGTGGTCTTAATGTGCATCACCACCACATCGGAGATGTAGCGCCCAGAACCACAATTGCAGACAGTATCAGTGGTATTTGTTGTCGGTTCAATAGCTATCAACACTCAGGTTTTCAGGATATCACTAATGAATATGTGTGAGATTTGCATGCATGCTACTTTCATTGTATGCAAATCACTCCTACATATTCATGGTGATCCTGAAACCCTAGCCCATTGATGGCTCTTATACTAGGACTGAATATCACTGCTGGGCATGTGATGACATAGGTGTGCCTTCCTAGGAAGGGCAGTTGTTACTACAGATGTCAGCTTCCTTCCTGTTTTAGGGGATAGAACGGACTAACCTGGTGATACTAAGGATGTCTTTCTTGACAGGTAATGTCTTTATCTGTCAGAAGTTGACGGAGGGCAGCATTAGTCAAAATGAGAGCGATGGTGAAGAAGATATCTCAACTAGAGTGGTGTATAAAATTGGTGAGTTTGTGCTGCTCATACTATTTATTGTGGAAACAATACACATCTCAAGTGTCAGGTCAACTCGACAAAAAATATTATATATAAAGCTAAATGGAACAGCTGGTAGGGGAATGGGATGAGGGAGTGTTCTTAAAGGCACCAGCAAGAAATTAACAAGCTGCTATATCTTGCATTTTATCTGTACCTCCCACCTTCAATAAAATGCTGACATTTGTTTTGCTGATGATCTCTCCACCCCCTCCAATATACTTTGTGTGTTAAATCAAGAACTGCTGCTGCTGGTATCATACATTCTCCAGGAACAAGCAGGAAGTCGGTCCTCACATATGGGTGATGCCGGTGCCGACAGATCCCGTGCAGAGCATTTCCCCAATTTTCAAAGAAAGCCTTTGGGATATGCTACCACGCATGCATGGTCCTCTTCCTGCCCAAGGGTTCCATCTTGCTCAGTCTCCTTTTTTCAGGGGAACCCAAAGGACGTGCATCCTGTTTTCCCAGAAAAAATCCTTTAAAATTATCCTAAAACTTTTTTTTTTCCCGGTTTGCATACCGGTTCCTTTTCCTGCCTCGAGCTGGTGTTGTCCTCTGCTCTCCCTTCTTTTTTGACAAGGCTTGCCTTGACCGGCGTTCGTGCACTTTTTGGCCTTGGGGTCGTCCACCTCGGCTGGGTGTCTCCCACCATGTCCCCCAGTGGGTTCAAAAATTGTGACTATTGCAGTCAGACCATGTCTGTTACAGACACTCATGACTGTTGCTTGCGCTGCCTCGGACTGGACCATGACAGTGCCACCTGCGACCTGTGCCAGGCCACGACTCCGAGAACCAACAGGAAATGGTTAGAGTTGCAGGAGAAGCTGTTCCCGCAGTCCGACTTGGCACTGGCTTCCCTGATGCTGAGCCCCAAGCTGAGCACATCCAGTGAGGCCCGGGCATCTTCGGAGTCCCGCGGCAAAAGCTCCTCCGTAAAGACTCCAGCAGTCCCACCGGGCCTGATCAGCGGCTCCAGCAGGGAGTGGGAAGGTAAGCTGCTCCCTGCTCCCCACCGACTCGACCAATCAGCCGGGATCCAACAGGGCTTTAAATCTCCGGCGGCTCACAGGTGCCTGCACCTGAGGGCCTTGGCAGAGGACCCTTTGGCATGGCCCTTAGGTGGGGCACAGAGGTGGGAATGTAACAACTGCTCACATCAGAATATTAGTTTACTACAACCTGATCGCTCTTCACTTGATCAGTGGACTCCCCAATCAATCCACACTGCAAATCTTGTTTCAACAAACCAAAAGGAAACAACAAACTTTACAGTGACACCAAGAAGACCCTGGATGAACGGAAGCACTCTTTCCTCCCCCTCTATAAAACATCTTACCAGGAAGGAAATTAGCCATCCATAAAGAAGGCTAGGAGTGAGAAGCAAAGCCTCTTCCTGCCCGTCCAAAGCCAACAGAAGCTACAAGCAAGACTGTCAACTCAACGGTGCCATCTGGTGCAAAGAGGACATCGCTGCAGGAACACCATAGCCCCCCCACATAACATCAGACTGCAAACGCAACGAACTGCCCACAGCCGCCAATTGAACGTATCAGCAGCCCCGATGTTCGGACAACCCTTTAGGGAGTGAGAAGGTAGGCTCCTCCATGCTCCCCACCGGCCTTTCCAATCACCGCGGCTGAGGGAACATTCAAAAGTAAAACCGGCCTGAAGAGTGCCCTCTCTCCCTCCACTGTAGCAGCAGCAGCACTGCCGTGCCGTCGCAGTAGCACCGCCGCCACAGCAGCAGTCAAGGTGGAAGACATCACACATCAAGCAGTCAGCATTTCCCCTGCTACACCCTTGCACCGACAATGCACCAATTCTTCATCAAGCTTGTGATAAGGAAGCTTATCAGAGCCCAGAGAATAGTGACAAAGGAAGGGAATTTACCCTAATCAAGGGACCTGTTTTGTCAGGTCACAGGAATAAAACTGCATGTTTTCCTAAAAGACAGGTTATTCCAGGCTGCAGTGGCCTGCAGAAAGCCCCTAGTGGAGATAAGGTGAAGGAGTATAAGCCCAGATTGAGAAACCCTTACGTCACTCCTAATTACTCAGCTGCCAGGAGGGAGTTTGACCACCAACACCTGAGGAGTGAAAGGGAGGGGTTGGAAACTGGGAACTTTAAAACTAGAACAGAATATTCAGAGAGTAGCCAGAAGTAGGAGCGAGAAGGAGAGAGGAGCTCAGAGAGATCCGTGTTCTTGGAGAGATTCCTATGAGAAGCCAGCTTCAAGGGATTGGAGAAATCCAGAGGGTTGGAGAACTTCAGCTAGGAACCCTAAAGCAGCAGCCGGTAAGAGGACTGAAGCAGCTGAAGGGAGAAGGAACACGAATACCTTTTGGAAGAGGTATGGAGCAGATGCCCTGAGGTCCAGGAATACAGACTGGAGGACAGGTCATAAAAGCTCAAATGCATACTGGCCAGAGTATCTAAGAGGACAGCCTAATGCCAGCTTTAACTCAGGTATGAACTTTGGACATTTGTCTAACCTAGAGCGTTGCAAAGGGCTTAGAAACAGTTCCTGTCCTAATGGAGGTCAGTTAGTAAAGCCCTCTGATCCAGACCCCAATATAGAACCTATGCAAATAGAAGAACTAGATATAATTACAGAGGAAGATGGTACTTTTATGTACTGTTCTTTATGCAAAGTTGCTAGCACAGAGAAATCCTGAAAGTGGGATCAAACATAAAAAGGAAACATTCTAGTAACTGGCACAGCAGAAAGTTTGTGTGAAAAGAGAGAAGGTTTTGGGGAAAGTGAAATACTTGTGCAGAGAAGGAGAAAAGCCGTTGACTGAAGCTTGTTAGCCAGCTGATATCAAAGCAGAGCACGGCTCAGGCTGAGCACACGTTGGATATAAAAAGTTCTTTGAATGTGAAAAGAAAAGCTTTTTTTGTGAAGAAGCTTTTATTTTTGATTTGCTCTACACCAGCACTGCTGAGCAGGTTTGTCAGCAGTGGCTGAGAGAAAGACTTTCCGTTGTTTAATGGACTTTACAAGCTACTTGCATAAGCTTTCAGTTGTATTGTTAATTTGAATATAAATCCTGGAGAAAACATCCTAAGGTGTTACCAAGTGAATCTGTGTGCATTTTGATTTACCTCATAAATAAATTTTCTGGCATTGCCTTAACACTCGAGCCAACTACTATAGTCTTCATTTACCTCAAAGGCAAGCACTGCGTGACTGGACTACCATTACCATAATCCTTTGCAAGATAGTCAGTCTGGAACATTGCCAAAGTGGTGAACTCTATATACCAAGCACGCCCCTCCATACATATGTAAGGGGCTATGGGCGTGACAAGCTACAGCAAAGATGTGCAGAGCCACCCCAAATTAACAAATATGGATGAACATCATTGGCATACTATGCAGACCTGCTAATGCTACTTATATCTTCACTACATCCATATCAGCATTGCAGGCTCATCCACTATACATACCACTCCATCCACCAAGCTGACAATCCATCTATAGGCTACCATTCACAAGAGCTTCCAGACTAATAAGAATTCAAACTACTCCTCATGCTACACCCCATTATACCCAAGTTACGCCTAGCTCCACTGTCAACATAGATCTGATTAATACTTGCTCCATTCGTAATAAGATAAACACAATTATTGACCACATGCAAAGCCACCAATCTGACATCGTATGCATCATAGTCGTGGCTTAAAAGCTCAGACCAAGTTATTCTAAATCAAATAACTCCATCCACACACACTTCATATAACTGTCCTCGTACCCACAAGAGAGGAGGAGGAGTTCTAATCCTAACCCGATCTGACCTCAAGTTTAAGATCTCCAGCTATTCAAGCTCCAAGACCTGCGACATAATCACTGTTGAAAACAGCTATCTGTCTAACATACAGATCCCCTAGCGCGGTATCTGAAGATACATCCATACTTCTAGAAGCAATATGTGCAGCCAGTTCTCCATACAAACCTCTTATCTTACTATGGGACCTAAACCTTACCTCAGCATCCAAAAAGAAGGAAACAACTTTCCACCAAGCTATGAAATCTCTTCAACTACACCAAACAATAATGCAACCTACACACTGCTCAGGATCCACCCCAGACCCTTGTATTTGTTGCTAAAAGCATCCTAGAACAAGATAAAATAACCACTCCGCTAGTCAAGCCAGTTCCCTGGTCGGACCACCACACAATACATTTTAAGATCCAGTTCCCAACTACACATGATCCTCAGAAGAATCCCAGCCCAAGAAGATTTCTAGGTTTCACTAGAGACAAATTCCTCAATGAGGTCCTACAGAACCTCCCCCAGGACTGCAAAGATCTCGATGAGACTATCAACACATGGAACACCACTATCAGCACAGCAGCTAGAGCACCCACCAGAGACAATGCAAATCACAAGAATACCAGAATAAATCCGGCCCCATGGTACTTTGAAGCTATAAGAGTATCTAAAAGAAAACTACGCCAGAAGGAGTGGCAATGGAGGCGTGACCACTCTGAAAACATGTTAAAAGAACACCAGATAATGCAACACAATTACAACAGCCTTATTAATAACCAAAAGGAGCAATACCATACCAACCTCATCTTAAAGGCTAGCAACAAACCCAAGAGAGCTCTTTGAGATAGTCAGGTCCCTCACAAAAGATACAACACAAGGATGAAGACAAAATCCACCCTCAAGCATTTGCAGATTACCTCCTTACTAACAACAACTCTTCTTTGAGAGTCCTAGACCCCACCAATACCTCCACTCCTTTAATGAGCACAGGAACTACCCTACCAGGGACATGGTGTGAATTTCACATCCCTACAACCGAGCAGGTTACACTCACAATTACTGAGCTAAACTTCAGCACAGCTCCATCAGATCCCTGCCCAGTGGCTTGGATATAAGCAACAAAGGAAGAGCTGGTCAAAGATATCCACAGGATAATACGTGCCTCCCTAGCTCAGAGTTACATGCCCACTGCCCTCAAAGAAGCAACTATCAGACCAATCCTGAAAACCACTTCACCAGACCCCACATATCCTTTAGCCTACAGACCGATCTCAAGCCTCCCTTTTCTAATCAAAATTATTGAGAAAACTGTGCAGAAACAGCCCCAGGACCACCTGGACACATATGCCCCACTAGACCCTCAACAACACGACTTTCGCCATAACCATAGCGTGGAGACTCTACTCATCTAATTATTTGACACCCTACTCAGAGGAATTAACAACATTAAGACCGGTTTCCTGTTAGTGTTCATCGACATCTCCTCTGCATTTGACACAGTGTCCCACACCATCCTCTTGAATAGACTGACATTGAAACCATTTATGTGTAGTGTTGTATAGACCAACCATACCTTCATGACAGACAGACAGCAAAAGGTCAAAGTAGGATCACAAACCTCCTCTCCATTTCACACAACTCAAGGGATCCCCTCAAGGATCTTCCTTGTTAGCATATTGTAACTTGTGCTTTTTGAAGATATTGTAATCTATGCAGACGATATCATGACTTACACCCCAATCAGCCTTGACTCTCCAGACTATACCAACATGTCCAACTGTCTCCAGGAGATAAACATCTGGCTCTCCAACAACAATCTACACATAAATATGAAAAGGATAGAGGCACTAATCATCACACGGAATACCTCCTCCATCCTCCCTACCTCATTCAAGATAGCAGACACTAATCCCTATAAAGGACGAAATTCGATACCTTGGTGTAACACTTGACCGCAATTTAAGCTTACAACCCACATATTAACAGAACCACCAGGAATGTATTATACAAGCTTGCCACCATTCAAAGACTCAAACCCCTCCTAAAACAACTTCATTTTCGAACAGTATGTCAAGCCATTATAACGCCCATTCTAGACTACTGCAACGCACTTTATCAAGGACTTCAAAATTAAATGACACGCTCATTACAACTGGTCCGAAATAGTGCCGCTAGAATCATCACTGGATCAAATAAGCAGGATCATATAATGCCCCTCTTAAAACCAGCTCCACTGGCTTCCAATCACCGCCCGTGCTAGATACAAAGCTGCCTTGACCATCTTTAAAGTCAAAAATAGCATGTCAGCTGAAGCTCTAGACGAATTGCTTTGCACCAGTTCAAACAATAGACCAAGGGGAGAGAGCACTATTGATACAATTCCAATACCATGCTCATACAGAAGAGCAAATGAATCCACCACTAGAAGAGCATTCTCTTTTGCTGCATGCGCCATCTGGAACTCTCTCCCTGGGTCTTTGAGGACTACCACGGATATGAGAGCTTTCTCTTTATTTGCACCCCTGAACTGGAATTTACTTCCTCATGAAATTCGTTGTATCAAAAACCTTTTACAATTCAGGAAAGCCGTGAAGCATCACTTATTCACAAAATTCTACCCAGAAGTGACCCCGCATGTTCACTCAAACAACAGACCTCCAACGTGCACTAAACACCATATTACCTTAATTCAACCAGAAAATGGTTAAGCTCCACGATAGCTCCACATCCTCTGTTGATTCCCGCCTTCTACATAAATTACGCAGATAATATCCACTTGAGCTAACATATTTATTTAGTTAGTAAAAACATATACATATATGATGTTGACTGTACATAGTTTTCCCTGTTAATCCATGTTATATATTCCCATGTTCTATGTAAACTCAATGTTACTTGCATACATTGTTGTATATTTTGTTCAATGTACACCACACTGATCTTAATAGCGCGGTATATAAGAAATGTTAAATAAATAAATAAATAAATAAATAAATAAAATTCCTTTTCATTGATCATTTCAATGAACTAACACCATATTAGCTAGACATCTACTATACTCTGTAGTAGGCAGTTTCATTTGTATATGTTATGCTGCAAAGCACCCACTGTATGATACCCCATCCTGAGTTTTATATTAAGTTATCTGTAAATGTGTGAATATAAGTTCTATGTAAAAGTGTGAGTTATAATGTAAACTGCTTTGATTCCACGATAAGGCAGTATATAAAAATTGTTAAATAAAGACGCCAGACTCTGTAAAGAAAAAAAAAAAATCCTCTAAGCCAGTCGAGGCTCCACTGGTGAAACTCTGTAAGGTCCGTGGAGGGACTTTGGCGACTCCGAGCAGTGCCCCCAGAAGGTCTCTAAAAGGGAATCTCCAGGAACAAGCAGGAATTTAGTCTTCACATATATGGGTATCTTCGGTACCGACGGAGCCTGCGCGGGAACACTCCCTTGCGTCCAATTAGAAAGCTTTTGGGAGCATCCCACAGTATCTGCGTGCTGCCTTCCTGCCTTTCCCAACTGCCTCTCTCCAGTTCTTCGTTTTCCGCAGAGCAAGCAGGTTGTCGAACCTGTCACCGCAGAAAATTTTTTCCTATTCTCCCTTTTTGTGGTCGTGTCTGCCTTCCCTCGACGATATACCGGTACCGCCGGTTCTTTCTTTCTTTTAAAAAAAAAATAAATACATTTTTTCCAAACCTTTTTTCTTCAGGTGCACGCACCATTTTGGGCCTTAGGCCCAAAATTTCCCTTACTATGGAAAAACCCGCCTCTGGTTTCAAGAAGTGCACCAAGTGTGGCGGTACCATCTCCGTCACCGACACCCATGAGTGGTGTCTTAAATGTTTAGGTCCTGACCACTCCATCTCGGAGTGTATGGCCTGTGCCATGATGTCCAAGAGGGGTCGACAAAACCTAGCTGCTAAGCTCAGCACCCTTTTTCCGTCCGATGCAGCCTCTGGCATCAACGTCTTCCAGGGCTTCGTCTTCCTCCCATGGATCTCAGATAACTAAACATAAGTCTGGCCGGTCCTCAAAGGGTAGATCTCCTTCCAAGCATCGAGATGCCTCTGGCGTTACCCTTGAGGGTTCTGTACTGGCAAAATTTCCCCGGCGGGAGGCTTCGGTTTCCAAAGCATTATCGGGGCTTCAGGATGTTCTCGAGGCCTCAACCTCGGCAGAACTACTGGTGCCATGCTCTGGGGTACCGGTTGCTTTCTCCGGTACTGATACCCAGGCATCGGCAGCATCGATAGACCAGAGGTTCCTGGCTATTGAAAGCAGTCTGGCGGCTCTCCTTGTGGCATCGACACCCTCGGAACTGCGTCAGACAGTTAAACCGACAGCATTGGCATTGACATCTGTGTCTGCATTGCCGGCACCCAGTCATGCTATGCCTCCGGTACCGATACACGGGTACCGATTCCCCCCGGCACCGACTTCGGTCGGTACGGGTATCGTGCTCTACAAGAGCATCCGGACAGAAGGTACTTTGAATCCTCGGAGGAGTCTGAGGATTCTGACAACTCCGTCGGTACTAGAGTACTTCTCTCTGAGGAGCTTTCCTCTCCCAAATGCAGGATGTCTCCTCCAGAAGATATCTCCTTTCAGGATTTTATCAGGGAGGTGGCTCGAGGTCTTTCCATTACTGTGGCTCCTGAATCAGAGCCCAGGGCAAAGGAGTTGGAGATTCTACAATATCCCAAGGCTCCTAAGGAGGCAGCTACTTTGCCTATCCATGAGATCTTACATGATCTCATGTTAAGAATGTGGGAAACACCTATTACCACCTCTCCTCACTCTCGTAGACTGGATACCTTGTATCGAGTACCTCCTTGTCCTGGCTTCCAGAAGACTCAGCTTCCTCACCACTCTATTGTAGTGGAATCAGCTATGAGAAGGATCAGAAGTGCAAAGAGGCATGCTTCTAATCCTCCAGGACGTGATTGTCAAACTTTGGATGCCTTTGGACGTCGTACTTTCCAAGCTTCCATGCTTTCTGCCAGGATCAGTTCCTATATTTTATATATGGGAATGTTCCTTAAGGAAGTCACAGGAGATTAAGAGGTTTCAAGCCCTCTTCTTCCTGAAGATAAGAGGCAGGATTTTCTCACACTGGTTAAACATGCCCAGGATGTTTCTAAGTTTGTCAATCGTGCAGCTTTAGACTGTTTTGAGTGCATAAGCAGAACCTCTGCCATTGCCATAGGTGCACGTAGAAATGCCTGGCTCCAGGCATCCGATTTGCAGCTCTGGGTGCAGGACAAACTGGGCAATATCCCTTGTACAGGTGAGAATCTATTCGGCAAAAATTGGCAAGAAAAAGCCAATGAGTTGGATGCTGACAACTCCACTTTGGATAGATTATCCAAAGCCACAGCTGATCCTGCAAGGAAGAAATCTTTCAAGAAACCATTCTTCTCCAAAAAGAAGAGGTTTTATTCCTCTTATTCTCAGCAGGGACGTTCTGCAGGTCAACCTGTCCGGAAGAGTCAGCAACCACCTAAACAAAGGAAAGCAAAGACTGCTAAGCCTCAACCGTCTCAGTCTCCACAAGGCCTTTGACTTCCATCTAGAGAACTTAGCCTTCCTGGCCCTCAATGGACCGGAACCTTCCACCATTCCAGGAAGGTTGTGTCACTTTGCCCCCAGATGGGGGCAGATAACAGCAGAACATTGGACTCTCTCCATTATAAAAGAGGGGTACAAGCTTCATTTTCTCTGCATGCCCCCTCCCACAATGGTAAGACAGTTCAATTCTCAGACGTCTCTCATCAATCTGTTAGATCAAGAGGTCACTATGCTTCTTGCCCAAGGGGCAATAGAAGAGGTACCCATTCCTCAACAGGGTACAGGGTTTTACTCCCCCTATTTCCTTATCCCAAAGAAAAAAGGGGGACACAGACCTATTTTAGATCTCAGAGAATTGAACAAATTCCTGTTCAAAGAGAAATTCAAGATTTCTCTGAGAACCCTGCTGCCATACCTTCAGTCAGGATTGGCTTTGTTCTCTAGATCTCAAGGATGCGTACACTCATGTTCTCATCCATCCAACTCTCAGAAAGTTCCTTCAGTTCCTTTTTCAAGGAAAGCACTACCAATAGAGGGTGCTTCCTTTTGGCCTGGCCTCAGCACCAAGTGTGTTTACGAAATGCATGGCTGTGGTAGCAGCATTTCTTCGCACTCTAGGAATATTTGTCTTCCCCTACTTGGACGACTGGCTCATTCGAGCCCCATCAGAGTCAGAGGCCAGGATTTCTCTATCTTGCACAATGTGTATCCTTCAGTATTTGGGTCTGGTCATAAACATCCCAAAATCCAGCCTAACTCCCACTCAGTCTCTAGAGTTCATAGGAGCTTTGCTGGATACCAGGAAAGCAAGGGCCTATCTTCCCCAGACCCGTTGCCTTTGCATGGTGCAGTTAGCTTCTCAAGCAGTGCTAAAGCCTCATCTCACTGCCCGAGAAATGTTACAACTGCTAGGCCACATGGCATCTACTGTGCATGTGGTTCCTTATGCTTGCCTCCATATGAGAGCAGCCCAGTGGACTTTATCCACTCAATGGATCCAGGCATCAGGGTGCCTGTCAGACAAAATAGAAAACACAAATCGCCTTATTTTGTCCCTCCAATGGTGGCAGTCCACTCAAAACCTGTTGGTGGGGTCCCCATTTCAACAACCTTTACCCCAGGCAACTCTCACAACAGATGCTTCACCAATGGGTTGGGGAGCTCATCTGCAAGACCTCTCCACCCAAGGCACTGGGACTCCACAGGAGACTCATCTACACATCAGTCTCTTAGAGCTCAGAGCAATCTTCCTTGCTCTGCGAGTGTTCCACAGCCTGCTCATCTACAAGACAGTCCTCATTCATACGGACAATCAAGTAGCCATGTTCTACGTGAACAAGCAGGGAGGAACAGGCTCTCTATCGCTTTGCAACGAAGCTTTGCGATTATGGGCCCTCGCCAGAGAGCATCAGATTCATCTCCTGGCAGTGTATCTTCCAGGTATCCAAAACTCTTGGGCAGACAGACTCAGTTGAGTTCTGCTTCCACACGAACGGTCTCTATGTGCAGACCAGGTGGCCAAGATTTTTCAAATTTGGGGAACCCCGGACATAGATCTCTTTGCAAGTCCGTTGAATGCCAAACTTCCCCGGTTCGGTTCCAGAATTCCGGCTCAGGGTTCTCAGGCTAGGGATGCTTTCCTCCTTCATTGGGGTCAAGACTTCCTTTATGCCTTTCCACCCATTCCTCTGATTACCAAAACCCTGTTCATGCTTCAGAGAGACAGAGGCCGTATGATTCTCAGAGCTCCACATTGGCCACGGCAAGTGTGGTACCCTCTGCTTCTACATCTCTCTCAAGCTCCGTCCCTGGAGTTAGGCTCTGCTCCAGATCTCCTGTCTCAGGAGGATGGAAGGTTATGGCATCCCAATCCCCAGTCTCTGCATCTCAGGGCTTGGTTGCTGAAGGCCTAGATCTTCATGATCTTAACCTTTCTCAGCAAGTAAAGGATATCCTTTATGCTTCTAGAAAACCTTCCACAAGACGCTCTTATGCTTTCAAGTGGAAAAGGTTTACCATATGGTGCTCGCAGAAGGGTCTTAGCCCCCTTGCGATACCTCTGGAATCATTACTGGAGTATCTCCTTCATTTATCCAATGCAGGACTTAAAACTAACTCAGTAAGAGTCCATTTGAGTGCTCTTGCAGCTTCTTTCAAGCCTTTAAATGGAAAACCTATTTCCTCCCATCCTCTTATAGCAAGATTTATGAGAGGCCTTCTTCTAACTAAGCCTCCCATTAGGCTACCACCGGTGGCATGGGACTTAGACCTGGTTCTTGGCCAGGTCATGAAGCCACCTTTTGAACCCTTAGCTACTACCTCTTTGAAATTCCTTTCTTGAAAAGTTATCTTTCTCATTGCAATCACATCAGCACGTCGCATCAGTGAGTTGCAGACACTAGTGGCTGATCCTCCTTATACAAGGTTCCATCATGACAAGGTAGTCCTTAGGACTCATCCACACTTCATGCCAAAGGTGGTCTCGTCTTTTCATTTGAACCAAGCGGTCTACCTGCCTGTGTTTTTTCCAAGGCCTCATGCATCAAATGCAGAAAGGAATCTTCATATTTTGGACTGTAAAAGAGCTTTAGCTTTTTACTTACAGAGAACACAGCAACATAAAGTCCTCTCTGTTGCTTTTGATCCTTCTCATCTGGGACTTCCAGTCGCCAAGAGAACACTGTCCAACTGGATTGCACAGTGTATTTCCTTTGCCTATCAGAGTAAGAATCTTCCTCTGGAGGGCCATGTCACAGCTCACAATGTGAGAGCCATGGCAGCTTCAATGGCTCATCTGCACTCTGTGTCTATCAACGACATCTGTCGAACAGCCACTTAGGCCTCGGTTCATACCTTCACAGCCCATTGCTGCTTGGACAAGGACTCCCGCCGGGATGCCTTGTTTGGTCAGGCTGTTCTCCAACACCTGTTCCATACCTAATCATCTCCTACCCACCATCCCTGGTAGGATGCCGGAGATCCATGGGGGGAAGTGGAGCCCTTTCACAGGGACGCACAACGTCTGGGGTCTCTCCCTGGCATCTAAAGCTAGGGAGTCCCCATATGTGAAGACTACATTCCTGCTTGTTCCTGGAGATAGCATAGTTACTCACCTGTAACAGGTGATCTCCGGGAACAGCAGGAATTTAGTCTGCACAACTCACCCACCTCCCCTAGGAGTTGTATCTCTCTCTCTCTTTCTATTTCCCTCTCTCTCTCTCTTTGTCTCAGCTTTAAAATCAACTGGAGAGATGCAGTTGGGAAAGGCGGGAAGGCAGCACGCAGGCTCTGGGATGCTCCCAAAAGCTTTCAAATTGGACGCTGGGGAGCATTCCCGCGCAGGCTCTGTCGGTACCTACGATACCCATATGTGAAGACTAAATTCCTGCTGTTCCTGGAGATCACCTGTTACAGGTGAGTAACTATGCTGTCCTCAGCTGGCAGTGACTGTGTGAAACTCGCTGAGGCCATGGTCCTCATCGAAGACACACTCGCGAGAGTGCCAGCATTGGGCCCGAGGCCTTGAGACCTTCTGTGCCCATGCCGAAAACTGAAGAACCACCTGGTATTGAGAACAGGATGGTGGCCTTGGAGCAGAATATCTCTGCCATCCTGGCTTTGCAGCAGGTAATGATGTCAGGTTCATCCACATCATCTGCCGTGACAACCGGGCCCCTGACTGCAAGGAAGTCCTCGGGTATCGAGCCAGGCCCTGAGCACCACTAGCCTCAGGCGAGCCCTTGGCACCAATCGAGGTCCCTGTCCTGATCTTCAGGTGTTGGGTTCTCCCCATCCAGTTTCCAGGAGTCCCACCAGAGATCCACTGGGGGACCCCAGTTCCTCGGGGCCTGGCACGAGAGCCCCGAGCCTCGGAATCCTCAACGCTCTGCGCTCCAACTGGGGAGACCAACTTTGAGGCCTCAGGTTCCATCAAACCCCTCTGGGGTTCTTCCCCAGGGGAGCCAGTGCAGCCTTTCTTCACCAGACTTTGCTCCTTCAGGAGTATTGCGGGGTTGCTCAGGGACAAGGCGGTAGAGCCTGTACCCAGACAAGCATGTTTGAAAAGGTTTCTAAAGGTATATCCTTGTCCCGAAAAGAACTGGAGTCTTCAGGGCCATACTAGACCTGCAAAACCTGAACAAGTTTCTGGTGAGGGAGAAGTTCAAGATTCTCTTCTTTGGAACCCTGCTACCCTACTTCCACCAGGGAGATTGGCTGTGTTCCTTAGATCTAAAGGGTGCATATACTTGCAACCTGATCCACCCCCTCCCAGAGACAGTACCTAAGGTTTTGTGTGCTTCCATTTAGCCTAGCCTCCTTGCCAAGGGTCTTTACAAAGTGCCTGGCGGTCATGGCCACCCACATGCGCCTTCAAGGGGCCTTCGTCTTCCCCAACCTGGTCTTTAGCCCAGCTGTTTGGTGGTGGTTCTGCTTCTTCTGAATCCAGTGGTTCTGCTGCCTTGTATATAGTTTGTGATAAGGAAGCTTATCATAGCTCAGGAAGGAGCTATAGAAAAGGTGAAGTGTCTCTGAACAAGCAACCTGTCAGTGCTGGTAGAAATGAGAAAACAGAATTTTGCCATAAAAGACTACCAGTCCCAGAATGCACCAGGTTTCCAACAGCCATGAGAGGAGCTGAAGTGAGAAAACGTGTGTTCAATCAAAAGGGCTATGAGGTAATCCCCAAGCACTCATTGCAAAGGGCAGGGCTTGATTCAGCACAGCTGCGCTGTGCTAGGATGGAACACTCATCTCAAAGGGCAAGGCCTGATTCAGCACAGCTGCGCTGTGTTAGGGAGGAGCACTCATCAAGGCAGAATAAGAGTAGAGTTTATTCTACAGAGGACCATCTTCATGATCACCTTGGATATCCAGAGAATTGTCCTCAGTATCCTGAGAATCAGCTTGAGTTTGATCATCAGTTTCATCTGAAGGATCATCAGAAGCAGAAGCCAAACCGGACGGACAGAGAGGGAAAGAGACCCTTTGGAAGAAGGAAGAGAAAAGCCTTTGAGAGGTCTAGAAGAGTCCAAAGCAGTACGTATACTGGGAGGTATTCCAAGGGCCAGCATACACCATTGGACTGGGGAAAGCCAGAGGAATGGTGCTGCAGAGCTAGGAATCACCAGAGGCTACCTGTGAGGGAGACGGCTGCACGTGGAAGGGACCCTAAGACCTGTGCCAGAAGGTATGTAAAGAGAGATCCAGTGTCCAGGGATCTGGATTGGAAGGCTGGACATAAGAACTGGACTACATACTGGCTAGGCTATATAGAGAGGAACTCTAGCAGCAATGGAAGCTCAGGTATGAACACTGATCTATGCCCTAGCTATAACCTTGAAAGACAGCAGGGAAACAAGTATTCTCCTGAAAATGCTCCATTGAGAGATTCATCTGTGCCAATCCATGATATTGAACCCATGCTTGTTGAACAAGGGGGAATAATAGCAGATGAGGATCCTGTTTATATGGACTGCTCTCTATCTAAACTCCGTTGGTAACTTTCTGTTATAAAGTACAGCAACCATCACAAAGAAATACAAATTTGTTCTTTAATCTACTCAGAAAAGCTCCTGAAGCAGGATTTGACCCACACAGTGGAAGGCAAGCCAGCTAAGGGGTTTCAGCTGGTAACTGCTAGCAATTAAGCCTTACCTAATTGCTTGTGAGCTAGGAGAGAATCACTTCTGTATCTATGTGGGAAGTAATCAGAAGTTAACCTGAAAAGAACAGTTTGTTTCTTGCTTTGTGGCTTTTCATTTGTTGTTTTCCTGATTTTGACTTTGTTTTTCCAAGTTAACACTGAAAACAAGTAACCTAATTTATGTGCTACCAAGCATATCTGTGTTGGGAGAAATAACCCCATAAATAAATATCTTATTGGCTTTACCCAAGAGCACAACTAAATTATTGTCAGCAGCTGTGTCTGGTGTGAATGAACTACATTGCCCACAATACCTTGCAAATCATATAGATATATGCATTGCCAAGACTGTGAAGATTCTCACCCAGGCAGCCGTCTGACAAGTTGCATATTTGTACAGTAGTTTATTTTGTTCAGCCTGCTGAGGAGGTTCTCTTTTTCTGAGCACTATTCTGAAGTCCTCTTGCTTTGCCAATGTCATACTGAAGCTATCCCCTAGGAGAGCAGGTATATGTACCAGTGATAATGGCACTAAAGCTTCTCATTTGTTCTCTCTGTCTTCATAATCTGCTGGCAGGGGGATATAACCCATTAGTCTGGACTGGTAAGATCCTTGGGTAGCCAAACATGGAGAAATTGACACAATTTTGCTTCTCCAATAGCTTGTTTTTTATTCACTGAAATGCAGGCTGCTTTTGAGGGAGTATACAGTGATACTGGTGTCTTTTTTTTTTTCCCCCATTGCCTACTAAAATTGACCCATGAGCCTCATGTATTAATGAAAAAGCCCTGCGTATGAATGAGTATGGCAACTTTCTAGGAAAAATGCACTGCTGAAATGAACTTTAATTTTAGCTATATGTTAAGTGAAAACTTTCTCAATACATAGAATAGGCAACTACTGAAGAGCAGAAGCCCCCACCACCAGCAATCTGCCCCATCACTGAAATGGTGGTCTTTCATAGTCCCATTCTTATTTTAGGGCAGCTAGTGGATGGCATATTGAGGGGAAACTCCTCTTTATGCCCATTGCAACTTGTGATTTTGAAGGGAAGACCCTTCTTCCATTCCACAGCTGGAGTGGGGAGAGCTGGAAAGTTAACCTACCACTGCAAGTGAATGTTAAATGTCTTCTATGAAAAGCTTAAATTAAGGACCTTGTCCAGTCTTGGGAAAAAACTGCCATCCTAAGAGTAACTCATTACAAATGGGAGGTAATTTTTGTGGCTCTTACATCCAATTCACTGCCGTATTACTTTAAGAAAAGGGATTTTTAATACTTTTATATTGCTAGAATGGGTGGGAGTGTGTGTTCTTGTGTTTTTGTGAAAAGGATTGTTTTTTTCTTTAACAAGCTTACTCGCTTTCCTTTCCTCAAGGGGTACAATGACTTAGACAATTGAGACTTTTTTTGTTTATTAAAACTGGCTATTTTTATAATTTGTTCTTTTGCCTTTAAAGTATAGAACACGTTACATAGATCTGTGAAACAAATGCCTACTTCAGATATTTTGAGAATTATTTGACGTAAGAGTTATCATTCTGGGCCAGACTGGCTCATAAAGCCCAGTATCCTGTTTCCAACAGTGCAAATTCCAGGTCTCAGATACCTGGTATGGTCCCAAAGAGTAGCAAGATTCCATGCTGCTTACCAGGGATAAACAGTGGCTTTCCCAAGTTGAGTTTAATTTTATGGACTTTTCTTCCCAGGAACTTGTCCAAACTTTTTAAACTCAGCTATGTTAACGGGTTTTTTTTTTTGCCACATCCTCAAACAAACAAACCAAACAATTCCCTAGTATCTAATACTAATAAACTCAATGCGGATCAATAATACAAATAAAGGGACCTCAAACAATTAAAGAACTTATATAGGTCCACCAGACCCTCTAGTATATTAGCCCCGAGGGCCTGAAACTAGTCAGCTCAGTCTTCATCATAGATCCCAATTTAACAAAATATTAACAGTGAAATGTGAATTGTGCACATATAATCAACTAACATAAAAACATGAAACAATATTGTTTCAATAAGAAATTCCATTTCACTTATCTGCATCAGAGGCATGTCCAGTATTGAGGAAGTTCATTAGAGTGCTGGATCTTATTTCCTTTTGCTGCTACATGTACTTGAGGAGTGGACACTAGAGGTGAAAGATTGGATAACCAAGCTGCCTTATGGTAGTGAGATGTGAGTTTTCTAAAGCCTGTCAGCAGGTAGAGGCCCCCATGGTTATTAATTTCCTGGCTCACATGCAAATGATATATCTTTGGAGCAGATTAAAAGCACATAGGAGGAATCAGATGGGCAAGATGGAGAAGATGTGGGATCTTTATATGGCAGATTGCAAGGGGGTGGGGACTGGAAGCTAGAGAGGGAGGAGGAATTTTTTGGGAGATATAAATGAGAAATATTGTCTGGCATGTGAAGGGGTTTTCTGCTTTAGATTTTGTTCGTAATTTTGATCTTGCTTCCATATACTTATGAACAGTCATAAACCTTTGTGGGATTTGAATTTGGTTTTGATAAAAGGCCATTACTAGTTGGGTGGGGGGAGTGAGGGTTTCAGTTGGGGAAGGAAGTAGGACAATAGGTGGTTGGGATATAATGTAAAAATGTGCGGGTTTTTTTTAAATTTCAGTTTCTATGATGTATTTGGGCGCTGAGTTAAGGGTCAAAGTGTTGAGTGGAGTTTGGATTGGTAGTGTGGATGTGATGTCTGCACCATTTTGATTTTGCAGACAACTTCAATAAAGTTTAAATTGAAAAAAAAATCATTCTTTGAGGGCATACACTTGTTTTTCCATAGATAGTGTAGAATCAATTATACCCAAGATTTTCATCAATTTAAGTAACAGGACATTTATGCCTGCTGACACTGGTATGATAGATGGAAAGACTTAAATCATGTCCTACCCACAGTCAGGGGTGACCTGCGGGGGATGCATGGCCTAATTTGCATAAATATTCACATAATCCATTTATTTTTTCAGTGCTATGACAAGAGTTTATGATGAGGTGCGAAGATATAAAATGAGATTTTTGGTAGCAAAATAATACACATTGAATGTAATGTATACTCTTCTTGTGGACATCTTGGGCAGTAATCTGTCATGATCTCCATTAGTAAAATGTTTATCTCCAGGAACAAGCAGGAATGTAGTCTTCACATATGGGTATCATCAGTACCGACGGAACCTACGCGGGAACGCTCCCCAGCGTCCAATTAGAAAGCTCTTGGGAGCATCCCACAGCGCCTGCGTGCTGCCTTCCTGCCTTTCCCAACTGCCTCTCTCCAGTTCTTTGTTTTCCGCGGAACCAGCAGGTTGTCGTTCTTGTCACTGCAGAAAGGTTTTCCTATTCTCCTTCTTTTTGTGGTCACGTCTGCCTTCCTCGATGCTATACTGGTACCGCCGGTTCTTCTTTCTTTAAAAAAAAAATAAAAAAAAAATATATATATATATATATTCCTCAGGTGCTCGCACCATTTTGGGCCTTAGGCCCAGAATGTCCTCTAATATGGAAAAACCCGCTTCGGGTTTCAAGAAGTGCACCAAGTGTGGCGGTACCATCTCCGTCACCGACACCCATGAGTGATGTCTCAAATGTTTAGGTCCTGACCACTCCATTTCAGAGTGTATGGCCTGTGCCATGATGTCCAAGAGGGGTCGACAAAACCGAGCTGCTAAGCTCAGCACCCTTTTTCCCTCTGATGCAGCCTCTGTGGCATTGACGTTTTCCAGGGCTTCGTCTTCCTCCCATGGATCTCAGGTAACTAAACATAAGTCTGACCGGTCCTCAAAGGGTAGATCTCCTTCCAAGCATCGAGATGACTCTGGCATTGCCCTTGAGGGTTCTGTTCCAGCAAAATTGCCCCGGCGGGAGGCTTCGGCTTCCAAAGCATTATCGGAGCTCCAGGATGTTCTCGAGGCCTCAACCCTGGCAGAACTACTGGTGCCATGCTCTGGGGTACCGGCTGCTTTCTCCGGTACAGACACCCAGGCATCGGCAGCGTCAATAGACCAGAGGTTCCTGGCTATTGAACGCAGTGTGGTGGCTCTCCTTGCAGCATCGACACCCTTGGAACCGTGTCAGACAGTTCAACCGGCACCGACTCCGGTTTCTGTACCGGTACCGACAGCATCGACATCGGTGTCTGCTTTGCCCGCACCCAGTCATGCTATGCCTTCCGGTACCAATTCCCCCCGGCACCGACTTCGGTCGGTACGGGTATCATGCTCTACAAGAGCATCCAGACAGAAGGTACTTTGAATCCTCGGAGGAGTCTGAGGATTCTGACAGTTCTGTCGGTACCGGAATACTTCTCCCGGAGGAGCCATCCTGTCCTAAACGTAGGATGTCTCCTCCTGAAGATATTTCCTTTCAGGATTTTATCAGGGAGGTGGCTTGAGGTCTTTCCATTACTATGGCTACTGAAACAGAGCCCAGGGCAAAGGAGCTGGAGATTCTACAATATCCCAAGGCTCCTAAGGAGGCAGCTACTTTGCCTGTCCATGAGATCTTACATGATCTCATGCTAAGAATATGGGAAACGGCTCTTACCACCTCTCCTCACTCTCGTAGACTGGATACCATGTATCGAGTCCCTCCTTGTCCTGGTTTCCAGAAGGCTCAGCTTCCTCACCACTCCATTGTAGTGGAATCAGCTATGAGAAGGATCAGGAGTGCAAAGAGGCATGCCTCTAATCCTCCAGGACGTGAGTGTCAAACTTTGGATGCCTTTGGACGTCGTACTTTCCAGGCTTCCATGCTTTCTGCCAGGATCAGTTCCTGTATTTTATATATGGGAATGTTCCTTAAAGAAGTCACAGGAGATTTGGAGATTTTAAGCCCTCTCCTTCCTGATAAGAGGCAGGATTTTCTCACACTGGTTAAACATGCCCAGGATGTTTCTAAGTTTGTCAATCGTGCAGCTTTTGACTGTTTTGAGTGCATAAGCAGGACCTCTGCCATTGCCATAGGTGCACGTAGAAATGCCTGGCTCCAGGCATCCGATTTGCAGCTCTGGGTGCAGGACAAACTGGGCAATATCCCTTGTACAGGTGAGAATCTATTCGGCAAAAATTGGCAGGAGAAAGCCAATGAGTTGGATGCTGATAACTCCACTTTGGATAGATTATCCAAAGCCACAGCTGATCCTGCAAGGAAGAAATCTTTCAAGAAACCATTCTTCTCCAAGAAGAAGAGGTTTTATCCCTCTTATTCCCAGCAGGGACGTTTTGCAGGTCAACCTGTCCGGAAGAGAAAGCAACCACCTAAACAAAGGAAAGCAAAGACTGCAAAGCCTCAACTGTCTCAGCAGTCTCGGCCTCCACAAGGCCTTTGACTTCCATCTGGAGAACTTAGCCTTCCTGGCCCTCAATGGACCAGAGCCTTCCACCATTCCAGGAAGGTTGTGTCACTTTGCCCCCAGATGGGGGCAGTAACAGCAGAACAATTGGACTCTCTCCATTATAAAAGAGGGGTACAAGCTTCATTTTCTCTGCATGCCCCCTCCCACAATGCTAAGACAGTTCAATTCTCAGACCTCTCTCATCAACCTGTTAGATCAAGAGGTCACTATGCTTCTTGCCCAAGGGGCAATAGAAGAGGTACCCATTCCTCAACAGGGTACAGGGTTTTACTCCCCCTATTTCCTTATCCCAAAGAAAACAGGGGGAGACAGACCTATTTTAGACCTCAGAGAATTGAACAGATTCCTGTTCAAAGAGAAATTCAAGATTTCTCTGGGAACTCTGCTGCCATACCTTCAGAGTCAGGATTGGCTTTGTTCTCTAGATCTCAAGGATGCGTACATTCATGTTCTCATCCATCCAACTCACAAAGTTCCTTCGGTTCCTTTTTCAAGGAAAGCACTACCAATACAGGGTGCTTCCTTTTGGCCTGGTCTCAGCACCAAGAGAGTTTACAAAATGCATGGCTGTGGTAGCAGCATTTCTTCGCACTCTAGGAATATTCGTCTTCCCCTACTTAGACGACTGGCTCATTTGAGCCCCATCAGAGTCAGAAGCCAGGATTTCTCTATCTTGCACAATGCGTATCCTTCAGTATTTGGGTCTGGTCATAAACATCCCAAAATCCAGCCTAACTCCCACTCAGTCTCTAGAGTTCATAGGAGCTTTGCTGGATACCAGGAAAACAAGGGCCTATCTTCCCCAGACCCGTTGCCTTTGCATGGTGCAGTTAGCTTCTCAAGCAGTGCTAAAGTCTCATCTCACTGCCCGAGAAATGTTACAACTACTAGGCCACATGGCATCTACTGTGCATGTGGTTCCTTATGCTCGCCTCCATATGAGAGCAGCCCAGTGGACTTTATCCACTAAATGGAACCAGGCATCAGGGTGCCTGTCAGACAAAATAGCAAATTCAAATTGCCTTATTTTGTCCCTCCAATGGTGGCAGTCCACTCAAAACCTGTTGGTGGGGTCCCCATTTCAACAACCTTTACCCCAGGCAACTCTTACAACAGATGCTTCACCAATGGGTTGGGAAGCTCATCTGCAAGACCTCTCCACCCAAGGCACTTGGACTCCACAGGAGACTCATCTACACATCAATCTCTTAGAGCTCAGAGCAATCTTCTTTGCTCTTTGAGTGTTCCACACCCTGCTCAGCTACAAGGCAGTCCTCATTCATAAGGACAATCAAGTAGCCATGTTCTACATGAACAAGCAGGGAGGAACAGGCTCTCTGTCACTTTGCAACGAAGCTTTGCGACTATGGGCCCTCGCCAGAAAGCATCAGTTTCATCTCCTGGTAGTGTATCTTCCAGGCATCCATAACTCTTGGGCAGACAGACTGTCGAGTTCTGTTTCCACACGAATGGACTCTACATGCAGACCAGGTGGCCAAGATTTTTCAAATTTGGGGAACCCCGGACATAGACCTCTTTGCAAGTCCATTGAATGCCAAACCTCCCCGGTTCTGTTCCAGAATTCTGGCTCAGGGCTCTCAGGCCAGGGATGCTTTTCTCCTTTATTGGGGGTCAAGACTTCCTTTATGCCTTAACGCCCATTCCCCTAATTTCCAAAACCCTGTTCAAGCTTCAAAGAGACAGAGGCCGTATGATTCTCATAGCTCCACATTGGCCAAGGCAAGTGTGGTACCCTCTGCTTCTACATCTCTCTCAAGCTCCCGCTCTGGAGTTAGGGTCTGCTCCAGATCTCCTGCCTCAGGAGGACGGAATGTTATGGCATCCCAATCCCCAGTCTCTGCATCTCAGGGCTTGGTTGCTGAAGGCCTAGATCTTCATGATCTTAACCTTTCTCAGCAAGAAAAGGATATCCTTTATGCTTCCTGAAAACCTTCCACAAGATGCTCTTATGCTTTCAAGTGGAAAAGGTTTACCATATGGTGCTCGCAGAAGGGTCTCTGCCCCCTTGCGATACCTCTGGAATCATTACTGGAGTATCTCCTTCATTTATCCAATGCAGGACTTAAGACTAACTCAGTAAGAGTCCATTTGAGTGCTATTTGCAGCTTCTTTCAAGCCTTTAAATGGACAACCTATTTCCTCCCATCCTCTTATAGCAAGATTTGAGAGGCCTTCTAACTAAGCCTCCCATTAAACCACCACCGGTGGCATGGGACTTAAACCTGGCTCTTGGCCAGGTCATGAAGCCACCTTTCGAACCCTTAGCTACTACCTCGTTGAATTTCCTTTCCTGGAAAGTTATCTTTCTCATTGCTGTCACATCAGCATGTCGCATCAGTGAGTTGCAGGCACTAGTGGCTCATCCACCTTATACAAGGTTCCATCATGACAAGTAGTCCTTAGGACTCATCCACACTTTATGCCAAAGGTGGTCTCGCCTTTTCATCTTAACCAAGCGGTCTACCTGCCTGTGTTTTTTCCAAGGCTTCATGCATCAAATGCAGAAAGGAATCTTCATACTTTGGACGGTAAAAGAGCTTTAGCCTTTTACTTACAAAGAACACAGCAACATACAAAGTCCTCTGAACTTTGTTGCTTTTGATCCTTCTCATTTGGGACTTCCAGTCTCCAAGAGAACACTGTCCAACTGGATTGCACAGTGTATTTCATTTGCCTATCAGAGTAAGAATCTTCCTCTGGAGGGCCATGTCACAGCTCACAATGTGAGAGCCATGGCAGCTTCAATGGCTCATCTGCACTCTGTGTCTGTCGATCACATCTGTCGAGCAGCCACCTGGGCCTCGGTTCATACCTTCACAGCCCATTACTGCTTGGACAAGGACTCCCGCCGGGATGCCTTGTTTGGTAAGGCTGTTCTCCAACACCTGTTCCATACCTAATCAACTCCTACCCACCATCCCTGGTTGGATGCCAGAGATCCATGGAGGGAAGTGGATCCCTTTCACAGGGACACACAACATCTGGGGTCTATCCCTGGCATCTAAAGCTAGGGAGTCCCCATATGTGAAGACTACATTCCTGCTTGTTCCTGGAGATAGCATAGTTACTCACCTGTAACAGGTGATCTCCGGGAACAGCAGGAATTTAGTCTTCACAACCCACCCACCTCCCCTAGGAGTTGTATCTCTCTATCTCTTTCTCTTTCCCTCTCTCTCTCTTTGTCTCAGCTTTAAACTCAACTGGAGAAAGGCAATTGAGAAAGGAGGGAAGGCAACACACAGGTGCTGTGGATGCTCCCAAAAGCTTTCTAATTGGACGCTGGGGAGCGTTCCCGCGCAGGCTCCATCGGTACCGACGATACCCATATGTGAAGACTAAATTCCTGCTGTTCCCAGAGATCACCTCTTACAGGTGAATAACTATGCTTTCTCTGGGAACAAGCAAGAAGTCAGTCATCACATATGGGTGATGTCTGCAACGGAGCCTATGTGGTAACCTCTCTCCAGTTTTCAGAGAGAGCCTTTGGGAGATACACCGTGCAGGGATTGTTGCCTTCCCGCCAAGGATGTCATCTTGCCTCAGTCTCCTTTTTTTCTGCAGAGCCCATCGGATGTTCGTCTGCACCCCGAGAGAGGTTATTTCTTTTTTTCCTTAGTTCTTATCTTCCTTCTCCGGTATGTGTACCAGTACCTTCTCGCTTCCTGGGACTGCTGCTGTCTCTGTGCCATGTTTTTTTCTCAAGTCTTCCCCCCCCCCCCCCTTGGGTTTTTTTCCTCTGGTGTGTGAGAATCCTCATACCCTCCCTGGCTGGGACTCTTGAATTTGATCTCGCAGGTGTCGTTTTCCCCACTATATCCTCGGCCAGTGGGTTTAAGAAGTGCGAACCCTGCAGGCACACCATATCCTGCATGGATCTGCATGACTGCTGCCTCTATCTCAGTGCTGACCACAATGATGACTCCTGTGGGATCTGTCAGCAAAGGACGAGCAAAGGACAGAAGAACTGAGAAGCAGCAAGAATCCATGGTGGTGGCCTCTGTCTTGCATAATGGCCATGCCTTTTCTGAGTCCCAATGTCCTAGGGCATTGGACTGAGGATTGTCCTCTGAAGTCCATCTATCTCCCCCCCCCCCCCGAAGAGCCGTGGACATCATCGGTGGCATCATTGGGTGGTGATGCTGGAACTGTGGGTAAGATCCACGGCCACCAGCATTGGAGCCCCTGGCTTGACGGCAAGGGTGAGGTCGGGAGCAGCCCTCCAAGTTGCCCTGGCAGGCGATAACGCTATCTGCATTGGGAGATCAACCCTGGTCTCCGGAACCCATCTTCGTCAAGGACACTCCCTCGACACTGCTGGCATCAGGCCTGAAGCTTTTGATGTCCACGCTGATGGCTGCGGAGCCCTCTGGCCTCGAAGTCAGAATGGCGGCCCTCGTGCAGCCTCGCTGCCTTTCACACCAGCAGCGGGGACAGATTACTGGGTCATCTGTCCCGACCACCTGCTTCTCCATGGCAAGGGCATCGCCAGAGGTCATGGACCCAATCCTCAAACACCATCGGCCTTGAGGCAATTCCTGGTACATATTTTGGTCCCATTCAGGACAGAGGACTTCCCCTGCCAGCACCTCTGGGTCAGAGCACAGGGGCTTCGGGGTGCTGGTAACCTGGCGATGTCCCAATATCCAGAGGGTCCTAGAGGTCTCATCTGAGTCAGTGTGAGACTGATGAGTCCCCTGATACCTGCTTCCATCAGGATGTCCCTTCAGACCCCTCTCCGGAGGAGGATTGATGCAGGTCCCCATCTGAGGACCTTTCCTTCTTGGAGTTCATCAGGGACATGGTGAAGGCCCTGGTCCTCACCACGGAGTCTGAAGAGGAGTCTTGGGTGGAGGACCTCGATCCTCCAGTACGATGTCCCTCCAGTACGATGTCCCTCCCTTTCCTAACCAGGGCTCTACAGATCAACAAACAGTAAGGATTTGAGGGTTTGTTTGTTTTTATTATATTACATTGCTAGCTCTCTGACTGGGAGCTCTTAAAAGGGTTTTTTGTATATTTTTTAAAGCAAGGTTACTTTAGTTTTGGTGCTTTAGGGGACCTTTTGCTGAACTCTAGTAACCTCCTCAGGTTTAGAAACTGCTAACACCTAATCAGGTGTTCCCTCTCTACCCACCCTGACTCCCACCCACCCCTAATGAGCAGTCTTGCTTTATAGGGCACCTCCCCCTTTAACAAATCACAGAGAATTGGACCAGCACATTTTGAATATAATTAAAGAGATTTAACTGCTTTTTCTCTGAAAGGACAGCTGCGAAACCGGCTGGTACTTGGTAGATCTCTCTCTTTTGCTTTAACAGATACCTAAGCTCCACAAACAGAACAATGGCTGGGAAAAATCGTATTGCTAAAGCTGTTGCCCCGTTACAGCTTCTGCCTTGGTCCAGACAGAAGTCCTAATGCCAGTTGAAAGACCAGTTCCATGTGCAGGGTGCCTGCATGCTGAGGGTCTGAGGAAACAAGTGGAGGAACTCAGAGAGGAGGTGGCGAGGCTGAGGAGCATTCAAGACAGTGAGACGTACATTGATGAGATGCTTCTTGCAGCAACCAAGCTCTTCAGCACAGGAGAAGATGGGTGCCAACAGAATGTCGATGGTTGGACACAAGTCACCAGGGCCTGCAAAATCACCAATCCAACTTCTCCAGCCCTTGAATTGAAGAACCATTATGCAGCCCTGTAATTGGAGGAGGTGAAAGCATCCCTGGAAAGGGAAGAACCAGAGTTCAAGTACCCCAAAGTTGCAGAATCAGTGACCAGAAGGAAACAAAGGGTAGTGGTGGTTGGAGACTCTCTTCTGAGGGGTACTGAGGTGTCCATCTGCCAACCAGACTTGATGTCCAGAGAGGTATGCTGTCTGCCTGGTGCCAAAATCCAAGATGTAACGGAGAGTTTGCCGAGAGATGTAACTATACCTGGCTATACTTTATTCAGAAAGGACGGGGTAGGAAGAAGGGGAGGAGGAGTGGCACTATATGTAAAAACTACTATTAAAGCTTTGGAATTACAGAGCTTAAAAGGGAGAGAGGAGGTATTGTGGGTTGAACTAGAAAGAGGGAAAGAGAAATCTATTTGCATTGGTGTGATATACAGACCTCCCTCACAAGAGGAAGAGGTGGACAGCGAGTTAATTGAAGACATACGCAGCATTGCTAGGAAAGGGGAAGTGCTACTGATAGGAGATTTCAATATGCCAGATGTTGACTGGCACATTCCTGCTGCAGTATCATCTAGAAGTAAGGAGATCCTGGATTCTCTACAGGGAGAACTATTCAGGCAATTGGTAACAGACCCCACAAGTGAAGGGACCATACTGGACTTGGTGCTTTACTAATGGTGAAAGTGTTTCTGATGTTGTAGTGGGAGATCATTTTGCATCCAGTGATCACCAGATGGTGTGGTTCAGTATTAGGACTAGGGCTGTTAGAATCCATTCCAAGGTGAGGATCTTAGACTTTAGGAAGACTAACTTTGCGAAGATGGGCCAATACCTCAGGGAGTCGTTAGTGGGATGGGAACAGCTGGGGGATGTAGAAAAACAGTGGGCAAAACAGAAAGGGGATATTTTAAGGGCAACCAACCTTTTTGTTAAAATGGTAAATAAAGGCAAAAGGAAAAGGAGACCGCTATGGTTTTCTAAGGAAGTAGCTGAAAAAGTGAAGAAAAAGAGGGAGGCCTTCATGAAATACAAGAGATCACAGAGAGAGGAAGACAGGCATCTGTATTTGGGAAAAACTTAGAGAAGCTAGCAAAGTAGTCAAGAAGGCAAAGATGCAAAAGGAGGAGGAAATAGCCAATGCAATAAAAAGGGGGGATAAGACATTTTTCAGATATATTAGTGAGAAGAGGAAGGGCAAAAGTGGTATTGTCAGACTCAAGGGTGTAGGGGGGGAATATGTAGAAGCTGATAAGGATAAAGCGGAATTGCTTAACAAATATTTTTGTTCTGTGTTCACAGATGAAGAACCAGGAGCAGGACCTCAGAAAACACCCACAAATAGGAACAGAAGCGAGGGACATCTTGAACAATTTTCAGAAGACTGTGTTTGTGAGAAACTAGCTCAACTTAAAGTAGACAAAGCGATGGGACCGGATGGGATACACCCTAGAATACTGAGGTAACTTGGGGACGTTCTAGCAACTCCACTGACTGACTTTTTCAATGCCTCATTGGAGTTGGGAGTGGTGCCAAAGGACTGGAGAGAGGCTCATGTGGTGCCTTTACACAAAAGCGGAAGTAAGGATGTGGTTGAAAACTACAGGCCGGTTAGTTTAACTTCAGTGGTGAGAAAATTATTGGAAACGCTGCTGAAAGAGAAAATAGTGAGGTTTCTGGAGTCCAGCGGATTACAGGATCCGAGGCAGCATGGATTCACCAGAGGCAGGTCTTGTCAGACAAATCTGATTTCTTTGACTGGGTGACCAGGGAGTTGGACCGAGGGAGAGCTCTAGATGTGATGTATTTAAATTTCAGTAAAGCCTTTGACACTGTTCCTCACAGGCGACTTATAAACAAACTGAGCACCCTAGGGATGGACCCTAAAGTTACTGCTTGGGTTAGAAATTGGTTGGGTGGGAGGCGACAAAGAGTACAAGTAAATGGAGCTCACTCTGAGGAGAAGGATGTTACCAGTGGTGTGCCCCAGGGATCTGTCCTTGGTCCGATTCTTTTTAACATCTTTGTTAGTGAAATAGCGGAAGGGCTGTCGGGTAAGGTTTGCCTCTTTGCAGATGATACCAAAATCTGCAATAGAGTAGACACCCAGGAAGGTGTAGATAACATGAGGAGGGATCTAGCTAAGCTGGAAGAATGGTCTGGAATTTGGCAGCTGGGATTTAATGTTAAAAAATGTAAGGTCATGCATTTGGGCTGCAGCAATCCAAGGGAGCAATACAGTATAGGAGGTGAAGTACTTTTGTCCACTAAAGAAGAGCGGGACCTAGGCGTGGTTGTGTCTGATGATCTTAAAGTAGCTAAACAGGTAGAAAAGGTGACGGCAAAAGCTAGAAGGATGCTTGGGTGCATACGGAGAGGAATGGCTAGCAGAAAAAAGGAGGTGATAATGCCTCTGTACAAGTCTTTGGTGCGACCTCATTTGGAGTATAGTGTGCAATTCTGGAGACCGCACCTTCAAAAGGATGTGAACAGGATGGAGTTGGTGCAGAGGGTGGCTACTAAAATGATTAGTGGGCTTCATTATAAAGCATATGAGGACAGACTTAAGGATCTTAATATGTACACCTTAGAGGAAAGGCGGGATAGAGGTGATATGATTGAGATGTTTAAATACCTCCGTGGCATAAATGTTCAGGGAGAGAGCCTCTTTCAATTGAAAGCAAGTTCTGCTACGAGGGGACATGGGATGAGGGTGAAGGGAGATAGATTCAGGAGTGATATGCGGAAATATTTCTTTACGGAAAGAGTAGTGGATCCATGGAATAGTCTCCCAGTGGAGGTGGTAGAGATGAGGACAATAACTGAATTCAAAAAAGCATGGGACCAACACAGAGGATCTCTAAAGGTAAAAAGTGGACTGTTGTAGTTGATATGGAAGGACAGACTAGATAGGCCATGTGGTCTTTTTCTGTCATCATGTTTCTATGTTTCAAAGGAGGCATTCACGATGCCTGTTCCCTCTCCATCCTGGAATGATTTCTCTTCCGCATGTGGGAGTCCCCTAGCCTTGGTGCTGATTATGAGCAGGTGGCTCAGTTCCATATATTGAGGCCACGAGCCTGGGTTCCAGAAGGCACTGAATAGGCACTGCCTATTCTCACCGATTCGCACCACCGGCTGTACCTCCACTTTGTCATTGGAGGATGCCATTACCAGTACAGGATCCTATCCTTTGGCCTGGCTTTGGCCCCAAGGGTGTTCACCAAGTGCCTAGTCGAATTCACCACCCACCTGTTGCTGCAGGGGATGTTAGTCCTCCCCAACCTAGACGACTGGCTATCCGCCATCAAAGTTCAGCAGGCAGCCTGCTGCAGTATTCTCACCCTGGAGTACCAGGGAGTTTGTCCTCAACTACCCCAAGTCCCACTTGGAGCCTACCCAATGCCTGAAGCTCATAGGGGCACTGCTTAACACAGTCCAGGCCAGAGCCTTCCTCCACCTTGACAGGACCCGGCGCCTAGCAGCCCTCGTATGGGAGCTTCAGGGCTGGAACTCAGCCTCTGCCCGACTCACATTGTGCCTCCTGGGGAACATAGCCTCGACGGTGTGCATCACAACCGATGCCAGTCTCCACATGCGTCCAACCCAGTGGGCCCTCTGTTCCCACTAGTCTCAAGCAATGGGGTGCCTGCAGGACAGGGTGATAGTCACCTGTCCCCTTGTAGAGTCCCTCTGCTGGAACCTGCTGGTGGGTATGCCTTTCCAGGCCTCGACCCCCTCAGAGGATCCTCACCCCAGATGCCTCCAAGTTGGGTTGGGGGGGCCCCACTTCGACAGCCTCCACACTCGGAGCCTGTGGTTGGTGTCTGAGAGCCTCCAGCAGATCAGTTTCCTAGAGCTCCAAGCCATTGCTTATGCTCTCCAAGCTTTTCAGTACCATCTGCAGAACCAATCTATTCTGATTCAGACAGTCGGGTGCCAGTGTTCTATGTTAACAAGCAAGGAGGCAGATGGTCATCCCTCCTGTGCCGGGAAGGGTCTGCTTCTGTATCTTTGCCAGGGAAAGTGGGATGTTCCTCAGGGCTGTGTACCTCCCTGGCTAGGACAATGTCCTGGTGAACCGGCTGAGCTGTTTTCTCCAGCCCCACAAGTGATGACTTGATCTGCGGATAGCCAGCTGACTGGCTCTGGGGTCTTTTTGCAATGGATCTCTTTGCCAACCCGGCCAATGCTCAGCTGCCCCGCTTCTGCTCCAGGGCGCCATACCCCTCCTGGGTGGCAGCCGATGTTTCTTATCCCATGGACGGAAGGCCTTCTCTATGCTTATCCTCCCATACCACATATTGCAAGACTCTTTTCAAGGTCCAGCTCAACAGAGCCACCCTGATCCTCATAGCCCTCCGGTCGCCCCAGCAGTCATAGTTTTCCCTGCTCCTCAGCCTGTCTTGGGTGCCCCTGTCCTCCTGGGGTGCACCCAGATATGCTCTCATGCACCGCAACCTGGGGTCCCTGATCCTGATGGCCTGGCTGCTGAAAGTTTAGCCCTTGCCCAGGGAGGTAGAAGAGGTCCTGGTGACGACATGCAAGGATTCCACCCGGTAGGCGTATGCTTTCAAGTGATGTTGCTTTTCGGTTTGGTGTGTGGAGAGGTGTGCCAATCTCTTCTCCTTTTCAGTCCAGCTGGTGCTGCAATATCTGCTGCACCTGTCCAATGTGAGTCTAAAGTCTAACTCCCATCAGGATTCACCTCAGTGCACTGTTGGTGCACCATCACCTCATCAAGGGGAAGACAGAGGACGAAGAATCCCTGGACATGAGGTGACACAAAGACATGCCCTCGGACCCATCTCCCCTGATGACCTGGTGCTGTTCCCCACCCAAGGGCGTCATTTTCCTTGATTTCATGTAAGACATGGCCAAGACTGCTGGTCCCAGAGGGAATCCAGGATGCAAATCAACCTGCTAGAGCTCTGAGCAATAATACCTACCTTTCCAAGCCTTCCGCCACCAGCTCCAACACCACTCTGCTGATCCAGACAGACAATCAAGTCGCAATGTTCTCCATGAACAAATGGGGAAATAGTCATACCCTCTCTGCCAGGAGGCAGTAGCCCTCTGTTCCTATGTTGCATATAGAGGGATGCTCCTAAGGGTGGTGTACCTCCCGGGCCCTGGCAGAGAAACTGAGCAGGGTCCACCAGCTGCACGAGTGGCACCTGGACCCAGTAGTATCCTCACAGCTGTTTTGTCTCTGGGGTTTCCCCTTGATGAACCTGCTCACCAGTCCAGACAAAACACAATTGCCCCAATTCTGCTCTTGCCAGCCGCACCTGTCCCAGGTAGCAGCAGATGCATTCCTCATCCCATGGATGGAAGGCCTCCTGTGCACCTTCCCACAGACACCGCTGGTAGCCAAGACACTATTCTGGGTCCAGTGTGACAGAACATCAGTAATGCTGATAACCCCTCGTTGACCCAGGCAGCCCTGGTTTCCATTGCTCCCCTCCCTATCAGTGGCATCGCTGATTTCCCTTAGGCTGAGCCTTAGGGCTACTCTCAGAGGAGCAGGGCTGTCTCCTACACCCCAACCTAGGATTCTTTTCACTCACAGCTTGGCAGCTGAAAGGGTAGCGTTAGCTCCTTTCAACCTCCCATGGGAGGTGGAAGAAATTCTTCTGGCCTCTTATAAGGTCTCCACAAGAATGGGCATACACCTTCAAGTGGCACAGATTCTCTTCAAGTGGTGCGCAGAAAGGCGGGCAAACCTGTTTTCCTACTCAGTACAAGTGGTACTCTAGTACCTGCTTCACCTATTGCAGTGGAACCTAAGTCCAGTTCAGTCAAAGTACACCTGAGCACCATCACGGCGCATTACCATTCCACTGAAAACCCCTCTTGGCTCAGCCCCTTGTGTCCCGATTCCTGCGGGGCCTCATGTTATCCAAACCCCTCATCCACCCTCCGGCAGCAGAGTGGGTTCTCATTGTGGTGCTCTTGCAGCTCAATAAGCCTCCGTTTGAGCCTTTGGTTATGTGCCACCTCGGGTATCTGTCCTGGAAGGTCACCGTCCTGGTAGCACTCACAACAGTACGTAGAGTCAGGGAGCTCCAGGCTCTGATGGCAGAACCCGCCCTTCATGAGGTTATACAAGAACAGTGTGGTGCTCTGCACACACCCCAAGTTTCTGCCAAAGGTGGTGTCCCTATTCCACCTCAACCAGGATGTGGTACTTTCCACCTTCTTTCCAAGGCCTCACGCCAGTAGGGTGGAAACCGTTCTCCACAATCTGGATTGTGAGAGAGCCCTGTCCTTTAACCTGCAACGGACTTGGGACCACCGCAAAGCACCAGAGCTTTTCGTATCCTATGACCCCAGATGCCTGGAGCTCCCAGTGACTAAGCAAATTCTGTCCACTTGGGTGGCAGACTGCAGTACTCTTGCCTATAAGTAGTCAGGGATCTCACTGGACCAGAGTCACGGTGCAGTGTCAGGGCTATGGCTACCTCTGTAGCAAATCTGTGTTCCGTACCTTTTGACAGAAATCTGCCGGGCCGCCACCTGGTCTTCGATCCATACCTGTGCAGCTCACTACTGCCTGGAGGAGTCCCAACGAGACAGCCTTTGGCCAGGCTGCACTCCATAATCTCTTTGGGGTGTAGGCAACGCCCGCTCTCTGACCCTTCTATGTTCAGGTTACCAGAGTGCTGGTTCTTGGCTGGACACCTGGGTCTTGCGATAGTCTCTATCTCCAGGAACAAGCAGGAATGTAGTCTTCACATATGGGTATCGTCGGTACCAATGTAGCCTGAACGGGAACGCTCCCCAGCGTCCAATAGGAAAGCTTTGGGAGCATCCCACAATGCCTGCGTGCTGCCTTCCCGCCTTTCCAACTGTCCCTCTCCAGTTCTTCATTTTCCGTGGAGCCGACAGGTCACATACCCTGTCACCGCAGAAAACTTTCATCTTTAATCTTTGCTTTTGTGGTCGCATCTGCCTTCCTTAAAAATGGAAAAACCTACTTCAGGTTTTAAGAAATGTTCTAAATGTGGTACTATTTCCGTCACCAACACCCATGATTGGTGTCTCAAATGTTTAGGTCCTGATCACTCTATTTCAGAGTGCCACTCCTGTGGAATGATGTCAAAAAGAGGCCGGCAGAACCGAGCTGCTAAACTTAGCACCCTTTTTCCCTAAGACGTGGCGTCTGTTGCATCAACGTCCTCCATGGCCTCATCTTCCTCCCATGGATCTCAGGTAACTAAACATAAATCTAGCCGATCCTCAAAGGGTAGTTCTCCTAAGTATCGAGATGCCCCTAGCGTTGCCCTTGAGGAATTTTCACAGGCAAAACTGTCCCGGCGGGAGGCTTCGGCTTCCAAAGCACTAACGGGGCTCCAGGATGTTCTCGAGGCCTCAACCTCAGCAGAACTACTGGCGCCTTGCTCTGGGGTTTCGGCTGCTTCTACTGGTACCGACACCCAAGCATCGTCAGCGTCGATAGACCAGAAATTCCTTGCTATCAAATGCAGTCTAACGGCTCTTCTCACGGCTGTGGTACCGTTGAAACAGCTTCAGACACCTCAACCGCTACCGGAACCGGTACCGACTGCCACCCATACCGAGTCATGCGTATGTCTCCGGCATCGACAGATCGGTACCAGAACAACCAGATACCGACTTCGATCGATACCGGTACCGTGCTTTGCACTATCACTGGGATCGGAGGTATTTTGAATCCTCTGAGTCTGAAGACTCCGTAGACTCTGCTGATACAAGGGTACTTCTCCCCGAGGATTCCTCTTCTCCTCAGCACAGAATGTCTCCGCCAGAGGATATGTCCTTTCAGGATTTTATCCATGATGTGGCCCGAGGCCTTTCCATCACAGTAGCTCCTGAAAAAGAGCCTAGGGCAAAGGAATTGGAAATTCTCCAATACCCTAAGGCTCCCAAAGAGGCAGCTACTCTGCCTATTCATGAGATTTTACATGATCTTATGCTAAGGATGTGGGAAACACCTTTAACCACATCTCCTCATTCTCGAAGATTCGATACCATGTATCGAGTTCCACCTTGTCTTGGCTTTCAAAAAACTCTACCACACCATTCAGTGGTGGTGGAATCAGGCATGAGAAGGATGAAAAGTGCAAAGAGACATGCATCCAATCTTCCAGGTTGTGAATGTAGGACTGTCGATGCCTTCCGGCATTGATGCTTCCAAGCTTCCATGTTCTCAGCTAGGATCATTTCTTATATCTTGTATATGGGAATGTTCCTTAAAGAGGTCACAGGAGACTTGGAGCTTATGAGCCCCCTCCTTCCTGGTGACAAAAGGCAAGACTATCTTACTCTAGTCAAACATGCTCAGGATGTTTCCAAGTTTGTAAATCGTGCAGCCTTTGACTGTTTTGAGTGCATAAGCAGAACCTCGGCTTTTGCCATTGGTGCACGTCGGATAGCCTGGCTTCAGGCATCTGATTTGGAAATTTGGGTACAGGATAAATTAGGAAACATTCCTTGCACAGGAGAAAATCTCTTTGGCAAGAATTGGCAGGAGAAGGCTAATGAGATAGATGCTGACAATATCACCTTGGATAGATTGTCCAAATCTACAGCCGATCCTGCAAGGAACAAATTCTCTAAGAAACCATTTTTCAATAAGAAAAAGAAGTTTTATCCTTCCTATACCCAACAGGGACACCGTCCAGGTCAGATTGCCCAAAAGGGACAACAGCAACAACCTAGACAACAAAAGAAGCCAAAAGCTGCAAAACCTCAGCCACCTCAGCAGGCTCAGCCACCTCAGCAGGCTCAGCCTCCTCAGGGGCTTTGACTCCTCCCTAGAGAACTTTGCCTTCCTGCCTCTGAACGGTCCAGAACCCGCGACCATCCCAGGCACGTTATGTCATTTTTCCCACAGATGGTACCAAATAACCGCAGAAAATTGGACTCTGTCCATTGTACAAGGGGGTACAAGCTTCATTTTTACAGCATGCCCCCTCCTACAGTTGTAAGACAGTTCAATTCTCAGACCTCTCTCGACAGTCTCTTAGGTCAAGAAGTCACAATGCTCCTTGCTCAAGGAGCAATAGAGGAAGTACCCATTCCCCATCAGGGTACAGGGTTCTACTCCCCCTATTTCCTTATTCCAAAGAAAACAGGGGGACACAGACCCATTTTAGACCTTAGAGAATTGAACAAATATTTGTTCTGAGAGAAGTTCAAAATGGTCTCTATAGGAACTCTGCTGCCATAACTTCAAAGTCAGGAGTGGCTTTGTTCTCTAGATCTTAAGGATGCGTATACTCATATTCTCATCCATCCAAATCACAGGAGATTCCTCCGATTCCTGTTTCAAGGAAAGCACTACCAATACAAGGTTCTTCCCTTTGGCCTGGCTTCTGCGCCAAGAGTGTTCACAAAATGCATGGCTGTGGAAGCAGCATTTCTCTGCACTCTGGGAATATTCATCTTCCCTTAGACGACTGGCTCATTCGAGCCCCTACAGTGCCAGAAGCCAGCTCTGCTCTGTTTCTCACAATGCGAATCCTTCAGTATTTGGGGACTGGTCATAAACCTCCCAAAATCCAATCTTGCTCCCACTCAGTCCCTAGCGTTTATAGGAGCTCATCTGGATACCAGGCAGACAAGGGCTTTCCTTCCACAGCCCCGCTGTTTTTGCATAGTACAACTAGCTTCCCAAGCAGTGCTGAAACCTTGTCTCACTGCTCGGGAAATGCTACAATTGCTAGGCCACATGGCATCCACTGTGCATATAGAAACATAGAAACATAGAAACATGATGACAGAAAAAGACCACAAGGCCCATCTAGTCTGTCCTTCCATAACAACAACTACAACAGTCCACTTTCTACCTTTAGAGATCCTCTGTGTTGGTCCCATGCTTTTTGAATTCAGTTACTGTCCTCATCTCTACCACCTCCACTGGGAGACTATTCCACGGATCCACTACTCTTTCCGTAAAGAAATATTTCCGCATATCACTCCTGAATCTATCTCCCTTCACCCTCATCCCATGTCCCCTCGTAGCAGAACTTGCTTTCAATTGAAAGAGGCTCTCTCCCTGAACATTTATGCCACGGAGGTATTTAAACATCTCAATCATATCACCTCTATCCCGCCTTTCCTCTAAGGTGTACATATTAAGATCCTTAAGTCTGTCCTCATATGCTTTATAATGAAGCCCATTAATCATTTTAGTAGCAACCCTCTGCACCGACTCCATCCTGTTCACATCCTTTTGAAGGTGCGGTCTCCAGAATTGCACACCATACTCCAAATGAGGTCGCACCAAAGACTTATACAGAGGTATTCTCACCTCCTTTTTTCTGCTAGCCATTCCTCTCCGTATGCACCCAAGCATCCTCCTAGCTTTTGCCGTCGCCTTTTCTACCTGTTTAGCTACTTTAAGATCATCAGACACAACCACGCCTAGGTCCCGCTCTTCTTTAGTGGACAAAAGTACTTCACCTCCTATACTGTATTGCTCCATTGGATTGCTGCAGCCCAAATGCATGACCTTACATTTTTTAACATTAAATCCCAGCTGTCAAATTCTAGACCATTCTTCAAGCTTAGCTAGATCCCTCCTCATGTTATCTACACCTTCCTGGGTGTCTACTCTATTACAGATTTTGGTATCATCCGCAAAGAGGCAAACCTTACCCGACAGCCCTTCCGCTATATCACTAACAAAGATGTTAAAAAGAATCGGACCAAGGACAGATCCCTGGGGCACACCACTGGTAACATCCTTCTCCTCAGAGTGAGCTCCATTTACTTGTACTCTTTGTCGCCTCCCACCCAACCAATTTCTAACCCAAGCAGTAACTTTAGGGTCCATCCCTAGGGTGCTCAGTTTGTTTATAAGTCGCCTGTGAGGAACAGTGTCAAAGGCTTTACTGAAATCTAAATACACCACATCTAGAGCTCTCCCTCGGTCCAACTCCCTGGTCACCCAGTCAAAGAAATCGATCAGATTTGTCTGACAAGACCTGCCTCTGGTGAATCCATGCTGCCTCGGATCCTGTAATCCGCCGGACTCCAGAAACCTCACTATTTTCTCTTTCAGCAGCGTTTCCAATAATTTACTCACTACTGAAGTTAAACTAACCGGCCTGTAGTTTTCAACCACATCCTTACTTCCGCTTATGGTTCCTTATGCTCGCCTCCATATGCGAGCAGCCCAGTGGACTTTATCCACTCAGTGGACACAGGCCTCAGGCTGCCTGTTGGACAAAATAACAAACTCAGATCATCTTAGTTTGTCCCTCCAATGGTGACAACCACCCAGAAACCTTCTGGTGGGGTCTCCTTTCCAGCAATCCCTATCCCAAGCCACCTTAACAGATGCTTCACAGGTGGGATGGGGAGCCCACCTGCATGATCTGTCTACACAGGGTACCTGGACTCCACAGGAGGCCTGTCTTCACATCAACCTCCTGGAGCTCAGAGCAATCTTCTTTGCTCTTCGAGTATTTCATGCCCAGCTCAGCTACAAGACAGTCCTAGTTCAAACGGACAATCAGGTAGCTATGTTCTATGTGAATAAGCAGAACGGAACAGGCTCTGTCGCTATGCAACGAAGCTTTGCGACTATGGGCCCACGTCAGAGCATCAGATTCATCTCCTTGCAGTGTATCTTCCAGGCATCCAAAGCACTTGGGCAGACAAACTCAGGATGGAGTCGGTGCAGAGGGTGGCTACTAAAATGATTAGTGGTCTTCATTATAAAGCATATGAGGACAGACTGAAGGATCTTAATATGTACACCTTAGAGGAAAGGCGGGATAGAGGTGATATGATTGAGATGTTTAAATACCTCCATGGCATAAATGTTCAGGGAGAGAGCCTCTTTCAATTGAAAGCAAGTTCTGCTACGAGGGGACATGGGATGAGGGTGAAGGAAGATAGATTCAGGAGTGATATGCGGAAATATTTCTTTACGGAAAGAGTAGAGGATCCATGGAATAGTCTCCCATTGGAGGTGGTAGAGATGAGGACAATAACTGAATTCAAAAAAGCATGGGACAAACACAGAGGATCTCTAAAGGTAAAAAGGGGACTGCTGTAGTTGTTGATATGGAAGGACAGACTAGATAGGCCATGTGGTCTTTTTCTGTCATCATATTTCTGTTTCTATGAGTTCGGCTTCCACACGAATGGTCTCTCCACCCAGACCAGGTTGCCCAAATATTTCAGATTTGGGGAACCCCGGACATAGACCTCTTTGCAAGTCTGCTGAATGCCAAACTTCCCCGGTTCTGTTCCAGAATTCTGGCTCGATGTTGTCAGGCAAGGGACGCCTTCCTCCTCCACTGGGGTCAGGACTTCCTATATGCCTTCCCACCCATTCCCCTCATCCCCAGAACCCTATTCAAGCTTCAGAGAGATAGAGGTCATATGATCCTCATACGTAGCTCCACGTTGGCCACGGCAAACGTGGTACTCTCTGCTCCTACATCTCTCTCAAGTTCCACCTCTGGAGTTGGGATCCACTCCATATCTTCTCTCCCAAGAGGACGGGATGCTCTGGCATCCGAATCCCCAGTCTCTGCATCTCAGGGCCTGGTTGCTGAAAGCCTAGAACTTCAGGATCTTAACCTTTCCCAACAGGTAAAGGATATCCTTCATGCTTCTAGGAAACCCTCCACAAGATGCTTGTATGCCTTTAAGTGGAAAAGGTTTACCATATGGTGCTCGCAGAAGGGTCTTAACCCTCTTGCGATACCTCTAGAATCGATACTGGCGTATCTCCTTCATTTGTCAAATGCGGGTCTCAAGACAAATTCAGTAAGAGTCAATCTTAGTGCTATTGCAGCTTCTTACAAGCCTCTAAGTGGACAAACTATTTCCTCTCATCCTCTCATAGCGAGATTTATGAGAGGCCTTCTTTTAATGAAGCCTCCCATTAAGCCACCACCGGTGGCATGGGACTTAAATCTGGTGCTCGGGCAGCTCATGAAAACCACCCTTTGAACCATTAGCCACTACATCTCTGAAATTCCTTTCTTAGAAAGTCATCTTCCTCATTGTAATCACATCAGCACATTGCATCAGTGAATTGCAAGTGTTAGTGGCTGATCCTCCTTATACAAGGTTCCAACATAAGGTAGTTCTTAGGACTCATCCACACTTTATGCCAAAGGTGATTTTGCCTTTCCATTTAAACCAAGCGGTTTACCTTCCTGTATTCTTTCCGAGGTCTCATGCCTCCAGTGCAGAAAGGAACCTTCATACCTTGGACTGTAAAAGAGCTTTGGCCTTTTACTTGCAAAGGACACAGCAACATAGAAAATCTTCTCAACACTTTGTTGCTTTCGATCCTAGTCATTTGGGACTTCCAGTTTCCAAAAGAACTCTAACTGGATTGCTCATTGCATATCCTTTGCCTATGAGAGTAGGAACCTTCCTCTTGAAGGCCATGTCACAGCTCACAATGTGAGAACCATGGCAGCCTCAATGGCTTATCTTCACTCTGTGTCTATCGACGATATCTGTCGAGCAGCTACTTGGGCTTCGGTACATACCTTCACAGCCCACTACTGCTTAGACAAGGATTCCCGCTGGGATGCCTTGTTTGGCCAAGCTGTTCTTCAACACCTTTTTCAGACTTAATCAACTCCTACCCACCGTCCCTGGTAGGATGCCAGAGATCCATTGGGTGGAAGTATGGCCCTTTCACAAGGCCTAACAACTTCCTGGGGCCATCTCCCTGGCATCTGCAGCTAGGGAGTTCCCATATGTGAAGACTACATTCCTGCTTGTTCCTGGAGATAGCGTAGTTACTTGTAGCAGGTGATCTCTGGGAACAGCAGGAATTTAATCTTCACAACCCGCCCACCTCCCCTAGGAGTTGTATCTCTCTCCCTCTCTCTCTTGTCTCAGCTATAAACTCAACTGGAGAGGGACAGTTGGAAAGGCAGCACACAGGCGCTGTGGGATGCTCCCAAAAGCTTTCCTATTTGACGCTGGGGAGCGTTCCCGCTCAGGCTCTGTCAGTACCGACGATATCCATATGTGAAGACTAAATTCCTGCTGTTCCCGGGAAACTCAGCAAAGTCCTCCGCCCACACGAGTTGTTTCTAGACCCGGAGGTGGCCAGCCTTTTATTTCATCGGTGGGGGCTCCGTCCATGGACCTATTTGCCAGTCCGGTGAACGCGCAGCTCCCCCAATTCTGTGGACCGGCTCCACATCCGAGCAGGGTGGCTCGGGATATGTTCCTCCTGAGTTGGGTTTCTGGGCTTCTTTACGCCTTTCCCCCCACTCCTCATTGCAAGGACCCTGCACAAGGTCCAGTGGGAGAAAGCTTCCATGATTCTTGTGGCTCCTTCATGGCCTCAACAACCTTGGTTCACACTTCTGCTCCAGCTCTCATCCGAGTCTCCAGTCCCCCTAGGCTGCGCCCCGGGCCTGCTGACGCAGGAGGAGGGGCGGGTGCTCCACCTGAACCTGACTTCATTGTCCCTTATAGCCTGGCGGCCGAACAGTTATCCTTAGCCTTGCTGCACTTGCCGGAAGAGGTCGAGGAGATCCTCCTTGCGTCAAGGAAGGACTTGACGAGGCAAGCCTATGCTTTTGAAGTGATGGCGTTTATCTATCTGGTACTCCGAGCTCCAGATTGAACCGTTCTCCTGCTCTTTCCAGGATGTTCTTCAGTTCCTCCACCTCTCAGAGGGGCTAAAATCCAACTCAGTCAGGGTACACCTGAGCGCCATCTCGGCTAGCCATCTCCCCATCGAGGGTAAACCCCTCTCGGGGCAGCCCCTGGTCTCTCACTTCATGCGGGGCCTCTTACTTTCCAAGCCTCCCATCTGGCCTCTTCTGGCAGAGTGGGACCTGAACGTCGTGCTCATGCAGCTTATGCAGCCACCCTTCGAACCAATGGCGACGTGCTCGCTTTGGCACCTCTCCTGGAAAGCAGTTTTCCTGGTGGCTCTGACCTCAGCTCAGTGAGTCAGCGAACTCCAAGCTCTCATGGCTGAGGCTCCCTACACCAGGTTCTGTGGGAACAGTGTGGTCCTCCGCACCCACCCCAAGTTCATACTAAAGAATGTCTCGAACTTCCATTTCAATCAGGAGATAGTCTTGCCGACCTTCTTCCAGAGACCTCATGCTGACCGGGCATCAGCGGTCTTACATACACTCGACTGTAAGAGGTCTCTTGCCTTCTACCAGCAGAGCACCTTGGTTCATCGCAAGTTCGATCGGCTCTTTGTTACCTACAATTCCAACCGCCTGGGGCAGGCAGTCACCAAACGCATCCTCTCCATCTGGGTGGCGGACTGCATTGCCTTCGCCCAAGCAAAGGCAGGCGCCCTGCTTGATTGATGGGTCACCGCACACTGCATCCAGGCCAAGGCAGTTTCAGTGGCCTTGCTGCGCTCAGTGCCTCTAACGGACATCTGCCGAGCTGCGACCTGGTCTTCAGCGAATACTTTCGCTTTGTACTACTGCCTGGAGAGGGATTCCCGCCAGGATAGTGCCTTCAGCCAGGCTGTACTCTGTAATCTGTTCAGGGTATGAGCAACTCCTGCCCTCCAACCCTTCTTCGACTGCTACAGAGAGCTTCGCCCCGGGTACCCGAAGACCCGGGCTCTTTCAGGCATCAACTTCTGCTCATGGCCTCACAGAGGCGTTTTTGGGTTACAGGCTCGGTAGTCTCTAACTGGAAAGTCCCATAAATGAGGACTGACTTCCTGCTTCTTCCTGGAGAAAGCGTAGTTACTCGCCTGTAACAGGTGTTCTCCAGGGACAGCAGGAATCAGTCCTCACTACCCTCCCACCTCCCCTGAAGAGTTGATATTTTTGTCCTTCCCTTGCCATCTTCTTGATAGGGCTTGAGCTAAGGGATCTGACTGAGCAAGATGGCCCCTTTGGGTGGGCATAGGACCATGCATGCATGGCAGCAATCCCAAAGACTTTCTTTGAAAGCTGGGGAATTGCTCCATGCGGGCTCCATTGATGATATCACTCATAAGTGAAGACTGATTCCTGCTGTTCCTAGAGAACACCTGTTACAGGTGAGTAAAGAGAAATTTCCCTTACCGTTAATTTCCTTTCCTGGAATCCTGCTAGACCAGTCCAGACAAACTGGTTGTGTTCACCTTCCAACAGATGTTGGAGACAGAGAACAAAACTTCCAGAGCCCTGATTGGTTGAGCTCTGGAAGGTACAGGCATACCCCTAGGGGTCCTCCTCAGTATACTTAATAGAACTATGAAAAACTGGCCAACAAGGCCCATGCTAGAAAAATTGTTTCAACTATATACAAGAATAAGAGTCGCTAAAAATAGCCATCTTTAGAATATCCCTGTACATTAAATTTTCTTTAGGATGTCCAGAGGATGTTCGGCTATACGGCACCAGTAAACTGCAATTGACAGCCGGGTGGGAACTGGACTGGTCTAGCAGGATTCCAGGAAAGGAAATTAATGGTAAGGGAAATTTCTCCTTCCACTTCATCCTGCTAGACCAGTCCAGACAAACAGGAAGTACCCAAGCTAATTACCTTTAGGGTGGGTAGAGAGAGCTGCTGAAAGCACCGCAGCTCCAAACTGACTGTCTTCTCGCGCCTGAATATCAAGGCAGTAATGCCGAATGAAAGTCGACAACGATGCCCAGGTAGCTGCACGACAGATATCGATAGGAGCGACTTGAGACCGTTCTGCCCAGGAAGCTGCCTATGCATGAGTGGAGTGCGCCCAGATACCCGTAGGTACCGGTCTACCCTGTCCAATATAGGCTGCCTCAATGGCTTGATGAAGCCATCGGGCAATAGTGGACTTAGAGGCCGTGAGACCCTTTCGAGAACCCACAAAAAGAACAAAGAGATGATCCGTTGTACGAAAAGAGTTGGTAACTTTCAGATACTGACAAAGAATCCTCTTGAGGTCTAATGATCTGAGGTTTTTATGCTGCCCTGAGCATTGTTCTTTTGAGAAGGCCGGCAGAAACACTGGCTGATTGAGATGAAAGGACGTAAGAACCTTCGGCAAGAAAGAGGGAACCGCTCTAATAGAGATGCCTTCTGAAGAAAAGGTAAGATAGGGATCCCAACATGAAAGAGCTTGTAATTCGGAGATTCTACGAGCCGAGGTTATTGCCACTAAAAATACCATTTTAAGAGTCAAGTCCCGAAGAGTAGCCTCATTGAGAGGCTCAAATGGTCAAACCATAAAGGCTTTTAGGACTAAGGACAGATCCCATGGGGGTACTATAGGCCGTAATGGCGGACGTAAAACCTTGACTCCCTTGAGAAAACGAGACACGTCTGAGTGCGACGCCAGTGAGCAGCCATGCACCGGCCCCCGGAAGCAAGTTAAAGCAGAGACATGAACTCGAAGGGTCCCAAGGGCTAACCCCTTATCCAGACCCTCCTGCAGAAAAGCGAGGATGTCCGGAACATCTGTACGCCAGGGAGAGACCTCACGACGCGAACACCAAAACTCAGACGCGCCACACACGAGCGTATGCCAGGGGCATCGAAGAGTGACGTGCCTGGAGAAGAGTAGATACCACTTTGCTTGAATAGCCTTTGCGAGCTAACTTGTGGCGTTCAAGAGCCAAGCCGTAAGCGAGTAGGCATCTGGGTTTTCCATGAGAACTGGACCTTGCCGAAGAAGGGATGAGGAAGCTGTCAACGGCAGAGGAATTCCCTGAGACAAGCGCACAAGATCTGCGTACCAAGGTCTTTGGGCCCAGTTTGGCGCCACCAGAACCACTGGTCCCTGGTGATCCATGATGCGATGGAGAACTTTGCCGATCATGGCCCACGGAGGGAACACGTATAGAAGAACGTGGTTTGGCCATGACTGTGCCAATTTATTTTTTATTTATTTTATTTATTTGAGAACATTTTTATACCGCTCCTTCAAGTGATCAGCAGCGGTTTACAATTAACAAATAACTCTGCAAAGATTAGCAGTTACATAAAACAGTAGAAATCTTAACGTTTGAAACAATTAACAAATAACTCTGCAAAGATTAGAAGTTATATAAAACATTAGAATCATAACGTTTGAACATTAAAAGTTTAAAATTGTTTAGGATAACTCAAAAATAGGGATAGAAATACTGAATGCTAAAAACAAAATGGGGGGGGGGAAACAATGTTAACATACATGAATTTGGTTAACTATATACATACTTTGTGCAGATAATATAAGTAGGTTCATTTTTTTATTTTTCATGGACTTGGGGGAACTAACTGGTAGAATCTCTCACTTTAATTTGTTTTCATCACGGAAATTACTCTGTTATTTCTGACTGATTGAAGTATTCTTGAAATAGATGTGTTTTAAGGCATTTATGGAATGATGTGAGATCTTTGTTAGCTCTTAAGTTGTCGGGGAGTTTGTTCCATTGTGATGGAGCAGTGTATGTAAATGCTCTATTACTAGTGAATGCCTTTGTTTTGCAAATGGAGAGGGGGGTTTGTAGTATGTTTAGGTTGTGAGTACGTCTTTTCCTGTTTGTAGTTTGCGGCATTATGAGTGTAGCCAGATGAGATGGGGCAGAATTGTTTATTAGTTTGAATGTAGTAATTATTATTTTGTAGCGTATGCATCTATCCCGCTGTACCCGTGTTCCCTCCAGCAACTGAAGAAGGCTGGTACCTTGGCATTTGATGCGGAGGCCATGAGATCCATTGCAGGTAACCCCCATCTGTGCACTATTCCCTGAAAGGCTTCTGGAACAAGTTCCCATTCCCCGGGATCGAGAGTGTCTCGACTGAGAAAGTCGGCTTTGACGTTGCTGGTCCCCGCGATATGTTGTGCTGAAATGGCCTTTAAGTGTCTTTCCGCCCATGGAAACAGAAGATTCATTTCTCTTGTTACTCCTGGACACTTTGTGCCTCCTTGGCAGTTGAGATAAGACACTGTGGTTGCATTGTCGGAGAGGATCCGAACAGCCTGACCCTTGAGGGAATGTAGAAAACACCGTAAGGCGAGGCGGACTGCCCGAGCTTCTAGCTGATTGATAGTCCAACTCGCTTCGTGAGGCATCCACATTCCCTGCGCTGTATGAGCTAGACAGTGAGCTTCTCAACCGGAAAGACTGGCATCTGTTGTCACTAGAATCCAGCGTGGGCTTTCCAGGGAAACTCCTTGAAGGAGATTGCGTGCGGAGAGCCACCAACGAAGGCTGCACCTGACTGACAGTAGAAGCAGGAGACGGCGTTGGTAATTCTCCGATACCGGGGACTATCGCGAGAGAAGTGCTTCCTGAAGACAGTACATATGAGCCCTTGCCCAGGGAACCAGATCGATGGTGGCTGCCATAGTTCCCAGAACCTGAAGGTAATCCCAAACCCGAGGAGAGGACTGAAGCAGGAAACGGCGAAGTTGAGCCGTCAACTTGAGAAACTGCTCCTTCGTCAAAAACACGCGACTGACAGGTGTCGAATCTCGCTCCAAGGAAGTCGATTTGCTGAGGTGGTTGGAGACAACTCTTGGCGCGATTGATAAACTAACCTAAACCCTCCAGAAAGGCAACTACCGTCGCTACAGTACTGCAGGCCTCCGGAAGGGAATCCGCTCGAATAAGCCAATCGTCAAAGTAAGGATACACCCATATGCCTTGCTTGCGCAAGGCTGCGGCTACTTCCACCATTACTTTTGAAAAGGTCCGCGGAGCGGATGCTAGGCCAAAGGGCATTGCCTGAAACTAAAAATGCTGGCCGAGGACTGCGAACCGAAGGAAACGTTGATGTTCGGGCCGAATGGGGATATGGAAGTATGCTTCTGCCAGATTGAGCGATGCGAGGAATTCTCCCTTGCGTACCGCCTGAATGACAGACCGGAGCGTTTCCATCCTGAAGTGAGGAACTCAAAGGCTGCGGTTGACACCCTTGAGATCCAGGATTGGGCGAAAGGAACCATCCTCCTTGGGCACCACGAAATAGATGGTAGCTAAAACACCTTCATCTGCTGGAGACAGAGAAATACAGACTATACTGAGGAGGACCCCTAGGGGTATGCCTGTACCTTCCAGAGCTCAACCAATCAGGGCTCTGGAAGTTTTGTTCTGTCTCCAACATCTGCTGGAAGGGGAACACAACCCGTTTGTCTGGACTGGTCTAGCAGGATGAAATGGAACTGCGTTTAATGGGGATTCAGCTGCTGATGATCACCGTTCACCCTTAGAGGTTGCCATGGCATTTTTAAAGGTTCTCGGTAACAAGTAGCTGGGGGAGTCCCATATATGAGGATTGTCTTCCTGCTTGTTCCTGGAGAAAGCATAGTTACTACCTGTAATAGGTGTTCTCTGGGGACAGCTGGAATCAGTCCTCCCAACCCTTCCCCCTTCCCTTGGAGTTGCTTCTTTATCTATTTTATTTTTGTCATCTTAGCCATGTCATTAGACTGAGGCAAGATGGCATGCTTGGGCAAGAAGTGGACCACACATGCGTGGTCCCTCCCAAAGGCTTTCTTTGAAACCTGGGGAGATGCTTCTGCAAGGGCTCCGTTGGTGCTGATGTCACCCACATGTGAGGACTGATTCCTGCTGGTTCCCGGAAAATACCTGTTACAGGTGAGTAACTATGCTTTCCCTGTTATATGAGCTACACTGGCTCCCAGTTAGCTGCCATGTTTGAGTTCTGATATTAATAGTGGCCCATCAAGCTTTTTATTCTGGACTTTCTGTATATTTTATTTATTAAATAAAGTTTTCTATATCGCCTTCTCCTATATCAAAGCGGTTTAAATGGCAAACCAACATATTACAGGGCAATTCAAACTCATTACATAGTAAGATGGGGGGGGGAGACCATGTGGGAGGTGCTTAGTAGTACCTTATTTACAAGGAGGAGTATATACAGTATGTACAAGAGTGTGCCCCCCCCCCCGAACGTTTGGTCGTCCTAAGCAGACTATTTGGTTTCCTTCATCTTTAGACTGCCCCCACAACACAGCCTTTAGCTGTGTAGCCTCAGACGTGGAATTCACTGCTAATTGACCTTATGTTAGAAAGCTACCAAATTGTAAGAAAAGACTTAAGACTTTGTTTTGCAACCAAGTCTTCTCTGGCTACACTTTTTTGCTAGCCTGACACTCCTTTTAGCAATGGGCACAAGCCTTGATGACAGTGTATGTACTCCATTTCTTCTCCACCTCCCCCTCATTCCCCATTCAGTCCTTGTTCATTTCTTCTCTTACATGATGTTACAGGGTTTAACTTTGTGCTACCTACTCTCATTTGTTTATATAACTTCATACCTTAGTTCTGATATAACCTGAGTTGTACAAAGCCCTGATATACCTTGTGAAGGGCAGTTTACAAAATAGCCTTGAATGAATAAACAAGAGGCACTTTAACAGTATGCAGAACCAGCTGGCCATTTAAATGCACTGTCCTTGAGAGTACATAGTGACCCAAGTTCTTTTACAGAAAAGCAGATGGCATTAACCCTGCATCTCTTGGTTTACTAATTTGATTTGAGGATTTCAGAAATTTCCCTGTTCACTCCCTCCCTCCCTTGTTGTGAATGAGCATTGTAGGTAGTGTGGTGAATGGCACCATTTATATAATAAACTATGGTCATACTTGACTGTACTTCAAGCTGAAGTATGAGAAAACAAATGGTGAATATAATGGGCTGTCCATGGGAGTACTTATGAACATGAAACTAAGGGGTAAGGAAGGGAAAACAGAACAGTCAATTCATACAAAATCAAAGAAAAGCAAAGATAAGAGGGAAGGAAGGAAAGGAGATGGAAGAATTAACGTACAATGGAAAATTAAAAAATAAAGGAAGATGAAAAGAGGAAAGATGTCAATGACAAGACAAATGTTTGAAACTTTATTTTATTTCAGCAGTTTTGTCTACGAGCTACTTAAACATTCCCAGTAGAGTAGAACAAAAGCAACTGAGCTCCCCATCTGGAACTATAATACAATCCCCCCCAAATGTTGTTAAATGTTCATATATGTCCCCAGAGCACAGTCAGGGCATTGGCAATGTCTTGGATGGAGTGAAGAGACTCAAAGGTTATGAATTGGTTTGTTAGATTAATATTTTGCTGCGATTTTTCTATAGATTTTGAGTAGCAGAAATAAAGATCAATGCACGTCTGATTTGATGAAACTGAAAAACAATGTATTTTTGCAATTGGTTTTGATTTTGTTTTCTAATTAGATGTTCAATTTAAAAACAAAAAGGTTATCAGGATTGATTTTGCATATTTTGAGAGAAATTTTATGACTTTTGGTACAGAATTGTCTCTTTAAATGGTTGCTTACTAATCTCAGGGTAACCAAAACAAATTCCCCAGTGTTGAGGGAAGCAAACTTTCTGGCATATAAAAGGGGAGCCAATACAAAGAGAGTCGTAGTACAAACACTGAACGATGAAGGGGAGGTGATGATCAAACTTCCACAACACCTAAACTCATAAGAGGCAGCCATCTAGAGAAATCTGCCAATATTATTTAAAGACCTCAGACAGGAGAGGGTGCGAGAGAAAAGTTAGTTAAATAGGCAGTAAGCCTCAAGCCAACACCTGTTTTTCTCAAATATCATTCATAGGCCAAATTGTGTTTTACAATTTTCTAAATGCATTTAAAAACACCAGAAAACACTTAAGCTTAGCGGCAGTATCTCTTAGAAGGGTGTAATTCACTCTCTTCAAAGGCTAGATGTCTAGCAAGCTGGACAAGCGTTGACTCTAGTTTTGCTCGTCACTGCTATCCGGGCTGCATCAGGACAGGAAACTGCCAGCTTCTCAAGAATTCTCTTAGAATGAAGAAACAGCCACCTTCATCAGTCTTTTAAAGGCAGCGGTAACACCTATAAACAGTCCTCAGCCAATGATATCACAAGGCCAGAATCCGAATCACTGATAGGTCCTCCAAAAGCCAATGGAATCACTCGGCTGTCGTTCAGTCCACTGATTCATTGAGGCCCGCAGGCTGCACTGTGTTCAAGCTTAATATCCATTTTAGTTCAAGTCTAATTAACTTACGCAGCCTCTGACCATTCATGAAAACACTTACCATATAAATTAAAAACCTTATAAAAGGGGAGAGCAATGAATGGGTTCCTGAGCTACAGCTCTAATCATTGACCTCTGAAAAGCCATCCTATTGCTTTAAGAAACTTAGAAAGATTTGGAAATAATGGGACGGTTGCTTAGGAAGCAAAAAATGATTAAGTTATGATTACTTGAATCGTGTATCGTTTGATTTCCAGGAACAAGCAGGAATGCAGTCTTCACATATGGGTGACGTCCCTGACGCAGCCCGTGTTGGATGCTGGGGAGCATTTCCATAGGAAAGCCTTTGGGAGGAGTACTCTGCACCTGCATACCTGCCTTCCCAACTTCTCTCCTCAGTTTTTAGTTTCCACAGAGCCAGTAGGACGCACTGTCCTTTAACTGTTGAAAAACATTTTGTTCTGGGATAATGGCTCAGAATCCCGTATGTGATTTTACTCAGATATCTGGCATCTCCCCTGGACCAGCACATGGCAACAAACCTGGCAGCCTTGGTACCTGTAACATCAAGAGCTTTGACAGTCAATTTCCACGAAGCATCAATGTTGAAGCCATGATCGCAGATACCTTGATTTCTTGCTGGACTATGATTCAAGTCCTTCAGGATCTGATGTGGGGCCACTCGATTCCCAGGAACTTCCTGACATACTTTCAGACCTTTTGATGCCTCAGTAAGATCGTCTGTCTCCACCACAGGATATGTCCTTTTAGGACTTCATCCATGTCATGGCAGCGAGGTTCTCCATCACGGTAGCCTCTGGAAAAAAAACAGAGGGCTGTGGACTTGGAGATACTCCAATACCCTCAAACACCCAAAGAGGTTGCTACCTTACTGGTGCATCGTATCCTTCAGGACCTTATGTTCCGCATGTGGGAAGCCCCACTCACAGTTCCTCCTGTTAGCAAGAGAATTGATACCATGGACAGAGTGCCCAGGTTTCCAAAAACCTCAGCTTCCCCACCACTCAATGATGCGCCGAATAAAGAGCTCCAGAAACGATTCATTCATGCCTCCTGGCAGAGAATTGAGGACACTCAATGCCTTTGGGTGTTGAAGTTTCCAAGCATGCATGTTAGCCTCCAGGATTAACTCTTACATGCTTTACATGGGCATGTTTCTGAAGGATGTCACCAGGGATCTGGAGACTTTCTCCCCCCTGCTTCCAGAGGATAAGCAGTGTGCATTTCAGACCCTCATTTAAGCATAGTCTGAACACTTTTAAGTTTTTTACCAGAGCCGCTTTTGATGCCTTTAAATCCACCAGCAGAGCATCAGCAATCTGCATTGGGGCTCGCAGAATGGCCTGGTTATAGGACTCAGACCTCAGGCAAAGGGTCTAGGATAAACTGGCCAACATCCCATGTACTCATGAAAACCTTTTTGGCAAGGTTTGGAGGGAAAACGTAGGGGAGATTGAAACAGATGATCTCGCCCTAAAATGCCTTTCCAGGAATCAGCTGACCCATCCAAAAAGGTTCTTCCCAAGAAATCTTTTTATTCTAAAAAGAAGAGATATCCTCCTTACCCACCTTATGATGCCTATCAACCTCCGCAGAGGCAGCAGGGTCCTCGCCAACCAAAAAACCCCCCAAAACTCCTAAACTTCAAGCAGCTGCACAGGCACAGCCTGCACCTGGTATTTGACTCCTTCCTAGAGAGCATTGCCAATATGCCCCTGGAGAGCTCCCAACCCCTCCACATTGCAGGAAGAATTTGTCGCTATGCCCATAGGTGGCACCTCATAACATCAGAGCAGTGGACTCTTCAGATTGTCCAAAGGGGTTATCAGCTTCACTATGAAACCTTACCCCCACCTGCTTCACAGGGGATTATCCTATACAATCACTTCACAGCACTCTCTTACAAGAAGAGGTGGCCACCCTGTTGTCCCAGGGTGCCATTGAAAGAGTTCCTCCTTCTCAAGAAAAGTGGGACTTCTATTCCCCATACTTTCTCATTCCAAAGAAAACAGGAGGCTTCAGAGGCCCATCTTAGATCTCACAGACCTAAGTTCTTGGTCCAAGAGAAATTCAAACTGATCTCCCTAGGAACTCTTCTGCCATACCTCCAGAGACATGATTGGTTCTGTTCTCTAGATCTAAAAGAGGCGTACATGCATTTTCTGATACACCCCTTGCACAAACCGTATCTGCACTTCATGTTTCAAGGAAACGGTTATCAATACCGGGTTCTCACCTTTGGTTTTGCCTCAAGGGTCTTCATAAAATGCATGGCAGTCATCACTGGTACCAACGCACTCTGGGGGTATTTGTCTTTCCTTACTTTGACAAATGGCTGATCGGGGAGACCACCCCCCCAAGGGGGTAACAATTTCCTGTCTTCGTACCATCACGGTGCTCCAACACCTGGGTTTTGTCATAACTTCACAAAGTCTCACCTTGCTCCGTCCCAGCTACTGGAGTTCATTGGAGTGCTCCTGGACACTTGACAGGCCCGGAGCTTTCCTCTCAGAGGATTGCTGTGCCTGCCTCATTGAGCTGGCAAGAAAGGTACAACATCAGTACAGTGTAACAGCTTGGGACATGCTACAACTGTTGGGACACATAGCCTCCACAGTCCATGTCATCCCCTACGCTCTATTACACATGTGTCTAGCACAGTGGACTTGGTCTTCTCAATGTACGCAAGCGAAGGGTCGCCTCAGGGAGAAGATCCATATTACACCTCAACTTAACATGTCCCTTCAGTGGTGGTGTATCCCACAAAATCTACTCGTTGGGTCAGATTGCCTCCACCTTGATGCACCCTGATTGATGCTTCCAAACTGAGTTGGGGGCTCATTTGAACAACCTGACCACACAGGGACTGTGGACACAACAAGAATCTGTCCTGCAGATCAACTTGCTAGAACTATGGGCACTGACAAATGCTGCGGGTTTTTGTTTTGGTCCAATCGGACAACCATGTTTCCATGTTTTACATATCTTTATCTTTATTTCATTTCTGGATATACCACCTTGGCCAAAGCATCCAGGCGGTACACAACATACAGTAAAACGACTGCAAAGAGAAAAGAAAAGGAATGCCAATAACTGACAGGACAATGGAGGCAAAGGACAGAAAGGAGACAGTTGGAAGAAAAGAGAAATTGAGAGGAAAAACCTACATAAACGGGAGAATGGGATCCCGTACCCTCTGCAAGAGGTGATTCACCTATGGTCCTCTTTCATCTCTCATTGCATCCACCTAAGAGCGGTGTACCTCTCAAGTGAATTCAGTGTCCTAGCAGACAAATTAAGCCGTATCTTTTGTTTGCACGAAAGGACCTTGCATCAAGAGATGGCTGCTCAGATCTTTCAGACGTGGGGAACCCCACTCAGAGCTTTGCCACTCCACAAAACAAGCAACTTCCTTGCTTCTGCTCCAGGGTTCCGTCTTTACACAGACAGGCCCTGGATGCCTTCCTTCTCCATTGGGGACAGGGGTTGTTCTATGTATACCCACCCATCCCCTTGATACCCAAGATGCTATTCAAGCTACAGGCCGACAAGTGCTCGAAAATTATAGCTCCCTTTTTGGCCCCGTCAACTGTGGTTTCCTCAGCTTCTTCGCCTTGCACACACTCACTCTCTCAGGACTACGGGATGCTCCTCCATCCCAATCTTCACTCCCTATGCCTGACAGCACGGCTGCTGAAAGGCTAGTTGCTCACTGACCTTGACCTACCACAAGCAGTCAAGGATTCCTTGTATCACGTAAAGATTCCACCAGGCGATCTTATGCATTCAAATGGCATAGGCTAGCTCTTTGGTGCTCCCAAAAGGACCTTGACCTC